>HG995175.1:12745000-15145000 GCA_905333005.2 Lycaena phlaeas
ATATTTTTTTATTAATATTTTATTTTATTTAGGGAACAAACAGTCGTTTATATCTTTCTTAAACTAAAAATATGGAAATACTTAAAGACTAAATAGTTCTATAGATTTTTAAAGCTACAATTTTTTTTTATTATTATTATGTTCAACTTAACAGACTAACTTATTTTATCTGATGATAAAATGGTCTAAAACTAGCGGCGTACCTACGGCTAGCAGGGACAAGTATCTTCTAAATTTGACCTCTTATTTTTTTTTCATAGCGTCTTGTAATAAACCCATTATTTATTATTGATGACCACACATTTAGACGTTTCCACGCTATTCTTAACGTAAAGCTAAGATTGCCGCCAATTTTTCGCCGTCGGTTTGTGCAGCAAAATTAATTACAACAACAAATACAAAAAATTGGTGTTTTTATTTCACATTTCTGGTGATTTTACATCGATAATTTTTAGACCGTCTTAAAAAGGTCTGCTTATCTTAAGATATGCTTGTGTCAGCTTATAGTAAAATAATAAAAGAAAAACACCAAATTATCGAAAATCATCGACAAGTAATGACTCAAAAACTAATAATTGATTAAATATTGAAGGCTGCGTGAGAAATTTACGATTATCAAAATCCGTTCACCTAGAAAAAACTTCTAACGTAACACACAATTCACATTATGATCCTTCTTTTTTTTATTATTTCCGACAGTAACCACAGATATATTTTTATATTTAGCCTATGTCATCAAAACTCGTACTCAATTTTGAATATACCTTTTTTGGAACAATAAACAGGGGAGATATTTGATTGCCTTATTATTCCCAACAATGAACGTACTCTCGCCCGTGTGATCAAAGTCGCTGAGTTTAACATAACTTATTTGCATAACTTTTGATCACGAAGACAATCTTGAACCGGTTATGTTCGACATAATATTATTCTTGTCAAAATAATTTCATGATTTTCAATTAAAAAATGTTTTCAAAGTAAGGACGTGTCAACTTAATTGTAGATAAGAGCATTTAGAAATCAATAAATTTAATTTAAAAAATAATAATTGAAGAAATAAAAATTAAAATCGCCTTATTATCGCCTTGAGAAGAAAGAGCCAGGTAAAATCTGGAAATAAAGCTTGATTTAGAATAAGGATAAGTAGGTTGTGACCTACAATGCATGTCTGATGAGTTCACCAATCCGCATTAGACCAGAGCATAGGTAAACTATGGCCCATTATCTTCCTCAACTGATTTCACATAGGACACACTTCTGAGTTCGTTTTTTAGAGGGGAGTATATTGATTTAAATGTCTAAGCTCGATTTTTTATGAGGGCATACGAGCATTTTAAGAACTACTACAACTATTCCCCCCCCCCCCCCTCGCCGGGGATCACTAGAAGCTCAAAACCCGCAAGAAACGCGACAGCATAGTTGTGACTTTACCCCGCTATCATGAGAGTACCACCCCGGTCATACCGACACGATTTGGCTGCAGAGTATGACACTAAGGTCCAATTTCACCGTTTGTATCCGAAACAAAGCTTAATAGAACGACGTTTTACTTAATCAAGGTTATAGTTCGATGATAATCTTGGTTTTCCTTAAATGGATTTCACCAGCTGCAATTCAATAGCGCTTACGAAAACAAAGTTTAGATTTAGACCATTAATGTAAACTTCATCTTAAATATAAGAGCAGATGTCACATATTATGAAGCTATGACATATTGACATCTCTAGTTTTATTTTTAATTGTTGACTTTTTGCTCGTGGAGTTTTTATTTGAAAATTGATTTCTGCTTTATTTGATTTTTATAATACATATTATATTATCTCATGCAGTACAGTAATGTCGAAACGAAAATGGGACACGACCTTCACCACTAGCGATAAAGAGGCTCTTCTTGAACTTGTTACCACAAATTTTTCTATTATCAAGTTCAAGAAGACAGATGCCATTAACATAAAACATGAAACGGAAGAGTGGCGTAAATTGCCATAGAATTTAACGCCATAGATAGATAGATATTGGAGCTAGACAATCTCTCTAAACGAGTAGTTAGGGCTAAAACGTCAAAAATCGGCCGTTCAGAACTAAAACTCAATTATGCTCTAATTGCGGTTAATTTCAATTAAATGCGTAAACCGAGCTTAAGTCGAATTAATTGCGTTTATTTGCATCGGTGAAATGCGCCCTTAATCTTAATTTAGATTTTGATTTCGATTTGACGTTTGTTAATATTTTACCCGGTATACAATAGAAATAGAGAAATAGATAGATAAAAATGTAGCATGAAGAATAATCACAACGATAAAACATACTTTTTATGATCTCTTCAAGGTATAGAAGGTACAATAACAATAAAAATAAATAAAAGCAGAGGTTGGCGCCATTGACTCATTATTATGGAGCCAAGTCCTCGTGTACTTTAATTTTATAGCTGTTCCTGGATGGGGTGAATCAAGGTCAATGTCGGATCTCATTTTAGGGTTCTGTTGGAGAAATTCTGTAGACATACTTCACTAGCTGTTGCACGCAGCTTCGCCTGCGTCAACTAAGATTTAAAACGGGTCCCTAACTTTATGAAAATTTAATATAGCCTATGTTCACCGGGGATAGTGTAGCTTAACAGTGTAAGAATTTTTCAAATCGCTCAAGTAGTTTAGAAGCCCATTCATTACAAACAAACAATCAAATCTTTCCTCTTTATAATATTAGCATAGATTACCATACGTTGCTTCTGTGTGTAATATCGCAAATTCTACGAACTTACGATACTAAAGCTATGTCTTTTTTATCAGAGAGCAGTGGCCGATTCGTGTTGGATGCGAGTGGCAAGGGATCGGTCGTCTTGGCGTTCATTGAGGGAGACCTATGTTAAGCAGTGGACGGAAAAATGCTGATGATGATGATGATGATTGTAATCGCAAGAAGTACTGTTTTAATTATTTTATTTGATGATATTCACACGATTAAAAAAATACTCCATAGATTTTAATCCCAAAGAAGTCTCTTTTTTTTTGCTATGGAAATATTTTTTTAAAGAAATTACCTTGCCATATTAAGGAGGCAGGTAATGTCCCTGACCGACCGACCGACACAAAAACCCCAATTTTAATAATATCATTTTAAAATTAACTTAGATAAAAATTCCAGAAAATTCCAGACTTCATCATCATAATATTCCAATAAAATATTTCTTTTTCTCTAAACTTCATATATGTTGAAGTCGTGGAACGTTAACGAGTGCGTCCAACAAGTTTACGAGGGCGCAGTATGGCCGCGCAAAAACCTAATGACATTTTGCGGAGTTGAGTTTAGAGAGTCGCAGCGCGTTATTCTTTTGTTTTGAATATTTTACAGCTTCATGTACCGTCATATTAGCTTGCATGGGACTATTGTTAGCTTATGTGAACTCGAAAATTATGTCACAATGAACAAGATATCTGTAGTGGCCTAGGATGTAAATGTAAGCTTTTGTCTTCCTATGGATGAAGATAAATTACATGCCGTACATATTATCACATTACGCGAGTCATAAAAATTAAGTAATTTTTATTTCGGCTCTAATAATGATGAAACTATTAAACATGGTGTTATTTTAGTTTCAATTAAGTCACACGAGTCAGGATGTGTCCCCCCCCCCCCCCCCCCCCCTGGTTCAGGCCTTGTGTGGCGGTGGGGCACAGTAGCCCAGGGTGACCCAAACACCTTGGGTGAAGCGAATTAAGCCGAGGGGGCTCTTTGTACCCCTCTTATAAGAAGAGGGGACAAAAGAGCAAGGGGCAAGGGGTGAGGATGGGAACCTCACCTCATTGTACTGTCCAGATGTTGGGAGTGGTTGTTCTGTGGTGCGGGGCAACCGCTCGGTGGAGGTGGCGTCAGTCCCCTGAGGGACTGGCTAGCCGTCGAGGTGCCCTGTTGCTTGTAGATCCGGGGCACCTCACCAAAGGCGGCATTGGTGGCACTCGCCGGGTTTTAGTGGGTAGAGCTGCGTCCACTTACCATCTTTCGGGCGCAGCGAGTCCCACATACACGCCTGGGGAGACCCACTCCTCAGCGCTATGCGTCAGTGCATTTCCCGGCCTAAAAAGAAAAAAAAAAAAAAGGATGTGCCGGCCCAGTTTGGCATGGCACCTACCTCTTACTCCTCCTGAGTGTCTCACGTTGTGTCAGATAAATGTTTCTTTCTTTCTTCTTTATCACCATAGAGCATTTTTCGAGCAAATTGAATAAATGAGTAATTACAAGCTTTACAACACAAATAATTTAGGTACTAAAAATAATCCATCTAAAATCTTTATGATGTTAAAATTGAAATTAATAAAGTTAGTTAACTCCGCCAATATTTTCCTAGGATTCTTGAATGGTGGAAAACTCCAAGTGTAACATTTAATATTAGATGATTTTACAAGTTTATGAGAACGGTAAACGAAAACAATAAACAAGGTAAAACTAAGTGTTACAAAGGAATTTCCGACTTTAGTCCTTTTAAACGGTTGCTCCCGTGTTCTATATTTAAAGAAATGGGAAAATTTTAACAGTTTTGTAGTGTTGGTACAGACTATAATGGTATGAGTTGGAGATGACGTCATAGGTGGATGCGTGTACCCAGACGTTATATCAATATTAATGAACGTCGAATATAGACCATGCTCAAATATGGAATTGAAATAACTTACAAAAAATCATTAAAATCGTCCAGTCGTTTAGAAGGAATTTAGTTACGTGCTAAAAAGTTAAATGTATATTATGTTATCTTAAGATAAATGACCTAAGCAGAACTCAAATTCAAACTCTCTCATTCACAGGTAGTTCTCATAATATAATATAATCAACGAGTTTTTTGACGTGACAACGTGTAATTACTCGATAATACATGGCAGGCATCACTCGATATAGTGCAGCATGCACGAAAATGATGACGTCATGTAGCGTTCCGAAAGCGAGGGCGCGGCACGAACGAGAGAGAGGCGTGATCGACTCGAGCGATCGGCTCAGTTCGGTTCGTGCTGCATGTATTGTTTTGAGTCTGTATTCGTAGATTAATTATTTCCTCAATAATTTCGAAATGGCATAAACTTTAACGAAGCGTGCGAAGAATAAGCACACTGAAGTGGCAGTAAGTTGGTCACTCAAGAGAACGGATGGCCGATGGGCCAATACGGTTCAAGAGTGGAGGCTGCGTTTGAAACATTTGCTGCGTAGACGAAGTGGCGGTCGCTCAGAAGACGATCTCCGTGCAGTAGTCGGTCAGTAGTTGGCATTCATTTTGAGAGGTCTATGTTCAGCCCTCACCATGGTTCAGGCCTTGTCGTGGCAGTGGGGCTCAGGGGCTCAGTAGACCAGGGTGAATTGAGCCGAGTGGGCTTTTTGTACCCCTCTTGTAAAAAGAGGGGGCTAAAGAGCAGGGGGCAAGGGGCGAGGGCGGAAACCTCGCCTTATTTGTATTGTCCCGAAGTTGGGAGGGGTAGTTCTGCGGTGCGTGACAACCCCTCCGTGGAGGTTGCGTCGATTCTCCGACGGACTGACTAGCCGTCGAGGTGCCCTGTTGCTTGCAGATCCGGGGCACCTCACCAAAGGCGGCAGTGGTGGCACTCGCCTGATTTTAGTGGGTAGCTGCGTCCACTTACCATCTGTCGGGCGCAGCGAGTCCCGCCTGGGGAGACCCACTCCCTCGCGGGATGACTTAGCGCATAAGAAAAGGTATATGTTCAGCAGTGGACGGATAAAGGCTGACGATAAAGATAAATTTTAAGATAAAAGCGTTGTTATATAAAATTTTACATACTTTTAAGCACTGCCATGAATCCGAAGGGTCTCTTAAATATTAAAGAGGCGATATTCATTGAATGCGCGTCACTTTTTACGGTTTTATAGCCGGGTAATGGCTGAGTGAAATGGTGTTCACACAGTTAGTAGTACAGGGTGTTGATAAGGAATAAATAGTAAGCGACATACTTTTAAAAGTAAGTTCCTATACGATAAGAGAGTTAGATTATTTTACTAGCTGTTGCCAACGGCTTATTTGCAAGAGGAAATAGCATCGCAGCCGGATTGGGCTGGCACGATGGTGAGTACCTCTCGCTCATATATACCGGGATAAAGTGACAGCTATGCTGTCGCGTTTCGTGTTTCCGGTGGACAACGCCCCTACATATGCTCTGGATGTATTTGGGTGTCGGATGTTACAGTAACGCACGTTTACCTCCATGACATAAAAAAGTTTATATATTCCTATGAGTAAACCAAGTGTTGAAAATTTGAATTTTCTCAACTTATATTCCCTTGTAAAATCCATTTCAATTAACTCGAGCGTTTTGTTTGTGTTCAAAAATAATGTTACAACAATTACCCGACGAGACGTTGAATGAAATAAGCTTGTTAACAATTTCAATTTATGAAAGGAGAATCCTTGTTTTATCAACAGCTCGCGACTCGGGATTGTCGCTCAGCCGCGACCACCTGCTCTTTAATATTATACACGAAGAGCGAACGAACGTTATGCAAAAATATTATAAAGAACGACGACTAGAATAATACAGTTAGATTGAGAGAACTTACTTCATCATCATCATCAGCCTCTATCCGTCAACTGCAAGCACGTTGAAGTGGCAATGGGTTGGCACGCACTCAGAAGAACGGATGGCCGATACCTATTGCCACATACAAACACTCACACCTCCAATTTTATACATATCATCATCATCATCAGCCTCTATCCGTCCACTGCAAGCACGTTGAAGTGGCAATGGGTTGGCACGCACTCAGAAGAACGGATGGCCGATACCTATTACCACATACAAACACTCACACCTCCAATTTTATACATATCATCATCATCATCAGCCTCTATCCGTCCACTGCAAGCACGTTGAAGTGGCAATGGGTTGGCACGCACTCAGAAGAACGGATGGCCGATACCTATTACCACATACAAACACTCACACCTCCAATTTTATACATATCATCATCATCATCAGCCTCTATCCGTCCACTGCAAGCACGTTGAAGTGGCAATGGGTTGGCACGCACTCAGAAGAACGGATGGCCGATACCTATTACCACATACAAACACTCACACCTCCAATTTTATACACGTCATCATCATCATCAGCCTCTACCCGTCCACTGCTGAACATAGGCCTCCCTCAATGAACGCCAAGACAAAATATAAATGAATTATAATGAATTTTATACATATAATGATATATAATTCTGCTGTACGTGTGTATGTCACTGAACTAGACGGCTGAACCGATTTTGACGAAATTTTTTGAGTCTTCAGATGCATTCGAGAATAGTTTAGGTTAACAATTCGTTCAACTACAACATATTTTGATCCGTTAGATCCACTAGTATTACGAGTATAATATATCTTACACCTATTATTATAAAAATACGAACGTAAATTTCGCTGTCACATAATATGTCATGATAGCTTAGTGGAGAAATTAGGCATCTATGAATCGAAAGTTGTTTGTCTTTTTTTCGAATTAATTTTTTAAAAGAAAATTTTATCATATTATATCATGTAAAACAAAATAAAAAAAAAACCGAACAAATGCTCGGTCAACCAGGTACTAATAATGAAAGTTGAACTACGAAACATTTCCATTATCAAACAAATCGTCCATATCTCCTAGTTTATAACTTGAGACGCCTAGCTCTTTGAAATATTTTATTTAATACTGCCGTAACTTTCTGTAACTCGGCGAGGCGAGTCGAGTTATAGCTCTCTAATACTAGATTTAGGTCTTATATTGCTACAATGATTCAAACTGTAATATTAAACGCTTCAATGTACTTTGTATCTTGAATATCTGAAAATTTAAATTTAGAACGCTTTGGACGTGCTATGTTTTTTTTATTTCACTTTAATAGGAACTGACCATGGGCGTAGCCACACTGGGGCAAGCTAGGGCGCTTGCCCCACCCTGGCCATAGGATGATTATTAATTAAGACCATAGGAGGCAGAGACAATATATTTGGACCTAATCTATTGCCTCTACCATAGATAAATTCATCACAAACGTGAGCCTGGATCCATAAGTGTGTGGGGTAATGGCTAGCAATGACGGATGCTCCACAATGTCGGGGAAATATGGATAGGTTAACTGCTGCCCCACCCTGAGCCCAAGGCTGGCTACGCCCATGGAACTGGCAGATGTGCCACTGATGTTAAGTGGTCAAAGTCACCCATGAAATGTTTACCCTGTGAAAACCCTTTCTAAATGATACCCCTGTACCAAATTTTAAGTTTCTACTTTAACGTAGGTACGTACAGTATGGGTGTGTGTTGATATATTATAAGCCAGTGAGTCTTACTTATATATCAGAGCCATGTATGTATAGATGATAAATATGTACCGTGGAAAATGTATGTGTTTTGGTAAACTACATAATTTTGTCTCTTGAATGTTGTGGCGTGTTAATCTATATGAAAAGTCGTTGAGGAATTGAATTAAGTGCTACATGAATGCACACACAAATCAAATATTGTATACAAATATTTTGGTATACATTTCAAATTTCCGAACATGTAACGAAGGTAACCAAAATCTTGTAGCCTTAGAACGTACTGGAATTGTAAAACAATTGATAGTTCTGACCCGAGGTTGGACTGAATATCTTCGAAACACTATCGTCTCGTACGCTACACATTTCACTATCATCATAATCATCTTCCTCATCATCGTCATCATCATCATCAGCCTCGATCCGTCCATTGTTAAGATGCCTTTTTTTCTTTTACGCCAGGAAATGCACTGACGCATCCCGCAGGGGAGTAGGTCTCCCTGCGTAGTATGTAGGACTTGCTGCGCCTGAAAGATAGTAAGTGGACGCAGCTCTACCCACTGAAACCCGGCGAGTGCCACCAGTGCCGCCTTTGGTGAGGTGTCCTTTTTTTTTTTTTTTTTTTTTTTTTTTTGATGACGCAGCGGAAATCATTTACGACCATACCAGGGCCTGGGTAGGCGCGCTGGCGTGTGTGGGGACTCGCATTTGGGTGCCCTACCCCACTAAAACCGCTGCGTGAGCCTTCAGCCGCTATATTTGAGGGACCCGGATCTGTGCAGGCGACGGGATACCCTCAGCGACAGACTGGTCCCGGCAAAGACCAGATTCTCCACAATAGGGGGACTGCCCGGCTACGACTTGGCAGTCCCCACGACGTCGTGTCTTAAGCTGGGCCCGGGTTCCCATCCCGAGCCCGATTGGTGAGGTGTCCTGGATCTACAAGCAAAAGGGCACCTCGACGGCTAGTCAGTCCCTCAAGGGACCGACGCCACCACCACAGAGGAGCTACCCCGCACCATAGAACAACCACTCCCAACGTCGGGACAGTACAATGAGGCGGTTCCCGTCCTCACCCCTTGCCCACTGCTCTGTTTTCCCCTCTTCTTATAAGAGGAGTACAAAGAGCCCCCTCGGCTCAATTCGCTTCGCCCAAGTGTTGTGGTCATCCTGGGCTACTGAGCCCCACCACCACAACAAGGCCTGAACCATGGTGGGGACTGTTAACATGCCTCCCTCAATGAGCGCTAAGACCACCGATCGCTTAAAGAGACAAAGAAACTCATAAAGTCGACTCAAAGAATATTTATCACCAGTACAAATCTGAAAATAAATGATAATAATGATGATGATGATGATGATGATGATGACGACAAAATTAATTTCATTCAATAAATAATTCACTTACGAGCGTGACCGCTTGTATAAACTTCATCTGTACTTCGGACGAACCGAAATATATTTGCGATCCATAATAATATAATTAATATTTACACATCCATAATAGTTAAGCTTTTGACTTGAAATGTAATCAATTAGTACAAATACATATGAAAACTAGCTTTTTCCCGCAACTTCGCCTGCGTTAATTAAAACTTACAACGGCATCTTATCGGGTTGATACAGCCTTTTGCCTTAAATGGGATAAAACTGAAAGAATCTTCCAAATTTCACCAGTAGTTCCTAAGATTCGCGCGTTCGACCAATCAAACTCTTCAGCATTATATGATAGTATAAGATTACAATTTTTCATTAAAAATTACAATATTGATCAATAAAGAACAAATTCTCGTACTGCTTTATATTGCTTCAGTCGTCAGAATCAGGCTATTTAAATACAGTGATGATAAATAATAGTTAAAAAAAACTAAAAACACGCTTTTTATAGAAACCCAAACTAAAAAATAGAAAATAAATTTTAATAAACTTAAATTAAGAATAGTGTTAAAAATTTCAATAACTATAAATTAATAATAGTGTAAATAAAAAAAAATATTTTATTTAAAAAAAAGCGTGGGGTGCTTTTTAAGATATTATCAAAATGATAATCACTCTACTCATATCTGTCAATAAAATATTTATAACTATATTGACACCATGCACCCCACGCTTTTTTTAAAATAAAATATTTTTTTTTATTTACACTATTATTAATTTATAGTTATTGAAATTTTTAACACTATTCTTAATTTAAGTTTATTAAAATTTATTTTCTATTTTTTAGTTTGGGTTTCTATAAAAAGCGTGTTTTTAGTTTTTTTTAACTATTATTTATTTTTTACTTTTTAGTTTTAACAATACGGGGGATCAGAGTTCGATTTCGGAGAGGGAGCCTGAGAAACGGCTACCAGAACCAAGGAAGGCCGCAGGCGCGCAGATTACCTACGGAGAGTTACATACTGACATACCGACATACTGACAAACTGACAAACTGACAAACTGACATACAAGTGAAGCTAATAAAAAGCGTGTAAAAAGGATACTTATTTTTAAAAAATGATCTTTCTGTGCGTTATATTAATAGTCGAGAACCCACTTTCACCACTATCAGCATGATCATCAGCCTGTATCAATCTACTACTTAAAATAGGCCTCTCTTAATGAACTCGAAGACAGACGCATCCAACTTTCACACCTACATTTAGATCTAGTAAGTAGTTATTTTTTCATTATAATACATTGTTACTTCTCTTTCGGAAATTTCAAAGAAAAAATTCTAGAATTTGTATAACGTAGTACTTACTAGAAGTTGCGTGCTTCTATCTTCCTGCGGTTCATAACAGGTTTTTCTGTACCTCTATCAATTTCAAAGTTTTTTTTTTATGTTATAACAAAATAATATTGAGCATATAACATAGTCTGGCCATAAATATTGTTACATACAAACTTTTATTTTTTTTCAACTTTTTTATTATTTTGAATTTGGAACACGTAAATTATTTTTAAAAATTATTTCGGTTTTTCGCCATTTGACATATTCATTTCACATTTCGTGTTCATTTTCAAATTACAATATGGAATGGGGTGTTAAATAAAATAGTATTGCAGTGATCGTCTTACTCAAAGTGGGTGTAGAGCCGTCGGTCAAATTCCAGTCACTTCAGGCTGGAGTAGGTATTTATTTACAATAGAAAGTATTACGTCTATAATAAGGAGATCAGCCAAGGTAGATAAAAGGATGTGCATAGGTTGTAGGCACAATACTTAAAGAAACGCAATTATTTTATTACTTTTTAGTCCTTGAAGTCGATTTCAATATTTTTTTTATAAAAACTCCAGTTTTATTTATCTGCATAGATATTTCAAACCACATAAACACTATCTAATCAGTTTACCCAGTAGAGTAAACTGTGGCCTAGGCCAACAACCAACAAGGCCAAAACCGGCCAGGCCTTTAATCCATTACATTGTTGGTTGAGGATCAATTTGCGTATGCCGTTAACCGATCCTCATTATCATACATATCGTTTTTACGGGCCCATCCGAGAGGGCCTCGGGAGGTCGCGTCCCTATTTAGTTGATCGACGGTGTATTTCCAAATCAATAGCGTATGCTTATTTTTATTGTATTTTTGTACGTAATGTAACGAGAGGTTGCTTCAGAAAGTATTTTATAGGATACAAGGGCAAACGAACTGTTGAAGCACTCAATAAGGCAAGAGCCATATTTCACAGCCTTTCATTGTAGTGGCTATGTCAACTGACAGGCTGATCAAATTAAATAATTTAATCATGATTGTAGCAACAAGAGACTTGACAGTTGATTTGTAATTCAATATTGATCAGCCTTTCGGAAACAGAGCGTTAATCCGTCGGGTCCGCTAGTTATATATCATCATCGGCCTTTATCCGTCAACTGCTGAATGCTGTCAATGAACGGCAAGACGACCGATCCCTTGCCACTCCTATCAAACGTGGACCTGCCACTGCACGGAGATCGTCTTTCCACCTTAGATCAATAAGACACATTAATGATCTAAGCTTCCTACTCGTACCTAGTTAATGGCCGACCAATACTTTGTCTACCTAAACGCGGCCTCCACTCTTGAGCCTACTGGCCCATCGGCCATTCGTTCTTCTGAGTGCGTGACCAGACTATTGCCACTTCCACGTACTTATTCTTCGCGTGATATCGTTACATATATATATATATATATATATATATATATATATATATATATATATATATATATATATTTATTTATTTATAGTTGCATAGTATTAATTCTAAAAGTAGTACTTATTGATAACGAATGTTAAAATACGTGTAGAGCTAATGAAGGCTACGTGCTAACAATAGAATAATACAGTGACCTGGAAGTGCATTGTACTAGTTCTAGATACTGAAGCCGCAGATTACTCAACGATTGTTCTTTACCAGGGTGGAAATATGGTTTTTATCTTAGGCCGACCATTTGTTACCTCGCTGCTACTCCTGTGTAAGCAGAATACACAATTCTGACCACCATATGACCCTTTGACACATACTCATTGTACATAACGCATACACGACCTAAGGGTGACGAGGGATACGTCGAAGCTGTCTCGGAACCAGCAACGAATTTAATTAGGTTTAAGGAGGACCATAAAATAATTTATTTTCCTTCTACTAAAGGGAGGAAGAGAAATAGGGAAATAATAATATTGGAATAATAATAATAATTAGTCTGAGAATCTGTAAAGCTGGACCTTCCAGTGACTCTAAGAAATAAGATGCAACCGCTACAACAGCTAGTGAGAACTGCTATCCTGTACTGTCTCCCGCTTTTGAACGGGGAAAGAAACTAAAATATTTTCTACTCCTCCTGAAATCTTCTGATTCATTTAGTTGCAAAACGTTTTCATCTAGGACTTACCCAGGCAAAATATTCGTGTAACTCCCAAGATGTCTCCTGTCTGTAATAAATGTAATTGACTGTAGTAAGGTGTTAAGGTAAAACGCAGTGCTGGTAGGCCTCCCACTAAGCGGACTGATGACCAGGTAAAGGTCGCAGGAACCCGCTGGAAGGGGGCGACGCATGACCAGTCGTTGTGGAGATCCTTGGGGGAGGCCTACGTCCAACAGTGGGCATGTTTTCGCTGAAAGTAAGTTGTTAGGGCGAGGCTAAACGAGCGTAAACTGAGCTGTGATTTGCGTAAAATCAGTCGCTTCGGTGCGTCGCTGTGTGGCACAAACAAACTTTACTAAACTAAGAAACACATTAGTCTTAGCTAATGTAAGTTTTTTTTGACTCACCTTGTAACTATCGACACCCATTAATACCCACATAATCAGAGACTATTGCAGATGCGTTGCCCTCCTTTTCCCTATCCCCCCTTCCAATGGACCACCGGAAACTCACAAACCGCACGAAACGCGACAGCTTAGCTGTCACTTTACGGCGATTTCATGTGAGCGACACGTTCCTCCCGGTCGTGCCGGCCGAATTTGGTTGCAAAACAGCATGGCACTACCTGTTACTAAACTAGTTTATTTTTTGAATAACGTGAGTTTCATTTACCGACAGGAGGTGCACTGTGTTGCTCCAGTCTGCATGAAGTGAAGTAGCTTTGACGTGTTTCGGAGAAAGGGGTAAAACAGGCAGTGCAATCACTGGTATCGACACTTAACAATTTACAAAATAATTTAAACCTGGATTAATTCCAGGTAAACTAGTTTATGTTCATGAGAAACGTCGATCACCTAACTTTAAGTGAGAATTCATTCAAATAACTATCTCTCTCAGAGGTAGCTAGAGACTTGTGTCGGATGGGCTGAGCCCCCGCAGTGACTCTCTCTCTCTCTCTGTGAATAAAGCTAGGGGAACAATGGGGTTGGCATATTTGTAAGAATAAAACCCCTAAATAAATTAAGAATAAAAAAATTAAACAACTATCTCTCTTCCTGGCTGTGTCCCACATGGTGGTGGGGTCAGCCTTCCTTATTAAACTCCTCAACTTCGCGCTATCTTTGACGTCGTCTTCGGAAACATTGCATTGTTTCATGTCAGCCCGTAATGCATTTGTCCATGTGGTTTTAAATAACATTTAAAAAATCCAAGGACTAACCACCCCTAGATGAATGTCATTTCCACAGTGACCACTTTTTTGTGGTCACGGTGTCGGGGCGAAACGTGCGTAGATTTCTGGTGGTGGTCTTTTATGGTAGTGTGTGTGATGCTGCATGCGAGTGTACGCATATGCAGTGTGGATACGGAGGGCGGTGCTATATGCATGAATATGCGTGCACTCACACATTTACTATAAAGACTGCATGGTTCGCGGGATATTGCTAATTAATATAATATAATTTAATATCTTTTTTGAAATGGATTTCCGCAAAGTAACGGCTGACTCTATTAACTATCACAAAAAAGTGATTGAACCTGTTAAAAAGATATGTTTCGATGTCTCATATTATGTCATTAGCTTGCATAAAAAGCATTTTAAAAATGAAACTGAATACTGTCGCAAAAATGTACAAAATGTACTACGTGTTAAGTGTACATACATTATTCGTATAGCCTTACTTACCCTAACCTTTTTTGCTAACCATACAAAGTGACGACTATTTCCTTTCCCGAGGGCAGGGAGTTTGGGAGGAAATAGGGTCCTCTTGCATCCGTGTAATCACTCGCCCACGAAGCCATTAGGTCCTCCATTTATATTTACTCCCTGCTTATAAGCTGACGGACTAGATATAATATAAATACGAGACTATGAGCTCTTTATATTTCAAAATGACAATTTATTGTTAATCTAAAATATCAATTATTAAGATAGTTTTTGTTAAATTGGCTTAAGATAAATTCTACGACTAAAAAAAATATTATGGTATGGTATTTTTTTTAAGAAAAAGCAAATACTGACTCCACATCATGATCGTGATCTGATCTGTCTGTTGAAACATTGCCGAAATATCAGGGCATGTACGAAATATAGTGTCTCAGTGCGAGTAGAAAAATTTATATAACATCTAGATGTTATAAAAAACTAGTTTTTTAAGGTGAAACTTCTTTAGAATCGTCATGATTTCAAACCGGATGCAACGGAAAAAACGACAGGTAAGAGACACAAATACAAAAATATGTAGGATGAAGTCGGCAAATAATGAGACAGAAATATACATACTATTTTATAATATTATCGGTCTCTCCTCTTTGTCCCATATCCCCTGTAATTAGTGAGCTAGAGCGAGAGAGCAAATGTCAGTGTGTATGTATATTGCACACTGATTAATACTTGCTTGTATTTGAGCATTTAATGTGTGTTTTACTTCTATCGTGTGTGAATCGCACACACAACTTTTTTTATTATATTGTAGAGTACATTCTTAATGTCGGTCATATTAAGGATGACTATACTCAATTTTTACTTATTTTATATGCTGCTACATATTTATCAAGAAAATTACTGCAAAAGAAATATACATATACTTTCTTCATCCAAAAGTTCAAACTACTACTAACATGTAACAAAATTGCTCCTATTTTAGAAATGTTAAAACTAAAATCACCTTCACCTTTTTATTAAACAGATAATGTATTTTTATTGTGTCTAGTATCTGATATCGACCCACCTTGACTTAATTAACAAGTAAGTTTTTCATTTTCATAATATTTCCCTTAGTAAGCCGTGGCGGTGACCTCTTTACGATGTCGCTTCGACCTCGACGCCCTTGTTTGACTTCCACTACACCTAATTATCAGTCTCCATGGCATCATCAACAATCCACTGTCGTACACACTGAATAAAAGCTTTTTTGACAATTGTCAAAGCCTAGATTTTATGATAACAATTATTATTGGAGTTTACTCTTTAAGAATCGATTTTCATATTTAAGGCCGGGGTATGAAAATCTAATACAGTAAAATCAAACTACAATGTTACACGATGTTACACGAAACGTTAAAGGAAACCTGGGGCTCATCCTCGACGGAGGATGGACCTTCAGCCCACACTTCAAAACGTTGGGACCGAGGGTCGTGAAGGCGGCGAGTGCGCTGGGCAGACTCCTCCCGAAAAAACCTCGGAGGACCCAGCGCCGCCAGCAGGCAGCTGTACTCCGGAGTCTGCCGGAGTATGGCAACGTACGGTGCCCCGATTTGGGCGGATCACCTCATTGCGAGTGTTAAGGCCGCGTTGCGCTCAGCGCAGCGGGTCATCGCGGTGAGGGTGATTCGGGGGTACCGTACGATTTCGTGGGCTGCAGCATCCGCTCTGGCCGGCGACCCCCCGTGGGAACTTGTGGCGGAGGTTCTGGCCAAGACACACTCCTATGTCTCGGATAGGAGGTCTCTGGGCTTGAGCCTTTTGCCTGACGGGGTCCTACGGGTCCGCCGACTAGGGATGGAGGCATTAATGCGGAGGTGGGGGGAGGCTGGCGCGGCAACCGTATGGCAAACGCCTAACGGCTGCTCTGCGCCCAGTTCTTGAGCGGTGGATGCGCCGTAAGCGCAAACCCCTCACCTTCCGTCTGACGCAGGTTCTCACCGGGCACGGATGCTTTGGTGATTACTTGTGTCGGACGGCCCAAAGGGAGCCGACGACTGAATGTCACGATTGTGGTGCGGCGGTGGACTCTGCCCAGCATACCCTCGAGGTGTGCCCGAGATGGGCGGCGCTGCGTCAGGATCTGACGTCTGTCATCGGAGGGGACTTGTCTTTGTCGAGCGTCATCACCGCGATGTTCGACTGTGACGAGTCCTGGGCGGCAATGGCCTCTTTCTGCGAGACTAATATTCCAGAAGGAGGCCGATGAACGGGTGAGAGAGGAAGCCGCTGATGTGGCCTCCCCCCGTAGACGACGAACGGGGGTGCGTCGGAGGCGCTACTTAATGCGCTTTCAGTGACACCCCTGTGCCCGTGTCGGGCTCGGGATGGGAACCCGGGCCCAGCTTAAGACACGACGTCGTGGGGAATGCCAAGTCATAGCCGGGCAGTCCCCCTATTGTGGAGAATCTGGTCTTGCCGGGACCAGTCTGTCGCTGAGGGTATTCCGTCGCCTGCACAGATCCGGGTCCCTCAAATATAGCGGCTGAAGGCTCACGTAGCGGTTTTAGTGGGGTAGGGCACCCAAATGCGAGTCCCCACACACGCCAGCGCGCCTACCCAGGCCCTGGTAAGGTCGTAAAGGATTTCCGCTGCGTCATCAAAAAAAAGCGTTAAAGGAAAAACGGCATGAGAAACGGCTACCACATCCAAGAAAGGCAGTAGGCGAGTTACGAACTGTATTTTAACAAATTAATTGTATAAATTTAATAAAACTAAAATATGTAACACGCATGCTCTAAGTATCAAAAATTGCATGTATTTAACCTTATTAACTAATCCATTTATTTTATAATCGTTCGTTAGGAATAAACTCCTGTCGTGCGTCAGAGACGACACACACACTTTTATTATTTAATTTTAAATTTAATATTTATATATATTTATTATTATTTATTACAATTTCCTATTTAGGGCCTATTTCACAATCTCCAGATAAGTTCCGAATAGGCTGTTCACAACATATTTGACAGATACTCCATACTCTATCTGTCAAATATGTTGTGAATAGCCTATTCGGAACTTATCTGGAAATTTTGAAACAGGCCCTTACTATAATATACACTGAGAAATTTTAATTAATGTGTACTGTGTAATAGATAAGACGAAGGCAAGGAATTTTCTATCGATGTCCATCGAAAATGACCTGAAATGAATAGGTATAGCTGATGATGATTAATGCTAATGGAATATCTCCTAACCAGTACGACTTTTAATGAAATCAACTGGCCTTCTGAACAAGTGGTGTCAGTTGACACACGTAAAAGGCCTCTACAATAAATTGAAACTTACATACTCGTAGGTAACTTTATCTATACTAATATTATAAAGAGGTAAAGTTTGTGAGTTTGTCACGTTGTGAGTTTTTGGCTACGATTGTGTGTGACATAATTTTACACCCGTAACGAATGTAAGTACACGCGTAAAACTACTGGGCGCGGCTAGTTTTATAGCCTTTTTTAAACTTCTCTATATTATGTCTTATGAATCTAAGTGCTAAGTTTTTAGCATATTTTGTTACATTACGTACTGTAGTTACTTAGTAGAGGAGGGTATTTTGGGACATAGTCCACCGAAGCTCTGGGTAAATGCGGTGTGCTGAACTTCACACACCTTCAAAGTCAATCTCCTCAGGAATGCAGGTTTCCTCACGATGTTTTCCTTCACCGGTGAGCTAGTGATGGTCTCGTGTTTGTGCACTTAGAAATTCATAAAAACCCATTACAAGGCACCGTACCGCCAGGATCGAACCCGGACCCTTTCGCTCAAGATACCGAGCTCCTTACCCACTGGACCATCGTCGTTCGAGTCATTAGACTTACATAATCCTTACTAATATTGTAAATGCGAAATTTTGTGAGGATGTTTGTTACTCTTTCACGCAAAAACTACTGAATGGATTTTGATGAAACTTCTTAATTATATAGTTTATATATCAGATTAACACATAGGCTATAATTCATCCCAATATTCCCACGGGAACGCGGGATAATATAGACTCTATCATTCCGCTAAGACGCCGCTGTAAATTTTAGTTAACGAGGGCGAAGCTGCGGGCAACAGCTATCAATACAAATGATCACAGAATAAGATGAAAAGATCCTGTAGATCTCACATTCTTCTAGATATCAGCAGTGCTATTCTGTAAGAACAATTTCGTATCTCGACAGCGGAATCCGCGGTGAGATATCAAATTCGTATTCTTTAAAACTCGACAGTCCCGGCAGCGACACACTTGTGAGTGTAGCGACGAGACGAACACTGTTGCGTGAGATTGTTGACATTATTAGTATGAATTCGGTATTCCGTAAAGGTAGTACCGCTTACCTAATCCTAAAAAAAACCTAATCAAGGTATATATAAAAAAATCAATCATAGAGGAAGAGGTAGACCGAGAAGGAGTTATATGCAACAAATAAAGGAGAAGGTACAGGTTATGTCGTATCAGGAGGTGAAGGTGTTGGCGCAAGGGCAAAGCTGGAGAGAGAGAATCAAGGTCAAGCGAGTTTGCTTTCGAAGTGAGCGTGAAGTGAGCGCTACCACTCAGGTGAAGCTCGATATCGAAATGGTTTTATACAGAATACAGTACTCGATACTGGGCTGGCTGGCTCGGAACAAGTAAGCCGTCAGCCAACTTGCCTCAACTTGGACAGTTCACGTAAGACACTAATTGTGTTACTTGTTGCGCGGCTGTTACTAACTTGTATCGCTTAACTTCACCATCATCAGCCCGCTTGCATGCAACATCTCAATGAACATCAGGAATGCCGAGTGGCTATTTTGATTGACAATATTACAGCAAATTAATAAAAAATAAAAAACGACGACCTCTGTGGCTCATCGGTTAGCGCGTTGGCGCACAAGCCGGAGGTTGCGGGTTCGAATCTCGCCAGGGAACAAAAATGTTTCTGTGTTCCTGGGTCATGGATGTGTATTATATAATAAAAATCTTAAATATAAGTATTAATATAAATGTATTAAATATATGTATTTCCGTTGTCTGGTACCCGTAACACAAGTCTCTTCGAGAACTTAGCACTAGACCAGATTGACGTTGTGTAAAAAAAAAATTGATAGCGATCGGCTGCTCTGCGGCAAGTTGTTGTGTGAATGAACAATACAGGCAAGGGTCGCCAGTTCTAATCCCGCCTAGTACAGATAAATTATATTGATATTGCTAATATGCTGTTGCCAGCGCATAAGCCCGCTTCAGCAAAAAATATCCCATTTTTTTTATATCCTATGTCTGAGATCGCTTTTTAGCGATAAAATCAACTTTGTATCTGCACTAATCTTTGTAAATTTTAAATTATTTATCTTGTATTTGTAAATTTGTGTGTACACAATAAAGAATATTCATTCATTCATTCATTCTGAGAATGTTTCGTGATTATCAGCTGAGTAGTTTTTGCGTGAAAGTGTAACAATCCTTCTCAAAAATGATTATCATTTGTAAATGCTAAATGATTTTTTCTATTCGACTAGTAATATCAAAGATCAGCGAGTTCAAACAAACCTCAGATTTATATTAGAACAGATAATTATTAGTAAAATATTATTGAGGCAATATAGTCCTCATCCTATAGCAAACGAATCAACGTCTCAAGCCTGAAACGCGCTATAAAAATTTCAGAGTTCGGCCGGCACTTGATAGAGTAAAAAAAATTAAAATTAGTTATAGAATATAGTTATGTTCTTGTTGGGACAACTCACACACGGCCATCTGATCCCAAACTAGGCAAAGCTTGTTCTTATGGTAACCAGACAACTGATACATTAAGTACTTATATATTTCTAAATATATACATATTATAGATAATAAACGATCATGCTTATCACACAAACATTTGTCCTGGGTGGGAATCGAGCCCACGACCTTCTGTTTTAGCAGCCAGAGTCACTAACCACTAGACCAACAGGCCAGTCAATTCCGAATTTCCGAATTTTTCGAAAATTATTTTCTTTCGAGTGGGCTTGCCTTGGGACCACAGATAGATTCAATTGAGGTTTTTCGAATTTCGAATTAAAGAAGTTGCATTTGAATTTGACAGCTCACTGATCTACGCCACTTCCTAAGTCCTTGGATACGCCATCTTCATTCACACCCACCTGGTACATTTTGTACGTGAATGTTCAGCTCAAACCACCCCCTAAAATGTGAACCTTAAGAATATTGACGTTAGGTTCACAATTAATACAAGTAATAGCCTACCCAGGTTGTCATAATTTGTGACCTGTTCACGAGCCATAAACGTCACTTTTAAGAACGCGTAAATTGAATTTTAACAGGATATTAAACTAACTTAACAACTTAGGACTTCCTCGCATGGAGTTATGCGACAATTAACAGAAAACGGCTTTCTGAGGACACGACTAGATTAATGGCAGACTATATAGCAGTTAATATAACTGGGGTAACTAAGCTTCGTTACGTCCAGATTAGGTTATCTTTCGTGGTATAGTTTTGTGCTTTTGATAAGTAGTAATTTCGGGAAAGTCAGCTTATAATGTTAGGGCCTGTTTCACAATCTCCAGTTAAGTTCCCAATAGGCTATCGGCAACATATTTGACAGATAGAGTATGGAGTATCTGAAATCTGAAAGATTGCGCTGCTGCCTTCAGGCATCACGGTGATGCTGCCTGACTGATGAAAGAAGTTGTATATATTATACCCACGCAGACGAGCGCATGAGTACAACAAACTGTTAATTTATGGCAGGACATTTAAATACTATCAAAATAAATAACTCTTGTAATGTAGTTAAAAGTTATAAATTCAAGTCACGCGCGATCCGACATTATGCATAAACGTAACATGTTGGATTAAAGCAAATATAATTGTGGTATTATACAGAAAGCTAAAATACTTGATTAATATAGGTATTGAATGAATTCCCTACCATGGTTCAGGCCTTGTCTTGGCGGTGGGGCTCAATACCTTCGGCGAAGCTAATTGAGCCAAGGGGGCTCTTTGTACCCCTCTCATCAGAAGACGGGACAACAGAGCAGGGGGCAAGCGGTGAGGATGGGAACCTCACCTCATCGTACTATCCAGACGTTGGGAGTGGTTGTTCTGTGGTGCCTAGCTAGTGACTAGCCGTCGAGGTGCCCTGTTGCTTGTAGATCCGGGGCGCCTGACCAAAGGCGGTATTGGTGGCGCTCGCCGCGTTTTAGTGGCTGCATCCACTTACCATCTTTCGGGCGCAGCGAGTCCCACATACCCGCCTAGAGAGACCCACTCCCCAGTGGAATGCGTCAGTGCATTTCCCGGCGTAAAAGAAAAAAAAAGGTATTGAATGAATTGCTTATATTTATTTATTTGAATTACTATTTTTCAGATCGTACTAGATATATTTTATAATATTACGTATTAAAGTGAAATTTATTACATCGTCTCAAACGTTTTCGTCTGTGTGTTGCATTTCGCGTGACGGTCGGAGGCCAATATGACGGTGTCTATAGTTCGCATCAGCTGACCACCATAGTCTATAGACTATTACTCATTCATGCCAGTGCTCCACGCTATTTTGTCTATAATGTGAAAAAAAGTTTCATTTTTTATGAAAATAACCACACCAGACGTCAGACGTCCGAATGTTACAAAAAAAGGGATTTTTTGGGTAAAATTCGGACGTCTGACACTCGTTCTGTGGTTGATATAATTCGAAACGTAGATAATACAAAAACTTAACAAATAACGATAAAATCCGTTACATTTTGTTATGTATAAGACTGAAATTCACTTAAACGTTATAATAATATCAAAATAATTGATTAAACTTTAACATTTATGTCCACCAATTTTACAAATATATAACATAAGTAATAAAGCATTTTATACTCTTACATTACCTAAGAGTAAATGAGTCGCCATTATATCCGCAGAAAATAAAATTAAAAAGTCTAAATCTAATCTTGGACTGTTCCAGTAAAAATAGTTCAAATACCTACTCATGTAATTACACTCGCCTCTGAAATACGAGGGAAAGAGAGATGCTATCAGTGATCTCTTTCGCACACTACAACTGTGACGTCACAAAAGGAGTAGACTGCTGAGGATTGGTCAGTTTGTGGTGAGCAAGAATCCAGTCGAGTGAAGTGAACTTAATAGTATTAGTGAAGCATATTTGATTTGTTTCGAACCATCGTTTCTGAACGGACAATTCCGAGGCTTATAAATAAAAAATACAATCCTCATCATCATGAGGATGACATCCTCGCCTAAACTGCTAAATATTAATAAATTGTCGGCAAGAATAATAAATATTACACGGATACTGAGACTAATTTTTGGAACAAAGCTGATTCAGAGGTTTGGAGATTACATGTAAAAATTACACAGACACCAAATAAATACTAAATGAACTACGAATTGAACATCTTAGTTGTTTTATTAATTAAAACATAGTCTGAAATATTTATGTAAATATAACCAAATACGTATTGTAGAAAGAAAGGGTAGTATTCTGTTTCCGTAGTATCACTGTACTATATGGTATTCTGTGTGACTTTTTTTGGTTTCTTAATAGTGGTGATAGTTAATCCATTATTGCTATAGACTGACAATTAAAAAAATGACGTCCGTAAAACTACAATATAAACTAATCGTTATAATAACTACAGACCCCTTGACGCTACCATCCATAATATAACCTTAAAAATAATAAATAAAATATGAGATAAAATAAAGGAAAATTATCCCGAAAAGTAATATTACAAGTAACCCCAGTCACCTTGAATTCCAAAGATAACATTCATTGAATTAATATCGAAAAACAATATCTTCTTTTAACGTTGTAAGATCCGCGCAGTATCGGATAGAGTGGGAACATGAATAAAATATGTTATTCTAAAATCGCGCAAACGATTTTTCGATACGGTAAGTGTCCATAAAAACCGAATATTCTTCTGCCACACTTCTAAATTGATATTGTGAATAAGATATTAAACCTCTCGCAGATTTCTCAATATTTTCTCGAATTAAATTTTCCAAACCAGACTAGGGTTGGCAAATATTATTTTGGGTATCACTCGATTATAGAAATAATCGATTTTAATACATCTGGTACATTTGCCAGTGTCAAAACAATCAGAAGGAGCGGATTTCCGTGACATCGATATGGGTCGCTATTCATTTTCACTATTCAGAGTACAAACATTTCAGGATGTGTTTATGTATATTTTTCTTCCCTCAATGTTTTCTACTTAATGACTTCTGGTTTTATGTGATTTTTGAGATGGTTTTAATGTTTTAGTATGAAATGTACTGTTATTGAGAGTTATAGTACCCTGGAAGTAAATTAAGTACAGTATGTCGATTTGTTCTTTTTTTCAATTAATTTGTTTCTTCCGCCAATCGGTTTGCATTAAATGAAACCTTTAGTAAGGGATTTTCCAAAAGGTACTTCATTTGTGGATTAGGGCTACTTTGGGATCAGGTTCCATTTAATGATAGCTCAATTTTTACTATTTAAAGCCATACCGTTACACAATTTTCGGTATTAATGAATTATTTTTTTACATACTTTTATAGAAATCAATCAAAAGTATATAAAAAAAGATGGAATTAAATATAATACAATGACATGCCGTGTCACGGCATCAGAGACAGTTTTACTACTAAAGCACGCCATATTGATTCTTATCAAAATATAACATCGAGTCAATTCAGAGTCGTGGTAAAACGATGTTTTTTATCTTAATTTAAACTAAGCAACAATGAGCCTTAATGAAATATTCCCGCCTTGATTGTACGATTTTAATATTGTACAATTAATTGTTTGCATTAAATTTTCCCAGCTAGATTAATTTCTAAGTTCATTATTTTAGGATGGGATGGAACGAATGAAAACAGGCTAGGCACAGGACCTTTTTCGTAATGTCTTATGACAATAATGAATTAATGATTAAATATTATTAACTCTACCATTATTGATATCATCCGCCGGGAAACGGTCTTTCGTTTCTTTCGTCACATTATTGTTATTTTATAAAAGATTTTCTTTATCCTGATCACTGTGATCTTTCAAATTTGCTTAAAGTTTGGAGAAGAAGTCCGCTTTTTAAGATAAATACCACTTAGATTAAAACTGATCTTCAAACTATCATGCAACAGACACGCAAATAAATATAATTATAGGTCTACCAGGATATGATGGCAAAAAATTAAAAAAGAAATTGCGATCAAAAAGGTTTCTTCGAAAATTTCATCACTTTTTAAAAGAAATTTGAAGCCAAACCAAAAACAATTCCTCGGAATTTCAGTTCACACATGAAATTTTTTTTGGATCCTTATGAAAACCTCTATTTTTTAAACATTTTCTGCGATCAGATCCTGGTAACCTATACTCCTAGCAATTATTGTCATCATCATAGCCAAAGTTCGACCAAACTCTTCAAATAAAAACTTCACTTGATATCTGATTTCAATTTAATTTATTAGATATTAATATAAAAATTTTATATAGTCGAATAACTGGCAAAGATGTCTTCAATCTTGAAACATGAAATAAAAAGTCGAGGAGCCAGTAATTACGCTACCTCTTCTGTCATTTTTTGGAACGAAGTTTCTTACGGCAGGCTTGGAGGGGATAGGGATTTTGCTGCGCGACCGAACTGAAAAAAATGTGATAGTAAAACCGAAAGAAAAAGTGCGTGAAATAAAAAGCGTTAAATTAGACGTGCGCAGGCGCGACAGTCGCATACACAAGCGAGTAGTGTATAATACCTTTCTTTTTAGCCGAAGGAACTTCGTTCCTACCTGGTGTCCCACGACACCACATTTTCTTTTCTTTTCGTTTTTCTTTACGAAAAATATAAGCAGGATGCTATGGATGCATGCATGCTATGTATGCATGCAATAAATGCATGCTATTTCACACTGGTTAACATTCAATATCAAATTTTTCAAGCGTAATTTCAATGGACGCGACGTATGTTTATTCTCCTCTTTATGTACGCTGTGCTACCAATTTTCCGCCAATAATATCAACTACATGCCTTCACTGTAAAAGTGTGAAAATCATAATGTGAAATATGGCACCGTATTCCAGTCTAATACATATTACGTGCTCACTTGCTGTTGGCTGTTGCGCACTGACTTGGAACAACAGAAGTAGTACACATACACACGGTTTAATATTTTGTAATAAAACGCCTTAAACCCTGACGCCAATTTTTTTTAACACTCTCAAATATAATATATAAATTTTGCCTTTCGATATCGTGAGATTGTATGTTCATTAAATTTTTTGTTTATTCATAATATATTCTAATGAAATGGTATAGGACACGATTAGTAGAAATTTCCCCGATATATTTTATTTTCTAAGAAATATTTCAAAGCTATAAGTATTCACACTACGAAATTTTAAGAAACAATAGTTATACTCCTTATCTAGCGAATTGAGAAAAAATAATGTTATTACTTGCGCAGTTTATTTTATATGATTTATTTGGTACTTTCGGCGCTTATGTTGTACGACTTTGTGTTTATTAGCGGCGCCACTGTCTTTCGTCTCTTTTGTTTATGCACGAAAGTAAATTAAGCTATCTTATCACTCAATAAAGCTATGAGAGATGTCTGGAGCGTGCCTGAAAATTATTTGCGGATGACTTGCCTTCATTAGCTTCGCTTATGTATCAACATGTATCATATCTAACTAAATCTTTGAATACGATAATTTATCACTTCGAAACATTGGATTGATTCGAATTTTTTTATGTGTTATTATAACTTTGTGTTTCTTCAAAATGAAATAAAAAAAATAAAAATAAAAAGCCAATGTACAAATGAGAGTAGACTCTATATAAGTTTGAGAGTACCTCTACTTCTTCTCCTCTGTCCTCACAGAGGAGAAGAATTTGTTATTACGTTGACTAATGCATTTTCTTCGCTGACTGTTAATGTTGTGGTACCCAGAAAATGGTCCGTTTTTAAATCAACTTTGCTCCCGTGAATGTTCTAGTCGTTTACTGCAGAGACGGTAAAAGATGCAAATATGTTAACACAAGTGCGAACGTATAAAAAATATATAATTTAAACACCTAAAAGCTGCAAAATATATAACCTAGACCATTCTACGAGTATTATATTATATACTAAGTATGCATGCTAATATGATGCAAGAGAAATTGATTAAACGATTTTTCAGGAAGCTTATTTACACACACACACACACGCGCGCGCGCGCGCGTGCGTGCGTGCGTGCGTGCGTGCGTGCGTGCGTAGCGTAGTAATATATAGCGTAGGACGTCACATCATGCACCTAATAAATAAAATAAAAGAAGGAATATGTGTGCGCACGCTTAGCTTAAGTTATTTTTTGTTTCTTTTACATTTATTTTGTAACTTAATTTATAAGTCTAAAGTATCATGTATACTCTAAGATAAGGAAGGGCGGTGATTCCTGGCACAGGCAAATTTGCCTAAAAGGAGTCCCCGGCATTGTATTTCTATGAAAATTGTTGATACAGATAATAAAGTTATTTTTATTTTATTTTATTTATATATTTTGGTCGTATTATAGTTGAAATAAGGTGTTTTCTTCATGCCTATATTTAACAGTGGACGGATAAAGGCTGATGATGATGATAATGATGAATTTTATTTAATATTCAACATCAACCAAACAATAAATAAATGATAAAGTAAGAGAATAAGTTGTTGATGTAAAAACATCTCTTAGCACAAAAATTTATTTGAATGACATGACTTCAAAAGCCATTCACTTTTTTTACAAATTTCGTACATTGGCGTATTCGAAATATTTCAAGTTTCATTAATGCTCATGAATTATTGTTATTTTTATGTTGTAAGTCTGAAAATTTAAAAAAATCCTTAAAAACGGTGCTTATGAGAAACTTCAACACCATAGCCTAGAAATTATTAGAATTCTAATTAAACTTACGGTCCATACTTAATATCTTAGACTAGTTTTGATCGCTGCTTCTCCTGCATTAAGGGTGTATCTGGCTGATGCTAATAATTTTGCAAGAGGTAATGCCATGCTGCTATGCAGGCAAATTAGGCCGGTACCACTCGCTCACGTAAAATAGGCGTAAAGACAGCTATGCTGTCGCGTTTCGTGCAGTTTGTGAGTTTCCGGTGGCACCTGCATAACCTCTGGTTGTGTGGATAATAATGGGCGTCGATAGTCTCAAGGCTTCGAGTGTTCTTTTGTCAAATGATATATATTTAAATATAGCATATATTACTCAATAAAATGATATATTTCTAACAGTGGGAGAACTTTTCAAATTTAAAAATATATATAACTTAGGACGATTAAGCTAATTCGATACATTCATAAAAAAATACCCTGTCCATATAACAATACGTATAGACAAATAGCATCCTTCGCGTTTATCTAATCTATGAAATTGCTTAATTACGCTGAAACTAAAATTACAGGCGTTGCTTGCGAATAATTGCACTAATAAATTGTGGTAGACATAAATAATATCTGTTTCGGAGTTGCCATTTATACGGACACGGAAGAGCGGTCTGACATTCTCTATACGAATTATATAAAGGTAATGTTTGTGAAACTAACAAACATTGGGCATATTATTGAAGTGAAACTTCTTTAGAATCGTTGTGATTTCAACCCGGATAAAACGGAAAAAACGACAGGTAAGAGACACAAATACAAAAGAGCGAGAGAGCAAATGTCGGTGTGTATGTATAGTGCACACTGTTTAATACTTGCTTGTATTTGAGCATTTAGCATGTGTTTCACTTCTATCGTGTGTGAATCGCACACACCTTTTTTGTAATTAAAAGTCATGTAGGGGGTAATCTTCAAAATAACTCGGTCAATTAAAAAAAAGTCTTTACGCGCCATTAAAAATTTCATAAAAATCTGAGTCAGTCTCTTGTCGCGCAGAAGTTCTACTTAAAAACAATGCTTATAGAAGAATAGTTTTAAGTTTTTAGAAGAATATGTATTGTATCAATCTTCGTATTTATGATGAATTCATTGTTTAACGACTTCTTATCAGGCATATCTAACATTTGGGCTTAGATTCCCACCTCGAAATCAGGCAAGGCTAGTATTGGGCCTTAGGCTATTTTGGCGTATAGCAAACTTTTGACGTGACAACGACTTATAATTCGATGGAGCCGACTGCACGCACGAAAAAACATGACTCATGCGGCGTTACCTCGCTCCGAGGCTTGAAGTGCAAGCGAGTGCGCGGAACGCATCCCATCAATGTTTTCTTATGACGTTGTCACGTTCAACTATCGTCACTAAATCGACTTTACAGTCTATCGATTTTTTTAACATTTCCCACCATAATTTCCTTCACAGTATAACAAACAAAGCAAATGCAAGGCCATTAGAAAATCATTGTGTAGTCGAGTCGAGTCGAGTACCCACTACCCAACCTATCAACTAGACTTGTATATTAATAAAGAAACACTATAATTTAGATTAAATTTAACTTATACTATTAACGTAAAAATCCTCAAACCATTACCGATATTTCATTACAGCTTTCCGCGATATTGATATTGAATATTCCCAAAAGAGTTCTCTCCATCTCCACTC
Organism: Lycaena phlaeas; assembly: GCA_905333005.2. Lineage (NCBI taxonomy): Eukaryota > Metazoa > Arthropoda > Insecta > Lepidoptera > Lycaenidae > Lycaena > Lycaena phlaeas. The sequence continues at coordinate 12,774,370 of HG995175.1, forward strand.
TCCATTATTTTAATGACGCATTACCAGAGTAATATTAGTAAAATGGATGTAACTATATCCTATAATAATGCTCATAAAATATGAGTAATGGAACTCTAAGGATCTAAATTGTAAGTATCATAAAAGTAAAGTATCAACTCATATACGTCCCACTGCTGGGCACGGGACCCTTCTCGAAATCAGGCGAGGTTTCCTTACGATGTTTTCCTTTACCGGTGTGAGAGCTCTCGTGTTCTCGTCAAGGCACACGGAGGGTCAGGATCGAACCCGGAACCTCTCGCACAAGAGGCAGAGTCCATACCCACTGCACCATCGTCGCTTTCTCTCGTATTTTAATAATTTATGTTATTAAAATTGAGGTCGTGCAGACATCCACCCCCACAAACTTCTCTTATACTTATTTATAATAATATAGTATACATTAAATAAGAGAATCAATTAATTACGCCATTATAAAATTTTATTAGCAAGAAAGCAGTCTATAAATGAGCTACATTTACAATGTTTTTCTTGTATGATAAAAATTAGGCTACAAATCTTATCTTAGGGACAATCATGATAACGTACAGTAATTTAAACATAAGCGAGCAGCTTCACCTCTGTTAATATTATGTACGTACATAATTTACAAGCATGGCAATAAAAGTATTTGGGCAGCAATATTATGCAATTGGTCAGACGATACATTTCTATATGCTCTTCATTTGATTGGCAACTGGCGTGCATATTTAAAGTTTGGTTTGCAATATATTTTTATTTCTTTTTTATTAAAATCTGCACAGTTCGTTAAAAGTTTCCGTGATGATGTAATATCACACTATCTCAGTATTTCAAATTAGCACCCTTTATTTCGACAATTTTTTGTCGTCATTTAATCTGGCGTAACGAGTTAGGTATATTTTTTTTTGATTGATTGTTTTGGCATACTATTTTAATAGGTGAAAGATAATATTATTAACCGAATCATGCTGACGCGACCCCGGTGTAAATAACACCGGCGTAAGTGACAGCTACGCTGTCGCGTTTCGTGCAGCTTAGGAGTTTCTGGTGACCCAATTATTAGGTAAAAAGAGGGCAATGTAATCTATGTAACCTCTGATCATGCGGGTGTCTATGGGCGTAGTAGTATAGTTTGACTCACTATACAATTCGGTTGCCTTCTTTTAACGTAAAAAAAGACATAATACCAGCGTAAAGAGTTATTAGTATGCTGCGTTTCTTGCGGTGTCTTGTGTTGTTTCGGGGGGGGGGGGGGGGGGGGGTAAAGTAGGCCATGTTAAATGACAAATATACCCAGTAAGCAAAATAAATAAAGCTATGTAAGGAATGTTCCCTTTTGATGTGAGAAGTAAAAAATATTATTTGCTAGACTCATATTAGCGGAACAAAATTGAATTTTTTGTTTACTGTCTGAGTGCTTACCTAAATTTGATTGAACGTGGGCCGTACGGACTAAATACTGCTGTTCAAAAGGATTAGAAATAACAGCTAACCATATTATTGAAGTGAAACTTCTTTAGAATCGTTGTGATTTCAAACCGGATGCAACGGAAAAAACGACAGGTAAGAGACACAAACACAAAAGAGCGAGAGAGCAAAAGTCGGTGTGTATGTATATTGCACACTGTTTAATACTTGCTTGTATTTGAGCATTTAACATGTGTTTTACTTCTGTCGTGTGTGAATCGCACACACACCTGTTTTTTATACTTAGTTGATTTAGGTCGCGTTTAGGTAAACGAAGTGTTGCGCATATGTTAGATAAACCAGTTAAAGAATTCAGAAGTATATAGAAGGACAGTTCTTATGAGCGCTTTGAGGACAAACTTTCTGCGATGCAAACGTCCGCTTGGCGGCGTGACGAGAGGGACACCACGATGTCCCCAGCATATGAGCCTACGAAAGCGAGCGAGCGAGTGTGAACTGGGGACATGTCCCCAATAAAGTCGGCACAAAAAATCCTTACGAGTCGCTCTTCTATATACGTCTGAATTCTTTGACCAGGTGTGAATATAATATCCGTGCAGTGGCCGGTCCGTGTTGGATGCTAGTGGCAAGAGATTGGTCGTCTTGGCGTTCATTGATAAGGCCTATGTTCAGCAGTGGACGGATAAAGTCCAGCCCAGTCCAGCTAATGATGATGATGATATAATTGCTACCGAAATAGTTATTTTAACGAAGCATTTATAAGCGATCATTTTTTTGTTACAAAAATCATTATTACTTTTCAATTCACAACCATAAAATAAATAAAAAGGTACTTATATAATATTATAGAGCTGTTTTTCCTATTTCAATACATGAACCGTTTTATGAGATGTGATAACACATTTTTACATAAACCATACGCAGTCGAACAATAAAATGTAAAATACATTTTCATATTTTCTGATAACATGAATTTATAATGGACCTGTTTTCTATGCAGTGTGTATTATTTTTTATCGTTTTTGCGTATTATACGTCGGTAAGTTTATATTTAAAGCCAACGTCGTTTGGCACTAGTTGGATTAAAGTAGCGATACATCTTATTATATCGATCGACTACTAAGCTGGAATAAATCTTTAAAAATAACCGGATACAGGGATTTTCTAAGCGCGCTAAGTCGCCTATAATAACGAACAATACCGAGAGACCTATCAAATCGATATCACCCAAGAACATGAGATCCAAAAACAATTAGTTCATGCACCTAAGAATGCCAGGTCGCCAAACCTAATCGCCGGATAGACCAGTCAGTTGAGCCGGACATTTGAGTAGAAAGACCGGACACCCTACGTCACTTAGAATTTTGTCTCAATATAATAGGTATGACAAAATATTGAATGCAAAATCAAGCTTTTTGATTAGTATCATAAGGGCCGGTTGTTTCAAACCATTTGCTAACGTAAGCGACGTCTTAAATTAAATTCGTCGACATTAAATTTTAACGTCTGTTAAAAACAACGCTCTAATCACTAACGTTCGTTACCGCCATCTTTGACGATTACATATTCATTAAAATCGGTCGATGCAACCGACCTTAGTATAAGATTGCTTTGGTATCGCTCGTTTGCGTATGTAAAAAGTCTAACAAAAGCCGGATAAGCCGGACACCGTTTATTTTGGCCAGACATGCAATCATGTGTCCTATGTCCGGCTTTATCCGGACGCCTGGCAATGCTACATGCACCAGACCTGAGACAGACGTCCAAATAGCGGAGTAGGTACTTGCGGCATAACGGAGTGAACAGACATTGCTGGTTAATATAACTGATTGAATATACCGTCGGTCCTTGATAGTAATTCGTGTTGTAGCCACTACAATAGAAACTTTTTAGCTCTTTATCCTTGCTGTTTTAGCCTAATAATAGACGACACACCTATGAATGCAAACAAATTGAAAAAGCTCTGGGCCACATTGGGGCCTCTCTAGAGCTATGCATCTGATTTTCCAATTTAAAAAAACTACTTACTTAAACTAGAATAGTACATACTATTTATATACACAAAGCAAAAAAGTACAAAGCTTATTGCAAAGAAAAAGGCAGGCTATTTGCCCTCATCAAAATAACCAGCATTTTCATGAAATGAAAATACTCTACTTCACAAATCATGACTCAATAATATATTTTTACAGGCGATCGACATCCTTGAGAGCGAGCAGGCGACTTTCTTTGGTTTCACACACGAGATCAGCATCAGTACCAGCACGTTAGAATACGTAGACCGGTTGGAGAGAGAGGTGTCGATGAGAAGACACGGAGACAGGAAGGTGAAGAGATACTTCGACAGCTACGACACTCCGTTCCTCGGCCACAGACGAAGGATGAACTACGACAACTATTAAAATATTTTATATACCTGACTTGTACATTATTAGCTGCCCCAATAGACTTCGTTCTGCCAAAATTAAAAATGCAATCAAAAAATAGGGGCTGATCTTAGAGGGGTTAAAATATAAGGTTTTATGTATTTTAGAAAGAAGAAAAAAATAAAGAAAGAAATAGTCATAAAAAATGTAGGGTGGGTCACTCTTATCATTTAAGAGCATGAAAAATAGATGTTGGCCGATTCTCAGAGTCATTCTCTCTTATGCATATAAAATTTCATGAAAATCGGTCAAGCCGATTCGGCGGAGTATGGTAACTTGTTAGTAACTGTAACAAGAGAATTTTATATAGTAGATGTAATGCTTCGTTAAAATTCCTTTTAGGCAAACAGTTGCTATGAAGTACAGGTATGAGGTACCTAATATATATTCATTACATAGTTCATAGAACAGAACATAGTTCTCCCTCATTGAATGCCAAGACAACCGATCCCTTGCCACTCGCATCTAACACGACCGGCCACTGCACGTAGATCCCACTTGAATGGCCGAGGAACGCTTCGTCTACCTAATCCTAAACGCTTAATAAAATATACATTAGGATATATTATTTACAATTTATGACAAAAAATTTTTTTAAAACAAAGTCAAGAAAAAGACAGCGGCCAGATGAAGCCCAGCTGCGATGCACCACGGAGAAATAAATGTCTACCTGTCTGTAAACATAATTCGGTAAAGAATTATGTTTATAAATATTATAATATGACCTTGCTAATCATATATTTAAGCGTATCGAGTACTATCGATTATCGATCGATATATTGTATATCTAATGAGTTTTAACTAAACATAAAGGCAGGATCGAGAGGTCATCTAACCAAAATTTTAAAAAGTAAAGTAGTTTCCCGTATATGTCCCACCGCTGGACACGAAATCAGGCAAGGAAGGAATCAATACTGATGCGCTGGTCTAATGCAGATTGTTGAACTTCACACACCTTCAAAGATTTTCAATCTTATCAGGCATGCAGGTTTCCTCACGATGTTTTCCTTCACCGGTGAGCGAGCGATGGTCTCGTGTTCAGGGTTTACTTATTTGCTCTCATACCTACTGGACCATCGTCGTTCGATGTGTGATGTGAACCATGGGATAATATTTGCAAGCAATACATCAAAATAAAAACAACAAACGCAATAACATAAAAAAAATATATTTATTAAAACATTTAAATACTCCAGTGATGTAGCTGAAACCAAAATGAATTGTAATACTCTGATGCACTTGAATATAAAAAATCAACTTTGTACTGTAAGCAAGGTGTTCGCGTATTGGAATTCTGGACTGTTCTCGTACTCCGACATGTCTAAGGCCACTTCGCAACTTTCGCGAACAACTCGGCGGGGATCGTTCAAATACCTGAAACCAAATAGATTTCGAAGTTAAATTCTAATCAACCACAAAATTTCGCTAATCACCTTTAATAATTTTAGTTATAAAATAAACATTAAAATTAATAATAACAACTATTATACAATAACAACAATAAAACTCTATAACATATAGATACAGATTTATAAATAAAGACAGATGGAGCGTGCCGAACACCCGAGTGACGCTTCAAAGCGAATACAAATTCAAAAGCGCTCTCAAGTGCTTGACATAACGTCGTACTCTAAAGTCTGAACCTCTATTAGATTGTGTTCGCTTTTGATTTTTTTTTCGCTTTGGTGGCATCACTCGCGTGTTCAGCATGCTCCATCTGTCTTTATTTATAAATCTGTGGTTGGATATGTAAATCCAATGCAGATAAATGGACACATAGTCACATCTAAGAATTAAATTACTTTAAAATAAGTTGGTGCTTATTAAAAGGATAAAACTTATCCAAAAGAACTCTGACATTAGCTAGAAATGCTTAGCCGATAAGCAATATTTATAGGAGTCCAGTCACCAGTGTAGCTTTATAACATTATCATGAGAGAGACAAGCATTAGTAATTGACCAAATTATGTATTGGTCATGTTAGCTTTAGACATTAGGCTCCGCGCCACCGACCACACCCACTGATCATCATGATCGGAGGCACGTCGTCATTAGTCCCGACAGTCATTTAATACACTTTTCATATATTTCATTATAGCGAGTGGTCGCCACCGACACCACTTGTGTGGCGCGTCTATACAAAATATATGAAAATGTATGTTAAATCACTATCGTTCGCCACCAGTGGAGTGTCTGTGAATAGAGACCAGTTTGCTTCGAGCCTTAGTTGACTGTTAATAGTAGTGGTACTGAGTAATAATATCAGCAACAGGAAAAGCTGGGAAGGAGGGCCACAACCATCATTTTATCTGAATGTACATCTAAAAACATGACAATTACAAATTAAAATAATACTACTACATCAAAACCTAAGAGGATTTTAATGTTAATAGTTGTTAAGTGGGCAATAATTGGTATTAACTGAATATCACTATAATCATTATCAACCAATATCTGCTGCTGAACATCGTCCCTCAATGAATGCCAAGATGACCGACTCTTTGCCACTTGCATCCAACATGGACCGGCCACTGCTTAGAAATCATATTATTATTAATCGGGCTATGGATTACTACTACTGAAAACTATTAACATTAATATCATAAGTGTTTTCACTGAGTTTCTGGAATATATTAATTCTCTAAATATTTGTTGTGGTGAGAAATAAGTATCTTGCGAATATTTGTTTCATAAATGGCACATGATTATATTTGTATGATGCAAACTCAACATGCATATTTAAAAATTGTTTTTACCTTTTCAATACTTCCGTACATTCATCTGTAGCAATGGAGCCCAGGGCTTCCGCGGCCTCATGACGTACCATCTCATGTTCGTTGACATCTTCCAGAGTCCTCTTAAGGAAGGGTACACTACGCTCATCTTGCATCTGACCAAATATGAAAGCCACTTCGTGTCGGAATAAAGCACTGCTAGCTTTGAAACCTGAAAATCCAAAAAAGGATCTGTTAATTATGTTTCATTGATTTTTACCTTGACAACTGCTTATCAAATCCTTACACAGAGAATATGTACACAAGGTATTATTTTATAATCAATCATTACATGTTATACAAAAGTATTGTGTAAATAAATTTAAAGGACCTAACAATAAACTTACTAATGCTTTATTTTTTTAAATTGCATTTTTGATTTTAAAAAAGTACATATAAACATCCCTTAGATGTTGTGTAATTGACAAATTCAAACAAACTATGAAAAAACAAGAAATAATAAACTGACATAAAGTAAATTACCTTCACCCAAAGCATTGATGCTGTCTGTCGTACCTAAGTTACGTAAGCTAAACATTGCTCTGTATCTTTCAAATAATGGCTTATTCTCATCCATTAGGACCTGCTTTAAATGCTCTACATCATCCTCGGTGCTTGGGGGAGCAGGATCAATAGATGCATATTTACTAGATACTTTATCTTTTGCACATTCAGTGGCTACCCAGTTAAGCCTTTGCAAAGCAATTTGACATGTCTCTGCTACTTCAATCGTGGGGTCGTGTTGGTATTTCTCCAATAATTCTCTAAGATTTGGTTCACCAATTGCACCAAGAGCCTCACCTGGAAATTATTAAATGGTTGTTAAAGATTTTATCTTATTTAAACACGAGGTTTCAACATACTTTGCCAAGCCTGGCCTCATGATCCCATAGGATCATGTCATTTACAAGCATTATTCTTCCTTAATATACATGGCAGCATTAAGAAAGAAACTCACAATGTTTCTCTTGTTAAGTGCCTGTATACCTGGTCTTAAATACACTATATTATCTTGAGTTATTTAGTTATGTCTTATCCATACTTAACTGTCTGTTTAAGAAAGCAGACTTAGTAATTTACACATACAACAATAGCTTTTACTAATTTATCGTCTTGTTTATGTTTATTCGTGGAAAGTTTAAACACTTTTGTCTGAAATATGATTAAAATATATGAAGAGCTATAGATATCTAAATCTAATCACTTATCCAACCTTATCAAGTACGTGAGGTACTTACCGGCTTCATGTCGTACTATGGGGTCCTCGTTTTTATCTTCTAGAATATTTCGAAGGATGGGAATAGCCCTTTCATCTTGCATCTGTCCCAAGCAATAAGCTAACTCGTGTTTTAAAAGAACTGATTCATCTTTAAAGCATTCGCTAATACATTTGATTGCAGTTCCACCGCCAAGGTTTCGAAGAGTAAAAAGCGCTCGAAAACGTTCCTTCATTGGCCTCTGGGGGTCATTAAGCACTTTGCCAATATTTTCTACTGCACTATCGCTTATATTCATTTTAATTTTAAATATTTATTCTCGTTTTCAACTCTCTTTTACAACGTGCACAATATTTACCATAATAACAAATGACAGCTGTCATTTACATTTTTTCCTAGTAGAAGAGCCTAAGACCAGTTTCCATACTTCCTAGCTTGCCAAAACTATATTTAGTCTATAATTTAGAGAAACGGCAGAAAACCCAAGGCTACTCTAAAATCTCTATTTTATCTGGATAACTTTTTAATTTTATTTATTCAAATACCAAGTGTAAATGCTATTTATAATCGAGTATAGTATCATTATTGTATCATATTTATCATCGCTTTTAATTAAAGACTATTTTTTTTTTGTAGTTATGTGTGTTTATCAAAGCTTAGCTTGATAAATATATACTCCGTAACAGTGCTGGATTTACGTATAGGCCCGTGAGGCCTGGGCCTAGGGCGGCATGATTTGAGGGGCGCCAAAATTTCAGAGACGAAAAAAGTAAAGAAGACTGCCTTTGAAAATGAGTTTGGATTAATTTTTGTAAAGAATTCTCTATAGAATATACCTATAACAATTCACTTTTTTTATTTACTTTTCAGTCTATGAATAAGATTATGTTTTTTTTAAGATTAATTATAATCTTTACCGAATGATGTCTTTATTTTTTGTTTCATTACTGAATATCACATGCATATAAAGCTTCTAAAAATGACTAAATCTTAATAATTTTGCCCTGGCCCAGCAGTGGACATATAAGGGTTGATACTTTACTTTTTTCTAGCATTAAGGGCGGCAAAATAAACAGGGCCTAGGGCTAAATCGGTCACTGCTCCGTAATGAACTATTATTGTATTATTATATTATTGTAACTTGTTATTTCATCATAGATCTAGATCTAAATACTGTTTAAGCTTTAAGTAGCAATCACAGAGAAATCAATCATCAAAAAAAATCCTAGCCTAACTCGGAACTACTATTTCTACCTACTAAACATTAGGCATACTAAAATATATTCTCTTTTATGTATGGCCATTTCACGATATAACACAACACTAATGCTTTACTTATTGCTAAGCACGCTAATGAAAATGTTAGCACCTTTTACACTTATTAAGATCCATAAACAAGTCAATGTGATATTCAATACATTAATGCCTGCTTCAATTGTAACTATACGATAAAATGAAATATTGAAAAAAAGAATACAAATAATTGAATTACTTATGCTATATAGCCTTTACTAGGTTAACCATGTATTCTTTATATTTAAGAAATCGCTTACTTTATTTTTTTTTAATGTATAATAATCCTTTACTTGTCCCTTTCTGCTATCGTTCTCTGAGGAAGTTTTTTGCCGTAAAATGTAATGCTATAGTCATGGCAAGGTGGCCTAACAAGCTGAATGATTTACAGTTTTTTAAATACCATAATAGATATACTTATAGATATACAATAAATAGTAAACATCGATATACAACAAAACGTAGACATAGCGATAACATAAGTTATAACTTATTGTTGGTACCTACGTACAAAATTGGACTAATACATTAACATAAATGGTATTTAAGTTTTGTAGTTCAGTAAGGACTAAACAGTATTGTGTTACAGAAATCACTCTGAAAATAATACCTACATGTAATGTAATAATGTGAATTAAACTGTAATGATCTGATTTAAACCTCTAAATAAATATAATTAACCTTCACTCATCGGAATACGTTGGTACTTATCTTAAAAATTACTTCTCGCGTCGAGTGTTAAGTTGGTATTTAAAATTACTTATTATATTTTATGAATTATATATTCGATATATATCGTTTATATCGTCTACCATATTAAAGCCACATCACATGCATATGCAATCTGCAGAGCCTACATCTTAAATCAATTATCCCCTGATCGTCATAATCTGATCTCTTTCATCTAGGTATTCAACTATGATTATCTATGTTTTTGAGCTTGAGATACCTTTTACATTCAAAATATGAATATTAGGTGTATTTCAATATAATTGAATTAACGTTGTTATGAGAAATAAGAGAGTATGAAGAGTTTTATTACTGTTATTATTATATTACATCAATTTTAACAATATTATTTTAGCATAATACCACGCAAACTATTCAAATTTTCCGTATAAAATTCTCACATAAAACGCGCTTGACTTAGGCTAAAAACTATAAACAATCCGAAAATTGAAAAAAAGTTAATTTTTTCGAACAATCCATTTGTATATTTTATAATGCCTTTCATATGACCCTAGTTATTGTAAATAAAATAATTTCATCGAATTATATAACACTCAGAGCGCGCAGTTGCTTGTGGCGCAGTTACGGAATTACTAGACAAATTGTGATGCACTAGCCTAATGCAGCGACATCGCTCGTCTTAATTATAAAATGGTTATAATATGACAATATTAAGGTTTTTGTACAGATGATTAGACATAAAGGAAGGGATTTTGTGCCGCGCGCCTTACTATTTGGGTCACAACTCACAACACACAACACCTTACAACCTTTGAATAGAGGTAACAACAAAGTGCATATTATCAGGTTGCTGAGACTGCAGTGAAAAAGAGTTTGTGTCTGACGATACGGCAGACTATATGGGCAAAAATAATATATCTTTTCCAAATCGTTCTTTTATACGGAACAACAAGAATGGTAACATGTCAAAATCGTTTAAAACGAACGCGATCACTATTTAATTTTAATATATACTTACTTCTTTATTTATATATGAAATAAAACTTCTCCTTTAACTTATACCACTTAACGTAAAATTACATTTAACTTTTAATGTATCATATTCTAAACTAGTATCAAAACAATAGAATCGATAAAGATTCAAATAAACAAGAAATTGAAATTGAAAACAATTTGAAAATACAAACAACAAACAAACATACAAACTTATAAACATTATAAATGTCAGCAAGATGACATGGCAGTAAGTTATAACATATACAACCTCTGTAGACAAGATGTCTTAAAACAATTTCATTGCTATGAATGGAATACATTATACAACATTGAAATCGATTTAAATTTGCATGCCTCGTAAAATCGTACTCTATTCTACTGACGTCTATAAATCAATTTATGTGTAGTAGTAATGGTATTAATGTGAATGTAGTGTGTCCTATTACAGGTTCGCATCCCGCCTTCCAAAAAAAATTGTATACCTATTTTTATTTGGGTAGGTACCTACATTTCTGTAACCAACTACTAAAACACCCTATATCTTTTATACAGTTCAGTTTTTTCGCTAATTGGTTATTGGGATAAATAATTCCATTCTGAAATAATTGCAGTCTAGAAAAAGTAAAAAAATGTACTTTTTTTACTTTTTCTTACTCTTCTGATTTATTTAACGTGTCTGTTTGCAATTTTCCAGAACAAAAAAGTCGATGTCGCAGTTTCCTGTGACCATAATTTTTATAGTATGTGGGCAAACGAACAGTCAACATCGCTCATACAAATCTACAGAACCAGAGATTATGCATCTGCATGTAAGGCATCTGCCTTGCTTTCCTTTTCCCCATAAGGGGTCACTTAAATTTACAAACAGAAAAAACGCGTCAGCGGAGCTGTCACTTTATGCCGGTATGATGTAAACTGCAATCATTTTAAGTTATATAGACTAGAATGGTTTGCCTTATTACAAAAAAAAAATATTTTAATTAGTATATTCCAAGTATAGTTACCTTAGTATATATAATATTTTCTTATGTTTACGCGTATGTCACTCATTATAATTTGAAACAACTTTTACGGATTTTATCGCGGTTTATTAAGTTTTTTATATGCCCGACGTTTCGGATACTTTACAGTAATCTCCTCCCGTCCTCCCGTGACCATGGTTGCTGTAAAGTATCCGAAATGTCGGGCATATGAAAACCGCGATAAAATCCGTAAAAGTTGTTTCATTACTTTAGTAGGTCCATATTTAAAATGCTATATAAATAAAGCGGATTTAGCGGTTAAGAGCCGCGGCCTTTACCATGACATCTTCTCTCTCAGTATCGCAATGGGTTTAGCCTTTATCAAGTTACAGATAAGGTCAATTGATATTAAGTGTTATCATTTATCAATAATTGATTGATAAGTTGATAATTTTTATCATTTATCTGTTAATCGTAAGTCTAGAATTATGATTGCCAATAGATACATGAAAGATTGATCTTCAGTTGTGGTGTTGGTTGGCAGGGTCGCCATGTGGTGTTGGTTGGAACTTATATATAAAGGACCTTACACACTACACAGTCGTCCCAAAGTACTTCTCCCTCGAAATCAGTCGAGGATAGTACTAAGACCTCTTGCATCCTTACACGTCCCGCCGGCACGGATTTGCCCTTGATCCGATGAGATACCAATAAGCAGGCCCTATAAGTTAAAAAACTTCTTAAACACTCATAGGCTTGATCGCATCAGACATAGATTTATCGCGATGTTTTCTTTAGTGGTAAGCAAACGTCGGTGGATGGTCGAATTCTGAAAAAAGTTTGAATGACCCCTCTTTATGGTAGGACTCAGCATCAAACAGACTTAAAACCAGACCTCGCTAATTAATTACTTCTTGTAATGTTGTAACTTGTATGAGAAAATCTTCTCCTTCTTTTTTGACTCTAGCTCCCAAATGGAATTGCCAGTGTCAGAGTGTACTGTGTAAGTACCTTATCACCTTTTCTTATGAGAATTTGATTGTCAAGTCTAACTTCTGAGTTCTGAGTAGTTTCAAAGCCATAATGTGGGTGTAAATCATAGGTCCATAAAAAAGTAAAGTTTGAACCCATATGTCCCACAGCTGGGTCCTCGAAATCAGGTGAGGAAGCTTCCAAATCCCAATGCGGGTTAGTGATTAGTTAGGTCGCACATATTCAAAGACCTTCATTGGGCATGCCGGTTTGTGACAGTGTTTTCCATCACAGGAGAGGGAACGATGGCCTTGTTAGGGGTGTAGTTGGGAATTTAGAAAAAATGATTCCGCGACACCACAGGGACTGTCAGAATCGAACCCTGAGACCGAGTCTATACTCACTATACAATCGCCGACTCAAATCGACCATAAATATATTTTTTTTTTACTTTTTGTCTCTTTTTTTTTAATTATTTATAAAAAAAGCTAAACAACTATACAAGGTTAAGCCAACTATTGCCTCCTCAGTTTTAATACAAACAGTAAATAAATAATGATCAGTTATGTGATTATATTTAGCTGTATAACACGTGTACGTTACGTGTGTGTGTGTGTGTGTGCGTGTTATATTATTGCGAAGTAACTAAATAGTGTTTTCTCGTATTCAATTGGCAAGTGAGTAAAATCTTGTTTTAATAAGATTACTTTTTCAATTTTAGTAGACCGGACGTGTGCTCTATGTAGCGCTCGAGTGAATAATTACCAACGTTATACTTTTCCGAGCGACGTCTAGTGAGGGTATGGACCAAGCCTATTAAGCGAGAGGTTCCGGGTTCGATCTCAACCCATATAATTCATTGAGATGAGATTTTATGAATTTCTAAACACGATTATCGTTTGCTTACCGGTGAAGATCATCGTGAGGGAAAGTGCATGCCTGATGAGATTAAATGCCTTTGAGGGTGTGTGAAATTCACCAACCAGGGCCAGGGCATCCGTAAACTATGTCACACCCTCCTCGCCTGATTTCGAGGACACCTGCTCCCACCAGTTAGATATGTAAGGGTTATTACACTATGCTTTTCTATCTTTTTTAGGGACTTTGCGCGCGAGAGCGAGAGCTTTTTTTGGTTTACGTGTATACATCGCTTTCCTTTGACGTCCTCTGTGTCGCTAGCTGTAGTACCTACAAGTTATGTCTAGTGCTACTATTGTTTCTCACTTTTTCGTCTTACGAGTAATGTTTTTTTCTTGTAAATTTCAAACAAACATTTTTTTATATGTTTCGAAAGTGCTCCTAATTTAGCTGTCGGGAAAACAACTACTAAGACTTCACGGTGTATTTGTGTGTCTGCTGTTACTGAAATATCCAAAAATGCCAGCCATTAAGAGTGTAATAAAGGTATAACAAAGTGGATTATCATCGTTAAGCGTTTACGACGCTAACTCGTAAACATTTTATAGTTTTCATTACGAATATAACAGCTTTTTAAACTATAAGAGTTAATTATAGATACATTTTAATGGGAAGATCGCTCATCTCGAACCGAATCAGGGGTATAATGTACATGCCTGGATTCTGGACATCTCCTTTGCCGTGAACAAGCTACACGTTGTCAAGTTTTAATATAACGTGTGATAAAGCTTATACCGGATCCGCACGTTTGTGGCTTGCCGCAAGCCCCAAGCCTTCACAAGTCACAAGCATGTGGACGCATCGCAAGCGCTTGCGGCAAATTCTCTATGGTTCCCTTTGGCTTGTGCACAATACCGACACTCGTCGGATCGGCTACAAACCCTGGCAAACCTACGCAAGCCAAGACAAACTCTGTATCCACACGTTTGAATTTGTGAAGGCTTGCCAAGCCTCGGCAAACGTGCGGTTCCGGCTTTATATAAAGCCAATATGGTTTAATAGTAAAGGCCGCGTTTAGGTAGGTGAAGTGTTGGTTGGCTATTAATCAGGAGGGAAATCTCTCGATCTCCGTGCCGTAGCCGGTCCATTTTGGATGTGAGTGGCAAGGTCGATCGTCTTAGCCTTCATTGAGGCCTATGTTCCCCCACCATGGTTCAAGCCTTGTCGTGGCGATGTGCGAACCGAGGGGGCTCTTTGTACCCCTCTTATAAGAAAAGGGGCCAAACGAACTGGGGGCGCTGCGTGCTGCTGAGCGGGCTGCTGGGGGCGCTGGGCAAGGACGAGGACCTCGCCTCATTGTACTGTCCCGACGTTGGGAGGGGTGTTCAAAAGTGCGGGGTAATCCCTCTGTGGAGGCGGCGCCGGTCCCCGCCGGGCCCTGTTGCTAGCAGATTCAGGGCATCTCACCAAAGGTGGCATTGTTGGCATTCACCGGGTTTTAGTGGAAAATGCCTCAGCGCTTTTCCCGCCGTTAAAGAAAAGAAGAAAAGACCTATGTTCAGCATTGGATGGATAAATGATGATGATGATGATGGTAGTGCTGGTGGTGATGATGCTGGTGGTGGAGATGATCATGGTGGTGGTGATAATAATGATAATATTGAGGAAATCTTAAAACTTTGGATAAATAAAGCATCGGTAATCATAGAAAACACAAAACTAATAAATATCCAACTTTTGAGAGTAAATATTGTAAAAGTACTTTTATTTTATCTATATTATAAATAACAGCTGATACCTAAAAGAACAACAAAACATGTGATTGTATGTTATAGGTAATTATTAAAACACTTATGTAAATCATGCATTATACAAGTGTATCTTTAAGTACATAATCAACGAACTACATAAACATACACTTGTACATAATGTAACTAATGAAAACATTTTCCTCGGTTACTAAAGCCGAACTTAACATTGCTGGTTATCCAGCCATCCTTTTGCATCGTTTTCCAACAGCATATCTAAAAGAAACGAAATCGGTTGAAGCAATGTTTGACAAATACCCACCCACAATTAGCTTTGCCGTGTTTCCGTAGGGCAGGACCGAATGCATTGCCTGGGCTAATCCAACTACCCAGGTCAATTTTAAATGTCCATAGACATCTTCCTGCGGTCTATAGACAAAGGCGGTCAAATTTATACTTTTCAAATTTCACCTGAAATACATTTTAATGAAACAGTTATGCTGAGTATTTACACAAATTCCTTCTTAATCATAGTAAATTTAGGTCTTACGTGCTTCCCCACCACGGTTCAGGCCTTGTCGTGGCGGAGGGGCTCAGTAGCCCAGGATGACCCCAACATCTTGGGCGAAGCGAAGGGGGCCGAGGGGGCTCTTTGTTACACCGGGGTCTCCAGGGGGCTCTTATAAGAAGATTTCGCTTATTGTACTGTCCCGAAGTTGGGAGGGGTTGTTCTGTGGTGCGGGGCAACCTCTCTGTTGAGGTGGCGTCGGTCCCCTGAGGGACAGACTAGTTCATCATCAGAGGTCAGTCATCGAGGTGCCCTGTTGCTTGTCGATCCAGGGCATCCCACCAAAGGCGGCATTGTTGGCACTCACTGGGTTTTAGTGGGTAGAGCTGCGTCCACTTACCATCTTACAGGCGCAGCGAGTCCCACATACTCGCCTGGGGAGACCCACTCCCCCGCGGGATGCCTAAGCGCATTTCCCGGCCTTAAAAAAAAAAGGTCTTACTTGCTTCGCTGCGGACTCGGCTGAACGAGGTGCGTATTACTCATTAATTCCTATAAATTCCACGATGACGCGAGCTGATGATGATAAAATACGCACGATCCAGTGTAATCCTAGATTATTGTAATTCCAATGCCAGCCAAACCAATCCACGCGATATCACATGGCGCTCTACACCACATTGACACGGCCCGATCTGTGAAATTGGGTCGTTTGTGAGATTATATAAAACTCAGAACAAAATCCCACTGATGTGCAAATGTTTGTGAGGATATTTGCTACATACAAAACTAATTTAAGGTTCATTTTTTTTATAATTTGGAAACAAAAAAGTTACATAGTAAAGGATCAAGTAAAGATAAATTTAATACTTAGATTTACATAGATTTGTAAACAATTTGTTCGCTGGATTGTGATTTTGGAAATATATTCCTTTTACATAATCCTTTACGAGCTTACCACTGGATTGCATAAATAAGTGACTATGATAAATTTTGAGGTTCCTTCTAGAAAGCGAGAAAGAACTTCGTTTATTCCGGTTGTCAAGCTTGACACCCTTTAAGACTTGCGGCTTAAAGGTTTTTTTTTTATTTATGTTGGGACAACTCACACACGGCTATCTGATCCCAAACTAGGCAAAGCCTGTTCTTATGTTAACCAGACAACTGATACATTACTTATATATTTCTAAATATATACATATTATAGATAAATTACGACCAGACACAGAACAAATGATCATGATCATCACACAAACATTTGTCCTGGGTGGGAATCGAACCGACCTTCTAGTTTAGCAGTCAGGGTCACTAACCACTAGAGTCTAGACCAACTGGTCAGTCAAGGTAGGATGCGAGGAGCAAGGGATCGGTCGTCGTTACTTTCATTGAGTCAGGCCTATGTTTATCAGTGGACGGATAAAGGCTGATGATGATAAAGAACTAATTAGTGAACTATTATAAGAATGCGATCGCATTTAGTTGCGTTCCATTCCTAACATAACTACTATATTATGATATGTCACGCTGTTCATAATCTTATATCTCTAAAAGAGCAATTCTTGAAATCTGAATCTCGGAAACGGCTCCAACAATTTTGATGAAATTTTGTATACATGAGTTAAAAACGGCGATAAAATATGATTAGAATACAAACGTAAATTTCGCTGTCAAATAGTATATAAATATCATGATCGCTTAGAGAAGAAATAAGGATCCTGGTTCATATCTTCAGCCCGGTCACTTTTTTTCAAGTTCATTTTTTTGAAAGAAAAACTTTTTGATATTGATACTTAGGGTTCTTATATAAAACAAAACAAAAAGCCGAGCAGTCAAAAAACCGGTCAACCAGGTACTATTAACTAATCCGCTACCATTTTCGTAGTAAGTATATATAATGTGTGATTCCATAAATTAGCGTGTACCTTAAAAGTTACCACCAATGTAAGCACAGACCAACATACCATTTAAGTTATAATAAGCTTCGGAGTGATGTCACGGTCGTATTGACATGCTTCATTAACGTTTGCTGATTCTGTAAGAGTCATTTTCTAGGCTGTGCGCCGCGACGAGCTCGTCTCGGCGCACAGCGTTGACGTTGCTAGGGTGTTTGATATGGTTTGACAAGCTTAGTGAATACCAAGCTGAATTCACTGCGCTGTTACAGCGTGACAACAGCGCTGCTCTTCTTACAGAATAGAACTGCTGCAGTGCTATTCTGTAAAAAACGCAGCGCTGTTCGCAACGCTACGACGAGCTCGTCGCGCCCAGCCTTGACATTGCTGTTTGATATGGTTTGACAAGCTTAGTGAATACCAAATTAAATACACAGCGATGTCACAGCGTTGCGACAGCGCTGCTCTTCTTACAGAATAGCACTGCAGTTATTATAAACCCGCGTACTCAGGAGACACGCTAACAATGTGCCGGACAGCCTACAGGGAGCCGATGACATACTATACTCATTACTAGCTGTTGCCCGCAGCTTCGCCTGCCTTAACTAAGATTTACAACGGCATCTTAGTACGCAAAATAAGTAACTTTTCTGGTTGATTTTTTACACCTTGTGTCCGAAAAACCCAAATATCTTACGGAACCCTATTTTTTCCAGAATAAAATTTAGCCTATAATATAATGTAGCTTTCGAATGGTGAAAGAATTTTTGAAATCGGTCCAGTACTTTTTAGCCTATTCATTACAACCAAAGAAACAAAGTTTTCCTCTTTATAATATTATAGTATAGATTAATTATATATGGACGCTTTTGCGAGCGAGCGACGATGGTCCAGTAGATAGGTATGGATTCGGCCTCTTAAACGAAAGGGTCTGGATTCGATCCCGTGGTGCATGAAAAGGGTTTTTCTAAATTTCTAAATGCACCTTAAACATGGATCACCGTTCGCTCACCGGTGAAAGAAAACATCGCGAGGAAACCTGCATGCCTGATAAGATTGAAAGTCTTTGAAGGTATGTGAAGTTCACTAACCCGCATTGGGCCAGAGTATAGGTGAATTGTAGCCGATTACCCTCTCGACTAATTTCGAGGAGGTGACCTGTGACCTGTGTCTCCCGTTCCAACAGCCGGAACTCTACAGAGTTTAACATGTAAAAATCAAATATATCGAAACGAAAATTCATTTTAGCAAGAATTTCTTACAAAATTCAAATAGAAACTTTTGCAAAGGCAAGATCTCTGAAAATCCCAAAAATTATATCGTATTCAGAGTGTACCCCGTAATAAAATTAGGATAAAGGCAACGGAATAGGCACGGCGCGTGACAAGGCACCTCGTGCATAATTCACGCTATGCATATTTAACACGTCGCCGCCCTGTCACGTCCAATTTCCTCTAAACACGCTCTACGCGTGACAAAATTGATGCTCTGACTTAGGATGTAATGTCATGTTTCTGGTATTTCCCTGTAGGTATGTAGGGTTTACGTGCGAATGCTCTACTAAATCTCGTTTATAGGACTATGTGGAGTGATTCTGCAAGAACTTACTACCATCATTATGACCGGTTACCGTCCAATGCCGGTATTAAGTATATAACTAGAAGAGAGCGGTAATGCTGTTTTGTATATAAACAAATTCCACCAAATTTGTGCTGGGACGCTGCGCCGGATTAGCGCTCTGATTGGTCATTATTCGATGATTGGCCGATGGGATGTACACACGGATCAGTGGTTGGTTGATTGGTTTCGAATCCTCACTGCCAAAGAAACATTCAACATAGCACGCTTCAAAGCACGTTGAGCTACTACAAACTTTCAGACTAGTCGTAAATTAAGAGGCCACGTTTCGGTCCCGGAGGTCATCCTGGAGAACGCGCCGGTTTGAAGTCATCATGGGGAAAACGCATTGTTTTTTTTTCTTAATATTTGTTTAATCCGTTTCTTGGTACAATTTTTTATAACTGTGTATTTGGAACTTGTTTCGTAAATTTCTCAGTTCCTGACCTTTTGATATTATCAGTATAATTAAATTAAGGGCGCTGTATAAAGGGTGTGGCTGTCACGCGAGGTCACCAATCTACTGGAATATAGTCAACGGAATTTGTCGTTTTTTTTGTTGTTACTATCTAATAAATTGTGAGTAATAATAATAATAATATCTATGGACGCTTTTACACCACGTCAATCACCACGGGTACCAGACAACAGAAATACATATATTTAATACGTTTTAGATTAATACATAATATATTTAGGATTTTTGTTATATAATACACCTCATATTTATTACACATCCATGACCCAGGAACACAGAAAACTTTTTGTTCTTGGCGAGATTCAAGTCCGGGCTTGAACGCCAACGCACTTACCATTGAGAGGACAGAGGTCGTCAAAGAGTGGCGACATTTGGTGGGCTATGCCCCTGAGTGGGAGGTCTTATTATATAAAACGACCTTAACATTGAAGTAGCAGTGGGCTGGTCACACACTCAGGAGAACGGATGGCCGTTGGGCCAATGAGGTTCAAGAGTGGAGGCCGCGTTTAGGTAAACTAAATGTTGGTTGGCCATTAACCTGGTTGGAATCGAACAGAAAACGATCTTCGTGCAGTAGCAGCCAGCTGGTTCATGTTGGATGCGAGTAGCATGGGATGGGTTGACTTAGTGTTCATTAAAAGGGGTTTGTTCAGCAGTGGACGAATAAAGGCATAAAAGAAAGAAGCTTTGAAACAGAGCCCCTATGCTTAAAACTGTAACTTAGTATGAAGGGGTTGCCAATAATTTTACATTAGAGGATCGCACATTAAAAAGATTAAAAAAGAAAACATTATCTATTCGACATGATGAGGAACTAAGATTAATGTTCGTTAACTCATCGTATATTCAGGCTTCATAGTATTTAACACACAATGTAGTTTCACAGACAATGGCTCGTTGTAGATTCTTATCGTCTATTAACTGATTACGACTGAATCCACCGCAGGAGTACCCCGTGTTTAGCATTACAATGTGTTATACTAATTAGTTGATACACATCTGTGCATTATTGCATCTACAAATTACTTAATGCATTGAATTTTCAATTCTATTATTATCATTCTTTAAAGTTTCTTTAACTTCAAGTAGTGTTTTAACAATAGTCAATATTAAGTCAAAAAGAGTACTTTTTGACTTACTGACTTTTAACTCACCTACTTAGGAAAAAACAACTTCAACTTCCCTTTACCATGGGTGATGTAAAGTATCAGAAACACCGATCGACTGAATCGGTGGACTTGGCAGGCTGGACTTAACAGCAAAAACTTAATAAAACGAGATAAAATCCGTAAAATTAGTTTCATTATATGAAATTCGTGTAAATATTTGAAAACTCTTATATAACAATTATAAGTTGGAGGTGAGTCACTTTCTTAAACTTATTATTGGCCATACAAGGGGCTTAAACATTGGCAGTAATGTTTATATTGTAAAGCTGAGTCCAGTGCTTGATATTTAAGATTGAAATTTAATCAATTCTTAAAAAAGTAATTGAACATAGGTTAGAAATAAAATCATTGCTAATTAATATTTAGACTAATGAATTTCCACAAAGTAAGATCTTACCTATCCTATTGACTAGGACGTGAGTTAATAATGATGTTCAAAAAAATATAAAAGGGATGCGCCGGCCGTATCTAATTTAACTTTGATCTGATTGACTTCAAGACGTATTTTTTGCATGTACTTATAATGTATTTTACTATATCGATTGTGATCAATAAATACTTTAAAGAAAATATAAATCATATAAACAACGTTAAATGACGTAAAAGTAATAAACAGATCATGGCATGCAAAGATAAATCACTTCAAACAAATAATTGAAATTCGACTTGTTTACTTTATAATATTATATCTATCTACATCTACACTTCTACACTAATATTATAAAGAGGAAAACATTGTTTGTTTGTTTGGTTGTAATGAATAGGCTCAAAAAGTACTGGACCGATTTCAAAAATTCTTTCACCATTCGAAAGCTACATTATTCACGAGTAAATAGGCTAAATTTTATTCTGAAAAAAATAGGGTTCCATAAGTTATTTGGGTTTTTCGAACACAAGATGTAAAAAATCAACCAGAAAAGTTACTTATTATGCGTACTAAGATCCCGTTGTAAATCTTAGTTAACGCAGGAGGAGCTGCGGGCAACAACTGGTTATATTATATTATTGATGGTGATGGTGATGATTAATTACTCTCAAGAGCATGTTTAAAAAATCAAACTTATTTAACTACAGACTGACCAGAAATTAAAAAAAAATTAAATACGTCAGAGGTTTTCACTTCTTCCGTCAAGCAATAAATATCTATCAGAAAAATTATTGCAGTCGAAAATGCAAAGTTTTTACTCTATATTCAAGAACTCAGCGGCAGAGCCGATATTGATGATTCGTGCTCTGTGCCGCACTCTCGTCTGCATGGGTGCCATCATCTTGCTTGTTACTCCCAAAAACAGCTATGCTGTTTTCCAGAGAGAAGGGCAAAACAGGCAGGGTATCTGGAACAGAAACTCAACCTTATATATCTCAGGATCTCAACACTTTATATATTTAAGTTGTTACTAACAACAACTGTACTGTAACAACTAAGTTGCCAGGACTAATGCAAATTTACTTGTTTATATTTATGAGCCACGCTGAACTCTTACCATGACGTGGCTCGTCTGCCGGTTTGCTTTGATGATGATGATGATGATGATGATGATGATGATGATGATAATGATAATGATGATTATGATTCATCTAGTATAAGAAAACGCATGCGGACATTGAATTTGAGAATGGCTTAGGTTTACATTGCGGTCTCTCCAAGCCCGTTTCTATTAGGCACTCTGAGCAACTGCCCAGGGCCAGCGATCCATGAGGCACCAACATTCCATTATGACCGAGAGACAATTTTAGGAAGTTATACAATGATTGCTGATTGAATACTTCGTAATGCCCTTATAATTATAATCACTCCTTCTAGTACAAAATTGAAGGCCACAGATGTATAAATTGTTATTTACGTCGAGGCTTCTTTACCCTAGTGCCCAGAGCCCCCGATAGATAAGAGGGGGTAGAGGGGGGGTAGACCCTCCTCGCCTGATTTCGAGAAGGAGACCCGTGCCCAGCAGTGGGACATAAAGGGTTGATACTTTAATAAAATAAGGGTCTACCACGAGACATTTTGTTTTGGACATCTGTCGATTCCGCTTATATAAATATTATAAATTACATTTGACCTTACGGTGAGACTTGGTTATAATTTCAACAGATAATGCAGCGACATGTGGTAGCTTTGACGCGCTCTAGAGTTTCTGGGTAGTGTTTGTTAGTTGAATAGAAAAAAACAGAAAGCGCTTTCACTAAAGGTGTGTATTTAAGTTTTATTTATTTCTCATAGACAAGTGTGTATAAGCCGGTTAGGTAAGTGTTTCAAATATCTTACAAAATACATATTATAGTGGTCGATTCTTTAATATTACATTTTATGTAGTCATGGCCATAACATGTGAGTGGTTTCCATTTGTATAATACTAGACTTTACTAGCTTTTAGAAGTTCCAGTCACGCTAAATATAAAATATAATAAATATACAATAACCTTCCACAATAATTAGGTGATCCATAAAAAATATTTCTTGTATATTGATAGTTATGCAGAAATCGATTACGAACAAACTGAAAGGTATTTCTTATAAGTATAGATTTGAAACAAATAAAATCTTACCCAATATAATAATTATTATTAATTTATTTATTTAGCAAGAGGTAGTGCCTTGCTGCTTTGCAGCCAAATTGAGCCGGCACAACCGGGGAGGAACCTCTCGCTCACATGAAATCGACGTAAAGTGACAGCTAAGCTGTCGTGTTTCGTGCGGTTTCTGAGTTTTCGGTGGCCCATCAGGGGGTATGAGGAAAAGAAGGGCACCGCATCTGCATAACCTCTAGTTAGGTGGATGGTGGGCGTCGATAGTCGCAAGGCTTCGACGGCTCGTTTGCCCTTCTATGCTATAAAATATATTTTGGTCTAGGTAATTATTATGTTCATATCATGTAATCAAATAAATAGTTGTCAATAAGCAGTTTATTGGTCAGTTGACAAATCATGAAATCTTGCTGATCATGCACTTTGCGGGCTGAATGTTTATTATGCAAGCTCATAATATTGTAAGCTGCTTATTTATGATTTAATTTTTGACCATTATCAAAATTATTTGCGGAACAAGGATTGCTGCCTGATTTTTTATTGCAAACAAAATCTTTGTATGCCTACCAAATTATTTATATGCATTTTTTATGGCTCACCAAATTTTATAATTGCTGAACAAATAATCACTTCTTCTTAAAAACATTGTGGACAATAAAATATTCTCTTAAATGTCACTTTACACATATTTCAATAACTTATTCGCCTTTTACTCAATAAACCAAAATAATTATGTAAAGCCGCTTAGAATCCACGAAATATAGATGACTCTTATTGCGGTGTGGAAATCACAGAAACACCACAACAATATGCCGTCAAACCGCAAATTATATTTTATAAGAAAAGGAATGAATATTAGAATTTATAAAATATTCAAGAATTTAACAACGCCATTTTATTTAAATGTATGTATTTTTTTTTTAGTTTTCCATCACTTTCCATATCATCCATTAAATATATATGTTGATGAAACTAATTTACGAATTTTATCGCGGTTTATTAAGTTTTTACAAGCTTAGCTACAACTTAATAAACCGCGATAAAATCTGTTTCATTATAATGAGTGAAATTCGCGTAAACATAAGAAAACAACATACAATATGACTTTTTTTTATATACTGGAATACCAATATTTTATTTTATATATTTCTTATGATGGTAGATCCAACTGACGTTCAACGATACTGTAGCATACAAATTGAATAAAAAAAATTGATTTTGATTTAATTAAATTCATGTTTTGTATTGTAAAATATTACCAAGCACCAAGCTGTTACTTGTTCTATGTCTTAGCGTATTTCATCTATTGCAATCTATATGCATGTATCAGTTGTCTGGTTGCCAAAATGTAGCCTGCCTCGTTTGATATCAGATGGCCGTGTGCGAGTTGTCCTATATTATAATTATACGCCTAAAATTTAAATAAAAACGTATTTCCTCTCCCTCTACATAGAGTCGTTTGGGAAATATGTATTTTAAACACACAATTCCTTATGAGTTATTCTAAAGGGGTAAATCATACTAAAATAATACCGGCATTCCTATTGCCATATTCCATAACATGTTCAAGCCCTACGCTATATGCGGGAGGGGTATTGTAAACAGCTGAAAGCCAGTATATTTTCCGACTCTGAGGACACTAGACGTGTTGGACATCCTAACAAACATACGCGCTATATTCCATTATACAAATCGTAAACTACGTGTGACTATGTTTTTATATTAAACGCTAAAGCGAGTTTTTTGTGACGGTGTTGTCGTCTCGATTTGTGCGCATATGTAGAGGTAGGTTTTTGTTGCTTTATGTTCGATAACAGGCTGTGTGTTTATGTTTTCATTATTATAGAGATTCACTATAGTAGTCTATTCTATATAATAAAGATGTATTTATATATTTTTTAGCTACAACAGTATGCTTAATGAATTTTATTCATTAGGTATTTATCATTATAAGAGTCCACATAAAAAAGTAGTTCTGAAATTAAATTAACGTTTCTAATGTTCTATTTTCAACATTTTGTATTTTTTTAATCAAGTATTATATCTATATTAGATTTATCCAATATCACAAATGTCTTTTGAATTTATTTTATAAAGGATTTGAATAGGTGAGATAATTTTAATAATTATTATAAATATATAGTTTAAATAGAACAATGTATATGTTACTCGTAATTTTGTATAGTTGATGTATTATATACAAAATCTAGAAACTAGGCAAAATGTAGCATACCTACCTACTTAGAGCGTTCACGCAATGAATGAAATAAAAATATTATTATGCACTACATAATATTATATACCTAGGCTATTAACACAATTCCTAGGATTGCCTAAAATACTAGAAGCTGTACACCAGCAATATGTAAAATAAAAAGATAAAAGATAATACTAATATTATGGCATATTTTAAAATTCATACATCACTTGCACGTTTTAAATATTCTACACATTAACTTGGTATAGAATATCTGAATTATAATCGTCATCTGCCGGTAACATATAGGTGTAAAATGAGACGAATGATCCGTCAGTCGTTCTAGTGAGTCTAGACTGCTAGTCCCTCGAGTCATATGGATGCACTAGGATCTTTCTTTTTGATGATAGATGATAGAAGAGATTACGATAAACTAGACAATGTCAGTCGTATTAAATTTATATTATACATTTTATAATGTCTAAAAAGTAGCGATCCGGCGAACATAAGTGAGCTCTACTTAATTGAAGTGAAAACTTCTTCAGCTGCGATTAGGATTTGCTGGTAGAGGAAATCTTATAGGTTCGCGTCACCGACATGCTATTGAGACATTACGATATTATTAAATTATTATTTTTTTGTTACAAAAAAATTCAAATTGGAAATTTCATCTTATAATTTTATATTAGTTTTCATTTCTATCGACTGTCTCTATAACTGTCATTTTTTTTTATTACTCTATTTTCATGATCACACTTTACAGATTAGCATTAAGCCTTAAATTTGCACTAAGCATTTGTTTATATTTTATTAACAGTAAGATTTTAAAAAAGAAATTCGTTAGTGTAATCTCTTACACGCTCATGAATTTAAAACTTCATAAACATCTGAATTACCCTCTAGTCGCGCCTATTTTTTTTTTTTCAAATAATTCTCTACGTTTTACATTCTTTAACCGATGACTGGAGTGACATTTACAAATCTCATCTATAAATAAACCTCCATAAAATCTAAAATTCTCTGTCACAGCTACAGTTTAAAATTGAGTACTATACTCGTGAATACAAACATAGTAGTACTCTATTTAGGTCACATAACAAAAAGTTGACATTTGAAAGTCATGGCGGGTCAACGACAGCCCTACCCTGACCAGCCCGGCCCGCGATAGCCTCTGACGTCACCTTTCCATTATCATTGCAAAATTTTATTGACGATACGTCAAGTATCAAAATATTCTTCAGTACAAACCATTGAAAATATGATGACATGCCAAGGATCAAGATAGAATAGTTGTCAAATATCAAGCTTTTGATACGTGACCTCTTATAAGGCAGGCATCTACAAGTTCTAAATTCAAATTTTAAAATACTTACACCACATCATATAGTTGGAAATAAATGTAATCGTGAAATAAAGAGTACAACATTAATAATTAAATAAAACTTAAATTTATGAAATTATTAAGTAAAATTATACCATGTACGTACTCTCTCTATATCTACTCTAATAAAAAAAAATACAAAAACACATTCAATATCGTCGTGAACAAGATATAAAAAATATATTGCGGAAGAAAATTTGTTGTTCTGATGTGGAATAATTCATTCAGTAGTTTTTGCGTCAAAGCGTAACAAACATCCACACATCCATGTGTCCTTACAAACACGTTTCGGGTTAATATTATAATAAGGATGGTAATTAAATTTATTATAACAAATAATTTATCGTGAATCGTTATCATATCTTAATCAATAGTATTTATTATCGATCTGTCTGTAGATGCTCCGGTAGCGTAAGATAATAATCATTAAATTAATTATCATTTTATATCGTAGATGAGCTGCCGGCTTTTATTAATAATTATGGCTATTAATAATATTATATTCGTAATCATCAGTAAGCGACGATGGTCTCGACTCTAGTGGGTACGGGCTCTCCAAGAGAATATAATCACTACGTTCGGGCTCTGTCTATTGAGAAAAAGGTCCGGGTTCGATCCTGTGCCATGAAATATTTTCTTCTTAAGTTTTTTTGTTCGAAAGGTAAACTTTTAGGTCTGACGGTCTAAGTTCAATCGGTAGGTTTTTTCTAAAGCTAAAGCGTGGATCTAAAAATAAGAAGCTTGCTTGCGCTTGTGAAGGAAAACGTCGTGATCAAACTTGCATATAAATATATTGTATATAATTAATATACTGTCCAACACATAATATCCTTTTTTATTATAGACGAAATGATGAAATAGGCTTCATAACACACATTCAATAAATACTCGTAGCTGTTGACTACTATGTGAAAAGACCACCGAGAGACACTTTGTAAACTATCAGTAGTCGGTTGTCATGGATACGCTACTGTCCACGGCCATACCAATATGGAGGACGGGGTGAGTTAATTACCTGTTTGCTAACCCCACGCCACAATTAACTGGGACACTCGGGTAAAACGATGACATGTTCCAAACACTACTGGTCTTATTTGAAAGATTATTTCAGTGTTAGACAGCCCATTATAGTGTGTAATACTCTCGCGAGTCGCGCGTGGTACGGAAGTCCGTTCACCTCGCACAGCGAACCATGTAAGTCAGCTGTTGCATTCCGCCCGGCATAAAGAGTAATATTTAATAAACAAATGACATTGCTGTTTTTTTTCTTCAAAAAATCAATCTTCATCAAATGTCTGTATCATAACTATCATTATGCTAACCAAAACGGATTATACAAAAAAGTAAAAAACACAACCAAAAAAATTATCATTTCCCGCTTTTTTTTCACTTGTATCATGTCAGGGCACGCCTACACTATCATAACTCTTCGTTTTCCAAAGCGTTCCAAATACACCGTGTATGCTTTTTTTTTGCTAAGGCGTTTACTAAAGCCATACTTACTTTCAAAATTCAAGCTAATCATAAAAACGACTGTATAGATTTTGATATGTTTTTAGCAAATGAAAAAACATTTCAGGCTCTGATATAGATGTGTGCTTTTCGTGAGGCTTTCGCTAATACGTAAATGAAAGTGTATAGGTTAACCTCTTCTAGCTGTAATGATCTCATATGTTTGTATGTGTAAGTTCTTTATGAGTCCAATAAATACTATAGGGATCATTATACTATTTTCACTAAAAGCTTGATCGACTCTTATTTACATAGAAGACAGAATGAATAACTACAAGTATACAAAAATAAAAACTATAAACATCGTATCCAATTGAAAAACAAAAATATAATAAAACTACTTTTTACGGATTTATCGTGATTTATTAAGACTTAACCCTCACGACGTTTGTTAAAAAGCTCGCAGGTTTCACGAGTTTCACGGCGAGTGTTTGTACAGCGTTAACCCTAAAACGCGAGGCTTTTGAAGTTTACGATCGGATTGGACAATAAATATTTATGAATCCGCATCTGGGCCGAGTGCGGGGGAAATAAAACAAGTGTTTGCGCCCAATCTCCTGTCGCACTCGTCCTATTTCGTTGCTAGGGATGGGCGAAGTTATAAAATACCGTCACGTTATTTTATGCCGATAAATACTAGTGATAAATCACGGTGATATTGTTTTTGTATCTGTAATAATATCAATCGGTCGCTACATCGATGATTTAACAAACGATTTTTATAAGGCACTATTAACGTTAAGTTCTTAGGAACTTGTGTTATAAGTGTAACTACTAACTAGATATTCAATAAAATATTCTATTATTATATAAACAATTAATGCAACCGTGACCGAATGCAGACATATTTAATAATCATTATACCATATTAAAAAAAAAACATGCCAATTATCAACACGTGGCGAAATTTAAACCGACTGCGCAAGACAAAAGACTAGAGAATAATTTTCACATTCGCTCCACCTCCGCTCCTTGTAAAATGTCACAGTTTTATTGAGACAGCTTAATTTACTTCCATGCGCAAACAAAAGAGACAAAACACAAACGCGTATGGGGCATAAGTGGCGAAATTATAAATTAAGGCAGATCAAATAAACTACACAAGTAAATAACACGATTTATCCCAGTTCGCTAGATAGCTGGCATTACTATCGTTTCTGAAAACTTCGAAGTATGATATATAGTTACGGAATAAGTAGAAAAGGGACACTCCTTTGGAATTAAAATGTATCGGGAGTTTTTTTTTTTAATTATTCGTTTTATCTTATCCCAGTTCTTTAGAATGAATAGAAAATAAGATACTAATTTAATTCACATAGTTAATTTGCCTACGAAAGCCAAACTCTCTGCCAAACTTCGAATGCCAATTCCATCATCAGAACAGATGCTGATATAAAACAGTAAAATCTCTGTTTTAGAATAAGAGGTGCTTATTTTAGGCAATTATCTGTCACAGGCAGTAAAGTTTTTTTTTTTAGTATATGTTTTAGGATAAACAACCCAAGTACATAAACTCTTTTGTTGCGAATCGATGCCAATTGCCAACTTACCATCAAGTGGCTAGTCTGTGGTTTAATTTATTTTATGGCCCCGTGTCATGTTTCCAGCAGATATTTAATATGTTTTTTTCGAAAGGACCTATGCGGTTGGCCTTAAGGCCTTAAAGCTAGCATTATCTCCTTATATAATATTATCATAATATTTTTTTTATACAAAAAAATAGTAATATTTTGTTATTCGCTTTCCGGCTACCGTCTCCGGTTATGTCTGGACTCACAATTATAAAGGATGTACCTAATTTGACTCGCGGTTATTAGCATTTTAATTATATCTGACAAATTAATAACAACATTTTAATAAATGACTCATATTTTTCGCTATGATAATGCCGTTCCCGCACGCGTAAAATACTTTGTTCATGATTATTTTCAAATTATCACTGGGTTTACTGACGTGAACAAAAACAATTAAAATCATATTTTCTAAAAAATATGTCCCATGTATACTAGATTTTATGAAAATTGTTGGAGCCGTTTCTGAGATATAAGACTTATAGATATAAGATAGAAACACAGACAAAAAATAGTATAGCATTTTTATAAAAAATCAAAAAGTAATCGTAAAGTCCTCCCGTTACCACGGTTGCTGTAAAGTATCAAAAACGCCAAGCTTGTAATAAAGTTAATAAGCCGCGATGAAATCTGGAAAAGTGTTCACATTATAACAAGTGAAATTCGCGTAAACTTGAAAATCAGTATGCATCATAAACATTTATAGATGAAAATTGAAAATATTAAAAACAGACAGAACCAATAGTACAATATATTGATACAGATATAGGTGACTCATCTTATTTAATTAAAAATAACACAGGAAGCTCGTTAAAGTTCAAAAAAAAAGAAAATCCAAAATAAACATTTTAAAGCCACGGTCACGACCCGTGTTGACCTTTACTAGCTCTGCGATTAAACGCTAGGAAATAAGAACATTTTTTTATGTACCTCATTTTCAGAAAATACCCAAAATTTTCATTAAGTTTCCTACTTTAGTAATAGCACGTCCTAATGAATACAGAGCTACATAAAACTTTAATCAAATGCATATCAGGACATTGCACCTAAGTTCAAACACAAAGGGCTTTGAGCTTACGAAAATCTTGCCAAGAATACTAAATTTTAAGATCTTATTGTTACATATCCGTAACAGGGTTGAGCTTATTTGCGTTCATTGAACTCCATAAATTAGAATAAGAGTACTGCGGTGGACAAAAAAGGTTGTGTAAAGGAAAATAAAAACATATTAATCTCAGTACAAACCTTAAATGTCTACAGCCTAATCAATGAATAAAAAATATTGAAATTAAAAAGATTAGATTCTTTGAGTGAACTGTCGTGTGAAATGTTTTATTTTTAATGTTTATAATATGTCATTCATTTATTTATTCTTTTGTTCACAATCATTTAAAACTACAATAGTAAACAAGGTGTACCTATCTCTAACGATTTCTTCCAGCAAAACCTTGTAGTGTAACATACTCCGTCATTTAAACATAGAAACTTAAACAACGAAATAAAAAACTTAAACAAGAGCTCAGATAGTGTTGCTCAAAAGTAGTTATGGATGAAGGATTCTAGAGATAGCAGTAGATATATAGACAGTAGTAGATAGAGATTGAAGATTATTTAACATCCGCACTGCATTTACTGTAAAGCTTTTAGAGGATAAGGTATAATTATTATAAGAGATTGTTAAGGGATTGTTTATTATAGATCCCCACCATGGTCAAGCCTTGTCGTGGCGGTGGGGCTCAGTAGCCCAGGGTGAACCCAGCACCTTGGGCAAAGGGAACAGAACAGGAGGCTCTTTATACCCCTCTTACAAGAAGATGGGGCAAAAGAAGAGGAAGTAGGGAGCAAGGGGCGAGGACGGGAACCTCGCCTCATTGTACTGTTTCGACGTTGGGAGTGATTGTTCTGTGGTTCGGGACAAACCCTTTGTGGAGGTGGCGTCATTCCCCTGAGAGACTGATTAGCTGTCGAGGTGCCCTGTTGCTTGTAGATCCGGGGTACCTCACCAAAGGCGGCATTGGTGGCACTCGCCGGGTTTTAGTGGGTAGAGCTGCGTCCACCTACCAGCTTTCAGGCACAGCGAGTCCCACATACCTGCCTGGGAAGACCCACTCCCCCGCGGTATGCCTAAGCGCATTTCCCAGCGTTAAAGAAAAAAAAGTTATGTTAGATGCTACACGCTACGGCTGTGATATGTAGTTATTTTTTTTTAACAAATCGAATATAATTTAGATAGATTAGAGAGAGATTAATAGAGAATACATTTTTGTAGATTTGTATACATTAAAAATAAAATCTTTTTTATGGGCTTGTTCTATTGGCTTATTGGCTTGTTGGTGTTTAAGCTTCATATTTGTAAATAAAGTAAGAAAAACGCTATCAGCTTGAAAGTAGCTAGATATGTTACAATAAGTCGTAGACAAAGCCGGCGGAATCAGTAATACATTTGATACCTCTTACAAAGTAAATAATTCTGAATTTGGTTCAATTTGGGTGGTTAAGCCTGGCCGGTAATGAACAGTTTCAGGCGCCCGGAGCTGATTGGCTTGGATACCTTCCAACAGTGCTATATCAACTAGGAAGCTATAGCGTTCACAACGATGTATAACGCTAGATAAATTTTGTACAGCTACGCAATTAGCTTTCCCAGTTAGTCCTGCTATGGCCTGGTAAAGTTCGTGTAATTCCCGATTCCCGATTAAATCAAAAGAAATGTTGTGCAAAATAACATGTCTTGAAAAATCTAATCAACTTGTGCTTGATTATGTTACATAATAAGTCTTATTTTTGACTTTAATGTCAAAATATTTTTTATTTCGCTGTCCGGTTGACCCACCTGGTCGCGGCCCACGAAATGAGAAACGCTTTTCCAGAGGATTTACAAGAACCAACATATTATTTATTGACATGAATTTAATAAAAACTCTTTTTTACATGAACATGATTCAGTTACTTGCAGTCGGGTAAAAACTTAAATCAATCTAATATAAAAAATTCGTGTCGCAATAATTGTTAAGAAATTCCTCAGAAAGGGCTGGAGTGATTTTGGCGCCATTTAGCCATTTAGTGTGCATATCGAGCAAGTCTAAAAAGTGGCCAACATTAATTTTACATATCCCTAAATGACAAGGGAATGAGGGAAGGGGAATATTTTTTTTATTGTCAATTTTTTTTTTTTATTAAGATTTGTCATTGAGAAATACATGCAACTTTCAATTTTCACCATTTTACGATTAACCCCTGTTAATAACAGGGGTTAATGTTAAAATGGTGAAAATGGAAACAGCGATACTTATAGTACTTTTGGCAGAACTGAATCTGACGGGGCAGCTTGTTACATATAAAATATACTTTACAATCAATATGCACAAGTATGACAGCTATGCATATATCAACCTAAGGTATCAACAGATCATGTTTTCTTATTTGCAGTGAATTTATTTACTTATTAACAGAATAAACACGGTTATCATATTAAAAACCACACATGTCTAATGTAATTACAAACGCAACTCAATACTTCATAGAACATTCATAAAACACTATTTAATACAATCAAACCAACTTAACCTGACATAATAATTTTATTTTGTATTTTTTCTTTTATTTAACTAATAAAATTTAGCTACCTATTATAAACATAAAAGTGTATGCATGCATGTATGCTGATAGTGACACTTTTTTATTTTTAATATAACACCCATGATTACTGTGTTCGTTACGTATAACATGCATATTTCTGGGAGCACAAAAACGTGGTTAATGGCGCGTGTGTGTGTGTGTGTGTTACCTTATCGCGAGTAAATATGCGGTTATGTGAGTGAAATCGCATTTTTAAATCGTAGTCAGACCGCGCCTTAAGCTTGTGATATGAGATTACTGTAATACATGTGTTGGAGAAAACTAGAGTACCGTTAGCATAGACAAGGGGTCATCAAATGGCAAACCATGGTCAGTATCCGAACTACCGACCGGTATATTGTGGACCTTAACTCTTAAGTAACCATTATAAAATGTAAGATCCTACTAATATAATTATAAGCGCGAAAGTTTGTAAGAATATATGGATGGATGGATGTTTAATTTGTCGCGACTGAAGTTCTAAGCGTGAAATAGTTAAATAAATCTACAACATGCAATTTACATGCTCAAAACTTCAAAATTATAAATCCTCGAACGTTTTTGTCACGAAGTTCCTTACGGCAGGCTTGGAGGGGATAGGGATTTTGCTGCGCGACCGAACCGAAAAAAACGTGATAGTAAAACCGTAAGAAAAAGTGCGTGGAATAAAAGCGTTAAATGAGACGTGCGCAGGCGCGACAGTCGCATACACAAGCGAGAAGTGTATAATACCTTTCTTTTTAGCCGAAGGAACTTCGTTCCTACCCGGTGTCCCACGACACCACATTTCTTTTTTTCTTTTACTGCTGCTTGTCGTTTTAGATACTTTACACGGGAGAACTGAGGCTTCAGACGTCCTGGCGTTAAATTACTTATACTGAATTGATTTGGTGTATCTATATTTTATAATACATCGCCGTTCGTCACTTACGGCGGGCGACATTAACGTTGATGTGTTTGTTTTGGCCGCCGCTCGCGTAACCATCAGAAACAATAAACTACCAATATAAACCTCATTTGAACTGAGATATTTTAAATTCATCATCATCATCGACATCGTGCTTGTTTATATTATAACTAGCTGTTTCCCGCAGCTTCGTTCGCGTTACCAAAAAATATGCTTTTCTTTTTAAATGCATCCTATGTTACTTCTCGTACTTCCGAGAATATATGTAGTAAGTTTTATGATGATCGGTTGAGAAGTTTTCACGTGAAAGCGTAACAAACATCCCAATTTCAGATTCTTCTTGAATTATATCTTATTATATAGTTTGAACACTACAGTAGGGCTATTCTGTAAGGTCGTTCTCGAATCTCGAATGCGAAAACCGCGATGATATGACGAATTTGACGAATTTGTATTCTTTAAAACTCGACTATCTAACTATATCAATAAAGTTCGCTTTCGAAGTGACTCAAAGTGAGCTCTATCACTCAGGTGAAGCTCGGTAAGATTTGCCGCCCGGGGCACTAGCCCCGAATGCCCAGTGTTGTTTATTTTGCCCATGTTGTAAATCCACCGCTGCTTAAATATATGACCAGTAGGGTTATTCTATAAAAACTATTCGATATCGAGCTTCATCTGAGTAATAGAGCTCACTTTACGTCACTGCGAAAGCGAACTTTATTGATATATCTAATATCTATATAGATAGTCGTGATTTAAAGAATACAAATTTGTATTGAATGATTGATTCATGAAGATGTTTTCCTTCACCGGTGAGCGAACGATGGTGCCATGTGGGCACTTAGAAATTTAGAAAAACCCATTTTAAGGCACACGGACGGGTCAGGATCGAACTCGGAACCTCTCGCATAAGAAGTCCACCCACCGCTGGAGCATCGTCGCTCAGGACTTAATATATGGCGTTAATCCCCGGCTGGACGAAGCCTACCGTTCGCTCGTAACAACCTCTTTATTATAATTGAAATAATCGAATAATAAATTGCAGTGAAGCCATTAAAATTTGTAATATTAACGCGAGAATCAATTATCTTAATTTATCGTTAACCATTTAATTTAACTAACTATAAAAGCTGACGACTAGCGAGACTGTTTAATGAAGTAATAATACGAACTAACTATACCCCGCGGTTTTGCCTGCTTAAACACAATATATAGTTAACTGATTTCAAAAAGAGGGATTCTCAAATCGATAAAGGTACTTATTTCTTTATTTATTCATCCAAATTTTCCGTACATATGAATACACACATACTATTTAAAGGTATGAAAACCACTCTGTTGACTTTCTGTCTGTTTAAATTGCTGATTGATTTAGGATTAAATTATACAAAAATATTTCATCTTAAGAAACAGAAGAAATTATTACTTTGTATACGGCTATAAATTTACGTCCCCGAAACTGAAATCGCAGGTACTTACATTATTTTAGTCAGTGATGCCAACTTGGGGGTTTTTCCCCTAAAATTAGGGGGAAGAATTCAGAAAAGGGGATTTTTTAGGGTAAAAAATTTCTTAGAAATATGAACTTTTAATTAGACTTTTTATTTATTTAAAAAAATAGGGTATATTGGTTGGGATTTAGGGGATTTTAAAAAAGGCTTAGGGCCTGTTTCACAATATCCAGTTAAGTTCCCAATAGACTATCGGCAACATATTTGACAGAGGTAGGGTATGGAGTATCTGAGAACTTAACTGGAGATTGTGAAACAGGCCCTTGGGGGGAAAAATTTTAATCAGTTGGCATCACTGATTTTAGTACGTATAATATTCAGATGACTTTGTGTTTGAAACGGATGTGTTTGCGGTTTACGATATAGTGGTAATGATGCCCGTATACACCAGGTCCGGCATCATAATTTGACAGGCCAATTAGCCATAAACAGCCTTTAAACCCACGCATCAGCGGTTGGAAAATATGGTAACTTTCATGACGTTCGATGAAATTGTTCTAGAACATTCCAAAACAACACACAAACTGAGGATTGATAGATTTCTATTCTTTTAGCATTATATTTAACTAACTATATTAATTACTAACTGTTGCCCGCAGCTTCGCCTGCGTTCACCAAGATTCACAACGGGATCTTAGTACGCAAAATAAGTAACTTTTCTGGTTGATTTTTTACACCTTGTGTCCGAAAAACCCAAATATCTTACGGAACCCATTTTTTTTTTTTTTGAAAATAAAATTTAGCCTATCTTACTCGTGGATAATGTAGCTTTCGAATGGTGAAAGAATTTTTTAAATCGGTCCAGTACTTTATTAAACTATTCATTACAACCAAACAAACACAAAGTTTTCCTCTTTATAATTAGTGTAGACTAACTGTTGCCCGCAGCTTCGCCTGCGTTAACTAAGATTTACAACCATCTATTCAGTAGTTTTTGCGTGAAAGAGTAACAAACATCCTCACAAACTTTGGCATTAAAGTTGAAAGAAATATATCACGCAAATATTGATGAATTTAATGATGATTTAACGGCGCTATCTGTCGAAAATTGGTCGTACACTACTCAGAAACCTTCGTAGGCTCCTGCACAACAACTTTACTAAAGATGAGATGAGAAAAAAACAAACAGGCAAAAAAATAGATTTCTGTTTAATACAAATTCTTGTGCTGGCGGTACAATCGCTTTTGAAAAAGATATTTTTTACAAAACTTTTTACATTATATTTGTATATTTTTCAAAGAAATAATAAAGAAGGTGGCTATTTTAACAGATTTGATGATAATCATAGAACTATTGTGCCATTTATAGTCACTTAAATGTTTTTTTTTTCTTTCATATTCTATTTCAATTATTATCATTTAAATATTTATTCGATGTTATTAAGGTTTATTAATTTCCGAGATTTCGGATAACTCAACTTCACTAGGAATAGGCTCAGTGCGATTTGCTGTAAGGGACTTATATCTACACTAATATTATAAAGAGGAAAACTTTGTTTGTTTGTTTGGTTGTAATGAATAGGCTCAAAAAGTACTGGACCGATTTCAAAAATTCTTTCACCATTCGAAAGCTACAGTATCCACGAGTAACATAGGCTACATTTTATTCTCCAAAAAAAAATAGGGTTCGGTAAGATATTTGGGTTTTTCAGACACAAGGTGTAAAAAATCAACCAAAAAAGTTACTTATTTTGCGTACTAAGATCCCGTTGTAAATCTTAATTAACGCAGGCGAAGCTGCGGGCAACATCTAGGGTTTTATATAATTTATTGTTATGCTATTTTTTATCACTTAAATAACGTAAAAATCATAGTAGTATTAATTGTTTTTTATTTGCTATATTATGTGAGCCTATATTTCTTCATATAGCCGTTGTATTACGTCAATAGCCTTATCAAAAGATCCATTGAGTGATTCAATGGGTCTTGCTCTCGAGCTGCCCACACGCCCATCGTCAATTGCTTACTCAATGCTAACAAGGTTATCAATGATTGAGAGGAAGCGTCATTACATCAACTGATCAAAATCATTCACAAGACGCGCTCTCAAATTCAATAGATACATAAAGAATCACTTGATGATAAGCTAACTGGAATAAAAATCACCTTAATAATGAATGAATGTTTTCTTTGGGTATACATTTATTAACGTCAATATCATCATCACCATCATCATCATCATTATTAGCCTCGTCCATTCCCTTGTATCAATAGTAGAAAGTAAATACTTAATATCTTTAGGTCATTGAAAGAAAGGTGTGTGTGTGCGATTCACACACGATAGAAGTGAAAAACATGTTAAATGCAAGTATATACATATATATACACACCGACATTTGCTCTCTCGCTCTTTTGTATTTGTGTCTCTTACCTGTCGTTTTTTCCGTTGCATCCGTTTGCATTTCCATCTGAAATCACAACGATTCAACGATTCTAAAGAAGTTTCACT
Organism: Lycaena phlaeas; assembly: GCA_905333005.2. Taxonomy (NCBI): domain Eukaryota; kingdom Metazoa; phylum Arthropoda; class Insecta; order Lepidoptera; family Lycaenidae; genus Lycaena; species Lycaena phlaeas. Next base: position 12,813,070 of record HG995175.1, read on the forward strand.
TCAAAAATATAACAACGTAATAGGTGTATGAAATATGTACTAATATAATACAAAATAGTGTAAGTGTTTAAACTCTCTATTAGATTTGATAATTCTCTTTCCCATTTTTTCCATTTCCTTTCCCTACTAATTTTATAAATTGTAATTCTCTAATGTTTCGCTTTCACGCGAAAACTACTCAACGCATCATGTAACTTTGTATAGATATTCTCGCAGGTACTAGAAGTGACATAGGATACATTAAAAGAGGCAATGTTTTTTGCTGACGCGGGCTAAGCCGGGGGAAACAGCTAGTATAAAGTATAAGGCTTTATATCGTTGATTATCATCAGATGAACTGGCAAAAAAATAGTATTCTAACGCCTTCCGAAAGGCTGATCAACGCAAAAATCAACAAATCAACTGAAAAGCATGGTTAAATTACTTAATTTGATCAGCCTGTCAATTGACATAGCCACTACAATGAAAAACTGTCAAATTTGACCCATGTTAGTTGACATACACTTTGACCAACGTTTTAGAAACCTGGCGTTAGTCGGCAAGAATAATCATCATGCAGCCCTAATTAAGCTGTAAATAGCGTCGGGCATAGCCGCGGTCAACAGCTAGTCATGATAAAATCATAATATCATAATGATACTCATGCGATTGTATTAGACAAACATTATTTATTTATATAGACACATGTCACCTGTTTGTAATGTCAATATTATGCAAAAACCGTTATTATATATTCATCATCATCATCACTTGACACATTCATAAAATAATAATAATATCTATGGACTCTTTTACACCACGTCAATCTGATCCCGTGGTAAGCTCTCGAAAAACTTGTGTTACGTTACCTATATGCAGATGTGGATAAGAGGCTGACAATCAATAATTATACAAATATTTTGTCTGACGTCTACATAAAAACACCTTAGTACCAGTGTTTATTTCTACTATTTCACTATAATATGTGTTTCTAAGTAAAATATATTTGTCATGAAATGAAATACTTGAGTCAATCATTGTTAAAAATATTCATTTTATTCATTCAATACCTAGAAAGTAGAAAAGTATAAAAGTATCAACCCACATTTTGTCCCACTGCTGGATACGGGTATCTACCTCGAAATTAAGCGAGGAGGGTGTTGGATTATAACTAGTTCTAGTTCACCAATGAGCTGACCTAACGAGGGTTGATGATCTTCAGACACCTTCAAATACTTTCAATCTCATCAGGCTTGCAGGTTTCCTCACGATGTTTTCCTTCATCGGTGAGCGAACGATGGTCTCAGGTGCACGTAGAAGCCTAGAAAAATTCATTTCCATTTCAAGGCACCACAGGGAGTCAGGATCGAGCCCGGATCCTCTCGCTCAAGAAGCTCATGGCTACTGGACCCTCATCACTCACCATTTCTTATATACCCGTAGATTACCAACACCAGCAGTTCCGCCCACATTAACTTAGACCTAAGGCCGTTTTCCAAATGATTATGATTTTCTTAAAAAAACGTTTCTGAGATAAATGGTTTTTATATCATAAATTTAGTATATAAATAGTAAATTATTAGGCTTAAATATTTGCAGGCGTTCCAAATACACCCGGTATACAATAGTATAATCTTAAGTATAATTTAGCCTTCAGTTAAATATGTGTGGTATGTCTGTGGTATGTCAAATCAATAAATCAATTCGTTCGAATAAGACTTGACTCAATCAGCGAACATGGCATGCATGCTTGTCGCATTGAGCATGTTTATGGAATTATTAATGAAATGTGTTTGAAGTCATGGTTTCTATGTATTGTTTAATATTTATTAGAATTTCGTTTGGTGACCATAATTACGTATCCAAAACTTCAAGAATGCGAAAATTCAAATCCTTAAAAATTATATGTCGCCATTAAACAGTATTTCAAATAGTAGTATTGTAAATAGTATGTGGGCTTCAGCTTGAAGTGGACGGACACCGAAATGATGATGAAGATATTCTTATAGTATAGTAGTAAAAGGTAGAGGTAGAGGTAGAGTAGTAAGAGAGTAGTAAGAGGTTTGCTGTTTTGCAGCCACATTGGGCCGGCACGACCGGGGAGGAACCTCTCGCGTTTCGTGCGGTTTGTGAGATTCCAGTGGCCCATTGGGGGGATAGGGAAAAGGAGGGCAACACATCTGCTTAACCTCTGGTTATTTGGATGTTAATAGGCGTCGATAATAGCAAGGCTTCGACTGTTCATTTACTACTACGCAATATGCTAAGGGCCTGTTTCACAATCTCCAGATAAGTTCCGAATAGGCTATTCGCAACATATTTGACAGATACTCCTTACTCTAACGCTCAAATATGTTGTTAATAGCCTATTCGGGACATATCTGGAAATCTCCAGGTGAAACAGGCCCTAAAAGTAACCATAGCAGTAGAGGTTATTTAACAACAAACTTACAACAATCAATAAAAATATTTTTATTATTATTTTAAATATAGCATCCACTAGTTGCTTAAATGTTTAAAAATCTCCTGCAATTATGAATGCAAGAAAAACGCGTCAGAGCCTACCTATATAAAACACGGTAGACTTAAGAACCTCCTTTTTTGTAGTCGGTTAACTAGTAAATAACAATCGAATGTGCATTGTTATTCGTCATTATTATTAGTTAACAACCAGTATAACAGCAGATTCAATATTTTCATCATCATCAGCCCATTCTTTCACTGTTGTTCAAAAACCTCTTTTGAATAAGCTCTATCAGGCTTAATCTCATGTTAGACCAAAGCTTGTACAGAAAAGTTTCTGACAATACCTTCAATCATCATCATCATCATCATCAGCCTTTATCCGTCCACTGCTGAACATAGGCCTCCCTCAACGAACGCCAAGACGACCGATCCCTCGCTACTATCATCCAACGCGGACCTGCCACTGTACGGAGATAGTCTTCCCATGTGGTTAATGGCCGACCAACACTTCGTCTGCCTAATCGCGGCCTCCACTCTTGAACCTTATTGGCCCATCGGCAATACCTTCGATACTTTAATCGAATTTAGATAATCGTAATATTTTATATATTTAATTTTAATACATACATTACGCCTTGCCACTCGCATCCAACACGGACCGGCCACTGCACGGAGATCGTTTTATATGACCATAACAATCAAAATAAAAAAATGACAACCTACCAGATGTTAGGTAGTTAGCGTCGCCCATAACATAAACAAGTTAGCCTGAAACTAGCCTGGCACATTCACGTGGAGATGGTAAATATCAGGGCCAGTAAAGAAAGAGATTACGAGCATCTTCGGCATCTACGACCAGAGCCGTAAATGGAGCGGTGCCACCGGTACCCAGGCACAGGGCGTAGACTCTGGGGGGCGCAAGAATGGCCAGACCAGGCAGGACTATTATTTTCGGTTCGCTAAGGGCGCAGATATAGAAGCTCGCACAGGGCGCAAAAAAGGTTATTTATGGCTCTGTCTACGAAAAAAAGTCCCGTGACCAATAAGACAAATATAACCCCAAATTATCATCAAACCAAATAAACCAACACAATCACATGTCATCCAAGATCTTTGTTCTGACGACAAGATAAGGTAATGACAAAATGTAAATGTAGCGAGTGGAGCCCGCAGTATCTCGGAGACCATGTTATTCTTCTGTCTTTGCTCCACATTCCTTATGCTTACCGCTTTCATAGTACTGAAGAGAATAAAATCGAGACACAAGGTACGTTTTTAATTTTGCAAAGAGCCCGCATGAGATATGTAGATTTAGGGTTCCGTGAATACTCGTGGCGAACGGAATAGTAGTATATGATTGGTTGAGTGCTACCAGTGCGACCCCCATTCGGTTCATGCGGCCTTAAACAATAAAGTAAATCGACGTTTATCTATATTGAATAAAATATGGTTGGCGGTTTAATTATTATTTAACGTACTTATATAAAATATGTGATGCTCAAGTTTCGAAAAAGTAAGTTTTAAATTTAAAAACATATATAATAGAGCTAATAATATATAGCTACATATAGCATAATAGAGCTACTTAAAAAACTAATGTATTTCACAACAAGAAACGTATTTATTTGTTTTTGGATATTTTTATTGTAGAGTATGATGATAAGTAAGTAAGTAGCTTTAAGGCCTTAAGGCCAACAGCATAGGTCCTTTCGAAAAAAAAAAGTAAGTAAGTGGTGAGAGGTGTTAGCGATATCTACAGACACCCGCTACACCAGACTCCAGCGACCGGCACCCCTAGACAAGTGGCAAACGCTCGATTCTATTCTTTTGCGTTTACTTGCTAACTCATAGGGTTGCTACAAAATTTTTGAAGAACGTTTATTAAGACACGTAAAGTACTTATATGGTTTTGTTTTTAAAAACGTTTAACAACCTCTGTACTCATCGGCGCATATGCCACTTGTCTAGGGGTGCTGAAGATAAGCGGGTGCGTTGCCAGCCTTTTAAATATTTGAATGCTCTTTTCGTTTGTTATACAGTGGAATCTCTATATCTCGAACCTCGTTAAGTCGAAATCCTTAGTAAGTCGAAATAAATTGCCATTACCTTCCGCTGAACCCTTAAATACGCGGTATCTCGGATTATTTAGACTTTGTAACTCGAACAAAATGTTTTTTCCCTACAAAATATTGATAATATATATTTATAACTCAAATTTCAAAAAGGGAACTCTGTAAGTCGTAGTTAGTAAGATATAATAACGCCTTAGAATTTCCGAAATAAATAAATAAATAAAATAAAATAAAAAGCCTTTTATTTCTCGCAAAATCAAATCAAAATTACATTTTTAAACAAGTTAATTATAATTAATTATAGCTAACATTTAGTGTGATAATGATTGATAACATTTTAGTAATTTGTATTTTCTTTTTCTTTTTTCTTTTTTTTTTTTTTTTTTTTTAGATTTAAAATTAAAATTTTAGTACAAAGATTAATAATTAAAATCTAATGACAATAATATTTCAATAGTTATAATAATAATTATAATAATTGTAACTCTAATATTTTTGTGCAGGCATGCAAGAACCCCTCTTATATGAGGGTAAAGGCCTCCTCCAGATTTTTCCATTTCTCTCTATCTTCAGCAGTTGTTTTCCAGTTTTTACCAGCTATTTTTATTATGTCGCTATCCCATCGAGTTACCGGTCTTCCTTTCTTTCTAAAGCCAGCAGGGCCACGCCATAACGTCAGTCTAGAGGTCCAACGGTCATCTCTCATCCTAGCCACATGGCCTGCCCACCGCCACTTTAGCGTTTGTGAGAAAATAAGTGCATCTGTCAATTTAGTCTTTTCTCGTATGATACTATGTGGTATTTTTTGTATTTTTTTCACATTTGTAATGCTCCTCTCCATACTTCGTTGGCAGGATCTAATCTTATTCTTTACGCGTAGCGTGTATTTCCATGTTTGGCAGCCGTAGGTAATTGAGGGAAGCAGGCATGTGTCCATTAGTTTTTTCTTTAAATTAATAGGCATCGTTCCTTTAAGTATTTCCTTTAAACTCCAGAATTTTTTCCACGCCCCTGAAATTCTTCTTTCGACTTCTAATTCATTGTTTTGTTTTCCAAAGGAAACTTGTTTGCCAAGGTATACATAACTATCTACGTATTCTAATGGTTTTTGGTCAAGATATATGGGATGTTTTATACTGTTGGACATAATTTTGGTTTTATTTAAATTCATTTCCAGGCCCACTTCATAGCTCATTTGTTTTAGCGAGTGTATCTTTGATTCCATCTCTCCAGCGCTTTCTGATAATAGAATAATATCATCGGCAAATCTTAGATGGTTGATGAAATTGCCGTTAATATTCAGCCCTGTTCTTTGCCAATTTAATTTTCTGAACACCATCTCTAGCACCGCTATAAATATTTTTGGTGATAGTGGGTCGCCTTGCCTTACCCCTCTCCTTATGGGTATCGGTGGTCCCATCGTCTCGAGTTTTACTCTACTGGTACAGTTGTTGTATAAGTACTTTATGAATTTCTATATACTTGTGTTCTACGTGTTGTGAGCTTAAGGCGCTCCATATAGAGGAGTGTAGGATTGTGTCGAAGGCTTTCTGATAGTCGATGAACACTATATAAAGAGGTTTCTGGTATTCATTATACTTTTCAATAATTTGTTCAATTGCGTGGATATGATCTATTGTAGAATATCCACGTCTAAAACCCGCTTGCTCGATTGGTTGGTGTTCCTCTATATTCTTACTAATCCTTTTTTCGATAATTGATGAAAAAAGTTTGTAGACTGTAGGCAGTAGACTGATAGGACGATAATTGCCAATATCAGTGGGGTCGCCTTTTTTGTAAAGAAGAATTATGTTCGACTCTGACCATTGAAAGGGTGTGGTGCCTGAATCTAATATAGAGTTAAAAAGCTGTGTTAGAGGGCGTGAAAGATATTTACAACCAATTTTTATTGCCTCGTTAGTAATTCCATCGGGCCCTGGGCATTTATTTGCTTTCAGTTTTTTTATTCCTTCTATAACTTCTAGTTCGTCTATTATTTTTAACTGTGAGATGTTTTTTGTAGGTTGTTGTATGCCGGTGTTGTCAAATATATTTGTAGAGTTTTGTGCTCGACAATCATACAGTTTTTTTATAGAAATTTGTTGCAGTTTTCATGATATCCGTCCTGTTTTGTGATAGTTTATCTTTCCCTTTTAATTGATTAATCCATATCTTGTGGGTATTGAGCTCCTTGTATGCTTTTCTGATGCTGCCAGAATTACTTAAATGTTTTTCTATGGTTCTTGTTCGATGGAGCTTGTAGTCTCTCTTTATGTTCTTACTTATAAGCTTATATAAAGCTTTTAGCTCTTTTTTCATTGTTCTTGTTTTTGGTTTAGTTTCATGCAGTTGTTTCCTCCGATCTATAAGAGACTTCGTATAGGCTGATATTATACTGGGTTTCGTGGTGTGCTGTCCAGTATTTTGTGCGACGTGTAGACTTTTTTCTATCCCTTGAATTATATTGTCGTGATAAGCTTGTATGGTAGCATCCTCTTTGTGTTGTAGAAGGTATTCATGATTTTCTAAAGATATTTTATATGTTGATATTTCCATCTCGGATTTCAATGATTTTTTTAAGCAGTTTGTATACTTAACACGGCTTCTCTTAATTTTTTGTAGTGTAAAAGATGCTCTTACGAGTCTGTGGTCGGTGGGAAAGTTCACATTTAATACTTGCACGTTTAAAACATTTTTATCTAGGTTTGTTAATATGTAGTCAATTTCATTCTTCGTGTGCCCATCTGGGGATCTCCAGGTCCATCTTTGATTATTGGGTTTTTTGAAGAAGGTGTTCACTATACTCAGTTTATTTTCGTATGCAAAATCAATCAAGCGCTCACCTCTGTTATTTCTCACGCCATATCCATGTTTTTTCATTATCATGTTTTCTTCTGGTCTAGGTTGTCCAATTTTTGAGTTGAAGTCGCCCATGATTATTATGTTCTTACCTGAGCATCTTAAGGTTTCGTTAATAGTGTTATAAAATATTTCTACTTGATCTTCATTTGAAGCCTCCGTGGGTGCATAGACTTGTAGTATATCTAGTTGATATCCATTGAAGTTTAGTTTAAGAAGAGCGACTCGTTCGGATAATCCATTAAAACTGACGATATTTTTTTTAAGACTTTTCTTGACGATGAAGCCGACACCATATAATCCTTGAGTTTCCCCAGTATAACAAAATATGAAATCATCGTATTCCTTGATTGATGTTCCGACACGTCGGGTTTCAGATAGACCAATTACATCATATTTTAGATGTTTCAAAGAGTCCATTAGTTCTATTAATCGGTGAGTTGTTGATAGAGTTCTCACGTTATATGTTGCCACTTGAAATAAATTGTTTTTAGTGTGTTTGCATCGGGTAGGGTTTTCTGGAGGGTTTTGGTCGAACTCTCCCGCGGTGACCAACCGTATAGAATTTCCGAAATATTAGCAATAAAATCCAAAATGAATGTTCAGATTTAGGACTTTCAATATATTGTTTTTGTTTAATACGTGTAATAAAGGAATACATTTATAAAACACGACTCTACTTCAAATTTTAGGTGCACCATGAACATGAGACTCGTGAGAACTCGTGAGGAAACCTGCATGCCTGATAAGATTAAGTGTCTGAAGGTGTGTGAAGTTCACCAACACGCATTGGGCCAGTGCAGCGCCTCGGTGAACTATTATGGCCTGCTTTCGAGGAGGAGACCCGTGCCAATATTTGGGTTGCTGCTACCTATCTCAATTTGAAAGCATAGAAATCAAACAACCTTTTAATAAAAGAATTAGATTCAGTTTACAGATTTTATCTTTTTGAAAACAAAATTGAATTTTAACATTTTCCAGGCTAAAATGGGAAGCTGGTTGAGCTATCTGTGGTGGGGAGGCAATCCTGATGCCGTCAACCCTGTGTCAGGATTGTCCAAGCGCGACATATACGCTGTACAGAGATCCTGGTCTCCGGTATTCGCCAACCACCTCGCCAATGGCACAGAATTGCTAAGAAGGTAAAATTATTCATTTGCCAAATCATAATTACAACTTACGTATTTTGATACACTAGCGGGTTGGCTATAGAATAGTGGTGACATTTGTTAACAACTTTGATTCTGATTGATATTATATATATATATATATATATATATATATATATATATATATATATATATATTTGATGATAATTGAGATTAATTAAATTGAAAAATACAAACACATAGAGGCAATAAAATCGACGTTAAATATCAGTTCTAATAAAAATTCAAGGACATTGTCGTAAGTGTTAAAATGGTCACAGAACGATATTAACCCACCCCGACTCTACGCAGTCTTGTATGTCCTACCCCTAGAGTGTTTTTAGAAGCCGGAGGCGCGGAGGGAGGGCAGCCCCCGCGCGCTGTGACAAAACATCGACATCGTGGGTGTCCATGTTTTGTTACGCAAGGGTGAAGGGGCTGCACCTTCCGCAGCGCCGGAGATGTCAAGAAACCAAATTATGCCAATGAAAAATTAATTTTCTCGTAAACTAAGCATATCCTCAGGGTTAGAGTAGTACCAAAGTAAAGCCTACCCCTCCCCTCCCTTTACCCCCAACGCTCACCCCCCTCCGCCTGTCACCACTATTCTATATAATTCCCCATTATCGCCCGGTTTCCGAAAGGCTGATCAGCACAAAAATTAACAAATCAACTGTCAAATCTCTTGTTAAGTGTCAAATGAGCATATTTAAATTACTTAATCAGCCTGTCAATTGACATAGCCACTACAATGAAAAGCTGTCAAATTTGACTCTAGAGTCGTATGTAAACCGCCAATAACATGTTAGTTGACATACACTTTGACCGACGTTTCAGAAACCGTTACAATAAAATTATAAAGGCAAAAAATATTAAGAAAAGTAATAAGCAAAAAAGTTTCAACCAATTTTTAACACACATATATATTTTTGACTATGTTTGCTGTAATTAGTATAATCAGAGAATTTCCTTACTTTCTTACCTTCGTAATATCTTACTTATCGTACAAAAGCTCGGATTTAAAATCAATATTTAGATCAATTTGAAATTGGCGGGAATTGCTTACAATGTTGGTTTTACAGTTTAAATAATCGATTTTATACTTCAAATCGTTCTATTGTATATACATTTTACTTTCCTCTATGCATTAGCGTTTTTGTTCTCCTATAAATAATAGTACTAATACAATCGGAGTCGTTTGGTTACACAATCGAGGCATATTTTTAAATTTAATTAGTATTGTCATAAGAACACTAATATTTATGATAAATTACGCATTGCTCAACATAGAGAACAATAATTAGAGAGTTTCTACTAACGCTACCTTCTAATTACAGTTTACGTAACTCCCTAAATGAAAATGTGTTCTTCACAAACTGTACTCGACTCCCGTGTTGGCTATAATACCTTAAAGTTGGGAAAAGGTATAGCCACGAACTGTAATATGGGGCCCATTTACAAATCCCTAAGGACTTAATAAGGTCGAAAGTTCTAGAATAAAATATACGAAGAATGTCCCGATTAAAATGATTCCCTTAATATCATAACGCGTAATTAAATAAATGCCTATTTTTAGGGACTACAAAGTGATTAAAGACAAATTTGGCAATAATTTAAAAAGGTTTTAAAAGGTTGCTTTTATTACAAATCCCAAATATAGTTAGCAGAAAGCTAGGCAGATAAAGAAAGGCAAAAAACAATTTAGGCATATTAATTATTAGCATTACTCTATAAACAACTTAATATAACAAATACGTTGCATCTCGGTGTTCCGATAAAGTGCGACCTTTCGCCATTTGCAATCAATATCATTGATAGAGTCAAGGAGGTTATAATATAAACTCTAATGGTCAAATGATTACAAATCAGACAAACGCGATCATCATTTTTCCCTAACGCGCCAAAAGTAGTACAACTTCAAAAACTATCCTCATAAATTCGTCCCATTGTCTGGGTCGGTCTCCTATGCATATCATATGCATATGCCAAGCGTGGTGCATACAGCGGAGAGACTATGCCATCTGAAGCCCGTCACTCGTGGCAAATTCTTTGTTTGAAGTGCTTCGAGTCATGGGCGTAGCCACACTGGGGCAAGCTGGGGCGCTTGCCCCACCCTGGCTCAGACCTATAAAGTCAAACAATTTTTTTTTTCTTACACTAACAACAATCATAATATTCGTAAGAAAGTTAAGTACATAAAAAAAATAATCGCCATGAAAAAAAGTACGATCAAAACAGAAAGCGCGCACGAAATCCCTCTAAATTTATAGATTAACAAATAACAAAAGAGCCCAAATGTTATAAAAAAAATTACCGCAGGTTGACTGCTGCCCCACCCTGAGCCCAAGGCTGGCTACGATCATGCTTCGAGTATATATTAATGTGGTGGTATAGGTATTAAGAACACTGAGTAAAAGGCACAGAAACCGGAAAAAATTTAATTTAATTTACGATAAACCACTGAAGTGGTTCCCCTACACTATTATTATTACTGTGTGAATTTTGGTTAAATAAATTTTATTTTCATGTTTGTTGACAATGAAATAACAATTTAAGCTTTATAAGGTGTTATAACTTATAATCAAAGAACTTTCTACGCAGAAAGTGCTAACTTTGTGATTATTATGCTTGGATTTTGATTTAATTATTTCATTTATGGAATATCAAGCAGATAATAGGAGCCATCATCTTTATTGCAATTAGGATTTTATTTTAATTAAAAAGTCTCATCTTAAGGTATCCATGGTTGGAAACGGTGTTCTTGCGTGGACTGGAATGGTTCATCGTATCAAATATTATCGCGAGCTTCGGCAAGAATATTTTGAGAAGAATAAATGGCAAACTTAATGTAGCGTGTTTTAAATCGATTAGCGAATTTTAATAGATCTTTTATTTTGGCTTTGGCCTATATACGAGAGACCACAGTCACAATCAAGCTTTTCCTTGCAAAATACAGCATTCATCTCCTACATCTTATTTTAGCCTTTTTGGCCCAATGACATTGTATAGATGCTACACTATACAAACTGCTTTCTTTATCTGAGATGCAATTCTTGTAAAATATGCTTTTTGTTCTAGGTTTTTCGTGGCGTATCCGGAAACAAAAGAATACTTCAAAATGGTTAGAAAGTTACCTGAAGAAGAATACGTGAACAGTCCTCAGTTTCGGGCGCATGTGATTAACCTGATGACGTCACTGAACCTGGCTGTGATCAACCTGCACCAGCCGGAAGTGGTGGCGGCTATGATGAACAAACTTGGAGAATCGCACGGAAGAAGAAAAATTAAGAAAGAACACTTTTTTGTAAGTCACAATAATCAAACTTGTGAAACGTATACGAGCTCTGTTACTTCATTTATAATAAACTATTCAAATTTTCAGGAAAGTGGACAGAAAGGTGTCAATTCACCTTCAAAATTCTGTCCACTTCCCTGCTAATTTGAATAGTTTAAAAATTTACAATGGACGCAACTACAAATTGTAACAATTCATTCATAATATTAATACTAGCACTTTAAACAAGATTTTTATAAGTAATACATACTGTCATCATCATGAGCCTTTATCCGTCCACTGCTGCACATAGGCCTCCCTCAATGAACACCAAAACGACCGATCCCTTGCCACTCGCACCCAACACGGATCGGCCACTGCACGAAGATCGTCTCCCCCTCTAGTTAATGGCCATATGGATGCTTGTATAAAATACGCAAAAAATATCGTACGAAATCCTGTCTGGCGCCATTTTTTTTGGGTAGACAAGTCTACCCAAAAAAAACAATCTAGACAATATGGTTCGTGTTAAGTGTAGTCAGTGATCGTAAGTTCACTTGGGACTGGGCGCTAAATCAAGGCATAATTCTGGTAGATACCAACCAAATGATTCATTCATCCGTTGCTTCTTCTAAGAGATGGTGATAAAATATTAACTATCTGTCTAAAGACTAAAACAGGGGTGTTTGTGAGCCCCACCATGGTTCAAGCCTTGTCGTGGTTGTGGGGCTCAGTAGCCCAGGGTGTTCCCAGCACCTTGGGCGAAGCGAATTGAGCCGAGCGGACTCCTTGTACCCCTGTTATAAGAAGAGGGGGCATAAGAGCATGAATGGCAAGGCTCGCCTTTGGACGGGAAACTCGCCTCATTGTACTGGTTGTTCTGTGGTGGCAACCCCTCTGTGGAGGTGGCGTCGGTCCCCTGAGGGACTAGCCGTCCTATTGTCCTGTTGCTTGTAGATCCGGGGCACCTCACCAAAGGCACTCGCCGGGTTTTAGTGGGTAGAGCTGCGTCCACTTACCATCTTTCGGGCGCAGCGAGTCCCACATACCCGCCTGGGGAGACCCACTCCCCCGCGGGATGCCTAAGCTCATTTCCCGGCGTTAAAGAAAAAAAAAGGGTAGTTTGTGAGGGGTGTGTTCTCCCGGTATAATAATAAATAAATAAAAAATAAAAAATAAAAAAGCCTATATTTCTTACAGAATTACAGGAATTTGGTTTACAGATGTGTTATTAGTATTTAATATTATACAAAAAAAAAATTAAACTGTTATTATTATTATTATTTTTACTATTCATTATTCTGCAAGAACCCCTCTGCAGGTGAAGGCCTCCTCCAAAGTGAGCCAGTCTTCTCTGGATTTCGCTGTGGTCATCCAATTAGGACCGGCTGTGTATTTTATCTCGTCCTCCCATCTATTTGGCGGTCTTCCTTTCTTTCTTTTGCCTGCTGGTCCTTTCCACACTGTTACGTTTTTTGTCCACCGCTGGTCTTGGAGACGGGCTACGTGCCCAGCCCATTTCCATTTTAGTGCAAGAGCTTGTGTCAGAGCGTCTGTAGCTTTTGTAATTTTTCTTATTTTTGTATGTCGTATTTTTTGTATCTTCTTGATATTTAGCATACTACGCTCTATTCCACGTTGGCACATCGTAATTTTATTTTTTATATTTTTATTGAACTTCCAGGTTTGGCAGCCGTAGGTCAAGCATGGTATAAGGCAGGAGTTCATAACCTTGGTCTTCAGGTTGATCGGCATGTTACTCTTAAATATTTCCTTTAAGCTCCAGTATTTATTCCATGTTAACTGTGCCCTGCGTTCTACCTCCTGGTAGTTGCTTGATCCGTTGAAGCTAATTTGTTTACCAAGGTAGATGTATTGTTCGGTATAGTGGAGTGGCTTGTCGTCGGCATATATTTGTATCTTGGTGCTGTTAGTCATTATCATAGTTTTGGTGAGGTTCATTTCTAGGCCAGCAAGCTTACTACTATTATTAAGTGAATCAATCATGTGCTGTAATTCTGTTGCTTTCTCTGAAATGAGCACCAAATCGTCGGCGAAACGTAAGTGGTTTAGGTACCTGTTTTTTATTTGTATGCCACGTTCTTTCTAGTCAAGTTTGTTTATTATGGACTCCAATGTAGCTATAAATAGTAAAGGTGATAGTGGATCCCCTTGTCTTACCCCTCTCTCAACAGGGAACCAAGAGCCAGTTGTTTCTAGCTGTACTCTACTTTTGCTGTTATTATATATACTTTTGATTACTTGTATGTATTCATTATCCACATTTTGTTCTGCTAGAGTTTTCCATATGTAATTATGTGATACTGAATCGAATGCTTTCTTATAATCGATATATGCCAGGTATAGCGGTCTGTTTTTCTCCCGGTACTTTTCGATGAGAGGTATAATAATAAACAATAATAATTTTATTTTCCTTTTTCAATAAATATTTTCTTTTTCAGGACTTGAAGAATGTGATCGTTAAAATGTTTATCGAAGTTCTACATCTCGACGATGCTACACTAGGATCTTGGGGGAGAGCAGTCGACTTCTGGTACAAGCACATATTTGAAACGTTATGTGAAGAGACGAGATAACGTAAAGTTAAAGCAGTAGTTAACATATTACATACCAAATAAGTACATACCATTTTATTACTATTTGTATTTTAGATTGAAACGTTTTTTACTTAATCTAATATAACTAATATGCTTGTGCTACTTAGTTAAGTATCCAATGAGAGATAATTAGGGTGAATGACATGTATTATCTATAGTCTTCAGTTTTATTTCGCATACTTATCTGTATTTATTTTGTAAATAATTGTTTTAAATAATTCCAAAGATGTATTTTTATGATTTCCTTGTATAACATTATGTCAATTATATTTTTGTTACATAATATATAACTATAGACAACTGTAAATAGTGGCATTACGTTCAGTAGATTGCTTTCGCAATGTTTGGACATTATTGTAAATAAAATATATACGTAGTTTATGTTGTTTTCTATTATTTCGACGATAAATCATAATAATGTTTCAAAGCCAGCTGCTCGATACTTTACGCAGCCTTTGCAGGTTTCGAAACTGCAAACGAGTAGCTGGACAGATGCAAACAATTTGTATGATGAATATTGAATACCTATTGATGTCTGCGCCGGGTCATGGACGTGTGCGGTGGTATTATATTGAATTTTATAAAATTCTTTAAATTTATTTCCGTTCTTAGTACTCGTATGACAAATTCTTGCGAATTTACCACGAACCTCGATTAACGTGGTGTTTGTTGAATCAGGCTCAATTTACACCGCCGCGGAATGGAAGCGTTAATTTCACGCGGGAATTCGCTAAAATGAAAGACGTTCCATTATTTAGTCTGTATCTTTTACTTGACAAGAAAAGTTTTATTGGATCTTATTTTTATATCGCTTATTAGTTATTTGTGAGGCAGAAGAAAATGTAAAAAATAATGTACCTACGAAAAAGAAAGACATGTGGGCAGTGGGTGCAAGACTCCCCTCGCGTCACTTCTCAGTTCTCCGAGACAGATAGCACCAGATAATCCTCGAGAATGCGCGCAAAGGAGACGGTCCATTTCTGGTCTAGTCTTGTACAGTATACTATAAATAAATAAAAATACATAGATTTCATTAAAAATAAAATAAATTAGTTTATCGTAATAAGTTACATGCAAAAAATTTGAAAAATTATCAAGTTTTTCAAATATTAGCTATTCCACACAAAGATGGCGGCTATTACTTAAACGTCATTATTGAAAAATGGCGTCACTCATGGTATTTTCGCAACTTTTTGTATCTATTTCAAGCTTTTTTTATGGAGTTGTTTACTCGTGAATGTGTTTCTTGCATTTTTGTAGATATTTTGACAATTTGGACGTTTTATTTGAACATAGACTTATAGCCATAAACGCCAAAGAAAATATTCATATGCCATTGTTATATCATGTAGTGTTGCATATCTTGGAAATATTAAATCATACTTACGCTGAAATTGAAAAGAATTTATGAATATGAACATATTAAAACTGTTTGAATATTTATTTTTTCCTTCATATCATTACGTGTACAGTCAGCGTCAGATTGATCTTAGCAGCCAAAGTGCTCAAAAAGATCTGACGGACAGAATTTCATTAATATCTAAGCATTCAAAGTAGTCATATAGATGTTAGCATCCAAAGTAGTCAAAACATCTAAGCAACACATTTTCCATATTTATCGGAGCAGCCAGAGTATTCATATACATCTTAGCATACAGACTGTTCACAGGTATCTAAGCATCCAGAGTGTTCAAAAATATCTTGGCATAACAGGAAAATCAATCTTATTGCCAGTACTTAAAGTGTATGTGGCTTATATTGATGGCAGACGTCAGTCGTAGATATACAAATAATGTCTTGTTAAAAGGAAAACATTACCTTATTAGACGTAGTTAGAGTGTAAAATTAATTAAGACAAACAATATTTACTATTGATTGTCAAAGATGTAATTTAAAGAATTTTGCTTTTCTTCGATGTTTTTGTCTAAATTTAGATTTTAGATAATAATCAACAGACAATATTGCGAACGTGAAATTATAACAAATAGCAAAATAAATATGTAATGGACACAAATTCTATATCTTTTATATAATATATAATCAGAATCTCGGAAACGGCTCCAATGATTTTCATGAAATTTGTATACGCGGGGTTTTAGGGGCGATGAATAGATCTAGCTAGGATATATTGTTGGAAAATATCGTTTTATTCGTGTTATCAGTTAATGATAAACCGCCACAATATCATTAGGATACAAACGTAAATTTCGTAACTAAACATTAAGATTGAGTAGCTCAGTTAGAAAATCCAACTTACTCAAATCCTAAAGAGCCAGGTTCGTATCTCTAGTGCAATAAATTTCTTTTTCTTTTTTTTTGTTCCTTCCATCTTTTGGGAGAAAACCTTTATCATAATATCATATGTAAGGGTATCCAAATCAAAACAAATAAAAACCAAATATTTGCTCGGTCAACCTGGTACTTCTATATTATTTGAGCATTCATATTTGTCATCTTGCTGTTGTCACGTAAAATATCATCATCATCGGTTTTTATCCATGCACTATTGAAAATAAGCTTCCTTTGATGAATGCCAAGACGGCCGATCCCTTGCGACTAGCATCTAAGACTGCCAGTGCACGGGGATCATCTTACCACCTAGGAAATGGCCGACCGATACTTTGTCTAACTAAACCAACAACCTCTTTGACCAACCTTACCTACCGGCCCATCGACAACCCGGTTTGATCAACTCTCTGCCACTTCAACTCGCTTATTTTTCGCGTGATATCGGTAACTTTAGGTCTCTGGTAGAGGTCTTCGTTTCGAATCCTATCTGTCAAAAAACACCTATCATAGCACGCTCCATAGAACTTTGAGCTACGACAAACGTTCTGGTAAGTCGTATATTTACAGGCCACATTTTGGCCCCGTACGTCATCACGGTGAAAAAGCATTGGTTGAAGTCCTTCGTCTTGAAACTCTGAGGTGTAGACGACGCAAGAATATGACTGAGCTTCCATAGAACGGGCACCATCCCAATGGTCTTCCCTCAAACTTTTGTCTAGTCAAAGTTTTTTCGAAGACCCACACGTCGAGTGGATTCACTTAGATTGCAGGATCTCCTGCAAGCCTTCCAGCCATTTATAGCAGTAAAGATAGACGCGCAAAAAAAACATTTTTATCAAAGTTAGAGCTGGAGTATTAATAAATGAAAGTAAAGTGTCAACCCATATAATATGTCCTATTCCTGGACACAGGTCTCCTCCTCGAAATCAGACGAAGAAGCTATTGGACTACAGTTCACCGATGCTTTGGCTCAATCCTGGTTAGTGAATAGAGAGGCGAGTGAGCGATGGTATCATGCTCAGAGTGTAATCAAAAATTTCAAAACCCACGTTACAACTCACTACATACGGTCATGATTGAACCTCGAGCTCTAACTCCAGAAGAGGCCAAGACTATACCTACGTTTAGCCAGGTGACCAGCTGATTACATTCATGTAAGATGGGTGCTTCTTCCACAAAGCAAGACTGGATCAAACCTATTATATTTCCGAAAGCAGACATTTAAATCTGATCGCTTTGATGGCGGCTACACGCGATTATTGTATCATTATTATTTTTCTGACCACTTCCAGACATAGGCCTTTTCAATGAACATTAAGATCAGTCGTCTATATAAATTTCTATCTATTTTTCTCGATTCCTTTTTTGTAAAGAAACATCAGTATATGTCATCATTTATTCTGTTATTATACATTTCAATTTCAACATTTATTTTTTTAACATTAACTTTCAACTCTTAATTTTTGCTGTGTTATTTATTTCCTTAGCTGGTCATCTTTTATTTTATGTATATATTGTGTTTACTTGTTAACTTTGATTTGCCTTATTTGATTTCTTATAAGTTTTGTTGCCGGTGCATAATAAATAAATAATAAAAAAAGACGTGTGGCACTCGGGGACTGCCGCGGTAATGCTATTGCATAGCATTTTGTATCAACTTATGCAATTATAATTATTTATTTATTTTAATTATTAATGCAGTATTTCTTTTTCTTTGATATTAATTCAAGTTACACTTTTTGAGCGTGGTGACCGATAAGAAAACATTTTTTTTTCCTTTATTAAATAAATAAAAAAATATAAATATTTTAAACAATATTAACTAATATTGTTTAAAATATTTTTATTATTTTACAATACATGTGTTATATTTTATTGTTATTCGTGCGAGCTTCGTAGTGTCGTACAATACGTCTAGTTGCAAGCACACAAACACCGTGTCGAAGACTGCCGAAAAGAAACGACGTTAGACGATGCATGCATCGTCTAACGTCGTTTCTTTTCGGCCACACCTCCGTGCCCGTCGGAGTGGGGAGCGTTAGGTTTTTATTTTCGTTACGGAATTTCTGTACTCGGTCCCCGCGCTCAAGGCCCGCGATAGAAGCTATGCAATAGCTTAATAAAGTAAACTGTATAAGCAATAGTAATAATAATAATTTTACTTAGACAATTCTCAAATATGCATCGCAATTTTAGGTATCAGATGAATATGATAGAAGGAGCTAAGAAGTCGGACCAACAACAGGCAATTGGTCCAAAAGTTTTCCGTAGTTCAGTTTCCACCCTATTTCTAGTGGGACATTCTAGCATTTAGGTAGACTTGTTTTAGTTGCAGTCAGTAAGAAATTTAACCTTCAAAACTTGATTGACGATCACATGCCTAGATAATGGTTTGATGCTAATTGTAAATTTTAAAAAATCTTTCGGTAAGAAGCAACTTTCAGAGATACATATCGGCTTACGTAAGTGGGCGGCTAGAGGTTGATGATGATAACTATATAATATATTATACTCTATGTGATAATGGATAAAAAGTTAGTTTTTAATAAATCATTTATGCTGTCAAAATGGTAATTGTTAAGGACGCTCTACATTCTCGACAAAAGATTTCAGCGAGCGTACTATACTCTGAGACACAAGTCTGGGTCGGCTCTACACATTTTTGTTCAGAGCACTTTTTCACTCGTTATATTATGCACGTTTTTTTTGTAATGTAATATGCTACAACATATATTTATCGTATCGATTAATATTATTATTATATTTATTTTATTTACGATCTCCGTGCAGTGGCAGGTCCGCGTTGAATGCGAGTAGCGAGGGATCGGTCGTCTTGGCGTTCATTGTGGGAGGCCTATGTTCAGCAGTGGACGGATTAAGGCTGATGATGATGATGATGATGATATACTTATCATTACCGAAAAGTTTAAGGATAGCTTTCATATAAGCTAATCGATATTTTTAAATACCTATATTAGTTTTATGTAATACAAGAGTCCTCTGATTTGGTCACAAACAAAAATTACACACATACTACATAGTCAATTCTTGCCGAATAGGCGAACACTTGTGTTTGGTAAACTTAAATATATTATAATTAATTTTGGCGATAATGTGTAACACACTTTATGATCACATAAATGTTTTTAAATTAAAATATTTGCTTTCAACAAATTCTGAAATAGAAAAATGACATGTCAAGAACCTAACACATTGAAGGAAAGGGATAGCTTATTAAAAATTCTTTAAGTAAATAAAGACAGATGATACAATTGAATATCTACGACTGACGTCTGCTATCAATATAAGCCACATACACTTTAAGTACTGGTAATAAGATTGATTTTCCTGTTATGCCAAGATATTTTTGAACACTCTGGATGCTTAGATACCTGTGAACAGTCTGTATGTTAAGATGTATATGAATACTCTGGCTGCTCCGATAAATATGGAAAATGTGTTGCTTAGATGTTTTGACTACTTTGGATGCTAACATCTATATGACAACTTTGAATGCTTAGATATTAATGAAATTCTGTCCGTCAGATCTTTTTGAGCACTTTGGCTGCTAAGATCAATCTGACGCTGACTGTACGAAAGTAGACCAACGTCCCATACAATTTTGGACCTAAGCGAGTAACGCAATGCGGCTAGCGCCATCACCCCCAGCTCGTGCGTGCGAGGTTTTACTTGCAGGATATAATAAAGCCTCCTTTAAGGCTATAAGCAAACTTGTCTGACAATAAAAAGGTGGTAAATAAAACGCGCAATTTTTTTATATTTTTTATTATTTTTTTTACAATTAATCAGATAACATACATATCAAACCAGCCGAAGTATGGCTAAACCCATTTATTATCTAAACTTACGAACAATACAAGAAATTGATACATCTCAAATTCGCCTTACATTAAATATATAGATATATTATTATATATGCATCCACTCTACATATAATCTACAAGCTACTTATCCATAATCTAAGTTTTGCATAAATTCAAAGTAAATATGCCCAAAAGAAATATTGTTGAACTATGAATATACATATAACTTTTTGGCAATTAATTGAGTATCATTTCTGTGCATAGCAAAATTAATTTTCTTTAACATGTAACTTAGATCTTATTCATAAAGAGGCCACAAATATAACATACGTTTCTGTCGTCAGTTCGATTACATAGGGACTTTTGTTAAACATTATTGCCTATTCTATAAACATTATTCTTATGAAATGTAAGAAAAATATCCTTACTCGATAACTGAATTAGCCTAGCAGTGGTGTGCAGTAGCGAGGTGCACGGGCGGCGCGCGCCCCACCGTTGTGCGTACACGTTGCGTACAAGTTTGCGTGCACTTGCGCTGTGCCGTGCGGCGCTGGACCGCCCTACGACACCTACTAACCTTACCATACAACACTTCACATAATGATCAAAACAACTATATGTCATCTACATAAAACTTTCTCCAAATGTTTTTTATATTAAAATATCTACTTATTGTAACTTCTAATTAGTTACAGCCAACTTTACAAATAATTGATACATTAGACTCTCAAATAGATCTCTACTAACTATTATTAATGGTAAAAAATAAAGAATAAAATACTTCTAAACATTGCATTTCAATCACATAAGGTTTAGTATAATTATACAATAATAACATCTTTTTAAAACCCGAACATAAGTGTTATAAGAACATTGATATCGTTGAGTTCTGGAATGGAAAATAGCACACTTAAATTCACTAACTGTTACACTTACATAATAATTATTGTTCTGTTTTGTTTGTAAAATACATTGCTTTCATGTTGTTTAAGAAAAAAATAACAATAAAAATATATGAACTATTATACGCTGACACATACACTTAATAGCTAAAAATAACTTAAAGGAAGTTAATACAGTGTAGTGTACCAAATAACAGTGCAGTGTGCATAAGTACAAGGAGGCGATATATATATGTAGTCTTGCTTCGTGAGGTTACTGATCGAGGTATATATATAGAAAGTGAAAATCTCGACGACCACATCGGCGGTGGCGATCGATACCTGCTTCTCTTATTTGGTACCAGAAAGTTGGGGCGACGAGTCGATTCGCACATTTTGTAAACGATTCGCTTTGGTCTCTGCCACTTAACGTGGCTTGCTTTTAGCTAACGATTTGAACGCGACAATCTCCACAAAACTGGAAAACGTTGTACATTTGATAACATAAATTTGCAATTTTTTTTTTAATTAGATAACGGTACAATCGCTCGGATGTTAATTCACAGAACAATGCCAATCCTTAAAACTATTATAATACAAGGAAGCGACTCGTTTCGTTCCCAAAGTGAAATGAGACGCAACTGACGACAATAATAGAGATTATGTAGTTTAAAAAAAATATTATTATTAAAAATAAATTACACACAGGAAAAAGGAACACGACAGCAATCATATTGCGAATACATTTGTACTACATAAAAATTAATACACAACCGTTTGCGCGAAATGAATAAGACCGAAACAGGTGGTATTATAGAGAACGCCAATAAATATTCTCTTCAAATCGTCACACAACATTACAACGTAACTACCAATACATTGTAAATTACCTGTTTCAATATTTAATACTACAACATTTAGAAATAAATCTCATCACAGAGACTTGAATAACTTTAGTCTATTGATATTACGATTTACTCGGTTACACGAATATTGAGAATTTAGATATCGTTTAGGAGATGAAACAGCTTAACAGTTAACACCTATCAACTTATCGACATATAAAACTATTGATTACACTTTACTCTTTTATCGATAGTTATGTATTACGTCACTGAAATATTTATAAACTACGTTGTACTTTAACTCAAAGGTGGTACCAAAAATATATTTTATTATAAAAACAACGCCAATCGTTCATTACTTTAGAGAGATGTCATACAAACTACGAATACTAGGCGATTAAGTCATTTCCGTTATTATGATAACTTAGGAATTTACCAAAACCTAATTCAAGGGATTACGGATATGAGAATACAACGAAACGATACGAATAAGAAATGTTAGTCGATATGCAACGTTTAAGATCATTATTACAAACGAAATTCAAATGACAACGGTGGTATTATTGGGGAACGCTCAGTCTAGTAGGTTTGGGGTGGCGATGTCATTGCTAGAGGTGATGCCACAATACACAACCATAACATGCGCGAATCACACACGAAAGCTTAAAACATTTTTAAATATATTTCTTCGGTATTATTACATTAATGCTGATGGCAATTTCCAATACGATTCTAATGTTCAAATGACAAAATCAGTTACGGGAAAATATTATTGCTTGTATGGTGGCATCGCCTTTAGAGGGGTTCACATCGTATACAGACGTACACGTGTCGACACAAATAAATTAAGCTTGTTCAAAAACGAAACCGTTTAAAAATCACAAGAGTTTGAGCGTACAATGTCTGGCGCGTGCGGCGTGACGCCCACACGCCAAGCGAAGCGGTTACGTGCGCGTCCACGGCAGTAGGAAACATCTAATAAAATAAATATTTTTTCTCATCTGACTCCCTGGATAATATTAAAAATATTTTCTTAATCACAGCTATCAGTCTGTTAAAATTTAAATTAAGTATATTTTCAGAATTGGATCAAACGCTACCTCACTTACATAGGGTTTTTTTTTTTATATTCAAGTACGATAAAGGTACAAAAGTGACTAATGTAAGACCGCAGAGTATTGTTCAGACGCCAAGTCACTCTGTGCTCGTGCGAACGTGCGAAGAATTGGTCGTTGGTGCGTTTACGTATAACCGGCGAAAGACGCCGCCTCGCGGACTCGCGGTCCATTCGCGTCAACGGTAAATATAACTCCACAGGTACAAAAGAGATCTAATGAAAGGATAATACGAATACAAACTAGTACATCAATATTAGGATATGATAAAATTATGCTCGATAACAAAAGCTCGTTTAAAGCGATGTACGAATGCGAGAGAGACTAGAGAAGCAGTGTCTTGTGATAGCGCAGCAACTGGAGTCTACTGCATCAATTACTGTCGCTGGGTGGGGTTCAACACACTCAAATGCAAGTCGACCGACTACTCTACTGTGATCGGCGGGCGGCCGGCGTCGCCGAGCGGATAGTGTCCTTACTGACCTACGATAACATTACATATAGCAGCTAAAAATATTCTCAGTGATCACATTTATAATATTACCAAATAGAGAATTTAGCTTACTACAACATATTAACCAATGGCCCTCTGTTTACACGTAAAGTCACTCAGTACAATTTATTATTTTTATCAATAAGTTGTTTTGTGTTTGCGAGAACACCCTTTGTCTTACAGCTATTATATACCAATAATACAAAAATCCATTCGCTATAATTAAGGTAAATTTTAGATATTTAAACACTAAAATGTATAATATGAAACATCCTAAATAAACTCTGATATTCCAATTTTTAGGCATTAGCTCAATTAATTAAATATATTCTTGAGTGACTATGACAAAAGAGAAATAAATGCAATATTATAATACTACCCAACCATTCCCTTGTAATATTTCACAGGTTCTCACATGTTCCAAGCTGCTCGGCACGTCTAACGCCTAACGAACCCTACACACTACGTCGAAGCCTTCGATACTTTATATTTGGTATTCACTAATCGCACCACGAAACCAGACTAGAGGAATGATTGCCTCTCGCGCCTCCGCGACCCCGTCAATATGGAAGACTAGTTACATTGTAGATATCACCTAATGTGCTTCTATTGTTATTACGACGTCAACGTTAACGCACAAAAAATATATAATATAAACAAAGATAACAAGCAAATTTAACCTTATCAAATTAAAAGGCCCTGCTGACACGATATCACCAACGCCGGCGGCCGCGCGGGCGAGGCGGCGGCCGAGCACTTTAGTATGCATCGATTCGTAATGAAAACATAATCGTTCGTACATATTGGTCCCTCTACGAGTGTACTGAATTAAAACTGAGATCTCATTGAAATGCCAATATCTGATACCACATCACCGTCCGTTGTCAAAAATTCGTTATTTTTTTTATAAAATTAAACTATGTATCACATAAAATTTGACATTTAGCTCAAAAGAACATGGACGATGTGATATCGATCAGGTTTTGTGCTGGGTGGTTCTGAGATGTGCTACTCGATGCGTACTGACAGTGGTCCATATAACATTAGCGTAGGAGTTCGAAAATACTATCCCTGCGCCGAGGAAGATCATTAATTAAAGATTAAATAAACAAAAATTAACAACAAGATTATGAGCAAACTACTTGAATACTTGAGCTAAAATAATACCGAAGCAGCTTGGATAGAAGGCCGACGTCGGCGGTTCAAATAAATGGCTCCATTTGTACGATCAAAAATATTTTTGTGATGTCAGAGATCCACGCGTGGTACGCGCGGCGGGCGGCGAGCGTCCGCGGCGTGCGTGCACGGTGCGGCGCGCCCGCCACCCGCCGCGCTAGACATCGGCTTTGGCATGAGTGTTGCGGAATAGGTTCCCGACGGGTCCGACTCGATAAATATTACTTTCAATACGCG
This sequence comes from Lycaena phlaeas, assembly GCA_905333005.2. Taxonomy (NCBI): domain Eukaryota; kingdom Metazoa; phylum Arthropoda; class Insecta; order Lepidoptera; family Lycaenidae; genus Lycaena; species Lycaena phlaeas. Next base: position 12,838,346 of record HG995175.1, read on the forward strand.
TAAAACTTCATGAAAAATAAACCGATAAAAATATTTACACAGTATATATATAAAATGTCGATTGATGTCATAACACTTATAATAAAAAGTAAAATAGCTAAGCTCATTTATGATTACACAAGGCGTGGGCGCCGTTCGCAGCCTTATATTGTCTACGGCTCGCCCGAGCGGTGCCTAGCGCACAGTTCATTACAAGTTACAACTCCCGAGGAAACGTCTAAACCTGCCACTGATTAGGGTAACCGTACCACAGTTAATTGAGGCACAATCATTGGTTTTTATTAATTGCTTTTCTATATATTTTTTTCGCATTTTTTTTTCTTGTATTTTTTTTATTTTTTTGTATTTTTTTTATATTTTTTACTAATTATATTCTTACATTTACATCTATGATAATCGTTATATATAATTACTTTTAGGTACGTAAATTTATTCTAAATAACAGAAACAAGTCACGAAAATGTTAGAAAGTGAAAGCGAAAAGCGTATTAAAATCTTTTAAGAATATAATTTCACATTATATACATATTACATTTAGGTGTACGATATAAATATACAACAACATAATAATAACACAGACTAAATTGCACGTGGCGCAATTGTGTGCAGGAAATAATGCAGTCCTTGAACCGAGAGGAGATTCCGTTTGCGCGGCGCTAGCGCCACTCTCACAACCTATTCAGCTGCGGGCTGGCCACGCCCCGCGCCCGCCACGCCGCGTCACTGCCCGTCCAATAGAACCACACCATCACACGACCAGAGTTCTGTAGCGTCACACACACTGTGACGCAACATGGCGAGAGCCGAGCGTTACCACGTGACCCAAACTACGAGCCACGCTTGCCGCTACCGACACCTAAACACCACTACACCACAACGCTTATATTATGTCTCTTTATTATACACATTAAGTACTGATATACATTAACTGACTAACTTCAAGGCATGACTTCTTTCGTCTTTAATCTATGGACAACATATTCTACGGGGCACTGGATACTTATACTTTCGTTACTCATGTCTTATTATTTTTACTTTATTTTTTTTGAAAATCGAAAACTTTTATAAAAATTAACTTTTTATTTATCTATTTTATTGCTGTACTAAATTCACGTTACGACCGGACATACGGCATGAGGCATCTTGCATCTTTAATTTGGACTAAACACCTTGTATCACAAATTATACTTTATAAATTTCACTATATCAAAACGATATAAATCAAAGACCCTCACATAAATTGAGCTCGACAACAATAGAATTGACATAGGCATGTAGTAACGCGTGCGCTGTTGCATAGATGTAACACGAATGTTATAGGAACATCAGATCAATAACCCGTACCGAAATCTAATTTCAAATTAATTTGGAAGATATGTCTCAGAAGAGATGCGATCGGTTATATTCCAAACATAATATCTTTGATACACATTCTTTGGCACCTAACGTTTACGTCGCGTACGTCGACACGTGGGTTCTCGTCTAGGCAATAAATTCACTATTGCATAATAAGTCGTACCTTCGGTAGTCGATCGGATGAATGTAAAGCGGGAACACATTTACATCGTCGGTAAAGGCAACACAGAATATAACGATGAGATGACACTAAACCGTCGGTCGGTCACGATGGTGGTGATAAAATATTAATACAAATGCTATTATATCTTTTCTAATTGAACACATCATACAGAGAAACATTTAACGCTACAACTACAGGTCCGAAGCGGTCGAAGAGTCCAAACGCACGAATATTCCAACATCGCAATCACCTAACTTATTCGATAAATTTGTGAAGAGTCGTCGAGCGCGAGACCCGATAAGGTACAGCAATGTCTTACGTCTAACTTAGCACTATAATCGTTATTAAGATCACTGGAAGATGCTCGAAACCACACGTACACGTTATAATATAGTCGTTCGCTTTCGTGGTCGATCGCGAGGATCGCAAGCGCGGCGGCGACTCGCCTCGGCGGTCGCGTCATGTATGGTAATGATATATTTTGGCAGAGTATCTCTGTGGCACACCATTAATAAATTAAAGAGTAAATAAAAGTGTAAATAAATTTTTTCATCATAACGAACATTTACAAGTGCGATCGTTGCCGTAAAATATCAGTAGTACGCTTAAGAAACTAGCATAGGACTTAGGTGTACGCTTATTCTACGTTGATGTAATACCGAGAGACCTACGACTACAAGTATATTATTAACAGAATATCTAAAGCATATGTCACTTTGAATAACGTTCAAATTGAGCCTATAGAAAATACCACAAATCTTTTATTAAATAGATATTGATATGGCTAAATTTAAGTTAGAACTTTATCCTTAACTATACACAAAAGTGTAATATTTAAATTACCGTCAATTATAGTACTTTATAACACTTCTCACAAATGTATGTAATATAAAATGATAAAACAATTTTCAATTTAATATATTAGATTACCCTTATATTAGTCGTATAATCTAGTTAATAATCGTTTCATATATTAAACATAAAGTGGCACTTGAATCACAAATACTGGAAAAAATTTGGGGAAACATTTGCTTCGGCGGAGGGCGGCCGCGTCTCGACGCCTCCAATAAAATAGATTATATCCTTACATTAGGCAAGATACTTTACATCACAGGGTACCACGGGCGGCGCCTCCGCCCCCGACACACGTTCCCATCTCAGACTATGCGGCTTAAAGGAATTTATCTCTACAAGAATGCACTTCGAATCTCATTGATTACAATTATTTTTTTTTTTGTTTATTTTTATAAAAAATTACAAACTAATTATAAAATCTTTGTTAGTAGGGCGAAATGCACTTATACGTTTATTGCTGAATAAAAATATCACTACTGGAAAAACGAAAGCTCATCGCGTATGAGAATTTTAAAACAGAATAAATAATAAAAATACGAGACGGTACGATAAAACCACAAATAAAAAAAAACACGAAAGAAACTCGGAACGCAATCGCCCGACGCGAAACATCAACAGCCGTCGGGCGCAACAAAATAAATACAGACTAAAATAAGGCCACGGGACGAGTGACTGAGGTAGCCCGCGACGCAACTACTCTACATCCGATAGCTTACGTTATTTGGTAAGATACAGACCGAGCGGGCCGCCCGCGCGCGTCTCACCCGCGCGTTCCGCCCGCCTGCTCTCTACAGCTATAACCTCCATACATTATATGTCTGCCGTTGTATATAATTCTTATTTACACTAAGTAATCTACATGAACACTTACGACACAGTAGATAATAGTATTGTGGACAGTTGGCTAGCGCGGCCGCGGCGCGTCGCGCGGCGACGTGGCGCGGCCGGTACCACGTGACTAGGCGAATAAAATTAGTTCGACCCCGTACGGGGGGCGGTAAAGCGTAATTACAACTAGACACCTAAGGCTTCGGTTGTACCGCGCGGTCGTATCGTCGGCGGGACTCGGCGGCCGGGCACGGGGGCGCAGCGTCGGGCGCGTGCCGCTCGGTCTGCCACAGGCTGTAGAGGCGCGACGATTCGAACCGGTCGGTCGGGTGGGCTTAGATGGCCTCTCCGCCGAGCAGGTCCGGCGGCAGGAACGAGTTCAGGGATGAGGGCGTGCCGCGCTGCTCGTGCTGCTCGGGCCACAGGCTGGGGAAGCCGCCGCCCCATCCATCCTACAAATATTAAAATGTGTCAAATATTGTAATTATAAAATAGCTAATCCTATTCATCAAAATTGCAATTTGCGTTAGGAACTTGTAATGTGACCATAATATATTAGATTGAATTTCAATGTATATCATTATGTGTGATTGTATCGTAATACCTTAGCGCCGCCGCTCCTCCAGGCGCCGCTGCCGCCGGAGCCCAGGTGCTGCAGGATCATCTGCACCTCGGACTCGGCCGGCGATTCGGCGAAGATCGTCGTGTTACTCAACACGCAATTGTTTAACGCCATTTGAGCCTGTCACAAAATAAACATTTCATTTCACATGTAAAATTTGTAAATAATAATAACATACATGGTTAGTATATTATTTATAAGTCATTGTTCAGAGCTCAACTATATCATAAACCACTTGGTTTTGTATGATAAGATATTGTTTTTCGATAAGATTTATGATTCACTAAATTTATAAACATTTTAAGTATGTTAATTACTTTTATACAAAAACTGTTCATATCAACTTTTTAATTATTTAAAACGAAGGCGGCTTTACCTTAGCGGCTTCCTCTCGTGTAGAATAACGAGCCAGAGCCAGACCCTGGTTCAAGTAAAGATGGAAATTCTGTAGCGGGCCGTGTTGCAAACAGAGCGTCTTCAATGTCGACCCGTCAATCTAAAACAAACATAAAAAAAAACAATAAATTTTCATATTATATAGAACAATTATTTTTCTTAAAATATTTTTAAAAATTAAGGATAAATCTAAGATATTTTTATTTTTACATATTAGATGAGGTTCAAGAACATAAGTGTAAATACCTGAGCAGTAAGATTCTTCAGTAAGAGCCAAGTAGAAGTTTGCCAAGATGGAATGGCACGCGCATTAGCGTGGTGCTGGGGCCATTTGTTGAGGCCAGGGGGTGCAGGACGGGGCTTCGCCCCCCACGCATCTACCGGCTTCAGGCCACTTGCACTAGTGGCCGGCGGTGCGTAGCTCCAAGTCGATGAAGACAAGCTCCGTTCACCACCAGGAGGGGATGTTTTACCCCCGAGCATGTCAGAGTCCTTAATAGCCGTCAGAGAAAGGGGTGAGCGGCCGACAGAACCAGGAGTCATAGCGGGATCATCTTCAACATTCTTCATTTGATTACCCTGTTTAACAATGTATCTTTATATTTTTGGCGCAACATTATGCGGGGCCTACCTCATCTCATATTGTTGTATGAACTGTAATCTCTAAAAGCAAAGCTGCTGGGCAAGATAAATTAGGATGCCTTATAAGGTCAGGGCTAATGGACAGTAGATTAATATTGAGGCTGCCAGTTTGAGTAGACTTTACATGTGCTTTGACTTGTGTTTTTTAAAGGTGATGTAAAATAAAGTATACCGTACCTTCCACGGTTTACCGGGCTCGAACTCGGGCACGAGATCATACACCTGTTGGTGTGAGGGGTGCGCGGGCCACGCGTCCTTGCCGTCGGCGACATCCGCGCCGCCCTCGCCCCACCCTTCAGCGCCACGCCCAACGCCCCAAGTGCTACATATACATAACAAGACCATTTGTTTATCAAGCGTCAATAAAATAGAAGAAATAGCTTAAGTTTATTTGTTTTTTTATTTAAGTAATAAAAATAAAATTTTAAACACAATTCACAAAATGATACATTATGTTTGCTGAAAGGGCATATGGCTGTTTTATGAGCATATTCTTAATATATGCCTATATTTTGATTGGCCATACAAATGTAAAAAAAAATTACTAATCAAGCCTAGCCTAAATCCATATTCACCTAGTTAAACTCAGAACTTCCAACTTACGTGTCAGGTTGTAGACCAATTTGATTCAGTGGAGGACTTGTAGTCGACTTGGCAGTTCCGGGAGCTCGGCTAAAGTCAGTTCCATCGCCATCCTTGTCCAAAGATGGCAACTTCCATTGATTTAGTCTGGATTGCTGGTTACCAGCACCATATGCCTACACAAAATATAAATATTAATTTATCTTATGATCATATTTACATCAACAAAAAAAATATTTTCCATTTAGATAGCATGTTTTTAAAATAAATAAATAATAATAGTAGCATTCAATTGTTTATCCATACAATTAAAAAATAACTTACAGATTGCGGGTCTTTGGATATCCCCATATCACCAAAATTGGTCTGCAGCGTGTGCAGAGGATCGTGGCTTTGTTTGAACAAGTCGCTACCTCCAGCTTGCTGTTTCATGTATAATGCCTGCTGGGTCGCTATTTGACTCTGTTAAATATAAATGCACTTTTTTAGTATTTTGATAAGTTTCAACATAAATTTATAATATCCCCTAGAATGTTACATTAATTGTTATAAGGCTTCAATATTTGAATTTTCAAGATGCGGTAACCTAAAAATAAAGATCAATTACCTGTAAGCCTGTTATTTGTTGTTTAGCTTTAGATATCTGCACAGAGCACTGCAGCGCAAGGGAAGAGTTAGCTTTCGATATGGCAATGGTGTGTTGTTGAACCAGTTGCTGAAGAACTTTAATCTGCGAATGATACATAACACACATTACATAAGTAATTGCAAACAACTATGCCAGACGTCACTATAGGGCTAACAGACAAATAGATGACTTGTAAGCCATCACCATTTCAAGAAAAAAAAAATATGGTTTTAGCTGCATTGAGATGTGTTTTTCTTGGTATATCATTGTAAAATGCTACAGCCTGTAGCTCACTCATTCATGCTCAAAAAAAGTTGGAGTCTTTGAAGCTTAACCATCAATAGTATATTATATCTTAAGGGTTTTTGTAATATTAAAAATCATTAATCCAGATAATATCAATCAGTTAACAATTGTTACACTCAACTGGCTGCACCAGCCCATCTAAACGCATCAATTAAGGAATTGAAATGATAATACTTCCGGTGTCCAAACTGATATGATAATATTATAATTTGAGTACAACATTGATAAATCTAGATTATTATTATCTATGCATGATTATGATGCTTATAATTAATTATGTGTTTTCAGAAACTTTTTTATTATATTATGACGATTTTATAATAATTATTATTAGTATGCAAATTGCTGTCTATTGACCGTATCAGCTTGGTATATAAGGGCGAACAATGGCGGCCTCAAGGGACATTCTACCAGTATACTTTGTAAAACACAAAAAGAATCAATTGTGATTAGTGGTAATCGGACTTTCCCCCTGCAAGTTGTTTTACACAATCTAAACTTTTCTACCTAACATGTCTATCACTTACCATTAAAACGATAAATCTACACACACGAGAGCTAGTCAAGCCAAGTTCAACTGGCATAAAATTAACATTGTAATATTACCATTTACCATTACAACAAAAATACAACAGTACCATTTTTAATCAATTAATTTTTAAACTGTTACTACTACTACTGTCATAATTAAATGTATATCAATAAAAAATTACATAAATAGAACTACAATAATGATAAAAATGTTACTCAGATGCCATTCATTTGCAAACAATAGACGCTCTGATCAAGCAAATCCCTTTTTGCATACCTCTGTTAATTGGTTAATTCATTCAATGCAATTATATAATAAGCATCTAAATGACTCATGTTACATTGAGATGTTTAGAATTTTTTATGATATAATGACATGTATTTTATGATGCAATAATTTGAATTTCTCTAAACACAACAAAGGGAACCAATTAAACAATCAATAAGCTTTCGTATGTTATGATGTATGCAAATAATTTGTTTTTTAATAAGTTACTTTAAATCACATTTAATTGATATCAAAACAATATTGTTCAGTAATAAGCTTTTTAATATTACATTAAAATCGATCCTAATTATGTATGCCATAATAACCAGAATTATTTTTTACAATCCACTTTTTCCTTTACATACCATTTTATCAATTTAGGAACAAACAAACAATAAACCTTCAGTTTTATTATATTACTAATTGTCTTTTCTAGCTTCTCTTACATGGGCTGATCATGTTTACTTTTCTAGCTTGATATCATATTAAAAGGCACCATTTTCTTCCTTGTATTAGTATGTATATAGCATATAACTGACCTGTTGAAGTAGTTGGTTGAGTAGAACTAGCGTCTGCGGCGCCAGTGGCTGGTTGAGTATTTGATGGTTGAGGTATCCGGCCGACACTGCCATCTGTATCTGTTGTACCAGCATGCGCAGCTGCGCCGTGCTGGGTTGACCACTGTTGCCAGTTCCGCTACAAATAAAGAAAATTACAATCATGTAAGATTTGAACATTGAATGAACTGTATTTTAATATAAATCTATAATATAAAAGTTTCATGTTCCATTGTTATATACAAATTGTCTCTTCTATAACTAATCTGATTCTATTCTTATTTTGCAACATAGTGTTTCCGACACTATAAATATTATAATTTATGACACTGGAGATTTAGGTATTAAATAATGTGCAAGTAAGTATAACATTAATAAATATTTTACCTATTGGGGTTGTAGGATGGGTGATGTTGGACCGACGGTGGTGGCGGTGGGTTTAGCAGCTTCTGCACGACGGCAGGCGACACGGAGGGCACTGCCGGCTGCGGCTGGAAGGGCCCGTGGTGGAAGTGCTCGTCGCGCCGCCAGGCGTCGCCGCGTGCCGCCGCTAGCATCTCCAACGCTTCCTCAGCGTTCATGTCGCGGCTGCGGAGAGCCGCCTCAACCTCCTCTTTCTTATATCCCAATTCAACGAGATACCTGTTCAAACACATAATATTACAACTTTTCAAATATATAAGTAGGAAGGTATAAGTAAATTTTATAGTAGCTATAAAACTTTTAAGATGATAAGTTAAATTGTTAACTCTCAAGCTCACCTGAATTGCTTGCTGTTCCACACCATTTCCTTGGTCCACTGCTTGCCGAGGGAGCCGAGCTGCGGCGGTTTGGGTCCGCCCCACTCGCCGATATCGTCGGGCCAGCCGCCGGCGGGGCCGGAGGGTTTCGGCTTCTGCATAGGCCACATGCCAGGGCCGGCCGCGTCGGGCCAGGCGGGCACGTCGCGCTCGGGCCAGCCGGGCGTGTGTGGCTCCTCCCACGAGCCGTTGCGCTGCGAGTGCGCGCCCCATACGGCGTCGGGTTTGGTCGGCGTGGGCGGCATGCGCTGCGGCGCGGGCGGGCCCTGCGGGGCGCGCATCCCTCCCATACCGCGCTGCGCCCACAGCGATGTGCCGTCGTCGAAGCCGCCACCTGCGCGCCGAGCGGCCGGTGGGGATGGCTCCTCCCATCCGGAGGATTTGATCGCGTCCTTCGGTCCCTACGTAGTGTTTATTATATTAGAAGCGAAAAATAATTGTTACCTAAATAAAAGAAATAAGGCACTTTAATGCGCCTATTTATATTGTAATTTTATTAGAATATTTCATTTTAATTTATTAATAATAAATTGAAGTATGATTATTACATTTTGTATTATAAGTGGTAAAGAGTACATACTTGTGAGCCCCACTGGTTGACGGCTCCGGTAGGCATCATCTTGTTGGGCCCGCCGGCGTGCTGGTGCTGGCTCCACATATCCCCATTGAGGCGGCCCGAGATGCCTCCGCGCAGGTCGTGACGCGGGTCGGCGGGCTGCTGGCGTGGGTCGGGCGCGCGGTGAGGGTCCAGACGAGGGTCGGATGGACGGTGCGGCTCGCCCCACGCGTTCCAGTCGTCTTTCTTGGGCACGCCCCATTGCTGGGTGTGTTGAGGTGGTCCAGCCGGCCATTGTTGCGGAGGCGGAGGACCATTCCATACGTTAGCCGAATCGGCTGCATCGTCGTCTTCGCCCCAAGTGCCTCCGATGTTTGTGGTGGGCGTGTGGCCCCACGGAGTCTTGGCGGCAGGTTGCGGCGGTGGTTGTCCGCCGTTTCTCAAATTAGCCTCCCATAAATCAGTTCCCAGGAAGGCTCCATTGTTAACATTTGGCTTCCAAGCTGGAGGACCGCCGGCTGTGGGCTCCACCTTTGATCCGGGCTCTGGTGATCCAGGTACATCCCAGTTGGTGTCTTGATTCACATGTTGCTAAAAATCAAAAATGTTTTCGTAAAAGTGGAATTTTCATGACATTGCATTGTATGCTTACATGTCAAAATAGCATACAAGAGGTAAAATTAAAAGTGAGCAGAAAAATGTGCTTATAATGATAATAGTAAAAGCTATAAACAATATTTATTTTAAAATCTGATGGTAGTTTTGGGTGAAAAGAAACAAAAAGATGTCTAGCCATACTGCACATTAATAGAATTAAATTCATATTGTGTAATAATATCGAAACATCAATATACAACTTGAAAATGAAAAATAAAACTTAATGTTGATAAGCATTAACCACAATCATAATTATAATTATTATAACTTTGATAACATTGTCATTAAAATCTTTTATTTTCATATAGGTCAGCCAACATATATTTTACTGTCAAAATTTGTTTATTGTATCGATTAATTTTAAATATGTTTTAAATTTAAATGTTTTTTTATGAACATATATGAACAATAAATCTTAGCAACAGTAGAAATTACAATGTGGTGTTAACTTATCTATAAAGAACAAATTTGGCAACATAGTAACCCTTAGTACCTCAACCTTTATAATATTCTAGGACAGTAACTTCATCATTCTGTGATTTTACCATATACATTATAATCATTAATCATCAACATAATTAATAACTTTATCTCACGCGATTGTAATCTGTCTAAAGATTTTTATCAGAAGATTATAAGGTATCTAAGTGAAATCCTCAAATTGTCAAATCCATTTGTACCATGACATATTCATACAAGATTATAAATATTATCAGTAAAGTACTTACACCACCCCAACCATCTTGACTGAACAGGGCCTCCCTCATAGAACTCAGCTGCTCAATCTTAGCTGACGATGTGTTGTTGACAGTCCCATTGCCATTAGCGGCAGTTGGTCCGTTTGCGGCAACAACTGCATTTAAAGGATTGCTCCCTCCACCATTTCCATTTGCAGTGCTGTTGGATCCTAAAAAAATTGAGGGTATGGTAATAAAGGAGTAAAATGAAATGGATTTGTTATAATCTAAAAACTAGTTATTATTTAGTTTTTATGTCGAAAAATACTAAATTATTAGTTAATAAAAATTAAAATAAAATAGCTTTTGTATACACATAATAATGACTTTTTTAGCTAAGGTGAGACTTTACTCAAATGTCTAAATTCTAAAAGTAAATTAATTTTTGAACCAAAATATTAATCAATTTCATAAAAAAAGTTAAAAGTTACATTATTATAGTTTAATCAGACTTTATAAAACTTTTGCTGTGATATCAGTGCCCAAGTTTGAAAGAGATCACTATCATTTGATAAGATTAATTATATTTATTGTAACTTGTGTTTATATTCACAAAACTCACTGCTACTTTTTAAACGGTTTTATTGTTATACTTAATTTTAAAGTATCAATGCTAGATTATTGATATGTAAATGATGTTAATACAAAATAAATATTTTTCTTTATTTTAGAAGCATACTACGCTTGTACATTGAAAGTATATGTGAATATACCTTTTATACATAGCTACAAAACTTGACACTTCATAGAAAATATCATTATTCTATACTAGATCATTTACTGAAAATTGTGATATGATGATGAATATTACTACATAGTTAAACTAAGTTTGATCTTTGTATCTCAATAGTTATCATGTTGGTGCTCAAGCCGGAGGAAGTAGCATATATGTAGAGCATATGACATAGCCCTTCAGATATGCACTTTTTGTTTGTATTTAATGCTGAAAATTTTATCATAAAATATATATTTTTATTTAATAAAAATACTTATGATTGATCATTTCTGGTTTTGTATCATTATTTTTTACTTTTTATTTTTTATGTCAGATACAAAATATGAAAATAGCTTTGTTCTGATTGTAATCACCAGTAAATTTATATATAAATTGCAACATAAATAGTCTATTTTTTCAACAATTTGTAGAACAAATTTGTGAGTATAATGTTATCAATATTTATCCTAAACAATTTATAAATTTTATTCACTTCAATACCTTAATAACATTTAGTTGAATGACTTATTAATAATAATGTATTATGTGTCGGGGCTACACCCACCAGACAAAGATTAGCCTGCAAGTCTGAGTTTATTTATTTATTTATTGTTATAAGGTACACCAACAGCACTACATATTACAACATTTACAAATAGAACATTATAATTAAAGAACAATATCTGATATGAATGCTAATAAAATGCTAAAAAAAATAAAGAGTTCCTATGCCAAAAAGCAGTTAATAATTTTATTAGTATTTCTTTAATTATATAACACTAATTAGTATTAGAAACCATTATTTACATTATATCCTTATTGGTACTTATAGACGAAACCACTGTTTACCTAATCTATACAACACATAGTTTATTAAATCCAATTATGACTATCTTCAAGAGGTCTTGTTAAGAATTTACAGACTTCTGTCAAGAAAAACAAAAAAAAACTAGTTTTGTTATTTTTGCCGATTTTTCTTTTAAACTTGGTTTTAAATGAATTACCCCAAGACTATATAAGGATTTGATATGCAACAATAAATAAATGAATATCCTCAATGATATATTATAATTAAAATGATATATCAGAATATTGTTTATTTCCTTATGATTTTAGTTTAGTAAATTAATTAAATATACTTTGTAGAAACTTAGACTCCCAGAAATAATAATGTTAAACATAATATAATGACCTCGGGCTCGGGCTGTATTTTGGAATACATACATACATCTATATACCAAAAAACATTCCTTTTAGAGACATATAAAAATATATTGAATCTATTTAAGTATATTATTTACCATTGCTTGGAGGTGCATTATTATTGGATTGTGCGTTTGGCATGTTCTGCGCATTGGCCTGCCAATTTTGGGAAGCTCCACTCGTTGGTGGTATTTGATTGGTACTGCCCTTATTGCTGTTCACTGCAAACAAGGAGGGATTTAAAATATCAAAATGTATTACACAAACATCAGAAAAATTTATGTAATGATACCACTACATAAACATTCTTGGCTGAGTGGCAAATAGTTTTGGTGTTCATAAAAAGACCCAGTCCAACAGTGGGCAGTAAGGGAGAAGATATTATAGACTAAATGTTCCAAATCTTTTGATAGGTATGTAGGTATTTTGACTAAACCTATTAAAAGGCCAGAAAAATTAAACTATCAATCAACCAAAATCTGAATTAGGTGACTTATATTAAAGAAGAATCATCTTTGTGCAGTCTTCCATTACCTACTAGATGCTTTAAATGTAAAGTGTATAGAAAACAGCCTTACTAACAAAAATATCACCTTGGTTCATTTTTTTTATTAACTTTTTAAATGTGTATTGTCATTTATTGAATTTTATAATTTACTACAGAAAAATATACAGATTTCCTGACTCAAAATTATTTCTGTTTGTGTAGACCAAACAAGGAAATCTGTAGTAATGAATGCACTACAATGCACCTAAAGCAATGTAATTGTATTAAATGTAAACATTAAAACAGTGAACAAATTACAAATATACCAAGTTCTTTTATTATTATTTATATAGCACTATAATACTAAATTGTATATAGATATATATAATGATAAAGGAACTTACTGTCGGCTTGGGATGTAGGCGGCCTTTGAGTGTTATTCCATTGTTGAGTATTGTTTGTACTATTTGTTTGGGAACTGGAATTGCCACCCCAGTTGCCTGCTACAAATATGGAATTTATTGCATATTTAAAAAAAAACAACTACATTGACAGTTCAACTATCAACATGTAGAAGAAATTTGGAATATGTAAGTCCTACTATATATTCTATAAGAATCCACTTGTAGTGAACAACAAATGAAATAGCCTCACAAAAGCACAAAACGACATAAATAAATATAAATGTTACCATAATAATAACAACAAGAAGTATATTTACCATTATTAGAAGCAGGTGGGCTGCCCCAGCCACTTGCAGCATTAAGAGAGCTTTCGCCACCTCCGCAAAGTCGCATCCGGTGTGGTACACCCCATGAGTCTAATTCAGAGCACTTTGCCATCTCCTTGATGATTCTATCCTCGTTTTGTATCAGTTCTAACATACCATCATAGGTAAGATCGCCATTGGCAAAAGTTTTCAATACTGGTTCACTTGTTTCCTTACCAACTTCCAATACTTTATTGTCATGGTAAGTTCTTAAATATTTGTCGTCATAAGTTATCATTCGAGTTTTCGTTTTACATATCATATCATGAGCAGACTTTTCGTTTAGTAATTGCGTCTTTTCTGTACAAGGCTCATCCCGTATAATACAAACTGAGGATTTAAAAGCGTAATCAGACTTGTTCATATATTCTGGCGCTTCAGACACCATCTTATAGTTTAAGTTAAAGCTACAGAAATATGGGTCACTGTATGAGATACCCTGGACTGTTATGGCGTTAATAGTTAAAGGAATGCTGTAGTTAGGCATATCGCCAATCATTTGGTTTTGTTGGATACTATCAACAAATTCTACATTATAAATATTCTTATCTACCATTTTTACACTAACTTGCTGACTTTCATTCTTCTCTTCGACTCGCTCAAAAGCACCAAATTTATTTGTGTTCACCAACATAGAGGTGAAATAATTACATTGCATTGGTTCGGTAACAGTATTAATATTGGAGTAACAATTATCCTTAATTAGACATGGAACACATAATATTACAGAAACATTAGACATCAGACAATTATATTATAAATAGAATAATTTTCTACAATATCCACCTAGTATTATGTTTATTTTCACAGATTGCATATTGTTTCATTAAAGACTAAGTAACAATGGTTCGTAGTGATGCAGTCAATAAAGCAGGTAGCAGTGTTTAGTGCCTCTATGGCAGAGGGCAGGGTGAGATCACCACTTGAAGCTGCTGCGGATACGCCTCTAGCCCCGTTTGGCCCAGCCCTTAAAAGAAAACCTTAATGTAAGCCCATTGATCATGTCAATGACAAAATAAAACATTTATCGTCAAAAATAAGCTAGCAACACAAAAACACAAATTGCAAAATAAATTATAATAATTTACACAGCAATTATTAAAATTTAGCTTGCATAAGTGCTTTTTATTTACCTTATAGGACGGACGACAGGCTGAGCTGTATATCACAGATAATGCGGGCTTGGCAGATCCTTTGGAGCAGCTTGGCAGTCGGCTCGTAGCGTTTCACTTTTCTGTACAGAAATTATCACTTTTTAGCACAATGAACATCTTAATCAGTAACAAGACCGTAAATCAATACAGGGACATCGAAACGGCTATTGTTTGAGGTTAGCTCAAGGACAATCGCGGAATCATAATTGTATAATTAGAAAAATGTCCAGGTACACTATCCGCATAAACCTATTGCGTCGCGGTAATCGTCGGTGTTCACTATTCGCACCAATCCAAGAAGGGAATCGCAACTACGACCAATGTACATTGATACAAGTACTGCACGAGTAAACTCACTACACAAAAAGTCGATATTCACCCTTGATTTCCTTACATTTCTTTAAACGAGCAAAATAATTCTTTTCGCACCAGGTTATATGTAGATTCTATATACTTATATATTTCGGCCTTGAGATTCGATGTATAATATATATCTACCAGAGTCGAATACATCTATGTATATTTATATATTTATCTACAGCAACTATCTACACATAGAGTGAAAGTTTATCACGACCTACACCGAATATATTAGATGTAATAGGTAAATAGCTATCTTTTTAGTATAGTGTAACTCGTAAATTTTACGATTAAGACAAATTAATGACAAATATTACACTTTTGCACGAGAAAATATAAAAAATTCTTACGTGACACGAACGAGCGCAACGGTGTTATATTACTAGATAGAATGAGACGGCAAACTTAATAATACTGACATTCTATTTATTAGAGTGAGACAACCGATGCGCTTGAGAAAGCGATGCCATAAATGTAAAAAGCATTTTATTACAGGTTTAATGCTATCTATATGGAAAAACTAATCTTACCTTTGTTTTTTAATGTTGTTGGCACAATAACTGCATGGATTTATATAAAATCACATTACCAAACCCCCGAGAACACAGCTTCGACGGCTGGATGGAATGATTTCGTAGTCGGTCGGGGTTCTCACGAAGAGTTACGAAACCGGTCTTATTGAAAATGTATGCTGACCGATTACAAATCCATAGCAGTGACTCTACTTTAACACAGTCGGGTTATACCAATTTATAATAATATTGTACGTATATAGAATGACGTATGTATATATATATGCACGATGCCATACATAAATACCGTAGTCCGTAATACACTGTTACGATTTCTTATTATTATTTGTGTTATATTTTAATACAGAGTCTCATTATATTTAAGGTTAAAATATGTATTGTATTAGGAAAAGTAAATCTAATATTGACTTTGTGACAACGAGATGTTACATTGTACGATAGCTATACCTTAATTTATATTTATTATAAACACTCGAGTCTCGACTGATATCGATATTATGACGACTAGCCTGTAGCAGGTAGCTACTGCCAAGTGCCAACTATTCTAGCAACTAGCAACTAGCTAGTCTCTAGCCTCTAGGAACGACGCCTAGAACCTACTTAGTTATATTATGCGTGTACAGCATACTTTTAATCGAAAGAAATGCGAAAGTTTGTAAATATTTATGGATGTTTGCTTGTTAATCTTTCACGCATAAACTATATTATATAAAACAACTATATATAAAAAACTATACTTACATAAAACAACTTTTAGCCTCTACGAAGGTACCTAAGCCCATAACCTAAGCTGTAAGTTACGTTATGTACTCAGTTATCAGCAATATGTAAATAAATGACTTCGGTATAATCGTGCCTGCGAGAAACAAAATATGTTGATGATGAAGTAATTATTTAGTTAACTTAGCAAATTTCAATAAGTTCATGTGAAATAAAGCAATTTAAATATTGATATATACCTGATTTCCATGGGCTATAAGATCGAATCCGAAGTACCAGACAACGTACCTAACCCATTGAGGTATTATGTACTAACGTACGTACGTTAGTAATAATACCTCAGTGACCTAACCTTATTCATATTACATATAGTAGGTATATAGGGAGAAAGAGTTGGTGAAACAGAAATCAGTAATATATTGTGCCCTTGTTATTTTGCTTTGAGTCAGGTCTAACTCGTAGCAAAAATTAAAAGGAAAAAAAAATTCAAAGTAAACAGTGTCAGTCTGTTGTGTGTAAGTTTACAAACTTATGGCCACATAATATAACAAAAGTACGAAACTAAAGCGAATTCCACCATTTGTCAAAACTTTTTAATTCACACAAGATGTGGGCCTGCCCTCTAGACAAGTAGCACAAACGCTAAACGAATAGAATAGAATACTTATAGTATGGGAATTACACTAGCTTACGACATGTAATTTCAAAGCCAAAATTTTAGTAAAAATCTTTCAAGATGACAAACATTTCTTGTATTATCGCGTTACGGATTTTGATGATGACGGAAGTTGATGATGATAAGTAACGATGATGATGAGTTTAAATGTCATATTATATTTTAAAAAATTGACAATCTTGGTCATAACTTTTGCTTGGATGTTCTTGCACGGTTATCAAAATTTTACATTTTTGCTATTTTTAAACTGGATCGTAATGAAAATTTCGTCAATTTACGACTCGTAACGACATGTAGATATATATTTGTAAAAAAATGCTATTTCCTTACAAGAATGTATTACATTACAGTTACACTTTGGTGACCTATATCGGCTCCAATTGTCGCCTACCGACCAAGCGTTAGTTATGTATATACGAACTGAAAGACCAAGACAACTAATCAATGGAAAAATTAAGTACGAGTTGGAGCTTGTGAAATAAGTTTTCGGAAATCGGAATATTAGCGTTTTGAGTGTTGATACTTACGAATTCTAGGCCTAGAAAACGTAATATAAATAATAATATCGGGATATCAGAGTCTAGTCTCAAGGTTGTCGGTTCCAGTGTTCCAGTTACAACATTTCTAGGAGAAGAAATCGTAATCTAATGCGTGCATTTGCCAGCTATTTTAATACCTATGCATCGAATTATATAGTTTTAATATTATGCGTGTTTGCCTATTACACAGTATAGTGCGACTCAGTGCCGCACAATTAGGATAATAATTTAGGATCGTAAAAGTTTTCACTAGCGCATCAGGAGAGCGGCGGGAAGCACAGAGGCACGCGGTTGTGATTTTTTTTTCGGTTTTCCTTGTGGTTCCTTTAAAAACTCAATCTGTTAAAGTTGTGATTGGTTGCCCAATACTGCGGAAAACAGTTCTGAATAGGTGAAGTTGGAAGTGGTACTAGATTAATGGGGACGTGAAGGACAAAACTGCACCCCTAGGCCTTTTACCGCCGTTTCTCTGTACTATAGGCTAAAATATGTAGCTTACGACTGACCTAGAAGTATAGCTTCTGGTCTTAGCTTACTCCAACAAGAACGATACTTTTGTTCCTACACAAAAAAAAATTGAAGTGCACCAGCAGAGTGCGCCTAAGTGGCCTAAAGTTATTATGCTTCCGTTAAATATATTATCTTGTGAGTGCGCAATACAAATATTACGTTAAAAAAAACACACAAAATAAATTTACTTATAATTCTAGAATCATACGAGAATACTGTGGTGCGTATTGGAAACTATGACGTCACGATCTGTAATGTATCTGTTTATTATTACATGATCAATGAATCTATTTTCGTTAATTTATTTCCAAAAAATATTAATTATTCATAATAATATTATATAAAATATAATTTATGGACCTTCGAGTCGGATCAAGAACGCTACAAGGATGTTGACAGTATTCTACAGTAAATTATAGGTTTCGTCACATTTGCCCTAGACATAGCTTCCAAAAATTTACACACACTTGAACACTTATTAATTTGTTATGTGTGCACGAAAATTTTGAGTTCAAAATCTCGTCTAGTCTGTTCTATCCAAAAATAATGGAAGGTTTTTATTTATTATTGTAATTAAAGATCCAGAATTGCAAAATGTCAAGTAATTTAACCAAAATATATATGATTAATTATTATTTTTGAGAAATAAATTTACGAAAAAAGACTCATTGATTAAGCGACAATAGTTAACAGGAATTAGAGCTCGTGACGTCATGGTGTGCAATACAAAGTTTGTCACTTGTTACTTTTGTTTTACCAGTAGTGGTTCAACATTACGGTACTAGATACAGTATTTATTTTATTTAGAACCCATTATAATCGATAATTTAAAAAAATCATTTATTTCCAAAATAAACTCTACCATACAATGTTTGTTTGTGCACCACGAAGTACAGATACGAAGTATAGATATAGATAGATAGATAGAACCTAAAGTCGGAACCGCACGCTTACCAAGCCTCGGCAAGCCCTCACAAATTCAAATGTGTGGATACAGAGTTTATCTTGGCTTAGGTTTACAAGGGTTTGTGGCCCATCCGACGAGTGTCGGTATTGTGCACAAACCAAAGGGAACAAAAGACAATTTGCCGCAAGCGCTTGCGATGCGTCCACATGCTTGTGACTTGTGGAGGTTTGGAGTTTGCGGCAAGCCACAAACGCGTGGATCCGTTATAAAGAATATTTTAAAATGCTTTTTCAAGTTGTCAACGTCCTTATGGGAACATCAACGTTGCGGCTTGCGCACAATGCCGCAAAATGCGCTTTTGTGCTGTAGATTGTAATTATATAGAAAACGTTGTATGGTTAGCACTACAGGGTTAGTACATATCGCCTTTGTATCGGAATCTATTGGGGGTTATTTGTCTATACTGTAATTACTGTATAGTAAACATACTTGATACTATTATGATTTATGGTATAGACATAATAAAACACAACATCTCTATACTTATGTGACTAAAGTTAAAAGGTTTAATTTATTTCTACTCAAAAGACTTACAAAAAAAAAGAAGTAGTAGAAAAACAAAACGAAAACAGCATAGAGTATTTATAGGAAAACAGTGTTAAATGTCATGTGTTAAATTAGAGATTTTTTACCTGATATTCACAAAAGATTAAAAATTTAAAATAAGACTTAAGGAGATGATCGTAAGATCCTAATTTGTATATTTTGTTAGTTATTCATGACGAAATCAATATTCAATAATTCGTTAACATTAAATATGTAGATTTCTTTTGTTCTTGAACTTATCAAAACATCAGTCACACTTTCCTACTTTACCCCTAAAAATATTTTACGTTTTATCAGACTCATGTCGTGTAATGTGAGATGCCTCGTCGTCCGTGGATTATAAGAAAGTTATTCAGGATGCCTTTATCGGATACTGGTGATCAATATTCTGTTTGGGTAAGAATTATTTTAAGATAGGTAATACATAATCCAAAATGTAACGTGCTGGTACTTACATTTCACAACTTCATAATATCTGCGATACGGATTTTGTTAAAACAATATTTTTTAAAGCTTCAATATCCCAAAACTATTATTAAGGATAATTAATGGTTAATTATTTTATCTATAACTCCTAAACATATCTGAGGTACATTGATTGTGACCATATGTTTTGACTATTATCATGCTTTTATCAAAATTTATTTAAAGGTTGCAATTTAAGTTACCAATTTCCTTATTGTATACCTATTTTCTTCACTATTTGTAATAGTTAATATAATATTTGTTGTATTTTTGTAAGTTGATGAAAATCAAGACAACCAATCGCTTGATGTTAGCATCCAACAAGGGCCAGCCACTGTACGGAGTTGGTCTTCCTAAGACCATATGACTTATAAAATTTAATATAAATCCTCTGTGAGAGTGTACATCATGGAAATTAACTTAACTGACTTTGATTAAATTTACTTTGTGTGATTTACTTTTGTAGCCAGTCTGTGCTCCACAGTGTGTCTAGTCATAATGAATAACTGATAATAAAGCTGTTTTTTTGTCAATAGTCCAGAACATAAACTTAAAAATTATGTTTAAATAATAAGGATTAAAAAAATATAGGTGGTGTTGTCACAAATAAAATTGCTTCGGGAAGTAATAATAATATACATATAGATTTTGTCTCACATTTTAATGTGCACACTGTGAGCCATGGCCCATGAGGTATGATCAAACAAGAGAGATAGCATAGTTTTAAATATGAAACTTAACATTGAAATTTTTGGCAAGCCAACATACAGTATGCACTACACACCAGTTTAATTTATAAAACATTTTTGTTACAGGTTGGTTTGATATACATTTTTAATCTCATTGTTGGCACTGGTGCGTTAACACTACCAGCAGCTTTTGCCCGAGCAGGATGGGGCCTCAGCACTATATCACTTGTGTTCCTGGCCTTCATGAGTTTCATGACTGCGACATATGTCATAGAAACAATGGCATGTGCAAATGCAGTATTTAAATGGAGGAGACTACAATTTATTAAAAGAAACAGTGTAAGTATTTTAAATAAGTAAGATTTATCTGCTACATGTATTAATAAGAACTTGGTCGGTTCACATTAAATTTAAAGCTTTATGGCAAAAATCAGTCATATGAGGCTTCTGTGTAGAGAGAGAGGCAAGAACCATCAAAACTCGCGTAAAAGAAATATGTTATTTTACGCGAGTTTTGATGGATGTTGCATAACATGGCAAGACTAAAGACTCAGTTAGCAGCTTCTGGACTAATTAAATATTGTTTTATCATAGGGTAGTTTAGAATAACTTTGTAACAGTAGGACGTCTGACACCTCAGTCCTCCCGTGACCATGGTTGCTGTAAAGTATCCAAAATGTCCAAAAAAATAAAAAGTATCCAAAAAAATAAAAAACTAAATAAACAGTGATAAAATCCGTAAAAGTTGTTGCATTATAATGAGTCCAATTATTATTTATATATTTTTTTTAAATATGTGCAAACTTTTATTCAATATTATATATATATTTGTAATAGGTTCAAGAAAATGAATCAGAGGAAGAGCCAACCACTTCCAATCCAGGGTATGGGGATTTGGAAGATCCTTTGGTGTGCGGAGACACGATACCCTCCCGGTACTACAGTCTGGACAAGCGCATCGAGCTTGGGGAAATGGCCAACCTGTTCCTGAACAAAACCGGAAGAATGTTATTCTATTGCACACTCTGTATATATCTGTACGGAGACTTGTCGATATACTCGGCGGCTGTCGCTAAATCGTTGATGGATGTTGTGTGGTGAGCTACTCTTTATTAAAATTAATGTAGAATTATGTTTGCTAAACAGAGAATTGAACAGTGTCATCTATTAAGGAGTCCTATGTTCAGTAGTGGATGGATAAAGGCTCATGATGAACAGAGTACATGAGCGTAAAAATTAAATTGTAGCTTAAAATCGTAAATTAGTTTGACTGTACTAAAGTTTTATTTTTTTATACGATAAGCACCTGACGACAAGTACTCAGCATGGACCAGTTTACTTGAAACTAGCCCGGACAATTAATATGTTACCTATCCTAAGAGGTAATGAAGTATAGGTTATTAAACTGTCTGTCTTACACTTTATTGATCAGAGCAAAGCTCTTTGACGGAAATAACAAACGCGATGTTATATACGTAAACCGGAGTGCGGCACAACGCATAGTGCATTCCATCGGCAATCCGTCTTACTGGAACTTACTAGATAAGTCCCCTAGGCCCTCAGTCTACAAAACTGATGTTTGAATACTTATTTGACGAAGAGTCTACAATTTCAGCTCAACGGTACCTTCGAATCTGACCAATAGCAGTGATTGGGATGTCTTGCCGTGTTTCGACGCGTCGTCGTCCGAGCGCCCGTTCACGCGTTTTGACTGCTATCGCGTGGCGCTGCTGACGTTCTTCGGCGCTATGGGGCCGTTCGTGTTCTTCAACGTTCAGAAGACTAAGTACCTGCAGCTGTTCACCTCGGGAATGCGATGGCTCGGTAAGCGACAGAATGTCAAAGTCAATAATACCATGATAGATGCTTTAATCTGGCTCAGATAAAAAAAAATGTCATCATATTATATTTACAGGGTGTCCCGGAAAGTAAGAATCAAACAAAACAGGTTGTTGTGCTAGGCAATTCCAAAACTATTATTCTCTCAGGAACCTCTCCTCTATAGTAAAAAAACATATTTTTTAAATTAATTTATTTTTCTTTTACTCATTACGTTACAATTAGATGTGAAATTGCTAACATAGTGTTGGTATGTCTCTAAACTTTTTACCAAAAATAAAAAAAACAATGGTTCCTGAGAGGTTCCTGGGAGAAAAAGTTTTGGAATGGTCTAGCACAGCATCCTGTTTCGTTTGATCCTTCCTTTCCGGTACACCCTGTATTACTCGTGGTCACTGTTTATTTAGTATTTCTAGCAGCTGACGCACTTTAAAATTCGACGCTTGGCAGTTTGCTTTATGATTTGGTTGCTTACTCCACGGAAGGAGTTCCCACAAGATACATTCAATCATATTCTCAAACATTATTTGTCCTAATTTTTAACCTAGCGAAACTGATGGACCTTTTTGAATTTGGAAGAGAGATTTAATATGGATAGTCCCATCCAATAGAAAACGATTTGATTTTAGAAAACACGAATGAAGAATTTTAATTACGTGTTGTTTTATTTTTTGTTTATTAAAAAGAACCATACACATAATAATGAATATGTTTTATGTTTCAGCATTCGCCATAATGATCTCAATAGCCATATATCTCCTGATGAAGAACGGGCCCCAAGGCAAGCCCCCGGCCTTCGACTTCACCGGCGTGCCCACTCTGTTCGGCGCCTGCGTCTACTCCTTCATGTGCCACCACTCCCTCCCGGCACTCATCAGCCCCATCAGGGGGAAGAGCCACCTAGGTATCCATCTCTCTCTAGACTACTTGCTGATCAGTATCTTCTATCTCCTTCTAGCGTTCACGGGTGCGTTCGCATTCGCCCATCTCAACGATCTGTACACGTTGAACTTTGTACCAACGGACAATGAGAACGTCTTTCTTGAAGTCATAGAGTATTTTCTCGCTCTCTTTCCAGTGTTCACCTTATCCACCAGTTTTCCTATAATAGCTATCACGCTAAGAAATAATTTGCAAGGTATATTTTTGGATACAAGCCGATTGGAGACGTATAATTTTATATTAAGAAAGTTGTTGTTCCCAGTAGTAGCGGTGGTGCCGCCATTATTGCTAACATACTTCTTAGAAGATATAAGCGTTTTAATCAAATTCACCGGATCGTATGCGGGCACAGGCATCCAGTACATAATACCAACGTTTTTAGTATTGTCGGCCAGGCGGCACTGTAACACTCTGCTCGGTTTAGGAGTGGTCAATAAATATAAGAGTCCGTTCTCTAATATCACGTGGGCAGGATTCGTCCTGATATGGTCCTTCGTTTGTATCATTTTGGTGTCGGTGAACATGTTTGAGAGATCATGACAATGATAGTCTGAAGTTTATACGATAAGAACTGAGAAGACAATAATTAATACGTATTAGTCAAACTAATCGTGCATGTTATGTTCAAATTTATAGTCTTAGCGAATTGTCTATGCTATATGAATTATTTTAAATTATTATCTATGTATTTTTAAAATGAATTCCACGTTACATGCGATAAATTCGTTTTATTGTATTTTTTTTAAATCCACCGTTAAATAAGATTAGCTTACGAAACTATTTTTTGTAAATAGTTTTTACTATGTCAAGCCCCTTAGAAATTGATTAGATCAGTCATTATCAATCGCATTGTTTATTGGTTCGTATTAGCCATATATAATATATTGTTTTTCAAATGTATTAGAATTTATTCATGAATACCATTAATATTTTTTTTTTTAATTAAAAAGATTAATACATTAAATCATTATCAATACAGTATTACTTATTAGTATAATTAATTATTTTTTTGTATTACTGTTTTTATTCATGAACAATACATTTTTTCCTATTCTTTAATTATAATATTTTAATAAAGTGTATTTAGTATTCCACCAAAACAATTAGGCTCTTAGTAGGAATGCGGTTACGGAGTACATTCCATCATTTTGTTGAATAAAATACATCTGTTGTTTAGAGATAATTTTAAAAAGTGTTTAAATTTTATAACAAAAAATATAAAGTATAAGTATGCATGAACATAGATTTTTAATATTACTAATATAATATTAGGCGTTAGAAATATAAATTTGTTTATTAAACTCTCAATTTTGATATTCCGAATTCCATGCCATAATAGTATAGGATAACTTAGGAACGTTATATTATCAAATTAAGATGGATAATTTGTATGTGAAAAATGTTATGATAACTATATTCTTGCCTTATAATAATAAGCAGCTATATTATATTATTATTTTTTTAGTTAGAAGTATACATTGAAAATAATACGGTTTATGTTTATTCATAATCACGTCTATTATATTATTATTTTCAGCTTAAATTATATATTTATTGTGTGTAATGTAAGTTGTAATACTATAAATTGTTTACCATAAGTACAATTATTGATCATAGATATCCTTAAACAATTTTCAAAATATAGAAAGTGGTTTGTTATAATATAAAGATGATTTAGTTTTAATCTAAATGCGCACATTTAATCGAAGTTGAGCCAGTTTGCGCATGTCTTCCTCACTGCAAATAATTACTGCCAAAAACCAAAGCAACTTTATTTTATAATTTTAGTCAAAGGTTTTAGTTTATTTATGTTACCTTAATATATTGCACAATGTTTTATTTTACTAAACCAAATGCACTGTTAATAATACCAAGGAAAAAAGTGTTCAATAATTTTATATTTTGTCTTTGCAGTTTCATGACTTGATCATAATTTTTTCTTCTCTAAAATTTACTGTCTACTAAATGTAGTAATAAATAGTCATCTTGACTGATGTCTCTCGAGTCTTAGACGATAGAACAACGTTATTTTGTTAAGGCCTAATATAAATACCATAGAGCCTTCTTTCAGCTTGTAATATTAAGTTGGGTTTATGATACATGTTACCATTGGTTAATGGCCATTTATATATTACATACGGTCAATATAATAAGTATGTACTACATATTACAAATGTTGTCTATCTTTTTTTTGATATGCGTAACAATTTTTTTCGTTGCGATCAAAGTGGTGTAACAAATGTAATAATTGTCTAGAACATATTTTTACGAAACTTGAGAATGTTTTATTTGCGTCTAGAGAAGCTTTTGTACATAATATAACTACACGCTGTGATAGGCAACCATTTTAAACAATAAGTAATCGAAACTAAAACGACTGATTTATGATTTTTTTACGAGTGTATTTTTATAAAAAGAATAAAAATGTTATTTTGTGTTGAATACGTTTTTTTAATCCTTGTCCCAAAAGCTTACGTGTATAAATAAAAATGTGGTTTTTAGATTTTATGTTGCCAACAGTTTTAAAATAAAATGTCAAATTTATTTTTGGGAAAATATCTTATACAATTACCTCAAATAAAAAAAAAAGAACAACATTTAGGACATTTTATCCTGCGTTGGACACGGAAGATCCATGTTGCTCCATGGTTGGACAAATATGGACATTATTGGCTAATTAATATCTGCTAGATGGAATATGCGAAGCCAGCATTGCTTGTATTGCTAATATATAGCTTAATTATTAATAATATATAAATAATAAAAATAAAACAAGTGCGGAGGTTCAAGAATTATATTTATTTATAATCATTACACATAGTTGTCACTTATCGCGTACACAAGCGACAAAAGCCTTTCATAGCTCAATTGACTTTGGCATGGAGTTACATCGTATTTGTGCAAGCCGCCGGCCCTCGCCCAGCGGTAGTTCCTACAGCACTGGGCCACGAAACTTCTAGACCAAACTCGGCCTGACACTGTAATGCTAACTGGGATACATGTTTGAAGGCATTCTATATCTAGTTTGGTCTGTGCGAAGGAATTTCGAATGGTAACGAAAAGGAACAAGTGTCTTTTAAAAAAATTATACACAATCGAAAATTTATCAAATACGCAACGATAATACATAAATTATTATTGTACAAAAATACTATCAATTAAATACAAATGAGTGTCTCGCATACACGATCGCGTACTCAGCGCTAGAGAGGTGCAGAGATCTATAGTTTCCCCGAATGCTTCGTACGCTCGATAGTTATCTATACGCGGGAATATTGAGAATACTTTCGCCATACATACATCACTAACGTCTACAACGAAACGAATAAATAACTGAAAACATCACGGGCCCGGTGCCATCGGTTCTGTCGCCGCAAAAATTCTCTACTCATCTCTTTCTAACTGTCACTAATAAAGAGGGACATAATATTCAACTTTTAATTACAGAATTTTTATTGGATAACCTACAAGCATCTTACAAATTACGAATATATTTTATAAAAGTATAGTATACGAGGAGACAATTTGATAATAGCCCACGACGACAGAAGCGAAGACAACGCCCGCAGGATTTATAAATACTAAAATATCTCCGACTCGGTCTAAAAATATAAACATTCACATTAGAATCAATTTCATAAGTACAATAAACCTAGAGTGAATCGTTCAATAAAAAGTAGGCGCTACTTTGTAACAAAATAAATAATAGATACTTACAACATATTCTAAATGAATTCGAATAATATCAAACATTCCATTAGAAATTTATTCAACGAATACTTGATATCGATAATATTTCATATCGACCAATATGAACAACAAATAAAAAATTCATGCAATACTCGAGTGTGGTGGCGCTGAGAAAAAAAAACCGTGAATCTAGCCCTATCGCCCGGTGGATCACAATAAATACTAAAGCTACAACGGCACAGTGTCCGGTGGAGGGACCAAACTAGCTCGACTGCGGCGGGGGCGGATCCGGGTGGGGTCCTCGTGACCCCTCCCCCCGGATCTCCCCTTACATTATTCTAACCCCCCCGGATCCTATAATTTATTAGTACCTAGCGCCGCGATGGGCTATAAGGTGGAGGGCGGCACGAGGATGTCGTTCCGCCGCAGCGCCGCGCGGAACGAGTCGAGCGAGGAGCGCAGCGTGAGGCAGAAGCCGCGGGAGGCGGGCACGAGCGGGTAGTCGGGCGGCGGCTCGTCGGTGCGCGCGCCCGCCGACAGCGCCACAAGCCCCTCCAGCCGGCGGCACAGCCCGGCCGCGGCGCCGCGCATGTGCCGCAGCACCTCCTCGCGGAACGGCTCCGGCGGGTTGCTGAGCATGCGCGTCATCGACTGCACCAACTTCAGCAGCACCATCTCGTTGTACATGCGCGAGTTCTCCCTACCTTGTTGCGTACCTGAGTAAATAAACTACTAATTAATTTTTTATTAATAATGACGATTTCAAAACAACCGTCCTTTAATTAAATTTTTTTACATGATGTATCAAATATAAATGATGTATTTTATTTTGTTGACAAAGAGCAACCCGTAAGTTTTTCTCTCGTCTTTCTTTCTCAAACGTGTTTTTTTTTGTTTTTACTTTTTATTGACTTGTTCCTTTGACGTATTTCAAGTGTCAAGTTGCTACCTACGAAATAAAGATATTTTGATTTGATTTGAATGAGCAATCAAAATCATTAAGGCCGATGCAATCGATTAAATTACAGGCGAAAGAAATTTCCGCATTCTATATTAAAATATGTTAAAACAATATTAATTACTACGTCTTACGTTAACATGGGTGTCCTACCCGAACGTCGTCAAAGAATTACTTTTACGATATACATATCATCGATCGAATCATCTTTTCACTCTCGTCCTTTTCATTCCGTCTCCCGCTCGACTCACCCTTCTGCTTCTCGTATCCGGCCTCGTTGAAGTACGGCTCGGCGTTGAGTATGAGCCCCTGCAGCGACACGATGACCTGCAGCAGCGAGCTGTCCTTGCCCCACACCTCCACGCCGCGCCCCGACCACGTGCCCAGCAGCGACACGCACACCTACGTATCATTAAGCTATATTAGCTATCGCACGCAGCTTATCGTCAAATAATACACAGATTATTTACCAAGACTATCTCGAGCAAGATATTCTTAGATAATGTGGAAACATCGAACTCAGCGAGCCAGTGGCGTAACTACAGGGTGGCAAGTCGGCAAAATGCCACGGGCCCCCAGCTGAAAGGGGCCCCCGGTCGGAGGAGAATTCCAACTACCATCATTTATTCTTACACATTTAGTTAAAAAAAATTGTGTCTTTCCTAGCATCCGATGAATTTGCCACGGGCCTCGAACGGTATAGTTACGCCACTGCAGCGAGCCAAAATTAAAGAGTATTGTAAATATACTATATATACGGGAGGTGCCGAGGTTGCCGAGGTTGCCGAGGCTTGCCAAGCGTGCGAACTGTCAAATGTTTACGAAAACGTGACATCATAAACAGACGCCATTACTATTCTAGTGTTTTGGTGCAAAATTTAAAATGTATTTTTAAAAGGTCGTTTTTTCCTTATAAACTTTATTTTTTGCAGACAATATTAATTTTGGATAAAGTAGATACGTATTAACATCGTAGATTTCGAAATTTGTCATCATGCCTAATACTTAGTGAGATCCTGTGATTATAAATGTGTGTGTGTGTGTGTATTTTGTCGTCCTCATAAAGGCTGTTATGTAGTGCTTACTGTGCTTAGTATTAACATGTCGACTCCGTGTGCGTGTCCGTATGTTTGTGCGTGTATGTACGCACCTTGCCGTCCTCGTACAGGTTGGGGTTGAGGCGGTCGGAGCAGTAGGAGTGGTAGTGGCAGAGGGGCGGCGCCCGCGGGTACTCCCCGCCCAGCTGCACGTCGAACACGAACAGCCCGCCCTCGTAGGGCGTGCGGCTGGGGCCGGCGATCATTAGCGACAGCAGGTCGATGCGGTCCTCGTAGCCGCGCACCCACACCTGGACACGCCCAACACCAGTGAAGTATTGCAATCAAAATGTTATATAATATTGTCTTATATGTTTATTTTAATTCTACTCATTATGAAATAATTTTTACTGATTTTATCGTGGTTTAACTAGACTTTCACATAACCGATGTTTCGAGTACTTTACAGACACTTTACAATCATGGCATGTCCTTTCGGGGACATACTTTGTTCATTTAACTTCATAGTTATTAACAAATTAAAGAGTTGTTAACCGTGAAATG
This sequence comes from Lycaena phlaeas, assembly GCA_905333005.2. Taxonomy (NCBI): domain Eukaryota; kingdom Metazoa; phylum Arthropoda; class Insecta; order Lepidoptera; family Lycaenidae; genus Lycaena; species Lycaena phlaeas. The sequence continues at coordinate 12,868,193 of HG995175.1, forward strand.
GCTGTAATGGATTTTGATAAAATATGCTTCCATCCATCTAAATCGGTTTGCCTATTACATAATATTATGGCATCACAGACAGTCACACGTTGCGGTGTAGGTTAGAGCTTGAAAGAGAACTGACCCCGGGTGGAAGGTCGCTCTTGAGCAGTTTGATCTCCCGCTTCACCGCCGAGTAGAAGCTGCGCGGCTCGGACGGCTGCAGCATGGAGAGGCGGAAGCGGTGCGCGGCGGGCGCGGACTCCAGCACGCAGAAGCCTTCGAGTCCCACGCCCTCCTCGGGTTCCGTCGCCGGCCCGGGCGCCGCCTCGGGCTCCGCGTCGCCCTCCGCCATCGCTAGCGGCGCGTCTTTCACTGAATCTGACAGACAAATGAACAAAGTTCATATCATTCGTTCATTTTACCCACGGAGTATAGATATAAGGAGTATGAACGATATAGGCTTTTCCATAGTATTCTCTTTTCTGCCGCTGGCTGCGCTAGAATCGAGTACGTATCGATGCTATTGTAGCGGACCAATCAGCGCCACAGTACTTCCCGCGTAAAGATTTAAACGAGTACTTATAAAGGAGGCGTGCTCTACCGGCAAAACTTCTGTCATCTAAATTGCGACCATTCGTTCAACATTACGTTCGGAGTCCTTATATACTTCCGAGATTTTACTGAAGAGAGGGATGCTTAGTACATGTTTTCGTCTGCATGGTACCACCAACCTGCTTATTTTGTCAAACAGCTTTGCTGTTTAGGAACGACAGGTCAGCCGACGAAATTACTACCACTAAAGTATCCTATCTCATGTCTAGGATAGTCTCGTGTGAGCCGAACATAATAGTCCGTTTGCCTATCCTTAAAAGTACCCTTTATGTCCCACTGCTAGGCACGGGTCTCCTCCTCGAAATCAGGCGAGGAGGATAGGTTGGACTATTCTTGGACATACCGTTTCCATCCGTGGCGACGGGCTGTGGGACGGCCGTGTTGGGAACTTCCTCCTTCAGCTTATTCTCCCCCTTCTCCATTTCATCGGCGATGCTGACCACCAGCGCCCCGTATTGACTGAAAGCAACAGCGATAAAATAAGACATTGGATTTATATACTTTCCAAAATCACCATTTAAAATACAATTAGGATAGTATTACATTTTTTTTATACTTTGATCGACGTTTTTTTTTATTATTGTTTTTTGGGAGCTGCCTTTACACGTCACATTTGGAGCGTTATGAAATGAATAAAAGTATGAAAAAACAACTCCAGTTTCACCTGACAACAGTCGAGAGAATAAATATTTTTAGTAATGTCACATGTAATACAAACCAATCTTTAGCTGCAAGTGATTGCTAATAGTACGTATGAAGACAGCTAGCATTGCGATGAAATTATTTATCATAATGTAAATAAATTAATAAAATGTATGTTATAATTTTCAAGTTATATCCACCACCATACCATGAGTGTATAAAACAAAAACACATTTAAATATGTACAAAGCATATTTAATACACGTGGTCTAAGCATATTCTTAGCACCTTATCACCATCGTTATTCGAAGTTGCAACAAAAGAAACTAAGCTCTCAACATTAAAATGTTGCTTGGAAACTTTGCTCATTTCTTCAATCTGATATACATATTTTACAAGTAGTAAAAGCGATATTTATAAATAAGCCTTAACTGTACAAGTACGAATGTTGATTTTCTTTTGGATTGTATTAGCTGAACCTAAAAAATCAGAACTCTTAACTTGAAACTATCATCTAAGGCGTAAGATGCTTTTAATTTAATTAATAGTTTGTCTTATATAAAAGCATGAAATCGATTTTGCAGTACTATTTCTTTCAAAATCATTTCGCATATTTTAGTTTGAAATTCCATGAAAACAAAAGCAAATTTAACACCGCTATAAATATCAATACATGGATATCCAAACATAGACACAAAATAATTATAATAAATTTTCTGCCTCGAATTAATGTTTATCATTAAATCATATTATGTTTAATTAATTGTACATTCTTACAAACTTTCGCGTTTATAGTATCATTTAGGATATGTCAAAAAATCTTGACCAAACCGCAAAGGGCCAAGGACCATTGGCAAAAGCTTATTGAAAAAATGTTGGTACACATTTAGTCCATATGTAAAAATAAATTAAAAGCTTAAATCATTAAGATAGCATTTTTATTATTTTGCATAGTTACCATATTCTTAACATGCTGTACTTGAATTTAAAAAAGTATTCCTTTTTTGTACCTAATATAAACCTAACCTAACCTATTTTAATCTATAATAATAATAATAATCATGTTACTTCTTTCGAATAAATAAATCGTTTCACGAAGTGCTTATTCAAAAACAATTACACATTAAAACCGCCATTAACAAGAGCGCCATCTAGTAGTATAGTAGATATAAAAAACTTCAAAGCTCCACACTAAATATCTCAATCGTGTTCAGTGTCACGATTTACTCACACAGGGGTTTATTCTAAAACTATACAACTGTCCCAAAACATGAGTGACATCACAACTGTATCGACATAGAGAACAACATAGACCCTCACAATAAAGACTTCGTCATGCAGTTACATGGAGTATGGAATGTCGGGTGATACGCAAAACTTACATTAAACAACGTCTACGCGCTCGCTAACGGGTTAGTTACGTTATGAGAGAAATTAAGTTACCACTTTTACGGAGTTTTCTACGTCTACGGGTACTAACTACTGGTGTGAAATTAAAATCAACCTACGTACCAAAATAAATTAGGTCTAGGCCAAAATAACATAAAAATTGCTGTCTCAGGACGCCCAGCAGATGTGAAACATGTAATAGATATTAGAAGAACTAATAATGAATAATAATAATAATCTATGATGAAAGCAGTAAATTTGAGAAATGACAGCGCTAATTCGTTTACCATCACGGCATCCCAGGCAATATATCAAAATAAATCTAATCTAGAATGTTCTTTCGTATACAATACAACGACTTTGAACTAACATTTTGTTTAATATAAGTAGTGCGAGTCAATTGTTTTGTCTACAACGTAGAGCAAGCCTTATATCCATTTGCAGACCAGTAAACTAAATTGTAAGCTCTTTCTTTAAACATCACTCACAATATGCTTGTGATATATCATGTATTAACAACGCCATCTATCGAGCGAGGGGAGTTAGCTTCATACAAAATACACCACAAACAATAGAGTACTGTCGAGAAGAAGCTTGCACTTGTTCTTTAACGGGAGCTTTCCATGAGCTATTTCATTATGACTCTTGTAACTTACTTGCGAATAATTAAAATAATATACAAAAAAAAACCGAGGCAATACAAATAATGAAATGGCTCATTATGTCTTAAAATAAATGGAAAATATAAAAAAGCAGCATATTATATATCGGATCTTTCATACAGGTGGCATTAAAATAAATACATACAATATACTGTGGGTGAAAATATATGTTAGGGATAGGGGAAAACCAAGTAAAGTGAGGCTCACACTGAAAAGTGGTAGGGTAACTTCTCCTCAGTCGCGTTTTGCTTTTTCATTAAGTCGTTAAGGAATTCGGCCAGCTCTAGCGGCCTTCTCCTGCGGAAAATAAATTCTTTTATGTATGAAAATGGTTTCTGTGTTTTGTCGAAGTATTTTAGTCAAGCATTACATTTTGTTATGACCTATGTAGGTAATTAAGTTAATATGTAATGCCTTGTGACGAACATAAAAAATTAAATAAAAAATATTGCAGCTTAAATTTAGCAAAGATTCTATGCTTCATGTCGATTTTGAATATTACTTTAAAATGTCCAATTATTTTTATTTACTATTTTTTCATCTTATATTTACCTTTCTTACATCAATAAAAAATGTTAGTCAAGACGCACATTGTAAACGCGTCGGTCATTATCTTGTCGTTCGATCGGTATCGGTCCATGAATCGGTCACCAGTTAATCCATCGATTGTTCAATCAGTCCATCGATCGATCTTTCTATCGGTCGGTCCATTAATTGGTCTATAATGCCTGTTTGTTAGTCCGTCAACCGATTGTCCAATCGATCGATCGATCTGTCGGTCTATTTATCGGTCGTTCGGTCGGAAGATAACGTTACAATAGTGTTTGTGATATTGGGTCCGTACCGGCTGACCTCGGCGTGGGCCTTGACCAGCTGCGCGTGGATGAGCGAGCACAGCTTGTAGCACACGTTGCGAGCGTTGCCTTCCGCGTCGCTGTCTGTAGCTGGAATATGGGATATTTATTAACGTGTCTATAACTTTAAATATTATATTGTTGTATGTTACAGTTGTACTAAACTTTTATTGAAAATTCCATTTTAAATAAATCAATTACTTTTTTGCTCTACTTTTAATTTTACTTACGATTTTCCCCGGCATTATTTTCCTTTGCTGTGTTCGTATCGGAACCGGACGCTTGCGCGGCTAGCTCGATGTTCAGGCTGAGCGGCTTCTTTAGCGAACTAGTCTCTACCTAAATATGTAAGGAAATAAGAGTCATAAAAATAAGAGTTATTTGGTTTTATTATTTCTTAATTGTCAGGAAGCTCGTTTTAGTTCATCGTTCACCCACCGTGAGAACGATAGACGTAGGAGCGTCTCTTTATAAAGAGGCCAAAAATTGCTTAACTTTTTCCCGCGAGTAAATTCGCAGGAATATCAGTAGGTAGTAATTGACAGGATGGTTACCTCCATAGGTTCAACTGTGACGTTAGAGGCGATGATCGCGTTAGGCATGGGGTCCACCTCTAGCGCGTCGGCGGCGTCCGCTGCGTCGTCAGCGGAGTGGGCGGGGTCTGTAGCATGGGCGGGATCGTTAGGCGCGAACAGACGCGCCAGTTGCTCATGCACGCGCCGCTCACCCGCACGTGGCGTACTAGCTCCGCGCTCACGCACGCGCTCCAGCAGACCCTATGATAGAACATAATAATTGTAATTGAATAAGACGACCTAGCACACGACAAACACAGTAGTCGCGATATAATGTCATTATAGCATTACTTGACTGTATATTGTTAAATTATTAAGGTCAGCGAGAAACCACAACATTTTTACTCACCAAAAAGTGGTCTTCATGAAAGAATGTCGTACCCATAAGTCGATCCAGGAACCGACAATCTTTGTAGAGATACAGGAGTTTACGCATTATCTAAAAAAAAATGAAAATGTAAATTACGTTTTAATTTAAATTGAAATTGGAAGGAATCTTTGTAATTCATTTAAAACATATCACGGATTTTATAGTATTTTTTAAAATATGTATCATGTATGTAGAGAGAACGAGCCACATATTATGGTATAGTGGCTCGTTCCTGACGAATGTGTTCCTTCGTATTTACGCACCTCTTGACTCTGCAGCGTGGGGTGTTTGGCGAACATCTCCTCGAGGCGGCGCATAGCGATACGCCCGCGCTCGATGTGCGCCGCCACGCGCGGCTCCAGTAGGCGGGGCAGCGCCGCGCCCTCCACCACTGCGCCCGCCGCCTCTGCCGTTGCAGTCGCGGCTGCCGTTGACGCTACACGATATTGTGTTTAAGACTTCATTGTGATTACAAAAACAAACCTCATTGCTGGATATTGCTGGACTCTTTGCTTTGATCTCAACAGATTGCCTAATCTTAATTATCAAATATTCAATAAAAAAACTGTAGCCTTTGTTATTTTGTTATGATATTGGTTTTCAGAAAACAGCTCTTTCTGTTGGCTCTCAAGCAGATGTAAGGGAGAAGGTATGTGGGGAGAGACGGAAATACTTGTCTCTTTAAGGCAGATGGCGAACTTGTTTTAAAAGTTACAAAAGACTATAGTTTCGTCTTTCAACAGGAAGTGAAGGAGTGGCCTGGAATTGAGGTCGTTCTATTTTTTAAAAAGGATTAGAGTAGTATACTTTAAAGCTGTTGCTGTTATGTTTTGATTGAGAATGGTTGAATTTTTAAGTTTTATAAGGTTTAGTATGTGTAGGAGTATTGTAATAGTTATCTACACAAGGGTCGACAGTTCGTACCATTCGGGGCGGGTTGTTCGACGCTGGCGAGGGGCGCGTCGGGCGTGCGCGCCTCGGCGTCGTGGGCGGAGCTTTGCGTCTCCCACGAGTCGTCGGACGCCGACCCCTCCGAGCCCCACAGCTCACCATCCTCCGAATCGTATTCACCCACCTGGTAGACAGAGAGTTAACTGTTAGATTGTTCAGGCTAAGTTGAGTGTTAGATGATATCACTAGATTTGGCAGACGAGCCTGAGGATGAGTGCTTATCATCGCAATTGAGTACAGCCATATTTTTGATTGTTGTTGACGGACAGTCGGTTCACCTAATGGACGCGCTACACCAAGGGATTAGGAGGTGCGTTGCCTGTCAAATAGGAGTATGCTCTTTTCTTGTAGTCCCCAATCCCCAAGTCATATCGGTTCGGAAATACCTTAGGTGGCAGGATTTCTGTCTACAATGCAGATTAATGAGCTGAATGCTGAACCCTCGTTGAATGAACACTGAGTGCTGAGTCCCTTGACCACTAAACTAGCATGTCCACCATAGAGCACTCACCTTGTAGAGATCCTGCGGCCAGCACATGCTCGTGTGTCCGTCCACCCACCATACCTTGACGCGGCCGGAGGGGAAGTTGTCTATCACCTGACAACAATATATTATAGTTTATACACATCATATACTCTTCACAAAACCCGATATTCCAGACATAAAATAAAAGCATAAAAAGAAAATATTAAATACAAATTTAAAAAATACTATGATTTTTTTATGGTCCTAACTTAACCGTATTTTGAATAATTATTTAGTTTGACTTTTAGGAATTAATGATTGCATTATTGATAACATTACTCAGTCATATAACAATTTCGAGTTACCCGATCGTGTTTAAAAATTTATATCTTTGATTAATCACATTCACAGTGTAAACTTTTTCTCATATATGTTCCTTTGAAAAAATAATAAGATGACGGGCACATATAATATTAGACTACATAAAATAAATGATCATGCACACTCCCACGCATAAGCGCAAATATTTGTGGGGAGTGGAAGTCGAGCCCTCGACCATTTGATTTAGCAGTCTAGGTTACTAAGCACTAGACCGACATAAGATGTATAGATCATTCATAAATGAAATGAAGGTTCACATGCATCTATCGCTTACACAATTTTGTTACTACATAACCATGTAAACATTAACTCATGTAAAATATCAGTAACAAGCACTATATCCTCTAACGAGTGCAGGTACACGGGAAGGTTGGCTGACGAGTGGGTAAGGAGACGCCACCCACCTGTCCGGCGGTGCAGTTGGCGTCCTCGCCGGTGAAGTTGGCAACCCTGATGACCACGGTGCCCGGCCGGTACTGGAAGTCTGGGTGGTCCTTCAGGTCGTACACGCTCATCTCGCTCTCGTACAGCATCTGAGGACTGATCACAAACATCAACTTGACATCCAAATGATGGCGAATTTATAAAATGTACTAAATAAAGGAAAAAACATTAAGACAGATAAACGGTCCTTTATGCTGCATAAAGCTTTAATGATTATCTTTATTCTCTAATTAATATCCTGCTGTTTTTCATGTGAAGTAACTGTGCTGAGGTCCATAAAGAAAGATAGGACAAGCAGTACCATTACTGGGAAGACAAGACTGACTGGCTGGCTGGATTCAGTCTTGGAAATTCAATCTATGATTGAAATGCTTGGGACAGATGAATTCAATTATTTTCATAATATTATAATATCAACCCTTAAATGTCCTCTGGGTCTCCTCCTCGAAATCAGGAGAGGAGAGGGCCTAACCGATGTGCTGGTCCAATGCAGGTGAACTACAGACACATTAAATAACCTTCAATCTCACTAAGCAAGCAGGTCTCCGCACGCTTTGCCTTCACGCTTGTTTATTAACGACGATGGTCCAGTGGTGGATGGACTCGACCTCCTATGCGAAAGGTTCAGGGTTCGATCCTGACCCGTCAGTGTGTGCCTTGAAATGGGTTTTTCTAAAATTTCTAATTGCACCCCAAACACGAGACCGTCGCTCGCTCACCGGTGAAGGAAAACATCGTGAGGAAACCTGCATGCCTGATGAGATTGAAAGTCTTTGAGGGTATGTGAAGTTCACCAACTCGCACTAGGCCAGCGCGGTGAACTATTGGCCCATTACTCTCCTCGTCTGATTTCGAGGAGGAGACCCGTCCCCAGCAGTGGGACATAAAGGGTTGATACTTTAAGTTAACTTACACAGGTTCATCAGCGCTGGTGTAGGTGCGGTACCAGTGCACTATGGCCGTCCGCCCGTGATGGTCCACGCGCTGCACCACGCCGTACTCTCTGTGCTTTAACTGAAAAACATCATGATCATCAAACATAAATCACATAATATGAAATATTATAAGAGAGTATTTTTAGTGTTCATTGAAACAAGCCTATGTTCAGCAGTAGACGAAAAAGGTTGACGATAGTGATGAGGGTAACATTTAATTTTTATAAACGATCTGCTACCTGAATAGCTTGTACATAATTCTGAAGTTGTAAATGGCATACTGCAAATCCAGGAAAAAATATGTGTTTAGTTTGATTTTAATGTTAACTAATTAAATTGCGTTCAGAAATATCTAGAACTATGATATAGTTAATAAAATTTTTACAAGAATAATGTAGATATAGTTTGTATAATTATATGTACCTGTTGATTTTCTTCTATATTTGCAGCACCGTTGATGACGAAGTCTCCAGGAAAGCATTCCTGTCCATCCAAATGATGGATAGGATACAGCTGGGTCGAAGGTATTCCCATTTCAATCGTTCCATCCTGTACAAATTTTATTTTTGAAAATATTGGCATTTTGTAAATAACTCAGTATACAAATTCTTTACATGGAAGTGAATTCTTTTCAAAGGAATATTTATAGGAACGACGGATAGTTTTTGTAGGTCGTAGGGAAGCGCTTTTTTTTTTACTTAGCTCTGTTTAAGAGAGAAAGGTAGGAGAGTGTAATTAAAGGCACCTTATCATCCTACGTCACAAGATGGGGTAGGCACAAACGAGTTGCCACGATTAAGTCTTAAGGCGCCTTTACATGTCTATGATAGCCCAAGATGCTTATTGTGAACACATTTCCTACGAAGTCTATTTTATCTTTTACAAGTTACCCTGTTTAGAATATTAGAAAACATTTTTGCTCTTGTCCGGTTCTTCGCAGCGGACTCTCGTATTGAAACCATCGGTTCCATCGGGTATACTTACGGCGGCTTTCAATATACTATCTATCTTAAAATTTTGACAGATTTTGTAAGAAAATATTGAAAACCGCCATTAGTTTACTTGACGTTCAAAATTATACTTTGTTGGAACTATTTTCAATAAAAATAATGATTTTGATAGGTACAGTGGGTAGTTGAACATACCTGCCAAACGACATTGGCGCGGCTGGTGGTGTGCAGCGTCTCGACGACGACGCGGTCGGTGCGGCGCGGCGGCGGCGCGGGCGGCGCGCGGCGGGCTGCCCTCTTCAGTCGTTTGCCGCGCAGCAGCCGCACCGCCAGCTGCGGCGAGCGTGCGCCCCGCCCCGACCCCGCCCCCGACACGCCCGACGAGCAGCGGGACGACCACGTCGCGCCACTGCACATACACAGATATATTAATATAGGTTGTGGGGTCATACGCTTATTATATTAGAGAATAGAAAAAAATAGGGGTAAAGTAACTAAGGGGTAACACTAAAAACAAATCCCCTACTTTTTGCTTCTGTTCTGTTGCAGTAGGTAATGTAGGGATACTGCATCACTTTCTGAAGATATTGTGTCTCACTACACCACCACTATTTTTATGTGCACGTTATTAGGACATATGCTCATAATCTTATATTTTTTTGTAATATGGACCAGAATAAAATGTAAACTATACCGTCAGTGGCAAAGTTATTGCATAGATCAATTGTTTAAAGGTGTTGCACCAATTTTCTATTTTCATGTTTAAGTCTTACGTAAAGTACATAAGACATTTCTTACATACAGCGGACATCTTTTGAATGTGTATCTTATAATGCTATTAAACACAGTATACAATTTTTTTTTATTTTGAATTTAAATTTTTTTACGCAGAAATTACCAGCAAAGTTTGATTGTTTATAATGTTTAAAGGAAATAATAAAACAGTTTGCAGAGGGATGAATTGACATAGTACTACGCGCTGCATCTACAATACGTATTAAAATTCAAAAAGCGAGTGTTTGTGTATTATTGAAAACACCGGGCGTTCTTATAACAGTAGTTACAACACATGCGGTGTTGTAGTGATGGTGGCGCTCACCTGTCGGTGTCGCTGCCGTCGCTGCTGGTGTTCTCCCAGTTGTCCGAGTCGTCGTCTGCGGGGTCCGGCGCGCGCGAGCCGTTCACCAGCGCGCCCTCCCGCGCCGGCTCCGGGCTGCGGGCGAGATAGGGGATACTTAGTCCGCTGACACACTATAAAACTTATTTGTCTGAGAGATATTACTTTTTAATAACGATTTAGCTATCATTATATTATAAGCTAGCAGATACAGATGTCGCTCACAAATAACATAACATTATATTGGTAAGGAGTTTTCAAAATCGCTTCTGTATATCCAGTGATTACCCCCTAAAACCTTACTGTTCGGGCCAATGTATCACGGCCCTCGCATACCTTTGCGTCTCTCAGTTGCGGCTCGCTTATATTAGTAGACACGTATCTAGATTGATACACATGACTATATGTACTATACACTATACACTATACACGAGCCAGTACGTCATATTTTGTAAAGTAAGCAGCTCTGTAATAGTATATAAGATATTTTTAATACGGTTGCTCAAAAAGCAGCGTATTACAGGGACGTATAGCGTTCGGAAAGTGGGCTATTACACACTCGTGTTTTTTCTTTACCTTTTCCGAACTCGTGCGTTCTCTTTCCCAACTGTCAAAATAATGTATATTAAAAAGATAAAAACCAACCACGAAGTTTTTACTAAAAGGAATTCATTGATGTTTTTATGATTCATGCAAATATTTTTAAAAAGTAGCTACTAATTTGTTTCAATATCAGATTTAATGATTTAATTCAATGTGTTCGGCTAGGTACGCCTTTGGGCGTGGACATTTACACGCTCATTAACCTGGCCCCTGGGAGAGTAGAGTCACCTTCTATACTCTCCACTTGGGCAATTCCTGTCTGACGCGTCCTCGTCGCGGGGGTGGGCATCTCACATTCTAGTAGGCCGGAGTGTGTAGATGGCGAAGTTCAGCAGGGACCCAGTTTTGCGGGGTATATCGCATAACCCGTGCCCAGGGTTACGGGCAAAGTCCTCAACGGTGGATTGGGCGGAGACAAAATGTCGGTACGGTCAATACGGCGGAGGAGGCGAGCCACAGAGGCTTTGTGTCTGGATCCTGATGGAGGGCAGCGGTAGCCATCAGTACTGTGGTGAAGCGAAGGAAACTTAGTCCGTATCGGTTCACTTACAGAATTCTATGGACATTGAGTCTGTAGTACCGCGATGTAGAAAGCAACGGGATTACTTGATTACTTGAGGTCAGGCTGGTTTCCGCAACTCGACGCTTTTGCGCCTATTTTGCGTGCTGTGAGCCTGAAGCACTCCCTACTGCCAGTTAAGCTCCCGCAAGAAAGCTAGCAGTCTCTTGACATCGGCGCAGATCTCCGGGAGCGTTCTCGGTCTTCCGAGATGGGCAGCCCGTAGCGGTGCTACTCCTGTGCACTCCAGCAATACATGGGCTGCTGTTTCTTCTTCCGCTACGCAAGCTCTGCATAGCGGGCTGTCCGTGACACCTATAGTGAAAAGATGTTTGTTATAGTGACCGTGTCCTGTTAGGGTGCCTGTTAGTAGGCGCAGTTCTGGTCGTTTTAGTAGCATTAATTGACGAGAGACGCGTGGGTTGCATACAGGTATCGCTTCCCTTGCCTGTCTACAGTCGTCTCTGCTTGTCCAGAGTTCTTTGTGTTGTGTATTTGTGTACATTCTTACCCACGCCCTTAACTGGCTGTATGGTAGTGGAGTCATCGGTTCATTGCCTTTGACCTCCATATTTGCTCCTCGTTTGGCCAGCTCATCCGCTGCGTCGTTACCTCTTGAGCCACTGTGGCCCTTTATCCATTGAAGGGTTATTGTGTTGAGGTGGCACGCTCTTTCGAGGTAACAGTGGCATTCGTAAATTAGGCCTGAGTTTGTCGTGTGTGTATTTAGTGCTTGGAGTACCGCTTTACTATCAGATAGAATTCTTATGGGGTACCCTGTTACTTTCCGTTCTGTTATCGCTCTAGCTGCTTGGGTTATGCCAACACATTCTGCCTGGAAAACAGAACTGTGTTTTCCTAAATGTATGGCCTGGCGAAGGTTCAGTTCTTCTGAGAACACTCCTGCACCTGTTCCTTGTTGTGTTTTCGAACCGTCGGTATAAATACTCACCTCCTTTGAGTTTAGGTTTGTTGTTGAGGGCTCGAAAAGTTGGATTTTGTATTGCTTGTTAAATACATACGTTTTTGGTATGACGTCGCTTGGAGCTTGCAGCAGTGGAAATTCAACTAAGTACTCATCTAGGATTTTTGTATGTGGTACCCTGATGTCTTTCCACAGCTTTAGAGTTCGTAGCCTTACCGCTGCCGACGCTGCTTCCTGTTGTATGAAGAGGTGTAGGGGGAGCAGGGATAACATGGTTTCTATTGCTGCGGTTGGCGTTGTTTTCATGCCTCCAGTGATGGCGAGGCACGCCATCCTTTGGAAGCGTTGTAATTTGTCACTTACCGATGTTAGGCGTGTTCGTGGCCACCACACTATTGCTCCGTAGCTTACAATTGGTCTGATGACTGTATCATAGAGCCATCGAACTATCCTTGGGGTTAAGCCCCATGCCCTACCTATCATTCTCTTGCATTGCCAGAATGTTAGGCAGGCTTTATTTAGTTTGGCTTCTAGGTGTTGACTCCAATTTAGTTTGCTGTCAAGTATTACTCCTAGGTACTTTACTTGTGTGTTCAGTTGTAGTGTGACGCTCCCTAGTTTAGGGAGTGTGTAATTGTTGAGTACCCTTTTGTTGGTGAACATTACCAGTTCGGTTTTGTTAGGGTTGATGGTGAGTCCAGATTCCATGCACCATCGGTCCACCACTCGAAGAGCTGTCTGAGTTAGGTCGCAGACAGTATTGGCATGGTTACCCGTTATGAGTATCGCTATGTCATCCGCGTATCCTATTGTGTAGAAGTGTCTGTTGTTTAGCTTAGTTATGAGATCATTTACTACTATGTTCCATAGGAGGGGGGATAGTACTCCTCCTTGTGGGCAGCCCTTGGCGACTACAGCTTTTTTTGTGCCTTTGTCGTCTATCTTAATGATTCTCTTAACTAGCATGTTGTGAATCCATGTTGTTATTAATGGATTTACGTTGTGTCTGTTAAGTGCAGTTTTTATACTGTCAAAGCTTGTCTTGTCGAAGGCACCTTCGATATCTATGAACGTGCCTAGACATATGGCTTTGTTTTGTAGGGCGTGCTCTATTTTGCTTACCACTATATGTAATGCTGACTCCGTGGATTTACCTGATGAGTAAGCATGTTGGTTGTGGTGTATTGGTAACTTTTCCAGTGCTTTGTCTCTCAGTTCCCTATCGCATAACCTCTCCAGAGTTTTCATCACAAAAGATGTTAGGCTGATAGGTCTGAAGGATCTTGCATTAGTGTAATCGCTCTTACCTGGTTTTGGGATGAAGACGACTCTTACCTCCCTCCAAGGCTTAGGAATGTAGCCGTATGCCAGGCATGATTGGAGTATCCTGACTAGGGCCACGATTATTTCCTCACCTCCTCTTTGGAGCAAGGCTGGAAATATGCCGTCTACACCTGCTGATTTATATGGTTTAAAGCTGTTGACCGCCCACTTTGTTTTGTCTCTCGACACCACGTTTTTGGCGATCAACCATTTGTCTGTGTCTGGTGGTGCAGTGTGTTCTTCTTCCCATTCTGCGTCTGTGATTATGCTGCAGTCTGGGAAGTGTGTTTGGATGAGGGCTTGCATTGTCTCCTCATATGATTTTGTGTATGTATTGTCCTGTTTTTTGATTGACCCTATGTGCGGGCTAAAGCAACGGGATACTACTACATTACTAATTCCCATGAGAGTTTAATGATGACGACAAATTCAAGAGTAAGGCAGCCTGGCGATCCGCGTAGCGACCGGCGCTTAGAGTTTTCCGGGACTCGAAGTGTGAAATTGGCTACCGGCCGAGGGAAGGTAGGCAACCAGGCATCCTTCGGAAAACATGCGACTGGAAGAAAAATCCAATTGCGCAGGAACTTCCGCATGGGCACTTGGAATGTGCGTGGACTCCTCAATGAGGGCAAACTGCACATCTTGGATTGTGAGCTCCAGCGATGCAACACCACTATTACCGGCTTAAGCGAAACTCACTGGAAAGGTAGCGGTCATCGAGATCTAGATAAACATACCATCTATTACTCGGGAGATGAAACTAACAATTACGCTGGAGTGGCCATTGCAATCCCTAAGCACTGGACTAGAGCAGTACTAGGCTACAACCCCGTCAGCAATAGAATCATAACAATGAAGCTCGATGCGTCACCCACCCCACTGAATATCGTTCAGGTGTATGCACCCACTAGCGCAGCGAAAGATGAGGATGTAGAAAATTTCTACAATGACATTGAATCCTCAATTGCGGCAATATCAAACAAAGAATTACTTATCATATTAGGTGATTTTAATGCCAAAGTAGGGGAAACACGAACAGACGAAGGTTTGCGCCATATTGTGGGTAGTTATGGTTTAGGTCAGAGGAATAGTCGAGGAGAGAGACTAATCCAGTTTGCAGCCGACAACAATCTCACCATCATGAATACAGTTTTCCAGCAACACTGTAGACGTTTGTACACCTGGACGTCCCCTGACGGCAAACACAGGAATCAGATTGACTATATACTTGTTAGATCTAGATGGCGTAGTTCAATTACGAACGCACACACATTGCCCGGAGCCGATTGTCAATCTGACCACCAACTCCTTGTATGCAATCTCAGACTGAAATTACAGAACTCTATACCTCATAAAGTTAACAAGAAACTTGAAATTGTCGATCAAACGGCTTTTTCGAACCAATGTTCAGCCTATGGTAACTCATGGAGAACAAAAGCACTGAGAGATGACCCTGACTCACTTTGGCAATCTGCAAAAAAACAAATTATAGATACTATTCACGCATCACAGCCTTTGCGAACGAAAGAAAAGCGACAGCATTGGATGTCAGATGACACCTGGCGCCTCGTGGAGCGCCGACGTGAGATGAAAGCCAAGGGTTCATCGGTCCAAGATCTGAATTTGATGAGCAGTCGAATACAATCTTCTATTCGCAGAGATCGTAACAACTATCTCAAAAACATCTGCCTCGAGTTGGAAAAGAATGCAGACCGCAACGAAACTAAAGATTTATTTAAAAAGATTCGCTGCATAACTCGTCAATTCAGGCCTAAAAAGTGGGCTATTGAGGATTCAAATGGAGTAACTGTAAATGAAATCAAGGACATCGTCGCTGTGTGGAAAGAATACTGTGAGCAACTTTTCACTGATAGTAGAGCAACATCATCTGGTAGCTATATTGATCCCTTAGAAACAGCTTCTAATGTTAAGGAACCATTTGTGCTGAAGAGTGAAATTCGATCCGCAATCTGTCACCTAAAAAGAAACAAAGCTGTAGGAGCTGATGACATCCCTATAGAAGTCTTTAAAGCAATGGGCGATCACGGAGTTGAAATGCTGCAAGTCATATGTAACCGAGTCTGGGAGACAGAAAAATGGCCAAAGGACTGGGCACACTCCGTGTTCATACCTCTCCATAAAAAGGGATCAACAAAAAAATGTAGCAACTACAGGCTTATAGCCTTGATTTCACATGCCAGCAAAGTGCTGCTACAGGTCATCAACACCAGACTGCAAGCTTTTCTGAATCCTGAAATAGCAATAGAACAAGCAGGATTCGTCAAGGGACGGGGAACACGGGAGCAAATTTTGATTCTTCGTCAAATCATCGAAAAATTTAGAGAATTTAACATGCCTCTCTACATTTGCTTCGTCGATTTCCGAAAAGCCTTTGACACCGTGAAATGGCATATGCTGTGGGTCGTGCTTATTCGTATGGGAGTACCTCTTCACCTTGTTCGTCTTATACGCCGACTCTACGAAGATGGAACTGCAACTGTTCGAATTGACAACATTGACTCTAGTGACTTTCACACGCATGCTGGTGTTCGGCAGGGATGTATACTTTCCCCACTCCTGTTCAATATATACACAGAGTGTATTATGAGAATTGTTTTAGAGGACTGGTACAAAGGGGTTTCGGTGGGAGGTTGGAAGATATCGAACTTGAGATACGCTGATGACACAACTCTTCTCACAGAGAGAAAAGAAGACATGGAACAGCTGCTGACACGCCTAGAGACAATAAGCCTCTCCTACGGACTCGCGATAAATAAGGACAAGACCAAAATAATGATTGTGGACCGAGCCGAACTAAATCATCTTGATACAAACATTATTGGCAACTGTGAGGTTGTCCAAAGTTACGTATACCTTGGTTCCTTAATCACGAACAATGGTAGTTGTGAGGATGAGATTCGTAGGAGGTGTGCCATTACTAGATCTGCCGTGGATAAATTAAAAAAAGTCTGGTACAACCGCAACATTACGAAAGCCACAAAAATCCGCCTGATGAGAAGCTTGGTTTTTCCAATATTTCTGTATGGCGCTAAAACATGGACGCTTCGTGTAAAAGATAGACGTAAAATTGATGCACTCGAGATGTGGTGCTGGCGACGACTGTTGCGGATACCTTGGACAGCGTTTCGGACCAACGTTTCGATTCTTGACGAATTAAACATCACAGAGAGATTATCGTCGACCGTACAGACACGAATCCTTAAATACTTTGGTCACGTCATTCGAAACCAAAATTCTATGGAACGACTCGTTGTCCAAGGGCAAGTGGGAGGCAAGCGGTCGCGAGGTCGAACGCCTACACGGTGGACAGACCTGATAAAGGCTGTGACACTAACCACCATAGCGCAATGTTCCCGAAATGCTGAAGATCGCAACAAGTGGAGGCGCATCGCGGGAACTAATGCAGTTCCACCTCATAATCATCATTAAACCACGACCACTCTGTCAAGAGTGCACGACTAGAGAGGGTTCGGCTAGGTTCATTTTATTTTATCTTATTAAATTTAATTTTTTCTTATTAATAAAACAATTCCACTGAAGACTTGGCTATATGGGCATAGTTCCCTTTGCCTACCCAGAATGGGTGAAGAAAAAAAATCTCTGCTTATATTCTTTTACGTTCGGCGCCATTTTGTGTTTTTATTAATTTATTAAATTGCTATATTTTTTCGCAACTGTATAAAAATAGTCGTTCATCACACGTGCGGAACCGTCCTTGCAACTTGTTCCGACTGTCAACACTCGCCTTCGGCTGCGCCTCGGCTCGGGTAGACATTTTTCGGAACTCGTTGCAATGACAGGCTTTCCGCACTTGTAACGAAATATACTATTATCTTGTAATAAAGACAGTGCTTGTATGAGCTTCTTTGGGGTCTCATTTATATCCCCCGCGTCATATATATTTATATGTATATTAGTATGTTGTTATTTAGATGTATTTACAAAAATTGTAAAACTATATTTTAAAAAGAGCAATCCTACAGAGTTTCTTGCTAGATTCTTCTCTGAGGAAAACTGCTACTTTGCGAATCTAGCATTAGCTTATAAAAAAAATTGACATGTTTCAAGTGCTATGTAATTTGCCTACGAAATAAATATTATTTGATTTGATTTGAAATAAAATATAGCCCGTCGGGCCCAGCGGACCCGTCGGGGTAGACATCAGTGATTACCAAGCACTCTACGGGTTTCATTCTCTTCTCCCGTATACCTTATAGTGTAGCCAACTACACAGGGGATCTTCGCCTCATCGCCAGATATCGCACCCTACATGTAGTTACCGCTACACTTACAAACTTTACTTCTTTTTACTAGATGAATACCTTACCTTAAGTTATTTAGCGATCGACAGCTATATAGTTATAAGTTACAATAAAATAAATAATTCAAAGAGATATTATGCGATCCTTTTCATGAGTCACGTCATTTTATAGAGTCCTATAACCGATTTATATCTTACGTGCAATAGACTGTATTTTGGAAGGGACTCACTTTATCAATATCTCTATCTCACCTTAGATATCACTATCTCACCTTATCCCGGAATCGTTCTTCTCCTCGGTGGCGGTGTCCTCCTGGCTGCTGGAGACGGGTGCGCCGTCTCCGCTGGGCTCCACCTTGATGCTGGGGCAGCTCGCGAGCGTATTCAGAACTTCATCGAGAGATTCCAGTTTGTCATCAGCGCCATCCACGTCCATTTCGTGCTAGTAAATTATAGATCGTTTTCATGAGCTTTTTTAATCATCATCATCCTAGCCTTTTCCCGACTATATATTGGGGTCGGCTTCCAGTCTAACCGGATTCAGCTGAACACCAGTATTTTACATGGAGCAACTGCTGTCGGACCTCCACAACCCAGTAACTGGGTGATACGGTACTCCGCGGTTAGACTGGTTGTCAGATTCTCGGGCTTCTGACGACCCGTAACGACTATCAAAGATCCATGAATGACAGCCAGGACCAACGGCTTAACGTGCTTTCCGAGGCACGGAGGAGTCTCGGTATGTAATGATGGTCACCCATCCACGGACCAACCTCGGCAGACGTTGCTTAACCTGGTGGATCGATCCGCGCGGCTGTTACGACTGCGCCACGAGCTCCGCTATTAATTAATATTACAATTTATCTTATATACGAGTGATAATCATTGAAATGCATCTTGAAATTGAACAATGAAACAATGTCTTGCGGTTGTCTGATTGACTTACAAAGAATCAACCTACTTTTATAACCTACCTACAACTTATTATATTATCCATCCTTGACATAAGGGAGATTGGGACGTGGGTTATTAAATTATGATAGGTATACGTTGTCTAGCCTATTTTGAGTCAGGAATTCGTTTTTCGTGTCACTGTTCATACTGGCTGTTCCGTTCGTCTTTCCAGACCACAGCGGTGAAGCTAGTATTGTAGTAAAATTCCTAAATCTTTTGGTATTATTAATAAAACATAATGTTCGGTAGGACCACTGCTAAATGTGGGGAGTGTAGCTCCCCAGAGACAACACTCCTTCTAAATGTATACAGCATTTCCACTGCGACATCAAAAAAGGTCTATCTATACTTCTATACTAATATTATAAAGGATGGATGGATATAAGGAAAGATTTGATTGTTTGTTTGTATTGAATAGGCTACTACTAACTAAACTACTTGACCGATTTGAAAAATTCTTTCACTGTTGGGAAGCTACCAGCTACCAGGGACTATCCCTGGTGAACTATATTAAATTTTCATAAAGTTAGGGACCGGTTTGTAATCTTAGTTGACGCTGAGCTGCGTGCATCAGCTTGTGCTAAATAAAGTGTAACTTACGTCTACAGATTTGAGTTTCCTGTGGGACGAGGCCCTCTTCTTCGGTCTAGAGGGCAAGTGTTCCGAGGAGTTCATTTCAGTCTTTGAGGATTTCTTTACTGGACGTGTTTGTTTACGGAGATTCCTGTAGTATTTGCCTGCAACCACATTCAGTGCATTATAAAGAAGTTTCTAATAGAGCGTACAACATTATTTTAAGATAGTAACTTGATCAATAAATATATATAAAAAAAGTAAATTATCAACCCCTAAACGCGAGGGTTATTGGTTCGATTCGGGATATCGAACAGCCGGTTTTAATAAGATCTGCTACTTTTACCCAATTACATGGAATGTTTTTAAGTTTGTTCGTTGTCGTACAAGAAAACTTATATTTGTACATAAATATATTCAAACCCCGTAAAGTTATTAAATACTCGTTAAAAATTCCCCAGTAGTTATTCTGTTGATGTAACGTGTCTTACTCTGTTGCTTCCGCCACTGCTTCTTGCTGACGAAGGTGTCTTCGGGTCCGATGGTGAGGAAATTCCTGTCGCCCACCTGCAGCGTGCACGGCTCGAACACGTTCAACAGCTTCAACTTCTTCAAGTCTTCACCTGTTATATATAAATATTCATTTGACGTGTGATGACGTGTCGTCCTCTATTTAAGTAATACTTAGCCAGTTCTTAGTTAATCAACTCTTAAGCTATAAATCAATAAATAACATTGATCAGCTGTTGCTTGGTTAAAAACGAACAAAAAAAGACAAAGTAGATCGGTCGTCAATAGAAGAGCTGATTTTTTTATAGCATAGGAAGGCAAACAAGCAAATGAACAATCGAAGTCTTTTTTGACCATCGAGGCCCATATACATCTACAAAACCAGAGTTTATGCAAATGTTTATGGCCTTTTTTTTCCCTATCAAATTTGGGCCACCGTAAACTCACAAACCGCACGAGACGCGACAGCATAGCTGCCACTTTACGCCGGTATTATGTGAGAGAGAGGCACCAACCTGGTCGTGCCGGTCCGATTCGGCTGCATAGCAGCATGACGCCCTCATATAGGACCAGAAATCAAATCAAAATATATTTATTTCAATTTAAATAAAAGAAAGTTACCTACACTTAGTATAATGACACAACTTTTATGCATTTTATCTCGGTTTAAATTTAAAATTTTGTTGTTGTTTCGTTATAAGGAGTGATATTCGCGGAAAAATTAGAAAACTAAAGTTCCGCTTGTACACTAATGTTTTAAAGAAATAATGTTTGCAAGTTTGACTGTACGAGGTAATGTTCGATTGTCAAATTCTAGCCATTGTCTACGGCCGCGTGGTCTCAGGTTTAGTCTTAAATATGTCAGCGGCGCGGTTGATACATAAATAACTCCGATAGCATACGAATTCACGTTTTAGTCTAATTCAGATATTTAGTGGGTTTGGCTTGTAATTCATTGGAGGTCGCGTTTAGGTAGACAAGGTGTTGGTCGGCCATTAACCAGATGGGAAGACGACCTCCGTGCAGTGTCAGGTCCGCGTAGGATGCAAGTAGCAAGGGGTCGGTCGTCTTGACGTTCATTGAGGGAGGCCTATGTTTATCAGTGGACGGATAGAGGCTGATGATGATGATGATGAAGTGGGTTTGCCACTAAGCATTTTACGCGTGATAGAAAAAACTTTCAAATTACGAACATTTTTCGAATACTACTAATATTATAAACGCGAAAGTTTGTAAGTATGCATAGATGGATGGATGTATGTTTGTTACTCTTTGACGTAAAAACTACTGAATGGATTTTAATGAAACTTAACAATAATATAGCTTAAGCATCAGAACAACACATAGGCTATAATGTATCTTCGTACTCGAGAACGGGAAGTACGGAGATGCATAAGACGTTAAGCCTCTGTGCTAGTAACTAAGTAATTTCTCTGCCTGTCCTGACCTCCTCTCCGAAAAACAGCAGAGCTGTTACACGGGTTTAACAACCTATGCAGCCGAAAACGCATCCCTCCCACCCGTAAAGAATTCCCAAATAATGATAAGTGAAAGCATATAAATTAAGTATTATGTGTCTGGAATTGGATTTAGAGAGTATATGAATGTAACCAACTTCATAAAATACGAATCGTTTTACAATATTTTACATAATTACAACCAAAAATACAGTACAGGAAAAAAGGCACGCTCGCACAACACCGGCTTCACCTTCCGACCACTAATTAGTACGTTAGTGGTCAAATATTATAATATAATACCGCGAGTCACGCTACACGCTCTACCCGCATCATATCCTAATACTTAATATTGCTTAATGGCCAACTAAAGAAACACTTATTACAGTACAACCTGCGATCAGATATTTCTATTTTAGGTTTTTTTTTTTAAATATATTAAATATATAAAATGGCATAGTAGCTCAAACGGACAGACGAAACCTTGCGACTATTACGCCCACTCCTTTTGCCTATCCCCTCAATAGACCACCGGAAACTGACAAACCCGTGCAATTTGTGAGTTAAACGCGACAGCATAGCTGTCAATTTACGCCGATTTCATCTGAGCAAGAGGTACTGTTATAATACAGCCCTGGTTGATTTCAATATAAATAATATTGCTGAGTGGCCATCCTAGTTTCTAGCACGTGTATTATTACGAATGACGCAAATAACATTTTTCTTTAATAAAATTATTTGAATATATTTTAGATCGAGTTTAGACTTCGTTGTGGACACATAGTTCTAAAGTACAAGTTCTGTATTTCGTGATAATAAAAGGGAGTTAATCCAAGTTTTTGCAACACGGCACTACCTCTTAGGGTCTATTACACTTTAACAGGGCGAGGCAGGTAGCGTTGAAATCAGACCGTTCTAAATTTTCATTCATCAATTTTGTGTGGATGAAATTTAGAATTATGTCGCTATGTCCGCTATGTGTTTTGCCGCAGTATGCTCCTACCTTCGACCAGGAACTTGGGCTGCTGCGGCGCGGCGGCGTCCGTGGGGTGCGTGCACAGCGCGCGGCACTGCCAGTGGACGCTCACGCTCTCCGTCACCACCGCCTCAACTGTGAACTGGACACACCACGAGTTACCATTAGATATATAAGTATATGATAACTGTCACTAAGTACGAGTACCAAGAAGTATGTGAGCCAATGATATGATACCTTTACTGTTGACGGTCAGTACCATGCATTACCATGTTGGACT
Source organism: Lycaena phlaeas (assembly GCA_905333005.2). NCBI lineage: Eukaryota > Metazoa > Arthropoda > Insecta > Lepidoptera > Lycaenidae > Lycaena > Lycaena phlaeas. Next base: position 12,890,965 of record HG995175.1, read on the forward strand.
GACTTAGTATAAGCACCAAAATGGATGGTGGTCTAATCTCTTTATAATCGACTGCGAACTGTGGACACCATTCATTACCGGGAGTGGTAATGTTAAGAGTTTAATATGCAAGAATATCAGCATCCGGGACCAACTATGCAAGCGGAACGGGATTATTTTTTGTTCTTGCTGGGGAATGCTTGTCTTTCTTCAAATCTTTAAATAATAATAATCTAAATAGTTGAGGAAATCAACATTTTATCATCATCAGCCATTATCCATTCGCTGCTGAACATAGCCCTCCTGACAATGAACGCCAAGACGACCAATCCCTTGCCACTCGCGTCTAACATGGACCGGCCACTGCAAGGAGATCGTCTTCCCACCTGGTTAATGGCCGATCAACACTTCGTCTATCTAAGCGCGGCCTATTGCATGTGATATATGATTCAGGATTAAGCTTTTAACAGTTAACACTTACTTTCTGGTCGTGCATTTTATGTTTCCTTGCAGCTTTCATTTCCTTGGTCATGTGTAACCAATTGGCGTTATCCAACGAGCCAAGGGGTCCATAGACCACTTGTCCCGGATAGAACTCTGACGACGAATATGGGGTCGCACGACGACGACGCATGGAGTAGTCCTCTAGTGGACACGTGTCCAAGTCTGGGTACTCGAGACGAGAGCCATCAGATGATACTAGACGGAGTTTGCTGTGGACAGCCTGCGAAGAACACAATATGACTCACTAACAGATGTCATTCTGTTTATGCACTCGAAACCTATTACCCTATCACAAATCCCAATTCATCAAAGCTGATGAATATCAACAAATATACTTTCACCTAACATGATTTATTAAGTTTTTAATGAGCAATGGTTGCTAAAAGAATCTTATTAATGTGGTGCAAAAAATATTTAACCCAACAAAATAATTAAATGTGCATTTGAATCTCTCTTTTAAATCAATTTATCTAGCCTGATCTAGTGGGTCTGCATTATGTATCAATATGAGCTCATTGTATTTGAAAGCTAAAGACAACTACTAATTTCATTTTATATGCGAGTACTGAGGAGAGAAGTTCTATATGCTTTTTTATAATTTTCAGAGCAGATTTTGTGCAATAGATTTTTCCTTCTTTTACTCTGAAATATAGTTGCTTGCCAAATGGAATGATTCTATAGTAATAATTCTATAGGTTTGGCTTGATAGACTATCATATTTTTTGATACACAACAGTGATTATGTGGGTTATTTTGAAATTTTGAGAATAGAACCTTAAAAACAATCCAAAAATTATGTATATATACTTATATACATACTTAACTCCTTTTGTAATTAGTATTTTTATGTGAATTTAGTATTTAATATAAAATTATGATTACAACCTTACAATAAATCACTACATATTATAAAACAAAGTCGCTTTTTCTGTCCCTATATCCCTTTGTACGCTTAAATCTTTAAAACTACGCAACGGATTTTGATGCGGTTTTCTTTAATGGATAGGACAATTCAAGAGGAAGGCTTATGTATATAATTTATTAAGTTTTTATATACATTGGCTAAAATATAACAATAATTGTTGGAGGTGTCGGAAAAAAATTGGCCGTCTGGGAGTTTCCAACGAAAACGCTGCCTAAACCCTTTGAGATGTAACAAAATAATGTATGGTGGAATTGTGTATCTTAAATAGGTCTATAAAAAAGTCCGCGATGGCATATGTCTATCTCTTAGGGATATCATACTATATCCACTTAATACTTTAAAAAATGGACAATTATAACGCGATAATTTGAAAGTTATTTACACAAATACGGTATGAATCCTTATCATTTTAAATCAGTTAATTAGCTGGAGCACTTAATGAAGATTATTTTTCCCCTTTACATCATGCAAATTAAATGAATACTTTCGAAGATATGGCAATATCAAAATAATACGCAAGAAAATAAATCGCGTTGCCGTGATTTGAGAGGGCAGTGTAATATGTAATAGTATCCTAAATAGTAAATATGCATGCAGAAAGTCTGCGAAGGAATATAATATCTTTATATTCAAGATCCCATATTATATCCATTTTAATACAAAAACTTAGTCATTATTGAAATGGAAAATGATTATCATCAGACATGATACATCCGTAAACCTAAGTTCACGCGGGCGAAGCTGCGGGTAACAGCTAGTCTAAGAATAAATGGCATTTTGAGTATTCAAGATTGAGTAATAAGATGAGTGTGTATACACATACACACGCAACTTATTACTGGATTTATTCAAATAATAAAATAATCTTAAGCATACAAATATAATTGATTCTTAATAATGAGCATAGTTGATTATGTAACTGTGTCACACATTTTTTGTAGCATCATTGTTAAAACTGGAATATTTTTTCAATTTATAAGATTTTTTATAGAAGACTGGGCAATGGGACAGCTAGGTCACTTGGTGGTAAGTGATAAGCAAAGTCCTTTACACCTGCAACACCAGATGATTAGCAGCTTCATTGAGATCTTCCAAATATGAGTATGCTCATTTCTTAAAGGTCAAGTAAATTTGAATGTAACAACTTAATACTTATTACAGGTTCCTTAGGATATCTCATAAGTGCCCGTATACTGTATTCACTATACAACACCACTATAATTAAAATATAGCGAAACACTTTTAATGCTACAAAAATATCTCTCTATATCACACACAAAATAATTTCATACTCACTCTTGACGTTCCCACCCAAGAATCTAAGCAGACAGCTAGATCGGGTGTGAATTCCTCTAGTGGCTGCAGTCTCTCACTGGCAACATTGGGAATGACATGCTTGGTGCCCACAATTTGTAAGGCAGCAGTCATTACAATATCTCTGCAGTATCCTCTTTGTGTATCTTTGCCAGCAATAAGACGGCGCACTACATCTCCTGGCATAAGAGATCGATCTGCCAGGCCAACCTGCATAAAAACAATCAGTAATTGTACAAAACATTTTGAGCCATAAACTAGAAATTGCTTGTCTTTTATTATTACATAATTTTTTTATTACTATTATTACAAGTATTCATAGAAAATATTAAAAATATCATTTAATGAAGTATTTTTTGCAGGATGTACAAGAAAATCAGAAAGTATCATCTGAGAATAATTAGTGAATATCCATGCGCAGTACATATATGAAGAGATTTTTTAATCTGATTTGTATTAAAAATTTTGTAATATCTAATTCATCATTATTGTTTGTTCAATTATAAAAATGCTAAAATGTCTAACCAAACATATTTTGTACCAGGTGGATGGGCAACCGGCTGAGAAGCTACATAATATGGTGAGTCTTAGTGCGATGTGGTGATGATGATACCACCTGAACTGCTTATTTTTTTCAAAAGACAGCAATGCAAAATAAGCAGTATGGTGATATATAAATAGAATATGCTACACTTACACATTTCTTCCTCTGGTAAAAGTTTCTATTGCTAACAAAAAATATTGACAAATGAGCAATACCGAACATGCTGATAAACAATTAATGAAATATAATTAGAGTAGAAAAAAAATAAATGATATCAATATTTCCAAAGCAAGTCCACTGAGAAGAACCGGCTTATATAAAGCTTGAATAGAAAAATGTGAATCCATGAATGGCTAAGTCTACCTAAATAACAAATTGTTTTTAGTGTTTAATTCATATTTAAAAATAAGACAGATCTTGTTCTTTTTTTCTTGATCTGTTAAATAAAAGTTAAAGTAACCAAAGAAAATTATAATAAGGTGCATTCCATGTGGGTACATTCATAATTTTGCAACTTGCGGTTTTACTGAGGGTAAAACAATAGAACTTTTGCTACTCTCTTTTGCAGTTTATGAAGATGATGCCAACCATTTTAACATTAAAAAAATATAGGAAATGTTTTTGTTTGTTTATTACATTTTTACTAACCGACTTTTCGGATATGACCCTTTCTGTGCCTGATGGATGCCAGACAACACGAATTTCGCCCTTCTGTATAGGTGTTTCTATGTCGCTTTCCTGGTCACTTGAATTGGCTTCGTAATTCTCCAGCACCAGGCCGAAAACAACTTGACCGTGATTGTTGATTTTATAAACTTCATCTTCGTAAAAATACTGAAAGTCAGTTGGTGATCCTGGATTTTGCCCCGCCATATTGACGGGAAATAATTAAAGACACAAATAATTTTGTTTTTACGAGATTATGTTCTTTCTGACAGCTGATTGCAATGTGTGGCGCATGCGTCAATTAATTATGCAACGGAAATGATATTATACGGCCTTTTATGCTAAAAATAAAACGGCCATATTCAATTTATATATTAAATATTTAGAACATTTTATTTCGTCAGTATATTTTTTTTATTTGAAATCAAGAATTTACATGTAAATACTTTAATGGCTACGTTTAAAAAAATACAATACAAAAAATATATCCTTATTCGAACATTGAATTGGAATCGATATATCATAATCGAATTCGTTAAAATAATCAAGTCATCGAAGTGTTTTCTAAATATGTTTACATTTATACAAATACTATATACGTATAGATAAGTAATAGTAATATAAATATATTTTAAGAGTAAGTATTTAAGTTTCATCATCGTAAGTAAGTATTTCATCGATTTTAAATAATCAATGAGTTTATTGCGAAAATTGACATCTGAATAAAGATTAGTGACACCTGACAAGATGATGACATCAATTTTCAAACAGACAGAAACTTTTTGACAAGATAACAAAGTTAAAAATATTTACAAATTACATGTTTGTTACGTTACATGTTCTCAAGGAACATATTATAAAGTCTTTTAACTTCGCTGATAGTCTTCATAACTTGATAAAGACTTTTCAACTATTAACGGTGACTGGTGAGGCTAGAAATTAGAATATTACATAAAACAAAGATTACAAAGTACTATAATAATATTGCTAGAGAACGCGTCTATGATATGACAATTGATAATAGAGTTAATTTTTTCAAGATCATAAATGTATTTATTTATATTTAAAGAATAAATAATACATAATCACTAAGTTATTAAGATGTTTTTGAATTTTACAACCTTTGTATTACCCGAGTGTATTATTTTATAAATAAACATAATGTTATTGTGTTATTTTATGCAGGGTGAACCGAATTATAATTATAATTCGGTTCATTTGGAAATAAACTCATTAAAAATATTTGTAAGCATTTTTTTACTAAGTATAGATACCTACATAATTTATTTTAACAGACGTCAACTTTATTGAGGGCGCCCTTTTGAAATGGAAATATTGTGGCACAGCTGAGCGCTGACGTACTTGGGCATCCTGTGTCGAAGACGGATCAATACCGCTTAGCGTGTGGGTGTTTACTTGCGCGTAGTACATACACGAGACTTCAATGAATTCGTACCTTGCATATTCGGTGTTTTTAAATGCGATGTGAGCATGCCATTGCCGGAGCTCATAAAACGCGCGTCCAGCTACTTCCTCGGTCTCGAGTTCGACGACAACGAGGAGCCACCGGATTACGTGGACAATGAAATATTGTTTTGCAAAAACAACGTATGCGTCCATCCGCCGACGATAGCGAGACATGAGTTAGATATCGTACATCACCCAGGCTATCTGACGGTCACAACGAAGGTGTTCACCGACCAGCACAACAACGCCAAACGACCAACGCTCTTCTTAAACTGGATACCAAATTCAACGCTCAAACGATGCCCCTCAGCTGTCGAAACGAGCCCAAGCGACGAATACGGGTTTGGAAAGAAAAAGACGCACCCCCGGGATATCCCTCACAAGCCAGCGGATACCGCGAGGAAGTATGAGAACGCATTCTCCGATTCATCAGATACGACAAGCCTTAACTCGAATTCGGATAAACAAAGCGTGAAGTCCAACGATACAAGGTGTACACAAAATGATACAACGCACGACACGTCGAGTTCCAAGCCGACGGTGAAGTCTTTGTATAATACTAAAAATGTTTACGTGAACGACAATGAGGTATTGAAGGAGAATTACGAGTTTAATCACCACAGATCTCAATCCATGACCTCAGTAAATATAACGATCGCAAACCCAAACATTGAAAATGTCGATCTGACCCCTGACTCCGTGTCTGGCAGCTTTATGAGGTCCCTGTCTATGAGCTCCTGTGATGAGGGCAATCCAAACTGGATGAGTACTCCAGAATTTCTCGCGCTGAAACACAATTTAGTTTTTCCGGATAGCGCTCAAAGTTCCCCCGTGCCTCAAAGGCGAGCACCTTTAAAATGTCGAAGGTGAGTGGCTATAAATAATATTAAATTACTTAAAGCGCGTTTAACAAGCTAAGATTAAGGTAATTATTGTAAGGAAATTGGGTTAAGTTTACATTATGGTACTTACTATGTATAAAATATCTACTAATTCCGAGATCTACTAATTTAAAAAACAGATCTAAGAAACATAAAGAGTTGGTGGTCTAGATTAGATGGTTCTTGTTTAGTAGCCGATTCTGCAATGCAAGTCGCGGGTTTTGGCCGTCTGTATGGCATCTTGGGACACACAAAGCTCGTGAGCCCTGCACACGAAAATATGCACGTATATTTGATGTAGTAGTAGTCGTAGTAGTATATTATATTTATATACATTTAATTTACTACTACTACTTCTACTGGTACTCCACTGAGTGTACCTGCGTTATACTCATCTTATATGTATGTTAAATTTTAATAATTAACCATAGAAAATATTGGATCATACCATAATTCACTTTATTTCTAAATGTGCCACAAAAATTTTAGTGCTCATATCCCAACATGGCTTTATAGAGGGTCGTCTTGGCGTTCATTGAAGGAGGCCAATGTTCAGTAGTGGACGGATAAATGCTGATGATGTTGATATATATAGCTTGTATGTTATAACTTGTAAGTGGCTATTAAATGGACAAATGTACGTAAATTATTATGTTTCCTCTTATCAGTTTTAAATGTCGTGTATTATAAACACTGACCTACTTTAAAGGACTGTAATATTAACATAGTACATATCTATATTTAAAACTTTTTAAAGTGGCAATAACGTGCCAACCAAGCCTACATTAATTCTAATGATGGTTGATTATCTAAGATTAGCTAAGTAGATATTAAATGAAGTTAACGAACAGCACAGCTATGTAGTTTAGCTAAGTTCAAGAGAGTATTTTTTGAGAACTTAATATTATAGTTCCATTAAGAAAATAGTGCTTTTATTCACAATGTGTTCACTTGATTGGATGCGACGATGGTCCAGTGGCATAACTACTGGACTCGGCCTCTCGTGCGAGAGGTGCGTATTCGATCCTGAGTCCTGACCCCCCGTGATACCTTGAAATGGTTTTCCTAAATTTTTAATTGCATCCTAAATACAAGACCATAGCTCTCTCATCGCTGAAGGAAAACACCGTGAGGAAATCTGCATGCCTGATGAGATTAAAAGTCTGAAGGTTTGCGTAGTTCACCAACCCGCATTGGGCCAGCGCTTGAGCTATGGTCCGATACCTGCGTCCAGCAGTGGGTTACTTTTTACATTTATCTACTTAGTTAAAATAGGTAATAAATACAGTCACCTAGCTAAGTTGATGCAGATAAATAGTTCTCACAACTTACTCATTGAGTATTTGTTAAACTTCTTATTACAGTTTTGGTAGTCGTAGACTGAATGCTGACACATTGTGAGTGAGTATCCTTGATAGGTTATTGTTTGGATGTGTTAAGCTGATGATGATGTTTGAGTCATGAGAATTGCATCAGATCACTCATCATTATGCGGTAACACCACATGAAGGTCGCCTTATAGCTATATTTATTTTACGCGTCTGAATTTAAATAACATTTTTCCGTGAAAATACTCACATTATGACTGACTTAAAATCTCCCAGACAGAGATTGTCCTTGAAAACGTATATAAATCTCATCATCATCATCAGCCTTTATGGGTCCACATATGGTCATGGTCTATTAAATAAACGCGAAGAGGGCAGATTCCCCACCACAAGCGTTTACATTCTAACCGAAGCTGGTCACAGCACGAAGATCGTCGTGCCCATTTATGTAGTATCCATTTATATAGTTCGACTGACCCTCTAAAAAAATATACATAAATATTTTAGTGAAAATAAATTGTAATATTATAGCGCTTGTAGTAATAATTTTCACTCCACTTCGGCAATATTAGACTGTTCTTGAATTAATTTGATTAATACTGTAAATTTGAATCCAGAAAAAGTGGGTAGCACGTTAAGTTTATAAAGCCATTTTAAATATATAGGTACCTTTATAGTATACGTCAAGTTCAGGGTAAGCCCCCGTCGCTATTCCCCGGGGGATTTACCGCGGACAAGCATATTTCATTAGGACGCATTTGTTTCAGAAGTTTCTATTTATGAAAATAGGTTATGGAACTATAATGGAAAATTACACTTTATTCTGTACGTCGCTCACTTTATGTTCCAGTTGGATAATTTAGAACGAATAGAGAGAATAGTTCTTTAGAAAATTATTGAATTGAATTTATCACATATTTGGTGATAACGAATATAATACTACTTTTTAATTTCGATAAAAAATGTCATCGTGCAGTACGGTAGCAATTAGGTAATAAGTAAAATACACGAAGACATCTAGAAAACAGTATATTGAAAAAAGGTTGCTTGTGATTACATAGCTAATTAAAACCTCCTTGATTATTTAACTCCTTGATCATCGTTTTAGTTTTTGTTATAAATGCACCTTTTGATTTACAAACTGTTTATACGCTTAATTGTTCCAAGCGATGTTATTGCTGAGTAAACGAAACCAAGCGATAAATTATGTACCTACTTATCGATTGTGATACCATTCCTGACTATAACAATACACTTGTTGGAGTTTAGACGAGGGTTTCTTGAACTTTTATTAGTCACCGACGACTTTAAATTGAACATATTGACTATGTGATTGTGAAGACTATGCGCTGTAGAACTGAATAAACATAAGTCTACTGAATTTTAGTAGCTTTTTTTTATAGGTAACTAAAAAGTTCTCTAAACTAAAAGTCTCTCCCATTGGTGACCCCAGAACTTTTCACATAACGCCGAGGTAGTCCACCGGGAGGTTTGTAGTGGCCAAATAACTCCACATACCCTAGGCTCGTCCCCTGAAGAGTCTGCATGATCTTTAAGATTTTCCCCTTGAAAAAAAAAACAGAGCCTACCCTTTATCATAAGTATTTATTACTATCTGTTGCCTGCAGCTTCGCCTGCGTTAACTAAGCTTTACAACGGGATCTTAGTACGCTTTTCTGGTTGATTTTTGACACCTTGTCCTTGTCCGAAAAACCCAAATATCTTACGGAACCCTATTTTTTTCCAGAATAAAATTTAGCCTATGTTACTCGTGGATAATGTAGCTTTCAAACAGTAAAAGAATTTTTGAAATCGGTCCAGTACTTTTTGAGCCTATCCATTACTACCAAACAAACAAAGTTTTCCTCTTTATAATATTAGTGTAGATAGATAAACATAATCTTACATAATTTATGTCACGGATGCACGAGTACAGAGACATCCAGTTGGGAACATTACCGTCTGTGGAACTCGAAATATGCTCATTGTGTGTATATGCATAACAAAACCCAAACCCGACGCCATGAAGCCGTGGAAGTCACACTCCCCGGCTGGCGGCGGGCAACCCCCCACTTACTATATCACTGGGTGATACCAACCGGCTCACCCCACTTCCGACGAAGCATGCAATGGCCCTACCATTAGTTCGTAGCAAAAGTTTTTACTACCTTAGCACGGCAATAGGATAAGTTAAAGTAATTTTTGGATGATATTCATTTATTTACTAGGATATAATTTAATTAAGGTGAAATACTGCATTAGTGAAATTAGAACCTTACTATTTTAGAAAAAAATGTTACTTGAAATGTAGGATCTAAGGTTTTTTAAAACGTGCAAATTTCGTAAGGAGGCATCAGAAATCGCGCTCAAATGGCCTGGTGCCAGATGCTACTTTTTTGTCGATCGGGAACACGATCGATATCCGATCGAATGAACATATAATAGAAGCAGATCACCGTTCACCTATGATTCGTATAAAAAACCTACTTATAACATAAAATTGTTCTATTGATTTTCCTAGGTTTTCAGTGGATTTGAGTCAAATGCGTTCCCTGAGACTGTTCTTCAACGACGACGATTGCACGTGCGGACAGCTGGTGGTAGCCTCCCGGGAGTCTCAGTACAAGATACTGCACTTTCATCATGGCGGGCTGGACCACTTGGCGCAGGTGTTACATCGGTGGCACTCACTGTTACATAACATTAAACTAACACCAGGTAAACGCTTTACTAAACGCCTGCTTTAAAATTACATGGCTCCATGTTGACTTCACACTGTTTCAGGTTTCAAAAATTCTAAATTCTATGTTCTATAAAATATGAAAATATTTATTGCTTTATTCAGTTTGTACGTACATTCGTTTCATCTAACGGTTAAATAATGTAGATCTATGTTTTTAAGTACGATTCAAGCTTTTGGGCGCAATGTTTACTAATATCATTAAAATTATAAATACTAAAAACAGCACATTACCCACTAATGACATCATTTTTGCTAATTTTGGAGTGGCATAGAATTTTATCATTTATCAATAAGCAGTTGGATTTTTAGGGCCTGTTTCACAATCTCCAGTTAAGTGCCCAATAGGCTATCTGCAACATATTTGACAGATAGAGTATGGAGTATCTGTCAGATATCTGTCAAATATGTTGCCGATAGCCTATTGGGCACTTAACTGGAGATTGTGAAACAGGCCCTTAACAATATCAATTACGATATATTTTAAAGTTAGTCTATTTTTGTCCCTATGTATGATTAAAGTAAAAGTATTAACCCACATATTATGTACCACTGCTGGGCACGGGTCTCTTCATCAAAATCATCCAAAAGGATGTTGGTCCATAGTTCACCGATGTGCTTTTAATCTCATCAGACAGCAGCTATATGCATATAGCACCATCATGGCCAGGATCGAATCCGGATCCTCACGCTTAAGAGGCCGAGCATATACCCACTAGACAATCGACGATTATTTAGAGTAAACGCAGTCTGAAATACGAGTACAATAAATGTACCCATTGGCCACAGTAAAATCATTCAATATCATCGTTTTAGGTTCAGAAGAACCAAATCTTCCCTACCGACATTTCATGGTCTGTCGTCCAGAAGTTCAAAAATCTGAACAGCACCCAGAGGAGGGCAAAGTTCCTAAAATCACACCAGAGCTCTTCTACGGCAAGATCATGAACAGCAAGGGTGTTATAGAAGATGACCTTTTCCTAAGAAAGTGCATCTTCTTTGGGGGCTTAGACAGGGAGTTGAGGAGAGAAGTTTGGCCGTTCCTCTTACACTGCTACCCCTACAACTCCACTTACGACGAACGGGAAATCATCCTCCAGATCAGGACGCGGGAGTACGATGAGATCACCAGAAGGAGGCTGGAGAGGATGACGCCAGAACAGCATGCGGTGTTTTGGAAGAATGTTCAAAGTGTCATAGAGAAAGACGTAGTACGAACTGATCGAGGGAACCCGTTCTTCGCTGGCGAGAATAATTACAATATAGAAGTAATGAAAAATATTTTACTCAATTATGCAGTTTATAATCCAGTATTAGGGTAAGTTATTGCGTGTTATTTTTATTCGACTCTTCGTTTAGGTTCTAGTCGAAGAGTCCTAATTTAAGCATTTTGTCCTGCCTCAAACAAATTCAATGGAACAAAAGTATCATGATCTACATAGACTTGAACAAAAAATGACATGACTATTATTTTAAATTTGCCCTACTAATAATTATTTATGACGTCGCCAAGTGACCAGACAAAATCACATGGAAGTAGCCTTATTTCAAATGTCTGTGGAATCAGCCATAAGCTAAGACGAGTTATTTATCCTGAGACGTAAGAGGATGGGCCTCGGTTATATATAATAGGGTGTTATTTAAACGACTAGCATAATATTCGTATTTTTGTGAGCAGAAAAATATAATCTGGTAGCAGAAATAGCTAATTGAGCGGCAACTTATGTTCAAAACATTTTCAGCAAACATTTTAAAATCAAGCAGCAATTTTTGTCATTTTTTATGGCTGTAATTATTTTTGAAAGGCAAATTAATTAAAAGAGGGGCAATGTGCTGCTCCTGTTTAATAAAATTTTGGTAAGCACTCGGAGGGTAAGCAATAAAAATAATTTTTCACCTCAGCAGCTCAAACATGCCGCTTTTGCTGCGAGTCAACAGTGAACAAAATGCGATTTTGATTCGAGCGTGAGGCAAAGTAGCTTTTTAATTTTTCAATCATCAGTGCCACGAATTGACATTGTTCAGCCATAAATTTGAAAAAATCGAGTTTTACTGAGGTCTGTCTCATTCACATCCATGCATGTGAAAGAGACAGAGCACAAATAAAAAAGCGAGTGAAAAAAAACAAACCCCTTCGAAATTTGATTTTGGAATTCGACCTCAAAGAAAACACGTTCGGAAACGCGTAATACTAGGGTATTATGAGTTTCCTTTTAGATTGAATGAAAAATAGCTTTAAATATATTTCTAATTTATAAAGAAATTACGTTATTTTAAAATATTATTTTTTATGTTTCATTTATAATTACATTTTAATAAAAATGAGTCTGATTAATAGTATAAAATTGATATAAAACCAATACATTTATATTCAACAATGTTATAGAAGAAGAAAAAGAAAAATAAATCCTAAAAATAAAGCTTTTATATTATAATATGTTATATTTGAAAAATAAACATCGGGGACGCGGTATTAAAATGTAATTTAAAAAATAGCGGGGATAAAAATAAAAATAGCGTAACGTGTTAAACGTTATCTCAATCTATTGCTGTTCATTTCCATGTCTCCTAAGTAATATATGTGTTCTCACTGCTGAGGTGAAAAATTATGTGTGCAACATGAGAGCAAAGTTTTTTGCATCTCGTGCTGTTGAGTCCCTCACTGCGCTCAGGATTCTAACTTTGAATCACTCGCTACGCTCGTGAATCAATCATAGAATCCTTCGCTTGCTCGGGACTCAAAATCAGTACTCGAAACAAAAAACACCTTTGCTTTCTTGTTGCACAAATAACTATTGTGCTGCTTATATAAGTAGCATGAATATAACTTCAAGCAACTTTCTTTTTCATTAAATTCTGCGTTATAGCCCAGTCCACAGGATTTGATGACGTCATGATTTGAATTAATTCTCTGGTCCTTTATTAAGAATGATAATATAATTTATTAATTTCTTATTCAATTTTTATACAAAATTTTAGTTTGTAAATCGTATTTATAATTATTGTAATATCAAAAAATATTATTTAAAAATGTATAAACAAACAAAAGAAGAAATTCATAGGATAATGGGTATGAAGAGGATTTGAACTCACGAACGACAGCGTACAGCCTGAGCGCGCGGACAGTGTTAACCGTAGAGCTGTACGTCTTGTTACAAATAAGTTTAAAATTGTGGATCCATTCCTGCGTATTGAATGTTTTAATTTGATTTGATTTTTGTAGGTAATAATTGAATTGAATATTGCAAGTTTTTGAACTGCTTGTTTATTTTACACACCACCTACAATTTTTAATACCTGCATAATCTATCTACTATCTACATAAATCTACGAAACTGAAACAAAATAAAATCTTGAAGAAAAAAATTTCATCATCATATTATCAGCCTTTAGTGGACGGACCACTGCTGAACACAGGATTTGACGACGTCATGACCTGAATTAATTCACTAGTCTTTTATTAAAAATGATAATATAGTTTTTTAATTTCTTCTTCAATTTTTATAATTTTGTTCAATAACATACTTACAACACCATCTAGCGGTAAATAGCGCAAACCTACACCGGTGTGAACACAGGACATAAAATGTAATGCAAAGAAATGTGCCGCTCAAGTAATTATTTTGCCCGATGAATGTTTATTATGCGAGGTCATAATATTGTAAGCTGCTTATTTGTGATTTAATTTTCGACCATTATCAAAATTATTTGCGGAACAAGAATTGCTACCAGCTTTATTTTACTGCGTACAAAATCTTTGTATGCCAACCAAATTATTTAAATGCCGATTTTTTTTGCCCCTCCAAAATTTATAATGCCGTTCATTTAATTACTTCCCTATATAATATTATGGGCTTGCAGGTATACCCAGGGCATGAGCGACTTGTTGGCGCCGGTGCTTTGCGAGATCAAATGCGAGGCGGAGGCGTTCTGGTGCTTCGTGGGGCTCATGCAGCGGGCCATCTTCGTGTGCACACCCACTGATAACGATATGGACAATAACTTGGTAAGTGTCGGGCTAGGCCTACCACTCTCTGCTTCTCCTGTATAGTCGGGATCGACAGAATCAACCAAATAACCCTTTGATGCGACCTTAGGGTACCCGAGATATACGTTAAAAGTTAAAACCGCTATGGGACGCGCAACGAATGCAATTAGAAGAATTACGGAGGTGCAGAAAAAAATCCAGCTTCCCTTCGCCTTAGAGCGGGAGACAGTACATATTTGCAGTGAGTGAAAGTCAAGAATATACAGCAGCCAGGAGAAGCCCAACTGTAATACACCACGCAAATTACTTAATATTAAGTATTTTATAATATCTCTATAAGTGATATACAATAATATTTCTTAATACATGGGTTAAACATGTCTGGAGCGGAGACTACGTTCGGGAAAACGGAGGGTCGTTGACCTCACACCAGATAAGTCCATCTTCATGCAGCTTTTATAGAAAGAGTTCTATGTCACAGTATAAATATACCACCTGTAAGGGAACTACAAACAAACCCGCCACGTTGCACTCAATACTGACAGCACTGCGAGGTTCGCTTAGAGATATCTTCAATGCTCGTGTTTGTGTACCTTTGTTCTTTGTTCGTAGTCTACGTTCTGTTTCATATTTATACTAGAGAGAAATAGGATGTTGACGGTGAGTTTGCTTATACGTTTTATCGCGGTGTTCTACAAAACTAATCGGATTTTGTAATTTTATATACTTAGTATTAGGACAGAAAAAGATTATTTATTTTAGATATTCGTTTCAATGTGTATAGCGAAACAGCTAGTGATGGGGGTAAAGTAAGGCAGTGGAGTGATAGATGGTCTGTTCTATTTCAGTGCTACCTGCGTGAATTGATTAGGATAATGCTGCCCAACTTCTACAAGCATCTGGAGAAACATATCGATGCCATGGAGCTGCTCTTCTGCCATAGGTGGATCTTATTGTGAGTATTGCAATCCGCATGTTAACAATCACTGTTAACAAAACACTGCGGAATGGTAAGATGCCGCGGTGCCTCGCCCTGTATGAATACTAATATCATATAATCAATTTATTATGATATTCTCTTATCACAACTAAAACTAGATACGCAAAAAGACTCAATGCTTTCACTTTTTGTTCAGAGGTATGTAGTATAGTAGTAGTACGGGTACATGCGCTGTGCCGCGCTCCCGACTCCGTGGGTAATCACCCTGCTTGTTTCTCTCGTAACAGCCTTAAAGTATTTCGGAGATAAGTACAAAACAGGTTTAATTACTGACACCAAATTTCCCAAAAGTCAAGACCACCTTTTGTCTAAGGATAGACAACACTTGACTGACATTAGTTTCAGGTTAATTGCCTTCATTTGGATCGTCTGTCCGTCTGCCTAGCTAACAAAATTAAAAAAAACGACTAGTGCACCACTGACTGACGTAGCGATCAAACTTATACCATCCCACTTCTGGTGCCCCAGGTGTTTCAAGCGCGAGTTCACCGAGCCGGTGGCGCTGCGCATGTGGGAGGCGTGCTGGGCGACGTACCAGACGGACTACTTCCACCTGTTTCTGTGCCTGGCCATCGTGGCCGTGTATGCGGACGACGTCATCGCACAGGACCTCAACACAGATGAGATGCTGCTGCATTTTAGCTCGCTAGGTGAGTACTATACTAACTAGTGCGTCAAGCTGAAAGGGAAGGGTTGGTACTGCGACAAGAGGAGACCACGCCGAGAGGTGCAGCTTCACCGGGACAGCCTTATCTGAACTATGTATATTCAGTTACACGTTATACTTACTGGAGAAAGATTTTTAAATTGCATGTATGTGAAAAATCGGGGTTAATATAGGAATTCCATATTATTAATAATAGATATAATGACACGTGGTTGGATCACGACACGACAGCGTCATATCGTTTTTCAGTTACTATTCTAAGTAAGTTGGATGGGCAAACAGATAAGTGTCTGATAGTAAGTGGCTAATCCGGCTCGAAGTACCATGTTTGATTTTGTGAGGACTGTAAAACTGCTTGTTATTAGGAAGGCCAAAGGAAGACTATATTCAAGATAAAATAAAAATTACGATTCGACTATAATGTCAAATATTTCAAACATACTTTATCTTATAAAATTTTATGTTGCCTTTCCAACAGTTGTACTGAAACTAGCTCCGGCAAGAGATAGGCGATAGGCGATACCTATCCTGAGAAATAAGATGTTAAGTCTCTGTGCTAGTAATAGCACAGAGACTTAACATCTTATTTCTATAAATCTAATTCTCTAATTCCTTCTTTCTCTAATTCTTTCTCTAATTTCTCTAATTCTATTAAAATCTGAAAGGAAGTAAAAATCAAGATGGTGGTGTATACATGCAGCATGGAGCGCGGCGCGGCGCAGTTTTCCTCTTTCACTGTGAACCGGCATATATCATTTGATGATTCACATAAAAAAAAAATACGCTGCACTTAGCCAAAGAATTCAGACGTATATAGAAGAGCAGTTCTTAAGGATTTCTTGTGCCGACTTTATTGTGGACACGTCCCCAGCGGCCTTAATTCGCACTCGCTCGTTCTCGTAGGCTCATATGCTGGGGGCATCGCGGTGTCCCTCTCGTCACGCCGCCAAGCGGACGCTTGCATCGCAAAAAGTTTGTCCTCCAAGCGCCCATAAAAACTGTTCTTCTATATACGTCTGTATTCTTTGACGTAGCATAACGTTTATTCGAAAACGATTTTACTAACTTATACAAGTTTTGAGACATGAAGCATTTCCCCAGCGATGTACATGGACGGTCGGCTGATCTTGCGCAAGGCGCGCGGGCTGGTCTACCAGTTCCGGCAGCTGGTGCGGATCCCCTGCACGCTGGCTGGCATGTGCCAGCGGTGCGGGCCCGGCATATGGGACTCCACCCACCGGCCCAGCGTCGAGTGCACCGGCGCGCACGACTTCTGCGAGTACGCTGTGCAATAGTACCTACTAATTACTAACATACGTTGTTATTAATTTGATTGTGATTAAAATATTTTTACGGGTTCTATCGTGATTGGTTTGTGAGGTTCTCTGCAGATCGCGACTTCTTGTTTGAATGTCTAATTCATAGATAAGGACGAAATATCGAGTTCACAGAAATTAATCAATATTTTGATTAACTTTTGATTTAGCTCGCTCCGCGAAACAAAAGTATAAATACATATAATAAAGAAACGTAAATATCGTTTAATTGACCTATTTTTTACGCAGTGGTTTATTAAATTGAATGTAGAAACATATGACGCAGTTTCGGTCAGTTTCGGAAATGGAATGAAAGACATGGAGTGTACTTACTGGTCTTATTCAGCATAGTAACATGTACTGTGAGCTGCCAGACCTGGTTCATAGACAACACTGGCCACCAAACATGTGGCTCGCTTGCCACCATAAAGACACTTATAAAAATATCTATTGTCGTTTGTCGATTCCTAACAAATCACGATAAAGGTAAAAATATTTTTGTTACAATAAATTTGCAAAAATGTAATAAAAAAATATATTGTACTAATTTGTTATTTATGTATTGTTTATATGTTTGACAAATTCAAATGTTTATGTGCTCAAATTTTTAGGAAATGCAGATTTCAAAAACATACAGGAAAGCAAGTAAATTAAAAACTTAAAAGCTATCGTGTCCTCATTATACATAGGACCTTCATATTGTACCTAGAACTCGAAAAATCAAGTAGTGAAAATACTTTTCTGTTCATATACCGTTTTTCGGTCAATTTTAATATAAACGTATATTATTGTTTTCCTTTAAATGCGTTCATATTATTGTAAATCGTTAATTTGGTTATCCGTTCAATAAGACCATTGAAAACTGTTTTGTTTTTAAATTTAAATTCTATTAATAAATCTAAAATCATACAAGTATCTATGCTTATTTTATAAATGTTATTTCAAATTGGAAAATAATAGTAATTTGGAAAAGATTATTTTGTTCTTATCGATTATTATTGTATACGTGTAACTTAAGTACAATTGTAAATTATTTTATGAATATGTATTGTGTATTTGTGTTATGATACACATATCATCGCAATGAAATGTGTTCTACACGTAATTTGGATTATATAAAAAACATTTACACAATCAAACATAAGTTAACACGTTACAGGTTTATCGCGATGTATGTACTAGGCATAGAAATCTTAATAATAAGGTAATAGAAGTGTTAAGTGCACGTGACCTTGTCGCCACCACAGGTGACGCAGATGGCACCAATTTTTGCTTCTTTTGTTCGATGCTAATAGAAGAGCATGGTATCACAAAAATAAATGTATACCATTTCTATTGGCTTATTATTTAGATTATTCTATGATACTAGGCTTTAATTATATTTGTACCTGGTCAAAGTTAGTCATATCACTGTTTGACGTAGTCATGTATGACGAATGACAAAAGTTAGATATATACCACAAGTATTATTATAGTACAATGTACGTTTCAAGCATTTAACTAGACTGGGCTGAAATTAGTCGCAGTTGAAATTGTAAATGTAAAATGCTGTCACTCTGGACTAACTTCACTCCCGTTAAGTATGAAAATTATTATGAACGTGATACTGTGAGTGTTGTATACGCTTTTCAGCTTGCACGGTCGATTGTCGAAACCTTATATGTTGCCTTGCCACGTAACTATTTTATAACCTTTATAATATTTCATAAGGCGTCGTCAATCTATTTATAAACTACATAATATACTATTTTATGAAACGCAAACAATTTATAAAAGTGCCATGTTGTAAAATTATAGAGCTTTTTCATGTTAGAATCGAATTACTAATTCAAAATAGCCGTTTGTAGTTGCCCTTACACATTATTTTATTTGCAGAGTGTTTTACCAAAGCCAAATATATCTTGTTTTAGGAATAGCGCCTACTGAAACACAAAAGAGATTATTTAATTTCATCAAACTCTCATTTCGATTAAGAAGTTCGTATCACAATATTAACAGGGCCGGCAAAATCCACCAAATATGAACTATCTATATAATGTTAAGAATTAATAAATATTAAATTATAAAAAAATCAATTCCTAACTTGACAGACTTTTGCCGTCTC
The DNA here is from genome assembly GCA_905333005.2 of Lycaena phlaeas. Lineage (NCBI taxonomy): Eukaryota > Metazoa > Arthropoda > Insecta > Lepidoptera > Lycaenidae > Lycaena > Lycaena phlaeas. The sequence goes on from HG995175.1 coordinate 12,910,388, forward strand.
GACATTCAGATTTTACTGAAAAAGCACGATAGATATTTCACAGCAAAAACCGGTCAGAATGTTATTACACTGGTCAAATTTCTTTGTCCAATGTGACTTTGATCCAGTGTACTAACTACTAGCAAAGAATTCAGACGTACATAGAAGGACAGTTCTTAAGGATTTTTTGTTCCGACTTTATAGGGGACATGTCCCCAGTTCGCACTCGCTCGCTCTTGTAGGCTCATATGCTGGGGACATCGCGGTGTCCCTCTCTCTACGCCGCCAAGCAGACGTTTACATCGCAGAGTATGTCCTCAAAGTGCTCATAACAACTGTCCTTCAATATACGTCTGAATTCATTGCTACTAGCAATGACACTAAGGGCCTGTTTCACAATCTCCAGTTAAGTTCCCAATAGGCTATCGGCAACATATTTGACGGATATTTGACAGATAGAGTATGGAGTATCTGTCAAATATGTTGCCGATAGCCTATCCGGAACTTAACTGGAGATTGTGAAACAGGCCCTAATAATTATAGCATGCCGAAAGTTCGTATTTTCCGCAAATATATACTCTGTATCCTAGTCTAATACGAGTTTAACTCTTGCAATGGTAACACGGTATTTTTACAAATATTTGAAATGTGAGACTATTAAAGTGTTTTGCACGAGTGTAAAACTGAGAATACGTTCTGTAGAGTCACGGAATGAAATGGTTCGTCACTGTCACGACACGTCTAGTCGGTTTGAGCTTGCACCAGTGTTAGGAGGTGGCAAAATATGTTGACTTTTTTATACATTTTTAGACAAGATAATCGCTGAATCAAATTGGACCTTGTTATCAAACAGTTAAACATAATTTTTAATGCAACAATGTCTTCTATATCAAAGTTTCAAAAGGTCATATATGCTCGCGAAACTTGTGTAAAATTTATCTAATCATCATATGCAGAGTGCAGTTTATATCTTCATACGTAATGGTCTCTCATGTTCAGGGTTCACTAATAGACGCCAGACGCCGGTACAACTACCTAACGCATAGACAATAGTGGTGTATGATTTTGTTAAGAAACTATGGATTAAGATCTAAGAAGACTTCAACTTGGAAATCTTGTTTAAGTCCTATTTACATTTGATCCAACTACTTGACATGGATTTAAATAGGAAAGCGATAATATTAATTGCACATGTACAAAATATGTAATGTTTATACTGTTTTTGTGTTGCCATTTCTATTAATGTGTTCTATTATAGGTTTTGCGTAGATTTTCTTGATTATTGCGCGTTTTCTGTGATAAATGTAATTATAATGATCTGCTTGGAACGAGAAATAACGATTGCAAATAGAAATCATATCTTATAACAATAAATGTATTATAACGGCATGTTAACCAATGTTTTATTGCCTTTCTTTAACCCTCTATAAATATTTTAACGTTTTTTGACGTGACAACGTCTTATACATAATTTGACGGAGCCGGCTGCACGCACGAAAAAACATGGCTCATGCGGCGTTACCTCGCTCTGAGGCGTTCCATTTAAGGCGTGAAGTGCAAGCGAGAGCGCGGAACAAGCGACAAAGAGGCACAATCGGCCCATCAGTTCTTATAATTTTGTCACGTTCAACTATCGTCAGTAAACCGACTTTACAGACAACCGATTTTTTTTGGAGAAAATCACAAATTTTATTTAATAATGGCCATTGTTATGAACTTTACACCTATCTTTCAACGTATATGATGTACGTATGTTGTTGTGTTGAAATAGCAAAGTGAAATTTTTAATATCCAATTTCATCATCGTCAGTATCCACCCTTTTCTATAATCTAGGCAATAATCACTGGCATCTGGTTATGTTATGTCTCAGGATAGGGAACATAGGAATGAGTTTCCTGGGCCACTTCCGGGTACACTGGTTTAAAATGTAATTTACACTCAGCACCTGCCACTCCTCGTGCTACAGGAAATATTTCTCCAAAATACTTCTGCGGCAGTATCGTGCGAGTGAGTATTCACTCATCCCTCGTACTCGCTTACCGATCAACACGCGCGCTGCCGCACGAAAAACCGACACTTGCGGGAGTGTCGGGCAGCGGCGGCATGACGAGTAACCTATTTACATTCTCGCGCTGCCCAATAACGGCTAACCTGTCCTTATGTGAATGGGTGACGCTCACCGCTTACCATCAGGTGGCGTGGTTACCAGTGTCTCTATTCAACTGACATACAAAACTTTATTGCGTCAGTATTGTTTCCCGCGGTAAACTCAATTACATATTCGAACGAGACCTTTGAACCGAGTGCTGCATGTGATTAAAAATTCCGCTCTATGTTTTTATTATCATTGACGATTTTTGTTTTTTTTTTTCATTACGACAATATTCATCGCGGAATGAAGATCTACAGTGACTCACGACATTTTTATCTCAAATGACTTGACTTAAAATATTGAAGAATATAAACACATGTACCTAAGTAAATATACGAGATAACAAGATGTTTCGTTCTCTAATCGTGTCCTCTACTTTTGTACTGTCGAGGAGTATAAAAAGCCATGGTAAATTTTCTACAGCCATTGGAAACCCGCCGAAAAAAATGAAGGCAGTCGGCCTTTACAAATACCTGCCAATCTCCGATCCGAACAGCCTACTTGATGTAGAAGTCGACATACCTAATGTGGATAAAACTGATGTTTTAATCGAAGTGAAAGCTGTCGGCGTTAACCCAATCGACACCAAGGTACGAGCGCCCAAGCCAGACGTCGAAACATCACCTCGAATACTAGGATGGGACGGCTCCGGTGTTGTCATTTCAAAGGGAGACGATGCCAAGCTATTCAATGTAGGCGATGAGGTAATCTTCACAGGTGACATAAGAAAGAACGGATCGAATGCACAATATGTGTCCCTTAATGAAGTTTTAGTTGGTCCAAAACCGAAGACTCTCTCTTTTGAAGAAGCAGCGGCTATGCCTTTAACGGCTGTGACAGCATATGAAGCTCTTTACGATAGACTGCAACTTTCAAGTGAAGACAAAGGAAAGTCTATTTTAATCATCAACAGCGCAGGAGGAGTAGGATCAGTTGCAACTCAGCTAGCCAATAACTTGGGCCTCAGAGTAATTGGTACTGCATCACGGAAGGAAACCAAAGATTTCACCAGCAACCACGGAGCTCACGTTGTTTTGAACCACACACAAGATTTAGTACCACAACTCAGTGAGAAAGGCTTCCCTAATGTCGATTACATATTGGTCAATTTCGATCCATATCCTTACTGGAATACAATAATGACCGCCATCAAACCGCAGGGCAAAATCTGTCTCATTGTTGATAGTAGTGGCCTTGTTGATTTAAGAATGGTGAAGGATAAAAGTCTGACAGTAGTGTACGAAATGATGGCAACTAGGATCAAATATAATACAGACGATAAACACAGATACCATGAGATCTTGAAAGAAGTTTCAAAAATGCTTGATAACGGACAACTTAAACACACTCTCACTAGAGTTTTATCACCAATGAATGCAGATACATTAAAACAAGCCCACAAACTAATGGAAGATAAGTGTATGATAGGTAAATTAGTTGTAAGTAAATTCTAAAAAAATGTAAAATTTTAAAATACACTTACATCCATATTGTATTTCTAATAATTAAAATAAATATTTAATCAGTATCATTATATTTATTTACATCCTTTATAGAGCACATTTGGATCAAATTCCTGTCCTTGGAATGGTGAGCCGGGAGCATTCCATGCCTTTTTGAGAATATTGATATTTCTAATGTTATCGCTTGTTGGTAAACCTTTATACTTTTGCTCTTGATTCCATTGCAATTCATGAACCTGAAAATATTTTTGGTGAATAAAATGTATGCTTCATCATATTTCTTTATTATTCAAAATTTACATTTACTATTTAAAAATTGCCATTAAAATATTTCACAAATAGAAAAAAAAAAAACAAAAAAGTGAGCAATGTGGCATGGTATGGCAAAGAGCAGAATTAAAAATACATTATACATTATATATATTCAATAATTCATTTCTAATTAACTTCATACATATTAATACTCCAGTAATAACTATGCTATTGCAAGTATCAGTATTGTCAGAAAAGACTTGGCCTTAAAAGAGAGAATCCTAGGTTTGGACCTGACCAAAGCACCAGATAATACGAGGCAGAGGAGATAGGCAGAGAGGAGGCCTATATTCAGCAGTGGCTAATGACATCGACCACATAACCCATAGACTCCTAATAACAGGGGAACGGGTTCTGGCGACACATCTGATTTAAAGTTCCGATGTAAGCCGTAAACAATGTATTCAAACTATTGTGTCGTCTCATTCTTTCCCGTTGCGAAATATATCTTTTTAACGTTCCCTGATTGGTAATTTATGACATTGAATTAGCTAATAAGAGCATTGCAACCCCTTTCGTCTCACCTCAGCTAGTTGCCAGAATGTATTTTATACGAAAAATCAAACATTAGGAGTCTATAGGTTGTATGGTCGATGGGCTAATAATGAGCTGATGATAGCTAAATCAAAAGATGATTTTTTTAAAGTTTCACATTGCACAGACCTTTTTAACATTGTTCATGCACCAGCTTCAGCTTTCCAAAATGGTCTGATATTCTCCTCACAATCAGGTAAGGTTTCATGTCAGCAGTGAGTATACAAGTGTTGCTTAAACAAGCTACTGCTTCTATTGTTATTATAAATATTTAATAACAAACCTTGGCAATGTGATCTTCTGGTAACTCATTCAAAGGCCGAGAACAGTCTATCTTAGAAAGGTCTATTTCTTCTTCACTATTGAGGAATTTTTTCCACCATCTCTCTTGCACTTTTTCTGTAAGTGTAAAATAGAATAGATTTGTGTAAATTATATATTAACAATAGCTTAGTATTTGGAACAACCTGATCATGAAAGGGATTTTAATACATATTAAATTATTGTTACAGTATTATCTTACAATTTTGTTACTGTACCCTTAATAATGCTATTTCAGTTATGGATTATGAGTTTTTCAACTTATAGTTCATTAATATCTAATGGATTGTTACATGTAAAAATATATCTAGAAGCTTTTAAATATTTATAAAGATACCTTACCTAAATGTATTAACAATTTCTTTTCACTTATGCTCCAAAAACTGTCTATTGCCTTTATCTTGAATGGTAGTGTATCTTTAAGTACAATTTCACCATTGCGTTTAGTGACTGAAATATCTCCAGGATTTATGATGACCTTTAAATCTTTTGATGATGTTGTATCTGGTGGTAGCCTGACAGTTATATCTATAAATATAGAACACAGTAGTTATTTGCTTTTTTAGTTGCTAGATATATATTTTTTTTTTGCTTTTGATAAGTCCAATTGATTTCCTTGGACCATACCATTGTTTTTTTTTAGAAAATATACTTGGATGCAAGATATAAGCTCTGAACAGTAGTTTTTCCCACAAAATAAGGAACTTGAAAATAATAAAATAAATAAAAGCACTTTTTCTCAAAAAAAAAATATAGAAATTAAAAAAAAAAACATCAGACTAGAGACCGAGTTCTCCGACTGAGATATTATAACGATTTTGGAGCTACAAAAATCACAATTTTTAACACAATCATCTAAACCATTTTCTGTCCAATACTGGACACAGGCCCGTTTCCATAAACTCTAAGAGGGTTGAAGAAGGTCCCTCCACTCATGTCTAATGGAGACCAGCTAAAGATCATCATGCCTTTAATTTGACCAACTCTTGTCTCGAACATGATCTCTGCTCCAGAAGTATAAATAGCATACCTAAATCCATAATAGTTTGTGACCAGGAGTAATTATCTCTAATAGCTCCATTATATGATTCACTATCTTTCTGTGTTGGTATGATTGGGGCTTCATAGTCTTCTGGTAATACTGATTTAGCATCCCCAACATGCTCGGCTTTATCTGACGGTTCTGTAGTTGTTGTAGTTGGACTTGGTTCAACTGCTTTAGGCGACTCTTCACATGATGCTGATTCTTTGTCTTCCTCTGCAGTTATCTCTACTTCTTGGGCAACAGTTGAACACATTATCTCGTCATTAATAACAGTAGGATCAAGTGAACTATTTGTATTGAAGTTTTTCGGATCACATTTGTGTAAAACTTTAATTACTAATTCTTCGGCTACACCCGGAGGAAATCCCATATTCTCGTACGGACCTTTAGGCACGTAATAAAAGTCTGTCCTGTTGAAAAATAACATAAGTCATAAATTACTAGTGATACTTCAAAGTTACTTAAAGTTAAACAAAGGTAACTGTTTAATAAATAATGTTCATGAAATATTACCGTCTGGAAAGGAAATTGAATATGGCAGATAAGAATCCTATTATTGATTTCTCATTTACCAATATTGATGTAAGTGCTTCATCATATTTGCCAGGTTCCTGTGCCATATTTTTAATATTATTTACGTACACCCTTCAATTATATATTATATGATTTATATCTATTTTCAAAATAAACAAATAACATGTATCAAATATCGATTTTTTTTATTATTTGACAGACCATGTCAGGTGTCAACAATAAGCAACAGTGTTACTACTTGCTATAATTTAGTCGGGTCAAATTATAATAACAAACATTTGACTCACTATATTTTTGTTGATTTATATATAGTCAGACTATTATAATATGCTTTTTTTTTCATGTGCGTTATAGTAAAATGATATTAACATCGTTATAATAATATAAAAAAAATCGAAATTATTACTTTTATGAAATAATTTTGCTATTAATTCGTAACATTTTTGAGTATTTTAGTATCAAATTGACGATGTAGCTAAAAGTGAAATAATATTAGTTGATGTTCGTTATAAATTTAATCATTCGCTGTTCAAATACTAAATATTTTTTACGATATTATATATTGAAGTAACGATTATTAATATATTACACACAATCAGTGTTGTTACCGAGCTCAACGGATTTCAATGAGGCCTAGATGATGGTGCTATAACCCTAACATTACGTGCTATAAATATAATATTGATTATCATTGTCATCCTTTGTCAATTGACTATTAAATATTAGACTTTATTTATGTCTCAATGATTGATGAGGTGAAAATGCCGGAGCTTAGTAATACAGTTTTTAAGATATCTTAAATATTATTCGTATCTGAACATGAAACCCAATTTGCACAAGTACTAAATAAGTATTAGAGAATTAACAAAGTTAATACCATAAAAACATCTACAAAATATTTATAATTTTTGATGCTGGTATCATGAAACAGGTTCTATAATTTACATTTTTGCCACTTGGAGGAGCTAGTTCGCTTTCGAAAGTTTCACATCCGCAAGAGAGCGGCAAGGTAAGACAGGGTGAAGTAGGCAAAGAAGTCTCGCGCGCGAACTCGGTACGCTGCAGGCGATGACCGCATTCATATAAGTTTTTATTAGTGTGAGTCGTGAGAGTGCTGTCGTGATCTCCGTTTCGTTAAGTGTTTACGAAAATGCTGCATAGGTGAACTTTTCAAACAAACATAGTGTTGTGATTGTGCGAAAGTCTTATTTCTTCTATAAATTTAATACTTTGAAGATAGTAAAAATGCCTTGCTCAGCGGTAACTTTGTCTATAGCGACCATTACAGCAATCGTGGCCGCTGCTTTAATGGCTATAGCCTTCTCAACAGATAACTGGCTGTACATCGAAGTCAAGCGAAGCAATATCCAGGTAAAAAATGACACATTTTTTTTATATTTACCCTGTTTTACAAAACAACACAAATTAACATCAATAATAAATAAAAGCTATAAAACCAATGCTTATATATTTTAAAATGAAATAAATAAAATTTCATGTAACATTTTGAATTGAATTTGAAACCATAAAATCCATGAAAAAAAAATTGAATTGGAATACGCACTTTCTATTTTGAAAAGAGAACAAATAAAAAACGACGTGTCTCAAGCGCTATTTAAAATAGCAACCAGTATTTCAACTGTATGTGATGTGTAGTTTGTGTCATATTGTGATCATGATGATGAAAAATGTAAATAGTCAGCAGTACGTGATTAAAACACATATTGTTGCGTTGTATGTGAATTGTTATTGCTAATTATCATTTTATTTCATTTCCTTTAAACATGTTGGATTGTTTTTGTAAGTAGGTAAATTTTTCTGATGCAGAACTTTGATGCCGTAGAAAACTTACCCCATATAATATAAACAGGTAAAAGTTATATATGTAACCTGGTTACAATCGTTTGTCCGATTTTTCTTTAAAAACTGGCACGTATTATCAATATATACAAACAATAAAATTAGGATGAAATAAAACTAAAAGTAAGACAAGTCGAAGAACGGAAAAAGTATTTAACTATACATGACAATAATTATAGGTATTAAAAGGGAATGTAACACATGGGCGTTGCATACGTCTCGGCAGTCGTACTTGCACATAAAAAGCCAAATCCTTTATATTTTATTTGTTGTTATTGTGATGTCTAAATAAAGTTTTACACCTTGACAAAACCTATGGACATTGAAGAAATGCAACAATTTTTTTCTCTTCTAGGTAGGTATATTAATCTCATTTTTATTTCATTTCTGTAGTAACCTAGAAATTTCTAAACAGTAATATTTAATTCTAGGTAACAATAATGGCCTTAAATACTAGATAAATTTTATTCTTAGTAGCAATAAAGGCCGTACATACTTCGCTTTCGTCTTAGAATTCATACATAGTTCCTGTGAAACGTTCCAAAAAGTAAAGCGACACAGTAAGTGGAGTCCTTGGCTGGTCAGCGAGCACCGTTACGCAGACACGGCACGCATAAATATGCACGTATATTAGCACGAACATGTGTGTAACTGTACTATTCCGTGCGACTCCTGCGCACTCGAGCAGATACGACCTGCCCTACTATAACGTACATTTACTTTTTTCGGAATATCGGAAAATAATACCGAGAGGGATGCGCTCGTGCAGCATATCTGCATTATGCATTTGATAAGACTCTTCCGTGACACTCCTGTTTCGTGAAGAGACCAGAACTATCTTTACTGGCAGCTAAAACTTATCATGTTTATCTCAGTATACCTAACAAATGAATACGTTACGTTCATGGACGATGCGGACCACATAACATCACGTGTTTTGGCTGTAGTAAAGTATCAACCCTTATATGTCCCACTGCTGGGCACGGGTCTCCTCATCGAAATCAGGCAAGGAGGGTTTATGGGTCATAGTTCACCGATAAGCTAGCCCAATGCGGGTTGGTAAACTTCACATACCTTCAAAGACTTTTAATCTCATCAGGCATGCAGGTTTCCTCACGATGTTTTCCTTTGCTGTAGACTTCTCCAAGTAAAAATATATATATCGATAACAGTGTGTTACATCCATCTTCATCCACCAGTATGCAGCTTGATTCTTTCGCCCTAAAACCACAAAATCACCAGACGTAACTTATTCACAAGAAACATTGGTCTGGAGGATGTGGCTCAGGTATACTCAAATTAGATAAAGTAGATTACTTAGAAGGTCTTAACGAATTCCATAGATGTACTATAATACTACATATTCAAAATATGATATATCGTTTCGACCGCGCACTGGGCATTCAAAGCAAATAACGTTTCCAAGCCGCTAGTTTGTAATTATTCCACAAAAACTTTCAATAAAAACTACGCAAAGATAGCGCAAACAAATAAAAACAACTGCTCGTTTGCAATGTATGTTACCAACTTTGTTTTGTAGAGTTCTGATAATTTTCCAATGATTCGTTCTAGTATAGTCGTTGAACTCAAAATATTATTATATACTAGCTGTTGCCCGCAGCTTCGCCTGCAGTAACTAAGATTTACAACGTCATTTATATATAGTTATACAGCGCCCCGCGTTCCTGTGGGAATACGGTGATGAATTATAGCATATGTGTTAATCTGATGTATAAACTATATAACTATGAAGTTTCATCAAAATCCATTCCGTAGTTTTTGCGTGAAAGAATAACAAACATCCTCACAAACTTTCGCATTTATAATATTAGTAGGATTAAAACTCTACTATTAAATATCCAACTCTGGAGTTAGAAAAGAAAGCTTATACGTAGGTACGTACTTCTAAAATAATTAATTTCTTTATAATAAAACAACTTTTACGAATTTTATCGCGGTTTATTTAGTTTTTTATGAGCCCGACGTTTCGGATACTTTACAGCAACCATGGTCACGGGAGGACTGAGAGGAAACATCGGCCTCATAAAAAACTAAATAATCCGCGATAAAATCCGTAAAAGTTGTTTTATTATAATGAGTAAATTCGCGTTAACATAAGAAAACAATGAATTTCTTTTCATAATCATTTGAAGTATTCAGGGTTATTTCATTAGGGTCGTCTTGTCGTTAATTAAAGGAGGCCTATGTTCAGCAGTGGACGGATAAAGGAGAATGATGATAACGATTGATGTATATTGGTGGACATGGGAAATAAAGCAAACTGGTAAGCACGATGTTTAGCTTTGATATGGCTGCTGTAAGTGTTTTTGTTATTTCGTAAACCTCATCATGATTTGCAACAGACAGCAAAATGACCGTCGAAAACAACGTGGAAGCTGACTTCTCGGGTGACGATCTTCTTGCATATAATTTTAATTCAGAAAAAAGGGGGTAGTTGTGTCCGAAATACACACAAATATATATTTTTATAACGAATGCAGGAATCATAAGTAATTTTGACTTGTTCCCTAATCCATTCAAATAAAACCCTCAAAATTTACCTGTCGGCCGACTGCATCCCATTTTTTGCTACATTTCAGAAATCCTCGCTGCGATTGAATACAAAAGAGACCATGTTCTTTTGTAAAAATACAGATGAATAATGTACCTGTTCGAACTTAAAATTTCTTCTCTCTAAATACAATGTATTATTTTGGAAAAAAAAAGGAAAATATCAACCCTTATATGTCCCACTGCTGGCCACGGGTCTCCTCCTCGAAATCAGGCGATTACTTTGGAAAGTTATCTTTCATTTTCAGAAATTATAGATTTCCGAACTCTTAATAATATTGATTATTATAATAACTTGAATTCGGAATCATATTTTTAGCAACAACCCTGATTAGTTTGAACTTTGAGTTGCATAAATAAAGTTATATCATTTTCAAACACCTCAAAATTTTTTGAAAGAATAAGAAATTCTGTAAGTGAATACCGCTTTGTAATTAAAGAAACAAAGTTTTGTCTATTAAAGAAAATCTAGTGAAGATGTAGAAAGTAAATTTCGTGCGAAACTAACATAATATGTAGTGCACTTATATGTAACACTTTTAATGGAAAGTTCTCTTATTGTTCGTAAAATTTTACGTTACTAGTTACAAGTGTATCTTGTAATAAATATTCTGCAGTATAAACGTTTCCTTAGGTTTCTGTTCTGAGAATATATTAAGTTATAGTAACTTAGTATTAAAAATGTATTATTTTTAATGGCTGACGAGCCACGTACGTCATGGTGAGCGGTCAACGTCCACCAAACACAAACTGACATATTTTTATTAGGTGATTTTGAGCGATATAGGTATATTATGTACTGGCTGTTGCACGCAGCTTCGCCTGCGTCTACTAAGATTTAAAACGGGTCCCTAACTTTTTGTAAATTTAATATAGCCCATGTTCACCGGGGATAGTGTAGCTTCCCAACAGTGAAAGAATTTTTCAAATCGGTCAAGTACTTTCAGAGCATATTCAATACAAACAAACAATCAAATCTTTCCTCTTTATATTATTAGTATAGATATAGAAAAGATATTCTCATTTGAGGTGCAAACCATTACAGATGCTTAGACTGTATTAAACATATCGCAATACGCATACAATTGCGCATTCTGCTTACGCTCAAATGTTAGCATGAATCAATTACTTGTTATGCAAACCGTATGAAAGGCGCCGCAGCTACTCGTTTTGCAATAACAGTTTTGGATATTTTAGTCCGAGTAAGTGGGCAATTTAATTAACTGCAAAAATATTTGATTAAAATGTAAAAAGGAAGACAAGTTGTAAACGTAAGTCGTGCAAAAACCCAAAATTATTGCATCAAAATCGACATCGACGAAAATAATATGACAATTATTGATATTTTTCATCGTGGAAGTAGTAGCTGCATTCCGGAAGGTTCTATAAAGCCTAAGGGCCTGTTTCACAATCTCCCTTTAAGTTCCCTATAGGCTATTGGCAACATATTTGACATATGTTTGACAGATAGAGTATGGAGTATCTGTCAAACATCTGTCAAATATGTTGCCAATAGCCTATAGGGAACTTAAAGGGAGATTGTGAAACAGGCCCTAAAGCTATTGAAGTGACAAAATAAAATAAAAATAGCGCGAACAATCCAACCAAAATCAGGGATTGGAACGGGTGGAACTAAGGACAAAAAAGGTCCAAACAAACCGTTGAAACATTAAACGAAAATAGTGACATTTGAGACGGAAGATACTTCTATTATTCTAGAGAGTTCTGAGGGATACAGGAAGTACCTTCATGGTATTTGTTTCTTTACCTGCTCTATCGGAACTCATCCTAATCCATAAACAAACAGCTAACGTGATGTGAGGGATGCGTTCAAACTGTAAATTAACTTTGGAACAGCTTTTTAACATTCGAACATCATATCCTTTTTCTAATCATTAAATAATCTTTATTATTGTTTTTAAATATAATTTATAATGACATGTGAATTTTAGGATTCAATCAAGATGCTTTCATAAGATTATTTACAGCACCATTCAGCAATAAAGTACCGAAGTAAATAATTGGAATATTATTTTTACAATTTTTAAAATAATATTGGTCTGGAAATTTCTATTTCACACTCCCAATAACCACAGAGTAAATTACGTCAATATAACAGTACTGTAAAGTCGGTCACCGAGAATGTTTCGGATTGTCCTTCGACCGCCGGTCTCGAAACTGGTTTTCGAACTAGGCTTGTCCAACATTTGATGTTAAATTATGAGATTGTGCTCATTAATATTCCCGCACCGAAATTATTAGACAATTTCGAAGCCATAGGACAGGAAGGATATCTGTACGTTCCCATGGTGACTGGTTTTAATATGTGACAAAATAAAGTAAGTAGTAACTAATACCAATTACTAACTGAGAAACTTCCGGGATGGACTCGTAGCACGTATTTCAAAAAGTTCATACTTCAAAACATAAAAAAGGATAGGGCCGCGAATAAAAAGTATGTGACAAAATCATAGTTAGGAATCCTAATCTATATCTATACTAATATTATAAAGAGGAAAGATTTGTACCTATTTTTGTATGTTTGTAATGAATAGGCCCAAAAAGCACTGGACAGATTTCAAAAATTCTTTCACCATTTGGAAGCTACATTATCCACGAGTAACATAGGCTAAATTTTATTCTGATAAAAATAGGGTTCCGTAAGATATTTTGGTTTTTCGGACACAAGGTGTAAAAAATGTTATTTCGCGTACTAAGATCCCGTTGTAAATCTTAGTTAACGCAGGCGAAGCTGCGGGCAACAGCCAGTAATATTATAAATTCGAACGATGTATGTTTTTTACTTTTTCGCGAAAAAACTACTGAAAGGATTTAAATGAAACTTTTCAATAATATAGCATACAAATCAGAATAACACATAGGCCCTTACTTCCACTGGCATGTGAAGTACGCGGGTAAAACAGCAGGGCGCTGCTAGTGTAAAATAATCTTCATAAAACACTCATAGGAAACGTAGCTTTTTTTAAATAAATGCAAATGTAAAAGAATATAATTTTCCTTCTATTCTTCTGACTAAAAAATGATGACAATTTTCGTGATTTAGAGAAAATGCAGTTAGTTTTGCTTGGTTTGGTTGCTTTGACGAATTAAGTTACATGCGAGTGGGGCCTTTAATGACGTCTTTTTAAAATGATGGTACAGGTAAAACAGATCTCTCTAAATATTAAATTAAATTAGGTACCGTAAATACAAACCAATACGGTTGAAATTTGGAAAAAAATCTTATTAGCTTGTAAAAAAATGATTACAATTTAATGAAATATATTTTTAATAAATAAATGAATTTACATTATGTTATTTACTGCTTTTTAGTGCGCAACGCACATTAATTTCATATTTTCATCGCACTACTATTAATAAAGTTAAACCGATTATTTTATAATTGAAGTCAGGTGGTTCACCGGATGTTAGATGGATAGATCAAGTAACAAACGCTAAACGAATAGAAATAGAATAGAATACTTATTGTAGGTGAATGACACTAGTTCACGACATGTAATTTGACAGCTATTGTTACTCCCATACAGTAAGTATTCTATTCTATTTCTATACGTTTAGCGTTTGCCACTTTTCTTGAGGGGCTGTTCGGTAGTCTCTGTAAAAGTAAGTTGATGATTAATATTATATATTTAATTGAAACTACAAATGATAAATTTGTCATTAAGTTAACCGCGGTAACCCGCTTTCATGGTTAATGTAAGCGGTTCTCACGACTAGCGACTTCCGATCATTCCGCTTTCTTGGTACGCTGATGCCCACCACGCTTTTCCTACTTCCTATATTGTTTTAAATGGTAATGTGAAAACTCGAACCTGTTTTGTTTGCATCTTTCAATAAAAACACTGCGAATTATTAAAGAATCGTTATTTTATTGACTAAAAAAGGCGTAAATATTGTTGAGTTGAGAGTATTAGTCTAAGATCTATTCGTCTTAGCAATTTTTTCATAGCATAGGTGGGGTAACAAACAGTTGAACTATAAACATCTAGAAGTTTTGCAGACGAGTTGCTATCTATCCCCCACCCCCATAAGCCAGTGGAAACTCACAAACAGCACGAAACGCGACACTTATCACGAAAAGCTGGCAATTTGCGCCGATATTTTGTGAGCGAGAGGTACCACCCTGGTTGTGCCGGTCCAATTTGACTGCAAAGCAGTTGTTGTTGCCAATAGCAGCATACATTTCTATCAAGCTTTGCTCTTTCATACTCATTAGATAAGAATGTACGGAATCAGAAAAGTGGTCAAAGGATAGTGGCCAGATTTGAAGCATGATAAAGTGTATGTAGGAGAGGGAGAGATAGAATAAGAGGGAGAGAGAAAATGTGCCTATGATGATAACAAAATATCAGTAGGGATATTCTGTAAAAACCATTTCGATATCGAACACTTCGAAAATGTACTTTATTGATATAGATTATAATACAAATTCGTCAAATTCGTCATATCATCGCGGATTCCGCTTTCGAGATTCGAAAACGACCTTACAGAATAGCCCTACTGTGGACGATAAGATTGTTATGGCAATTATAATATATAATGTTTAATACAGCTACACGATTCATAAAGTTTCGTATACATCCTTAACAATATTCGCAGGTTGTAAACAATTATATGGGACCTTGAATGCGTAATATATTTTAAATATTAAAATGTAGTCAGACATTTACGTCCGTGCCGATAAAAATATCAAAAACCGGTTGTACCATCAGACTTAGCCTTATAACAATCAACAACAGCCAGTTGGACTAATATTGTACCTAGCGGCTGCAAATATAGCTCACTACATGTTTATCCTTTATTAACAGAAGAAAATGGAGTCAGTTCGTCTGTCGGCAGATAGATAAGGTAAAGCAAAGAATACGACACCGAGTAGAGAATTAAGAATAAGGACGTGGTAAACGCAGAAATTGTACTGTAACAGAGTAATAATTGATTTCTGTGTCTCCAACTGATAAAGGTGGAAAAGAAGAATGAAGGCACAGAGATTAAAGAAAAGTTAATAGTTAGCAAATAGTTTTTGAAGGAGGTTTAATTTTTTCGCTAGAGAAAGAGGTTAACCGCCAAAGGAACCCACTCAATAAGGAACACTCAAGAAAAGTGAGTTGATTGTATAATGGGGCTTTAAGGCCAAGAGTCTCAATGGCGACCTCAGGCTAGGTCTATGGCCAGAAGTTGACTGGGCTGAGAAAAAACTGATGGTGGTGACTGACGTGGCATACAAATGACTAACAGCAGCTTAAATACTAATTAATTGATGATAATAATTAACAAATTAACTAACGATCTCCATGACCAGTACAGTGTTGAGTGCGAAGCTGGGTCATCTTCATACAGGCTTATGTTCAGCAGTGAACGGATAAAAGCTGATGGTGATTCTTTTTTGATTGATTTATTTCATTATAGGTTAAGAAAACTACATCTCAATTATTTTCTTAACCACAATCAGTTTCTGTGAAACATAAGATCAATTGACATACGATGATTTAGAGCTTAGACTACGTATAGTATACGGTCACTGGCAGATAAACATTTTGATAAGAAAGTTAAAAATTTACAACAGTGATAAACTTATGACTGACGGTTTTTCGATGCACGAAAGTCGAGTTTTATGTTAGAGAAAGCTGACAATTACGATATATAACGGAACCGGTGATTTACGGCCTTAAATTAATCTCCGAAACCAATCACATCTAATAAGATAATATATTTTTGTGACGAATGTTTTGAATATCATAAAAAAAAAACTATCTCAACGAAAACTTAACGTCCCATAATTAAAAAGTACTTTTATAGATTTAGCGTTTTTGTGAAATGAGTTTGAAATCCCTTTTTTTTTGGATGTTGCAGTGGAAATGATTTCGCACCATACCAGGGCCCCCGGGTAGATACACTGGCGTGTGTGGGGAGTGGGGACTCGCATATTTGAGGTGCACTACCCCACTAAAACCACTGCGAGATTTTGAAATCCCTGGGATATGTTATGCTATTTTTTATATTTCGATTATATAGGTAGTTCAACTCAACTATGCGCGCGACACACAACTTAAATTTGTGTCGCATTGGACGACCAACTACATGGACCGACGGCGACGTCCGCGTTATAATACATAGGTAATTAAAGCTGTGTAACGACAAGCGCTTACATACAAAGTACGCGCGCATAGTTAATTTGAACTATCTATAATCGTAAAGTGAAATTAGATAGTAAACTGACATTAGATATAATATTTTGCAAAAGAATCTCAAAAGTTGTATTTAAGTAAAGATTTGCTGCTACCTAGTAAATAAAAAAATTGGTTGCCTGTAAAGTCGGTATACGGGCGAAAGTTTTACGTGACAACGACTTTGAGTGGTAAAATAATTTTTATGTCTGTCTCTCTCGCTCTTAGGTGGGCTAACCATGCCCGAGTGGTAGGGACGCGTGCCTCTCACTCGCTCTCATTGTGAGCGCATAACGTGAGCGGAGCGTAACGCAGTTTCTTGAAGTGTCACCCGGCAAACCAATTTATAAGACGTTGTCACGTCAAAATAAACAAAAAAATTTGGAGCCGACTGGAAAGAAATGAAGGATATTAAAACAATAATTATTACCAGTTATAAATATATCCATCGCATCGTGCACAAAATCGTTACATCAGACTCATCTTCCCTTCTGTTTTATACTTTTTAACACTTGTAAATTTGATAGCGCCTTTCATTTTTTTGTAGTTCCAAAAATAGGTAACGTTTCAAATGTTGGGTATCAACTTACAATATCCGTCGTTGGCATAGGAGCAGAACCATGTGATGTCAACCATGTGACATGTGACGTGACGTAAACAGTTTTAAGACCATCTCGGTGAAGCACTTAAGTGTCAAACAAGTGACGGTGAATATTATCACTTTTTGCTACGCTACTATCACTCGTAATAATACTGTTAAAAAAATTATGTGACCATGATATGACAATTTTCATATTATGTATTATATTGATAGATATTCAAAGTAAGTATGTTAAATTTGAATCCTAAGTAACTTCATAATTGCGAAAGTAAGTTTTATTATGAGTGAGGCCTATGTTCAGCAGTGGACGGATAAAGGCTGATGATGATGAAGTTTTATTTGTTATACTTTCAAGTCTGAACCACGTTGTGGCCTAAAACAAATACATAATTTACATAGGTCAAAGACACCACTATATAATAATATAGGCTATATTTTAACCCTGTATTCCCTCGGGATCTACGGGAGTGAAACCCTGAGGTGCTCTTGTTTAAAATATTTCTTTGATCATTGATGATGATCATGATCAAGAATTAAGTACATTGTCTTCAACGTGCAATTCAACCCCCAGAATTATTTTAGTCAAAGTCAAAGGTTTAGAGCCTTTCATAAAATATATTAATTTGAAATGCTAGTGGGAGTGATTCGAAGAATAGTAATTTAATTGATTATATTAGATTTGATAAACCACAAGTCCTCGTAAAAGAACACCGATTCCAACCAAGGTTGATTCGCGAGGCTATTGAAATTAAAAAACATCCTAATTTCAATAGAGAAGATGGCTGGCCATTACCACCTGCTTGGGATCCCGTAATAAATATAATAAAATCAAAATCCAAGCATAACATGTCACAGACTAAAGACTTAGTTAGCACCTTCTGCATAGATAGAACTAAATAAAATATTGTTGTATCATAGGGTAGTTTCGAATAACTTTGTAACAGTAGGACGTCTGATACCTCAGTCCTCCCGTGACCATGGTTGCTGTAAAGTTTCCGAAACGACGGGCATATAAAAAACTAAATAAACCGCGATAAAATCCGTAAAAGTTGTTTCATTATAATTTAATTGAAGTAAATAATGACAAGATGATTCTCAGCGACATATTACGCAAGCATTATACAACGCGTGCCTAACATGACTTCTAATGACCACTAAACAAACACTTACACTTGGAAAGTGTATCTAATTTTCAAGCATTTCCCACCACTGTTAGCGCCTTTCACGATGACTTGGTGATATCCTGGCTTTCTCAAACTAATGTAAATTCTTAGAAACTAGGATTATTCAATTAAGATTTACAAACATACATCGATCCTTTTACTGGAAGCTATGCACGCATGTCGCATAGTCTTACGATCAAGTATTCTCTTTATTGTTTCACAAGCACGAGAGTAATTGGAAACCCATGCACTGCTGCCATCTTAAGGTGGTTTCAGGAAAAAAAACATAGGAGCTTTTCTTCCTTTTGGAAATTCAACACCCACACGACCTACCCCAAACGGTTGAACAGTAAAGAGTATATTATAAATAATTAATCGAATAATCTGGCTGATTCTAAAATAAAATTGTTTCCTTAAATATTGAGGGAGGCCTTAGTTCAGCAGTAGACTGATAAAGGCTGATGATGATGATGATTGTTTACCGCCGGACACGCATGCGCGTCACAGCACAATTTTGTCTACTCTCATTTCTCTTATCTCTCTGTGTCTACATTAGCTAAGATGCGAGCACGACTCTTGTAGTGCTTGTAGTAATCGAGAAAATACTTGATATAGCCATTATCATACTCATCGCTATACGCATGCTAGCCCGGCTGATGTTTACGGGAATTTCACTCAATAATCAAACAGCTTTTACGGATTTTAACACGGTTTAGACATTACCTTTAATATTTTTATACTTATTTTATTTATTATTTATTTATGTGAGAAAATTAAATACTTCGACAAAGAAAAACATTAGTTGAATTCATGTCAAATGAACTCATGAGATAGAACACATACAAATAACTATAATACGTTGTATAATACAGTACTTAGGGTTAGATGTCTATTATAATTGCGTAGTTCATACAATTGTTTCGTCTAATAACATAAAGGAATGTGTACTCTTGAATGCTCAATAAAAAAATGTATAAAGTATGTTTCTTGTTGGCTAAGATTTTATATAAGTGTTTGGTAATCATGTAGTATTTAAAGACATTTTTATTTAATTAATAATAACGGTTTTTATAATCTTTGCGTAGCAAAACCTGCAGAACGAATAGAGGAGAATGCCGCTAACTCAGCAGTAATATTCGATATATTAGACTATTTTGTAATTGAGTTAAGTACCTATAGTTAGTAATTTAGAATCACCGCGAGCAATTTTTTTTTGTTAGTAATAACTATTAAAAGTACATAATTCTAATAAGTGATCAGCGCTGCCCAAACTCGATACAACCTCGGTGCAAACTATTACGCTGCCTGTCTTGCTCTTCTCTCACACAGCAAAGCTGTTTCATGGGAGAGACAGTCAGGATAGTGGTACCCATGCTGACGAGCGGTAATCATCTTTAAAAAATATGTATTATTCTTCTTACTATCCTACTTCGTACTTAATATTATAAATGCGAAAGTTTGTAAGAATGTATGATGTATGTTTGTTATTTTTTGCAAAAAAATACTTGATTTAGATGAAACCTTATAATAATATAGCTTGAGCTTACACATCAGAATAACATATCGGCTACAAATTATCCCGGTACTCCCAGAGGAATGGAAAGAACGTAGGTGAAACTGTAGTCTACACTATCTACACTTCTACACTAATATTATAAAGAGGAAAACTTTGTTTGTTTGTTTGGTTGTAATGAATAGGCTCAAAAAGTACTGGATCGATTTCAAAAATTCTTTGACCGTTTGGAAGCTACATTATCCACGAGTAACATAGGCTAAATTTTATACTGGAGAAAATAGGGTTCCGTAAGATATTTGGGTTTTTCGGACACAAGGTGTAAAAAATCAACCAGAAAAGTTACTTATTTTGCGTACTAAGATCCCGTTATAAATCTTAGTTAACGCAGGCGAAGCTGTGGGCAACAGCTAGTACTGAATATTCTTACAATCACATAATATCATTGTCATATTTTGGTTATTTCACCTAAAGTAAATAAATATGCCGATAATTGTAAATAAATTACGCTTAAAATGCTATGCTATAATAAATCAATAACTGTAATATGTAAACAAAACGATATATCCTGTTCATCATTATAAATAGTGTCTGCGGAAACACGGCCTCGGAAAAACAACGGCTCGCATGTAACAATAAACTGACAATTTACATTGTGGCGTTTTTGTGGTTGTTATCAAATCCGGTAAAGTGCGAGTCATATGTTTTGTAATCATTTATTTTATTTATTTATTTATTTAATAATTTATGTACACTTAGAAACATATACAGCGAAACGGTGAAAATAGACACTAGTACTTATTCCATAAGTGGAATTTCTTCCAGTAGTCCTACTACAGGAGAATATAATTGACAAAACAAAATCAGTGTGCACATAACAACCTTACAAATACTCTAAATACATAGAAATAAATACTTAATAAATACATTAGCATTAAATGAACATACACAGCACATACAAATATATACCTTTTTTAGTTTTTATCTATTCTTTTTTCTTCTTTTTTCTATTCTTTCTTTTTATCTATTCTTTCTTTTATTTATTATCCGTCCACTGCTGAACATAGGCCTTCCCACTGAACGCCAAGACGACCGATCTACTTGATACTCGCAACCAACACAGACCGAGTATTGCATGGAGATCGAGGTTTTTAATACCGTAATAAAATT
Organism: Lycaena phlaeas; assembly: GCA_905333005.2. Taxonomy (NCBI): domain Eukaryota; kingdom Metazoa; phylum Arthropoda; class Insecta; order Lepidoptera; family Lycaenidae; genus Lycaena; species Lycaena phlaeas. The sequence goes on from HG995175.1 coordinate 12,931,792, forward strand.
TTGACCGCCCATGTAATTAATCTCATTAGAGATTTATCTAAACGGTAAGCCAAATAAAATCAGCTTGGCGAGAACTGAGTTCCCCTGATGCGACGACCCCGACGAAAATTTTAGCATAGGTATTCTATATTTATTGGAGGATAAAAAAAATCTTGTTTTACAATAAAAATAATTTAAAATTTTTATTTATTTTGCATCTTATCATTTTTTGGTCATGTTATTTTTCATAAAGGACTTCAATCCAGATTTTGATTACACGTACTGAGATGTATGCTTATCTTCCAAAAGGCAGGTAAAGCTTGGTATTCGATGTTAATGTTGTTATGCCGGATATCTTTTATTCTTTTTCCAAAATTTCGACACGTCCTTGACTCCGGTTCCTATTTAAGTGTTTATTTATTAAGTGTGTCACCGTTCAGGCGTCAGCTGAAAATCAGCGCGTCTGCCATTAGCGCAGTCGCACATGCTGAGCTGACTGCCTTTTTGACCTTTTTTTGCCTTGTATAATTCACCCTATTATATATGTTTGTTTGTTTTGTGTCAAATAAAGCTTATTCTTTCTTTCTTTCTTTTCTTTCTTATTTTATTTTAGTAAAACTGGAAACACAAGGTCAATTTTTATCGTCACCTAAAAACAAGAAACCTTCTCGAATGTTACTTGAGCTGTAGGGCTATTTAAGGTCGTTTTCGAATCTCGATAGCGGAAGCCGCGCTGATATGACGACTTTGACGAATTTGTATTCTTCAAAACTCGACTATCTGTCTATATCAATAAAGTTCACTTCTGAAGACAGCGTACAATGAGCTCTATCACTCAGGTGAAGCTCGATATCGAAATGGTTTTTACAGAATAGCCCTACTGAGCTAGCTTGAGCTATTCGTATGTTTGATGGTAGAAGTGAACATGTAAAACTCTGTCATGCTGGTGGTTGCGTGAGGATTCACCTCTGCACACGAGTGAAACGTACGACACGGCAAGCAACACTTAAGTGCCATTTCATTATCTTATTCTTATTTATACAAATTCGCTTTCATCTTACAGTGGCAATTAACATATTCAGTTTTTAATTAAATAAACTTGGATCACAAAGTTACTCACATTTTTTCAATATTTGAGTTATATACATTGACAGTTACAGCAAGACAGACAGTCATTATCATCATTATCCTCAGCCTTTATCAGTTCAATGCTGAACATAGGCCTCCCTCAATGAACGCTTAAACGACCGATCCCTTTCTACTTGCATATAACACGGCCCCGTGTTATATGCAAGTGGCAAGGGATCGGACTTGGAGATCGTCTTCTCACCCGTCCTAACCAAGTCTTAAAAACGTATCACTAAATGCCTTGTTAATTTAATATATTATAATTATGTGTACGTTGATTATATTTGTATTTTGTACAGCAAATTCCCTATTATTCACTTTTCCCAAGGTTCTAATTTCAAGAATTGTTATTGATATACATTCCTTTGTTTTCAACATAATTTTCCTCATATACAATTATTAATACGAAACAACATAATTTTCCTATTATACAGTATGCACTTAAAGTTCCGTGATCATCGCTGTAAAGTGGTAAGCATCCGAAATACCTGAAAATTAAGTCTTAAAACCGCGATAAAATCAGTAGAAAGTACCTAGTGACTGAAAAAAAAATCGCTTAAGGCGCGGTCTTAGCTCAAAACTCACAAAACTGGGTTTTTTTGACGCTCCGGTACGAGGAAACCCAATGAATATAACTAATGCAAAAAAATACAGACCATAGAAAAGGGTCTAAAGAAAATGTTTACGGTCATATAATATTAAATATTTGTTTAATATATCCAATAAAAAAATCGTAATTTCCTTCTCAAAAATAAACTTAGACGTTGGAGTTCTCTGTATTTTCAGCGGTAACAACATATTTTTTTGTAAGAATATAATTAGAATATGATTTTATGAAGAATTCGTCTCAACAGATATTGAATTTAATGCGTATATTCTGAGTTATTAAAGAAAAACCCGCAAATTAAATGTTTATTTGCAACAGGGTTACACTTCTGCTTTGCAATTTTTAACCTTATTCAATGTGTGGTAAATGTAGCATTAGATTACGCGGTCATATTCAGTCCGCGAGCAACGCTCGCTTTGGCTGCTCGTTCCCGGACGGTCTTCTTGTGACATAAAACTTCGTGGTTTATGTGTAAATTGTAAAAATTTATTGGAATATTTGGGAAAGTATAAGATGGATAATAAGGCTATAATGTTTTTTTGTTGAAATATACGATATTGTGTAATTTGAGTAATTGCACAAACATAACATTCTAAATCCAAAAACATATTGTGGCATTCTATTTATATGCGCATAGAATACATATTTGAATGCGCTAGGTGCAAGCGTGGTTTGTCTGCTACGTCGATCGACCGTATCGGTCATGGCTTGCATAGTAAACGTAACATAAACGAAATAATATCATGTTTTCTTTTTAAGATCATCAAAACGAATCATCATCATCCTTTATCCGTCCACTGCTGAACATAGGCCCCTTCTAATGATTGCCAAGACGACCGATCTACCAATCTCTTGCCACTCAAATACAACAAAAACAATATACCATCATCATCATCAGCCTTTATCCGTCCACAGCTGAACTTAGACCTCTCCTAATGAACGCCAAGACCACCGATCTACCGATCTCTTGCCACTCGAATACAACAAGAACAATATACCATCATCATCATCAGCCTTTATCCGTCCACAGCTGAACTTAGACCTCTCCTAATGAACGCCAAGACGACCGATCTACCGATCTCTTGCCACTCGAATACAACAAGAACAATATACCATCATCATCATCAGCCTTTATCCGTCCACAGCTGAACTTAGACCTCTCCTAATGAACGCCAAGACCACCGATCTACCGATCTCTTGCCACTCGAATACAACAAGAACAATATACCATCATCATCATCAGCCTTTATCCATCCACTGCTGAACTTAGACCTCTCCTAATGAACGCCAAGACGACCGATCTACCGATCTCTTGCCACTCGAATACAACAAGAACAATATACCAGCATCATCATCAGCCTTTATCCGTCCACAGCTGAACTTAGACCTCTCCTAATGAACGCCAAGACGACCGATCTACCGATCTCTTGCCACACGAATACAACAAGAACAATATACCATCATCATCATCAGCCTTTATCCGTCCACAGCTGAACTTAGACCTCTCCTAATGAACGCCAAGACGACCGATCTACCGATCTCTTGCCACTCGAATACAACAAAAACAATATACCATCATCATTATCATCCTTTATCCGTCCACAGCTGACAAAATACAAAATATTCAATAAACCAAATTGGATACTTTGCAATCATTTTTTACCACAATAATTTTTTATGGAATTGGTTTATTTCACATAAGTACATAGGTAGACGAAATGTTGTTTGGTCATTTTAACCAGGTGGGAAGACGTTCTCTCTCGACGTTTGCTCACTTATCATCATCATCATCAGCCTAAATCCGTCCACTGCCGAACATTGACCTCCCTCAATGAACGCCAAGACGGCTGATCCCGTGCTACTCTGATCAGGCAGAAGTGCCGTCGATGCGACTTCATCATCATCTGCGATTGTCAATCCGCCTGCTCAGCGTGGCAGTTATGAGCAAAGGCGAATTAGAGATAACAGCTTACTTACATATAATTATTGTTACTAAAAACCACACATCTTTAGTAGTGAAGTGTTTGCTCACTCATCATCATCATCATCATCATCATCATCATCATCAGCCTAAATCCGTCCACTGCCAAACATAGGCCTCTCTCAATGAACGCCAAGACGGCCGATCCCGTGTTACTCTGATCAGGCAGCAGTGCCATCAATGCGACTTCATCATCATCTGCGACTGTCAATCTGCCTGCTCAGCGTGGCAGTTATGAGCAAAGGCGAATTACAGATAACAGCTTACTTACATATAATTATTGTTAGTAAAAATCACACATCTTTAGTAGTGAAGTGTTTGCTCACTCATCATCATCATCATCAGCCTAAATCCGTCCACTGCCAAACATAGGCCTCTCTCAATGAACGCCAAGACGGCCGATCCCGTGTTACTCTGATCAGGCAGCAGTGCCATCAATGCGACTTCATCATCATCTGCGACTGTCAATCTGCCTGCTCAGCGTGGCAGTTATGAGCAAAGGCGAAGTACAGATAACAGCTTAATTACATATAATTATTGTTAGTAATTATGAGGGAACGCAGAGCAGACACAGACGCCTTTTCTACAGATGTAGAGCTTCTCTCGAAGCAGATCCGCAAACTAATACGCCGAGATCTTCGCTGCTCAAATACGCAACGGATTACCGAAGCAATTGAGCAGAATAGAGGGTCGAAGGTTTTTGTGGAGAAGCTCGGGAGAAGCCATCTGTCGAAGATTAGGACCGTTTCTGGCGCAACCGTTTCTTCAAAGCCTGAGATCTTATCGGAGATCGAAGATTTCTATGGCAAATTGTATGCGTCTCACGCTCCTCAACCCGATCCCCGGAACCACGATCCGCGTGCCAGCCTAACACGACACCTCTCCGGCGATGCTAAGCTTTTGACTCTGTCGAAACCTGGGCTGTTCTGGAAGCTCTGCAGCGATGTCAGGTCGATTGGCGAGACGTCGAAGTGATGAGAGGATTATACGAAGCCGCCTTTATGTCCGTGATTCCGGGAGGTCAAACAAGACCAATCCAACTGCATCGAGTTGTGCGACAGGGGGATGTTCTTTCCCCGAAACTGTTCACAAATGCTTTGGAGTACGTCTTCAAGACCTTAAACTGGGCAGAATGTGGCATAAACATTAACGGCGAGTATCTCTCACACCTTCGTTTCGCCGACGATATCGTTATATTGGCCGAGTCGCTGGAGGGTTTGCGGGAGATGCTGCACAGTCTAAATGAATCCTCCGGGCCTTAGGATGAGCTTGGACAAGACGAAAGTCATGTTCAATGAGCACGTTCTCCCTAGGCCTGTTAACGTCGATGGCAAAACTCTCGAAGTCGTGCAAGAGTATGTCTACCTTGGGCATACTTTGCAGCTAGGTCGACAAAACTTCGAAAGGGAAGCCGATAGGAGGATTCAATTAGGATGGGCAGCATTTAGGAAGCTTCGCCATATTATTACGTCGTCTATACCGCAGAGTTTGAAGACGAAAGTCTTCAACCGATGCGTTCTCCCCGTGATGACCTACGGGGCCAAAACGTGGCCTCTTAATTTACGACTGGTCCGCAAGTTTGCCGTAGCTCAACGTGCTGTGGAGCGTGCTATGCTGGGTGTTTCTTTGGCAGATAGGATTCGAAACGAAGACCTTCGCCAGAGAACTAAAGTTACCGATATCACGCGAAGAATAAGCACGTTGAAGTGGCAATGGGTTGGTCACGCACTCAGAATAACGGATGGCCGATAGGCCGTTAAGGTTCAAGAGTGGAGGCCGCGCTTAGGTAGACGAAGTGTTGGTCGGCCATTAACCAGATGGGAAGACGATCTCCGTGCAGTGGCAGGTCCGCGTTGGATGCTAGTAGCAAGGGATCGGTCGTCTTGGCGTTCGTTGAGGGAGGCCTATGTTCAGCAGTGGACGGATAATCATCATCGGTTCAAGACTTTCGTCTTCAAACTCTGCGGTATAGACGACGTGAGAATATGGCGAAGCTATCTAAATGCTGCCCAATCTAATTGAATCGTCCTATGGGCTTATTTAGGATACTATTATTATATATTCCACCATACTTTAATCATATTATTACACCTATCAGAGTTGATACACCATGGCCTTAGACACCAGACCATAAGCGTAGCCAGCCTTGGGCTCAACGTGGGGCAACAAAGGGGTTTTTTTTAAGTAAGCCGTTTGGGCTGCATCTATGCCAATTTGTTAATCTGTAAATTTTAAGGGTTTTCGGACCCGCTTTTTGTTTTGATCGCACTTTTTTTATGTAGACTAATTTTTTGATATTATGAATGAATGAATGAATGAATATACTTTATTGTGCACACATTACTACAACATAAATAAATGGCATAATAACAAAACAAAAATTATGATTGTTGTTAATATTAGAAAAAAATGTTTTATGTTTAATTAGGCACCCTATAGGTGCCAGGGTGGGGCAAGCGCCCCAGCTTGCCCCAGTGTGGCTACGCCCATGCACCAAACAACCGCCAGTCGGATCATGGCAACACGATTTATTTTCTTGTGCATTAATTTGATTTTGCCATATCTCCTAAAGTATTCATTTAATTTGCATGATGTAAAGGGCAAAAATAATCTTCATGAAGTGCAGATGCCAATTTACTCATTTAAAATGGGATTCATACCGCATTCGTGTAAATAACTTTCAAACTATCACGTTATAGTTGCCCATTTTGTAAAGTATTAAATGGATATAGTATAATATTCCTAAGAGATAGACATATGTTATCGCGGACTTTTTTGTAGGCCTATTTAAGATATACAATTTCATAACCATACATTATTTTGTTATGTTGGGTTTAGGCAGCGTTTTCGTTGAAAACTCCCAGACGGCCTATTTTTTCCGACACCTCCAACAATTATAGTTATAACTTAGATAATGTATATGTCGCAGTCATCTGGTTGAATCAGTCATTTGATTGTATCATTAGCGCGTTAATTAAATGACGACATTTAATTGAATGACTAGGCCGAACGTTGATTGAACAAGCGTCGCTCATCGTCCAACTAGATAGCGGATATAGCCTTTTGAACAGAGCGGACGTAAAATCAGTCAGGTGATTGGAATTTAGTTCATTTTTTTCCCACCGCGGCGTTAGTAGTCACTAAAACAAACTTGGCGTAAAACAGCTCGCGCAGATAGCTAGAAACTGATCCTATGATTATAAATTTTTCGTTTTTTTTACCTAAACTCTCATTTCACAAGGTGACAAAGACTTAAGTTAAAAACTTTCTGGAGTCATAGAGACTTCCATATTTTAATACATTACTTTAAAAAAAATATCATATATTTTTAGCCCATCATAAGACTTAAAATACAATATAAAATCATAATGTTCATTGCTCATTTTTGTTATGTAAAGGAAACTACCTTTTGAGTTGCGAACTTATGGTCACTCTAAAAACATTACAAAGTCTGCTATATCCCATTCAACGACAATGCTAAATGAGGTTCAGTCAAGACTGATTCAACCAGATGACTGCGACATATACTTAAAAAAACTTAATAAATCTACACTAATATAATTATCTACAAAAAAGTCCGCGACACGCTATACCTATCTATGTCGAGTGAGGCACAATAACCATTTTTTTATTTAGATATTTTGAATTTTTTTTGGACTACATTTAAACGCGTTTATTTTACTCATGCTTTGGATCCTTATCAAAATAAATTATTTCATCACTAAGTACAGTTTATGTAAATAATATTTCGACTTTGAATGATTAAAATTGGACGTTCGGTTTTGAAGTTATGGCGAAATCTATCTACACTAATATTATAAAGAGGAAAACTTTGTTTGTTTGGTTATAATGAATAGGCTCATAAAGTACTAGACCGATTTCAAAAATTCTTTCACCATTCGAAACCTACATTATCCACGAGTAACATAGGCTGAATTTTATTCTGGAAAAAAACAGGGTTCCGTAAGATATTTGGGTTTTTCAGACACGAGGTGTAAAAAATCAACCAGAAAAGTTACCTATTTTGCGTACGCTGCCTAAACTATAAGAGATAAAACCATAAAATGTTCTAATTAATTGTAGATCTTATAATTATCTACAAAAAAGTCCACGACACACTATAGTGTACAGTACAGTGTGTAGGTATACCTATCTATGTCGAGTGAGGCACAACAACCATATTTTATTCAGAAATTTTGATTTTTTTGGACTACATTTAAACGAGTTTATTTTACTCTTGCTTTTAATCCTTACTAGCTGTTGCCCGCAGCGTTGCCTGCGTTAACTAAGATTTACGACGGGATCTTAACGGGGTGATATTATATGACCTAACCTTTCTTGATAAATATGTAACACTGAAAGAACCTTTCAAATCCGACCTAAGTTCCTGTGATTACTGTGATTAAACAAACAAACTCTTCAACTTTATATATTAGTACTAGCTGTTACCCGCAGCTTCGCCCGCGTGAACTTAGGTTACGAATTTATCATGTTTGATGACGATCATTTTCCATTTCAATAATGACTAAGTTTTTGTATTAAAATGGATATATGTTATCTTGAACATAAAGACATATTATATTCCTATGCAGACTTTCTGCATGCATATTTACTATTTAGGATACTATTACATATTACTCGCATCCACTGCCCTCTCAAATCACGGCAACACTATTTATTTTCTTGCGTATTATTTTGATATTGCCATATCTTCTAAAGTATTCATTTAATTTTCATGATGTAAAGGGTAAAAATAATCTTCATTATGTGCTCCAGCTAATTAACTGATTTAAAATGATAAGGATTCATACCGTATTTTTGTAAATAACTTTCAAATTATCGCGTTATAATTGTCCATTTTTTAAAGTATTAAGTGGATATAGTATGATATCCCAAACAGATAGATATTTGCCATCGCGGACTTTTTTGTAGACCTATTTAAGACACACAATTCCACAATACATTATTTTGATATATATCAAAGGGTTTAGGCAGCGTTTTCGTTGGAAACTCCTAGACGGCCAATTTTTTTCCGAAACCTCCAACAATTATTGTTATATCTTAGCCAATGTATATAGAAACTTAATAAATTATGTACATAAACCTTCCTCTTGAATTGTCCTATCCAATAAAGTAAACCGCATCAAAATCCGTTGCGTAGTTATAAAGATTTAAGCGTACAAAGGGATATAGGGACAGGAAAAGCGACTTTGTTTTATAATATGTAGTGAAGATATGAAGCTAAAGAGTTTGTTTATTTGAACGCGCTAATCTCAGGAACTATCGGTCGGATTTTAATGAAACATTTCAGTGTTCGATAGCCCATTTATCGGTAAAGATATATCATCCCGCTAAGATCCCGTTGTAAATCTTTTTAATTATGTAGTGATATGAGTAGGAAATGTCTGATTACTTTGTAAAAAAAATAATTTTATTTTTTTGTTTTTTCTTTTATTTAACTAATGATTGTAACTATCTATTATAAACATAAAAGTGTATGCATTTATGCTGGTGGTTACGCTTTTTTATTTTGAATAAGTATATCACCCATGTTTACTCTGCTCGTTGCGTATAACCATGCATCTTTCTGTGAGCAAAAATGGTTGATGGCGCGTGTGTGTGTGTTACCGTATCGCGCGTAGATATGCGGTTGTGTGAGTGAAATCGCATTTTTAAATCGTACTAAGACCGCGCCTTAAAACAAAACGATATGTTTAAAGTTCAAACACCGTGACGTTGGGCCTGTTTCACAATCCCCAGTTAAGTTCCCAATAGGCTATCGGCAACATATTTGACAGATACTCCATACTCTATCTGTCAAATATGTTGCCGATAGCCTATTGGGCACTTAACTGGAGATTGCGAAACAGGCCCTTAATAATACATATTATTTAATATTTTATATATACAAAATATCTTTTATATGCAGTCTTATTTCAGTCCTATAGGCTACTATAGGACTGAAATAATGATTCAGTCCTATAAAAATGAACCTTTCATGTTGCATAGGAGGCCTATGCGACATGAAAGGTTCATTTCTAGCCTTGTACAGTGATGAGACAGACGTTGAAGGTTTTTGAACTCCATGCCTTGACCATAAAGGCCGGATGTTATCCCGTACCTGTTTTCACCATGTGTGTGTATACGGCATGTGTATGTGTGTGTAGGACGACATTGCAAGGTGAACGGGTCCTGCGCACGCGTCTACGACCTCCCCGGCCACGGTACAGAAACACGAAAGCAACTTGAAATTTAAAAATGGAAAGTATTCGCTTGTACGAATTGTTTTATGATGTGCGAGTATGATGTTTAGTGCTAAATGTTAAATTTCAACAAGATTAACAACTGCGTCATTATTCTTTATTTAATAAAGAATAATGACGCAGTTGCTCGAAATCATTTTAATTTTCTGGGTAGTCTAGTCTCGTCGATAATTTTGGCTTCAAATTATGCTAATCTCATAAGAGCACTGCTAACGGTATCAATCTTATGATAATGATGATGAAATTGTGATATTTAAAAAACTAAAAGAAGCTTAAGTGAATTTCAGAGGCAAAGTTGCAGAACGAATTGCCATTCTTATTTTCTATGACCTGATATTATAAAGATGATAAAAAAAAATACCTGCCCATATAAATTAATAATATGTACTTACGATTGTGGTCCTAATAAAACCTCAAATACCTACTTTGTGGCTCCTTCAATAACTAGAATAAAAAGACTTCAAAATATACGTTAAATTTCTCACAGCTCTGATGTACTAAAGATATCAACGGGGTCAGCTTTATTAGTACAGCTAACTGGTTTTTTTTGGTTACTGTCGAAACCATAAATACAAAAAGTCTATTTGTTTGAGAAATCTTCATCTTCAAAGCAAGGTCATGATTTTTTTATTTCAAATTAAAAACCATATTATCCTACTAATTAAAGACGTGAAAGTTCGTTAAAGTGACGTATATCTGTTATATATATAATTCCAGTGTCCCGATGTTTGTCCGGGATGAACTCCGAAACTACTGAAACGATTTTAATGTTTTTTCTTTTAAAATGTTTGCTTTGCTCCAACTTAAACGATAGGATAGTTTATTTCTCGAATTTGAGATAAAATAGGTAGGAACAAAATATATTTACTCATCTTTAATCGGTAAGGTACTTCAAAGTATTTATTATGAGTAACGCGAGCAGTTTTAAGAATTTTATAAAACTAATAAGCGACCTCATCTACTAGGTATATATACAAACTCACAAACTATAGGTACATATCTACTTCTTTATTTTGTATCTAAAGGACGACGTCTGTCGGGTTTGCTAGTATTATATGGATACGGTTGCTATTCTGTACATATTATTTACCTATCGATAGAGTTTAAAGGCCATCAGGCCTAAAAGTAAAAGACCTTTCGAAAAAAAAGCTATTCTGCTCTCATAGCGACGATGGTCGAGTGGGTATGAGCTCGGCCTCTTAAGCGGTCCAGGTTCGATTCTGACCCACCTCTTCCCGTGGTGGTTGAAATGATTTTTTTTATATTTCTAAGTGCACTCTAAACACCAGACCATCGCTCACTCATCGGTGAAGGAAAACATCGCGAGGAAACCTGCACGCCTGATGAGATTAAAAGTCTTTGAAGGTGTATGAAGTTAACCAAATTAAGCCAGCGCCTCGGGGAACTATGTCCCGATACCCTCATCACCTGATTTCGATGAGACCCGTGCCCAGCAGTGGGACATATATGGGTACTTTTTTTACTTTATTCTGCACTAACATAATATACAACAATTTATATATTGGAGATCAGCACCCACTGGACCCTTTCAATAAAAAACATCCTATCCAGTCAGGTAATTACAACGTCGTTTCCACGTACAGACAATGGGCTCATGTGTCAATACGTTATACACCGTAAATGTATAACCGTAAAGTACGTTTTAATATGCAAGGAAGCAGTTCTCTCTTTACCGTGTATATTAATTTTGAGGTCGCCCGTCCATCTCGCAGGCACTCGCAGGTGTTTAGTTGATTGAAATTCATCATGATATTTTTGTAGACACCATTGTTATAGTTGTAGAGTGATTGTAGCATTCTATAAAGTATAGGGTTTATATTAAATTTATTGATGAACATTAATGTAAAATCTTTGCGTATAATGTATCATCAGTGTTACAACCACTATCATCATCATCATCATCATCACTATCATTATTATAAATTTCTTCTATCCACTGCTATAATAACTAATAAGATATTACTTTTAAATTCTTCACCTCCTGCTACTTTTAGGTTTCCTTTAATCCGTAAAAGAAGTTTTCATGAGCTTTATACTAGACAATATTAACATAGTGTGTTTCATAAATATTAGTAAAACATTCTGATTTACTGAGAGAGCAGCGGATATCTTTGCCAAGTCATTAATGCATAATATAATTAAAATAATTTAAACACTCAACATATCCTCATTGATAAGTGTTAGAATAATGCAGTAAATTAAAATTTTATTAATATCAGTATAACATTTAGAAAATATCACCGGATTACTAAATGTTGATGCACATTTTAATAAATAGCCGACTGACATCATGTGTTAGCTATTTGTTTTTATGTCATGGGAAAATCCAAGTCCGACTCAGAATAGCAAGGAAACGGTCTGTCTTGCCCGAGACTACGCATTATTCCGTGTACTAGTGACGAGACTATCCGACGTGGTGTCACAAAGTAGAGTCAATCGACTTAGAAAATGTCACACGTCACAATACAACCAGATATGGCGTCACATGACAGATAAGCAGGACAAATTCTTAACGCACAAAGATGACCTCTGCTCTTACTAAGATGATATTATACCTTTATATACCTTTCCTATACTAATAAATATTATTACAAGACAATGTATGGACGTAAGCAGTGTCATGTTGCTTTGCAGCCAAATTGGGCCGGCACGACCGGGGAGGAAACTCACTCACATGAAATCGGCATAAAGTGACAGCTAAGCTTAAAAGTTTTGTGTGGTTTGTGACTTTCCGGTGGCCCATTGGGGGCAACAACAAAATTGGACAAAGGGAAAAGGAGGGCAACGCATCTGCATAACCTCTGGCTATGTGGATGTCTATGGGCGTCGATAGTCGCAAGACTGTTTGTTTGCCCTAGTATGCTATAAAATGAGGTTATCCGTTTTAATCTGTCATTATTTTAATACTACTTTATCGTTGAGCAGCAAAATTACCATCATCACTTCGAATATGGCTATAATTAGCGCAGGCAACTGATACAGTTGTATTACATCACAATCGATACATCCCTCCACGATTCCAATAAACTCGATAAATATTTATTCCAAACTCCCTACTATTGATAAAAACCCCGTGCATTGAACTGGAGGTGAAAGAACGTCTCGCTTCGATGCTGGATCACTCACTCGGTTCTCGATAAAAACTCGCAAGCAACTCGTGTGAGTGACATCGGACTGCAATTGTACCTATTGTTAGACCTAGACTAGACATTACATTTACTTTATTAGTCTAGTGACTTGTATACCACTAAACACTAGTATGACACTGAATTTGGTAATAGGCATATTTTACAGATATTTAAACTAGGATATTGAGTCTCGTATATAATATTTGTAGATAATGTCGAAATATCGAGCTCCGCTAAATAAAAATAAAAACATGGTAATGATGCCCTTTAGAATAGTTTTAGTATTTCAATTATTATAAATATACTAACCCAGAGATTTTCACAAACTTCAAAGACTTTCAATCTCATCAGACATGCAGATTTCTTCCGAAACCTTCACCGGTGAACGAGCGATGGTCTCGTGTTCGCTGAGAAAATAAAGAAAAACTAACTGCAAGGCACACTGCACATTTCGTTTCTTGTTAAAACAAGCAGGTCGAAAAAACATTAAGGGCCTGTTTCACAATCTCCCGTTAAGTTCCCTATAGGCTATAGGCAACATATTTGACAGATGTTTGACAGATACTCCATACTCTATCTGTCAAATATGTTCCCTATAGCCTATAGGGAACTTAACGGGAGATTGTGAAACAGGCCCTAAGAAAATCCTAATGAACTGATCTTTCAATTATTCTTGTAAGAAATGAAAGGGATGTGTCTTCTCATTCAATTTAAGCTTAAACTGTCTATTATATCAACATCATCGTAAGATTGAAAAGTACACACATAAATGTATGTTTAGTCCAGCTAGTAACCAACGCCTCGCGTGACTTTCTTTTCTGTGTAAAAGCTGTGAAAGCATACAGTTCTTGTATTTGGTCGTGACAGGTGGGTCTGTTACCGAATATATTACGAATACTTTGATATGCTCAACACGTACTAATTGACTAGTACTTGGTTCTGCGTTCCAGGCGACTGGACTTACACACTTCTCACTTCACAGTAATGAAACGATACTAAGCAAAGAACGCTTCTGTCTATGTCCTGGTATCATTTTTGGTTTTATATGAGTTTGACGGACGCACAGTTGCGGATATCATTTAAGTTATAGTCTATGAATTGGTTTGAATTCATAGACTAAGACTTCGGGAGTGCTGTGACACGTCAAAGTATTGTTTGTGAATACTGGTGCAAGTATTTCTATTTCTCTATGGCCACAGTCATCAGACATTTTAATTTCTTTTAGGGTGAAAAAGAGGTTGTAAATATGTACAAAATATATCAATCATTATCACAAGTATACGAATGTTATGTCAAAATGAATAGCTCCATGGATGAATATATTTTGCCGGTGGGTGTCGCGCTACCTGCTGCTGCGGTTGAGTACCACTATCTTGCTTGTTTATGCCGTAATGTAGCTTTTCTGTGTTCCATAGAGAATGGCAAGACAGACAGTTTATTGGCTCTGCGACTTAACATCTTATGTCTAATAATAATCAACGCATAAATGAGTTGAAAAAGAGACAACACAACTCCAATAGGTATCAAGTAAAAAAGTATCAAGTATCAACCCTTCATGTCCCACTGCTGAGCACGGGTCTCCTCCTCGAAATCAGGCGAGGAGGGTAATGGGCCAATAGTTCATCGCGCTGGCCCAGTGCGGGTTGGTGAACTTCACATACCTTCAAAGACTCAATCTCATCAGGCATGCAGGTTTCCTCACGATGTTTTCCTTCACCGGTGAGCGAGCGATGGTCTCGTGTTTTAGGGTGCACTTAGAAATTTAGAAAGACCCATTTCAAGGCACACACGGGGGGGAGTCAGGATCGAACCCGGAACTCTCGCATAAGAGGCCGAGTCCATCCACCACTGGACTATCGTCGCTCCAAATAGGTATATGTTAATAAGGTAAAGTAGGTTATGTTATGGGCGTTTCTGTCCACAATAAAACGTTGCAAGAATTAAGATAGGAAAAGTTTTGTCGCTGTAGATTTATCTTGTAGTAATGTAGACATTCGAATCTTTATATTCGCACGCAAATTCACATAACGACGTATAAAATAACTTTGCCTCTTAAACCAGTTTCAATGTTTCGAAATTATGTTTAAATCTTAGAGTAAGCAAAGCTTGTAAACTCTCAAGCTTAAATGCATTTAGACAGGTCGAAAGAAGAGAATTTTATCTTAGACGTATAATAAGGCAATACATTACGTACGCCAATTAAAAATTAGTAAAACATGCAACGATCAATTAAAACATACCCCAGTGAAAGTTGTGTCATATATTTAATTAAAATAGTTATTTAGCAATAAGATTTTTTCGTTTTTCTATGTATTGTATTTCTGGTACCATTTTTTTTTTCTTTTACGCCGGGAAATGCACTGACGCACCCCGCTGGGGAGTGGGTCTCCCCAGGCGGGTATGTGGGACTCGGAGGGTAGGTTCCCATCCTCACCCCTTTTGTCCCCTCTTCTAATAAGAGGGGTACAAATAGCCCCCTCGCGTCGGCTCAATTCGTTTCGCCCAAGGTGTTGGGGTCATTCTAAGCTACTGAGCCTCACCGCCACGATAAGGTCTGAACCATGGTGGGGAAAATTCTGGTACCAACCCTGGTAATGGCTATCATCCATTAGGATTTCCATGCTTCATCAAAATAAAAATCGTTAGACATGCAACAGGGTGATGATTATGTTATAGAGATATCATATAAACTTGCTTGTTTTAAATTCCTATTAGCTTGTTCCGCTTTAGTACTTTGAACCAGTCATACAAATAGAATGCATTTACGCCTATCTTATTCTCTAAATTGATAAATATCTTGTCTTGGTACAATACTACATTCTTAACTGTGAGCCATAGCATTTACGTTATATAGTTACCTACTATATACAAAGGAATGTCTTTAGTACTACAAATAAGGATTAGTATTTTTTTTCGTGTTTGTTACACCAATAAAAAAGTTTTTCAATACAAATTGTCAAATTTACACATAACATACATCTTAGACATATTTCTCATCACTATGGAATTTGAAATTCAAAATAAATATAAAACTATTTATTTATTATAATGGTATTTCCTAAAATAATTGCCATATACACATTGCAAAGAACAAATATTTTCACAATCGATGTTTTTAGTATGTATTCATTATTGTATTATGTGTAATTTACAAAAGATTCTCTCTTCAAAGGAATTTTAAAATAGACGCGCATCTCTGTAATGGTCTGGTTATCAATTATCCACGCCCTTGGGGTCTAAGACCGGTTCCATCCCGAGGGACGTAAACAGGTCCGCTTTAATGGGATCTCTTCTTACGATAATTGCTAAGACTCTTCGCTTACACTAGATTTAAAATAAATACTCGTAACAAGAAATTACGTATTTAATGGTTGTATCAAACTATACATTATTTTAATATTATCTTAAACTAATATATAAAGCTGAAGAGTTTGTTTGTACGCGCTAATCTTAGAAGCTATTGGTCGAATTTGAATGATTCTTTCTGTGGTAGATAGCCCATTTATCGAGGAAGGCTATAGACTAAATATCATCCCGATAAGACGCTGTTGCAAATCTTTAAACGCAGGCGAAGCTGCGGGCAACAGCGATATTATCATGCTTAGTTATCAAGCTTTTTCCCTTCAATGCTGGACATATAATGTCTCATTCCAGGAAAGGAAATACTTGAAATAATATATATCTCGTACTAGCCGATTATTTTATTCGCAATAACCCTGGTTAACTCTGTCATTCGTGTGAGATATTTGTGTTTATTCCAAAGCCTAAACTGAAATATTATTATTATTAATAATGAATAGCCTAAAATTAATAAATCTCCAAGAAGCCCTCATATCAACCTACAAAAAGTAGCTATTTTAAACATGCCGTATAGTTTGGAAATAAATTTTTACAAGCAGAAGAAAACACACAAGAAATAATAATAATGTAGTAAGTTGCGATCGAGGTATAAAAAATAGCATATTGGAGAATACTATGTTTGTTTGCATGTTCGCGTCTTACTTGATTGCGCTGGCTAACAGCAATCATACCAACATTACTTCAACTAGCGCACACTTCCGTGAGATTAAAATAGAAATATCTTTTTTGCTAAAGGCTCACTAGTCACTACATATATTTACAAATCTTCGTATCAAGTAGTGCTGAGTTACTGCTAACATGGCACGTAGCGCAGACAGTAAACAATATGATAACTGCAGGGCTATTCTCTAAAAACCATTTCGATATTGAGCTTCACTGAGTGATAGAGCTCAATTTACGATCTTTTCGAAAGCGAACTTTGTTGATATATACAGATAGTCGAGTTTTAAAGAATACAAATTCGTCATATCACCGCGGATTCCGCTTTCAAGATTTGAAAACGACCTTACAGAGTAGCCCTACAGTAGGGCTATTCTGTAAGAAACTATTTCAATATCGAGCTTCACCTAAGTGATACAGCTCACATTACGTCACTTCGAAAATGATCTTTATTGACATAGGTAGAGAGTTGAGTTTTAAAGAATACAAATCCGTCAAATTCGTCATAGCACTGCGGATTCCGCTTTCGAGATTCGAAAACAACCTTACAGAATAGCCTTACTGGTATCGGTTTCGGTCGGTTCACTCGATGGTAAGTGATAAGACATCCAAAGACACCTGTGAAATCAGAGGATTAATAATTTTCCGGTTTTTCAAATTAGTCTATGGATTAGGAAATGCCCTAGGTGGCAGCTGATTCCATATAATGGTCGTGCGAAGCGGGACACTTCGTGTCCCAAATGAGTCATTAATTATTAGACATAGGTAATGGGACAATCCCGTTCGCACAATCGCCAAATATCGATGGTTAAAAAAACGTCTGAATGACAAATGGATGCCAGCGTCACACCAAAGCGTTTTTATCAAACTTTTTATCAAACAAAGGTGTATTTTAGACGTTATGGGCTGGAAATTAAATCGAATTGAACATATGAATCCCGGAACTCGCGCCAACGTCGGGTTTTAACGCGACGGTTATTTAACTCTCATGCAGGAGGTCTTACTGGTTTACTTTTACAAATATTATATATGTTATCTTTAATACCACACTAGCTGTTGCCTGCAAATTCGCCTGCGTTCACTAATATCCACAACGGGATGATAAATAGCCTATTGTCTTACTCGATAAATGGGCTATCTAACACTGAAACAATCTTTCAAATCAGACAAATAGTTCCTGAAATTAGCATGTTCAGACAAACTAACTCTTCTTCGCTTTATATTAGTGTAAGATATATCTATTTCGAATGTAATACTATGAGAATTCTAATAAAAGTTCTCTTTTTTCCAGACTTACGTGACAGAGAACTCAGACATAAACTCTCAGGGTATTTTAGAGAGTTTGAACAGCAAGTACTTCTACTACACACGTACAAGGGGACTCTTCAGGATCTGCTATCCCAAAGAACGACCTCCGACAGGTAAGATTAAGGTTGAATATTGTATACGATAGTACATTTATGTAAATAGCATTCTTATGTGGCCGGTTCCGATAAAACCAAACTAGAAAATGGGTTTTATTCTCGAAATAAATTCATAAATTAATGAATATTTGAAATACGTTTTAGGGCCTGTTTCACAATCTCCAGTTAAGTTACCAATAGGCTATCGGCAACATGTTTGACAGATAGAATATGGAGTATCTGTCAAATATCTGTCAAATATGTTTCCGATAGCCTATTGGGAACTCAATTGGAGATTGTGAAACAGGCCCTTAACCATATTAAACTATCTTGTCTTTATAATTTACATGAGTAGTTTTCATTGGTGTGTTTTATTTATGAGAAGATTTTTGAACTAAATACTTCTTTACGCACGCTAGATTTGGGATGCAAGCTGGTGAATGCTTGACAGGACCGTTACGTTGAGAGTATAAGTTAGTGAAGATAGAAAGAGAGAGAGTTACGTGCATTCAGGATGGTCGTGCATATTCAAGAGGGCTTGAATAATATATTGAGTATTAAATATTAATTCTTATAATTTACTACTAAATACATTATTCAATTATGTAATTTATATTAATACTCTTAGTCAATAATTAGAAATGAAATAAAAAATGTTTCATATGACTCAATGGTCAATACGTTAAGATATTTCCCAACTTCTTAACGACTTACTCAAGAACCACCTTTGAACTGCAATTAATTGCACAATTCTATGCGCCTCACTATTTATCTGACAGTTTTGACTGACTTGTATTAACATCAGTAAGCTGCTGTTCACATCTTAAGCTACTATCGGTATTCCAGCAGCCAAGAATCCGATGTATGAGTCCGATTCTTGTATGAGTGAAGTCTTAGTTAGTTATAATTGTATCGTAGGTAGTTATAATTGTTAATAAGTCCGCGGTAATCATCATCATCATCTTCCTAGCCATTATTATTCCCATTCATTTGGGGTCGGCTTTTTATATGTCTTGTGCCTCGATTCTGGCCTCATACTCGTTAGTTCTCGCGTCATTCCACACTCCTCCATATCTCTCCTTATCCCGTCCAGCCATCTCTTCTTCGGTCTTCCTCTTCCTCTATACCCTTCCATCCGCATGTCCGCGTGTCACGTGTTAACAAGTCCGCGGTAATATAGGTAATTAAAAAAAACTACATTTCTCTTTCTTTGTAATTCGTCTAACAGCTTGAGAAGGTCTTTAAAGGGGAAATATAGTCTAATATAATAAAACTGAAAGGTCTATTTGTATGATTTACGCTACTGCACCTAAACGGATACGTGTCGGATTATTTTTTGACTTGATAACGTCTAATAAATCGATATCACGGGCAGCATGCACGAAAAGTTGACGTCATGTAGCGTTACGAAAGCGAGAGCGCGGCACGAACGAGAGAGGCATCATCGGCTCAGTTCGGTTCGTGCTGCATGTAATGTTTGACGTTGTCACGTCAAACTACCGTCCGTAAACCGACTTTACAGACAGCCAATTTTTTTATTTGTACTTAATAACCCGATTTTTAAAAACGTTTATGGAAAGAAGTACACAATATATTTCATTGGGTAAAGCTCAATTTTCATCAATTTCATACATATAGGTATAAAATATAACCTAACCAAAATACCACGGTAAGAGCATCTGCGTCTAATGACCATTAGAACGTTCTCAATTCCATTGGAGCGGAGAGATGACGCAGTGTATTATAATAGACAGTATACCCATAACGTAAATCTGGTATTTGCGTGTAAGAGTAGGTGTAGCTTCACAATACACACGGCGGACTTCAATACCGTATATTTTCCGTTCTGACCTTAATATAAGACATTAATAGGTAGGTTTTTAATGATAATAATATATATCGCTGGGAAGGTTACGCTTTTTCGCCTGTCTGGGGTTCTTGCTTATGTATCGAGCTTAAGACGATGTAGTTACTGATATCGAGATGTATTATTGTGTAGGTTTATTTGATGAGTCAGGTAACAGGTTATACAAAGGGCTACGCTGTTCTTTTCTGTTAATGGGATATTATGAGTTAGCATTTTTTTTATTTTGATGCTATCATTGAGCATATTATAACCGAAATAGAAATTGATGGACAATTGGCCGATAAACATACATACAGATGAATGTTTGGTTAAATTTCTGTTAACACAAGTGACATATCACCGATTATTTTTTATCTTTTCCCGGATCACTTTACTAATACATCCGGTTGTATTATGCTTGATAGGAGTAATAAATCATGTGACCAAGGGCGTAAAGACATGTAATAGTAGATTATTAGGATTCGCACTTACGACTTTTCAGAGCTATTAATTACTCCAAAAATTGGTTGTCTGTAAAGTCTGTTTACGGACGGTAGTTTGACGTGACAACGTCAAACGTTACATGCAGATCGAACTGAGCCGATCGCTTGAGCCGATCATGCCTCTCTCTCGTTCGTGCCGTGGTCTCGCATGCGGAACGCGACATGACGTCATCTTTTTCGTGCATGCTGGTAATATCGAGTTATTAGACGTTATCACGTCAAAAGTATAGAGGATGGAAATGATGATGATGATGAAGTACTTTAAAAATTAACAATAAGGCTCGCTGACATCTATATTTGATTTCTTACTTTCTAACAACGGAGGTGGTCACGCCGCTTAAGCTCAATGAACACGACTGAATTAGGAAGATTCAAAGAACAACACAAACAAAATCTCATATTGCTTCAGCTTTTAATCCTAGTCGCTAGAGCTATCCAAACAATTGAGCAGTGATAGCTCCAATATACATATATTTTATTTAAGAAAGAAAAGAAAGAAAGAATAAGCTTTATTGCTTTTTATATTTAGAAAAAACATGGTATTGGGAGGGACGAAACCGCGAGCGACGGCTAGTTAAATATTAATTAAAAAAACTACTAAGTAATTAAATTAGAATATTACCAAAACATTGACTAATAGAATGATTAAAAAATGTTACAATCTGTGTTATTATTTCGTCAGTACTATTACATGTTAATAATTAATAACTTAATTAACAGCTAGCAATTAATATGAATCTGTTAAATTTTTATTTCGATCGAATCTGTTGGAATCTATGACAAATATTTATACTAATATAATCTCCATAGACTGATTTAGATACTTTATATTTTTATTTGTAAGCAATTTTTTACAGCTGGCTAAAAACATGTTTCAATAGGATTTATTAGATATTTAAAAAACCTATCTCTTAACGTTATCACTGCTTGTATGACATTATTTAAGTTGCATACTTTCTTTTATCTTCTTTCTGTCTGCTTTTGCCTTTATTCCTAAATCAGTCTACTGTCTATATTTTAGTATATCTAGACTAAGTCTCGGTGTCTAGAATGTTCTATATATGTATATGACCTGATAGAAACAGCTCATTTCTCTTCAATACAAAGGCTTGGCAAGAATTCAACTTGTAGCCTAGAAAACAACTGCTTGTTACAATGTAATTATGATTTCTCCATCCACTTTCCTGCTTCCTAATACATATGATACTAAAATGGCTTCAACCATTACGATGTTACGGAGTATTAAAGTCGAAAGTCGCTTGCAAATTTCTTACGTCCGCCCTACTAACTACCAAATATTTGAAAGTAACGTCATAATATGTTCAGTATATTCAGCGCGAGTGCCTCGCCCATGTATGGGTTCCGTGCGTTTTGGGGCACGCAATTATGTCTTCTGAAGGTCTAGGCCGACGCGTGATTTGTGAATAAAAAAGATTGAAGTTTGAAGTCTGTTAGAATTATTATAAATGTTATTTCGTTTTAAAGGTTTCTACGAATACAAATATGGTAGAATACGAGGTCACCTCCGTTTGATTTTTTTGTAATTTATATAAAATGGGTATGGAGATTCGTAACGTAAGTTGTATGAATGATGCACCATCGCAGTCACCTAATGGAAAGCGAGTTTATTCGAGATTATTATTTATTATGGTATACATAGCTCTCGTTATTGAAACTATTTAAAACACGATATTTACCATGATTTTTTATCATTGTTTCGCGGAGCTCGATATTTCGACATTGTCTACGAATGTCGTGTTCACGAATCTCCTGAAACAATGCTAAAAAACATGGTAAATATCTCGTTTTAAATAGTTTCAATGATGAAAATAACCATGTTAATTTAAAATCCTATATAGCTCTCGTTGCTAGTAATTAAATCCGTTCCCAGTTCGGCCTTACATCTGAAACACTTAATCAAATCAAATCTAAAAAAAAAAACTTTATTTCGTGGGTAACACACAAAACCGTCAAGGTGCAATTCGCTGGTTGGCACTAAACATGTACGTGATCTCGATGACTTGATAATCACGGCGTGCTAATTACAACGGTCAACATATTGTACATCTGTCGTGGAATACATCTGATGTTTGGGAATTCGGAATTCAAAAATGCGTTCATGGTAAGGCGCCTAGTAATTTGCCAAATATGCGTTTATGTTCATTAGTTGAGTCTGATCAGTTGGTTTGCAACCCATACACCCGGTTTCTGACAGGATGATCGACGCAAAAGTTAACAAATCAATTGTCAAATCTCTTGTTAAGTGTCAAATGAGTTGCTAGAAACATGGTGAAATTACTTAATTTGATCAGCCTGTTAGTTGACATAGCCATGTCTCTGTAGCCACTACAATGAAAAGCTGTCAAATGACTCTAGAATCGCATTTTAACCACCATTAACAACCATGTTAGTGGACACACACTTTGACCAACGTTTCAGAAACTGGGCGTTATTCTAGTTATTTAACCATAATGGCGGTTATCAATGAACACTACGGTCAAACAATGGTCCATTTCGATTGATGCCAAGGCGTTGTATAACATTCAATAGTCGTGTAATCGAACAATGTTTAAGGCCCAATGTTTTCCGATAGCGAAGGTCGGGCCTTGACCCTCGGCCACAATCAACTTCCACCCATAGTCACGGGCTAGATTTAAGGTAAACGAGGCAAACTTCAGTGACCTTTAAAAAACATTCGTAATACTACCATCAGTTATGGGGAAAAGAGAAAAGTTATGGGATCCTAATTGGGGATCGTAAAAGAAGCAGAAGCGTAGGAACGGAATTTTGTTTATAGCGTTAAAAAGAACTGAATCACATCAGAGTAGAATCTTTAAGAGTGAATTGCGAATGACATGCAAGCTATAGGATATAATAGGATTTGTAAGTTGGAGTAGCATTTGGAGGATGTTGGTCGTAGAGACAATAAATTACAATATTACTAGCTGTCCCGACAGACTTCGTTCTGATAAAAGTACCAATATAGCTGTTAAAAAACAGGGGTTGATCGATTAAAAATTAAGAGTTGGGTATTATTTTTGAATACTTACATAAAAAATTACAACATTTTTTTTAATCTAAAAAATTAAGTCAATAGGTGATCCACCCTTAACAATTTGGAGTATAAAAATAGATGTTGACCTATTCCCGATAAGCACACAAAATTTTATGAGAATCGGTTTAAAAAGTTTCGAAGAAGTTTGGTAACAAACACAGCGACGCGAGAAGATTATAAAAGATTATATTCTCATATTCTTAAAGGTTTTGTCGTTGGTTTTTTGCTTCAATTTAACTAAATGCTTTAGTTTTGCATCTTCGTGCAATACAAAAGTTTTTAACTATCCGTTTAATCTTTGAAGGCCATTTCACACTCGTCTCGAACACTCAATTTTTATTCCACTTTTTTGAATGGACGGAAAGACAGACAGACAAGTAGTAGAATATCACAATATAATTGCTTTGAAGATTCCTCTTTAAGATGACTTTCCATATAAAAATTCAAAGGGCTTTACACATTAATATATTGTCAACATATTTATTAACATATTTTCTCTTTTAATCTTCTGTTATCGGTTACCTTTCGTTAGTGAAATCTCAGACGAGTTTATTACGTTCACTCTCACGGTCAAATTTCCAATTTACATTCAACATGCCACGGCTCGATGTTATATGCTGTTATCCAATTTCTTGGTAATTTTTTCGCACTTGTAACGTATGCAAGTATTAAATGTCACAAAGCTGTAAATAATATGGCAACATTAATTTTTCTCTGCAAATATGTGTGTAATGGTGTAGGTATGATATACTTAAGTAGAATATATACGAGTTTAAAGCTCTGTAAAATGTGACCTTATCGCGTTCGCGTTTGTGATTGGTCGCTTTCGGTCGAGTGACGTCACTTAGTTGTAATTTAGTTATTGTTCTCTCTGTGCATTTCACAGGCTGTTGCTAAATTTGATTAGATGATTGTATAGTGAAAGGATGTCGTAAAACAAACGATTAGTTTATTCGAAGTTTGAATATACTATATATTAGTGGCTGTAATGTTTTGGTATAGTAAAAATTAATGGAAGCCCATTTCAAGTAAATTTGTATACTATATATTATAGATAAATAAAATTAAAATGTCTCTAATATTAAGATGAAACCATTTTTAATTAAATGCACAATGTGAATGTACACACGGTATTCACCAAAATAACATGTTTTACAATTTTTGTCTGTCTCTATCTGTCTGTTTGTTTTGGCTAATCACTGTAACTGCTGGACCGATTTTGACAGAACTTTCACTGGCTTAAGCTTAGACTTAGGCTATAAAAATAATCATCATTAATCCGGAAACGTCAGCGAACTTAAGCTAAGGCGGGAGAAGCCGCGGGCAACAGCTAGAAGGAAAGGATGAAAGAAAGAAGAAAATATTTTTATTGTTCACAACAAAATTATTATTATTATTCAAGTTAATGATATGTACTTCTAAAAGTTTGCTATTTACATATTAACAATGTCGTTCTGAATATTTTACAGCAAATAAAATGTAACTTGCATTGATAGAAAATATAATATAATAGTTGTTAAAGCTTACATTGACTTTCATTCCAGCGCCTCTAGCGGACACTTGAGGAACTAAGAGAATTGTATGGATTAATACGTAAAGTAATATCCCGTGACAACTCTTACACAGCTGTTTCGTAATGATTATCTGTAGTGCTATACTGTAAAAAAACATTTCGATATCGAGCCTCACCTGAGTGATAGCGCTGACTTTACGAACTCACTTGACCGTGATTAGGTAAGCGGTAATACCCCTTACGGAATCCCGAATTCGTACTAATAATGTCACCAATCTCACGCAACAGGGTTCGTTAAGTGTGTCGCTGCCGGGACTGTCGAGTTTTAAAGAATACGAATTTGATATCTCGCCGCGGATTCCGCTGTCGAGATACGAAATTGTTTTCACAAAATACTGCACTCGAACTATTCGATTTTTAACAGTTATTCGAATTCGACTGGACCTTGTCAGAACTATTAAAACTTTGCCCAATCTCCGCTTCCAAATGTTCGGTTGTTTTTAATATGTTTCGGAAACCATTCATTTGTCAAATCCGGCCAAACGAGTATTTATTTTTATTTAACCCGGTAGTGTTATTTGTAGCCTTCCTTTTTATGGATGTAACGTCAATATTCTATAATAATAAAGACTTAGTATTAAACTTAATAAATATATAGAAAAATGCTGATGCAGTAGAAAATACACATAATGTGTTAATATACAAATCATGCTGTAGAAGCTGCAGTAGCTAACAGCTATTCCGTCTCAACGCACCACAGAAGCATATTGGTTAAATATATTTAACCTAACTTCCTAAGATTAAGATAACTTCCTTAGTAATTGCTAGATTTATAGAACGTAGACATGCGAATATTTTTCAAGATTATTCTCCTAATCATCATCATCATCAACATCATTATCAGCCTTAATCCGCCCACTGCTGGATATAGGCCTCACTGAACGCTAAGATGACTGACCCCTTGCCACTCGCATCCAACACAGGCCGGCCATTAGTGCAGATCGTCTTTCCATCTGGTTATAATTGATATTCTTTTCTAAAGTCATTTAAAAAAAAAATCACACCACGCATTCATGATCCATTATTAAATTCATCAAACTTGTCATATTTTGTTTCATTTAACTTGGCAAAGATTTATCTCACCGGTTTTTCTAATATCTTGGACCTTTACATGCTACATTGATATGAAAGGACAAACACATTTAAATACAACTATTTCTTATATTGACATTATTATTACTGGCGTTCATTGAGGGAGGCCTGTGTTCAGTTCGCTGAGCTGAAGGCGCTCGCAGCGGTTTTAGTGTGGTAGTGCTCTCCAATGAGAGTCCCTAGAAACCCCACTTTGCCTAAACGAGGCCCTGGCATTTTGGCTAGGCCCCCTGGTAGGTGCGTATTTCCACTGCGATATCAAAAAAGGCCTACGGTTAGTGGACGGATACAGGCTGATGATGATTATAAGTATCATTACACCAGGCAGGACGTGACTTTCTCGTGCGTCTATACCGGGCGGGTGAAATCTTCGTTCCACAAACACCCAACCGGTCGTAACGTTTCTACGTCTTATGATAATGTCTGTGGGTACTGAGTACCCATCCCATATGTATTATGGACCTTAATATCGGTATTAAAGTCACCGTTACATTGGAGATAAAATCTTTTGTGATAGGACTTATAATTTGATGCTTCTGCTACTTTTGTTTGTGTGACTTAAAAGTAAATAGTAAAGAATCAACCCTTATATGTCTCACTGCTTTGAACGAGTCTGCTCCTCGAAATCAGGCGAGAAGGGTAATGGGCCATAGTTAACCGATGCGCTGGCCCAATTCGGGTTGGGGAACTTCACATACCTTCAAAGATTTTCAATCTCATCAGGCATGCAGGTTTTCTCACGATGTTATCCTTCACAGTTGATTGAGCGATGGTTTAGGGTTTTCTTAGAAATTTAGAAAATCCTATTTCAAGGGTGTCAGATCGAACTTAGACCCTCCCGCTTAAGAGACCGAGCCCCACCCAACTGTAGGGCTATTCTTTAAAAACGGAAAACCATTTCGATATCGAGCTTCACCTGAGTGATAGAGCTCACTTTACGTCACTTCGAAAGCGAACTTTATTGATATAGATAGATAGTCGAGTTTTAAAGAATACAAATTCGTCATATCACCGCGGATTCCGCTTTCAAGATTCGAAAACGACCTTACAGAATAACCCTACTGGACAATCGTCGTCAAATCGACGACAGACCAGCTCAGTCAGTCGAGCGTGAGAAATAAACCACATCTATATATTATTTTTATTAAAAAAATAAATTTCAGGGCCTGTTTCACAATCTCCCTTTAAGTTCCCTATAGGCTATTGGCAACATATTTGACAGATGTTTGACAGATAGAGTATGGAGTATCTGTCAAACATCTGTCAAATATGTTGCCAATAGCCTATAGGGAACTTAAAGGGAGATTGTGAAACAGGCCCTCAGTCTCTTAAGTATTTTTTTAAATTAACTGGCCTTTTCCTCTAGTGGTTGGTGGGTTCGGTTCCAACCCAGGACAAATGTTTGTATGATGAGAATGATCCTTTGTTCTGTGTCTGGTTGTAATTTATCTACAATAGTTAGGTATTTAGAAATATATAAGCATGTATCAGTTGGCTGGTTGCTATACAGACTCAGCTTAGTTTGGGGTCAAATGGCCGTATGTAATTTGTCCGTGATTATATTTCCTCGGTAGGATTATAACTTGCAGTCCCTGCAAATGGTATACTTACAGAGGCAGTCAATATTATCTAGCTTAAAAGTATCTTACCATAGCTATACTAAACTTGTAGACTTGTTAAATAAATTATTCGAACATAAATTCCTTGAACGTTAAGTAAATAGTTTGCAGTGAATGCTTAGCGCGTTCTAAATACCTCAGTACCAGAAGGTATTTGGTAAAACGTTTACACACGAACTCTTACTAAGGCTGTCCCACATGCGACGTGTTATACGGTCTGTCCTTTTCAAAATAAACAGGAACATTTTCATGACAATATAGCTTTTTTTTAATAATAGCCTAAGGCCATCGGGCTAACAGAATAGATTCGAGAATAATGCGTCTGGTATATCTACATCTACATCTACACTTCTATCTACACTTCTACACTAATTTTTTTTTAATCTTTATTTATTTAGAGGCTTTTGTACCTAATGGACACATGTCAGCCCCATACTAATATTATAAAGATTAAAACTTTGTTTGTTTGTTTGGTTGTAATGAATAGGCTCAAAAGTACTGGACTGATTTCAAAAATTCTTTCACCATTCGAAAGCTACATTATCCACGAGTAACATAGGCTAAATTTAATTCTGAAAAAAAAAGGGTTCCGTAAGATATTTGGGTTTTTCGGACACAAGATGTAAAAAATCATTCAGGAAAGTTACTTATTTTGCGTACTAAGATCCCGTTGTAAGTCTTAGTTAACGCAGGTGAAGCTGCGGGCAACTGCTAGTGTAACATAAAAACTAAACAAAACTCAACATTGCTCATCAAGTGGTTGCACGCTTCGAAGTATTAAAAGCATTTCATAGATTCTTATCTCATTCTCAGCTCCGAGAAGACAGTGCATGTTTTGCTCAAGATCAGTTGATAACATCTGTGACAGTGTTTACTTTTACAACTGTCATCGCAAGTGAAAGGTGATTCGAAACAGAACAGCGACAGCGATGACTGAAATGTAAACCACAATTATACATGTTACTAGCTGCCTCGACAGACTTCGTTCTGCCAAAAATATTGATATCGCTGTTAAAATACAGCAGTTGATCTTAAAAGGATGAAAATTTTAAGTAGTATGATGATGATCATTTTTGATATTTTGGTTTATATGTATTTATTTTTATTTTGGTTTGGATTTGGTTGTATCATAAAAAAATATTTAGAAAAAAAAATAAGGGGTGGATCACCCTTAACAATAGGATATGAAAAATCGATGTTGACAGATTCTCAGACCTACTGGTTATTCAAACAAAATTTCATGAAAATTGGTCAAACCATTTTGAAGGAGTTTGGCAAAAACCACCGCGACACGAGAGCTTTAAATGTAAGAGATAAAGAAATTTAAACATATAATTATTTTCACTATTATAACTATTGCAAATAGTATAACTTCACTTGTCGTAAAATCATTATTTGTAAAAAAAACTTATCATACTGTTTATTAAAACTCAAAAACGCGAATGAAAATCAGGTTTGGTTACAATAAATGCAAAATGAAAGGATTCAAAATCAAAAATCAAAATCAAAAAAAAAAATTGAATTAATTTCAAAAATTACATCCGACTATTTATAATCATAAATCAATGTTGATGTATTAATTTAAGTCTTATGATTAATGTGTAAGAGCCAAAAATGGAAATCACTGACCTTCGACACAAGACCGCGCTACATTTCACTTAGAAAGAGCTGCTTTCGAATATGGGAAGTAATTAAATGAACGGCATTATAAATTTTGGAGGGGCAAAACAAATTCGGCATTTAAATAATTTGGTTGGCATACAAAGATTTTGTACGCAATAAAATAAAGCTGGTAGCAATTCTTGTTCCGCAAATAATTTTGATAATGGTCGAAAATTAAATCATATATAAGCAGCTTACAATATTATGAGCTCGCATAATAAACATTCATCGGGCAAAATAATTACTTGAGCGGCACATTTCTTTGCATTACATTTTATGTCCTGTGTTCACACCGGTGTAGGTTTGCGCTATTTACCGCTAGATGGTGTTGTAAGTATGTTATTGAACAAAATTATAAAAATTGAAGAAGAAATTAATAAACTATATTATCATTCTTAGTAAAAGACTAGTAAATTAATTCAGGTCATGACGTCGTCAAATCCTGTGTTCAGCAGTGGTCCGTCCACTAAAGGCTGATAATATGATGATGAAATATTTTTCTTCAAGATTTTATTTTGTTTCAGTTTCGTAGATTTATGTAGATAGTAGATAGATTATGCAGGTATTAAAAATTGTAGATGGTGTGTAAAATAAACAAGCAGTTCAAAAACTTGCAATATTCAATTCAATCATTACCTACAAAAATCAAATCAAATTAAAACATTCAATACGCAAGAACGGATCGACAATTTTAAACTTATTTGTAACAAGACGTACAGCTCTACGGTTAACACTGTCCGCGCGCGCTCAGGCTGTACGCTGTCGTTCGTAAGTTCAAATCCTCTTCATACCATTATCTATGAATTTCTTCTTTTGTTTGTTTATACATTTTTAAATAATATTTTTTGATATTACAATAATTATAAATACGATTTACAAACTAAAATTTTGTATAAAAATTGAATAAGAAATTATATTATCATTCTTAATAAAGGACCAGGGAATTAATTCAAATCATGACGTTACCAAATCCTGTGGACTGGGCTATAACGCAGAATTTAATGAAAAAGAAAGTTGCTTGAAGTTATATTCATGCTACTTATATAAGCAGCACAAAATTATTTTTTTTGCTTACCCTCCGAGTGCTTACCAAAATTTTATTAAACAGGAGCAGCACATTGCCCCTCTTTTAATTAATATGCCTTTCAAAAATAATTACAGCCATAAAAAATGACAAAAATTGCTGCTTGATTTTAAAATGTTTGCTGAACATAAGTTGCCGCTCAATTAGCTATTTCTGCTACCAGATTATATTTTTCTGCTCACAAAAATACGAATATTATGCTAGTCGTTTAAATAACACCCTTCGAATATTAGTGATGTTGCTAGTTTTGGATGTCATTGTCACAGACAGACATATTAATGAGTGAATCGTCTCCACTCACATAATACATGTACGTTAATGCTTCGAAACCACCAAAACTTATTTTAATTGTTTTTACCAAAAAGGATTTTTTTTTACTCGAAAAGAGGATTTTATCCAAAAAAATACTTTTTTTTTGGTTTGTGTAGTAGTATATTCAAATATATTTAACGAGGTTTAAACTTGGTCAATATGTTATAAGTAAGTACTTTTTTGGCGTTGTTTAAGTGAGGACTATGTTTAGTAGTGAATAGTGATGTTAACCTGATGATAACGAAATAGTTTCTTCTGTTTCACGTGTAGTCTGGAACTAAACTGAATATTACTTATATTCTAAGATCCAACATATCTCTAATCTCTTCATAATTGATGAAACCAATTGCTCATCTGTAGGTGTTTGTTATGTCATACTTTAACCTTACTCATAAACCTTCATACAAATAATACATTACTCATTACAATTATAATTAATTTTAGGCTCACGACAAAACACTTCGCAATTTGTATTGTCTTTGCTACTTAGATATCTATTATGTATGTATCATAATAGTTATTGTCTCTGTGATAAATATTCATTTAATAGTTTTATAATGATAAAGCTTTCAGTAATCTTATAAGATTACTAGGTGAGCCATCTGCTCACCTACCTACCGATTGAACTTAAAGGCCATCAGGCCTAAAAGTCTACATTTAAAACCTTTCGAAAAAAAACCTTACCCATAAGTTGTTTTATTATAATAGTAGTTGACTAACTGGTAAACTTTTTTAGTAAATGCTATTTCATTAATATAAAACTATCTTGAGGTGCTCAAAAATGTTTACAAATTCAAAAAAATAAAAGTTAGATTTGCTCATTATAATGAAACAATTTTTACGGATACTTTACTGCAACCATGGTCACGGGAGGACTGTAAAGTATCCGAAACGTCAGGCTCATAAAAAAACCAAAAAACCGCGATAAAATCCGCAAAAGTCGTTTCATTATAATGAGTAAAATTCACGTAAACATAAGAAAACAACACGTTTGATTTACTCTTCATCGGTTGATTTCATGAAATATATTCTTCAGAAATACGCAATATTTGTATCATAAGGTACATGCCAGCAATGCCAAAACCATGCCATTTCATCATGGATATTGGCAATTGATGTTTACAATCGACGTTTAGTATTAGTACGAGTACTTATACGATAATAGATTTCTTCTAATGAATACTATTATCATGTAATCTAACATCAGAAGGCTATCTGATAAAAGTTTCCGTTGAGATCATGTAATTAAGTTGTAAAGCTGTATAGATGATGTCACGGTCGGTGTTATCTGCTATCAAATTTGTAATGAGCTTATAATGATTAGTGATATCCTTGTAAGTGTGAATACTTATCAGAACTTATCTCTAAATGTTCTAAAAACAAGTTACTTTGTTTTAAAAATTTTTGGCTGATTTTTTTTTGTTAATTGTTTTTGCTGACGGTACATACATTTTTAAGAAATGCTGCTGATTGTGTTCTATTCTGTTCTTAAAAAATGTAAAAGTTACCTATAGGTTTGTTATTGCAAAAGTTTCGTAGGATTATTTGATGTCTGTTGTATTTATTAATTTGTAGTTGTATTGTAAATTAAAAATATTTATGTTACCTATAGGAGAATTTAATCGGGATTGGCTTGAATAAGGTTGCTTCAGTTTGAAGACTTACGTCTTCAACCAATGCGTTTTCCTCATGACCTACCGTAACGGGCCGAAAAGCGTTCCCAAAAGCGTTTCACGCCAGTCGTTTACGACTGAATGGGTGGCGGACGGGAGAACGGATGGCCGATGGGCCTATGAGGTTTAAGAGTGGATGCCGTGTTTAGGTAGACGAAGTGTTGCCCGGCCATTAACCAGGTGTGAAGACGATGTTAGCGCAGTGGCCGGTCCGTATTAGTTAGCAGCAAGGGATAAGTCGTGTTGGCGTTCTTTTTTTCCTATTTAAAGGATGACGATGATAATTGTAAAATAATTTGTAACTTCATCATTGTTACCCAAGGTCAAGTTTAAAAAGGCTTAACTTTTTCATCATTATGATCGTGTCTGACCACTGCTGGCCATGCTTCACTACCAAGAAGGTCGTAAGAGGACGTTTGATTGTACGAGGATCAGACAAAGGTGTGTTAGGCATTTCGCAAGCCGGCCCTGGCGCGTAGCTAGTGTTTTGTAACCGACGCACGACGCACGTACCGTGAAGGAATGCTGAACACTTAACGATGCTCCAGAAACACTCGAAACCAGCCAATTGTCAATATAACTGGCTAATGTGGACACCAGACTTATTGCGCTTTATATGTTATTTACAAACGATTGTGTAGAATATAGATAATATAAAATATATACACTATCTGATTTCCATGGTTTCTTGTCTAAAATTTGAAATAAGTTTTCTTGACAAACGCTTGAATTCTCAATCGCCACTCAAATATTTGGGGGCTCCTCAAACTACTATAATATTAATCCATATGGCATCAAAATGCAAGCAGCTCTCGAATTTGAGTTGTGTTTGAGTATTCGGGTAAAAGAATCTGTATTCGTTTCTTCAATAATTAGTTTATTCAACGTAATTTTTTTCAATACTAATCCAATCTTTATGTTCATTCAAATTGTTTTTTTTTTTTGACGTGACATCGTCTAATAAATATTACGGGCAGCATGCACAAAAAGTTGACGT
Organism: Lycaena phlaeas; assembly: GCA_905333005.2. Lineage (NCBI taxonomy): Eukaryota > Metazoa > Arthropoda > Insecta > Lepidoptera > Lycaenidae > Lycaena > Lycaena phlaeas. The sequence continues at coordinate 12,965,738 of HG995175.1, forward strand.
CATGTAGCGTTCCGAAGCGAGAGCGCGGGACGAACGAGAGAGAGGCATAATCGGCTCAGTTCGGTTCGTGCTGCATGTAATGTTTTGACGTTATCACGTCAAACTACCTTCCGTAAACCGGCTTTACAGAAAACCATTTTGTTTATCTAATTTACATCTTAACTAAGATACGTCTGTCGCTACTCGCTATACACATTAAAATACTATGTCGCGGCTTATAACATGATTTGCGGTGGTATGGTCGTGACATTAACCACTTATAAAAAAAAAGAAGAAGGAAATATAAATTCTTCATTTGAATATATTCGAATAATTTTTTCTTGAATTCGAACACACGCTCCGCTTAATATGTTGTAAATTGTATAATATTGTAAACGAATATATTAAATTTAATTCGAAAATAGTATACGTAATTATTTGAAGACAACCGTAATTTATGACTGATCGTTGCTGCCCCATAATTTGGTCCTTCGGAGCTGGATTCACCAAGAAATTGGACTTCGTGCTGACTGGTCTTCGTCAAGAAAAATCGACGCAGCTACTTCTTCAGTCAACGGCTAGACGTTTTCAATGCGATTTGTGCTGATCCAAAGTCTTCATATAAGCGTGAGTGCCTTACATTACTCTTACACGTAGACCTCTAAAATGTCCAATGAAGATAAATTATCGGTGCCTTCGGCAGCTTTCCCGTCGGGAAAACAACCAAAGAATATTTCCGAGTTTAAAAAACAGCGAGTTAATTTAAAAGGTCGATTAACACAATTTAAAAAATATTTAGATTCGTTGCCTTGTGATTATATATCTCATGTTCAAGTTAAAGAAGTTAAATTTAGGATGCAAGCAGCTCAAGATCATTTCAATACGTTTAACATCATTCAAAATCAAATTGAGCTGATTTTACCAGAGTCGGAATATACGGCAAACTTTGAGTATATAGAATCTTTCGAATCATTATACTTTAACGTTTTAGCGACAGCTGAAAGTATAGTCGAAAATACCGTTGAAAGTCTAAAATGTACCACACAATCGTCAGTACAATCGAATGTTAAGCTGCCGGACATAAAATTACCTTCCTTTGATGGTTCATTTGATCAGTGGCTCGAATATAGGAATTCGTATATTACTATGATACACAATCGTTCAGATTTAGACGAAATCCAGAAGTTTCATTATTTAAAAGCTTCACTGAGCGGTTGTGCGTTACAAGTTATAAGCGCTTTAGAATTTACTGCGAGCAATTACGTACATGCCTGGGATCTACTTCATAGTAGATTTCATAATACGCGACTTCTTATACAGAACCACTTGAAATCATTATTTTCTGTCACTCCGCTAAAACAGGAATCCCACTCACAGATTCGTAAGCTAGTAGATACTACACTCAGAAACCTTCGCGCTTTAAAGTCATTAAACGAACCCACTGAACATTGGGATACAATAATTATATACTTAGTTGTATCTAAATTAGACGCATCTACTGAGCGGGAATGGGAGAATTGTAAGGGATCCATTTTAACCGATTCGAATAAACGGCTAATATTAGATGATTTACTGACATTCTTCTATACATCTATACAAATATTATAAAGAGGAAAGGTTTGATTTTTTGTTTGTTTGTTTGTTTGTATGAATTGAATAGGCTCCGAAACTACTTGGCAGATTTGAAAAATTCTTTCACCATTCGAAAGCTACACTATCCACGAGTAACATAGGCTACATTTTATTCTGAAAAAAATAGGGTTCCGTAAGATATTTGGGTTTTTCGGACACAAGGTGTAAAAAATCAACCAGAAATGTTACTTATTTTGCGTACGCTGCCTAAACTATAAAAGATAGAACCATAAAATGTTCTAATTAATTGTAGATCTTATAATTATCTACAAAAAAGTCCGCGACACGTTATACCTATCTATGTCGAGTGAGGCACAGTAACCATTTTTTTATTTAGATATTTTGATTTTTTTTTGGACTACATTTAAACGCGTTTATTTTTCTCATGCTTTGGATCCTTATCAAAAAAAATTATTTCATCACTAAGTACAGTTTATGTAGATAATATTTCGACTTTGAATGATTAAAATTGGACGATCGGTTTTGAAGTTATGGCGAAATCTATCTATACTATATATCTACACTAATATTATAAAGAGCAAAACTTTGTTTGTTTGGTTGTAATGAATAGGCTCAAAAAGTACTGGGCCTATTTCAAAAATTCTTTCACCATTTGAAACCTACATTATCAACGAGTAACATAGGCTAAACTTTATTCTGGAAACAAAACAGGGTTCTGTAAGATATTTGGGTTTTTCGAACACGAGGTGTAAAAAATCAACCAGAAAAGTTACTTATTTTGCGTACGCTGCCTAAACTATAAAAGATAGAACCATAAAATGTTCTAATTAATTGTAGATCTTATAAATGTCTACAAAAAAGTCCACGACACACTATACCTATCTATGTCGAGTGAGGCACAACAACCATATTTTATTCAGAAATTTTGATTTTTTTGGACTACATTTAAACGAGTTTATTTTACTCATGCTTTTAATCCTTAAGATATGAACTAAAGAGTTTGTTTATTTGAACGCGCTAATCTCAGGAACTATCGGTCTGATTTTAATGAAAAATTTCAGTGTTCGATAGCCCATTTATCGGTAAAGATATATCATCCCGCTATGATCCCGTTGTAAATCTTAATTAACGCAGGCGAAGCTGCGGGCAACAGCTAGTAAGAAATAAATCGAATACTCTGGAGATGATTAGTTCTAACCAAAATAAGTTGTCTCAATGTAAGCCTCACATGATAAGCGAAAATAAGCATTATCAACCAAAAGGTCAGGTCATAGGACATACTTACACGTCTACTAATTATAATAAAAACAATAATTCGAAAAAGTCATTTAGTTCTAATAAACGCATTTCTCCAGACAATTATATTTGTGTCTTATGCAATGGAAATCATCTTCTCTATACGTGCTATAAATTTTTAAATTTATCTATTAAAGATAGGCTAAAATTCGTTGAAGATAATAAACTATGCAGTAATTGTTTACGTTCTTCAGGTCATTCTGCAACGGAATGTATGTTCGGACCGTGTAAGCATTGCCGGGGCAAACATAATACTTTGTTACACGTTAATAATAATTTAAATAAATTCGAATATACGCAAAGAGAGCGATCAGCTGATTTCAGCGAGACTCGTGAAGCGGCCGGCCGGTCGACCGCGCTTCATAGTTTGTCTACTTGCGACACGGTGCAGCGAAATGCATTACAACCGGTTTTACTATGCACTGCGTTGGTAGATATAGTAGATCGGAATAATCGAGTACTTACAGTTCGCGCGCTTTTGGATAACGGTAGTCAGCATAGTTTTATTTCAGAAAAACTATTTAAACGTTTGAATACGAAACCTATACAGTCCACTATACGTATATCGGGCGTTGGTAAGTCTACAACGCAGTCGAATAAATCGTGCGAAATAATTATACGTTCTAAGATAAACGATTATAATACGAAAATTCGGTGCTACATATTGCAGCACATTACTTCTAGTTTGCCTACGACAAACATTGATAGTAAATTTATACGTATTCCTGATAATATTCGTCTTGCGGATCCATCATATAATATTTCCTCGGCTGTAGATTTACTAATCGGTGCTGATTTATTCTGGGAATTAATATTAAACGATAGTAGAATTCGATTAGAAAACGGACCTTACCTTCAAAATTCTAAATTAGGATGGTTATTGTGTGGCCCGCTTTATACGTCGCAATTAAAAGACAGTGAAACTGATCAAGTTAATTGTAATTTCAATCAAACTTTAGACGGCCATTTAAAACGTTTTTGGGAATTAGAAAACGTATCCCAGTCCTGTAACATTCTTACTGCTGATGGGCGTATATACGAGAATCTATTTAAAAATACGACTAAACAAGACATCGATGGTAGGTTTTCAGTACGTATTCCTTTGAAACAATCATCAGATGTCTTAGGTGATTCGTATAATTTAGCAAAAAATAGGTTTTTTGCATTAAAACGTAAACGTGAGCGCACACCAGAATATAAACGTCTGTATCGTGAGTATAACAATATACCTAAGTTAACTAAACGAATAATATTATAATTAATTTAGAAAATCTGCCAGACTTAAAATCGAATATAGTACATAATTTTAGCAGTTTCGACAACGTAGATTTTATTCAATTAATAAGTACTCGTCTTTCACAAAGCTTAAACGCGTATGAGCCTACGTTCTTCGATTCATAAACAATATACGAGGAGGAGAAGCTAATAGACACAAAACAAATTAAAGAGGTTTGTTATCAGTGTCTGAACTAGAGGAAGCGCAGTATACGTTGATTCTTTTTGCACAAATGCAATCCTTTCCGACGATTTATGACAATTCGATCAATGGAAAAAGTTATACGTGTATAAATAAAGAATTAAATCGTGTATCTGGATTAAACGTATTTTTAGACGATAACAAATTAATTCGAGTTGGTGGTCGACTTCATAACGCGTCTAATTTCGAATTCGATAAAAAACATCCGTTTTTAATGTGCAGTCGACACTGGATGTCTAATTTGTTAGTCAACCATGAACACAAGAGGCTACTTCATGCAGGACCTCAACTTATTTTATACACCCTGCGCGAAACGTGGTAGATATTAAGTGCAAGAGGTCTTGTGAGAAAAATCGTGCGTCAATGTGTTACATGTTCTAGATTTAACAATAAGGTACCTAAACCTATAATGGGAAATTTACCAGCTGAACGTCTGGATGCGGGATTTCCGTTTGAGCGGACCGGTGTTGATTATGCTGGACCTATTATGATTATGAATCGTAAAGGTAGAGGTGCTAGGCAAATTAAATCGTATATTTGTTTATTCGTTTGTTTTATAACTAAAGCTGTACATATCGAATTAGTTACGAGCCTTTCGACGGACGACTATATTTTAGCTTTAAAACGTTTCATTGGTAGACGCGGAAAACCAGTTGCTATTTATTCCGACAATGGTAGAAATTTTGTAGGTGCTGAAAAAGAAATTCGAAATTTAATTCATAATAATTCACAACAAATAAACGATTACGCCTCGTGTGAGGGTGTTGATTTTAATTTTATTCCACCGTATGCGCCGCATTTTGGAGGTCTGTGGGAGAGTGGTGTAAGGTCGTGTAAACATCACCTTAAACGTATTGTTGGTAACGCCAAATTGACATACGAAGAAATGAATACGATCTTAATTCAAATCGAAGCCGTTTTAAACTCTCGTCCGCTGTCGCCCTTATCCACCGATCTTACCGACTTCACTCCCCTCACTCCTGGTCACTTCCTCACAAGCCGACCTTTAACTTCGCTGCCATGCGAGACCATTCCTGACACTACAGGTCTGACGTTGAACCGATACCGTCGTGTGGAGCAGTCGCGGCAACAGTTTTGGCGGAGGTGGTCCAGAGAATACATTGGAGAACTTCAACGGAGAACCAAGTGGAAAACTCATCATGACGATATAGCCATAGATCGTCTCGTTCTCATCAAAGATGACAATTTACCACCACTTAAATGGCGTTTAGGGCGCATAACTCGCATATATCCGGGGACTGATGGTGTCACACGTGTTGCCGACATCCGCACCGCAACCGGAACGACGAGAAGGGCGTTTTCGAAAATTTGCCCTTTGCCGCTGCAACCATCCAACGATGAAGCCTGATGTTGGAAGCCGGTGTTTCCAAGGCGGGGGGTATGTCGCGGCTTATAACATGATTTGCGGTGGTATGGTCGTGACATTAACCACTTATAAAAAAAAAGAAGAAGGAAATATAAATTCTTCATTTGAATATATTCGAATAATTTTTTCTTGAATTCGAACACACGCTCCGCTTAATATGTTGTAAATTGTATAATATTGTAAACGAATATATTAAATTTAATTCGAAAATAGTATACGTAATTATTTGAAGACAACCGTAATTTATGACTGATCGTTGCTGCCCCAACTATCAACATCGGAATCCAAAGTATTGCGGTAGTGGGCGGGCCTTACAACTCGCCTACGTATGCACAACACAGGAATGTCCTTATAGTATCATCATCATCAGCCTCTGTCTCTCTACTGCTGAACATAGGTTTTTCTCAATGAACGCCAAGACTGCCGATCTCTTGCCACTAGCATCCAATACGGACGAGACAATCAGGACACCGGATGGCCGATGCACTAATAAGGTTCAGGAGTGGCCGCATTTAGGTAGACGAAGTTTTGTTCGGTCATTAATAGCTATTATTATTAGGCCATTATTAGATCCGACTGCTCATAAAAGTACCTTATGTTTACGCGAAGTTCACTCTTTGTTTTATTGAAATAACTTTTAACTTAACTAAACTAAACTAACGCTTCTGTAAAGTATCCGTCCGATAAAAACCGTCAATAAGTTCCATTATCAAAGACTTTCTTATAATGATGCTCATTAATCTGTACAAACGAATTCTGATGATATATCAATCAAAATATTAAGGCGTCATCACGATGCTGTCGCTGATGTCATCACATCGTCATTGTTATAAATACAATATTATTTCTTTGTATCATGAGTACCAGTTTTAACTACACACGACAAAAATATGCATCATCATCATCATCATCATCACCACCATCATAGTCATCATCACCATTATCATCATCATTGATAGTTAAAAAGAAAAAAAGAAGGTTTTTCGGTCCCTATGTACGAAGCGATGATAAGGGCATCTCCTGCAATGATAACTGAGTTCAGCTACTGCTCGGAAATCGTCCCCTCTGAGGTCGGCTGACCAGAGTCTTTCCGAACGAGGCTTCCACAATTTTCACAAATTCCACTTCAGAAACATAACCCCACCGGTCATCAGTAATTTAATGACGAAAATGATTGCTTTAAACTTTAACCCGACTGCTACAGAAAGATGATAATGTTTTTCAGGTGTATGAAATTACACCATTATATGACTATACCAGACCAGACTTGGTACACGGTTGAAGACAGCATTGGCAATTCGCTGAGTCGCAAACTAATCCATCATATTATGAATGTCAATATTTTGATACACTTATAAAATGCACATAAAAATGAGGAATGCCTGAATAATGTCGTGTGACCATCATTTTGGCATTTTTTGAGACGGTACGGAAATAGGTTTGATACATTCTTGAATCATGAAGATTGTAATCATCAGATCTTAAATGAAATGCACAAAGAAAATGCACGTTATGATGTCATAAAATGTTATTCGGAAAGTGTTAAGTTACCATAGTTTCTGCTTTACGAAGGTTGCCATTTAAACTGTTACTTGTCGCCGATCAGGTGTTAGCGCTGGTCTAGATATTCTAAATAGTTTGCTAATAACCGGTTGTCCTAGATGTTTGGCTTATGCATACTTTAGTTTCTAAGTCGCTAGTGGTAAAACATTATGTTACTGTTATGTTTTAGACAGTTCGCATTATACTACTGTAAATTCATATAACTACTGTGTGTCAAATTTTTTATCGTCACATGATACCTAAATAGATTTTTTGCTATTTATAAAACATCCTGTTATAAAGGATTTCAAAAAAGGAAGCGTTTCTCAATTCGACCGTGACCGTATATAATATTATATGCTTTTCAATGTTTATCTTTAGTAGTTTTTATAATCATTTATATTAATACATTTTTATGGAGCCTGCGTGATTTTTATTTTCTACAAACTGTCAATATATTGTTTGTGGTTTCAATTTTATCAACAAGTAATTTCAAACTATGACTACGTAAATTACAAATGCAGGTTATACAATGTCTAAATTATTATTTCCTTATATAAACATTGTTTAAATCTTTATGTATTAAATAATGATCTCTTGTTAAAATTATGAAGTAAAGATATAATTGGTAATACTAGGTTAACCAAATGCGTTTAAAAAAGCGGACACTGTCCCAATACTGTCGGAAGTGATAAAAGGCTTCCTGAACGTTTGATTTGTTAACATTGACACAACCATATACGAGTTATTTTCTTGGATTGATCAAAGGTGTTCATTTATATCATGATAGAGCTTTATCATCATCATCATCATCATCATCATCATCAGCCTTTATCCGTCCACTGCTGAACATAGGCCTCCCTCAATGAACGCCAAGACGACCGATCCCTTGCTACTCGCATCCAACGCGGACCTGCCACTGCACGGAGATCGTCTTCCCATCTGGGTAATGGCCGACCAACACTTCGTCTACCTAAACGCAGAGCTTAATTTACATAATATGTGTACTTATTTAAATATTTTATATTTCACACCACACTGATTACATATACAAATATATAAAAGATATTTGAATATTTTTATTTATTTTGTAGTATACAACGAAACGATATATTAATTATGTCCTAAAGTCAAGGTCTTAATCATCAATTCACTCGATAAACTGAGTTCGAAAATAGTTTTTTTTTCGAATTGGCCTTTATTTTCAACAACAGTACCATATTTCCTGGGTGCAATAAAAACACCGATCTGTCCAGATGAATGATGGTTTATGGTAACCCTCGTCTTCCGTACATCTCGTTAAATGCATATTACCACATACCTGCATTGTCCGGAGTGCTCATCAGCGGGTACCGTTGTTTGACCGTTAACTGCGTATGTTCGTTAAAATTACTTTAATGGCCGATAGAAAATACAATGTTCAAACGATAGAATTGTAATAACTTTTTTGTTGGCTGTACAATTTTATTTTATTGAGTTTTAGCGGTGAGATAGATGCGCTTATCCTTTCCTCCAGCGTGGTTTCCTCCAGCATGGGTATTGTCCTGCTTATTTCCCTTGAAACAGCTTCGCTTTGAATTATGGGGCATACTACCTTATGCGTTGGAACAAGCAATACGTGAACTGGCAACTCAGCCTGGGCAGGTCTTAGGTTTACTTATTTAAGATAATAGGCGTCCCCAATTACCATGATGTGGCTCTTTTGCTTTTGCCTATCCAACTTACATAAAAAGTAAGCTATATGCTGACTAACATCCTCCAAGTGGTAAAAGTCCAGGTGAGTACTTGCATTGCCTACCCTGACACAAATAGAAACTTCTAATGCTATATTACACTGTCCTACCGGCCTAAGCCTTCCACGAAAAAATTTTATCTACCCCTTTTCCCGTGTTAGCACTGTGTTTGCAGTGGCGAACATGCGTGCACGCGATACTCTTCTCGCAACGAGAGTAGAAGAGACAGAAGAATATTATAATTCTAACTTTCTCTCGTAGTGTGCATATAAGGGTAATCTAGTAAATACTCGACGTAGACGTTATCTCTCTTGTCAAGAGATATCTCGTGCGTATGCTAGTCCGTCGGGCTTCGGAATTTAATCGGCGATAGAACCAAGCAGGTGGATAGTGCATTACTCTCAACGGTGAAAAATGGTCTACACTACACCCGGTCACATTCCTATACAACAAATATATCCCTGACTTATTTACAATGTTTGTATGGATAGAATTCTGTTAGTCCTGTATAAGACTAAACGAATTTTGAACGTAACTTTGTAATACAATAGTGTTTGAGCTGAACAAAGGCTTTCTTTTGTAAATGATTATTATCATCCCGTATATGATTATAATCGTGCAGTCGGTTTGGCTAAAATTAATCACCAAATTAGCGTGACTCGTACATTAAACTGGCACATCTTTTCATCACGATTCATTTGTCTACACACCTTTTGTTTGGTACTAAGATTTGTGGCTTTTCTTTACTAGGAATTTCGATATTATTTTGTTATTTAACTTACCTATGAAACGCAAAGCTATATAAGCCATCAATCATTAAAACCAATGCCTTCAGCCGCTTTTTGAGAACTCAACAGGAGTAGGAGGCTGGCCAATAGCATCAATCCTAGTCCATCAGATTGCAAAGTCAAAGTCAATTTTTTTTATTCAAAATAGTACAAAGTATCTTTTAGAACGTCAATTGAGTCTACCACCGGTTACGAAGCCCACTGAGAAGAAGACGAAGAAGAAGAATTGCGTTTAATAAATACTTCTTTCTACTTTTATATTGCCATATTTGGTACTTGTAGTACAACATACCAAATGTGTAATGTAATTAGCGGTAATGACATAAACGACCATCGGAAAGCAGTGAAAGTGAGTCCGGGTAATTGGCGGGGCGTGGACACCGCCATCTTGTTTTATTTGCACCGATTGGACTATTGGAATTATATCAATATTAATCACATCCTTCGGAAAGAAACTTTGCTAACGTGTTTCGAGGTAACACGCCTTCATTTGGCCAGGCTATTCATAACAGATAAATCACCGTGTAGATGAGGGCGGGAGAGCTAAAAGGCTTTACAACAGATTCAAATGATTGGGTAAACAGGTTAAAAATATTTTTTACGGCCAATTGATTCCCGTAATACACCTAGGTACGAAAGCCAATCGAATTGGGTTATGTTAAGAATGTAATGTCAAGAAAAGTAAAGTACCTATCAATCAATATATGTCCCACTGCTGGGCACGGGTCTCCTCCTCAAAATCGGCCGAGGAGGGGTATTGGGCCATAGTTCATTATTCATGTTAACTTGAGATAAAATGTGAACGGATATTGAGGTAAAAATATTAAATGATGTTTTATTGTTCAAATAATATTTTACTCTATTTTTTATCTTATATAATATTTGCCGAATACTTAATAAATAAGCAAATATTTTAATGTTTTTATTTCATGTCTAAACCATCAAACCGATTTTAAGAAATCCTTTCATTAACGGGAATCTACTATTCTGGGCTATTTTTTATATCCTTATTCCGACAGGAATCAAGCGGATGAAGTCGCGGGGCACTGCTCTATTTATTTCTATAAATCGATTCACCATGGTCTGCGAATAGCTGTAGAGATAGTTGGAAGTAATGTGTAGAAGGCCTGTATGTGGTCACAGTAATGGTCGTAATTGTTTTAAATCAATATGGAGCGTAAAGGAAACGCGGAGTTACGTTAAATGAACAGTTTCACAAGGTGGGTTCGACTCGAGTGATTTGTAAGTATGGTTTGTGTAAGATGTATGTAATCTGTACATTAGTTGTCGGTTACGTGTTATATTATCGTTTTTTAAACGACTTCAAGGAAGGAGAAGTTTCTCAAATCGACCGTATTGAGACGATGATACATTTTTTGTTGGATGTTTCTTAGGAATGCGATATTCGATTATTATGCTAATCGACGTCGGTTCGTGGGTATTCGACCTCTTGGGGGTGTTACAGGATTTTCAAAATTATTCCGTACACTTAAAAATTATTCTAAGGCGCATTATCGTTGTAATTTTTAAAGATTTTTAAGTTATAAGTAAACGTCGCATGTAAAGATTTTTAGATTGCATTGATGTTAAATAAATATTATTTAAATATTGTAACGTTTTACCTAATGTATAAAAAAGGAAAGTATCAACAATTATATCTCCCACTGCTGAGCACGGGTCTCCTCCTCGAAATCAGGCGAGGAGGGTAGTAGCCAGTAGGTCATAGTTCATCGATGCGCTGGCCCAATGCGAGTTGGTGAACTTCACATACCTTCAAAGTTTTCAATCTCATCAGGCATGCAGGTTTTCCTCACGATGTTTTCCTTAACCGGTGAGCGAACGATGGTCTCGTGTTTGGGGTGCACTTAGAAATTTAGAAAAACCTATGTATGTGATGTATAATTCTTAGTACCGCTAAAACAATAATACACACATAACACAAGTGGAAATGAGCCACCATTTGAAATATTATACCGAATCCGCACGTTTATGGCTTGCCGCAAGCCCCAAACCTCCACAAGTCGCAAGCATGTGGACGCCTCGCAAGCGCTGGCGGCAAATTCTCTTTTGTTCCCTTTGGCTTGTGCACAATACCGACACTCGTCGGATCGGCTACAAACCCTTGCAAACCTACGCAAACCAAGACAAACTCTGTATCCACACGTTTGAATTTGTGAAGGCTTGCCAAGCCTCGACAAGCGTGCGGTTCCGGCTTTAGATACAGCTTTGGAATGGAATGAGATCTCACGTTTGAACATATTTCTACCTGCATTATACGTGGACTTGAGAAGGCCTACTAGTAATATTGTATATTAGCAAAACCCTCCACACGTGAGCGGTGAGACCCATTGTTACATGTTTGTATGATAATTACATAACCCGACGGAGCTAAACTTCCGCGTCAGTGTAAGTATAATTAATATAACAGTTAAAGCGGAAATTTAAATTATACAAATAAATAAAGCGACGGCAAATTGAGCGACGGTGGTCCAGTGGTGGACGGACTCGGCCTCTTATGCGAGGGATTCCGGGTTCGATCCTGACTCGTCCGTGTGTGCCTTAAAATGGGTTTTTTTTTAATTTCTAAGTGCACACGAGACCATCGTTCGCTCACCGGTGAAGGGAAACATCGTGAGGAAACCTGCGTGCCTGATGAGATTGAAAGTCTTTGAAGATATGTGAAGTTCACCAACCCGCACTGGGCCAGCGCGGTGAACTATTGGCCCATTACCCTCCCGATTTCGAGGAAGGAGACCCGTGCCCAGCAGTGGGACATATAAAGGTTGATACTTGACTTTTTTTTAACTTTTTTAAATAAATAAAATTCAAGTGTCCATTTCTAATTTCAAGTTAACAGCTTTACGCTGAGTCTATATAAAAGTATACGGTAACACCAGGAATTTAATTTATAACATTTCTATCTATATATCAGTCTGTTTTTGTGGCTTATCTCTGAAAAGGCTGGGCCGATTTTGACGCGACTTTCACTGACAGATAGCCGATGTTATGTTAGATATTAGTAAGATTTAGCGCTAATGATTGATCAAAGTTGATAGATGAAACATTGTTTTAATATGTTTCGCAATAAATCTTTTTAGCAGTTTGTGTAGCTCAATATGAAACAAATAAAAATGTCTCGATCAACTTGTGCTTATCATTACTAATATAAATGTCTATCCGTCAGTAACCACGCTCGAGTGCTTATGGCTAAATATTTAATGAAGGTTGGTTTCGTAACTGTTTTTAATATTATCTATTATTTATTATAAAATATTTTATAATATTTTTTTTAAATAACTCGTTTTTAACACGTAATTCGTATGTATCGTGGTAATCAACTGGTAGTGTTTTCATAAGCAAAGTAATCTTATACTAGGAAAGTGTAGCATGTTGCAAGTTACAGATAAGAGATATTAATTTCTGACATTATAAAACAAATTTAAATTTTATGTTTCTGCACAGACAATAAAATATCAGACTATTTATCAAAAAAAAAATTAACGTCACCCACAGAAAATGCAAGCATAATACGTCACAGACTAAAGACTCAGCACTTTCTGCGTAGATAGCATTAAATAAAATATTCATGTATTTATTATAATTTCGAATAACTTTGTAATAGTAGGACGTCTGACACCTCAATCCTCCTGGTTGGTGGCTGTGAAGTATCCGAAATGTTCGGTTTGTAAAAAACCTATTGAGCCACGATAAAATCTGTAGTCGTTTCATTACAATGAGTGCAATTCGCGTAAACATAAGAAAACAATTTTCTTTCAAATCTTATATCTTTAAACGAGCAATTCTTGTATATATATATATATATATATATAGAATCGGGATCTCGAAAACGGCTCCAACGATTTTCATGAAATTTTATATACATGTGTTAAAAACGGCGATAAATAGATCTAGCTAGGATAAATTTTTAGAAAACTTTTTTTTATCCGTGTTTTGACGCATCGATAAAATAAGATTAGACTATGAACGTAAATTTCGCTGTTAAATAATATGTCATGGTAGCTAAGTGGTGAAATTGGGCAGATAAATCCGAACGAGCCTGGTTCGAATCTCCAGTCCGATTTTTTTTTTCTTTTTTTAAGATCATTTTTTTTTGAAGAAAAATTTTATCGTATTTTATCACTAAGGGTACCGAGCAAATGCTCGGTCAACCAGGTACTAAGAATAATGCATTAGGTCAAAGCTCCGTTATATGTATATACTTAAACAAATGTACGCATTTAACTAATTAAACAAATAAATTCGCATTGCCTTTCTCTAGTAAATATTTAATTTAATGTGTTTGATCACGACTCCTCGCATCGGATCGGATATGGCCCGGACTGGTATACCCATATATGTTGTTTCCAATGTCTTGATTGGTTGAAATTTATAATTTCATTCTAAATAATTCTCAAATTCATCTATCGTTTAAAATAGACCTAAAGATAATAATAATAAAATAAAAAATAAATTTATTATCTGTATCACAATTTTCATAGAACGACAATGCCGGAGACTACTTTTAGGCAGATTTGCTTCTGCCAGGAGTCGCCGACCTTCCTTATCTTATGGTTAATGGTATACATGATACTTTAACCTTATTAATTAAATTACATAATAAAAGTAAAAGAACAAAAACAGCTAATAAGCGCACGCACTTTTTTTAGACCTTAAGTTGTATTTAAACTTATTTTATAAAATCACAATCTTACTTTAGTATCTATATGTCCTGTGTTTTCATAACATACAAATACCTATAGGATACTACAATACATTTTTGACTCCAGACGGACTATTTATTCTGTAGTATTTTAAATTAACTGTAGGTATAACGTTCCTAAAAGATTCTCACTAAGTATTATGTTATTGCTTGTATTATCAGGAACAGCGTAATGTTCATTTATTCTAATACAGAATACATTATTAGGGCTCCACGTTAGGCAACAAGGACGTCCAATTGACAACTTTCTCTGCCGCCCACGACTTGTATGTCGCCCGGACTGGGTCACCTATTTCCACTTGTATTTGGACTCGCCTAAACACATCAAGTGATTTCAAATGCGCCCATCGAATTATTAATGAGATTTTACTTTCATACACTTTCATATTTTAATTATATTTTTTTGTGTGAGCAATTTTTTTTAATGATTAAAAGTTGTTTAATACAAAATGAATAATTTATTTTATGTTTTTACTATTCTTAATATTTTATTTTTATTAAAATTACTTTTTTACTATAACATTATTTTTGATATATGTGTTCAGTATTTCTGTGTAATTGTATAATATACATACAATAGTAAATTGTCAATTTTTTAAACGATGATAATAGATTTGATATCTCTTTCATCTATTTTACATTTAAGCACGTTTCATAGATGTGAAGGAAAGTTGATGAACGAAAAGGTAATAAAGATCTAGTTTACGTGATTGTATGCACCTAATTATAATATTAACTAGAGTTTTTCGTCAAAAGTAAGTTCTGGTTTCATATGTTCCGATATTGGTATTAAAATTTCAACTAATGAGTTGAGTTCTATGGACAGTACTACTCCTTACATTATGAGTCCTATAATTATTAAATTATTTCGATAATCTTATACTAATACATACTCAGCAACTACTGTTCGGATTTGAAAGATTCTTTGAGTTTTAGATAGCCTATTTATCGAAGAAGGCTATGGATTGTATATCATCCCGCTAAAATGCCGTTGCCGGTTAACGCAGGCGAAGCTACGAGCAACAGCTTTTCAAATATATACAGAATAAAAAGGTAGCCTCGTCCTCAATGGATGAAACTTTGGAGGCTAAGTTAATATAGCGTTGTCGAAACCGTATGTTTCAATAAACATACGGTTTCGTAGCTCGTAGCATTGTGCGTTGATCATAGTATCTTGTCATATGCCTTAGACCATCAGTTATATATGCTTTATGGTTGAGTAATGCAAGTGGACCTATACGAGGTCTGATTTCGCGTTCATTGCATATTCATTCACACATTCCTGATGCTAATTGTACAACCTTGATTGTGCCTTTGTCATGACAAAATGTGGGCAGAAAATATGACAGTCTTGTGATGAGTTATTATAATGTAATGATCGTTTGAGATGGTCCTTGGTGGCGACTGACGCAAAATACAGGCTTTATGTAACGGGCTAATATTAGTGCTTTCAGGATAGGAACAACTAACTAAAGTACAATTAAAGAGAAGTAACAGTGTCATAAAATGTGTTGTGTGACTTAATTTATTTTCGCTTCTCATGCGACTAGTAGGAAGTAGGGATGAGGTAGGTACTTAAGATTTTGACGTTGTAAAGATACTTTACCATACCTACCCGTGGGTTAGGGCGGGTCTTCTCAAAATCAAGAAAGGGGAGTATTCGGCTATAGTTCACGATGCGCTGGCCTAATGCGGGCTGCTTAACTTTATACACTTTCAAAGACTTAATCTCATCATTCATCAGGCATGCAGGTTCCCTCCAGATATTTTCCTTCACCGATGAGCAAGCGATGGTCTCGTATTTAGGTGCACTTAGAGAATTTGAAAAAGCCATTTGAAAGCAACTTAGCGGGTCAGGATTGAACCTGGACTCTAGCTTAAGGGGCCGAGCCCATACTCACTGGATCACTGTCGTAATTGACGTGTAATTTTAATAAATATGTATAGACTACGAATGTGAGGTGAGATTTTATAAGCCTTTTCTTAAGATCATTCTATTATCGTGCTTGATACGCAAGCTTTTCAGGTTCAGGCAAAAAAAGTGCGAATGAACTTATCTTAATATATATATTTCTTGTGTGCGTGTGTATGTGACTGAACTCCTCCTAAACGACTGGACCAATTTTGATGAAATTTTTTGTGTGTGTTCGTGGAGATTCGAGAATGGTTTAGATTCACAAATCAGACCGGCAGATGGCGCTGCAGTCGGTATCTAGGTTATTGATCTGTACTGCCACTATCGATTCGTATCTAAAGGACAACGTCTGTGGGGTCCGCTAGTTATTTTATAGATGACTTTGACTATTTAGCAGGTGGTATCAGCGTGACTATGTCATAGATAAACAATTTTTCTACCGTTCATAACCGGCTAGATGGACCGGTTAAACAACCTCGCTATTCAAATTGTGGCCTTAATTTGCGAAATTATAATAATTTAACACACAAAAAGTTCGAGGACCTTATTGGCCAACTGGTCGTTGATATGTGATGTTTCAGTCTCTGGATTCTGGGAAAGTAGACCCTCAGAAAAGTTAGTAGGTACCGCTAGTAAGACCTATTGAAGAAAGCTATTAAGGCTATACTTTAAGTTGTGCGTTACATTTGTATTAAAACCACTGCAAATATTCAGGGCTTATCTACAACCCAATATGGTAGTACCTAAATTATAATTAATTTAGATGGAACCTACATCACAAAAAAGTAGGAAAATTCATTTTTACTCTAAAATATCTAGAGCCAGCCGGGCTAGCATGCCAACGATATATCTCTTGACTAGAGAGAGAGAAAGAGAGAGAGAGAGGGATAATGCCTACATCGTATGTGAGACAACCTAAATTGAATGATACTCGTATTATCCCATTACCTCTTCTTTGAATTAACGAAAAGAGTATCGCGTGCACGCATTAGCTACTGTAGATAGAGAGATAACTCGAGAAAAGGGGTAGACAAAAAATTGTCGTGACGCGCGTGTTAGGCCGGCTGGCGTAATACATAATTCATCATCATCATCAGCCTTTATCCTTTCACTGCTGAATATACGCCTCCCTCAGGCCTCAATGAACCTCATCGTTGCATCTATGTAAACGTTAAAAGTTAAGCTCGCAGTTAACGTACTTTAGCTGTTTCCTAGCTTACATCTTCCGCAATAAACAACACTTTTTACCGAGTGAAAGAGCAACGTAATCTACTTTTTTAAATCTCAATTAATAGTAGTGAGAACTGGTCGTGTGAACATGTAACAATAGTGGGTTGCGTTCGCTTGATGAAATCACTTGAGCCGAGTATGATCTGTGTCAAAATGTTTCATAAGTACCCCTATATCATCATCAGCGCGCCACCGTCTCTGATGTTCTTATAGCTAAACATACATTCACACCAGTATTCAAGAAGTGTACTTGGCTAATTAATGAAACAACAGTGTGCAAAGAATGCTACTGTCCATGCGTTCCTGGTATCAATAGTCGGGTTTGACAGACGCACAGTGGCGGATTTCATTTAAGTATTGTCTATGAATTGGTTTGAATGACCCTATGCGTTCGGGAGTACTGTGACATATAGTATTGTTTGTTAATACGAGTGCTTGTCAAACTCCTGTATCACTCACAATGCCTCAGCTAAGATACCTAAAATTGAAATATAAAACTTTCCTGACCAAAAATAGTTTATAACATTCCTTAATTAAATTATTAGGCTAACATAACTGTTAGCAATGTATGTTGTTAGCATAGTATGTATTTTTGTTAAATAATTTACACACTTGAGCTTTCTTATATTAATTAAATATCACATTATGAAACCTTCTGTTAATTTTATAAAAATAAAAATATAATGGATAATATATAAAAGCGAAAATGATCTAGTGGGTGTGAACTTGCCCTTGCTTTATTTATTATAGCTTAGTCATTTTTTTTTAAGATTTTATGGCCTGGAGCTTAGTCATTGGAACAATGCCATAGACACGGGCGGTGATCTTTGACAAGTTTGTAACTTTTTTCATCACATTTTTGTGTGTATACAGCCAGTATAATTAGTCATACAAAACGGATATCACTGAGGACAGGTGATTCAGTCAATCGGCATTTATGTTGTCTACATTTGCAAATGTTAAATTAAATCTCCTTTCAAATATTATTTTACGGTCATCTCATGTCCTCGTTCTTGATTCGTGTTTTAAATTTAATAAAACAAACATCTTTTTATACGATTTGAGAAACCTGTATAGATATGCTTGTATGTATTTTGTTTTTGAATTGGTAGCATATAACTGGATACTCAAAGCTCGAGACAAAAAAAGTGACCAGCAATGGACTGCCGTAGGCAGTGAGGCAGATGATGAGTATATATTAACAGGATTGGTATTGCTAAATATATGTAAGCGAGATGAAGTAACTATAAAACCTGTATTCAAAAAAACAAGTACTGCTTACTACCACGTTCTTTTCTGTTAGTTCTGATGGTTTTAGCTTAATATATGAATGTCTAGCTGTTGCCTGCAGCTTCGCCTGCGTTAATAAAGATTTAAAACGGCATTTTAGGGGGATGATATAATATAGCCTTCCTCGATAAATGGGCTATCAAAACTGAAAGTATCTTTCAAATTCGACCAATAGTTCTTGAGATTAGCGTGTTCGAAGTTCGAACAAACAAACTTTTCATCTTTATAGCATAAGATAAGAAATAATTATGTATAAATCATAGTATAAGATAAAAAAAAATATAAGATAAGAAACTATCGTGAACCCAATGCTAATTTTAATCTCATCTAGTCTTCCGAAATAGGTTTTTTTTCTTCTCGCATGTAACTTTCTTTGCGTTAACTTACCCACTAAACAATTATAAAAAAGACGAATATTAATTAACGATTATTATTTTCATAGTCTATGTTCCTTTGTGATAAAATATTAGCATAGATTCTTTTCTGGTATTGTTATCTAACAAGAATAACGCCCGGTTTCTGACACGTTGGTCAAAGTGTATGTCAACTAACATGGTTGCTAATGGCGGTTAACCATGGAGTATACAAAGCCTCTACCCTCCATACGGTTAACATACAATTGTAGAGTCAAAGACAGCTTTTCATTGTAGTTGTTATGTCAACTGACAGACTGATCTAATTAAGTAATTTAACCATGTTGAATTAACAACTCATTCGACACTTAAAAACCGGTTTGACAGTTGAATTTTTGCGTTGATCAGCCTTTCAGAAACCGTAAATATATAAACAAACATAAAATAGAAAAACAAGTCAATGACACGAGTGCAAGGCGTATGTCGAACTAATGCATGTTGGTGGTAATGAGTATTTGATGAGAAGTGATAAAAATCAGTAATGCGACGTCATTATCATCAGCCCGCTGGCTGTTCGCTTCACATAAAATGGTTCTTATAGGTAATGTAATGTCCGACGAACGAATTTTATCATTATTGCCACACTGACACTTTCATACTATCTACTCGACTTAAATAATGAAACTTATGCCACCAATAAAACTCCACTATTTAGTAAGCTAAAGCTCATCCATAGCAAATGCACAGCTTCAGTTAGATATATTACATAGCCCAAAAATAATATTTGTGTAGGCTAATTTTAATAACAACGTTTATTTTTTAACGTTATTTAATGTTTACTAAATACCGTTGTCCGCAGCTTTGAACTAATTTACTTAGGTACTACAATATCAGCTATCTATCTGAAATTACCCGTCAAATCGGTTAAGTTAAATATAAAAAGATAATAAATAAATAAGTTGTTTCAGACATTAGTCAGAACAGACAGACAAAAAAATGGTCCAAGTATCGTGTATAATTCCGTAGATATTTAGTAAAAAACTGTTGATAATTAATTCATCATCATAATCATCAGCATGCGGCAGTCCACTACTGGACTATTAACTTTAAAATTATAAACACTTAAATTTTATTTATTTATATAGATTTTATTCCTATCACATAGAATTATACTATTATGAAAAAAAACCAACTAATATTATAGACGTGAGTGAGTTTGTGAGTATGGATGTTTGTTACTCTTTCACGTAAAAACTACTGAGTGGATTTCAAAGAAACTTTACAATAATATAGCTTATACATCAGAATAATACATAGGCTATAATTTACCCCCGTAGTCCCACGAGAACGGGAAGTACGCGGGTGAAACCGGGGTGCGCTACTAGTAATAAATATTATAAAAATAATCAGATGAATAGTTTCAAAGATATTGTAAGGGGTTTATATTAATAGAATTGTGTTCTTGTTTCCAGTTGAGATATACCTGTCGCCTGTGGAGACGCACTGCAGCAATGTAGACTACTTCATACCCGACGAAAACAACGAGACGAGAGGACTCTCAGACGATGCGATGAACAGGTTAGCTACGGACCAGAAAACGTATTTAAATAGGGATGTTGACTAATTTTTTAAATTGATTTTATTTGACAGATATACTATAGACAAACACGAAAAAAATACTTTTGTAAAGAAATATGTCCAATTTTTACAAAAAATTAAATAAGGAAAAATAGTTTTTAAAATTGCCGTTAAAACGCTCCAAGCGTCATTACGTCACACACCGCATTCAGAGCTCGCGCTATGTTAGGTGAGTTATGACTGTTTGTACTTAACTCAATGTTCAGTGACGTCATCGCCTTATACGCGTTTGCAGTCACGTGATAATGCATGATAAATAACGCATTTTAAATTAATTTTCTAAATTTTAAGACAAATAAGTAGACTTTTAAAATGTTATTTTAGGTTTTCAAATACTGTATTTAATACGTAAAACATAACTTTACATGAATTTGTAACATGTGTCAACATCCCTATTGCTTAGTATTATCGGTGAAGGAAAACATCGTGAGGAAACCTGTATGTCAGGGGGCCTAGCCAAAATGCCAATAAGAAAGCGTTAGCGAAGTTAAAAATGATAAAATGTATGGGATG
This sequence comes from Lycaena phlaeas, assembly GCA_905333005.2. Classification (NCBI taxonomy): domain Eukaryota; kingdom Metazoa; phylum Arthropoda; class Insecta; order Lepidoptera; family Lycaenidae; genus Lycaena; species Lycaena phlaeas. The sequence continues at coordinate 12,987,192 of HG995175.1, forward strand.
GACCACGTGATTAAGCGCGGCCTTATGTCAATCCCATACATTTTATCATTTTCGAACTTCGCTAACGCTTACTTAATAGCATTTTGGCTAGGCCCCCTGATGAGGTTAAGTCTTTTTCGAATTGGCTGAAAGCTGAAATGTTAGACCACTTTTAAACGACTTCAAGGAAGATGACGTTTCTTTGTATTATTATTTGTTGCCATAATAACGTCTTAATTAAAACTTCGTAACTGACGAACGCACAAAATTTGTGTTGTACCTAATCTATGAATATAGGTATTAGGTAGTATATTATACAGAGATTTGATACCTTATCACGTGTATGCACTTTATAATATTAGTAAGGATAAATAGTTACATACTAGTAGAACTACTAATTTGTTCTTTTTTATTTTATTTTACCAAGGAAATACATAAGTCATAACCTCACTCGTTTGCCAATGTAATAATTGTCCTCTTATCAAATTGCAGGCTGCACATGGCTCGGTCGACGGTGGCGCTGTTCATAGTAGCGTTCCTCTCGCTGTTCATCGCCTTCTGGACGGGCGTGGTGGGCTGCTGGAAGAGGAGTCCCGGCAACATCACCGCCACAGCCATACTCATGCTCGTCACGTGTATGTATTTGAGTACTTCTCTTGGTCTTTCCAAAAATCAGTCTCACAGATCTATAAATAAAGATATGGAGCATGCCGAGCGCGCGAGTGACGCCACCAAAGCGAATACAATCTAATAGACGTTTAGAGTACGACGCTATGTCAAGATTGTATTCGATTTTTAATTTGTATTCGCTTTGGTGGCGCTCGCGAGTTCGGCATGCTCCATCTGTCTTTATTTATAAATCTGTGGACTCTAATGTTGATAAGTGAGATAATCATAGAGTAATATGGACAAACTTTATAGTTGATAGTCTTTATGATCGTCGTCGGTAGAGGTTGGACCATTAGCCCGCGCCGGATGCAGGGCACGGCTTTTAGACTGGTTTGTATAAAAACTCATAAAAGTGCGTCCACTCCGAGCCGTTTGGATCGCAATTAAGGCGCGGTGAATTGACAAATCTTAAATCTATTTGAGACCTTAAAGCAAATGAAGCGCGGGACGATTCGCATTCGGAAGTCACTGTCGCTCTACGTAGAAATGAAAGAGAAGCGATTAGAAAATTGAATCGTTAGAGTATATTTTTCATTATTTTTTCCAAATATATTATTTCAATCGATAAATGAAAACAACAGTTCCCCTTATCACCATTTAATACATCACTGTTATTAATTTTATCAAGATATTATGTTGGCAAATATTACAGATAAAGTTGCTAGAATATAAATGTAAATTTTAACGGTTTTTTTTAAATATTATTTTTGATCACAACAGTCCACTGATAAATATAATAAAAATGAACATATAATTTTTTGGTGCTCTCAAATGTATACATTTCCCTAAAAAACTGTTTGATAGAACCTTCTTGACTCTTGAGTATGGACTTTAAAGGCGCTGTGCTTAAAGTGTCACTTATTATACAAAGGGACTAAAACCCGTAGCGTGGCCTGTGATCAACTTGAATATGACAAAGCCTCAGACCAAATATACTGTTTATTTCGCCTGAGGACAAAGCTGATATTTAATTTTGATGCTTATTAGAATAATAAATAATAACAAGAAACGACATAAATGTTGATTAATAAGATATAAGAATAAAAAGCGAAAGATACGAGGTAAATTCTCATTATTGTTGTTACTTTCCGACGTAGTAATTACTAGGTTATACTGGTTCTTTTTATAAATGAATTATTCTATAAATAAATACAATCGAACATAAATACTACCACGTCGTTTTAACCTCTGGCAACTACTCCTTTAAGATTCAAAAATGTATCTCTTATGTTTATATTTCCAGGCTTGCTAGCAGCTGGTGCAATGGCTTTATGGCACGGCGTAGAGTTCTACGAGAAGGAGAAAGTGGTCGGAGAGGAGTTCTATCAGCAGTGGCCAAATGTATGAACATTTTTTATTTGCTTGCTTCACCAAACAATCATTAATACATCGCCATTTGTAACCATAGACAAAAGTACATTCTTAATGTCGTAAAATATACATCGGTCCTAGCTAGATAGTCATTTATCTACTGGTCGATTTAGTATTAAGTGAGGTCTATATCTTGTAGTGATATGCGAATAGCGACTGGAAATAATAATGATAAATGGTAAAAAGGGTATAAAATAATTTATGTTTGTGATGAAACAAAAAACAGGTATTAAAAGACAACTCGTCGATTTGGTACGATTGGTCGTACATCATGGCTTGGTTGGCCGTCGGTGTATCCTTTGGAAGCTCCATACTATTCTTCTCAGCCGCCATATGTCTCAGCAAAGAGAAACGTCGCGAACAGCAGAATAACGTGCAGTACATAATGCCAGGTTAGACCGCCGCCATTTTGTGGCATCCGCCATTTTGTAAAGACGGTGGTTGACTAAAGCTTGGCGGTTGTGGATGGACGATGACTACATAATATTATTCTTCCGACATCAGTATTAATTTTATTTACACATTGATTATATATCATTATTTATATCCTATTTTTTATTATGACTACTATATTCTGTATGTTTATAACTATCTTTATATTTATACTTTAGTAACTGATTTAAATCACTCTATAATATAATTATTATATAAAACATTCCCTACAATATGATCAAACTATCTGTGACATAAACATTAAACCCGGAAGAGTCTTACAACATAACCTAGTGTGTAAGTGTATCAAAGTAAGTATTTCATACTAACAAAATGCTTTCTTTTTTCTTTTCATGTTTCTCTGAAACGTGGCTACGTGGATATGCGACCGAACGATTAATGCAATATAATAATAAACGCGCTATATCATAATATCTGGTTTACGCCAATGCCACTAACACGCTTACTTATTAACATGCGAATGTATATACCATAACCCATTACCATACAAATCCATAAATATCTCACTCCACGACCCGGTTTGAATCGGTATAAACCAGATATTGCGAGATAACGCTCGCGTGTGGTACGACTGGTCCTATATGGTCGCGTGGTGCGGCGTCGGTCTGTCACTGCTGTCCGCCATTTTGTTTTCGTCGGCCGCCATTTGCTTGCGCGGCGAACGCGAGAGAGAGGAGGCGCTTAACATGCAGTACCTAATGCCGGGTAATGCTTGAATTATATTCATTATCATAACATAAGCTTGCTGAGCCGCCTAAATCAAATTACATGAAAATCATTCAAATTATTCGATATAGGTATTTCGTCAATTTTATTCTTTTGTAAATAAATTTATTATTTCGTTTGGTATCTTGGGCTGCATGTTGTTTAACGAAATTAATAATAATTTATTTAAATAATGTGAATATAATAGACATATTTTTTCTTTTATTTTTGCGTAATTATTGATAGATTTGAATATATTTGATTTCTATTTTCAAGTATTATTAGTCTTAAAAATCTAATGAATCCATTTTTTGTTTTAGTCATATGTCATGTAAATAGAAATGATATTTTTTTCAACATATTTAAATCATAAAGATCATTTACTCATACTTCGCTTATAACTTTTCAGTGTACCCACAAAAACAGCAATATGCTTACGCCGGGTACCCGCCCCCTCAGGCCTACCCGGGCCCCTACTACCACGGCTCCCAATACGGACCCTACAACTACTGAGCATGCGACCAGATGAGGGACATTGTGGCGGCTCACTTCGCCAACCCCCCCGCCCCGCAAGCACCCGCGCGAAACCCCTCCCCGATCCATAACGCGTACCGACAACCCTCGACATCGTCCATAGAAACGTACAACTCCCACCGTAGAATAAAACGCCCCAAACTCGGCGACAAGAAAGTCTACCGACCCGTCCGACGTCACACTCTGTCGCGAATTGACGAGACCCCACCGCAAACCTTGCGGCCGAGGTCAAAAAGTCTGCAACATTCGACGGACTTCTCGTCGACGAGGCAGATACTGCGGTCCCGTTCCAATATATCTGCGGACACGAGTCGGAGCGTCCCCGTGTGTAATCAGAGTCAGGACATCGATAGTACGAGTCCCCAATACGCGGAACCGAAAGGCTACGAGTCCGGCTCGTCCGACGATCGACCGGCGTCGATGACCGACCTGCCCATCATGGTCCCGCTGGACCCCGTCACAGGAGCTTACATCCCCTACCCGGAGTACGCGTATTACCACGACGACAACAGCAGACTCAGCCGATTCAAGTGGAAGTGCAATAAGAGGAAGTCTTCCAAGCCGAACAATTTGTTCTTAGCATTCATGTATTGAGCGCGGTGCCGGGAGTCAATCGAACATGGTTATGGAGTTTCAACCGAATGCCGTTACAGTGTATGAACCACGCCCGTTCTGTATTCTTATCTCAAACGAACATACACTGCTATGTGGGTGGCCCGAATCTGGTGATATGAAAAATACTATTGGCACCTTTTATTACGGCACGAGGGAATGTTATACGAAGTACAATTTACAATTACAAAGTAAAAGTTTTAACTAATCGCATATTAAAGTTTTTTAAGTATTAAAAATATGTAAAATAAATTAAATTTGAACGCAACATATATAAAATTATTATTAAAATAAATAAATAAAACTAAACTTATATTTGGAAACATAGGATTTAGAATATATGAATTTGGTGAGGGCAGCACTGTCGCTTGCCTTTTATTACTTCGTAGAACCTTCCCGAGTGCTTCTGAGCACGGCTATACGAAACTCTAACACCACCGTAATCTCAAAATTTCATTGTTGATTTCCATAGTTTGAACAAACCATACGAATTTAGTGTATAATGTAATGTAAGTGGTTAGCTTGTTTAGGAGTAAGTTGATACGACTCCGCCATAAGTGAATCGAGGGAACAAAACTTGTAGAGTAATCTTATATTTTATATACGACTAGAACTATGTAATTAGTGCCTTTCGGATTATGTAATGCTCATGTTTCGTATGTATTTAGAATTAACATATCTTAGTGTAAACTCGTAGTTCAATGTACTTGATTGATATCGTAGTACTTTGTTTAAATATAAATTATTAAAAAAAGTATATCTTTTTGTTTAAACATATTTTCAATTTCGTTAGACTGCCAAATGGAAGTTGCTTACAAAACACACCAAAAGTATAATCTTTCTATTGTTTTACTATAGCTCATTATGTATTCCTAAACGAAATGTTTCGTACGGGAATTTAGTATAGATTATATGGTATGGTTTACAAGAGATGGCGACTGTGGTTACTGGTGACTGTTAGCTTCATCCGTCCTATATAAGTACACATCGAATATGTATATTAGTCATAGTAATAATAAGTCAAATTGTAAATTAATCAATTTAGATTTATTTCTACGTAATTATTAGCTATTGGATTTTTTTTTGATTATTTTCCATTTTAAATGATATTCGTATTTAAAATTTTGGAAATAAATTCATTAAATTGATATTTGGTTTTCATTTTCCTAACAGTAATTCCACATGAGTAATTATAGCCAGTTCAAATTGTCTATTGGGGTTCATTGAAATGGCATAGGCCATTAGCAGTGGACTAACAAATACTGGTAATGATGATGATGATGAATCATCCTGTGTTGATCAAGGTCTACTACTGTATCAATGATAGAGCTCATTCTACAGATGACCAAAGTGTGTTAATCAACTGTCTTAAAAATATATAGAATCAAATTTTAAATGTCTGGCAAATATACCTATAGATACATTGTTAGTATTTATGACTTTATGAAAAGGCCTTAATTTTCTTCTTGTATGCCGTTTTTAGTAACAATAAAAAATTACAAACAAATTTTATAAAAATGTATATTTATTGATATAAAAATACTAGATATGGCGACATGGATGGAATGTATTACATCACAAATGCTTACACATCGCTATGACTAAACCGACGCTCCACCGACGACTACACCACTAAGGTTCACACGTACGAATCGTACGCATCGCGTCAAACGGATCCTAGCGATCGTGCGCTCCGTACGATGCGGATCAGTGGACGCACTTGTAAGACTTTAAAAGAAATACAACAATTATTTTGTTGCGATGCGTACGATGCAGACGTATGGACGTTTATCTTTAAAAAATGTAAAAACGTATAAAATTGTGATGCACACGAACACGTGCTAAATATATATCACACAGATTCTCAAAACACAAAAATAAAAAAAATAAACTATTTAACACAACCACATACTTCAATCATTTGTTTATTTATTCAATTATAAGTATTTTTATAAACAGTCAACATTTAGAGACTGGGTGAGTTGGGCAAGTCTTCAGCTATAGTCTAACACGCGTCTAAATTATAAGTAAACCAAAAATATGGTTCACTGACAGAAATATTTACCATGTTTTGACACGAATGTTAAAACATTTGTTAACACCAAGTAAATGCTATAGTAAAAAATTGTTACATTTAGGTTCATCTTAGAATATTTTGCGCCTAGATATTCTCTTATTAAGTACAATGCCTTTTTTTATTAACATCTTTAAAAAAGTATCATAAACTCACTAAAATCATGAAATACAACTTTAATACAGTCTTAAGTACAATCCGTCTTTCAAATAATTGAATTTTTTTTTTCTCTCGTATTGTATATTAAAAACGTCTTAGCGATCTTCAATGGCTTAACTCCTATATGGCAGTGTCAATCATCGGTCCAGGATGGGAGAGCGCTTGCTTCCTCTCCTGCACCGCTGTCACTAGCTTCCTGTACGGGCCCAGGGGGAGACCTAGGGACTTCAGGTCGCTCTCTGTCAGCAGCATGAGGGCGTCCAGGTCTATCTGTTCGTCCTTGAACTTCTGTATGTACTGGGACAGGCCCCAAGCGGTGAGAAACCTCTCGAGCGACGCGTACGCCGATTCTTCAGTTTCGCCGTCGTCGTCTGATGTGATTGTTGAGCTCCCTGGATGGAATTATTAACTGACATATAAAAATGCAGAGTACTCAAGCTGGATAGTAAATAATTAAGTTCTGTGAAATTTGGGTAAGATTGTTTCTGGACGTAGTCTAATTGTCTTAATGATCTCGTTGTGTGAGCGTACCCAATATAAAATAAAATATATAATTAATGCTTTACAATGTTATACAAATTGATGCTTTACAGTTTAAATAGTTAGCAATAAGTATAATAAAACTAATTTGAAAACAGAAGACCGGTTGCTTTAGTAGTTTCGTCCGGTCAAGTCTCACTTTACCATTGATATTATCGATGACTTAGCGGGAGTCACATTAATATTGAACAAGGTTAATTAAATAGTCCCCACCATTGTTCGGGCCTTGTCCTGCCGGTGGGGCTCAGTAGCCCAGGGTAAGCCCAACACATTGGGCGAAGCGAATTGGGCCAAGGGGGCTCTTTGTAGCCCTCTTATAAGAAGAGCAGTTGAAAGAGCAGGGGGCAAGAGGTAAGGACGTGAACATTACCACATTGTAGTGTCCCAACGTTGGGAGGGGTTGTTCTGTGCTGCAGGACAACCACTCTGTGGAGGTGGCATCGGTCCCCTGAGGGACTGACTAGTCGTCGAGGTGCCCTGTTGCTTGTAGATCCGGGGCACCTCAAAAAAGGCGGCATTGGTGGCACTCGCCGGGTTTTAGCGGGTAGAGCTGCGTCCATTTACCAGCTTTCGGGCGCAGCGAGTCCCACATACCCGCCTGGGGAGACCTACTCCCCAGCGCCATGCGTCAGCGCATTTCTAGGCGTAAAATAAAAAAAAAGGAATAAAAAAAGTTTAAAAAGATAATGGTAGCATACCGGAGTTGCGGTCGTTCCAGTCGGCGGGCTGGTAGGTGTGGCGCGCCGCCAGCGAGCCCGCCGAGCCGATGGACAGCTCCTCGCTAGCCGGCAGCGCGCTCAGCGTCGCCGTGATGGACCGCCTAAAACACGATTCAAGGTCAATCGACCAATAGAACTTTCACCTTGGAGAGCTGTAGGGCTATTGTGTAAGGTTGTTTTCGAATCTCGAAAGCGGAATCCGCGGTAATATGACGAATTTGACGGATCTGTATTCTTAGTAAAACGCGTAAAAACTCGACTCTCTACCTATATCAATAAAGATAATTTTCGAAGTGACGTAATTTGAGCTCTATCACTCAGGTGAAGCTCGATATTAAAATAGTTTTTTACAAAATAGCCCGACTGCAGCAGTGCGAGGTGGTGAACTTCACACACTCTCAAACTGTTACAGGTTTCCTTACGATCATATTTTATTTCACTACTACCTTTACTTTTTTAAATTTTAATTTAAGAACAAGCAATTATATAGCAGAGGATCAAATATTAGTAAGCTTATAATGTACAAGATTGAATAAGACTTTTGTCATATTCAGGTAGTTTAAAAGTTAAGGGGAAATTGAGATGAGAGAATGGGGTTTCCATTCTAGTTGAGCTCATACCCTTTAAATTATTCATTAGAACAATAGAATTTTTTTTAACTTTTAAACTATAATCGTTGTAGTTATTTTTTTTTCAATATAAACTCTTATATATAAATTTTAATCCATGGGTCGCTGGTTCAAATCCGGCTCGAAGGACCAAAAAAATCTGTAGTGTCTCTACAGATTATAAAAGGGATGATAAATAACCAAACCCAATGAGTGCTGTTTGTACACTGATTTTATTGATACATCGAAAATATATTGTAAGTTTTAAATGCGGATACATCAATTCAAGCGTGATCTAAATTAAGTACATTGTACTTTGTACATGTTGTTTGTTGTTTTTATTTGTAAGTACTTAATCAATACACACCTAAAGGCGACACTACCGAAGCCGGGTCGGTCGAATATACTGGCTGGCTCCTGAAGCAACACCTCCTGTCCGATGCCGCTGTCCTCATTCTGCGCCGCCAGGAAGTCGGGCTGGCTGGCGGACCTGATGAGAGAGTTATAGTTCCGTTCTTTAACTATGTTTAATAAAAGTAATGCCACCATTTGAGCCTAAGCATCAAATAGAAAAATACTAAATACAAGAGGACGTGGCGAGTACTGGAAAAGATTGAAGAAAAAATCACAAGCATCCAGATTTCTTTAATAGATATAATATGTCTTGCACATGAAAAATATTTAGGCTGCTCTGTTATAGTTAAAACTATATAAAAAGGGATAATTACTATAATTTTTTTGTTATTTTGTATAGATGTTTTGTTCTCAAGACAACGTTTTAAATAGTTTTTAATATAATCATGTTTAATTAAGATCTTATGTCAACAATGGATTATAATATCTATATATTGTGATTCGTACTTCCCTTTATTAACATTCCTACTAATGATAAGCACAGGTTTTATAAAAAGATTAAGCCAAAGTACAAATTGATCTGAAATAATTCAATGGTACATACATCGGCCACATAACCCATAGACTCCTAATAACAGGGAACGGGTTCTGGCGACACATCTGACTTATAGTTCCGATGTAAGCCCTAAACAATGTACTCAAACTATCGTGTCGTCTCATTCTTTCCCGTTGCGAAATATATCCATTTCTTTTTAACGTTCCGTGATTGGTAATGTATAACATTGAATTAGCTAATCACAGCATTGCAACCCCTTTCGTCTCATCTCAGCTAGTTGCCAGAATGCATTTAATACGAAAAATCAAACATTAGGAGTCTATAGGTTGTGTGGTCGATGGGTATGTACATACATTCAACTTCAAATATTCATGAATTTGTCAAAGCAAACGAAATAATTGGGATGTTAAGTTATTTATTGCAATACGGTCACTTACTTCTGTACGAATCCAAGAACTGATCTGAAAGATCTGAGAGATCTAATGTGGTAATAGAGATAAATATCTAATATAACTAATCTGTACGCACCTGGTGAGTTGCGCGCGCGCGGGTTTGTCAGCGGGCGCGTCGAACACGTCCGCGACCGCACCGCGCGCCGCCGGCCCCGCCCCGAACGTGCCCACGTACATCACCTGACGACCGAACGTATAATTCTTAATTTATTTACCTCACCTTACATGATAAAGTTTATAAATATTTTCAAAATCTTAACCCAAGGATATCAGAAGTATAACTAGTTTTTGAAGCGAAACGAACAAATCGCGTGCTAAAATAACCGCTAAGTGCGCGGTTATGCCCACTTTAAAGTGTTTGACCTTCTGTTTCGCTTTCACTCTCGTTAATGCATGTGACTGGCATCGTGATAATTTATTTTTAACGCTAGATTCTTTGTTAAACACTGGGACATCGTTATTGGAATCGGATTGACACAAAGACTAAGAGAGTGTCGCAACATATTGTTTTTATTGTATCTTTTACCTAAGAATTTAATAGATAGTTTTAAGGTACTAACTTAAGGTATTAACTTTTAAGGTACATACTAAACGTGTCTATGGTCCATACCTCCGAGTCTCGCCGCAGTCCGCTTAGTGACGTCACGGAGCGCCGACCGGTCGTCTCCACTTCTCCCACCTGCATCACACATTCATTTACTCCATGTTATTCATGTTTTCATATTTTCCTAGATAGGTTCTGTCGCTCAAGAAGCATTAAATTCCAGTTCCAAAATCGACAAAAATAATGAAATTTTAATCGCACCATATCTTTGTAATGGTCGGTTATCAGATTACAATTTTTATGACGAATGACTTGAATACGTTTTAATTTGAATTTTATTATTGGATACATTTTTTTCACATTATAAAGTGTCTCTTATCTTCGAGGAGCTCGGAGGATCTCGTGGCGCAGTGGTAACAGCCGCGCGGATCGATTCGTTAAGCAACGCTTGCCCAGGTTGGTCCGTGGATGGGTGACCATCATTACATACCGAGACTCCTCCGTGCCTCGGAAAGCACGTTAAGCCGTTGGTCCCGGCTGTCATTCGTGGATCTTTGACAGTCGTTACGGGTCGTCAGAAGCCCGAGAATCTGACAACCAGTCTAACCGCGGAGTACCGTATCACCCAGTTACTGAGTTGTGGAGGTCCGACAGCAGTCGCTCCATGTAAAATACTGGTGTTCAGCTGAATCCGGTTAGACTGGAAGCCGACCCCAATATATAGTTGGGAAAAGACTAGGCAGATGTTGAAAGTGTCTCTTATCCAAATGTATTTGTCGTAGAAGTGTAATATATTATTGACGTTTTATGACCATCCATTACCTTGAAATCGTCGGTGGGTCCGTTTCTCGTGAGGGTGCCGTTCCTCAGTTTGCTGGCGAGCGCCTTCTTGTAGACCGCCCCGCGGCCGCGCGCTCCCGAGTTGACGGTACCCACCAGAGCGGAGTAGGTGGGGCGGGGTTGGTCATCCGCCAGCAGGTTACCTGCAAATATCACGTCTCATATTAATGGAATATTATATATATTATTATTATCTATGGACGCTTTTACATCACGTCAATCGGGTCCCGTGTTAAGTACTCGAAGAGTCTTCTGTTACGGGTACCAGACAACAGACAACGGAAATACATATATTTAATACTTTTTATATTAAAACTTATATTTAAGTACTAATTTATTGTATTATATAATACACATATTTAATACACATCCATGACCCAGGAACACAGAAATATGTTTTTATTCCCTGGCGAGATTCGAACCCGCTACCTACGGCTTGAGCGCTAACGCGCTAACCATTGAGCCACAGAGGTCGTCGTCAAATCCCTTGCCATTCGAGATTCGACATCCAACACGGACCTGCCACTGCACGGAGATCCTCTCACCATCTGGTTAATGGCCGACCAACACTTCGTCTACCTAAACGCGGCCTCCACTCTTGAACCTTAATGGCCCATCAGCCACCTGTTCTCCTGAGTTCTACTGTTCTACTGAGACCAGTCCATTGCCACTTTAACGTATTCTTGACGTCATATCGGTAAGTTTCGTTTTCTGGCGGTGGTCTTCGCTTCGAACCCTATCTGCCAAAGGCATTCTATTATGCCGTTCAATGACTTATTATGGTTGACATTGCAGCGGACTTTTGTTCTTAGTAGTCAATCAAAAAGGGCTCGTATCAATACTGCTATAAGAGCCACTAACCTGAGCTGGAGGACCGTATCATGCGCTGCTTGAGCGCCATGAGCACGTTGCTGGGCCGGTGCGGCATGGTGGGCACCTCGGTCTCCCACTCCTTAGCCAGCTTCCTCAGCTCTCTCTCAGCCATCACCTCCGCCTTGCTCTGCCGTTTGGTGTACTGCTTTTGTAACTTCTCGTGGTCCTTTTTCGCTTTCTCCTTCAGTGATTTGGCTTTTTTCCTGTAAATGAAAATCATTTAGATTAATAACTGTTATATCAATGATTGTAATAAATAATTGATAGAATGTACTGTCGGTCCTTGATGGAAATTCATGTTATAGCAACTATAATGAAACTTTATATACACTTTTTCCACTATTTATTTTATATATTATTACAGTTACAATTTAAACACGTTTCGACAAAGTCATCATCAGGTTATAATATATAAAATAAATAGTGGAAAAAGTGTATATAAAGTTTCATTATAGTGGCTATAGTAAATAAGTCGCTCTTAATTACCTCGTATGGTTGGAGTAATTTGACTTACATTTTGTAAGAGGTAGAGCAATGCTGCTTTCCAGCCGAATTGGGCCGGCACATATACCGATGTAAAGTGACAGTATTACTGTCGCGTACGTGCGCTTTTTGAGTTCCCGGTCGTCCTTTTTGGGGAGTTTGGAACGTAGGCATAACTCATTTTGTATAAGAAATCATACTTAGTATACAAGTATATATATACAAGCCATACTTAGGTTGCTCCAGTTACCGTCTTTTTTTTTTGGAAGGTCTACTTTTAGGCCTGATGTTCCAATCGGTAGGTAGGTGAGCAGATGGCTCACCTAGTAAAATTCGAAAGGGGGCGGTATATCGCGCGCGCTACTCTGGAATGTAGGTGTTTGGCTAGTCAAATCCAATACGGTCGACGAGTCATTAGCGGATGAAGTTAAACTATTAGTCGGAGGGCCGGCCCTCCCATCCATCCCTCTGACGGGGAGGTGGGTCGTGCGCGAAACCCGTGCAATCGACCGATAGCAAAGTGCTATCGGTATTTTCGCGGTTTTGATTGGTGTAGAATCGTATTGGATTCGAACCTAATCTTACCCGATCGATCCGGATCAATGTATTTACTATGTGTAGGGATCGACGTCGCTCACGACCCCGAAACCGAAGCGGTGTGACTGAGTACCTAACCCCGAATGTTGTATTGTTATGTTCCAGTTACCATCAAAAATGCTTATACTGTATAGTAAACAAATCAAATTACACTATAGATATAGGTGTAAACATACTTATCATTATTTTCCAGTTTCCCCGTAGCTTGGTCGAGAAACCTGAGGATATCCTCCCGGCCGTTGATGCCGGCCAGCTCCTGCGCAGTGTGACCATCCACATCCATGGCGTACACGTTGGCTCCGAAGTTGACCAGGAACGTGACGCACTCGCGGTGACCCCTGGCGGCTGCGAGGTGCAGCGCCGTGTTCCCGAAGTAGTCCGCTTTGTCCGGCTCACCTCTGGAGTGCATTTAAAAACAACGTCATTGGAACATTCGAGAAGAATATTGTCTATTATTCTTTATATTATGTTCATGTATGAATACAGTATTTTAATAGTGTAATTATTTCATCGTTATCTACATCTACACTAATATTATAAAGAGGAAAGATTTGTACCTATTTTTGTATGTTTGTAATGAATAGGCTCAAAAAGTACTGGGCCGATTTAAAAAATTCTTTCACCATTCGAAAGCTACATTATCCACGAGTAACATAGGCTAAATTTTATTCTGATAAAAAATAGGGTTCAAGGTGTAAAAAATGTTATTTTGCGTACTAAGATGCCGTTGTAAACCTTAGTTAACGCAGGCGAAGCTGCGGGCCCCACCATGGTTCAGGCCTTGTCGTGGCGGTGGGGCTCAGTAGCCCAGGGTGACCCCAACACCTTGGGCGAAGCAAATTGAGCCAAGGGGGCTCTTTGTACCCCTCTTATAAGAAGAGGGGACAAAAGAGCAGGGGGCAAGGGGTGAGGTTGGGAACCTCACCTCATCGTACTGTCCCGACGTTGGGAGTGGTTGTTCTGTGGTGCGGAACAACCGCTCTGTGGAGGTGGCGTCAGTCCCCTGAGGGACTGACTAGCCGTCGAGTTGCCCTGTTGCTTGCAGATCCGGGGCACCTCACCAAAGGCGGCAGTGGTGGCACTCGCCGGGTTTAAGTGGGTAGAGCTGCGTCCACTTACCATCTTTCGGGCGCAGCGAGTCCCACATACCCGCCTGGGGAGACCCACTCCCCAGCGGGATGCATCAGCGCATTTCCCGGCGTAACAGAAAAAAAAGGCGAAGCTGCGGGCAACAGCTAGTAAATTATAAAGTACTAAGTGTTCTCCTCATATTCGCCTGCGTTTACGATTTTATGAAAATCGTTGGAGCCGTTTCCGAAATTCATAGATATTTTGTTTGCAATAATAATAAATAAAAAAGTTTTTGTGTTTCTGGGATGTGTATTAAATACGTGTATTATTTAATAAAAATCACATAATTATTAATATAACAAGATATTTGAGAACTTACCACGTGATTAGATTGACGTGGTGTAAGCGTCCATAGACTATTATTATTATTATTATAAAATAATACAGGTTTGTATATTTTATACATTATAGCTTCTTTGTTCACTAGATATAATTACATGACGTTCAGTTTTATAACTTCAGTAATCTTATCAGAACGCGTCAATGAAATACCGACACATTGCACTTTAGAAGTCTCGTAACTTGTATGATACCAAAATTGTATGTAATATGGGAACACCCAGGCCTGTAGCTAGTCTAATTTGGGGTAGGGCAGCATATGTTACAGGTAGGGCGGAAGATAAAGTCGTATTCGTCTCATTATAATTTATCTTAGTTTTTGGTATTTTTAAGGTAGGGCATAGTGATTTCAAGGTAGGGCTTTGCCCCACAATGCCCCTCCTAGCTACGGCCCTGGGTGTTCCTAGCGTGGGTTTATTTTCCTTAGAAAAAATAAACTAATACGTCTAGTTTTGTGAATCGTACTAGGGAAAACATAAGTCATAATCTATCTATTTTTATATATAACCTATAACACATTTTTTATTTTATCTGTTCAAAAACGATTGTTTTTGTTTAAATTTCTTTCCCCATATTCACAGATCCAATCCTGATGACAACGATGCCCCGTGGATAGCAGGGCCCTGGGCAGTTGTCCAGCTTGCCTAACGGTAAAACACGGGCCTGATCGTCATGACATAGTATAGTGCAGGGGTTTACAAAGTGAAGTAACCTAAACCCCCAGGGGTTCGCGTAGCGCGAACCCATTCGGAAAAAGGGGGTTCGCGACAAGATTTACGTAATGGTGGCTTCATAACTAACACTCTCAAGCAAAGCGGTTGATACCCAGTTAGAATTAAGGACATTTTATACTAGCTGTTGTCCGCGGCTTCGTTCGCGTAAAATTCATAAGTATAGTAAACACAGACAGATTTTTTTTGAACTACCCTGCAAACATTCATCTCCTATTTCATGCCCATATAGATGAAAATCTTAAAAAGGGTGGAAGTATTATTAATGGTTATTTAATTCTTATCAAATGCCTAAACGCAATGTTTCATGGCGTCATCTTCTATGTATAATGACGAATTTCCGTACAAACTTTCATTCCCTATTTAACCCCCCTCCCCTAAGCTTTTTTTCGCAACAAAAAGTAACCTATGTCCTTTCCCAAGCTCTAATCTATCTCTGTTCCAAGTTTCATCAAATTCGGTTCAGTGGTTTAGGCGTGAAAGCGTAACAGACAGACAGAGTTACTTTTGCATCTAAAATATTATAGTAAGGATTATAAGGTCATTTGCTACAAGAAACCATTACACCCATCATATTAATATCAAAAACCTTATTTTTGAGCGGGGCGAGGGGGGTGGTGGTAGTTAGGTTCGCTGACATCTGAAAATTTGGTGCTCTCTCTCTCATCTCTCAAAGTTTTTTCGTGGAGCCCAAAGTTTGAGAAACCATGGTCTAGACTCTAGTGTATACAGTATGTCTTACCCTCTCCCGCAGAGCAGTCTCAGCGCCTCAATGTGTCCCTCGAAGGCGGCCCACAGCGTTGGCGTCATGCCGGACTCATCCTTGTTGTTGCACTCCTTCCTCGTCGCCTCCCGGAGGACCTCCAGGAGCCCATCCTTCGCGGCTCTGGAAATTATTTTTCGCATTTCAATTTCATATTTTGTGATTTATGCAACCTTTGCCCTTTGGACAAGGACGGGCCTTTATGGAATTACTCAGCTGTCCCTGTCTGTATATGAAATAAGAACCTTAGTTTACTATCCATGATATAGGGTCAAATACACGCAGTCTTGAAGCAGGGTAGGCTCACCAGCGACGATGGTCTAAGCCTCAAGGGATATGGGCGGTCTCTCGAGTGAGAGGTTCCGGGGTTCCATTCCAGCTCCTGTGCCTTGAAATGGTTTTTTTTCAAAATTTCAAAATTTATCTGATTCTAGATTATCGTTAGCTCACCGGTGATGGAAAATGTCGGATACCTATATGCCTGATAGAGAGTCCTTTACGTCAAATAAAGTTCACCAACCCATATTTGGATAGGGTATCGGTGAACTACAGGCCAACACACAAGGTTTGATACTTTTTAACGGCAGACAACGCAACATTAGTAATTACTCATTAGCTCTTCAGCTGCCAGTGTTTATGGATGTTTATATAAAAAATATAGGTACTAAAAAAATCATAAATAATGAATCGTAATTTATTATGATCTTTGCCTCTAGTTCACGTATAAGTAAAGAAGCGTGAAGTATATTTGTGACGTCATATACTCACGACTAATGCAAACATACATTTGAATATAGAACACTCGTCACTGAGCGTGAATCAGAAAAAAAACTGATTTAACAAACAATTGATGTTGATATCGATATTTATATTTCGAATCGAATCGGTCGTCTTGTCTTTCGATAACAGACATTTGCTGGACATGATGATGGTTGCGATCGCTCTCGGCGTTGCTCGCTTTCTATAAACATATAATATGGACATGCGACATTAATTCAGAGATTAGAACGTCGTCAACGTATGCATAATTCTGTGGAGAACAGCAGCGCCGCGCCGTGGCCACAATGAAATACTTTCACCGGTGAGGCAACCGACTGGTGTGAATAATTAGCCTTAATAATGCAGTATTAAACCCGATCACTGGCACTCAAACTGGAGTTGACAACTGTCGCTTTCGTTGTGAATTATTTATTTATTTATTTATTTCGGCATATCAACAATATAAACACGATACATTATTATTTCATTTGTCAAACGATAGATAGTGCTTACATTTATTACAGACATAATTATAATTTAAATGTGAAAAATCTATTGAGTTTTGGCGCGCCTTGCAAGTAAAATAGATTTGAATGTTGTGTACATGACGCTGTCATGCCACGCGTGCGTTTTATTTCATCTTTCGTTATAGAAATATATTTTTTATGAATATTAGATGTAAAATCGTCAATAAAAAATTCTGACCCATGAAGGTTAGGCCTTTTCACTACGATAAAAAAATATGAAAATCAATGTCTCATGCAAGCATTTTTCTTATATGATAATTAAAGCCCGTAATGTTTCATCATCATCAGTCTTTATCCGTCCACTGCTGAACATAGGCCTCCGTCAATGAACGCCAAGACGACCGATCCCTTGCAACTCGCATCCAACGCGGACCTGCGATTGCACGGAGATCGTCTTATTTTCTACATTTATTATTATTATATTTTAACAGATGACAAATGAATATTTTTATTTAGTACTTATAGCAACCAAACAGCAAAACATAGCACCTAACCTCATTATTTTTGATAAGGGCTACCTTTGATAACCATGTATTCTCACGAAATATTTTTCTGCATAAAAAAAATACATAGGTACTGTCACGTTTAGAGTGCTTCAACTATGATTTGATTGTGAAACCGTTTACGAAAAATATCCATATTATTTCACATGTATCATCAATATATAAGTATTCAATGTTCTAGAATAAATAATACAATATAAGAACATAGATAATGTTATTCCACATTTAAAATATATTACACACATTTTACGCCAGAGTTAATATCACTATCATAGTTTTCTCCCTCCTTTTTTAATTTATAATCCATAAGGCCAAACGTACAGTCTTTTTAAACAGAGACTATGCAAAAAGATCCTTTTACATATGGGCTACCTGAAATTCACAAGCAACACTAAACGCGACAGCATAACTGTCATTTCACGCCAGTATTATGAGCGGGAGGTACCACTGGTCGTGCCGGCCCAAGGCAGGTGCAAAGCAGCATGACATTATCTTTTCCTAAATAGTAGCCACCTCTTTCTAAAAACGTAGTTACCCTAAACTCTGTGCTAAATATAATGTAGAGATAGAAATATGTTGTCTCCGACTTTTTAAAACGTTTAAATGTGTACTTTTTCGTCATGCATAGTTATTTCCTAATTTTAACAATTAACGCAGAGCTGTTTTGTCGCATTTTCATTGATGCTTTCGCTCCTTTTAATCTTAGGGGGTTGATTTTAGGTATAGACTATAATAGCCTTCTCAGATAAATGGGCTCGGAAACTCTTTTTTTTTTCAAATCAACCATTGACCAAGCAAATAAACTAACTCACACCTCTTTATAATTTAACATAAAACAAGTACCTACCTATAAGATTGAAAATTAGCTTTACAAAGTTTGAGAACCTGCGTCCTTACTCGTTGGGGACAAATGGTAGGCGTGTGATCGAACAAATATTAATTAGTACATCACTCGTAAATGTTTACGCGAATTTTACTTTTAATAAAACAATTTTTACGGATTTTATGGCAGTTTATGTTTATTAGGTTGCTGTAAAGTATCAGAAGCGATAAAATCCGTAAAAAAATGTTTTATTAAAAGTAAAATTACAAATATTGTAAACATTTACAAATATTAAATAAGTAATATTACAATCCAAAAGAGATTTGTAAAAGTTCTGTAAAACCTATATGCATGAAATAAAACACTTGCATGACTCATAAACAAAACATTTGCCAATGGTTCCAATATTAACATTTAGCAGTATGAGCAATTAGAAACATCACTCATTCCTCAGTCCTCACCTTCAGTAAGGCCGAATTCTGAAAATGGGCCTTGAAGAAGGCTTGTGGCTTGTGTACAGCAATATATTATGGAGCGTATGTGTGATGAGTGGGTACTCCATTGAAAAGGTGCACGCTCACTTCGTTCTCTATTTGAAATTTGTCAACCTCATCATACGTAGGAAAATGAAAAAAATGTGTTTAATAATAACTCTTAGGTAACACACCTGCTAATGACAATCGATAACAACTTGCTATTGAACAACAGATCGTATTTCTATACCATAAGACTCAAATTACTATCTCTTATAATCTATACTCCCTCGGTGAAGGCGCTGGAGCATAAACAAATACATTCGAGGTTTGATAAAAAAAAAACCATTTTTAAAAATATTACAATCATCAAACTTTTGGTCTAATGGCTAGTAAACCTGACTGTTAAGCCAGAAGGTCGTAGGTTCGATTCCCACCCAGGATAAATATTTGTGTGTCGAGCATGATCATATTTATTATTTTGTTCTGTGTCTGAGCGTAATTTTTCTATAATATGTACGTATTACGAAATAGTATAATATTAGTTGTCTGGTTGCTATAATACAGGCTTTAGGATAAGGTGGCAGTGTGCTAGGAGTTTTTTATTTTTTATATTCATTGAACATAAAATATTGCTTAATTTCACTTCATCATCATCATCATCAGCCTTTATCCGTCCACTGCTGAACATAGGCCTCTCTCAATGAACGCCAAGACGACCTATCCCTTTATTTCAATTTTTATTTCACTTTAGTTATTTTTTTTACTGAAGGATTTAGTTATAGCATAAAGTTTTTAGGTCATTAAAAAAATTGACATGATTTTGGGGAGGAAATAGTCTACTGCAAAATGCTGATCAGTAATTAATAATTATCTACCTAAAAGGTCTGAACTGCAGTCGTCCCCTTTTATTGCAACTGCTTTTTACGGGGAGAGGAACATTTAATTCAAATACATTTTTTGAAAGTCTAATAGGTAGGGTTACCTTCTACCTTCCTCATGTGAAGATTAAACGAATTGCCCATGTTTTTATCTCATGGACAAGTTTATTCGTGGGTAATATGAGGTCACAAGGTGAACCATCTGTCAAAGTATTGTGGCATCTACTCGCACAATGGGGTTAAGAACCTTATCGACACAATCAAACAAACAAACGACTGCAAAAAGTAGTTATTGTAATTTCTGTATCAATTGTATTGTTTTTTTTGCCATTTGAATGTTGTTGCTTGCTGTGAATTTAAAAGGTACAAGAATGTTTGTATTTAAGCAACGTTTAATTAGACACTAGGAGGTCTCCGCGGTAACTCCTTCTCACTTTCAGACTAAGGGCCTGTTTCACAATCTCCAGTTAAGTTCCCAATAGGCTATCGGCAACATATTTGACAGATACTTGACAGATAGAGTATGGAGTATCTGTCAAGTATCTGTCAAATATGTTGCCTATTGGGCACTTAACTGGAGATTGTGAAACAGGCCCTAATAGTTATAGGTATTAGGTATAGATTATAATGGAGTTGGTATTTTTATTTTTCAGATTCTAGGTGAAAATATTGCTATGAGTGATGAGGTTCGTTAAGAATGAAGCCTAAAGGCCGATGTTCAGCATGAGATCGATGGTCTGCACAAAGGCCGATGTTCTGCACGAAGGCCATTGTTCAGTTTGAAGGCCGATGTTCAGCACGAAGGGAGATTTTCAGTATAAGACTTCATTGGGCTTCTATTTTATTTCTTATTGGACTCCTTTTTAAAAAAGGATGGGGATAAGATTTTAATGCTCAATTTATTATTCATTTTTGAATTTTACGATACAATTTTATATTTTTATCAATTTATTGTAATTTGTTTATTAATTTCTTTAATAATTGTGTAGTAGCTATATTTTATTTTATAATTGTGTTCTTCAAAGGTGAGCTGGTTAGTTCGTTGACATGTTAACAACAATCACTAACAGATATAATTGATACGTGGGTTACGAATAACTAGGGGAGGACTCCCCCCGTGACCATGGTTGCTGTAAAGTATCCGAAACGTCGGGCTCATAAAAAACTAAATAAACCGCGATAAAATCCTCAACAGTCGTTTCATTACAATAAAATTCGTGTAAACATAAGAAAACAATTATCGGTTTCTGTCTAAACTAAAATAATAAATTTGGAAAGTTTGTTGTTCGAACTCGCGGACATCCTACTAATATTATAAACGCGAAATTTTTTAGTTTGAATTAAATCTGATCGTTCAAAGTAGGACAAAATCGAGCTCAAAGGAGTCGGTTATAAACATACAAACATACAGGTGAAGCTAATAAAAGCGTGTTAAAAATAGGCTATTATTTATCGTCGAAATCCCATGGGTCCCAAGTACAAGAGTGAAACCGCGGGGATCTGCTAGTGCAGCATAGTTCTGATTGGTTCATGTGTTTATTGCAGTATTAACATCAATTTCTTCTTTCTGATCTGTACCCGTAAATTACACGCGATCGTGTGAATTATAGGCGATATAGGCGTGATACGTGGTTGATAGTATAAGCCATCTGCTCATCTACTTTTTCGATGAAGCTTAAAGGCCTTAAGGCCAACAGCATAAGTCCTTTCGGAAAAAAAGGTTGAGAGTATCTGGTGCGGAAGCGTGAGGATGTAGGAGACACGCTCCAGGTGTCAGGTCACTGACAAGTTCATTGTCATACGGGTGTCGCAACACCGACTAACTGTATCGTGGTCTATGGTTTGTTTAATAAGGCATCAGAATTGACCGAAAATTTCTATTTGGAACGACACACCACTTTTTTTTTCGGATGGAGCTATGCTAATGGCCCTAATGCTTCGTCGGAAGTGGGGTGAGCCGGTTGGTATCACCCAGTGATATAGTAAGTGGGGGGTTGCGCCCCGCCAGCCGTGGAGTGTGACTTCCACGGCTTCATGGCGTCGGGTTTGAACACCACTTGTTAGGAAGACAATATATCTAGAGGTTTTGGTGACTTTTCAAAAGGTATTTATCGATGTAGCATTTGTTGAGAGAGGCTTTTAGCGTGTGCCCTTAATATCACACTCTCCGTATGAAAATGTCGCATGGCGTAAGGAATCTATTATGTATAAATCAAAACCAAAAAAATAGTAATAATAAAATTAAGACCAAAAAGTTTGTCTGTCTTACTTACTACCTCACTCAACACTTCTGGTACATTTTGGGTACCAATTCCTGCCAGACTACAGGAACTTTCTTCGTAACATAATCGAGTTGGTTATGAAAGTACTTTAGTCATGTCCACAGACACATTTCCGTTTACGACGGATGGACAAGCCATACAAAAAAAGAACTTGCAAATAGGAAACAAGTCCGGAAGAACAGGTTAATTTTATAGTCATTAGATATCATTTCCAGTACAGAAAGGTATTAGATTTCTAACGCACGCGAGCACATCCATCGTGAAAATAGACTTTATATCTTTAGTTATAAAGTGTTTATTAATTTTTGGACTTAATTACTATTATTTAATTGTCTATGACGATGACTTTAGTTCCTAACTTTTCTTTGTTAAGTCATTACTTATAATGAAATTGCATCTTCATACTCCACCTTATATACAAAGTTTTTTTTAACCTAAAACTTTAGCTATATTTTAAGCCTATTAGCCTCAAATGGAAATATATTATTATGTATATTGTATATGTATGCAATAATTTTTCGATATGGATCGCACAATGGAAATAAATAATTTTGCAATATTTATTTTTGATTTTTGTTCAAGATTGCAAATCTCTATGAATATAACTGCGAATAATTTATAACATCGACTGTATATAGGTATACTCGTATAGTATATACAGTATAAGACACGAATTGAGTGTGAGTTTCCTTCGAATTCATGACAGAAAGTTTGACTTCTTACGTGAAATTCAAGATAGAATACACACACATAATACAACATCCGGGGTTAGGTACTCAGCCACACCGCTTGAGCCTCGGGGTCGTGAGCGACGTCGATCCCTACACATGGTAAATACATCGATCCGGATTGATCGGGTAAGATTAGGTTCGAATCCGATACGAGTCTACACTAATCAAAACCGCGAAAACACCGATAGCACTTTGCTATATATTACCGATAGCCCTTTCGAATTTTACTAGGTGAGCCATCTGCTCACCTACCTACCGATTGAGCTTAAAGGCCTGAAAGTACTAGGCCTAGACCTTTCGAAAAAAAACCTTACGTGGATATTTGCGGCATATACCTTGACTTCTTATGTGGCATTTCGCGCCAGAAAGCTCTCTTACGCCAGGACATTCAGAAAATGGCGGTTGTTACTTGACTTCAGTCCGAACCCCGCGGAAGGCCTGCCGGCCTGTAATGACTTCGGACCTTGGACTGGCAACAGGGAGACTGATGTTTTTGATCGGTACACAGTAGGTATTCGAGACCGTCCTTTAGGGTCTGCGGTAGTTTGGTCGTTCGCTGTAATGCCGCCACTACCGGGCTGACTACTGAGGGTCAGATTTCTGCCGTGACTTCTTATAGGTATATTATAGAAACAGATTGAAGGCGTGACATTAGTCGTACTGCTAAGGCCGGAACTGCACGTTTTCCGAGGCTTGGCTAGTCTTCACTAATTCAACGTTTGGATACAGAGTTTCGCTTGGCTTGCGTAGGTTTACAAGGGTTTGTGGCCGATCCGTCCACATGCTTGTGACTTGTGGAGACTTGGAGCTTGCGACAAGCCACAAACGTGTGGATCCGTTATGAGGTCTATAGACCGGAGGCACCCTACCATCGATAATGTGGTAGCTTCGCGCCTGCCTTGTAGTGGTGTCAGACTAACGTGGCCAAAAACAGCGTCGTTTTTAAAATCTTACTCCACAGAACATTCTTCGGTGTACATACGCTTTTATATAAGCTTTCTAATATTTACATAAGTACAATTATTAGCTTCTCATATTACTTTGAAAAGGCACGTCCATACATAGTACATACCTACTTAATATTTTATAATATAAAATATTAAAGACCTATTGCTAATACATTTAAAATTATACATTAGCAGTGTAAAGTGTAAGTAATCGATGAAATTAATCTTATCTATTTCGCGATATATAGCTTTAAGATAATAATTAAACAAATGTAATACGTATACTTACTTGTGAAATCTGTCTGTAGTCATTTTATGTTTGTTTTCAGATTTTTAAGCTGATTTAAATAAATAGTCAACTCATTTTAGCGATCCCCCAAACACCGCGAAATTGATAACGCGAGAAAGTTTCTACCAAACTTGTCACACTTTACACTTTAATTCGTTAAAGTAAAATTAATTAGTCCACTATTTAGTAAAAACATTACTGCCAAAGAGTCTATTTGCAAAAACACAACTATTTTGATAACATAAGAGTTATAATATTTACACAAAACTTTTTTCGTTGTATAAAATTTGTTTAGAAGGCACTTAAATTACAAAAACGTCAAACCCTAATGACACTGAGAAACGTGAATATTGAATAACAGTGAAGTTAGTCACATATTAAAACAATGACCTCGTGTAATAATTTAATATAGCGACATCTATTGTTGTATCTTATAAACATTCAAGACACTTGCTCTCTAAGTACGAGCGCCCTCTATTATCCAATAAATTTTAATTTTATTTTTGCTACTCAACTCAAGATGGCAGTACTAGCAATTTATAAACTAATGTTTAGTTTGACTGGGATGATCGTTGGGTAAAAATAACAAATAAAGAAATTATATAATGAATTGAAAATATTATCAACACGGTGAAGTAAAACATGCTGAGAACAAAATAATCACATCAGCTGGTATCTGGGCTGGCGTGCGTAATATATTCAATGAACACACTCCTCCTCCTCTTTTTTCGATGAATTTTTAATAAGATGACAAACTTATTTAAGTTAAATAAGAAAAAAAAAAAAAAAAAAAAAAAACAAAAAGGTGAATGATAGTGGATAATGTCCAGAAAAAAGACGCTTTTTCAACGAGAAATCTTAGGACATGTGCAGTTGGCCTTGTACGCTTTAGTACGCTTTCTGAAAACAAAAGCTTTAAAAAGAACATCACTTTCATTAATTAGTTTATTTATTATATTATTGTCTAAATAATTAGAATTGCTTTGATAAGTTTATTTTTTACGTAAACAATTTACTTTTTACGGTTACAGTATATCCATTGTCGTAACTCCTAGTTAATTTTCCAATCTAACCAAAACTTTGTCTTGACATTCAACAACTTTAATCTCGCTGAAAATACTATTGCAGACATCTCAACTATTGAGTCGATACACATAGCGTTTTAAGCTACGTAGTGCTCTAATTGCAATAAAATCCGTTCATTTCATAAAGCGTACATATTTAACACCAATAACTTTTCGGAAAAATCCGCTAGAGGCGCTGTTCCACAATTGAAATAGCACATTAATCCTGATAAAAGAAATAATAGAACAATTTATCTGCACCTATTATAGGATTAGGCGAAATGGATTGTAAAGTACGCGATAAGGCAATATATGACGTATAGCTCACCGTGGCTATCAAAGCCAGTTTATACAAATATTTGAATTCCATTAGCCGATTATCGGGTCTAATGTGTTTCGCTTGTAGCTCTTGAGTATTATATTTTGCCGCCAATCTATAAAACAATCGCGTGCTACTCGACGGGTGATATTAAAGCACCAGTTTTAGCGATAACATAAAGCTCTTATTAAACACGTTAAATCCATAAAAAATGTATAGATATTCATTATCAACGAAAAGCTGAAGGATAGACAACTTAATAAATAATAGAAAATGAATGTCAGTATTTAGCAACCATTTTCGTTTCTTCTGATGTTAGGCGTTAACCCTAAAATTTATTTTGAAATCTATTATACCGGACTTTATTATAAGAAATTTTCAAAATGCCTGCTAGACAATTCCCTAATATCCTAAAATAATCGTTTATGATTAGGATTCTTTGATAATAATTAAAGTAAGAATTAATATATTATATTATTAATATATTATTAATATAATAAACTCAGTCAAATAAATCTTTTCAATATCTTAACCCAGTACCCACATTAAAAGCAGCGTTGCAGCGAACGGCTCTTCCAATCAGAATACTTAAATGCCTTTCGCGTAAACATAAGAAAACAATATGCCTTTATTTTATAACATCTTTCACAACACAAATGTTATTTTACAGTTCATTAATTGAAAATTTTGAACGATTTCTCGGCTCCTATCCTAAAAACGTACACATGGAAGAATTACTGAAGTTAAGGTCTTTAAAGCGGTACATCATGTTTGTTCCTTGTTCTATAGTGATTATCACATTTTTTAACATACCTAAACAAATTCTGCTGACATTATAATTAATGTGAAAGTAGAGAAGTTTGTTACGCTTTCACGCGAAAACTACTTAACCGATCATCATGTAACTTTGTGCACATATTCTCGGAGGTAACATAGGATACATTAAAAAAAGGATATTTTTTGCTAATGCGGATGAAGCCGCGGGCAATAGCTAGTATCAGAATAAATCAGAATAACACAAATTGAAAAAGTCGTAACAATGTAAATAATAATTGTTCTTTAATATTATTGTCTATTCAGTTCTATTGTGTTTTATTCGGTTAAAATTAACAGTTTTGTAGATGTAGGTAACATCTACAAAATTATTAAGATTCGGTGTTCTTATTTGCAAACTTCATGAAAAATTTATAAACATTAGCAAGCGGTTCATTAACGCGTAGTAAAAAGTTGCAGTATCTTTTTTTGATTATTGTGAGTGTTTAAAGAATCAACAGAATATAATATCATCAGATCAACAGTATTGGGATAGGAAATTACATTCTGACGAGAGAAACAAGCGCCGAAAACATTACGTATTTCCCGACAATATGTAGTATAAAGGAAGAATCCTAGATAATCGGACCAAAGAAATATTTCAGTTTTTGAACTTTTATCTCTTGTCTTTCATCGGCCTTTTGAATATTGGACGTTGGTCAAACGATTTTTTATTTTCATGACAAACAAAAATCATTTTAGTTAGTTCGTTCAGAGTTCATTATGAATAACGTACTATCATATATGTATAGAACGTTATAAATTAAAACATAGCAAAGAATGCGGGATAAATTGTCCAGGTAATAATACCTAATAGGACTTCTCAAATCAACATGGCTATTTTTCAATATTATTACTATTTAAACAATGATATTGACTTTTTTATCTGTATTTCACGAAGCTCGATATTTCGAGTTTCGACATTGTCTACGAACGTCTTGTTCACGAGACTGAGAATAAAAAGCATGGTAAATGTACCATTTTAAATAGTTTCAATAATATTTAATTCACATAATATCAAACCTGATTAGGCCACCTTCATGGAATACTAAGACGGCCCATCGGCTACATGATAGATAATTACTAATAAGTTATTTTACCATATAAAGCAATAACTGGTGCACGCAGTTTCGCGTGCGTGTAATTTGTAAAAGTAACTTATGTACCTACATCTTTGCTAGAATGTCTATTGAAAAAACGTAGTGTTTCTCCCTACTCTCTCTCTCTCTCTCTCTCTCTCTCTCTCTCTCTATTTAAGAGCTTTGCTCTTGTCGATGGAGTATTTGCCACTCATTTCTCCTTTCCGCCAACACCTTCATCTCCTGATACGACATAACCTGTACCTTCTCCTTTATTTGTAGCATACTCTCCATACTATTATGTATTATAAATACAAACGTGTGAAAGTATAACACATCTCCATAATATCATATACTAGCTGTTTTCTGCAGCTTCACTTGCGTTAATTAAGATTTACAACGGGATTTTAGCGGGATGATAATATGTATATAGCTTTCCTCGGATTTATAACGCTGAAAGAATCTTTCAAATCCGACCAATAGTTCCTGAGATTATCGTTCAAACATACAAACTCTTTAGCTTTATGTATTAGTGTAGGATTGAAATAGATGATGCATTTAGCAAGTGTCCATTGATATAAATTTTATGCGTTTGACATTTACGTTGTTTTTAACATTTTAACTGACGTAATAATTGTGAACGTAAATTGACGTAATTACTACTAATATGATTCCCGTAGGTTTTGGAATTTTACTGGAATATATATAGCCTATTTTCTAGTCCACGGTATAAATCACTATTTCAACGTTCATGTAAATCGGTGCAGCCGTTTTCCCGTGAAAGATCAACAAACATCCAAACTTACAAACTTTATTAATAGTAAGATAGACTAGATATATAGATAAAGATATATTTACAAAAGTCACAATAGACAACAACACAGATAAAGGCATGCAAAGCTTATTAAAATATCGCCTTAGCTTCAGAATAAGCCTTGATTTATGGTCTCCCTACACACGTCAGAAATCTAATTAGCTCGGAACATTCCCGATAAATCCACACGAAACACTGTAATAACGTCATAATCCCCGCCCGAGATGATTGCTTTGCCACGATATATCTTTTTTATGCCCGTTTATCGCCCGATAATATAATAATCGTATCACGCTGACAATAATGGCATGCCAAATAAAATCTACCTACCCTGTTCCATAACCACCGAATTGTATTACGGGCTTAATCGCTCCCGTTCTTGAACGAAAACCACCATTACGGGTTTAAGAAAAGGTTGTTATTTGGTGTGCGAGCGTGGCACATATTGGCCGTTTTCGATATTCAAAATCGGCGAGGTTTGAAAACGGAACATGTACAAATTGGGTGAACTTCGGAGCGCGCGGGAAAGCAATATGTTTTTATTTCTTTTTAATTTCCGGTACGGTTTAATGGCGTCGAAATCAATATAATGGTGAAGCGGCCAGCGCCATTTTAGCATTTTGTGGTTTTGCTCATTTAACGTCATTGAGCGAATTTAAACCGAGCGGTAATGAATGTTGTCATTACCTTGTTTACTTTTACGTCATTATTCATTTTCAATAGCAACCCTTATTACCGTAATTGATATTTAAGTTTCGGCTGTGAAGTTGCCAGCTTTTGGACAATAATTTAACGTGTGTTGTATATTTATAAATTAATTTAATTAGCATTTACGTCAAATACAGTTACAGATAAAAGTTTAAGTCAGCGTCATAGTCATCATCATAATATTATGAGTACCATCATACTTTTTAGATATTGTTCCTGTAGCTTATATTCTTTATTCATAAAAAAAATATCCATAGTCTATTTTGTCTTAGGTTAGGCAATTTGCAAGTCACCTGGGAATGGCGAGTAAAGTACCGAAAACAGTTTTATATACGTAATCTATAAATTTATCTATCGATTTTCAAGCAATATCATAAGGAGAGAGGATGGTGCAATCCGTAGCATGGGTACTTCTATCTGGCTTAGTCTTAGAATAATTACAAAGCGATTAAATTTGCATAAACAAGAATATAATTATGTGGTTATTTTATATATAATATGATCATTTATTTTCAAAACGGGACAGGAACAAATCTTGTGATATTATATCTAAGACCTTTTCTTTGTAATGGGAAACAATATAATTGTTTTGCTTTATAAGTTCTTTCTGACGACTATTTCAAGTTGATAATAAAACTGCTAAATCACTTCTTTCTTTCGGGAGCACGGGACAAGTGACCGGAAAACAGGACGTCTGATCTTTGCACCAACTTTGTTTCAAAAGAGCAGGGCAAGCTGTGCTGTCAGGATAGGCGACATAAGAATGAGTTGCAAGATTTTTATCTCCGATTAGCGCCATTAAACGCATAAAATCAACTCGCCTGATTGGCCTATATAACTTACCTTAAAAACAGTTTTTTTGTCATTTAGTAGTATTTACTTAACTAATATGCCAAGACCTGGTTTTGGGCTTCTTCGGTCACATTATGCGTTCTCCAAAGCATCATCTGGAAAGGACTCTGGGACAGATAGAAGGAAGACGAGCAAGAGGAAGAACACCAATGAGATGGGCCGATGCCGTTAAGACCTTCAGCAATTCGTACCAAGCAGTTCACTTGGCTCAAGACCGTGTCCAGTTGAAATTCATATGTGGTCACGATCCTCAGCAGTGAAGGAACGACGAAGAAGAAGTAGACTTAACGAAACAGAACCTTTTTAATGGTTTAGGAACTTTATAAATTACCAACTATTGTTGGTCAGTAACACAAGCTTTCAAAAGATTTCATAATAATAAATGTTCCTTACAAATTCCTCTATCTAAAAAAGCTAACGTATGGGTAATGATACTCTAAATTTCGCTCTATTTGTCAGGTAATCTTGTACTTATTGTACTCTTTATGAACTACACCTATTGTCTATTACCCGATCTACATGGTAAGTTATTTGTCTTGATAAAAAGCCAATATTCCACGCGCCACAAATCGCACAGATAATATAATAAAACAGGGCTGACTTTTTAAAATTCTGTTCGGTTCCGGCCTGTGCTACGAGCGATTGCGCCGGCCAATGTGCTACCATGCGATGCCGAGCCTGAAAAATTGTATCGGAAAATTCGCGCTTATTTTAATGCTGAAAAATTTATTAATAATACCAGGGGTAAAGAATGAGTGATTGTTATATTTTACGTGGGGGTAAAATCGTGAAATAACGGCATGTTATTAAAAGTTTTTGAACGTGTGTTAAGTTAATGTATAGATACACTAGGACTTTACTGTCACTACGCTGTGACCATGAGAGCTGGTACTCATTTTCATTTTAGTACCATATGAGCGACCATGGTCCACTGGCTACTGGTACGGCCTATTGAGCGAGAGGCTCCCGGTTCGATCCTGACCCTTGAAATAATTTTTTATGCACTAAATTTTTAAATTCACCCTAAACACCACACTAAAGACCATCGCTCGCTGAGGAACCCTGCATGCCTGATGAGATTCAAAGTCCTTGAAGTGTGTGAAGTTCACCAAGCAGCATTGATCCGATGCCCAAATGGGACACGTGGGACGTTTTTTAAAGACAAATTAACAATTCCTATAATCGTTCATTTCTAAATAAACGTAAAGATTCACGCCTTAAAGTTGCATTAAGTGTGATTTCTAATTTTATAATATCAATTATACTAGAGAGGCATGATTTTCTAAAACTTAATATTTTGTGTTTAATGTAAAAATAAAATGTAATTTGAAATATCTTTAACGTACTAGTACGTCCATAAGATTTATGATACATAAGTATTATATTTAAGTGTAGATGGCACTTCACACCATTATAAATATTACAAACACTTTGTATTGTGACAAATTACTTTAGATTACAATACAAATTGTCTATGGTTTTCACAATACCTTAATGTACCTTTATATTGACTCATGAAATTATGCATTTAGCAAGTCATCGCTGGCCAATCGATCGTGTCTCGTATATTAAGTGGCTTCTTCCGCCACTTAGCACATTGTTAGCATAGACACAATATAGTTTGCACAGTAATATAGTTATTTTAATAGACAATAGGGATGTGGCGTGGCAGTTTATTCATGTTACCGTTGCCTGTTTATGAAATAAAAAAATATTTTTCTTGACAGATCTATTCATAGAGTAATTTGATACTATGGATCTATTTCAGGAATATAGATGTAAATTGAACATAAATTATTTTATTGATGAGTATACCTAGTAACTTATACAGTTTATGAAGTTAGTTTAGTTAGTCTAAAATTGTCGGTATTCTTGTTAAGTACTGTAAAAAAAGTAAGGTAGCTCTTATATGTCTCACTGGTGAGCTGGGGTTTCCTCTTCGAAATCAAGCGAGGTGGGAATTTTCTTCTTTCACCGGTGAGCGAGCGAGTATCTCGTGTTCAGGTGCACTTAGAAATTTAGAAAATTAATTTTAAGGCACCACAGAATCACTTGAGAGTGTCAAGTCAGTTCTTCTCCCTAACTTATAAACATCGTTTTCTTATCTGTGAATAAAAACGTCGCGTTGAAACATGTTTCCAATAAGTATCCTTACTAACACTTACCCTATTAGGATAAGTATTCCTATCCGGGAAATTTTAAATACGGTGCTTACTTGCCAGCTGAACTTGGCTTTTGTTTTGCGTTGCCACTCTGCTGATATAGGTAATTAAAGCTATGGCTTCTTCGAACCTAAGCATCTGCTGAAAATGGAGAAATATCAATATACATTCAAAGAATTGCACAACTTCCTCAGAACGTATTTTAAAGGACTAGGATCAGACACAGTGCAGAACTTACCTTTGTCTTTATTGGACCAATTTACAGTATAACTTTTTTTTCGAATGGACCTATGCTGTTGGCCTTAAGGCCTTTAAACTTCATTGGAAAACTTAATGAGCAGATGGCTCATGTTATAATTGACTATGGTGTACCCTCGGTATTTCGACATGCCGTATGTCAGACCCTCAAGAATATAAACTTTACTGAAATCAAAGATGCAAAACTAAATATTTTGCCCGGGCAATTATTTGAACATCACTAACGCGTAATGGCGTCGCTTCCGGCGTATCCGCCATTAGTGGTCATTTCCTGACTTCCGCCAGCCCCGTACTCCATGGAGTTTTGTAACGATAAGGTTGTTATCAATCATTCTTTTAATAATGTCATAATTCATGAAGGATTTAATTTTAAAGCGTGGATTATTATCGACGAAAATAAAAAATGTGTAAAGCTTCCTTATAGAATAACAAAGTGGTTTTAAAATCTATATTAATAAGTTATTATTGATATTGTTATTATAATATAATATGCAGACGATCTCCGAGCAGTGGCCGGTTCGTGTTGGAGTGGCGAGATCGGTCGGGGATCGGTCGTCCTGGCGTTCATTAAGGCTGGCTTATGTTCAGCAGTGGACGGATAAAAGCTGATGATGTTGATGATGATTGTTCTCATTGCGAAACCACTCTGTCACTGTTTGTATAATACAAAGTTCAAATAACAGAGTGGTGTAATATTTTTTTTTATATTGTTTAATATAGTTTCACAATAAATAACTCCGACTGACAATTTTCATCCGTCCCGTCTGGGGTTCAGAGGAGTTCACCAATAAATCCTGCTTTGAGCTCAAGTGAAAAACGCTCAATCGCCTTTATAGGGACGATACGATTTGTCGTATGCTACGGTCAGGTCATTGACGCAGTAAGTGTTGATCGTCATGGCATACTCGTATTCTACATCAACAGTCCCTTGTAATAGTAAAGGAAAACATCGTGAGGAAACGTGGCTGATGAAGTTATAACAAGTTTAAAAATATTTGAAGGTATTCTGAAAATGATATTTCGCTATATTACCTAAATAGACAAAGTGGCAAATGTGTCACTTAATGGTAAATGGCCAACGTCACCCATGAACCTATAACCTAGATTACCTGGAACTATACCCCCAACTTATTTATGTTTCTGGCCTTAATACTTCATCGGACGTAAAGCGAGCCAGTTGGCTTCACCATTGGATTATGTTGATTATATTAATAATAATAATACAAAAAAAATGTATTATTATTTATTATTTTTGTTTTACGTACCCTGAGTTATAAGATGTTAAGTATCGGCGCCAGTAATTATATTACCAATTAAGGTAGTGGTACTTATGATTTTTTTGACGGTTTTACTACGGTTTTAATAATGACAACAACCATCCGACAAATCTTGAGTCTCCGTATAGACCTACATCAATGAAGAAGGCCTTGAATTCGTCCTTGACGGGTACGTTATCTTATTATATTAGAATATTGAAGGAATTGCCAATTATAAAGCACAAAGCATCTACGTGATATTTGCGTCTGTTAGTGATATCCTTTTAAAAACTTGACCACATAGTTTGCCTTCTCTATTATCCTGATAATCATTAATACCATTTTGTCTATCTCATTGCCATTACACCGCCAATGGCTGCGAATGAAAAAAAATATCGGTTTTGGCCCGATGATAAATCGCACAGTGTAAATGATAGCAAACTCTTCCTGTCTGTAACGAGTTTCAAATTGGAAAATCTACTTAAAGAAAACTTTCAAAGTTTACTGTTCTCTGTTCTTTTTTACAACCATGTCTTTCTTACTTACTTCTTATATATTACAAATCTCTATAAAAGAACTAAAGAGCCGAACGTATTTTAACAAACTTAAAACAGTGAGTTTTATGTGTCATCAGACATCACTATCATCCGACATTCTCTTTTTGAATCTTTAAATTTTATTCAACCAACTTCATTAATTATAATATAGTTTATTATGGTTTTGAGATATTATGTTGTAAAATGTTGTTATCAATATCGATGCATAGAAGAAAAAAAAAATTCTAACGTAGAATTCTGACTATGGTTTCTGCATAGTATTAAAGCGGAGTTTTAAAATCTTAAAAAAAACATTGATAAAAGACGCGAGTATTAAATTGAAATATCAAAGCAAACGGCCATAGCAGTAAGCATTCTTATAAACTAAATAAAAATACATAAAAATAAAAAGTTTATCGCTCGCGATTCCAGCAACTTGCACAAATACCGCATAGAAAAATAGCAAAATAATTACTCTTACAAAGTAATAAACCGCCAGACACGAAACACAATAGAAAATGTGTGAAACATGAGCATATTAACAGCGGTGGCATAGATTAAAAAATCATCCAGGATAATAAAGAACTTATCGGCTGTGAGATCTGACGCCAATGCCTAGCGAATGGAAAAAAGTAAAAAGGCGGGAACTCGATTCATAATGGCACCAAACATGGCGGCACTGATTGCGATCTCACAGGGAGATAAGAGTGGGGTGGCTAGCTTTGTCTTGCGGTGACGATTACTATTGCTAAATTATAAATAAACATGTCTGATAATCATGTTGTGGTTGCATTGTTGCTTAACATGTAATAGGGTTCCGTATGTTCCTATTACGTTCAAGTATTGTAAAACTATCAAAACTGTCAAAGCTTTTTTTTTAATTTACTAAGAGCTGGATACAAGTCCTTTGCCACTGTCAAAGCTTTTGTAGTCTGTGTTGCCAGATGCTGTGCTAATCAGGATATAGATTAAGAAAAAACGATTCATATTGACAAGAATGGGAATCATATAGTTATCGAATAAAATATTTATTTTATATTGATTACGAATAAATTAAAAAAAAATTGAATTGTATATAATATTATGATATAACAAGCTTACAAATGATGACCGATGCACTATATATACATCTTGGGTAGACTATATTATCGTGCCTAACGTATTATTTTATAATAATAATAGCGGATCGAATTGTGAGTCTGAAACATTCTCAAATCAACTAGAACACACAATAATTTTTATTAAAATCGGTCGAGCCGCTTAGAAGGAGCTTTATAAACGCTAGCTTATGACGTGTAATTTGACAGCTAGTGTCATTCCCATATAATAAGTATTCCTTTCTATTCTATTCGTTTAGCGTTTGTGCCACTTGTCTAGAGAGGCTGGTTGGTGGCTCACCAATGCTTCGTTGCTTCGTCATCTTAGCGCGGCCTTCACTCTTGAACTGCGTAACCAGACCACTGCCACTATAACGAGATTATTCAGTTACGAGTTTATCTTAGATATATCAAAATTATTAAAAACGACATCCAGTAAAACACCCAGCGTAGCACGTTGAGCTACGTCAATTTTTTGGAGTCATTAACTTAGAAGTCTCGTTTCGGCCTTTATGTCACTGCTTGTGTACTAAAAAGCTAGCTTTTTTGCCAAACCTCTTCACATGAGCTGAATAGTTTGCCTGACAAAAACCACATGATAAAGTAAACACAAAAATTAATTTCCAATATAAATGCAATCGTTGCGAAAACTTCTTATTAGTATATCGTTGACGCGTTTCAAATATAATTTGGTTCGTACAGATGTAAATTCTATTCCGGGACCAATAGGAGATATTGTCAGGGAATTGGCAAGGGCAAGGAGCAATGGACGGTTTGGGGACGAGTGTGAAAATAAAAGGATACAAGTAAAAAACTTTCATTCTTTTTCTAGTAAGCTTTTACTGAAATGTAGAGTGACAATGAATTCATGAATTTGGCGTATAATCTATAATCTGAAAAAAATACTTTCAATTCTAAATCATTGAACTAATATTGAAAAAAAGAAACTTAATCTTGCTCAAGAGATGACAGATTAAGAATTATATGCGAAAATCGAAAAATTTAATAACCGGCATATCTTTCATTAATTTCTGTAGTTTAAGATACTCATTGGCTACTATGAATTACATACGATATATAATAAAACACCTTATGTGTTTGTGATTATTAGGAAAATATTAAAATAATTTCAAATGCCTTAAAAAGTGTAAACTTTAAATTGGAGTCTTAACGATCGGAAGTTAACTAATTTACATCGGTAACAAGACAAATGTATAGATAGATTTAAATGTAAAAGATAGCTTAAAGATGGTAAAAGAATAAAAATAATAGTAGAATAATATTCTTTTATGTATGAAGCCTCGAATAAATGAATCATACAAACTAGAAAACTAATAATAATTATTAAATATATATGACATCAATACATACCACAAAAAGATATGTCCTTATATATGAAGACTAATGTACACTCCACCCTTGGGTCTATTTTCCGAACGGAAACCTCCTTTTGGGGGCAAATTCGATGTTGTCTGTAGTTATTTGAATACAATAAAAATCGTAATAAAATAAACTGACCGCAATAATTTTTATTGTAAGGGCCCCTGAATTATCATTTAGATGGGGCAGCTCGCAATATGGCGCGAAAACGTTAGGGGCAAATAGATGACTCGGATCAAGAGATTGGGGTGATTTTAGTTGATAATTTAAATGTCATTTTGCTATTCATGATATTGGAAAAAAAAACTCCGTCTATAATCAATGACGAACCTATTCTAATAATAGGTTATATATATATAGATGTTGACAATTTTTTTTAATTGATTTTATTTGATAGATATACTATAGATAAACATGAAAAAAAGATTTTTGTAAAGAAATATGTCCAATTTTAACAAAAAATTAAATAAAGAAAAATAGTCTTTAAAATTGCCGTTAAAACGCTCCAAGCGTCATTACGTCACACACCGCATTCAGAGCTCGCGCTATGTTAGGTGAGTTTGTACTTAGCTCAATGTTCAGTGACGTCATCGCACCATTAGCGTTTGCAGTCACGTGATAATGCATGATAAATAACGCATTTTAAATTAATTTTCTAAATTTTAAGACAAATAAGTAGACTTTTAAAATGTTATTTTAGGTTTTCAAATACTGTATTTAATATGTAAAACATAACTTTACATGAATTTGTAACATGCGTCAACATCCCTATTGAGATATATTTCAAATTATTTGATTTTGCGGATTATAAAGTATTAGTAGTGAAATTTAAAAATCAAATTTTTCAGACTAATCCGAAGTTTTATTTAATGATCGGTTAGGTTGATCTCCACAGCGTCGGACTATCTTACCGGTGTTCTTCCTCCACACAAGAGCATGGCAGGCGGTATGTCGGTCTCTGTTTATGTAATGTAGGCAACGCTTATCTCTGCGCTGCTTGAGGATGAACTCTTTTGCTCATGGCTGAAGTTGAAAGCGTTATAAAGATGGTCAATAGTTTGTGATTGCTAATTCTTCATTTCTCATTGCTTCCTGGTCAGTGGTCAGACACTCAGAAAAACGGACGGCCGAAGGGCCTGTACTTGATTCAAGAGTGGAGGCCGCGATTATACGAAGTGTTGGTCGGCCATTGACCAGATGGGAAGACGATCTCCGTGCAGTGGCAGGTCCTTGTTGGATGCGAGTGGCAGGGGATCGGTCGTCTTGGCGTTCATTGAGGGAGGCCTATGTTCAGCAGTGGACGGATAAATTATGATAATGATGATTATTATAGATAGCTCAATTGAACTTGGTGTGCGGCACTATGTGCCATTAAAAAAAAGTAAAGTATCAACCCTTATATGTCCCACTGCTGGGCACGGGTCTCTTCCTCGAAATCAAGCGAGGAGGGTGACGGGCCATAGTTTACTAATGCGATGGCCCAATGCGGGATGGTGAACTTCACATACCTTCAAAGACTTTTAATCTTATCAGGCGTGCAGGTTTCCTCGCGATGTGACAGTACACGGTTTCAAAAAAATTCTTTTGAGATGTGATTGTTGTCGGCCACTGCCACACAATACATAGCGGTCGCATAAGTTGAGTTGAACTATAACATAATAAAACTTCAAATCTTGTTGCGTATTCATTACAAGTACTAAAATTTAATTCGTATATTAAATTTGAATGTGTACGTCATCACCAACCAGTATTAATGATCATCTCCCCACAAAGACGCTATTCCCTGGAAACACATTAGTACGGTGCGGCTGCGACCATGTTGTCGAGCGCAGCGAGAAGCGACGTAATTCACCCAATAAATAAAAACCCTATCATTCATAACAAGATAATCTAATATACGGTGAAATAATAAAATCCATTTTTTTATTTTCATTTGAATTTTTGATTGCAGTAACCCTACGAAGCAACCAGCAGAGAATTGAATATTGAAAGTCATGAGACGAAGCCTGTTTATACTTTTCCACCTAACTACAAACAATCATTTATAGTTTTAGTTTATTACATTATTTTAATGAACATTATTCAAAAATCGTACTTGAAACATTTTATACACAAAGAATTGAACAAAAGATATAAGATATTAAGAAAAAATAACGAACAGTAAAAATATCAAACACATATATAGATATATACAAACTAGCGGACCCCACAGACGTTGTCCTTTAGATACGAATCGATAGTGGCAGTACAGATCAATAACCTAGATACCGACTGCAGCGCCATCTGCCGGTCTGATTTGTGAATCTAAACCATTCTCGAATCTCCACGAACACACACAAAAAATTTCATCAAAATTGGTCCAGTCGTTTAGGAGGAGTTTAGTCACATACACACGCACACAAGAAATATATATATTAATAAGATAAGATAGTCGTGGTTCTTATCTTAAAGCATTTCAAACATTGAGAAATTAAAATCGCTATCATCCGCAATATGGCGACACCCTAGAAATTGGTCTGATTCGGTGTAAGTTAGGGGAGGCCAAATGGAAAGAGAATCAGCGGTGATAAATGATTTCAGTACAAATGTTATTTTGATCTTTTACGATATCGTCGGATTTGTTTTGGGGGCGCGTACCGTCTGTGATTGTGCTGGGGTGTCGGGGTGCCGGGACAAGCAATTATAGGGAATCACAATACCTCTTCATACAACATTGGTTAATATTTTAATGATATTATAACTTTACACGGATTACAATGAAAACTACGTATCGATAGCGGCTTAAGATACTTCTGGGGGCCTAGCCAAAATGTCGTTAAGAAAGCGTTAGCGAAGTTCGAAAATTATAAAATGTATGGGATTGACATAAGGCCGCGCTTAATCAGATGGTCAATGATCAATCCTATACATTTTATCATTTCGAACTTCGCTAACGCTTTCTTAATGGCATTTAGGTTAGACCCCCAGATCCTGCGTTTGATATCATCCCTTATTGACGGCAGGACTCAAATTCAAAAATCTTAGACCGATAACATTCGTAATAAGTGGTTTTATTATATGTAATGAGTAAAATTCGCATGACTAGGGTTGCCAGGCGTTCGGATAAAGCAGGACATATGGTTTTTGATTGTGTCCGGCTAAATTATACGATGTCCGGCTTTTGGTAGACTTTTTACATTTTCCAAAAGAGCGATGCCAAATGAGTCTTAGGCTAAGACTGTCTTGGCATTCGATTTTATCTATTAGTTCGCTATAATTTAACAAATTGTATGATACTCATAAAAAATGCTTGATTTTACATACAATTTCTTTGTCGTACCTATAAATACTGAGACAAAATCCTCAATAATGTTGGGTGTCTGGTTTTTCTACCCAAACGTCCGGCAAGCTGGCTGGCTCTCTAGACAAGTGGCAAACGCTCGATC
This sequence comes from Lycaena phlaeas, assembly GCA_905333005.2. Taxonomy (NCBI): domain Eukaryota; kingdom Metazoa; phylum Arthropoda; class Insecta; order Lepidoptera; family Lycaenidae; genus Lycaena; species Lycaena phlaeas. The sequence continues at coordinate 13,027,256 of HG995175.1, forward strand.
CTATTCTTTTGCGTTTACTCGTTAACTCCATAGGGTTGCTGCAATTTTTTAAAGAACGTTTATTAAGACATAATGAACATAGTTTTGTTTGTAAAAATGTTTAACAACCTCTGTACTTCGTTTAAAAGGAACATTATTATTATATTTCTCCAATTTTTTTAATGTCGTAAGCTAGTGTAATTCCCATACAATAAGTATTCTTTTCTATTATATTCGTTAAGCGTTTATGCCACTCTTCTAGGGGGGACGAATTAAATAAGTTTTTAGACGTTTCTACAAACAAAACCATATACTTTATGTCTTAATAAACGTTCTTCAAAAAAATTGCAGCAACCCGATGGAGTTAGCGAGTAAACGCAAAGGAATAGAATCGAGCGTTTGCCACTTGTCTAGGGGTGCTGTTCGGCTATTAAGTTTGGCGACCTGCCCGCCTAGGATGCGCTCTCTTCACGAGAGAGAGACATAATGTCTACATCGAAGACATAATGTCTACATCGAAGACATAATGTACTAATGTCTACGGACGCAACATGACATCGTAATTCTTTCGAATTTTGTCGTTTAAATAAGAGAAATTTCTCGATGTCAATACATATGGACGAGAAGGGACGAGAAAAATTATAAACCCAAATATCTTACGTAACCCCTTTTTTTTCAGAATATAATTTAGCCTGTGTTACTCGCGGATAATGAAGCTTTCGAATGTCGAAAGAAATTTTGGAAAGAATCGGTACCGTACTTATTGAGCCTATTCATTAAAACCAAACAAAAAAACAAAGTTTTCCTCTTTATAACATTAGTGTAGATTTAGGATTCTATTATTACGCTACCCATTCAAATCACGGCAACACGATTTATTTTCTTGCGTATTATTTTGATTTTGCTATATCTCCTAAAGTATTCATTTAATTTGCATGATGTAAAGGGGAAAAATAATCTTCATGAAGTGCTGAAGCTAATTAACTGATTTAAAATGATAAGGATTTATACCGTATTTGTGTAAATAACTTTCAAATTATCGCGTTATAATTGCTAATTTTTTAAAGTATTAAATGGATATAGTATGATATCCCTAATAGATAGATATATGCCATTGCGAACTTTTTTGTAGACCTATTTAAGATATACAATTCCACCATACATTATTTTGTTATATCTCAAAGGGTTTTAGGCAGCGTTTTCGTTGAAAACTCCCAGGCGGGATTTTTTTTTCCGACACCTCCAACAATTATTGTTATATCTTAGCTAATGTATATAAAAACTTAATAAATTATATACATAAACCTTCTTCTTGAATTGTCCTATCTATTAAAAAAAACCAAATCAAAATCCGTTGCGTAGTTTTAAAGATTTAAGTAAAAATTTCGACGAGTTTCTCTTCGGAAGAGATGTGTCTTTTTGTCGTGGCGCGCATCTTAGGCGGGCTGGCAACCCTACGCATTACTATTTGACGTCGATAAAGTTTCGCATCATGTTTTAAGGATAGTAATAGAAAAAAATAGGATCCAATTATTGCCTTTATGAGTTCTCATCACCAACACGATTGTCAGCCCCTTGCCCTGCAGTTCCTGCCCCGACTGATGTTGACAAGGCAGTCAATTTCTCACGTGGCATCCAATCTGGTTCACCCACTGCCTCGTCATGGTACCGTGTATTTCAACCTTACCTTACCACGCCGTATATTGCATAGGTAAATTTCATCCGTCAGTGGTGAGGCACAGACCCGCCACAAGAACAAACCCGACGCCATGAAGCCTTGGAAGTCACATCCCACGGCTGGTGGGGGGCAACCCCCCACTTACTATATCACAGGGTGAAACCAAACAGCTCACCCCACTACCGATGAAGCATTAGGGCCATTAGAATAGCTCCAACCGAAAAAAAAATGCATAGGTACATCTCATGGTTTAGGATAAAAATAAAAACCTTCTAATATTACATTTATTATTAACTTATAACATGAACAATTAAATTCCTTCTTCCTCAAGTTCATTCTTGCACCGGTTTGCCCTGTCAATAAAAATATTAGTTTCACATGAGTTAGTTTATGTTAGCCTTTTGCTTATCCAAATCCAAATCTTTTGCTTATTCACATAAAATATGAATGAAACATTTTAACACCTTCAAAGTGAAAACTTTTTTAGGAATTGAGCATTTTTTTGGGCGAAGAAAAAGCGTAAAACTCGCGTCGTCGTCATCGGACGCTTACAATGTGACATTATTTCAATTTAAATGTAAGAGATCCTAAAAAAAAATTCTAAGTTATACGTTTTCATTTATATTGCCAGTTCCGACAACTGCCCTTTTTTGTTACAATTTTCGCCTTTCCTTTTTTTTTTTTTTTTTTTTTCTAAAAATTGAATAGTTTTGAATAGACTGATATAATAAATAAGATTTTACCCATTTGTACGCTATCCAAGCCACCGTAGAGTTCTCCAAACGTGGGCCCACCAGTGGGTTCATTTGCCCAACATATATTATGAACCAGCTGCAATAAATAACACCTTTAATATCAATAGAATTATTTCTTACTATACCACCTTGTTTTTCACTCAATGTTTTACGGGTAATAGTTAGCTTGTACAATTTTTGGTTCCTTCAAATCACGAATTTTAATTCGTGCTGTCAATATGATAGCGTAAAGAAAGCTTTGTAAAATATTTAAACATGTCATGTAGAGAACACGAAGCAAAGATGCAAGCACAGAAGTATATTGTTTATAGCACCATTCGCAAAAGTATTTTTGAAGACCTCTATGACTCAATGGTTAGCGCATGGGCGCTCAACCCCAGAGGTAACAGGTTCGAATCTCGCCAGGGATAAAAAAAGTTTGTGTTCCTGGGTCATATGTATTAAATATGTGTATTATATAATAAAAATCTAAAATATAATATGTATTAAAACAAAAAAAAAGTATTTAATACATATATGTATTTCCGTTGTCTGGTCACAAGTCTCTTAGAGAACTTAGCACGGGACCAGATAGACGTGGTGTAAAAGTGTCCATAGATATTATTATTATTTTTTAGTTCACTTACAATATCCACATACAGAATGCTGTCATCATAATACAAGCTCGAACAAGTCTGAAAATTATTATAGATAGTAAAGTAACAACTGTAAAATATAAATCATATTTTTATTGGTAAAAGTAACACCTTATCGCATGTGTGTAAATAAACAAGGCTTGATAATTTGATGAGACGAAGTACCTCAGATAAAGTAGTATATATTCGTTTGACCTTCTTTGCGAAACACAGCAGAGCTGTTTTATTGGCGAAATAAGCAACATGATGGTACCCAAGCAGATGGAAGCTTGCTACAGCGCAGCCCTTTCCACCCTTTTTATATTAGTCTATTCAGAAATACAAAAAAGATATCGTTGCCAGTAATTAACTGCGTTTTTCCCGAAACGAACTACTATACGAAGACAAACAGATTTTGGTACCTATAAAGAAACAGCGCAGCTACGACAACACATCGGAATTAAATTGTTGCGATTGAAAATATAATAGTGATTTTTGTTTCCATTCCTGGGTAGGATTTTTTTTTTGATTTTTTTTATTCTATAAAAATTAAAGGACCCAGCGCCCCGTGGTTTCAGCCGCGTACTTTCCATTCGCATGGGACTACGGTAATAAATTATAGCCTATGTGTTATTTTGATGTATAAGCTATATTATTGTAAAGTTTCATCAAAATACATTTAGTAGTTTTTACGTGAAAGAGTAACAATTATCCATATATTAGTAGGTTTAACACAAGTTTAATATTCCTTAGATGCTTGTAGTTGTAATGATTTAATGGTACAAATATCTATTGGAAAAAATTTAAATTGAATCTTTATTCGGCACATATACTAGGGCCCGTAAGTCTGAGCAGGGCAGGCACATCTATTTATAATTTTTTTAGAAGCATACACGGAAGGTATTTTTTACAGACACACACGCACACACACATACACAAAGATGATACAACTAAAGATAACACCATTACCCTTTATTCTTTCCTTTTCTGACCAACAACGGTCCTATTATGAACACAGCTCCAAAGAATGCAGTGACAACGAAAATTGGCAGCAGCTTGGAGTCGATCGGTATGCCCTTCGATTGTGATGGTGCTGATGGTGGTGTTGGTGGTGGTAGTGGTGGTGGTGCTCGCGTGTCTGCTGATGCAGCTTCAGTCGTCCCGGTGAAGATATATGGAGTGAGTTCCGTTTCTTCTTCTTCTTCAGTATCCCGGTTGACGCGTAGCCTTTTATAAGCTGCATCCTCTAAACTCTTCAAATCGTACAACCTCAAATCTTTTGTGGTATAATATTTTGCTTGTTCTGTTGCAAAGAATAGCTTATATGCTAATAACAAAGCTGAAGAATTTGTTTGAACTAATCTTCCTGAGATTACAGTAGGGCTATTCTGTGAGGTCGTTTTCGAATCTCGAAATTGGAAACCACGGTGATATGACGAATTTGTATTCTTTAAAACTCGACTATCTATCTATATCAATAAAGTTCGCTTTCAAAGTGAGCGTAAAGTGAGCTCTATCACTCAGGTGAAACTCGATATCGAAATGGTTTTTACAGAATAGCCCTACTGGTCGGATTTGGAAGATTATTTCAGCGTTAAATAGGCTAGACGGCTGTATAATACCGGTAAGATCCCGTTAAAAATCTTAGTTGAGGCAGGCGACGCTGCGGGCAACAGCTAGTGTATTATATGGTTGGTGGAACGGTATCTTGTGGCTATATAGTTTTTAAAATAAATATGGCTTCCCAATTTAAACTAACGTTAAAAGATACATTGTTTGCTAAAGAGCGCATTATTTATCACGCATCAAACGGATGCTGCCATCTAGGTATTTAGGTCAATATAATCTGGCAGCTACCATATTGCCAGCTCACCTTGTTCAGGGGGAAGGGGAGGGGGAACTTACGCTATGTCCTCATCGACAGCTGAGCTTGTGGTCTTATGAGCGACGTAACGTACGTGACAAACACAGATTTGTAAATAAAGACAGATGGAGCATGTCGAACAACCGAGTGATGCTTCAAAGCGAATACAAATTCAAAAGCGCTCTCGAGTGCTTGACATAGCGTCGTACTTTAAACGTCTATTAGATTGTGTGCGCTTTTGAACTTGTATTCGCTTTGGTAGCGTCACTCGCGTGTTCGTCATGTTTCATCTGTCTTTATTTATAAATCTGTGGATGGGGGGATCTTAGCAAAACGACATGTCCTCATCGTCAGGTGAGCTTGTGGTCTTATGAGCTTGATGCATGCGCTGATGATTAGATCCATGTTATAAATAACAAAAAAATTACCTTCTACAGCCTTCATTATCAACTCATGCCGGTCACTGGGTTTGTTCGTTGTTTTCTCTTTTGTCAACATTTTAAAGAAGTATTTGGCTAATGAAGAGGCTAATGTTAAAATGAATCTTTTCATCTGTCAAATTTTCTTTGTTTTATGTCAAATATAAACCTTTATGCTAAACGCGGACCTCCTTCTTCCTTCCGTAAGGAGGACTGTGTTGCTCTAAGATATGGAGCAACACTTATGAGTTCCTTATCTTTTTATGCAACCTGCATTTATTCTTCTTTGATGATTTTTGGTCCACAATCGCTACTTTTATGTTGCAACTTGCAACATGCTAATGCAAGGAAACAAGCAACAAAAAACAGGTGTGTGTGCGATTCACACACGATAGAAGTGAAACACATTTGAAATGCTCAAATACAAGCAAGTATTAAACAGTGTGCAATATACATACACACCGACATTTGCTCTCTCGCTCTTTTGTATTTGTATCTCTTACCTGTCGTTTTTTCCGTTGCATCCGGTTTGAAATCACAACGATTCTAAAGAAGTTTCACTTCAAAAATTGCAAGGTTTTAAAGCTGCATGTCAAACGACATTATTTTTTCCACTTAGTATTATTAACGAATCTTCTTTGTGTTATAAAGATGATTTTGCGAAAACCAATTGTTGCTTTTAATGGAATTATGATATCAATCAAGTCGATCTTAGAAAATCTGATTGTTCAAATGTTTTACAAGCTAAGCGTTGGCCCCGGGGCGGGTGTATCGGCTATCGACTATCGAGTATCGACCATCGATATGCGCCCGCGCAGTAATGACTCAATTATCCGTTTAGAGAAGGAGGGACCGGCCAGTATGTCTTCATTACTGAGGTAGGCTATGTGGAGATGGCCCTTTCTAATCTTAAACACGTTGTTATTTTATTTAAGGTTCGATGAAATATTTTCATATATAATATTGAATACTTTTTTACATAAACCATTACTACCTGTTTTGACGTATTAATCTTAATAGATATAGCAAGGTGCCTGGTTCCCGCTTTTTGAACCTCCACTTCAGTGACGTCCTGTATAATAATTTATTAATATTACAACGAGATAATTTTGTTAGTTTGTATGTAATAGATATTAATCTCAGAAGTCTCCGACTCACGTCGCATTAATTAACGTTAATTAAAATTAGGAGATTTTTGTAGATTTTTTTAATGGTTTGTTGATGTCATTTGTCAACGAGGAAGTTATGATAGAAGTCTAATCTTATGCTAAAGTTTGCAACTGTTTAGTTGAATTACTGGTTCACCCATCATATAGCCCTAAAATCGTTTTATGCGATTCTCTTATTTATCCCTCTCTTACCCTCCTCGCCTGATTTCGAGGAGGAGACCCGTGCCCAGCAATGGGATATAAAGGATTGATACTTTTTTTTTACCAGACAAACTTCGAGAAACACACACACACACACACACAATAAGAGAGTGGCGGCGTAGTGGATGCATCACGACATTATAATACGGCGTTTTATAATGTTATTAAACGGCATTTAATCGTACTCGCTGCGAAAGCACGCCAATAGATGTTTCATAATATGAAAAGTATTATTTTATAAAAGTCCACTGCCATATTATGAGACGTATGCTGTGCATCATAGGATAGTATCATGGCTGGGAAATAGCAAAGAATTTATTGGTAAGATCGACTCCAGTCGTGATGGGCTTTACGGCTACAAAACTATAGACTAGAGCAATCTATGATCTTTATGTTGGCCGACCTGGGGTCACAATTGATTCTTATATCGGCCACACATATTCAACTGTTTTTGTAAGGTATCTCGACTGAGATGCGTATCAGTTGATTATCAAAATTGATTCTGATTCAATAAAAATTGGCGAAAATAACGCACTTAAACGAATGTATGGCACAGCAACTAGAGTAGAGTTTACGATCTTATTATAACTAGAAATCATCTATAGACAAAATTTAAAATTAAAGTATAGCATTATTAAATCTTATTTAGATTAATAATAGTGATTAATAATTATTGTAATAATTATTAATGTATTTGCAGGACTGGCCTGTTGCCTGTTGGTCTAACGGTTAGTGAACCTGGCATATAAACCAGGAGGTCGTGGGTAGATTCCTACCCAGCTATTATATATTTGATTTCCAAGTTGTAAAGTTTTTAAAGTTACCTTTAACCTGTAAAATATGTCATACAAACTATATTTTCTTATTCGGACTTAACGCAACAACGCCAATTTGAAAATTCATCACAAAAAGTTACGACTTTTCAAAGACATGAAAATATTGTAGCATAGTAATAAGTATTCAATAGTTTTTTTAACACAGATAACAGATTATATATATATTTTTTTTATTTATTTCTTATTTAGATTATATATTAATAATTAGAGAAGAAATAGTATATGGTTAGTATCTAAAAACGCATCTGAATTCAGAATATACGTGTCATATGTGTGCTATTCTTTTTATATCTACCGGCCATGAGTTAACACTCACATAATTTTATAACGCATAAAAATATTCAACATAGGTCACATTATGGCGGGAAGCCGGGGCGTTTTGACAGATGTCAGTTTGACGTTCGGGTCAAGCGGCATGGCTCAAACTTCAATTTCCGGGGAGAAAAGGCCGGTCGTGATTTGAATTTTGCGATAGGCGTTCCATCATCAATTCTTGATATTACAGGGAATTCACAATATGGCGGGACATATTTTTTTCTATATCTATTAAATACTTCATATTCTTCATGTCAGATCTAATTAGATGAATAATGAATAATGACCAAGACGGTAAACGTGTTGAAAAAATATCATCACTTTTTACACGAAGACAAGACGGCTAAAAATACTCTTTGAAAGAACCATCTTCGTCCGAGAATGTTCGAAAGTTCTAGACACATCCAATACGCTCCAGTGTTCTGTGAAGCCGACTCCATTGCAGTGTCACTTGATTTATTCTTATTCGGTTGGCAAACGTCTGTATACGCAGTGTCGCTTATTTATTTCGTTGAATATATTTTGTAAATCAATTGGTCTTACATATTTTATTTATATTAACATTGGTTCTTGTTGACAGTATTAGAATGTAGAGTTAATATTGTGGGATAGACTGAAAACAGGAATGTATTAAAAAATGCCAGTTACAGTTACCTATAATAATTATGACAATCAGGGCCTGTTTCACAATCTCCAGTTAAGTGCCCAATAGGCTATCGGCAACATATTTGACATATACTTGACAGATACTCCATACTCTATCTGTCAAATATGTTTATTGGGCACTTAACTGGAGATTGTGAAACAGGCCACTAGACTGTCTCAATCAGAATGTCATACTTTAAAGTTTTAAGTGAAAACTTAAATGTGTATTAAAATGTTATTGTGACGTCATACAGTGATTAGAATGTCGGTGTCGCGGACGTATAAGATTTTCCCCTAACAAAACATTCTCAACGCGGCTAAAAAAGTTTTCATTAAAAATAAATTAAAAAACACTGGGAATGTGAAGCAAGATGGCGGGGAAATCGGGGAAAGTCCCGGAATTCGGCGTGTTGTTGTAGGTAGTTAACTTTACCGTCTCAAAATTAATGAATAAGTACTATTTTTTTAATGGAAATTGAAAGGAGTCGGCAAACCTTCCAACGTTTTCGTTAGTTTGTAACCTCCAAAAACTCTAGGAAAACTCAGTCCATTTCTAGCAACAAATATATAGCTTCCCGTTTTAGTCATCTGCATTTGACGTTCATTGGCTTATGTTCAGCAGTGGACGGATAAAGGCTAATGATGATGATGATGATGATGAAGGCAGAGATCTTTCCTAAGTCAGCCATATTGCGCACGAAAATTTGAAACATGAACAAATTTACTGCGTTCTGAAACAACTTCACAACACACTTTAAGAGGCAATAAAGAATTTGTATACGCTATATTAAACAACGTGTCTTCGCTTCATGATTTGTGTCTTTTGTTATTCCCCATTGTGGCATTGTATATGTGCCACCGATTTGTCTATGTACTTTGTTGTGTGAGAAACTACGGAATAATGTATGTCAAATTTATGTTAGTGCTATCTTGAACTAAGGTATTATCCTTAGATCATTAATATGTCTAGATGGAGTGTCGTACTACAATCAAACATGTGTTTGTGACTAGTGATACCAGCTACTACAGTTCTCCCATAATCATCCTTTTTAATTTCGTTACACTTCAACACAAACCTTCATTATAAATAAAAACAATAATGCGTAACAAATTATGCGTATTCTAAGCATTTAGAGGCTAACAGTTGGACGCTATTTTTTCGGACGTGTTTTCCGCGCGACACTCTATCTAGACATATTATTGATCTAAGTTATTATCGTATACAAGGTACATGGTTACGAACACTGTTAGAGATGAGTGACGATGGTCCAGTGAGTATGGACTCAGCCTCAGCGAGAGGTTCCAGGTTCGATCCTAACCCCACGTGTGCCTTGAAATGGGTTTTTTTAAATTTTTCAAGCGCAATTATAATACGAGACCATCGTTCGCTCACTGGTGAAGGAAAACATAATAAGGAAACCTGCATACCTGATGAGATTAAGTCTTTGAAGGTGTGTGAAGTGAAGCCTATGGCCCGATACCTAATTTCCCTCGCCCAGCCGTGGGACACATCCTACTAATACTAACTAATATTATACCTAAATGAGAAAATTTATAAGTATCCATCCAGGATAGATGTTTGTTACACTTTCACGTAAAAATTTTAATGAAACTTTATAATAATATAGCTTATCCATCAGAATAACACATAGGCTATGATTTATCCCCGTACTCCCACAGGAACGGGAAGTACGCGGGTGAAGCCGCAGGGCGCTGCTGGTATTATGATAGATGGGTTGCTACTTTACTTTTTTACCTTACTAGAGACTATAAAACTTCACTCGGGCCGAGCTAAATCCATATAATATTATTAAAACCACAGATTAATAAATAAAGGCAGATGGAGTATGCCGAACACGCGAGTTACGCTACCAAAGTGAATACAAATTCAAAAGCGAACACAATCTAATAGTCGTTTAGAGTACGACGCTATGTCAAGCACTTGAGAGCGCTTTTGAATTTGTATTCGCTTTGGAGCGTCACTCGCGTCTTCGGCATGCTCCATCTGTCTTTATTTATAAATCTGTGGCTTATACGATATGGCGTCAGTTTTTTCCCGCGATAGCAACACCTCCAGTTATCCGGTTGTCGGGGTTATCCAGTGACATTATTGATTAGACAATTATAGACTTCGGCGCCTTTGTACCCAGCACCAGTAACAATGTAACCTCATTTTTGTATCTATTCCAAAAGTGACTAAAGACCTTGTGTTCGACTAAGCTAGGGTTGCCATCCGTCCGGGTTTCCCTGGATTTGTCCTAGTTTAGAGGACATCCGGGGAGCGTCCGGGGAAGCTTTCAATTGTAGACCGAGTTTAAAAAAAATAATTAAAAAAAAATGGTCCGCTCGCGAGACACGCACTATGCTCGCACACCACAAATGAATGAATAAAAAAGGTGATTTATGACATTTTCAACTGTTTTTTATTACATTGAATATGTTTAAAAGATCTTGTTGATATGTCCGACTTTCGGACTCCAAAATCCGGGGTTTTCACGCGTCTTGGCATGCAGATTTCCTTCACCGGTGAGCGAGCGATGTGCGACGAACAAGGGTGCATAGGAGGCTACTCAATGCGCCTTCAGTAATGTCATGTGCTTGTGCAGGGTACGGCTTTGAACCAGGATGGGCCTTAGTTCGAATTCTAGCCCCAACAAGGCAGGACACCGTGGGGACTGCTTAGTGCTGGCCGGACAGTACCCCCAGGAGTAGTCTAGTTTTTTGCCTTTTGATATAATAGGGATGTTGACACATATTACAAATTCATGTAAAGTTATGTTTTACATATTAAGTACAGTATTTGAAAACCTAAAATAACATTTTAAAAGTCTACTTATTTGTCTTAAAATTTTGAAAATTAATTTAAAATGCGTTATTTATCATGCATTATCACGTGACTGCAAACGCGTATAAGGCGATGACGTCACTGAACATTGAGTTAAGTACAAACTGTCATAACTCACCTAACATAGCGCGAGCTCTGAATGCGGTGTGTGACGTAATGCCGCTTGGAGCGTTTTAACGGCAATTTTAAAAACTATTTTTCTTTATTTAATTTTTTGTTAAAATTGGACATATTTCTTTACAAAAGTTTTTTTTCGTGTATATCTATAGTATATCTATCAAATAAAATCAATTAAAAAAATTAGTCAACATCCCTATTCACGTACCAGAAAACATCTATAGAGATTTCCCTGCACCAAAAAATGAGTGTAATCTACTAATAAAACAATTTACATTTAGCACTTGTTTTAACAAATAACTTTTTTATAATAATTACCGACGCAAAAGAGGCGAGATAATGACATGGCCGAGTGTAACCAAAACAACGCGGGGTTAAATGTCCCGTGATAAAACACTTGTATTAATTTTCTGGGCTTTATCTCTGGCTGATTAGTAGCGGGCTCAATAGTCGCGCGGTGGAATGGGCCAATCAGTAGACATGGGCAAACAACTAGAGGTATATTGTAGGCTCGACCAAGATATGAATTGCTCTAGATTTGTGAAATAATGATCATAATAGAAAGAATGATAGGAACCCAGCAGAGTTTCTTGTGGGTATCTTCTCTGACATGGGCGCGTTGCGAACCCTCATTTTAAACTTAGCCGCTAAGACGATCATAAGTGATCATTATATAGATCCTATGTGAAATTAAATAATAAACAATGAATAAACAAAATAATCATATTAACTTACGATAGAGATGGATGTAGAAATAACGTTCCCAGGATATTCCAGGAGAATGTAAATAATGTAATATCTTTAAGACACTCACACCGGTATTTAAGAAGCGTACTTGGCTAAGTAATGTAACAACACAATGCAACGAATGCTACTATCTATACGCTTCTGGAGTCAATAGCCGGATTTAACAAACGCATAGTGGCGGATTTCACTTAAGTATTGTATATGAATTGGTTTGAATGACCCTATGCGTTCGGCAGTACTGTGACACCTCATAGTATTCTTTGTAATAGCGCCCGTATTTAAGAGGCGTATTTGGCTAACTACTAAATCAATACCATGCAAAGAACGTTAGCTAAAATATCATAAACAAAATACTGGCATTACTCAACTCTGAGGATTCATAGCGTTGAATACGGCCCTGTGATTGGTCCATTTAATATAGTGTCTGAACACAAAGAACACTGTTTGACTACTATTTAAATAGAACTATTGAAATAAAGAAACATCCTAATCTCAATAGAGAAGATTGCTGATTCCTCCTACATGGAATTCCATTATTGAATTAATTAAATCTGCATCCAAGCTTAATATGTCACAGTTATTAGCACTTAACACTCTGTGTTAGGACATCTGACACTTCAGTCCTCCCGTGACCATGGTTGCTATAAAGTATCAGAAACGTCGATCAAAAATCTTTCATCGACGTGTTATCATTACAATTGGTTTTTTTTACAGCCGAATTTTCGTCTTTTAAAAGTTTCGGTGCTGGACTGAATTGGCTTTTTTGTTTAGTTCCGACATGTTTATTTTACATCATATTCAAAATCACGCCTATGGACTAAAATTTGTCGGAGCTAATTTTAGCCAAATTCAATTATACCAATACCTAGTGTTAGCTTCTTGCGTAACATACTTATTATAAAAAGCTTATCTGTTTGATGGAAAATAAGTTAGCAGCAATAGTTATTAATAATAACTAAGTATTTCTAAAAAATGTTTTAAATAATCTCTGCCATTGTACATAATACCTACAATAATTTAATAAACAATACTTTTTTCTGGGTTAGTATGATTGAAATACAATTAAATCTAGGTTCTAGATTTATTTTTTTATTCTACATTTAATTTAAAGTTAAATTAGATGTAGAATCTAGATACAATCAAATCTACGGTCTAAATTTAATTGTATTCCGAGACCATGGCTGTTGTAGAGAATTCGAAAGGCCAGAAATGAAATCCGTAAAAAAAGTCCCTAAAACTAGAGTCGAGATAAAAAAAAAACATTTCTTACATCATCTAAAACATCTGTTTTAGGTCAACTTTCTAAGCACATAACATCTATGGAAGGGTGACAAACAGCAATTATATCGAACACGAGGTTATCAGAGCTCACTAAATTATTACGACGTTTTTTGTTTGAACTCACCGCTCGATAAGTTTACTTATTGAATATTAGTATCACCCAATTAGATGTATCGAGGCTATTTTTAACTGATTAAAATTTAAATAGAACACTTAAATAGCTACGTATCTTTATTATATTTTATTGTCATCAAGCATAAATTATAACCGCATAGAGTAGTAATATCTAGTTCCTAAAAAAATCTAGGTGAGCTTATTTACCTACCGATTGAGCTTAAAGGCCATCAGGCCTAAAAGTCTAGACCTTTCGAAAAAAAAGAGGGGTAATGTGATATATAAAAAGCCGAATTATCACTGATGCACTAGCAATTAAACCAACCAGTGATCTGTGTGTACATTCCATCGGCCAATCATCCATCAATGACTATCAATTGGCCAATCAGAGCGCAGAACGACGCAGCGTTTCAACACAAATTTGAAGGATTTTTTCCTGCATTTCAAACGAGTTTTTTTTTACTATTACTTCTTATTTACTACTTTTTTTACTTATTTCAAGTGTACAAGTTGTACCTACGTAATAAAGATATTTTTGATTTGATTTTTTTATAAAACACATAACATCGCTTTAATCCAGTTATACTCGATGCTAGTTCTAATAGCCCTGGTAACGCTTTACGCCTATCTTGAGATGGAAGATTGTGCCTGTTCTTCTTCGTGAAACAACAAAGCTTTATCACGGAAGAAATAACCCATACACATAATAAATAAACTAGCTGCTTCCCGCGATTTCGCTATTCAAGGTTGAACAAAAACACTACCTCCAAAAAAATTAGATTTAGGAAAATCAAAGAGAGTTTCAAAACGCGGAAGTAAGCTTAGGATAAAACTGATCAGCTATATTAATTTTTATATAAGTTTTATCCTTATCTTATCTTTATCCTTACCTTTTCTTTTTCCGGCGTTTCTTTACTAATGAAAAGATACGCCGAGAATGTAAAAATATATAAAATTATAAGTTTAATCATTATTTTCTACTATACAGTAGACTTGAATTAACAAAACGGTTCTGAACAGTGCATTAAAACTATTGTACTGGGGCGTACATCATCTTTATGAGCCATTGAGGCGGTATATTTCGGCGGGCCTGAAATACGAGCTCTCCAGACAATTCCACAGTTATATCTTACATAATTACTAAAATATTTTCTTGGATATTGTTTTCCAAGATTTTTTATATTATTTTATACTGCTGCTTTCTAGGTGTGCCTAATTGTAATGTTATGATGATTGTAAATGATGATTAAAATAAGATGACTGGATTCGCAAGTATCTCGTCTATAAAAGACAAAAGAAAATGACAATTTAATTAAGAGCACTGAAAGTTTTCCTCTTTTGGGTCTAATATAATAAATTTATCATTAACTAGGGATGTTCTCCTAAAATGTTATTAAGACACTCAAAACATTCATCCAATTTTTTTTCTGCCTGCGACACATACAAGCTTCAAATAAGAATTAAGCGGAATTGTGGTGTTCCCAAATCCATGTATTTCCACTAGAACGTACATATTATGTAACTCATTATTTCATGCTGACGTGGACAGCCGAGCAACGCAAGTAAACAAGACATGTATCACTGAAAGGTTTCGAGCCACCAGGGACACATAACTTAAGCGGACGCGCCAGATCAAAAGCGCTCGAGGCGGACGGACGGACACGATTTATATTGGCGCTGCGATAGTGCGATATAGTGAAAAATAATGGGAGACAAAACGTTATGGCCAAAGCGGCGTTTCATTCCAAAATTAAAAAATGTTCTTATTCATTTCAATGCAATATATATTATATCTATGTTCTAATTTTAAATACTTTGATACTGACAAGCGACAATAGACAACGTCTTGTGGGGGCGTTCTAAATTTAAAAATACATTTTTTATTTGGTATTTATTGAGGAAAATGTTTCACGTCCATAGATCTAAAGTTATTGAAAGTATTCTACATCCAAGCATTAAGAGATTCTATATTCAACCTTTAAAAACATTCTAATTATATGATGATTTTGCGTACATATTTTTGCTAAGTAGCCGTTTTTTTTCGAAATACGTAACAATAGAATTAACCATCCTTGACTACTTGAAACCATTTTGTCTACTAGATATCTTCAAAATAACTTCTTATTGATAGTTCATTGTACTTATAATAATAGTCTGTTGTGCAATTAGCAGTGAAATATTAGCTGGCGACGGCCATTCAATAATGTCCCTTATCGGTCGGCGCATTGAAGTTGTTAATTTATTTAGATGATATATTATTATAATGTAACGCTTTGTATCTTCCGTGTTATTTTGCTTGAATTCTAGTTAAATGGTAGAACCTGGTAGAATCAATATCAGGAATTATGCTGGACATTTTTCCTAAAGAGTTCTGAAAGGAGAATATTATATATAGTTTATTTTACTACTAGCAGCGCCCCGCGGTTTCATCCGCGTTCCCTTCCCCGTGCGAGTACGGTGATTTTTAGCTTATTGTTATTCTGATATATAAGCTATATAGTTGTGAAGTTTCATAAAAATCTATTCAGTAGTTTTTACGTGAGAGTAACAAACATCCATACTTACAAACTTTCGCGCTTATAATATTAGCAAAAAGTAGGATTTTAAGTATAATATTATTTTACTGCAACATTTTGGTAGAGAAAAAAGCCTAAAAAGATTGAGGGAAAAAGGAGGTAGACCGAGACGGACTTATGTGGAACAAATAAAGGAGAAAGGTTATGTCGTAACAGGAGTTGAAGGCGTTGGCAGAGAAGAGAAGTGAGTGGCGAATACTCCACGACAAGAGCAAAGCTCTTAAATAAAGATAGAGAAATGTGAATACAATGCGTATATGTCGCAGCCAATTATCTTAATTAGCCTTTTAATCAACAGGCTAGTCTCTTTACTAAAACTAGTAACTAGCCGCCTATATAATCCAGATCGAAATATATAGATATTACCTTCTATAACATTATTATATATTATGGAAAAATAATAATTACTTGATAATTCGCCTTCATCAATCGATGACCAGTTATCGATAGTCAAAGATTGTTTGATGACAATCTTAAACTCATTACCTATTAATAGTATTTTTAATTTTAAGCTAGAATGGTGCCAGGGCCTTAATCTGTGGATCTGAAATTGAGGTCCAGCGAATTTTGACACGTCCATCAATTAGCAGCTGATTGATGACCATAAGCTACGTGTACTGTTATTTAAGTGATAAAATCGTTAAGTACTGGCAGCACATAAAGTGACGTGGCTATATTTTTATTTTTAATTGCTTAGTGACGTCATAATGTCGCATAATTAGCATGTCAGTGATGCAAACCTATAACATTTCTCTCTACACAAATTTTAAATCAGCTTGATTACTTTATAACAATACGAAATAAGTTTTCTAGAAAATTCGGCGATTTTTACGATTGCTTCATTTACGAGATATTCTCTAATGGTAATTATGGCGTATCCCGTTGTCTGCGATGTATTCCTAGCATTGAAATGGTGGCCCATTAGGGGAGTAAGGATGGGGGGGGGGGAATATATGTCTATGGGCGACGGTCATCATAAGGCTCGGACTGCTCGGTTGCTATTATGACATAAAAAAAATGCATGCCTACAAAGTACACATGATAGAAGTGAAACTTTAATTTCTAATATTTACCCACTAAATGAATACACCAACCAATAGCGTTGCTTCATGCTATGTTCGCCCTTTCTCACTCTATCGCTCTCCCTCTTCTTCGACAACGTTACACATTTTCGTTACGTGTTTCATCCGTAAAAAAATTACCCTTACGTAAAGAAGTTTCACTTCATTGTTGAAAACGACGGTTGCTCTAGAGTAAGATCCCTCCGTTTGAAATTATGTATAATATTACATTTAGATATAAAAAGTTTTGTTCTCACCTGTACTTCATAACCAGATGGTGGTAAGTCGTTATAGTTGAGCTTCTGTAAGATAATTACACAGACAAGTCATTTGTTGGCGCTGACGTTAATATCGTCAGGAAATCATTGTCGCCGTTCATTAAAGGAAACCTTATGCAAATTACTTTATTAGCTTTCGCAAGCGACACTACAAGTATACTAGATATTGACTATTATAAAGGATTTTACTTATATTATTTGATAGAATTAAGTATATAATCGAAAAAAGAGAATATTGTTATATTTTTACGTAATTTATTGCTTAAGTTATATAATGGTGAACTTTTTTATATAATAGGAGGGCAAACGAACTTAGCGAAAGAAAAAAAAAACGAAGCCTTGCGACTATCGACGCCCATTAACATCCACACAACCAAAGGTTATGCAGACGCGTTTCCCTCCTTTTCTCTATCCCCCCCAATGGGCCAACGGAAACTCACAAACCGCACGAAACGCGACAGCTTAGCTGTCACTTTACGCCGGTATTATGTGAGCGAGAGATACCACCCTGGTCGTGCCGGCCCAATTTGGATGCAAAGCAGCATGCCACTACCTCTTTAAAATTTATGTATGTACTTTAGTCACAATTACAAGTAATCTATTTTTCTTGAGTTTTGAAACGCTTGATTCAAACTAAGAATCAGATGAGCAAAATTGTAATAAAATACATCTACCCTAATATTATAAAGAGGAAAACTTTGTTTGTTTGTTTGGTTGTAACGAATAGGCTCATAAAGTACTGGACCGATTTCAAAAATTATTTTATCGATCGAAAGCTACATTATTCACGAGTAACATAGGCTAAATATTATTCTAAAAAAAAAAATAGGGTTCCGTAAGATATTTGGGTTTTCGGAGACAAGCTGTAAAAAATCAACCAGAAAAGTTACTTATTTTGCGTACTAAGATCCCGTTGTAAATCTTAGCTAACGCAGGCGAAGCTGCGGGCAACAGCTAGTATAAAATATAGTAGTGAGACATTAGAGTAGCTGATTGTTTGATGAAAGTAGAGTTTTAACGCCCATTGAGAGGGGATTATGTTTAGGAGTTGATTTTTATAAGTTAAGGCTCACCACTACCATCGCTGCTACTCCTCAGTAGCCAGCCAAATAGCCCATTGATATGATCTGAGGAAGACCGAGAGATTAAAACCTAAAGACCTTAAAACTTAGGACTCGCTATTTAATAAGGTAATTAATACGAGTAAATAACATTTTCCAGTTTCCCTACCAAAATAAAAATTGATTAGGGAAATATTTCAATTGTAAAAAGACAAGTGGCAGAAACGCTAAATGAATATAATAGAATATTTATTGTATGGTAATGGCACTAGCTGTCAAATCACATGTCGTAAGCTAGTGTCATTTCCATACAATAAGTATTCTATTCTATTCGTTTAGCGTTTGTGCCACCTGTCTAGGGTGGCTGATAATTTCACGAGCTGTTAGCGGATTTGAACCCGTGAAACATCAATTAAAAAGTCCATCAGTATCCACATTTAAATCGAGATTAAAGAGCCATTATTTGTCATCTTTATAGTTGATCATAATATGTAATATTTAATATTATACATAATATTATATTTTAGTATATGTAAGTATGTATGTATGTATGTATATATATGTATGTATGTATGTGTGTATATATCATAAATATATTTAGTTGTTAGAACTTTCATGTTTTGTTATTAAGTTTTCTTTTTTTCACATTCTTTTGTACTATGTCCGCTTTAGACTCTCTTCACGCACTCTTTATGGTTTGCTGGTAGAGATCTCTCATAGAGATAAGCACACCTATGTATCACACGTTTATATTATATTAGTTGTATTAAATTGTATGTACATGAAGAATAAATAAAATAAAAATAAAATAAATAAAATACTTTCGAGACTAAACTACGATACATCAAAATTATAGTATCAATACTAATATACAATTATATTAATATCGTTATCAGTGAATTTTATTACTCATAAAATAACACCGAGCTATTCAAAAGGACCGATGAGCAAACTTATTTGGTCACTCCTGCGTCCATTTTATGTCGTATCTCCTCACCGTAAGGTGGGGAAGAGGTGAACTGGCTTGGTATCTGTGTGCTCTATTTTATCCTATATGTCACGACCTGCCTCCGTTTCCGTTCTATTGACTCAGCGCCTGCCCTTTGAAGATTCATTCAATGTTATCGAATTGTTTGTTTCATTGATGGAAAATTTGCGCTTATAGGTGAGTAATGCTCATGAATACAATGTCTTTATAGAGATATTGGTAGAAAGGATGAGCTGTGCCCCCTGTAACCTATCGGGGGCCCTGGGCACAAGGGTAATGGAGCAACGACATGTATCTAAAAATTAAATCATCTATGGCTTTTTAATTAGGAAACTACTAAGTATTTAACCAGTAATCATTGTTTAACTTCCTAAAATTATCATTAGATCATATTTTGATATAAATATCGAGGCCCCATAGATAGCGGGGCCCTGGGCACTTGCCCAGATTGCCCAATGGCTAAGATGGACCTGGCTGTGCCTCCTGTCTGCACAGGATTCTGTTTTGCTGTGCTTCGGAGAGAAAGGCAGGACATACAATTTACTGGCACAAAGACTTAACAGAGTTGTATCTTAGGGTAGACAACCTAGTCATACCTTTGTTTGTTTTTTGTTTGGTCAACGAGCCATTGCAATGTATCCAGGATATCCAGGTGTCTGGACTCCATGTGGACTCTATGCCCTATCCGAAGTAAAACACTTACGTGCGCTTCCAGCGACTTTTTGATCGTCAGGCAACAGAAGCTTTAGCGAGAGTCTGGCCCTGGCGAATACCAGAACTAATCCTCGTAAGCGGGGACCGTTGCAGCGACGTCGTGGATTACTGGTCGGGCCGGGATAGGATAGGTTCCTAACTCGATACGAGCATAGGGGCGTTACTGGAGGCGCATTAGCGCCCCTACCCGTTCGTCACCCGCGGGGAAAGCCCCGTCGGCCTCCTCTTTCACTCGTGGCTTCCTTCTGGGACGTTACTGCTTTGCTGAAGAAGACGCCGTTCATGCGTTTCCTGGGCTAGTTCCATCTGAGCTCTTTGTTCATTGGCGTCGTTGACTACTTACTATGATATTTTTCATTTGCCAATTTGCTTATTAAATTAAGATAAAAATTAAATTTAAAGTGAAACGATATAATTACTAATGTTCCCAGATTGACAAGGTCTTGACTTAGTGTCTCGGGCCATATTGACGAGCCTTTTTTTCTTTTACGCCGGGAAATGCACTGACGCATCCCGCTGGGGAGTGAGTGTGTCTCCCCAGGCGGGTATGTGGGACTCGCTGCGTCTAAAAGCTGGTAAGTGGACGCAACTCTACCCACTAAAAGCCGGCGAGTGCCACCAATGCCGCCTATGGTGAGGTGCCCCGGATTTGATTCGTCCTTTCACCCACTCTTTTAAGAATAATTTTTATAGCACGAAAAAATTTATGATAATATCATACTTTGTTGTTAGAATCAGGCGTTACTCTTCAACCAATACCTCGGTATAAACACAAATGAGTCTACATATCTTAGGTGATCATTGTTGGAACTTTCAATAATTTTTTTGATGAGCCAGCATCATCAATTTATACCAGGATAATCAGGTTGAGGTCGCGGTGACCTCATGCTGCGCCAGGATCACAGCTGGAGGTCGGGGTCACAAAAAATGTGACGCAGTAAATACATCGTTAATTAACACCCGCGGACGAGGATAAGTGAAATTATTGTTGCCATTAATTATTATATTGATTAATTAACCGCGATAAATTATAAAAAATAACGTAATATTAATTTATACTAACCTAAAATTGGCGTGTTGTTGCATAACATGATATTTTAAAAATATATTTTATTCCGTTGTTTTGTCGTGGCCGTATAAAGGATGATGATGATGATGATAATTTTTATTCGTATACGGTTTTTTTAGCTATGACACATTTGTGAATTAAGCCACAGATAAAGGTACATTTTGAAATTATGACTAGCAAAAAGTTTATTTTAATCTTATGTTGGTACATGTAGATAATACTTATTTACATATTTACTTAATTATTATGTAACAATTTTTTTTTATGTGTAATCAACCTTGTATAAAGTGTTTTATTTTACGTTAAATTTAATATACTTTAGCCAATGCACCTGATCAAGTGATTCTTTTGTTACGAAATTCTATAAGTTATTTTGTAAGAGACATTCGGAATGCGCGTAACGAATCGGTCACGGTATCGGAGAGAATCGATAAAAAAATCGAACGGAAATGATAGGTTCGATGAGAATCGAAATTGAATAAATCGATATCACCAAAGCCTCGAATTGAAAGACGATTGCTGAAAAAACACTTTCGACGATTCATCGCTAGTTTGAATCTCATCTGTGAAAAATTGTAGCTAGTGACGTACTTTACGATAACCATTATATTTAAACATGGTTTATTTTATGAGAAATATAAAATTAAGTATATGCTTAATAATTTATTTAGTTTTAGAGATATAATAACTGTCTGTCTGAGAGCCTAGGCAGCGAGTAAAGTAGGCTGAGTAATTAGATATTTATATTTTACATCGTTATATTAATTCCTATTAATATAGTGTTGTAAACGGCCATGCATAGTCACTATGAAACGGACAAAATTAAAAAGAATCTTCACTCGGTTTTTCAAAATAGTCGCTATAAGTCAGATGTACCAGTAAAAGTTCCTTCAAAAGCTAAAATCTCCTGTATTTTGATTTGAACACTGTTTTGATTGTTAATCTAGCCTATGACTATTATTTGACAAATATTTGAAGATTTATTATCGATATCGACAAATCCCATCACTACATCATCATGTAAAACAGTGGAGAATGACATTTAGAAACGGTAGCCGCTTCCCAGCGGGGGGCGGTGCTTCGTCAGCCATCTTTATTTTTATTATTTTTTATCCCTTGTTTATCCAGTCTGGTACGTCGCGGCTGACTGGAGGCGACTAGCTGGAGCAATCAATAAAGCGCTGCGACCGTAAAACCACGCCACAATTAAATACGGCGTTACCTTTATCGTACCTGTCTAACGTTACGCTCCATAACACCAGCTGTTCCATTGTAAAAAAGTTGATTTTTCTATTTTGTGTCTATGGCCACATATACAACCTCTTTTGTGGGAGACATGTGCTGGTAGTACCATCGTTCGCCACGATTTCATTTCAAAAAGCAACAAAAAGCGCAAGGCTTGTAATAAAACGTGCTAGTACTGAGTAAACTTATTTATATTCAGGCAATGTTAATTACCCACCAGATGGCCTCCAGTTTCCCTTGTTTCAGTGAATACAATAATAATAATGATGATACAGTGTAAAAAGTGCTACTTCATTTTTAATGCCCCCTTCTGTCGCACCACAAAAAGACCAATAACAAAATTATAACAAACACGTCGAGCCGGCAATTTCACACTTTATTAATGCCAGTATTAAAGCTAATTCCATCACTTGACACGTGCCGAATTTGCTTTTGCCATTAAAAAAGGAACAAAAAATAACAAACAATTCGCAATCTTATATCCATTGGCCATGAATCAAATTACTTAACAACATCGCACAAGAAACATTATTTATAAAGCACATACAGAAAACAACTTTAATATAAAGTAACACATTTCATTTTCAATACGCCATATAAAATATATTTCCCTCCAATTTTGACGTACCGATTCATAGATAAAATTGCGCACAGAGATTCTATGGACCATAGATTACAGAGTAATGCGGTCACGCTCTATGGTATTAAGTGTCAGTTATCATATCCACGGGGCTTAGGCCGCTTATAATACATTTTTATGTTTACTCGCTCCCCTAACAACATGGAGGTTTACTCGGATTGAATACCGTATTATAATGAAATGATTCATATTTAAGTGAGTTCTCCCTCTTATAATTTGATGGTGTCAGGGTTCGGAAGCAATGTTTCTTATTAAAGGTGTTATGACTTTGTTTTATTGCTTTGTGAATTTTTTCCTCCGCATTTTCAGGTGTTAATCATGTATTTGCGAATTTATAATGATTAACTTTGAAAACATCTGTCCTTTAATTTATTGTAACATACAGGATAATAAACTTTATGATGAAGTGACTCAATTCATTTTGAATGGTCTGTGATTTATTTTTTATTTGTAACGTAAAAGTGATTATCGCGGAAGTAGTTTTTATTAATCCTACTTAGTAAGTACTCAGATATAAAGGTTGCCTTTCAAAAAGCTCTTTGATTGTCTACGATGAGAGCTATTATTGTCAGAGTATTACCAATGACAGATTTATGTTACTTGCTATTGAACGCAGCTTTGCCTGCGTCAGCTAAGATTTAAAACGGACTAACTTTTTGAAAATTTAATATAGCCTATATTCACCGGGGATAGTGTAGCTTTCCAACAGTGAAAGAATTTTTCAAATCGGTCAAGTAGTTTTGGAGACTATTCAATACCAACCTCCTAAGTAACAGAACTATATATGTTTTCTGTGGTGGTTGTATAGAGACTTTCTTTTTGTACTTTTTGTTTATGGAATCAATCTTAATTTTAGTAATAACTTAGTTGAATGACAAAAGCCGCCGAGTTATCTATTTAAATAAGCCGAACATATAAGTTCAGTTGAAACTGAAAATTCCAGGCTATTCATATGTCACTAATCGAGAGATGTTCTGCTTGTTATTGCGCTGTCCCTTCTGTAACAGCAACAGGGATCCCACAGGCGCTCCTATTTGTTCCCATAGCCAAGCCAATCAGTAATCCTGGACGAGATAACGCGATAACCGGTAAGTAATAGATGGAATATCATCTTAATGTGGATGTAATACTGTGCCGCGTGGCGCGCGCGTGGCTGCGTGCGTCCGATGTTTGTGCCCGGGGATTCACCGGGATTAGCACTTTAGCTCGCGCCTGTACTTGTTTGGGCTTTAATTACTGATCGAACCGCCCGATAGTACTGTCGCCCGTAAATTAGCGGGGATTTATGCTTTGGTATTGATACCGCGTTGATGCTTAGGTAATATCGGTTCATTTCTTGTTACGATAATTTTAGCTATTGTCATTACAATAAACATAATTCATTCAGTTTCATTAAACATATTTAATAATTCATTTAATAATGAATGAATAAATGAATCACTGATTAAAAAGGCACACATTTATCTGGTGGTGGGTGACCACCACGCCTGAACATGCGCAACATCATAGGGTTCGCTATTGCTGGTTCGCCGTCAGAGAATAAGCCAAGTGGAGAATCTTAATTTTTTTTATATCACAGAAGGGCAAACAAACAGTCGAAGCCTTACGACTATCAACGCCCAGAAACATCCACACAACCAGAGGTTATGACGATACGTTGCCCTGCATTCCCTATCCCCCCATAGACCACAGGAAACTCACAAATTGCACGTAATGCGACAGTATAGCTGTCACTTCACGCCGGTATTATTCGAGCGAGAGGTACGTAGCCGGTCGTGCCGGCCAAATTGGCGGCAAAGCAGTATGGCACTACCTCTTACTATTAATTATCCCGCAAACACTAGATTTAGGTACTAGTTCAGCCAAATAAGAAAAAACAACTACTTATTTGGATGTGATTATTATGGTTTCGCGCATTTTATTTCGACAGATTAAACAATTCATGCCAATACACGAATACAGAAACACAGAAATTGACAATCCATTTTATATATTATTTATTTTATTTTATTTTATTTTATTAAGGAAAACAAACAATTGCACAATAAAGTTACATAACAATCCTTAAACTATGTATAGACTAAATAATTGTACAATCAACGGCGTTATCCACAGCTTACTATTACATAAACACAGAGAAGTTCAAAGCTCAGTTTAACAATATGTTTCTAAAGTTTACTAAAATACCATGTGTCTAAACTATATTTGCAAGAATATAATATAAGTAACTAATTTGTATAAAAGGGAAAATGTTTACTTAGTTTACAATAGGAATACAAAAGTAATTGAAACAAGTCATTTAAAGTAACATAAGAAACTATTATTAATTTGATACAGATAAAACCTCACATAGTAAAATTTTTTTGAATTTAAAAGAAGTAGTTCCAAAGATATCAATGTGATTAAATTTGCTTACAATGTTTTTATTATACGATGCCATTATCCTATTCAAAGGTGCGCGGTCACCCGCATTTGTTCTACTCGGTTTGGGATAGAAAAGTTGATGCGTATAAAACTCCCGTATACGATTCGACCTACTAGGTATACGAATATATATTTGGTTAATGATTTCATTGCAATCAAATTTGTTATGAAGTATGTTGTAAAGTAAAGTGAAATCCAACAGTGTCCTTCTAGATTGTAGGGAAGGAATACAGAAATTACTTAACCGTGATTCGTATGATGATTTGGATTTAAAACACTTGTATTCAACTGATTTTAAAAACTTACTCTGAATTTGTTCCAATTGCTGGGAATATTTAACATAAATTGGATTCCATATGACAGAGGCGTATTCGAGTTGCGACCTAACTAGAGCTTTATACAAAGTTAAATATGTCTTATAATTTTTAAAGGAAGAGCATGCACGCATGACAAATCCATATAACTGAAAGGCGTGATTTGTTATTTTGTTTATGTGATAATCAAGATGTAATTTAGAGTCTAAGTACAAACCCAAATCTCTTATAAGTGATACTGAGCTCAAATATCCACTTTCCAATCTATAGTTATATTCAATTTTATTAACTTTTTTAGTGAACGATATTTGTTTACATTTCGCTATGCTTAAATGTAGTTTGTGTTTACGACAATAGTCAGTCAAGCGATTCAAGTCTTGTTGTATTTTTGAACAGTCGTTAATGGTTTTAATACAATGAAAAATTTTAAGGTCGTCTGCATATAAAATGAACTTTGAATATTTGAAACAGTCACCAATGTCATTTATAAATAATACAAAAAGCAACGGCCCAAGAATGGACCCTTGAGGCACGCCTGAGCTTACACTAATCACAGAAGATGAAAAACCATTAATGACTACTCTCTGGGTTCTATTTAGAACGTAAGATGAAAACCAGCGTAATAAATTTCCTCGTATTCCGTTAAATGCCAACTTCCTCAAGAGCATATTGTGGTCAACCTTATCAAAGTCACTTATTAAGGTCACTTACGGTCATAAAATCACAAAATGCTGACCGATCTTGTGGAGCTATTTTTAAAGATCAGTTTATTATCTACAAATTCTGTTCATATATTGATTGATCTAGTTATAACTATTTATATCGTAAAAAATAAGACAAACTCTTTGTTCGACGATAATTTGAATTTGGAATCATATTATCACTTATGAGACCCGATATTTTCTTAAAAGGCATTGTACAATGATTTCTGAGAATTGCGCGGCGGAAACACGCAGTAATCTACAAATTATTATTAAAACATTAATATAGATAGATCTACATAACTTTTGACGTGATAACGTCTTATTATTCGATGGAGCTGGCTGCACGAAAAACATGACTCATGCGACGTTACTTCGCTCTGAGGCGTTCCTTTAAGGCTTGAAGGGCAAGGGAGGAGCGCGGAACGAGCGACAAAGAGGCACAATCGGTCTATCAGTATTTTCTTATGACGTTGTAACGTTCAACTATCGCCAGTAAACCGACTTTACAGACTACCGATTCTTTACCTAGATGATAGACTTACGCCTGAATTCTCAAACGCAACTTAAATATTTGAGGGCTCCTTAAACTACTAAGCACGCCTTAAACGCATATGTCATCAAAATGTAAGCATATGTCATTAAAATTCACATATCTATTCAGCTATGTCTATACTAGTAAAGTGGCCTGAATTTCGATGACTGTACGCTTAGTATTTACATTGTTAGAATAAAATGAAAAAGGATAAAACAGTAGTAAAACGTTAGCCGCGTGCTAGTGGGGACTGATTGGACTTGTTTTGATAGTCTCTGTACCAACATGGATGTGATATGCTACAGTGAAGCAATCAACCAATAAAAAATAAATAAAAATAAAATTCTCTTTCTGAAACACAGCATAGCTGTTGCACGGGAGAGGTAAGCAAAGGAGGCCGACGAATGGGTGAGAGAGGAGGCCACGTCGGCGGCCATCATGGGGCCTAGCCAAAATGCCATTAAGAAAGCGTTAGCGAAGTTTGAAGATGAAAAATGTATGGGATTGACATAAGGCCGCGCTTAATCAGGTGGTCCATCCTATACATATTATCATTTCGAACTTCGCTAACGCTTTCTTAATGGCATTTTGGCTAGGCCCCCATATTTATTATCGGCATCTATTTTCAATAACACACGGTGTGAAAATAAACCCAAATAAATGTTGCCAATTTTTCAGGAAAAGCTTTTTATTATGCGGCAATATAAAAATACATACAATCCTAATTTTTTTCTACCATCAACCTCTATTTTTAATGGTAACATTAGTATTTTTTTCTTCTATCTGAAACTAATCTTACAGGCTGGGCGAAGTCTGTCGTGGCGGCTAGTCCTACTAATATTATAAACGCGAAAGTTTATGTTTGTTACTCTTTCACGGAAAAACTAATGAATGGATTTTCATGAATACAATGATATGGCTTATACACCAGAGTAGCACATAGGCTATAATTTATCTACATACTCCCACGGGAACGGGAAGTATGCAGGTAAAACCGCAGGGCGCTGCTAGTGGTATATAAAACTATCCAATACCTATTTCTGGTATGAGTGGTGTCAGTATCGGGGCGTCAGCGAATCCTGCCCATTCAATTTTGTTTTACGCCCTGTGTGATCTGAATAGCAATAGCCATTCTGAAATCCTGGGGTGATGGACCCTCTATGATTACAGACTAAGTAAAATTTGACAGTGCAGCCTTAAAAAAATAATCAACAGCCTTTATCCGTTGCTGAACATAGGCCTTCCTTAATAAACGACAACAATAATAAACTCTTATAAAAATATAAGCTGAAGAGTTTTTTTGAACGCGCTTATCTCAGGAAGTTACTGGGCGAATTTGAATTATTCAAAAATAGCAATATAATAATTATTGTCCATCAAAATGATAATTTAAGTAGCAATTATTTTTAATTATTTACGCAAATTTGACTCATTTTAATAAATTTAATTCATTGCGATATGTAAAGTTTTTTTTCCCTATATTTAAAGGGACTTTTATCTTACATAGGTATGTCAGTCCCAAAAAGTTTTTCGAAATACAAAACTTCGAAACGTTGAACATATTATAACACATAAAGTTGTTATATAATAATTATTTGCCTGGATTATAAGGGCCTGTTTCACAATCTCCAGATAAGTCCCGATTAGGCTATCGGCAACATATTTGACAGATAGAGTGTGGAGTATCTGTCAAATATCTGTCAAATATGTTGCCGATAGCCTATTCGGGACTTATCTGGAGATTGTGAAACAGTCCCTAAATATGTTATAGTGAGAAATACAGAAATATCTTTTTTTTATTTGTTATATAAAATAATAGTCTTATATGTGCGTAATAAAAGTGAAGAGGGGCTATATCGGACCCCAACGATGAAATATAAATACAAATGATAGCGGAGGGAAAAATGAAATCCTACTTTATCGCTACCCTCCTAAGGGTTTGTTATTAATTTCATTTATATACCTTTAAAATGCGGTTTTATTTGATATACTACTAATATTGTAGCAAAAGATTGTAACAATGCATGGAATATGCGTGTATGTTTGTTATTCTTTCGAGTAAAACTATTGAATGGATTTTCAAAAGTCAAAAGTCAAAAATTTTATTCAAAATTGTACTATCAAAGTATCTTTTTGAAGGTCAATTGAGTCTACCACCGGTTCCAAAGTAAGTCCAGTAAGTCCAGTTTGATGAAACTTTACAATTATATAGCTTACACATCAGAAAAACATATAGTTTATAATTTATTCCCGCATTCCCACTAGAACAAAAAGTATGCCGTAGATAACTAGGGCTATAATATGCACTATTGATTCTTTATGAATTTTAAACCGTTTGTAATTTCCTAAAAACTTACTATTAATATTACGATGTATACATTATTTTAGTCACAGTTTATATAATTTTTAGAGATTTTTCTTTGACAAAGATGAGTGTCAGCTCGTTTTAAAGATTTATTTACATTTTATTTAGGTGGTTTAACAGATTATTCTTTAGAGTTCTTGGTACAATAAGACGAGTTACCCGAAAATAATTTCTATTGAATATAATAAGATATAGCTTAATTTACTTCCGTGCGCAAACAAAAGAGAGGAAAGCCTAATGAATTAGGCTCTTGACTCGCCTCGGCAAGGGACCCGTTGTGGAAGCCTATTTCTAGGAGTGGGCGGATAATGATCATAATGACTTATATTTTACGAATATGGCCAAAACTGAAGAAAACATCATCCACTACCTTAGAGCAACAGGATCCTCTCTGACACCGGAAAGAGAACCGTGTTACTCTAAGTCCACCACCAACCCATCACATATGTTAGTTAGTTTAGACCAGTGATTCCCAAAGTGGTCCAGGTGGTCCACGGAAGACTCGAAGGGGGTCCACGATGAGCGTGACAAAAATGGGGGAATCGTAAACAGGGGTCCATGAAAATTTATTTGGTGCTCACTTGACTTCTCCTATCTATATAGAATTTTACTATTATGTATAATGAAATAACTGTAAACGAGCAACTCTTGCAAAAAAAGGTCAGCAAGTGGTCTATGAAACAAAAGAGTTTGGGAACCTCTGATTTAGACGTATCGTACAATATTATGTATCTTCTATTTGAAACATAGAAAAGAGGAATCTCTCACGAATTATATTAATTCAAAACATCAAAAAGTTCAAAAACATTTAATCATTTGCGACAACTTTTATTTAATACCACATAAAAAGTTCTTATTCTCGGGTGACATCCTTCGATATAAGGGGTTCATGCGGTGTCACCCGACAATGGGTGCCGGTGTTTTGGCATCTGCCACATTCACAATGGTTTCGATTGCGGCACAATGTGCCAGATAAACGCACTACAATGTTACCCCATAGATGCGGACGTGTTAATATTATCACTGCATGTGTAGCATACGTTTTAATTGACTTCATGTAATTTTTATTATTGGTGCTCTTGGATCGAGAAAATGCTCGAGTGAGGATTTGAGGGAAGGTGTAGATAACATATAAGTGACTCGCAGGTGGAAGATTAGAACCAAACAATATCCTTTGACAGTCTTATCAGTGGACTTTTAGGGGCTAATAAACATGACGAAGAATATTGTTTTCTTATGTTTACGCGAATTTCACTCATTATAATGCAACAAATTTACGGATTTTATCGCGGCTTATTTAGTTTTTTCAAGCCCGACGTTTCGAATACTTTACAGCAACCATGGTCACGGGAGGACTGAGGTGTCAGACGTCTTGTAAAACGCGATAAAAACCGTAATTTTGTTTCTTTACAAAGACGAAATATTTTATTCAGTATATAATATATAAAAATAAATGTAACAAACAAAAATAATAATAAATAACATTTATAATAATCTTATTCTTACTAGCCCCCGAAAATCCAACAGAACTGGACAAAAAAGTGTTGCGCTTTAAAAAACCTTCTTCTGGATAGATACATGGGTTAGATAGATAGATAGATAATGTATTTGCCTTATTTAACCGTTTTTTTAACGCTCCGTAAAAAAGCGCTCGTGCGCACAGGGTGTCGCCAATGGCTGTGAGTTCGTCCTTTTGAGTGAGTGGTCCAGGTTCAATCCCGACACCCACTGGTGACTTGAAATGGGTTTTCCTAAATTTCTAAGAGCAGCAACACGAGACTATCGCTTGCTCACTCACTCACTCATTGATGAAGGAAAAATTTGAGGAAACCTGCACGCCTGATGAAATTGAAAGCATTTGAAGGTGTGAAATTCACCAACCCGCATTAGGCCAGCACATCGGTGAATTATTATGACCCAACACCCTCCTCACTTAATTTCGAGGAGACCTATGCCCAGTTGGCATAGGTCTCCTCGAAACGTGTTGATACTTTACATATTACTATTTTACTTTTTAAATCTTGTCATTCATCTTATTTTTAATTTCGACAGTAATTTTAGATAAAACATGTATTGATGGTCCATAGCAAAACCAGCGGTAAGGACAAAATATGGTTGCATGTACAAAAGAACGACAGCAAAAACTCTGAGATAAGATCTATATTATTTACTGAGATAATTGAAACATGTGACCCCAGTTTCTTGCTCCACAGATGCTGTTCTCTTCACCTGTCCTGTTATTATGCATTGCTTATGGTGTCAGCGGGAATTACCGGTAAGGGAGATGTGCTTACGCCACGCTTTCGTCTGCGTGGTTGCCTCGTATGGGTATCTTCGGTCAAACAGATTGGCTGTTTCAGGAAGAAGAGCGAGACGGGTAGCTTAATTACTGGCATCGTAATTCGTAACTCGTCTAGCTCATAATGCTAATTGGCAGTTTCACCTACCTACCGATTGGGCTTAAAGGCCGTCAGGCCTAAAAGCCTAGAGTCTAGACCTTCCGAAAAAAAGATTGGCAGCATAAGGAACAGATTAAATAGCTATCTGTACTAACCAATTAAATGATATTTTAGCGTTTGTAGTATATGTAGTAGTTTGTTTTTGGGGTGAGTCAACCGTCATGTAAAGCCAGTAATTATACCTAAGTAGTAAGGAAACCAAATTGTATACACATTCGTCATCTGAACTGCTGCTGCTGCTGAACATAGGCCTCTTTTAATGAACGCCAAAACGACCGATCCCTCCAAAACGGACCGGCCACTGCATGGAGATCGTCTTCCTACCTGGTGGCCGACCAACACTTTGTGTACCGGTGTGGAATCCACTTAAGCACGTAAGTTTTTACAAAAACAAATAAATTGTTATACTCAAATTCTCGCATATATTTCGACGATTAATACATAGTATCAAAATCAAAGCAAAATAGCAAATAAAAAAAATCTCTCAAAGCAAAATAAAAATCATAAATGATATATTGAATTTTGCGACGCCATATATTTTCAAACAAACGTATCGTAGTCTTCAAAAGTTTGGCAAGTGGGCAGATGCGCTAGTTAAGGGTTATGACCCGCCTGGGAGGGCCGGCCCTTGGGGAGCGTAGACGTACACTGTCATCGCGGGTACTGTACAAGTGTCCTTTAATTAACTATGGTGGAATTGCGCTGTTTGAGTGAAAGATTATTTAGATATATAGCATTGATACAAAAAACGATTCGCAACTTTAGAGCCCGTTTATCCTTATGACTTTCTCATTATATTCGTCAACCAGTCGTTAGATGAAGAATGACGAAATATCCAGCTCCATGAACTTCTTTTAATTTTATAATTCAATTAAATAGTTGTAACTTTAGTTCTATCTGCCAAATAAACCACCCAGTAAAGCACGCTCCATAACTCGAAGAGCTACGGCAAACCTTCAAACCAGTCTTTAATTCAGGGGCCAGTTTCAGGATAATACGCGAAGAATAAGCTCTTTAAAATAGCAGTAGGCTGGTCACACACTCGGGAGAACGGATGGCCGATGGGCCAAAAAAGTTCAAGAGTGGAGGCCGCGTTTAGGTAGACGAAGAGTTGGTCGGTAATTGACCAGGTGGGAAGACGATCTCCGTGCAGTGGCCGGTCCGTGTTGGATGCAAGTGGCAAAGGATCGGTCGTCTTGGCGTTCATTGAGGGAGACTAATGTTCATCAGTAGACGCATAAAGGGTAGTGATGATAATGAAATAGTTATACTACCAATTTTTTTTTTAGATTATCTATTAAGACCATCCAAACATTTTTCGCTTAGTGAAATAAGTAGGATTATGTGAACCGCTAAATTCCTTTGCATCTCATTTAGCTTACCGACTGAAAGAAGATTTTCCTCCTTGACCAATCGAACTCCTTAAGCGCTCTAAGTAAGTCAAAATTCTCAAACGTCCACGATCTACATTCGAAGCAACACAAATTCGCGGACAAAGTCGCAGTACATCATTGTAGCACGTTGTAGACATTAGAAAGAGTAGATATAATTGGCGGTGTTTAAACTAACACAAATAATTAGGTTCCCGACGAGAGAGCGTCATTTTGTTCACCGTTATATCTGGGCGGGAGTATTCTGGAAATTGGCTCCTGTTTGCAATTGTCTATTCACTTCAAAACACGTTCTTTTTATAGCAAAGAAAGGCAAACAAACAGTCGAAGCCTTGTGACTATCGATGCCCAATACCTTCACATAACCAGAGGTTATGCAGATGCGTTGCCCTCATTTTCCCTATCCCTCCAATTAGCGTTGATACTGGATGAAAATTTATTTAGTCCGTTGTCTCTATCTACCCATCGGTATCCTATACGAAATCCTCCTTCTGCTGTTATATGCTGGGTCTTTCTTTATCCCCGAAAAAAGCAGGAAAGCATTATATGCTGCTGTAATATTGGACCGAGATTTTGCATCTAGATAAGGCAACACAGGAGGATCTCGGACTTCCACAATATGAATCCCTGTAAACTAGGCTATGTTTATGTGTGATGTGGTCAATACTTATATTTACTACAAAAGTCGACCATTTTGCTTATCTCAACTTACACAGAAGCTATATTTGTCTTTCATCTTCTTCGTAGGTACTTAAATTTGCTATTGGAACTTGGGAACCTGCTAGTAGGAGGTAGTGCCATGCTGCTTTGCAGCCAAATTGGGCCGGCACGACCGGGGAGGAACCTCTCGCTCACATAATACCGGCGTGAAGTGACAGCTATACTATCGCCCTGTCGCACTGTTTCCGGTGGCCCATGGGGAGGATAGGGAAAAGAAGGGCAACGCATTAACATAGCCTCTGATTATGCGGATGTTTCTGGGCATTGATAGTCGTAAGGCTTCGACTTTTCTTTTGCCCTTCTGTGATATTAAAAAAACCTACTCTGCAAACCCTCTAATGTTGTCTATAGATATCAGATGTCACTCACTCTCAAAAGCACCGAATCCGTTAGCCTTCCCTATACCGTGAAAGGAGATTCTCAATGCTCGAAAATGTAAATAATTAGTGTCGAAAAATTCCAGAATACCGTCCTGGAGCGCAGCCACATCCTCCCCCTCCCGGTGGGGGGAAGCTATTAAGCCAAGCCAAAACTAATTTAAATTAAATCCTAGTGAATTACCCGAGGAGGAAATTGTCGAGCGTACCCTCGGTGCTCTCAGAGAAGTATCGTCACCAACAAAAGTGCCTAGAATATGTGTGAGTTATTACTTATATTTGTATAGGAGTTTTGTGTTCATGATTTTTTTGATATTTTCATAAAGATGAGTCTTGCAATCGGTCTTTAGACATTTTGAATATTTTATAGCGAATGTCTCGTAATGACTTGTATGTTTTTTTTTAATTTCTATTAATTATTGTTCGTTATATTATGCGTCTGTCTTATGATGATGATATTATGTCTCAGATTGTAGGTATTTATTATACTGATAGTATGTAATATAATTAAAAAGTTAGTAATGACAGTGCAGTGTACAGTTTCATAATGACGACAAGAAAAAATGTGTAAAAGTTAGTTCGATTTTTAAAAAATTGTTATTTTATTTAAAAATCGACAACTGTAAATTTGCGTTACATGGTTAAAATTTGCTATAAAAACATTAGATAAAAATATTGTGAACTGCTTATAATACTATAATTGAATAAACTATTTTAGCAGTAGCAAAAATATATATTTGAAACAATATTTCTGAACACTTGTGATCATGAGTGTACCTCCTATATTGCTTGCGGGCGGCGTGGCCTGGCTTAGGGGTCCGTCGTTATATGTACCATTTGAATATTATCTAACTACCCTCCCCTCCCCAACGCCCACCCCACCACGGGAGTTTAGACAGCCACGAGGCCTCAGACTTAATTAATGCAAATTTGAGTGCTAACAAGATTATGAATCCGTGCTTTTTGAGCGTATACTTAAGTGGTGTGTAACTTAAATGGCTGTATCTGCATATTGTGGGTATAAAAATTTGAATAATTTGAATATCTGAGGTGATTAGGTGTGTGTTTTGTGACGCCTTTTTGTGGGCTTAAAATTTGTTTACAAATAAAAATAAATTAAGAGTTAAAGTTGGCTATTAGCAAAGGCGAGTGTTTTCTTCTGAAAGCCGAGTTCAAACTTGCAATAAAAACATTGAAATTATACTATATTAAAAGAGACAAGCTTTTTATTAGGCATATTATAAGATTGAAAATTCTTCAGCAGCAATGGCTCAGTCTTTTATGTGTGTTAAGGTATCTTCGGAAATTCTACTAGGTATAAATTCATATGGACTTCATTGTTTAACCATCAAGTAATCTTATTTTATCTTTATCTTTATTATCTCTTATCTTATCTTCATTAAGTTGACGGTTGACAATTTTTTTTGAAGTTAATGGCTACAGGTTCAAATTCTATCCTGGATAGCGATAACACAAAATCAATTGATCCATTATAAAATCCTTGACATTTAAAAATGATACAAATATTCTCTGGTAATATCTTTTTCTCGACTGTTATAGGGAATTCTTTCCCCAAAATCCCATTTCAACCTATCGTTTTAGACGTGAGGACTTTCAAAATCAGAATAATAAGAATTTATACCATCTCAAAATCACTCGAACCTAAACGTGGACTATTATAATATAATCCTTAAAAATCAGATTAAGGATAAATTAAACTTCTCTATGATACATATTTTGGCTAGTTGTGGATAGAACGGCGTAGATACGCAGATGCTTAGTATTTAGTCTGTGACATTATACTTACATCACAGATAGTTTCGAATAACTATGTAACAGAACGTCTGACACCTCAGTCCTCCCGTGACCATGGTTGCTGTAAAGTATACGAAACGTACGTAAAAAACTCAATAAACAGCCATAAAATCCGTAAAATTTGTTTCATTATAACAAGTGGAATTCGCGTTTTTTTTCGAAAGGTCTATATTTCTTGACCTAGGGCTAGTAGTAGGGCTATTCTGTAAAAAATCATTTCGATATCGAGCTCACCTGAGTGATAGAGCTCACTTTACGTCACTTCGGAAGCGAACTTTCTTAATATATAGATAGTCGATTTTAAAAGAATACTAATTCGATAAATTCGTCATATTCCGCTTTCGATATTCGAAAACAACCTTACAGAATAGCCTACACAAGGCCTTTAAGCTCAATCGGCGTGTAGGTGAGCAAAAGGCGTCTAGAAGGATCTAGAAGGAATTCGCGTAAACATTAGAAAACAATAAGGAGAAACGATCATTTCTCAATCTTGGTGACACCAGTACCGAGTGTACCCTTTCCTCCTGAATCCTATTCCAACCCTTCGTTTCCCAGGAAGTCAGGGCGTGACACCGCGTCATCAATCACCCGCGTGGCTGTTTTAATTCTGAATCAATTGGAGCCGCGCGTGCTCCTCATCCATCTCGGCTTATCAATAAAAAATGACGGTCCTGTGCTAACGATCAGATTATCTTGGCCATAATGGAAAGGGTTTACTGAAAATAGAAAAACAATAATTGAGCTATATCTCTGATTACGTAAATTATCCCAAACGTGGTATTGCAAATTTCGATGAATTGGAATAAAAACATTAAGAACTTGTTTCAATTTCATGAAAGATAATCTCATCAAACAAAAACTTATTTCATAGGTAGCAATTTGTACTCTTGAAATAAGTCAAACGAAATAGTCAATAAGAAGTAATCCCAATAATATTATAAATGCGAAAGTTTGTGAAGATGTTTTTGTGTGACAGAGTAGTCACGCAAAAACTACTGAATGGATTTTGATGAAACTTTAGAAGAATATAGTTTATACATCAGAATAACACATAGGCTATAATTTATCTCCGTACTCCCACGGGAACGGGAAGTAAGCGGGTGAAACCGCGGGGCGCTGCTAGTAAATTAATAAAAAAAACCGTCTCGAAAACTAGTGAAATTGATAGATTGTACTAGTAAACGATGTTTGATTAATGATGACTTTATCATACGCAAATCAAAATAAAAGGGTAAGGATAAAACTCATTTTCACGAAGAATATAATCCATTCATCGTCAGCCCTCGCGTGGTCCATAGATGGCACGGGTCTCCTCTAGACCAGGTCAGACCACAGACCAGTATTAATTCAATTAGGTAACCCCGAGAATAATACTAAAAATCTAAAGAAAAAGATCATCGACTTTAAATTATTAAACGAAAATTTAAATTCACTTCGCTCGAGTCAACTCGACAACATCCCGGACACTATAGATAGTCCCGAGGCGGCCATTGCGGCCAGTTCCGACCTTACCGACCATCTGGTAGCGACGATGGAAAAGTCATCTAGGGAGATCTCAACGTCCAGCGATGGACACTGGGAGCTCCCGGATGACATTAAAGCACTCATACGCGCCAAAAACACCGCAAGGCGCAGATACGCTCGCTACCCGGCGGACGAGTATCGTTGTGACCTCCGTAACCTCGAAAGAGACGTTAAAACACGCATCTTAGAGCACAAAGCCGAAAAGTGGGATCGCCTCCTTAGTGAAATCTCACCCTCCCATGTGGCCTACTGGCCACTCGCTCGTTCTTTTAAAAAGAAAACGGAGGCATCTATGCCGCCATTAAAAAGACCAAATCGCGCGCCTGCACTAGAGGACGCCGACAAGGCGGAACTATTAGCCGACACACTAGAGAGCCAGTGTACCCCCAACATCACTACCCCCTCACCCTCCATAGGCTCCCACGTAGAGGAGGTAATTAGGGTAGTAGAGTCGAAGACTTCTGCGCCGCCGGAGGGGGATCCTATCCCTCCGACGGATGTAGAAGAAGTCCAAGACATTATCAAACGACTTCACTCCAAGAAGGCCCCCGGGCCGGACGGGATTTCCAACAAAGTCATTAAAATACTCCCACCCGCTCTTGTTTACCTCCTGGTTAGCATTTTCAACGCCCTCCTAAAGGGCTGTAGGTTCCCAGACCAATGGAAAGAAGCTACGGTTATCGGCATACCTAAGCCCGGCAAACCGGGCACGGAACCGTCTAGCTATCGGCCCATCAGTCTACTAAGCTCGATTGGC
The DNA here is from genome assembly GCA_905333005.2 of Lycaena phlaeas. Lineage (NCBI taxonomy): Eukaryota > Metazoa > Arthropoda > Insecta > Lepidoptera > Lycaenidae > Lycaena > Lycaena phlaeas. The sequence continues at coordinate 13,065,849 of HG995175.1, forward strand.
AAAATCTACGAACGGGTTCTGCTTAAGCGGCTCAAAGCCGTTATAGGCGAAAAGAACCTGTTCATAGACGAGCAATTCGCCTTCCGCGAAAACCACTGCTGTCCAAGGCAAGTCCACCGTATGACCGAAGACATACTCAGAGGTTTCAATAAAAAGAACTCCCGCGATACGTGCGCCGTATTTTTCGATGTAGCTAAGGCCTTCGATAGGATATGGCACGAAGGCCTCGTGTACAAACTGTACAAGCTAGGAATACCGGATAGGCTAGTCATCATCATCCGCGACTATCTGTCAAACCGGTCATTTAGGTATAGGGTCGAAGGCACCCTCTCTTCCCTGAGACCTCTGAGGGCCGGAGTCCCCCAGGGCTCCGTGCTGTCCCCAACTCTATACAATCTGTACACATCAGATATCCCCAGACCTCCGGACGTCAAACTGGCTCTCTTCGCTGACGATACAGCTCTATACGTTACCCACCCTAATGCAAATAGAGCATCGCTATTTCTCCAACGTGCCGTCACCGAACTAGGCAACTGGTTCGCAAAATGGAGAATAGCTATTAACCCCGATAAAAGCGCGTCGATTCATTTCTCTCGTAAGAGAAAGACACGCTTACCTAAACGCAGACAAACTTGGTTCACGATGAAACCAATCTTACTAAATAACGTCGTTATTCCCAGAGTTAGACAGGTCAAGTACCTGGGGGTCACCCTTGACAGGTCGATGTCGTTTAGACCACACATCGCCGCGATTTCTAAAAAAGCCCGTTTCGTCAGTAGTAGACTGTACTTCCTCATAAACAAAAAGAGCAAAATGCCCCTCAGGCACAAGCTCACCCTCTATAAATCATGTATCCGCCCCATCATGTCATACTCCTGTGTGGCATTCGCGCATGTGCCTCAGCATAGACTCAGAGGCCTCCAAACGATCCAAAATAAATTCTTACGTGTGGCAACCGGTTGCCCGTGGTACGTAAGGAACATCGACCTACACCGCGACCTCAGACTAGATTCGATTAGGGGCCATTTCAAAGCGATGTCAGAACGTCACTTTGAAAAGGCACTTCTCCACCCGAACCCACTCGTCGTGAGTGCGGCAAACTACACCCCCGATAGCTTAGCACCAAATAAGTCTAGGTTACCTAAGAATGTCATAACCGATCCTGTTGATAAAATCACAGAACTGTTAAAGCGCGACGCTGAAGCGCGACGTAAGCTACAACACACACTCAGACATAACACAGCCGGTGTTAGGCACTCATTCACACCGCATGGGCCCCGGGGTCGTATGCGACGTCGAACCCTACACTCCGTTGACCAGTTGATCCGGATCAACCGCGACAGCATAGGCTCAGATCAGCTACGAGTCGACACCAATATAGACCGTGTAATCACCGATAGCACTCTGCTATCGGCAGCTTGCTCGGGTCCCGCGCTTGACCCGCCTCCCCCGCTACCGGGGGAGGGGAGGGCCGGCCCTCACGATAGGTTTCTAACGTCACCCGTTCCAAACCAGTCGACCGTAGCTGACCAAGTTAGGTACAAACCCGACGCCATGAACATGGCGGGGGGCAACCCCCCAAATTTTTAACGTCATAGGATGATCCAACCGGATCACCCCATTTCCGATGACGCATAACGGTCACTAGGACCATTAGCATAGATCCAACCGAAAAAAAAAAAAAAAAAAAAAAATCTAGACCAGGTGAGGAGGGTGCTGGGCCCTAGTTCACTGGTTGCATTTGCCATTGAATTTGTCTATTTGTCCATTTGTCCAATGCGGATTAGTGAACTTGATATACTTTCAAAGTTTTTAATCTAACTCACTCACTTTTTAATTTCATTTTCAATCTGAAGAGTTTGTTTGTTTGAACGCGCTAATTTAGGAACTATTGGTCAGATTTAAAAGATTCTTTCAGTTTTAGATCTACTTATTTATTGAAGAAGGCTTAGGTATGTATATCATCCCGCTAAGATGCCGTTGTAAATCTTAGTTAAAGTAGGTGAAGCTGAAGGCAACGGCTAGTTTAATAACCAGCATGATAATTTCAATCGTAGGATCGTTTTTATTTAATCCATTACAATTCCTAGAGATACAGTGAGAGCTAATTAAATGACGTGATAAAAGAAAAACATGATATAAAATCTAAAATCGTTTAAACAAATATTTATTCTAAATAAAATAATTTTGATAAATATTGGATAATTGAAATGAAATTGAAATTGTTTTAGAGTGTACGGAAATAAAATTTGATGCTGATGATGATGTCGATGATGAACTGTTACAATTATTATACTATTTACAGACACCCAGATGGCGACATAAAAAAAATGATTTCTTAAGCATTCCGAAATGGTGTAAGGCGAGCCTTACTCGCTTCTTGTATCGTGAAACAATGTAATTGTGAGGTTTAGTTCAATGATATAACATCAATAAAACAAGTAAAGCGCCCATCCTCGCCAGACTATAACGCCCGCGTCTCGTAAGCTCGCAGTAATGAGAAGTAACGGCCCGCGCGTGTGCGGCCCGCCTAACGGGGGAGCGGGACGCACGTACACACCGCATACAATAGAGCGGGATGGCGAATAAGGGTACCCGTACAGAATTGAAGATGGATGCTTCGCACAGGATCCACATTTGTCGGTATTACGTTATATTGTTCTATTATTTACTGATTTTTATTTATTTAACGCGAAGCTACCATGTTGTACGGTCAGAACATTTCAATCACTACATATTATAAAACAAAGTCGCTTTTTGTGTCCCTATATCCCTTTGTACGCTTAAATCTTTAAAACTACACAACGGATTTCGATGCGGTTTTTTTCAATAGATAGGACAATTCAAGAGAAAGGTTTATGTATCTAATTTATTAAGTTTTTATATACTTTGGCTAAGATACAACAATAATTGTTGGAGGTGTCGAATAAAAATAGGCCGCCTGGGAGTTTTCAACGAAAACGCTGCCTAAACCCTTTGAGATATAACAAAATAATATATGGTGGAATTGTGTATCTTAAATAGGTCTACAAAAAAGTCCGCGACGGCATATGTCTATCTCTTAGGGATATCATACTATATCCATTTAATACTTAAAAAAATGGGCAATTTTTAACGCGATAATTTGAAAGTTATTTACACAAACACAGAATGAATCCTTATCATTTTAAATCAGTTAATTGGCTTAAGCACTTCATGAAGATTATTTTCCCTCTTTACATCGTGCAAATTAAACGAATACTTTAGGAGATATGGCAATATCAAAATAATACCCAAGAAAATAAATCGTGTTGCCGTGATTCGAACGGGATCAAACGGGAAGCGTTCAAGATTAGGTATATCCATATTCAATTTTAATAAAAATACTGAGTCATTAATAAAATAGAAAATGATCATCATCAGACATGATAAATCCGTAAATCTAAGTTCACGCGGGCGAAGCTGCGGGTAACAGCTAGTATAGTATATTTTTAGACTATTATGAGAATTATGAGTTCTCCAGTTTTATCGTTTTTTAGAAGAAGATTTAGGGTCGGATAACACCGAGGCTGGCCACATTGGTCTCGGGAAAGGAAATATATGCCTGGATCAGTTGCCGAGTAACTTGTTAGTTTTGTTGGACGAAGGTGACTTAACATCAGGTGGTTCGCAAGCTCGTTTGCTGTCAAACCGACAAAACAATCCACACGTGGATACAGTCAGATCATAGTGATTATATTAAGAAGTCATATTTATAAGAGACATGCATAAGGATTTCAATTATACTAAACATTATTTTGGTAGTTATGTTAAGCTTAGCGGCAGGCGACGAATATTGTGATGGTCTCAAAATATATCATCATCAACATCATAATCGCGCTCATGTACTGCTGAACATTTGCCTGCTTTAATAAACGCCAAGACGGCAGATCGATTAGGCTGGGTTTCAAGAGTAAAGGCCGCGGTAAGATAGACGAAGTTTTTTTTTTTTTCGGTTGGATCTATGCTAATGGTCCTAGTGACCGTTATGCGTCATCGGAAATGGGGTGATCCGGTTGGATCATCCTATGACGTTAATAGACGAAGTGTTTGGTCGGCCAATTAGGTAGGTACTAAGTGGAAAGAGGATCTCTTTGCAACGACTTTTAAGACCTAATTTGGTAATTATTTTTATTATGTGTTGGGGTTTTAAGGGGTCTGTACAGTGGCCGATTTAGGCTTGATGCCGCCCTAGGCCCTGTTTATTTTGCCGCCTATGCTAGAAAAAAGTAAAGTATCAACCCTTATATTATGTCCCACTGCTGGGCCGGGCGAAATTATTAAGATTTAGTCATTTTTAAAAGCTTTATATGCATGTGATATTCAGTAATGAAACAAAAAGTAAAGAACATCATTCGGTAAAGACTATAATTAATCTTAAAAAAACATAATCTTATTCATAGACTGAAAAATAAATAAAATCGAGGACTGCCGCGGTAAAGCTATTGCATAGCATTTTGTATCAACTTATGCAATTATAATTATTTATTTATTTTATTTATGCAGTATTTCTTTTTCTTTGATATTAATCCAAGTACACTTTTTGAGCGTGGTGACCGATAAGAAAACATTTTTTTTTCTTTTATTAAATAAATAAAAAGTTAATATTGTTAAAAAATATTTTTATTATTTTACAATACATGTGTTATATTTTATTGTTATTCGTGCGAGCTTTGTAGAGTCGTACAATACGTCTAGTTGCACGCACACAAACACCGTGTCGAAGACTGTCGAAAAGAAACGACGTTAGACAATGCACGGCCTTCAAGCCACACCTCCGTGCCCGTCGGAGTGGGGAGCGTTAGGTTTTTTTTTCGTTACGGAATTTCTGGATTCGGTCCCCGCGCTCAAGGCCCGCGATAGAAGCTATGCAATAGCTTAAAAAGTGAATTGTTATAGGTATATTCTATAGAGAATTATTTGCAAAAATTAATCTAAACTCATTTTCAAAGGCAGTCTTCTTTACTTTTTTCGTCTCTGAAATTTTGGCGCCCCTCAAATCATGCCGCCCTAGGCCCGGGCCTCACGGGCCTATACGTAAATCCAGCACTGGGTCTGTAAGTGATTTGTAATTCGAACTTCATTCATTATTATGAAACAACTTTTAACGGATTTTATCGCGGCTCATTATGTATTTTGTAAACGCTACTTTTCGGATGCTTTAACCGCGTAAAGTTGCTACAATCAAAATCAGTAAAATTAGTTTATTTTAATGGCATGTGACTGTGTCTTCTTAAGTTCCTCAGGATGCCTTCGAGAAGCTTAAGTAAGTATTTTTCTTATTTACTACATATTTTTTTAAAAACCTTTTAAGGACTTAATGATTAAAATGATAACATTGATAGTAGCGCGCTGATCGTGCTGGAGAAAATTCATATTAACTTGTTGGTAATTACACTTTTCTTTTTTTCTTTCAACACAGCATAGCTACGTCGCGAGAGGAAAAATTTGGTGATAGAGCGGTTGAGAGGCAAATTTGTCTCACAATAATTGTGAGTAGTAGCGATTTGAATCCTAGTCTAATATTTGTCAAAGAGGTTCTGTATATCATGATTTTCTAATTATAATATATGATGAAACAATTTTGAACGTATCTTATCGAGGTTTATTAAGTTTTTACAAGTCCGTCGATTCGAATACTTTACAGCAACCATGGTAACGGGAGGACTGAAAAACTAAATAAACCGCTATGAAATACGTAAATGTTCTTTCATTATGAAATATAATATGATTTTTTATGTGAGACGAACAGACAAACGAACCATATGATGGGAAATGTTCAATATCGTGGATTAACGAACAAGCTAAGTCTAGCCGAGGCAGTTTTAATTCGTGTTGTCTATCTTGAGATATCAAATCATAAATCTCGCCAGTAATTACACATCCTGTCCTGCCCTTCATCCCGAGAGACAGCAAAGCTGTATCACTGGAGAAATAGGTATGATACTCATGCTGGAGAAAGCTCAGCGCAGCCCTTACTTTATTCAATGACAAAGCTAACAAGAGTCGATAAAAACAGACATTAAAGACTAGCTGTTGCATGCAGCTTCGCCTGCGTCAACTAAGAATACAAACGGGTCTCTAACTAGTTTTAAATTTTATGTTATTTTTGCCTATGTTTTCGCGATAGTGTAGTTTTCGAACACAGAAAGAATTTTTCAAATCGGTCAAGTAGTTTCGGAGCCAATACAATACAAAAAAACGATCAAATCTTTCCTCTTTATAATAAGTATGTATTAGTATAGAAAATCTCCTTAGAGACTGCCTTTCGGAGAGGTAAAGGAATTATTTGACGAAATATTCTTAAATTAAATTAACTGATACATAAATTTACTATTCCCTCAATAATTTATGTATCGAGGGATTGAGGGATATCCTAATAACTGCCACGCTGAGCAGGCGGATTGGCAATCGCAGAAAACGATGGATTCGCAACCATGGACGCGAGCGGCAAGGGATCGATCCTCTTGGCTTCGTTGAAGGAAGGCTAGTTCAGCGGTGGACGGATAAAGGCTGTTATGATGATGATGATGATGGTGATGATGATGATGATGATGATGATGATGATGATGATGATGATGATGGTGATGATGATGATGGTGATGATACACAAATAAAAATAAAGTAAAAATTAAATTATCTACCTATTGTTTATAAAGTAGCTTGCTGATAGACAACTGTATCGAATATCTACTAAGGCTTGAATGTCATGAATATTATAAACCTACAGTACCTACATACCTACAGTAACTATAATTTAGAAGTACCAGTTCCCCAATAATTAATATAACATAAGAAATGAACCTAAAAATCCATACAAAACTCTAAAATAAGCTAAAAACGTGCATTAAACGAATAGTTTCAATTTAATTAAACACTAATTAAATTCCTCGTCCAAAAGAGAGCGAGACATTTAACCGATACTAATAAGATCGTCAAACAATTACGGCGAGAGGGAGAGGGCGACACAATCGAACCACCCTCTCGCTCTAACACACCGCACTCTCTATTTAACTTTTAATTTATACTCATTCCTTTATATCTTTTATTGCTTCGCCCATCGCAACTCCTAATGCGCCGGAGGTGCTCCTCACACTAATTAAATTCATGCAACACTAAGCTTTCAAACACCCTTTGTAAAGGCCCCGCCCACATCCCCCCACCACGCGGTCCTGACCAATGGCAGGTGTCAGCGGCATTTCTACAATGGAACGGGAGGCGGAGTGCCGTGTACAGTCAGTGCGAGATTTCTGATAGAGCTGTCAAGTTGTGTCCGGGCTGGTCGTTACGCTGTCTTGACATATTTTATTATTATTTATGTCAATTAGGTTATTACTTTTTTTGTTTAATGGATAAAGGCATTGTGAAATTGATTGCCTTTCGGTTATTATTCATCAATGTCAGAAAAAGTATTTTGTAATGTGTTAATTTTGTATGATTGATTGTATGCGGTCATTATGTTCCACAATCTAGTTTTACGCGGGTTTTTTATTGTTCATCCTCTCGTCTACGGCGCATAGGTCAATGATTACCTGTCACATTAAAGATGGGTTTTATATTAGAACGTCTTTCTTATTTACTTCGATTACGTGTCTCGCTTATGAATATGGCGATAAATCTTCATTTGTCTAGACTTCGGTGGGACACAAAGGAATTTTAATTTACTATGTATATTTTATTTGCGTACATAAAATAAATATAATAAAATAAAGTTCAATACAAATAAATGATAGAGCTTTTTGGGTACGGTTAGTTTTTTTAAGGGGTTAAGACTAAGCTTTCGGTTATTATGTTATTTAAACGTAATGATCATAAATTGAAATATATATGAACGTACGATTTTAAATAACAAATAAGCAAACCCCACAAAATAGATGCAAAATTAATGAAAATTAAAAACTTGAAATTTTATTATCTACCAATATGAAGAAGTGGAAGATAATTGAGTTAGCAGTTTGTATATGGAATTTATTTTAAAATGCAAATGACTGCTGTATAAGATATTTTCTAAATCTAAAACCAGTAAGTAACACGTAATGAAAAAGGAAAACTTAAACGGTGTAGATGATAATAATTAATATTGTCTATAATCCTACTAGACAATAGAGTATAGACAATAATTGTCGATTAGATAGAATAAGATATTCGCTTTGTCTTAAATTTTAATCGGAGTCGAAAAATCTAGCGTGTTTTTTTTATATCAACATAAATTAAAAAGGTGCACAATTGTATTCAACTTAAAATATAGGTAGATAGGTACAATAAATTTATTTTTTGACATAATATTTGATATTTTGGTATAAGACAGTTACCTATCTTTCAGTCGGTATGTTGACTGCCTTGAGAATTATTATTCAAACGATTCTTACATGGAATATTTTTCTTACAAATAGGAATTTTCTAGCACATTCCATTTCTGTCAGGACCGACTTCGGTCACTTCAGTTAAAATTACTGAATTACAGAGCTTAAGTTCTAGGCCATATTACAAATACCTAACCATAATATCAGCTTTCGGCGTAGTCGGGTAAAAATCTATAACTACCTATAGTAAAAATGTTTATACATAACTTAAAAAAAACTCTAATAACAAAAGTTTATTTCATGTGACTACTAGCAATAATTACGATCACAACAAAAATTAATTATTTTTATAATCAAAAAATATTTTTGTACGTAATAACAATGATTAATGTAATTAGTAGTAATTTAACCGCAGCTCTAACATAAATCATCGGAAATAACAACATCAAAATAATCAAAGTAAAAGGCACGACATCGATTGACCTTTCACATTACCAGAGCCGGTGGGTACAATTGTAGACAATTTAATATCACGATTGTTACCAAGACACACGAGCTAAAGAAACGCAAACGTATGTGCCAACAATCTATAACATCTTGCCGATAATCCGAAAATACTTCGTTTTGTAGCGGCGCCGCGACTAAAAAAGATTATGACAGCCCCGCAGCCCGCGCAAACATACGACCGACTTATAAATCCACCACACACAACCAAACATACAAACATACACCCTAACTGTACACCGTAAAGTCGATTTCACAATACCAGTCTCCATCGTCTACGATATCGTTAATTCCACGTATGGCATGCCTTAATTTATCACCCTGTATTCAATAGCCGGCTGTAAGAGCGAGACATAAGGTCCGATATTGTTTAACGATATATTGTACTGTCGGAGGAATAAATCTATAATATGAAAGAGGCGGGGAATTATTTTGTATAGGTTCGGGTGGAGAGTGGGGCGAGCGGGGGGGAGAGCGGGGAGGCTCGCGCTCCGCCCTCCTCCGAGTGCGCCATCTCAGTGCCGGGGCCAGGCAGCGGCGCGACGCACCATGTGCCAGTGACGGACGCGCAGTGGACTAACAGTGAATTATGACAGTTCGTGGTTGAGTGTATCGAGATATCAAGCATGGTGCTAGAGGGTGGTTTGCCGGCGCCCCTGCAGTTGTATGCGGCGGCGGCGGCGGGCCTCGGGCCGAGGCCGGCCTGGCCACCGTTCCTGCCGTTCTTCGGGGTGCCCCCGCCGTTTCTGGCGCGGCCGCGTTTGCCCCATCCCATGCCCACGCGAGCCCCGCACGGGCCTCCGAGCGAGGACTCCAATGAAGACGGTGGAAGTAGCAAAGGTAAGTTTTTTTTTATTTTATCATTAGCCGGCTTTTTTATTTATTTTTTTATTTACCTACGCCATAAGTGGAACTCTCTCTTTAGTATATATTTTTTAGTGAATTCCTTTTCTATTAGGTAGGAGGTATATGAAGTATTTTAATTTACCTAGATGTGTTCATATAACGTAAAATGTATGTAGGTAAAATATTTGACTAATACAAAATGTCTAACATTTTAGTGGGTTATTATAACTATATAGGTAGTTTTTAAAAGGGCTAAGAAATGATTAAAAATGAAAAAAATATAAGCACGACTTAAAAGATACCTCCTCTTATATCTTACCTGTATTAAAAAAAAATAGAGTCAATATTTAACATGCTAATATTCGTAATAATTAACCTGATGTTATTTTGTTTGTCAACATGTTTACATGAAAAAATAACAATTTTATTATCAGGTTCCAATAAGACTTTTGCAAATACCTAGTAGGTGTACCTACAACATAATGTATTTTCTCTATAGGTATAAATTCTGCATCTATGTTAGTATTATTAAGTCTAGTTAAATAAAAATAACCGTTTTTATTCATAATTTTACACATGAATGAAAAATAAAATATGAATGTTTTTTTAACGACATTAGTACCTATTATTGCTATTATTAGACTAAATAGAAATTTTAGAGAAAACTATTACGTTTTCAATTTATTTATAAACTTTTTTTTATTTGTAAAAGATAGCCCGCTGTTAATTATAAAAACGGTCCTATTGGTTTTTTATTTACTAGATTTTGCCGTCGGATTCTTTTTTTAAAACTAAATAATGTGATGTTTTCCATTTAGCATTGTCAGTTTTTAGCCGAATTCTAAAATGGATGATGTTCTATGTCCTCTGTTTTTAGGTACCTATTTTTGTTTTTTAGTGTTAGTTTATAATAAACTAATAGAATAAGTAACAAATGTAGGTAACATTAGAATATAATATTTTTATGGTAAAAATTTAGTAATAAATAGTATCTATTACCTACTACATATTTTCCATTAATTTATATTTAGGTATCTATAAATAGATGATGTTCCTTGGAGATAAAAAATACAGTAACTTAGAAACGCTAGTTTTATAATGCAAATACCTAATAAATGACATTAAATAAAATTAGACCCCTTAAATTCAGGGTCGTAAGTACTAAGTTAACAAAAAAAATATGTGAATATTTGAAAATAATATTTTATGTCCGCCCTTGGCGGGACTGAAACTGGACTTTGTTTTTATAGTTCATCACCCCGTGTTAGGTAATATATAATGTCAAATATAGTTTATAATTAATCCTAATTACCTACTAATCTCTATAGAGAGAAGTAAGCGGTATTTATCTTTAAAAACTGAAATTAAAAATACCGACTCTACCTGCTTATAAACATCTTTTTTTGCACGACAAAAGGTGATTACATTATTTTAAAAATAATCGGCTAACCTAACCTATCCTAACCTATTAAAAACAACTGTCTCAGACAGTATATAGATACTATTTAACATGATTTTCACTTTTTTGAATTCGGTTTAAAAATCGCTGTGTTGGGCAGTTTTGACAAGATATCCGGTATATTGTTTTCTAATATTTTTTTTTTGCGAATTTCACTCATTATAATAAAACATATTTCATGAGTGCTCCCATGACCATGGTTGCTATAAAATATCCAAAACCTTAAGCATGTAAAAAGGCTAGTAAGTCGTTAAGATCTTATGGAATTTCTTTTGAAGTAATTTCTTTTCATAGAAATATGGCAGATCACTAAGCTTCATTTCGACGTCTTATTAATTATTTGGTATTAATTGCAAAAGTAGATAAATATAAATCTTAAATTGGTATCTATACTCTAGATTTTTTTTTCTTTTCTTAAATTAAATGTTTTTTATTATATTTAAATTTATTTAGAAATAATGAGCGATGATGGTCCAGTAGATATGAATATGGAATCAGCCTTATGCGAGAGGTTGCGGGTTCGATCCTGACCCCCGTATGCCTTGAAATGAGTTTTTCTCAAATTCCTAAGTGCCCCTTAAACTCGAGAGCATCTCTCGCTCACTGGTTCAGGAAATCATTGCGAGGAAACCTGCATGCCTTATAAGATTAAAAGTCTTTGAAGGTATGTGAAGTTCACCAACCCGCATTGGGCCAGCGCATCGGTGAACTATGGCCCAATAAATAAAAAAATAAAATTCATTTACTCTCAGACAAAATAGTCCATAAATAATAGGTACATATACTTTAAGAAGAATTAGAAGGGGGGGAGGGGGAGACAATAATGAACACGCTCCTTATCTCTCCGTGAGTCTTCGAATGGAGCAGTGTCTATTCTTACCAATACCCGCCTTGCATGATTTTGAGGAGGAGACCCGTGCCCAGCAGTGAGACATATATGGGTTTGCTACTATACGTGTATTATATTTAAGTCGCGTCTTCACCGCAGCGACGTGCCTACACATTTTTATAAATTGCACCAACTAATGTGTAGCGTAGGTTGCAATGGAGACACTCACATACATTTTTTTTGCAAAACGAAACTTGACAAACGGGCTACTCCGTGAGTCCGCCCTTACCCCATAATAATTTCTTACATATAGAAAATTATCATTTTTATGTAAATTCATGTTGCAAATACACGATTTTTAATAACGATCTCTCTCTCTATTTAAGAGCTTTGCTCTGGTCATTGGAGTATTCGCCACTCATTCCTCCTCTCAGCCAACACCCTCACCTCCTGATACGACATAACCTGTACCTTCTCCTTTATTTGTTGCATATAACTCCTTCTCGGTCTACCTCTTCATCTTTTTCCATCAATCTTTCCCTCTATGATATTTTTTATAAACAAGTCATGTCGTATCAGGTGACCAATCAAATTTCCTTTAATAACTATATCATACAATAAATCTTTTCAAACTTACAAACCTATCAATTGCAGTGGTTTCAGTTATTCGCCATTTGTCCAGGTACTTTATGCTTTTGGCCTATTTCTAGCTGTTTAAATGAATATAAACTAACAATAAAAATGAAGAGTTCGCTGTTTTGTTTGAACGCGCTAAGCCCCGTAACTAGTAAAAAAAAGAATGCACCTTGTTATTGGATTGTCTTATAAGTTTTCAATAAAATATCATTTAATTTTGAGCGAGTGCTAGCGGGGGAGAAGTGCGGGGAAAAGCTAAGTACCAAAGTATTTAGGTTTTTTTTTCATATGGACCTAGGCTGTTAGATGTTGGCCTTTAAGCTTCATCGAAAAAGTAGTACCTATGTAGGTAGTAAAAATATGATAAGTATTTAGACTTTTTAAATAAGGTACAATATCAACATACTTCCTTCTTTCTTTCTCTTACTGTTCTGATATAATGAGTAATATTGAGTGAGCTTAAATGCCATAGGGCCTAAAAGTAGAGATCTTAAAAAAAAAGAATAGCCATTGTCAAAATTAATTACAATAAATAAATAAGTTTTTTGTTTGACGCTTATTAATAAAGCCTTGTTATAAAGTTGCAAATATAAATGAATTAGGTACAAAAGAACATTCGTACAACTATAAACTATGTATAGGTACCTATAGGTCGTCTTGTCTATTGAGGGAGGCCGATGTTCTGTAGTAGACGGACACAGGCAAATGGGCAAAGGAAAAATAGGGATGATGTTGATGATGATGATGAAATCTATAAACTCATATTCAATTTTTTTTTCTATAACTTGAGTTTCTCTGTCCTATCTGAATGTAAAATGAATAATAAAGAATAAATGTAAAATGAATTTGTCAACACGGCTATCTCTAATCTTTTTTCGAAATGATATTACTTAAAATAATAACAAAAAAAATGATTTGAAATACACATTTTTAGATATTAAACGACGCTAATGGTTTATTTGATAACAAAAAAATATTAAAATGTCATAAACGCAATAAGCATATTAACCCAAAAAGATGCAAACAACTTTTTTTATACCAGGACTTCATTACTTACTTCTACGTTTATAATTTCTTTCGTTGTGTTTGCTTTTGACTTGTTTTAATTTGTAACCTATAATAAAATATATTTTCATCATTGATGATTCAACGATATTTTTTTAAAATTCACTAATTTCTATATGATTTAATTGTTAATACAAATTATTTCGTAATCTGTGTAAGTAATTCTGTATCCATAAACTTATACCTACATTCAACCGATTATAGAAAACCATTTACATTAAAAGCATTTATGAAATCAGTTAATAATAATATAATTAAAGCGAAATAATGACTCCTATTATTTAGATTACTTAGCTATTATTGTAATTAACGTGTTAGATAATAATTAAAATTTTAATTATATTTCTTAAATATTAATAACAATTGCAAAATAGTTTTAATAATGCATAAAGCGTACGTCATACGTGCATTACAAGAAAATATAATAGTAGTATGTATTTCATTTTTTGTAATAGAATATTTGAAGAGATTAGTTCCACTGAGTTTATTTCTCCGGTTTTTCTCAGTGAGCCTGCTTTGGAACCGGTGGTAGACTCAATTGACGTTCAAAAAGATACTTTGATGGTGCTATTTGGAATATTTTTTTTGAATTTTGACTAACATTTAAGTATTGAAAATGAGTTTGATTGTAAATTACTATAAAGTAAGCATTACTATCTATTACATTTGTATCTGATAGAAACCCATAGAAAGAGCAGCTACTATTGAAAACTGATTATATTAATCATCATCATCATCAGCTTTTATCCGTCCACTGATGAACATATTGTCTCCCTCAATGAACGCCAAGACGACTTATCCCTTGCTATATATCCTCTTACCTGTACATAAACAGACAACATGCCGTCTACCTAAGCCGGTACATAACTGATTGCTTATATTTACCAAAATTTGTCTGTGTTTTTGTAACAGTGGTCCCTACGGAGGAGCACAGCCTGAGGTCATAAATGTATTGGTTGCTCTATCAGAGTCCTTCATGGATCTCCTGTCCAAGGCCACGTATGGTCTGTGTATGGTCTGGTCAATCTCTTTCTCTCTAAATCTCTGAAGTCTTTATATAGTACATAATATATTGTATTATAATTAAGAAAGAAAGAAAAGAAAGTTTTTTTCCTTCTTCTTTCTTTATTCCTTACTAGAAGCGCTACGCGGTTTCACCCGCGTACTTCCCGTTCCCGTGGGAGTACGGGGATAAATATGTGTTGTTCTGATAAATAAGCTATATTATTGTAAAGTTTCATTAAAATCCATTCTGTAGTTTTTACGTGAAAGAGTAACAAACATCCATACTCACAAACTTTCACGTTTATAATATTAATAAGATTATAATGTAGATTGGTGATTAAGCGAAACACAATGCCTGTAATTTTTAAACTTTATAAATCGCGATAAAATCAAATAAAAAAATGTAATCTAAATCTTACTATCTTACTAATGTTATAAACTTTTTAGCCATAAAAAATTACGATGTGTATTTCTGTCTTCTTTCATAAGTTATCTAATAATTATTATTATGTATTTAACAAATAAGAAAAAATGAACTTCAAAATCAAAAAATATATAAATAGCTAACATAAATAATGCGAAACTTAAATTATCAATAATAATCACAAAAGTTAAAATTAAATATGTGTTGTACATATCTAATATTTTCATTTTACAAATTTTGTATTTTAAATTTAAATTTCAGTGGCTTTTTAAATATTGCGGGATCGCAGGAATTTACACTTTAAAAATGTCTGTAGTGTATTGGGAAGGCCAGAACTAGTAAATATGTCTTGACATTAAAATTTGGAGCCTTTTAAAATATCTAAGGGTCTTCCCATACTTTTGTTATAGAATATTGGCTATCAGATCACTTATTAATATATTTTTTTAAATACCACTAAAATAAATATGAATTTCCATCAAGGACCGTCGGTGCCATCAATCAGTTTTAAAAATCATATACAGGCCTTGTGCTCATACCTTTATTACTATTTAATTAATTAAATTGCTTTATTACTATTTAATTGAATTCCTCAATACTTTACACAATGTAGTAAAAAAATTGAAGCTACATCATCTTGCGCTTTTTTAAACTTTTATTCGGTTTGTTGGACGTGCCAAAGGATTTGTTAATAATAATACCACTATTATCATATAAATGATAATAGAGGATTTTGGACATTATTTAAGTTTGCAATTATAAGACCGTTTCGTTTCCTTAAAGCGTTTTTAATTAATTTAAACATAATTTGCATAATACATAAATAGACAAACCTGTTATAATAATCGTAAAGTATCTAATTTATCATAATTATGACAGCTGGAGTTAAATTATACAATAATTATTTAAAGGATATTATATTCGTATGTTATAAAAATACACATTTAAATTAAAAACATGATCGATTGCGGCGATTAACAGTTTAACGATGGGAATTCTGCAGATTATGACAAAACACTTTTGGTGTTCCGCACAGGAAATACCGAAATTTTGTTTCTTTGCATCGAGTGTTTACGCCAATACCTATGCATCGATTAATAAAGTCGATAGTTACATTCTTAAAATTATGACATAATAGGCAGCATATCCTGGTCTTGGCCTGTTCCAATAAGAAAAAAAAAACAAACTCTATTCTTTCTTTGGCAACGTACTATTTATTATAGATTATTTTTTATATAAAATCAGCCCGATGCTACCGTTATTAGTTATCAATGTACATACTTTGGGGAAGTTGGAATAAATTTAATACATTTGCCATAATATGTAGGGAACCCAATAATATTATATATTGTTAAACATTCTTTTTTAGTAGCCCTTAACAAAACAAAATATATATGATATTCAATAAAATATAAAATTAAAATACTAAAAAATTGTATAACATACACAATACAGGTAAGTAATTTAAATTTTATATAAAGAGTATATAAAATTAAAATATTACTTCATAATATTGTAAGTACTGTGTACTTACTTACTACAATTTTGAAGTTAGTACGATTGCCAAATTAAATAACCCACCATGAAGTTACGTCACATCACATATTATTGACAAAATGAAATCAAAAGGACTTAAAAATTAAAATATACTAAAACTAATTGCCCCTAATTGTAATGAAGTCATAAAAAACATGTTTTCAAATTATATAACAGAATACAGATTCGCGCCTAGCCAGCGGCCATCTTCTTTTTAATGAATAATTATCAAAAATTACAATACTGTTAATATTAATGTAATTGTTGTGTTTAACAACGTTTAGCTATGCTATTAAATATTGTAATTTAACATATATATTTAAACGTTACATTATTATATTCAAATTATTACCTACTTACCTGTCACGGTACAAATTATTATTCAAATAACATATTAACTTAAATATATTACATGCGATGGTGTAGATAAAACGGACAGTTTTTCTTCGAAATATTAGTTTTTTTAAACATTTTTTTGACAATTCATACTCCTAACACAAATACTTTTATATTTCTTAAGAATATAGATTTTATTTTTGAACATTATCCATATTTTATGATTTTTTTTTACTTTATCACGGATTTTATTAACTTTAGGATACATTAAAAATAATTTGCTCAGAAAACAAAATATCCGCCCAGAAGAAATATTATCCAATCCAATTTTTTTTTTAACTTATTCAACTTTATATTATTATGTCCTCAATAGAGAAAATATAAAGGAAAAATATGAAGTTTAGAAGATTTTGTTTAATATTAAGTAGATAATATTGTCTTTGTTTAATATGTTAAAGAAAATGGTACAGTTCAGAGCGAAGGATTCAAATTTAGCTCAATAAAAAATAAAACAGTAATTAGATAGAGTCGTTACAATTCATTAAATTTAGGTAAAAATCAAGCATTTCGTTGGGTGAAAATAGTTTTTTAGTGATAAAATCTTTTACCCAAGCGTGATATATGATCGCGACAGCCGATTTTGTAATGCAATGGAAATTATATTCGGACATAGGAAATATAAGTAAAGAACGGATGGTGGATGGACCAATAAGGTGGGATGAGTGGATGCCGCGTTCAGGTAGAGGAAGTGTTAGTCGGCCATTAACTAGGTGGGAAGACGATCTCCGTGCAGTGGCCGGTCGATGTTGGATGGCAAGTCCGTCGTCTTGGCGATCATTGATGGAGGCCTATATTCAGCAATGGACGGATAAAGGCTGATGATGATGAATATGATGATAGGAAACATGTTTATAAAGCCATAAACAACAATAGTGAAGTAAACATTAAATAAAAAAACTAGAATCTGTGGTTGG
This sequence comes from Lycaena phlaeas, assembly GCA_905333005.2. Classification (NCBI taxonomy): domain Eukaryota; kingdom Metazoa; phylum Arthropoda; class Insecta; order Lepidoptera; family Lycaenidae; genus Lycaena; species Lycaena phlaeas. The sequence continues at coordinate 13,083,784 of HG995175.1, forward strand.
CGAGATTCGTACCGACATCACTCGCTATTAAGTAGTTGGTGCCCCGTTACCATAAAATGTATCGATATTTTTTCCATTTATTTTTCAATTAATTAATTAATTAGATAAAGAAGAAATGGTCAAATCAATTTGCTAAATTAACACGTTATTTTATGAATTTTGTTATACAACCAAAACTTAATTTCAAATTTTGTGATGCTATTTTGTATCCACAATGAAATATGTTTAAATGAACCGAAGTTTAAATTCAAACATTACATTTTATAAGTATTAACTTTATGTTTAAAGTTTATAATCATATTATGTTTTACAACCACAGATATTTGAAATATATTTCTATCTTTACAACCGCTTACGGTAAACCAAAAATCACGCTCTACCCTTCTTTACGTCGAAACTCAGCATCATCATCATCAGTATTTAGCCGTCCACTGCTATGTGCAAGTGCCGTTGCGTGGGTTTAGTGCGTTAGGTTGGCAGTGTGGAAAGACAATGTCCGTGCCCTATTGGACGCGAGTGGCAAGGGATCAGCCGTCCGTTCAAATAATGGTTTTTGTCTAATTTTTCTAATCAAAATAGATTCTAGTTTGCCTCCTTTCCCCAAGATCGTTTACAAAACAGTCGAAATAAAATGACTTCGGCTTTAACCCGCTTACAGTTGATTCACAGGGCGCATTAAAATGACAAATAATATCCGTCTGGTTCTACTTAGCTAGCCATAAGTTATCGTTTTAATATTATTAACGTATTCTATAGATTCTCGTGCCTCGTTTGAATAAATTTAAAAAATAAACGCCGGCAAGGTGCGAAGAGCCTAACGAGTATAATCCAAATGTAAGTTATTAGTTGTAGAGTGGTGCCCCCCGCTGGGTCAGCTCAGGGCATGTCGATAGCCAGATTTTATCGATTCTTTTGTCGGCACTAACTCTGAGGTGTTACCCACGAAATTAGGATGTTAAATGTTTTGTGGATGACGCATGGCCACCCCGTTTTGTGACTGGCAACAATACGCTTTTTTATCTGTACATAATAGATATATCAATATTTTTAAATGATTTATTGTGAGGCTTCGAAATGGTTTATCATGGTTTTTACGTGCCGCTAACGTGATATTGAGTTTCGGTCTTTGTGTACTCAAAATGTTTTAAATCTGAAAGTGCTTTGTTTATCTGTAGTAAGATTTCGCGGCTTTTAAAAATACATTTATTACGTTAAAAATAGATACGTGACAACAACAGATACAACTATTAAAATATTGAAATCCTATTATCTATGACTGGGAAAAAAATATTTTCCGGATATATTTTTATTTTTAGATTTTTTTTCAATTTGAAATCCGTTTTTGCCAGTGTTATACTAAAGAGCTTGACATTATAATATATCTTATTTTTAGGTTTAAATTTTTCGAACGTGAACTAAATTACTTGTAATATAATAAATAATAAATCACTATGTTATAATATTTTTAGCCTTCGTTAAACAGGCGTATGTTACAGATAGGGGAGAGAATGAGGATGATTTATATAATATTAGATACATATAACTTTAAATAATTACGTGGTACAAATTATATTCCGTGCATAATAAATTTCGCCTGTAAATAGGGACGAAATAACTTTTGACATTTAACTATGATGTAATTATATTTAAATATAATTTAAAAGAAGCGATAAAACCTCATTAAAATGCCACCTGTTCAACGTCTTGATACGTCCCATTTATCACCAGCTGTTGGTAAAAATTACATTGTCATCGTGCAAATATACGGTCAATCAGTTTTTTTATTCGACCTCAACAAACAAGACATCTTGTCGAAACTGCCGTGAGATGGCGAAAACTTGTGTATCGTATGCATTCAAAAGATTTTAATCTGTATCGGCCTACTGATTATTACGTAAGTCTTCGTGGTAAAGTCACATAATTGACTGGGCGTATTTAATTAAATAACAGTTTATAAATAGGAAAAAATACATTGAGTATTAGCAATAATAAAAAATATATTTTTAACTACTAAGGGCCTGTTTCACAATCTCCGGTTAAATTCCGAATAGGCTATCGGCAACATATTGGACAGATCGAGTATGGAGTATCTGTCAAATATGTTGCCGATAGCCTATTCTGCACTTAACTGGAGATTGTGAAACAGGCCCTAAGTACATATACTTAAAAGGTGTGTACCTACCCGAAATAAGTTAATTCATAATGTAGGTTTTTTTATAGCATAGGAGGGCAAACGAACAGCCGAAGCGGGCGACTATCGATGCCCATTAACATCCACATACCCAGAGATTATGCAGACACGGTGCCCTCCTTTTCCCTATCCCCCCAATGTGCCACCGGAAACTCACAAACCGCAAAAAACGCGACAGCATAACTGTAACTTTACGCCGGTATTATGTGAGCGAGAGGTTCCACCCCGGTCGTGCCGGCCCAATTCGGCTGCAAAGCAGCATGGCACTACCTCTTTACAATCTGTCTAAGGTATATCTGTTAGCATCACAGACATCCCAACCTAGGTTAGGTGGTCTGTGGTTAGCATGTGCAAGCAAGATGCTTATCCACAATTATATAGAGTCCAAAAACTTATTATTCATAATTATAATATTCGACGCTTATATGAGTGACGATCCATTGCTGGGCAAATATCTCTTCAAAATAAGGCAAGGAGGGTGTTAGGTGATAGTTTTGTTGGAAATATTGTTAATATAATATTGTAAACACAACTTCTTGGTGTAAATTAAAAATAAGACAGGTAACGTTGACAACGGAGCCTATTAGGGTTTGACATTACATTTTTATACGGAAAGATATACTTGTATGTTTAGCCCGTTCGTACATAGAATAAATCTACTGAAATCTCTACAACTCTTTTCCTTTTCCACGATCATTTCTAACATGGTAGCAGAGCGTGGTTGGGAGAAGTGAAAATAAGTAATATTTTGGTAAGATTTATCTTGCTTGATATAATTACCGACATCACACGCTGTGACTCGGCATTCAAGAAAGATGGCCTCAATGACGATCGGGCAAACCGGCGTTGAGAAACTCAAAGGTGGAGAGAACTACTCAACGTGGAAATTTACAATGCGCATGTTGCTCATTCACGAGGAATTATGGGACTGCGTGGAAGCAGAACCAAAAGAAGGTGGCGACAAGAAAAAGCACGATAAAGCGCTGGCACGCATTGCACTTTCCGTAGCACCATCCGTGATACCGTACATTCGTGCAGCAAAGAGTGCACACGAAGCGTGGACAATACTACAAAAAGCATATGAGGGACGTGGCTTAAGCAGAAGATTAGGTTTGTTGCGTAGCCTCTTTAGCACGAAGTTGTCCGAAAATAGCTCGATGGAAGTTTATTTGAATAAAATAAAAGAAATTTCACATCAACTTAGTGAAATAGAATCTCCGCTAGATGACGAATTTGTTGCTATCATTATGCTAAGTGGGCTCACAGACGATTATGACCCACTAGTCATGGCAATTGAGCACTCGACGCCCAAGCTATCTACGGATATCATTTCGGCAAAATTATTACAGGAAACCCAAAGACGGGAAGGAAAAACCGAAGAAACCGCACTCATTACACAGAAACAACCGAAGTGTTTCGGTTGTGGTATCATGGGACACATGTTAAGGAACTGTCCAAAGAAAAAGTGGACAGCTAAAGGACAAAACCAAGAGAATGACCCACCGACCCAGAGACATTCTGCGAAGAAGCCAGCGAAGAAAAATGAGGCGCTTCTAACAGCTCTCTCTGTGAAAATAAATAGTGATGTGTGGTACATAGACTCTGGAGCGACAAACCACATGTGTAATAGTGAAAAAGCGATGGTGAAGTGTAACCGTTGTGAACCTATTGACGTAAGCATAGCAAACGGTGAAAGGTTATCAACCGCGGGCTTAGGGGACGTGCAAGTTCGTTTGAAAGACTGCGTAAGGACAATAAGTGATACTTATTATGTACCTAATTTAAGTACTAACTTGTTATCTGTCAGTGCTATGACCAAAAAGGGTTATGTAGTCACTTTTAACAGTAATTCATGTACTATTTATAGCAAAGGTAAGGTTTTAGCTACTGGTACTCAAGTTAATGGTGTCTATCAGCTTGATACTGTGTCAGACAACAGCTGTGCTGTGGCACAGGAGTGCACTATCATGGCATCAGCAGCAGTGGACTCTTCATCCCAGGAGTTGTGGCACAGACGTCTTGGCCACCTGAATTCTAGAAGTATGCAACTTTTACAAAAGGGTATGGCAAAAGGTATATCTTTTAATACTTCTAATTTTCATAAATGTATTTCATGTGTAGAAGGGAAACAGAGTAGGCTTCCTTTTCCCAAAAGGTCGTATAGTAGAGCTACAGAGGTACTGGGTCTAGTACATACTGACCTTTGTGGTCCCATACAACAGTCGTCTTTAGGTGGCACTAAATATTTTCTTAGTTTTATTGATGATTACACAAGAAAGCAATTTATTTATTTTTTGAAATCGAAAGATGAGACTTTTGAATATTTCAAACAATTTAAAGCCCTTGTCGAAAATGAAACTGGAAAGAAAATAAAAGTACTGAGAAGTGATAGAGGCGGAGAATATATGAGTTCTAAGTTTCAGCAATATCTCAAGACATGTGGAATCAGGCACCAGAAAACTATGCCAAATTGTCCACAGCAAAATGGCGTCGCCGAACGAGCCAACAGGACTGTCATGGAGAAGGTCAGATGCTTACTGCGAGATGCCGGACTCGGGATGAAGTTCTGGGCTGAGGCAGTGAACACAGCAGTTTATCTAAAGAACAGAAGTCCTACTAAGGCTGTTGCTGGAATAACCCCTGAAGAAAAATGGACTAATAAAAAGGTGAATCTGAACCATCTTAGAATTTTTGGTTGTGTTGCCTATTCTATGGTAAAGAATAGAAGAAAACTTAATTCTAAAAGTAAAGCATACATATTTGTGGGTTACAATGAAGACTCCAAGGGATACCGATTGATTGATCCTGATAATCCTACGAAATGTGTCAATTCTCGCAATGTTGTATTTTTTGAAAATAAATTCTGGAACAAAAACATGTTGCGAGATGAAAATATGAATGAGCATGTAACTGTTGACTTTAGCAATCTTAATTCAGATCAAACTGTGCAATTAGAATTATCCAATGTAAGTCCTGATGTTTCTAGTGACATGACATTATCACAGAATGAGCAGAGAATCAGCACTATCACGATACATGACTCTGAGAGCGAATACTTAAGTGATGACACACAGAATTGTTCAGATGAAACTTATATTCCAGGAGAAGACACTATAGCTGAGGCAGAGCAGTCAGACACCTCTTATGAATGAGTAAAATATATAGACTGTTTGACTCAACTGTTTCTCACTGTATAATTTACAATATGTTATACTCGTGTAATTTTATTAGCGAGATGCGAGCCCTATATTATACATTTTGTGTTTCTTTTGTATTTTATAATTGTTTTTCTTTTATAAAGTTTAGGTTGTGTTTAAGGGCCAGTGTTGGAAATATTGTTAATATAATATTGTAAACACAACTTCTTGGTGTAAATTAAAAATAAGACAGGTAACGTTGACAACGGAGCCTATTAGGGTTTGACATTACATTTTTATACGGAAAGATATACTTGTATGTTTAGCCCGTTCGTACATAGAATAAATCTACTGAAATCTCTACAACTCTTTTCCTTTTCCACGATCATTTCTAACAAGTATATATGCGCTATATTTTAGAAAACACAAGTATTCACTAGCAATTTAATCAAGGGAGACAACAGTTGCAACTTCCTTCTAACTGTTAAGTTTTTTGTGAATACAAGGCAATGGCTTAAAACTTTAAGGCAATAACCTGTCATTTAGCCACAGTATTTTCCGTTAGCAAAAAAAGTAATCAATTTCATAGCCCGCTAGGCATTCGCTCTATTGAAAAAAAAAAAAACATTGTCTCAGACGATTGACTCAACTGTTTTAATCCATACTAATATTGTAATGAGGAAATATTTAATTATTTGTTTGTTTGCATTGAATAGGCTTCGAAATTATAAGACTGATTTTTCTTCTTTCACTTGCTATAGAAAGCCACATTATAAGGTAGTAACTAGTAACAGACCGTCACTAAATTGTCTACGCGTGCGAAGCCGGGTCGGAACGCTAGCTGTTTTCTAAGCTTAAGGTTTTAATACTTAAATTTGCCAATCAAAATTTTTTGTATCCCAGTACAGTCAACATTTATTCATACATTGTTTACAATACAGTCTTTTAAATAAAAACCAGCAATAATCTACTCAACGCGACCGTCCTTTATTTGAATTTAGAATAAAAGTAACTACTACACTTGTATATTGACAACGTTTTAGTTTTAATATAACTTTTCCCATTCATCTCAGCACCCGTAAATAGACTATCCGATGTGATCGCTTCGAACAGAAAGAAGTCTACTACTAGAAAGAAAAAACACTCGCATTTTTGTAGGGATCCTATGGTATCTACATGTACATAGGCGCGCAAAAGTGCATACCTTCCAAAGACAACATGTTATGTTTATAGAGAAATGTCAATGTCAACTGTATAATAACTCTAATGCTATACAGCCTTCCACGTGACATATTTTAGCTCATAATAATTATGGCGCCAAAAATAGTTTCGTGGTGACAGGTGTTTTTTTATTAATAACACGACATAAGCTGTCAAATATTAGTAATAAGTATTATCTGTTATTGTGTAATATGTGTTTTAATTATTTATAACCATAAATATATTTGTATTATAATAAAGCGTCATGTTATTAATTATTTTTAGCATAATGACCATTAGTTATATTTCAGGGTTGCCACGTCATTGCTATATTGGCATTTAGAATAAATATTTTTTTAGTGTATTATAAAAATAACGAAAGCGTCGTAACTAATAGTTCATAGCTACTGCGTCCTTTAGCTTCAAAATAATAAAAAATGTAATTTTGATAATATTATGTCTATTGTATTTATCTACTGATAGACAAGATGATGTACCCCACTATTACTTTATCCTACTAATATTATAAATGCGAAAGTTTGTAAGTATGGATGTTTGTTACTCTTTCACGTAAAAACTACGGAATGGATTTTGATTAAACTTCATAATTATATAGTTTATACATCAGATTAACACATAGGCTATAATTCATCCCAGTATTCCCACGGGAACGCGGGATAATATAGACTATATCATCTCGCTAAGATGCCGTGGTAAATCTTAGTTAACGCAGGCGAAGCTGCGGGCAACAGCTAGTTAATAATATTTTTTATTTTTGAGGTCAGGCTGGTTTCCGCAACTCGACGCTTTTGCGCCTATTTTGCGTGCTGTGAGCCTGAAGCACTCCCTACTACTACTACTCAAGCTCCCGCAAGAAAGCTAGCAGTCTCTTGTAGTTAATAATAATAATAATATCAATGAATGCTTTTTACACCACGTCAATCACGTCCCGTGGTAAGTTCTCAAAGAGCTTGATTAAAGGTAATGAGTATAACTTTTATGAAAGAAAGCTTCAAGTTTAGTTAATGAACTTTCACTTACAAAATGCAAATACTCATTTACCAAACCAATCCTTATTAATCGTTGATATTATAAAAGTTTAACAAGCCTATTATAAAAGCTCCCCAAGAAAACAAACCTCTCTAAGTAACAAAGCTAAATGGCACAATAAACAGAAATCACAACTCGTCAAAATTACATCAATATAGCCATAGAGGGGGAGCGGCTGGAATAGGCCAACGAATAAATTACACACCCTCGCTTTTTAAAGAGCAATCTAACGTCATGATGACGAAGAAGAAGAATAGCGAAATATAACACCTTTTTTTCCTCCTGACAATGAGCTTTTACTATTTGTTTTAACACGTTATAAAAAATGTTAGTAAAATGGTAATACAAGTGATGTAGTGAATTATACTTGACTCTGGCAAATAGTAAGAAAGTATTGCCATAAAAGAAAGAAAATAAAGTAGAAGTAGGTAGTATCCCTTAGTAGTTTGTGATGATGACGAAGAAGAAGAATAGCGAAATTATAACACCTTTTTTTCCTCCTGACAATGAGTTTTTTTTTTTTTTTTTTTTTTTTTTTTTTTTTTTTTTTCGGTTGGATCTATGCTAATGGTCCTAGTGACCGTTATGCGTCATCGGAAATGGGGTGATCCGGTTGGATCATCCTATGACGTTAAAAATTTGGGGGGTTGCCCCCCGCCATGTTCATGGCGTCGGGTTTGTACCTAACTTGGTAAGCTACGGTCGACTGGTTTGGAACGGGTGACGTTAGAAACCTATCGTGAGGGCCGGCCCTCCCCTCCCCCGGTAGCGGGGGAGGCGGGTCAAGCGCGGGACCCGAGCAAGCTGCCGATAGCAGAGTGCTATCGGTGATTACACGGTCTATATTGGTGTCGACTCGTAGCTGATCTGAGCCTATGCTGTCGCGGTTGATCCGGATCAACTGGTCAACGGAGTGTAGGGTTCGACGTCGCATACGACCCCGGGGCCCATGCGGTGTGAATGTGTGCCTAACACCGGCTGTGTTATGTCTGAGTGTGTGTTGTAGCTTACGTCGCGCTTCAGCGTCGCGCTTTAACAGGTCTGTGATTTTATCAACAGGATCGGTTATGACATTCTTAGGTAACCTAGACTTATTAGGTGCTAAGCTATCGGGGGTGTAGTTTGCCGCACTCACGACGAGTGGGTTCGGGTGGAGAAGTGCCTTTTCGAAGTGACGTTCTGACATCGCTTTGAAATGGCCCCTAATCGAATCTAGTCTGAGGTCGCGATGTAGGTCGATGTTTCTTACGTACCACGGGCAACCGGTTGCCACACGTAAGAATTTATTTTGGATCGTTTGGAGGCCTCTGAGTCTATACTGAGGCACATGCGCGAATGCCACACAGGAGTATGACATGATGGGGCGGATACATGATTTATAGAGGGTGAGCTTGTGCCTGAGGGGCATTTTGCTCTTTTTGTTTATGAGGAAGTACAGTCTACTACTGACGAAACGGGCTTTTTTAGAAATCGCGGCGATGTGTGGTCTAAACGACATCGACCTGTCAAGGGTGACCCCCAGGTACTTGACCTGTCTAACTCTGGGAATAACGACGTTATTTAGTAAGATTGGTTTCATCGTGAACCATGTTTGTCTGCGTTTAGGTAAGCGTGTCTTTCTTTTACGAGAGAAATGAATCGACGCGCTTTTATCGGGGTTAATAGCTATTCTCCATTTTGCGAACCAGTTGCCTAGTTCGGTGACGGCACGTTGGAGAAATAGCGATGCTCTATTAGCATTAGGGTGGGTAACGTATAGAGCTGTATCGTCAGCGAAGAGAGCCAGTTTGACGTCCGGAGGTCTGGGGATATCTGATGTGTACAGATTGTATAGAGTTGGGGACAGCACGGAGCCCTGGGGGACTCCGGCCCTCAGAGGTCTCAGGGAAGAGAGGGTGCCTTCGACCCTATACCTAAATGACCGGTTTGACAGATAGTCGCGGATGATGATGACTAGCCTATCCGGTATTCCTAGCTTGTACAGTTTGTACACGAGGCCTTCGTGCCATATCCTATCGAAGGCCTTAGCTACATCGAAAAATACGGCGCACGTATCGCGGGAGTTCTTTTTATTGAAACCTCTGAGTATGTCTTCGGTCATACGGTGGACTTGCATTGGACAGCAGTGGTTTTCGCGGAAGGCGAATTGCTCGTCTATGAACAGGTTCTTTTCGCCTATAACGGCTTTGAGCCGCTTAAGCAGAACCCGTTCGTAGATTTTGCCAATCGAGCTAAGTAGACTGATGGGCCGATAGCTAGACGGTTCCGTGCCCGGTTTGCCGGGCTTAGGTATGCCGATAACCGTAGCTTCTTTCCATTGGTCTGGGAACCTACAGCCCTTTAGGAGGGCGTTGAAAATGCTAACCAGGAGGTAAACAAGAGCGGGTGGGAGTATTTTAATGACTTTGTTGGAAATCCCGTCCGGCCCGGGGGCCTTCTTGGAGTGAAGTCGTTTGATAATGTCTTGGACTTCTTCTACATCCGTCGGAGGGATAGGATCCCCCTCCGGCGGCGCAGAAGTCTTCGACTCTACTACCCTAATTACCTCCTCTACGTGGGAGCCTATGGAGGGTGAGGGGGTAGTGATGTTGGGGGTACACTGGCTCTCTAGTGTGTCGGCTAATAGTTCCGCCTTGTCGGCGTCCTCTAGTGCAGGCGCGCGATTTGGTCTTTTTAATGGCGGCATAGATGCCTCCGTTTTCTTTTTAAAAGAACGAGCGAGTGGCCAGTAGGCCACATGGGAGGGTGAGATTTCACTAAGGAGGCGATCCCACTTTTCGGCTTTGTGCTCTAAGATGCGTGTTTTAACGTCTCTTTCGAGGTTACGGAGGTCACGACGATACTCGTCCGCCGGGTAGCGAGCGTATCTGCGCCTTGCGGTGTTTTTGGCGCGTATGAGTGCTTTAATGTCATCCGGGAGCTCCCAGTGTCCATCGCTGGACGTTGAGATCTCCCTAGATGACTTTTCCATCGTCGCTACTAGATGGTCGGTAAGGTCGGAACTGGCCGCAATGGCCGCCTCGGGACTATCTATAGTGTCCGGGATGTTGTCGAGTTGACTCGAGCGAAGTGAATTTAAATTTTCGTTTAATAATTTAAAGTCGATGATCTTTTTCTTTAGATTTTTAGTATTATTCTCGGGGTTACCTAATTGAATTAATACTGGTCTGTGGTCTGAGTTAAGCTCGTGTACTGTTTGAATAGAATGCACCAGAAGGGATACATTGCGTATTATACATATGTCTAATATGGATGGCCGCACATTACTCCTATCGCTGTTTGCGAAGTCGTAGCGTGTTGGCTCATCTGGGGCGACTACTGTACAGGCTAGATCATCGACGGCGCGGCAGAGAATTATACCATTTTTATTGTTTTCTCTGCAGCCCCATGCCTGATTTTTACTGTTTAGGTCGCCGGCTATAAAGACGGCGTTGCCTAGTTCTAATAGCGATTTGAGATCGCTGAAGAGTAATGTTTTATTGCACGATTGATATACCGAGGCGATGATGATCGACTGATGGCCGGTCATGCTCACCTGGCAGACGGACGCCTCCAGTGAAGCTAGAGGCGGTGTGTCTAATGGGATGCAATGGAGTGTTCTTTTGTAATAAATTAGTGTACCTCCGAGTCGGGATCGCAACCTATCATTCCTAACGATGTTATAATTAGGGATACGCGGATTGCTATTACATGGTTTTAGAAACGTTTCCTGCACAAGGAGGACGTCAACATCGTATTTTTTTACGAAAATGCGAATTTCCTCTAAATTCGCGCTAATGCCGTTCGCGTTGAACGACACTAGTCGGAGCGAACGCGGTTTTGTCCTAGCCGTGGTAGCCATTTAAGGGCTTTGAGAGGGGGGGGACCTAATCTTGGCGACCAGGGTGGCATGTTCACTATATGCCTGGCATGTCTGCTGTAGGGTGGTGGCGGCGCGTAGTTTGCGGGCCAGGACGGCTAGCTCTTCTGGATCTATACCGCAGAGAGCCTGAGAGACAAACGCTAGGTTTATCCCGAATTCGTCGGTGGGGGAAGCGGGACAGCTGGGGGCTGCTCGTACCTTCGTACTTGCAGGGGGGGCTTGCTGCCTGCTTACTGCCGCTGGGGGGCTTGGAGGGCCCGGAGCGGGTTTTGCGGGTGCAGACGGCTGGGAAGCCGCTCTGTCATGCCACGCGTTCGTCTTAGGGGGCGGAGCGGGGACATACTTCTCCTCCCTGGGTCGGGTGGTGGATCTGGGAGCAGGACCAGGTTTTTTCCCGGCTCTCCTCCCTTTCCTTATCACCGCGGGGGCTTTCGGGCAGCCGCGGTAGTTAGCCGGGTGCCCTTGGCCTCTGCAGATGACACAGCTAGGTGGTTCCGTAGCTGTGGCCCTATCGCGGGGACAGTCGGGGGTCCCGTGGTCGCCGAGACACTTAACGCACCTGGGGTGCGCCTGGCAATTTCTTGCCGAATGACCATATAATTGGCAACGATGACATTGCCCTATGATGCCCCTTTTACGGGGGGACTCTACCTTTAGCCCGGTCATGTTACACACGGCCCGGACATTAAATATTGCTTTCGCCGCCGGCGTTAGCGGCAGGATGACAAGTACCATCTTGTACTTGAATTTGTTGCGGGGGTGGTACATCCTATGTACCTCCTCCACAGGGTATCCCTGGAGGATCAAGTCCTCCTTGATTTCGGACGGGTCCATATCCCGGGGGACACCGCCGATGACAACACGCAGTACGCGCTCATCTTCGAGCGCGTACGTGTGGTATCCTATTTTGTTGGCGCTTAAGAAAGCGGTCAACCTACGGTGGTCATTAGAGTCCGCCACTTGGACTCTTATGCCGTCTGCGCACGAACGTGCAGATTTGTATAAAATCTGCTTCGCGTAAATAGCCTTCGAGACTATAGTCCAGCTTTTTGTGTCCTGGACGACTATCGGGGGGGGCGCTTTCGTGCGCGTTTCGGTGTCCATGCCCTCGTTCGGGGTGGACGCCGATGTACCGGGCGCGGGGGACGCGACTTGGTCGCGCCTGGTGCCCTGCGGCGATGATGGTGATGCCGCTTTAACCTTGTTGCCCTGAGGGGGCGGGGTCCCTACCTTTGGAGCCTTAGGCGGGGGGGATGGCGCGGAGGACGGCGCGGACCCGGTGTCCGGGCGCCGCCTCTTCTTTTTGTTGCGGACTTCCGTGAATCCGCTGTTGGTGGTCTCCTCCTCGGAGGAGCTGCCGGCTACCGACATCTCCTCCTCTGACGGAGTTGACGAGCGGGAAGTCCGCGTGATTTCCGATCCGGCCTCGGTCGTGCCGTCGTCGATTGACGCGGCGGGGGACGCGAGTGAGTCGGTCGAGAACCTCCTCACTTTTTTGTTGCTTTGGCTACTGCCTGACTTTTGGATGAAAACTTTGAGTTTCGCATCTACGTCTGGTATGCATTCGCGCAGGAAAGCCATAAGGGCCTCTTTCGGAATGTCATTCATGAGATCCGCCATTGTTATATTGTTAATGGTTTTGAAACAAAAAACCGGTCGTCATTAAGACGCCATTGTGTTCCTACCCTCCCGCCTGGCGGGAGGTGTGTGACAAAGGAAATAATACGGTCGTCTACCTGGGCAGGTACCGGGACGCAACCCAAGTAGGTGTGTAAATAACGAAAAACAACTTACGTGTTCGGCTTCGGGAACACACTTTTCGCTATGCGAGCGATTAATAACGCGGCACTATCACAACGAACGCGACTATGTGGCACCGGAACACCACGTAATTACGAACGCGGTTCTAAGCGCGCGATGTAACGGACGGGTTTAAACGCGATTGAGTCGTCTGACGGCCTCAATATCTAAGAGCACTTGTAAACTGTACGAAACGCACTAGGATGACGCAACACTGACTCTAACAATAGACAAAGGACAGTACTGGAGCACAGCCTTTGTCTACGAGAACAATGGAGCGCGAGAACTTGTACCTGCGCAGAGAGCGTAGGGACGGTAGGTCTGTACGTGTTGGCGGACACGCACCGAATGCCTGACAATGAGCTTTTACTATTTGTTATACAAGTAATGTGGTGAATTATACTTGACTCTGGCAAATAGTAAGTGAGTATTGCCATAAAAGAAAGAAAGAAGTAGAAGTAGAAAATATTATAATACATAATAAAAAATAAAAAAAATATATATTTCAATTAATGTCTGTAAGTTTTAACATAATATGAAAGTCTTTTTAAACAAATTTGAAGATACGTTTTGTCAATCATTGAATATGAGTAAAAGTCAATAGATACTAAAAACTGATAAGATTACTTCTTACAGTGATTTACTGTACTTATATAAAAACTTATAGAGAAAAAAAAATTACAAAATATTATAACCATTATTACAAATATATCTAACAAGTCACTAGACTTGTAAACTATAGTTATAAATAAAACAACTTTTACGTATTTTATCGCGGTTTATTAAGTTTTTTTAATACCGACGTTTCGGATACTCTTCAGAAACTATGGATAGTGTGTGTTGCTACCGTCAAATTATAGTGATGATAATGATGACGATGATCGTGATGATGGTGGTGGCGGTGGTCATGGACGTGGTGATAATAATTAAAATAATGGTATATAAAACGTGAAAATAAAGTAGTCTATTTTAATGCGCAGTAAAATTAAATATGCACTATAAATTACTAAATATTAAAAAAAATATAATCACGATTATGAAATTAATAATTTTTAAAATCGATAATATTGTTGTAATTATTTAAATATCACCACAGTGGGTATGATTTGTAGTTTAGTAGTTTCCTTGACATAAAAAATTGATATTATTATTTTTTTACTTTTTTATTTTGTCATCGTCTTTTGCCGTCAATAAAATTTCGTAACTTTTTTATTTTGATGTATTTCCATGCACATTTTTTATATTACATAGTTTATATATTCATCGTCACAAAATCGTAAAACAAAATTTTACGTACAATAAGTCCAAAGTCCAAATTCCTTATAATATATTTATCTGTTATAAGAAAAGCAATAGATGACAATGATACAGATTCATTAAAAAAGATCAGTCTTTGCCTAAAACTGTAGAAAGTAAAGCGATATTGAAACTTTTTTCAACAATCTTTCAATCAACGTGATATAATCATTCATCAGAGTTGACAAAGATGCGCAGGAGTGTGAGGAATGTGTGTGATGTCAATGTAGGGCTAATATAATAAAAAAGCTAGACATAGAGTAATCATCATCATCAGCCTAATCTGGCATAAACACATTCGAATATATCATTGTGTACCGTTGTCTAATGTGTACGCGAATTTTATTAATTTTGATTTAATAATCTTTTTATCGTGGCTTCATTTCATATCGTACCTACCTACATGTTAAATTTTTAACTCTCATGAGTCTAGTTTTAGTGCAAGACAATTAAAAGCCGTTTTTTTGAAGTAGCATTTTTTGCTACTACTTTTCAAGTCTATATGTTTATCTCTTATCGATGTTATAAGTACTAAAATTTCACTAAGTACCTATCACTAAGAAAAACTAAGATCAGAGCCGTAAACAGCCTTTTTTTACGCCCTGTGCGAGCTTCTATAACTGCGCCCTTAGCAAACCTAAAAAAATATTAGTCCTGCCTGGTCTGGCCATTCTTGCGCCCCCCAGAGTCTACGCCCTGTGCCTGGGCACCGGTGGCACCGGCCTATTTACGGCTCTGACTAAGATAACAAGGGAGAAGCTGCAAACAACAATTATTTTTAAAAGTTTAAATATGTGGACATATGTTCCTTAACCCATATATGCCCAGAACTATTTTTAGTTGCGATATCTTTGATTTTTGGATATGTTCACACCTGATGGGTCCTTATGAAGACTGTATGTAGTAATTTGGAGGAGGAGTTGGGGAAGGGTGTTTTTTTTAATGGGTCGAAAACGACCCCATGGGCAGATTTGTTACTTATAATCAATACAGAATAAAAATGCAATTATGGTATTTATTATTCACTTATGATATAAAATCAAGAATTAAACTCGTCGAAACATTTTGGTTGCTAATTTTACACCACTTGGAGTTTCCGAGAGAGCCCAGGTAGGAATATTGTGACTTTCTTCATTGCTATTCTAGTACATGCGGCTTCGTTGCAGCGATGCATGCTGACAAAATAAGGATAGCAATCAGTTGTAGTCGATTGGACAGCATATAACTGTTGGTTTGACTAAATGAGTCAATTATTTATGATTGAAAAACAGTTCAAAAACTGTTACAGGTTCTTCGTTTTCAGAAGAAATTATAACAGACCTAGATAGCGGTGTACTCCCTTCACTTACGGTCGTTTAAGTGATTTTTCTTCACCCTAGCATGCTCTCCCTACTACTACCAGCTTGACGTTGAGTAGTTCGACCTCGTCCTCGACTGCTTTTCGTTCACTCTGCGTCCTCATCCAAATTATGTTCCTCGCAGGCTTTCACATGCCGTTCCACATGATCTTCCGCGTGCTCCTCCCACGTGTTCTACCACGACGGTCTAGTTTCGATGGCGATAATGGTGTATTATCTGGTTACTCATCCTCGCTGGATGTGGTGTCTTCACCATGTGGATGTCCAAGTAAGATTTACAAAAGCGAGTAGCTATCCACGAGATAAATTATGAAAATATGAATCTGCCTCATCGCCGGAGTTGCCGTCAGGTACCATACCATCACCGGAAGGTTCCATTCACATATCAGAACCTTGGAACTCATCGTTGGAGTTCAAATTTTCCAATATTTCTATGCTGTCGTTCATTGTAAGTTGTCTTTTGCACTTGAAATAAAAATAATAGCAAGTCATACATCTGCCCAAGGGGTCGATATCGACCCACGTGTGTTTACGTACCTATATCTCCGTAATAAGTATTTCTTTCCGAACACTTTTACTGTAAATATATAGGTAAACTATCTTATTTTATGACTATAACAGCACATTAGATAAATTAGTCTAGAAACAAATGTTACATACATTTTTTTTCGCAAAGTCATACTTTTTTGCCAACTCAAAAGAAGTGCCGACTTCAAATGTCACTAGAAGTTTAAAAATTGCCCGTCAAGGAAATTTGTTTATTTATTTTGGTAGAAAATACTCTCATCATCTTATAGATAGTGCCAGACGTCGCAAATAAGTAGTCATATTAACAATATCACATTTCTCCTGCAACATACCTCGCAGGACAAAAACGACCCACTGGGCATATATGGGTTAATATGAATATTTCACGGTCGAATTGATTATCGTGGATGTATGAAATTGTAACAACAAATGTTTGACTTCTGTATAACCCCCATCCACAGGACTGTATTCTGTTGGCTACACCTCCAATTGCTACCAAGCTGACATGACAAAGATCATTGAAATATAAGATTATATCTTCTACACTAATATTATAAAGAGGAAAACGTTGTTTGTTTGTTTGTAATGAATAGGCTCAAAAAGTACTGGACCGATTTCAAAAATTCTTTCACCGTTTGAAAATTACATCATCCACGAGTGACATAGGCTAAATTTTATTCTGAAGAAAAAAATAGGGTTCCATAAGATATTTTAGTTTTTCGGACACAAGGTGTAAAAAATCATCTAGAAAAGTTACTTATTTTGCGTACTAAGATCCCGTTGTAAATCTTTGTGAAAGCAGGCGAAGCTGCGGGCAACAACTAGTTATATTTTTATAGTATATATTTTTCTTTTGTACGTGTGTTTGTCACTCAACATCACCTAAGCGGCTGGACCGATATTAATGAAATTTTCTATGTACCTTCAGGTGGATTCGAGAATGGTTTAGATTAACAAATCATCCCGGTAGAAGGCGCTGCAGTCGGTATTTGGGTTATTTATCTATACTGCAACTAAACGTCTGGATTTGTATCTTAAGGATACCTATACAAAATAACTAACAAAACAACATCGTGAATAGATTAATTGTAATAAAAATAACAAACACACAAGCACTCTGTATAATATACTCCAGAACAATAAAAAAAAAACAAATAACAAAAATACAATCGCATACAAACACACAGACACGTATTTGTATAATACACTCACACATACGTATTTTGCTCTCACAAAAAGTGTCTGTAATGAATCCAATTATAAAGTTAATAAGATCTATTAGTCAAGTGGGCAGCAAGGTGCGCAAATGTAACCGAAACCGGGTGCCAGCTAATTTCAAGGGCCATTTCCCCACCCTGGAGGGCGCCTCGCGACAAAAAAAAACATGTATCGCAGCTGTTTGAAATTTGATAGGCGTTTCGTTAGAAAATTATTGTTTGATACTATTGACCTTTTTATCATCATCAGAGACGCGACCTATTGATATCATGATGATAATCATCACACTTCTCAATATCTTCATCAGTATCTATACACGACCTCAGTGGCTCAATGGTTAGCGCGTTAGCGCCCGGAGGTAGCGGGTTCGAATCTCGCCAGGGAACAAAAAAGTTTCTGTGTTGATACAGGTATAAATAAGGGGATGTAATAATCGTATATCTACCTAGTATTATCAGAGAAATTTTATTTAAAAAAAAAACTTTTAAATTATATCATATTATAATTGAATGGTTCGTAAAGACATTATTTTAATAATTAGTTTTATATTTTATACATTATAAAAAATATATTTAATAACAATGAATATCTAAAGTTAAAAATGAAATTAAATTTTACAATTTATGTACCTATTAAATATTTTAATATATTTCTTAACCTATACGTGTACCTACGTATAGTTTGAAACCAAATCTTAAGATATAATATAATTTATCATGCACATCTATCCATAATTCTAAGTCTGTCAGTAATGTTATTGATATATAGGCGCATAAGTCTATACAGATCCAGGGGCAATTCTTACTCGAATTTTAATTATTTGTCTATTTGTATCACTACATATTATAAAACAAAGTCGCTTTTTCTGTCCCTATATCCCTTTGTACGCTTAAATCTTTAAAACTACGCAACGGATTTTGATGCGGTTTTTTTTAATAGATAGGACAATTCAAGAGGAAGGTTTATGTATATAATTTATTAAGTTTTTATATACATTGGCTAAGATATAACAATAATTGTTGAAGGTGTCGGGAAAAAATAGGCCGCTTGGGAGTTTTCAACGAAAACGCTGCCTAAACCCTTTGAGATATAACAAAATAATGTATGGTGGAATTGTGTATCTTAAATAGGTCTACAAAAAAGTCCGCGATGGCATATGTCTATCTCTTAGGGATATCATACTATATCCATTTAATACTTAAAAAAATGGGCAATTATAACGTGATAATTTGAAAGTTATTTACACAAATACGGTATGAATCCTTATCATTTTAAATCAGTTAATTGGCATGTGCATTTTATGAAGATTATTTTTGCCCTTTACATCATGCAAATTAAATGAATACTTTAGGAGATATGGCAAAATCAAAATAATGCAGAAGAAAATAAATCGTGTTGCTGTGATACGAACGGGCGTAGGCGGTTGTCTGCTGTCTAAGGCTGTAGTGTATCAACTCTGGTAGACGTAATAATATGATCAACGTATGGTGGAATATATAATAATAGTATTATATATCCTAAATATGCCTACAGTAAATCTGCGAAGGGATATATGTCTTTATGTTACAGATGACATATATTCATTTTAATACAAAAACTTAGTAATTATTAAAATAGAAAATGATCATCATCAGACATGATAAATCCGTAAACCTAAGTTCACGCGGGCGAAGCTGCGGGTAACAGCTAGTATCTCATAAAACTTCGTCTGTCAAATATTCTTTGACAATTCGAATTCAACTTTGACACAATAAATAGTGTTGCGCGTGGTTAATCGGGCGTCGCGTGTCCCAAAACACGCGTTTGTCAAATTCGATGCGCTTTTTTACTATTTACACTGTTTTCCCCTCACTACGGGAATTGGTCACGGGAGAGCCGAGATTTCCCGCCAATATGTAGTTTAGCGGTTTATTGGATAGGTAATAACAAAATGGCGCCCAGGGGATTAACTATGACAAACTCAAGATGGCGATTTAATAGACTTATGATAGCTATTATTTAAACAACGCACGTTTTGTCGATGATAAAGAAGCCAACATAAGGTATTTTTGTCATATAGCATAAACCTTCATGCTTGCTTCTTGCAGTTATGCTGTTTCGTGGAGAAGGGCAAGACAAGCAGTGTGATTACTGGCATCAATACTTTACATCTTATGTCTCAGAATAGACAGCACAGAAATGTACTTTATTCATTTAGGTAGGCAACTTCATTGAGTGTTTTCTGGCCCATTTCCAGGTAAACTAGATTATATTTATGGATGAACGTCGACAACTAGAGTCAGGTGGCACGTTATCCAGTTTGCCTAGTACCTAACCTAAAAAAATAAATAAAATACCCTATTAGTAAGTTTGTAATAGTTATTTCACCGTTTTCGACTTTCCAGATTATGTAGTTTACAAAAGTTAACATTTTAATAGCTGACCTTTATGCATGTCCACTAAAATTAAGTGTACCTTTTCTTGTTTTTTATGCAATTTAAAAAAAAATCCCCTTCGTTCTTTTTTCGAATATCAAAATCAAATTAATAAAATCTGTACGCCTATCAAGAGGTAACAATTAAAAAACTAACAATTGCAAGTAGTGGCAACTTTTTTTGCAATTCACACGTACCGTTTTTTCGTGGGACTGCAAAAAAAAGTCACCCACATCTTTTTTTTTTTTGCCAAATGAAATTCTAATTTCACACTTTCGTGCCATTGAATAAATTACATTATTAATTAAAACGTTATCATGACTATAACATGACATTTTTATGTTTAAAATGAACATTAATTTTATTAACAATGAAAAACTGTTTGGCGATAAATTTTGTCTATTTTTGTAAAAAACATCGTGTATTGTGGATTGTGATCGTGAATCACTTATTTGGCTTACATTTGCGCATTAGAAAATTTATTTCAGGAATTCATTTTTTATTAATGTGTAAATTCAGTAGGTACTCCGTTGCATGTTTTGTAATGTTTAAAATTAAGGGGATCTAAGTTTTCAAGATAAAAATCTGATGAAAAATTCCTACGATTTTTTTTATTATTTCAATCGAATAACAAAGAATTATGTATTCAACTGACGCTATTGATTATCGTACATAGGTGTAGGTAGGTGTGCTTGTCGGTGATTCCTTTTTTAAGAAGTAAGCAAATCATCTGACAGCTCTCTAGTGGTTAATACTCAAAGACTCCCCGAACATCATCATACTAGTTTTTCAAATCTAATTACGTTTGTGCGTCCAATCTTAGACTTCTCTATCTTCTCTATCTCAAGATCTTCAGTAGTTCTTGATTACATTAATTTAATTGTTTTTCCGTATTCTGATACCGAAAATATAGAGAATGACCATCCCAAGCCCACAACTCTTATCATATTTAGCACATCAAATACTTGTTCAAACAGAAGCCAATAATCCGCTCTAATCCCGTCTAATATTCCACTAACCCTGAGAACACCAACAAGGGGTCCACGAGACCTCGCACCATAACTAACCCTATTAAAAAGTGGCTCACCCTCCGGTAGTAATGTAGCATAAAATTAACCCGTACGACACGCTTGGTGCGTATGTTTTAAGTACACGGGTCTAAAGAGCCATTGGGCCTGTTTTTACCTAATAGGATTAGAAATCTCGTTTTTATTTTTTTAGCATCTACGGCGTTCCGAGTGCAGCCAAGCATAGAAATTTTAAACGACGCCAATTATAAAATTAAAATAACATATAATTGCTTATCTGTATAAGAAATAAGTATGTTTTAATTATTCCTAAAAATGTTGTACCTATTTAGATAAACTAGCCCACAATTATAATATTTAATACAATTTTATAAATACTTACATACAATATTGCCATATAGAAACTTGGAAAATGAAGGAACATGTTACGCTATTATTTTATATTTATAATGTTAATAAAAGTTAAAAGTCTGATCATATATTTTGATGATGAGCATAGATAAAGTCAATTAAAGTAATTAAAGGTAAAAAAAAGAAAGAGACAGTAAGTATTGTCGTTATCGACAAATTCATTAAAGCTAAACTAGATTTCTTTAAATATATAATAGCTAATATATAAAATAACATATCCAAAAGTGTTTGCAAAAAAAATTTATTCATAATTTTTTTTTCGCATCAACATGAACAAATTCGACAGACCAGGTGCACCAAGGTGACCCACGCTGGTCAGCGGTAACTTGTAGGTCATAGGGACCGATACAGCCAATACTGGTTCAACAATGGAATGCGTCCAAAAAAAATGATTATTAACTAACTTGATTAAAAAAAATTAAAATCTGTATATACTTACTATGATGTGTTACAAAAAAAAAATCAGTCATAGTGAATTCCGCTTAAAGTGAAAACTTATAATTATGAATTATTATTATTTTTATGAAAATGTTGCCAAATATATTTTTTTAAAACCGGCAAGCTCGTCTACCCTATTAAAAATATGAACTATTAATTTTGTAAAATCTTTAATAGGAAATCCATCTCTTAAAGACATTCTAAATACGGAATTTTCTTTCCTTTAAAATGTTGTCAGATTCAAATATTTTACTAAAAACAACTATTCTATTACTATTAATTACGGTGGCCCAAATAACAGCGGCTTCAACAAGGGTTCCATTATCTGTGACACTGGTCGATTTATTAGGGTTATTATCGAGTGCCCTCTGAGACACGTTAAATAATTATATTAAGACGTTGTGCAATATCCGACAGTGTTGCCTCACTTCATTCTGTTATCTAGTATTATGCCCTATAATTGCAACATTCAACGATTTATGTAGAAATTCCGATTTTAGTACGAAGAAAATAATTTTGCTTCCGCAAAAATAATTTGAAAGTGGTTTGTCAAAATGTAAAAAATATTGAACTACATGTTATACTTATTAGAAATGCGTGCGTTTCGGTAAAATTATAGGATATCAACGCTAACGATAGTCTTGTAATTTAAAAAAAAATGTGAAATTGTTATTTAGGTACATTTTTATGGCATAAAAATGTCTCAACAATAATGTTAAAAGCGCATTTAAATAAAGATTGGGCATGTCTACAGCAACTAATAATAACGACGATGATAATGATGATGATGATGAAGATGGTGATGATGATGATGATGGTGATGATGCTGACACTGATCTTGATCACGTGCCGGCGTATTGGTAAAGCGCCATGTCGTGATCTATGTCTCCCCGGAGAGTCCTACCGTAGTTAGACTCCACATGTTCATATCTAACCATATAGTTATACCATAGACTAGAGATCTATAACATAGGTTAGCTATGATAGGTCTCAAATGTTTTTCGAAATTAGTTCAGGTTTCATGCAAAGTTAAAGTAAACTTACCAACAATTGTAATATTGTATTCTAAATCGTCATTGCATATTTTGAAGTGAAACTTCTTTAGAATCGTTGTGATTTCAAACCGGATGGAACGGAAAAAACGACAGGTAAGAGACACAAATACAAAAGAGCGAGAGAGCAAATGTCGGTGTGTATGTATATTGCACACTGTTTAATACTTGCTTGTATTTGAGCATTTAACGTGTGTTTCACTTCTATCGTGTGGAATCGCACACAAACCTTTATTTTTTAAACAATATGACACGATCTCTTCCTCAATTATTTCGTAAATAATATGTAATTTCATTCATCATTATAAAATTTTTGCCATCCACCGCCGAACCTCTTTGAATAAACCTTAAATCTGACCTTCCGTCCCTCGCTTCAAAGTAATGAAACAAAGTCTAATGCACGATTTTCATCGTAACTTATAAAAACTAAATTTTGTTTTACACTGAAAAACAATGGCGTCATTTCTTTCGAATTATGAACGGGTCATCATAAATGTATGACTTAGGGTTGCACTGGCAACACAGATTGGTAACAAACGCGGTTGAAATATCGGTCCCTCGGGACTCTGGGGTGTTCTGGATTTGCTCAACATAACTTACAAGTGATATATGGTCCAAAATTCCACCTGGCATATCGTGCTTTTCATTAGCTAGGAGTAGATACTTAGTAATAAACACTGTTTTGTAAATAAATTATAGTTTAAAAAGTCCACATATATTTTGACTATTCTAAATTTTTGCAGTATTACTATCAAGGGATCATTTTTTTCGTGAAACTGTTTCATTTTTTGTCTCATTATTTGTTATTCCATTGCTATTCAGAGATTATAATAACTTAGGTTACTGACAAAACATAGTGGCTAGGTATAATTAATAGAAAAGTTAGTAGTAGTTACTAGTTAGTAGCCTTTCAGTACATACTTAGAAATGTGATGTATGGTCGCAAAAATTATAATGAATTTGTAAAACAATGCGTCACAACATGTAAGTAAACTGTAAAGGTTTATAAACTTTATTCTCGTTATTCCTGCATTTCAAATGATGAATGATTTTTTATCTACACTTTTAGTGACTACTCGTTTTAGTGTATAATTTGATACCTATGGAATAAAAATATTTTGATTTGATTGATCTATTATGACTATCCACTATATTCGCAGCCGATATAAGTATTTTAGATAGATGTTGGCACATTGAGATCATGGATGTAGTATAATAACAGGATGGCTTACTCGGAAAAAATGTATTTACGAAAGTGAACACTAACTCAACGCATTAAGTATTATATTCTAATGGGCATTACACAGATGCTGATCCGAGCCGAGCGGGATAGCAATATGTAAGAAGTGTGTCTCGTTCTTTTATCTTGCCAGCTTAAAAATGTATTTTATTAAAAATTTGGGCTGATCAAAAATTTCATCGAAAAAAAATGTCTTTTTAATATTATTTTGACAATTGTATGTCAAGAAATTGTAATTGAATTTATTTATTTAAATATATTTCCAATTCAAAAAGAAAACATAAATTATTATTTTGCTTATTTCTTTTATTTCTTATGGTAGCCCAGTTAAGTGTCATCTTGACATTTTGTATTGTAATGGTTGCTATGGTTACTTAAATAACATAATTAGTAAATCAAACTACTATGGTGACCATGATTTTTTGAAACGAAGTTCCTTACGGCAGGCTTGGAGGGGAATAATAGCAATGCGAAAAGCAATGGTCAGAACGTGAGACAGAGTGACTCCGTACTAAACTTCCCACGTTCCTAATTATTTTAATCAGTTTGAATCCATGGCATCTTTAATTGTTTTGTAATCTTAATTCAAGAATGCGTTATAATGAGAGTAAACCTAAGATTTGCAGTTAATATTTTGGGATGATAATGATAACTCGACCACCTGATGACGGATTCCTGTCAAGTGAAGTGAAGTTTGAAGAACTTAAAAACTCGAGATTTATAATATTAAGGCAGACGTGGTAAACTCATGCAGCGCTTAAAACTGCATACATCAAGTATGTACTAGTAGGATATAAACCTTACAAAAAAAAACAATAAAAAAAATTAAAATTAAATAAAAATTTTCAATACCCATTTCCTGACAGTTTGAATTTTTGAAAGACATTTGTCCCACCTGTCAAAATCTTATTGTCACCTTATAAGAAAGGGACACACTCCTTAACACTGGCTATCTCTGTCGGCTCGTTTTTCTGTTACGAGTGCTCGGTCCTGTTATATATTATTACGTCCATTATTGAGATGTACAATACAATAGATATTTTTTTTTCTTTTATGGCAGTGAAATTAAAATGAAGATGATATTGGCAAATAGTAGAAGCTACTAAATATATATATAAATGAAAAAAATAAATTTTTTCATTCTTCTTCTTCTTCTTCTTCAATGTTAGCTTCCCCAAGGATTTGCCAATGCCAATAAAGGGAATATCTTGGTAAATTGACAAAATGTAAATGTATGTAATGTTATTATGTATTTAATTTAACTATTTTTAATGTGACGTATTTACCTTAACTCAGACTATCCCTTGCTAAGTTTTAGTTATAGAAGTATGTATGATGAGCCCGAGGCGAGTATTAAGATTGAGTCGTGATAACCAGTACCGGCTTTTTGTACTGTAATTGCACACGTTAAAGAGGGTATAATAAAATTTTAATACTCTGTGGAAACAATATTGACGTTGAAAAATGAATATAAAGTGTTCATCATGAGAGTACTCGCGGTTTAACGATAATCGAATAGTGACATATCGATTTATAATTTTTATGGCCGCCAAAAAAGTAGTGACCCTTCATCTTCCTTAATTATTTTTTTTTTTTGCAAATGCAACATTTTTTTTATCGTTTACTGATTCAATCGTTTTGCTTTTTGTTCTATCAAAAGAATATTCTTTACACGTTTTGTGTAATTTCACAAAATTTAAAAGATTTACAACAATTAGTTTTTATGGCAAAGAGATCTGATACATGGTTCGGATTATTTCTTTGTCTTTGAAATTTCGTTCATCTTCCATCTTAGAATTTGAAGCAACACATCTAGCATAACATAACGTTAGACACGCTAAGGCTAAGCAACTAACATAAAAGAGCTGAGAATTCCACTAAACACTTACTAAAAACATAATGAAACTCTAAAATTAAGCATAAAATTAAATACACTAACATCATCGTTCCATAATGATAATTTATTTGAAGCGTTCATAATCCACGCCTCGTATAAAATATAAATTATTGCATTATCATGCGACAGGTTATACGAAATCAATTTGAGTGTACAGACCCGCTGTCTTCGCCGAACCGCTTTAATGCCCCAAATTTTCGTGTCTGATGTCTTCATTGCAGTACACAGGCCCGGACTACGGCTGATATTTATCAAATAATTTTCAATATTTGCAACACTGGATCAACACGAATTGAAATACGCGCGAGAAATTCTAATGACAGAATAGACCATAGACAATGTTGTCACTAGCTTTCTTAAATGTCTATGATATTTTAATAATAAATATAGGCTAGATAAAATCAGTAACAAGTGAATTGTTTTGTTTTTAAAATAAAACTAGTTAGTTATAAAGACATTTAGAAGAAGCCAAAGATATATTTCACGGTATCGAATACAGCTACAAAATATTATACTACTTGCATTATGTTTAAGATGAAAACAAAATGAACATCAATCAGTCGATGAAAAGCCTTTTTGTCTATGGAATGGAATCTTCAGTCAAAAACCTCCAAATTATTACTGAAACCTATAGTTTGACCGAGGAACTTTAATCATTGACAATTTAAAAATCGTTGAAACAATGTGCCAGAAAGATAATAAAATTCCAAAGGTACCAATTTCAATTGATCAGTAATTGATCGGTTACTCAAATATTTTTTGTTCCTAAATACGTGCACGGTAAACATGAGTCAGGAAGGTACACATTTAGGTTTAAAATTATTGCTTTATTATTGGCGGTGATTTCGAAAATTAATTTCCCGGGAACGGAGGGAAATTATAGGTGGACATTCGCTCCGAGTATTTTGTGTTGCCAGTTAATATGCTAAGGAGGTGCAGAATTTTTTACTTTATATCTCGTCATATACAAACATACAAGTTGCGACAGTGATATACTTTATATTCATATTATAAATGTGAAAGTAGGGATGTTTGTTACGCTTACATGCGAAAACTACTCAACCAACTAGCATGAAACTTTGTATACATATACTGGAAGACCGTACCAGAAGTAACATAGGATACATAAAAAAAAGGATTCTTTTTTAAACCACAGCTAGTATTTAGTATTTTTAATCATTATTATCGTTTGGACAATCCAAATATAATTGATTTTAACAGTGTCGTGCATTAGATCTGAATCATTTAGGATCTGTAGGACTATTCTAAAACCATTTCGATATCCAACTTTATTACAGTGATCGAGATCACTTTACGTTCACTTCGAAAGTGAACCTTATTGCTATAGATAGATAGTCGAGTTTTAAAGAATACAAATTCGTCAAATTCGTCATATCACCGCGGATTCCGCTTTCGAGATTCGAAAATGACCTTACAAAATAGCCCTACAGCTTCGAAGACGTTGATGATAGATATAATATGATGACAAAAAATGTTTTGATATAAGCAATTCACTCGTATCCACACCTTAATCTTTGATATGAGGGATTCCCCTGTACGATTGGGCAAAGATTCATATTTAATAAAAACTACATTCCAATTTCAAAATTTTCCGATCCACGACCACATATTCATCGCGTGTTGTTTGTTTGTGTCCAATAATGCGTACAAATAGTTAAGTTACACGCCACTTGTTCCCGGAATCCATGTTGTAGACGCGTGAGTGCCCCGTAAATGTCTTATTCAAAACCTTACGAGATAAAACCTGTGATTTTAACTCAATCAACCACTTACAATAACCCACTGTACACATAAACCACACATTACGCCCAAAAAATTACCTATCATAATACGTTTCCGAAAAACGATAACTAGTGTTAACAATGTTTTTTGGATAATTCGACATATTTATAATTATTTCGTATCTCCGAGAAGTGTGTATAAAGTATAATGTCCTGAGTCCTTACACCGTACTGAGAAAAATTACTTATTGACTCGCCTTAATATCTTATTCATAATATTTACTGTCTTGTACGGTGTAACATTACAGAAAGTATTAAATTTAAAAAAAAAACTTTCATACATATAATTATTGGCACGGAGAAAATCTTTCAAGAAAGGTCATATCTGTGTAGACTTGATGATGGGCGACGTTTACCGTTGACCACTTACCATCATAATAAAACAAGTATAAAAATCTTGACCCATTTATTTATTTGCTTGTAAGTACTTATATTTACTTTAAAGTCTAAATTCTTATTCGCGTACATTGTAATTATGCGATTACAAGAATGCATCATTATGCGAATATTACTGTTCCTTACGCGTGAGTGCGTCCTCGTTCGACGATGGCCGAGGAGTGATTGATTCTGAGAATAGTGTAATCGTCCAGTAATGCCCAACTGCAGTACTTGTAATTTTTGGAGTTTACAGCGAGTGCGCGCCTGTTAACATGGCGTTCACAAATGACGCCATCTTTTGTTTTTGTTGTAAACGCAAAGGAATAACAACGAAATGCCATGCGCCTTTGGTTTCACACAATTGCCAAAAAGGATGTGGCAACCCTGAAATAGTTAATCATGTAATATTATGTTGTAAATGATTAATCATATCTAATATATCATATTAAAATGTTAATGGGTTTTTAATGATAATATATTAAAATATTTATGAAAAAGAAACTATAATAATTGCTACTAACACTTGACAGATAAATAATGTAGTGTTACCTGTAATACATTTATTTCCGCTTGTCCTTGTCACCGCGAAATATTTTTTAAAATATTTAATTTACAAATTACTTACACATGTTATGCCAATTGTATGTTTAAACAAATTGACGACATTATTCGCATCTTCCATATTTTCAACTTTATTTTAATCAGTATCGATTCGGCTCTTATTTAGCTATTAAGCCAAGTTCATAATATATGATAAATAATCACATAAAAATTAATTTCGTAGTTTTCTCGATAACATCAACCCACACATTCGCATGCAAACATTTTGTTAGTATTTATGACCTTTTAAGTTCAGTAGCGACAATAAATCTCTTCTTATATTCTTATTACAGCTATCTGTGCACGACATCTACAAATTAAGCATTTCTATTCAATAAATGTGATTCTATTTGCGATGTTATTGTATTCTATTACAGTAGTACGGGGGAACAGTGATGTTTTCGTCAGTAAATCTATTTCATATTTACGATAAGATAATATCTTAATGTTCGATTGGACAAATGAATTATTTTTCTGTTAACATTTATAAATATTAAATGCTGCTGTCAGTTTGATCCTAAAAATAATAAATAAAAAAGAAATGTGGTGTCGTGGGACACCAGGTAGGAACGAAGTTCCCTCGGCTAAAAAGAAAGGTATTATACACTACTCGCTTGTGTATACGACTGTCGCGCCTGCGCACGTCTCATTTAACGCTTTTTATTCCACGTACTTTTTCTTACGGTTTTACTATCACATTTTTTTCAGTTCGGTTGCGCAGCAAAATCCCTATCCCCTCCAAGCCTGCCGTAAGGAACTTCGTTCCAAAAATATATTATGCTTTCTTTAGATTATAATATACATAGTAAACACTGCAGTACCTCAATAATCAATAATTATGAAGCACATATAAGTATATTTTCTGAAATCCGATTGTTATTACAGAGATTAGCATATTCAAACAAACATAGTCTCCAGCTTTATTATATTAGATAGCTATGGTTTATGTTTCATATATTAAAAGTAACAATTTTTCACCTTTTATTAATTGACAAAAAAACCGAAAATTGCTTAATGGGAAAATTGTAAGTCACTTCGAATTTGTTCATATCTAGATAAGTCTGCATTAAGTATTAACCATTGTATGTTATAGGTATTCATAAGCATAAATATCTAATTACAAAATATCTAAGATTGCGTTCCCGTCGGATTCTTTCGGGGCTGTACTTTCCCTCTCGTTTCTTTCCTTCTTCTGATTGAAACAAAATAATCAAACTATTTACTAAATATTCTTTAAACAGAATATTACATAATTAACTGCAGACATGATAATTATATATTTTTCGTCATATTAAATAAATGAAAATTAATAAATCAATTTTAATTTGACAACCCTAAAAACATCGACAAGTTTGAAAAATGAGGCAATTTTATACGATCCATATTACCAAAAAATCAATAATAACTTTGTGTGATTCTAAAAAACATTTTTTGAGCAATTGAGGTTTTTTTTAACAGTATGAAAGAAAATTGCGAAGAAATTTTAAAATCCTTTTTTTTTTTTGGGTAGCAAACGTACAACGGTCTCTATTCTTATTAATATTTATAATATTGATTATGTTTTATCAATCTGCACCTAATTAACAATATCTTCTCAGGCTTGCAGAAAACACCAAACAAACAGATTCAATGTCAAATGTCGAAAATTAAAAGATATTCTTAATTTAAAACTCGATTAAAAATAAGGAATTGTTTACCACAGATTATATCTCGAACAATAACAAACGCCACCAAAAGTTTTGAATCAATTAAATTAAAATCATCCGAAGTTGGCAACACCGCGCTTATCAGAATCATTATTCATACCAAAACAACAGAACAAAGTAGAATTATTAACTGTACGAATTTATTAACCGCGCTATACAACCCTCAAATAGATACTTAGTCCCCCCACCTCCCACGTGACATTAAAACATTGAGACAGACTAAATTAAAGCGCGCCAAAACTGTTCTCTGTGGGCCCAAGGCGGTCGTTTGTTTTAATACAATAAGCGTAGTCATCTCTTTCACTCCACTCATTAGCCAGATACATCCGTCCCGCTCGCTCCCGCGTAAATTAGCTTTTCTCCTAGGGCGACATAGCTCATTGATCTAGTTAGTAACTAGAATTGGTCGAAAGAGTTATTGCGGATATGCCATGCTCCATTTATTATTTCCAATTAATCCTATCAATATGCTCGCTTTAAATCTATTTTGCGTATAAAGTTATGTATATACAATGTTGTCCAACAGAAGCGGGCATCTCTAAATCACTTGTAATTTATTTAGCTCTAAAAGCAGACCGGCTAATTTGTAGTCGTCCTTCTCCAACCCTCAGGTCCGGCGTTATTGCCGTCTCCCTCTAGGGACTCATTTTTAATTAAAATCACCGAGAGAAAATTAGAAATTATATTCTATTTCCAGAAACTTGTTCTGACGCTTTGTCGGAGATTATCTCTTTTTTACGAGCCCCCAGTCGCGGCTTCATTTTAACGGCCAAAGGATTGTCTAAACGGTCATGTGCTGCCGTGTCTTTACGATTATGTCTTAATTCAATCGTACCACTTGATTGGATACATTTTTCTTTAGCGACGGTCGTTATGTTATTGCAATTGATGTTTCAAGTTTTCTTCTTTATTAAATTTGCTGTCGGGAGCTCGGTGGCGAATAATAGAAAATAAAATAGTAATTCTTTCAATTATTTTATACAATATTAGCGTTCTTTCTTATAGTAAGCTCTCGATTGTTTTATAAAATTGTAGTATTAGATATGGCCTTTTATTTATGATTATAACTTACTGTTGAGTTTCTACGTGCGTTTGCTTATTCTTGTCTATGTACAAGTTTTCTTTTTGTCGGTGAAATAAATCCTTTCTTCTTTCTGTCGGTATAAGCAGATCTATGTCAAATGTTGAAAATTAAAAGACATTCTTAATTTAAAACTCGATTAAAAATAAAGTATTGGTTACCACAGATTATATCTCGAACCATAACAAACGCCACCAAAAGTTTTGAATCAATTAAATTTAAATCATCCGAAGTTGGCAACACCGCGCTTATCCGAATCATTATTCGCTCCTGATAAGATACGACTTGTACTTTCTCCTTGATCTGTTCCATATAAGTTCTCCTTGGTTCTTACTCTTTTTCTCAATCCTTCTTTCTATGATTAAAAAAAAACTGGTATCGTTTTAGGTGGCCGATCATATTTGCCCTTCGATTCTCTACTACAACTGAAGATCATCGCATTCAAAAACCTTAGCTTTTTATCAGTATGGAATAATATAAAACTAACGACTTAAAAATTTTCTTGGTTCAAACAAAAAGCTTTTCAGCTTTATTATTTCATAATAATAAATTTTATACTATTAAATAGTTCAACTAATTTATAGAATTAAAGTACTAGAATTAAATAATTCAACTATTATTAACAATTCGAAATATTTTCCAGCGTTAGGAATGGGTCTGATATCTCAGCGGTCATAGTTGTTATAAAGTATCCGATATGTTGAACATATAAAAATCTTAATATGCCCCGACAAAATCCCTTAAAAATTGTTTCATTATATTATAAAGATAATTTATCTTGAGATAATGAGATACAATATAAAGCACACATTAAAAAAAATAGAAATGTGTGCACACATCGTAGAAGTGAAACTACGACGCGTTAGATTACATTGAATATAGAATAGAACCGATCAATATATGGCGTTCATTAAGGGAGGCATATGTCCAACTGTGGATAAAGGCTGATGATGATGACGATTATAGAATAACCACTACAATGAAGGCTTTCTTACATGTTTTCCATCCAGATGATAGAACAGACAAGACAAGTGGCAAATGCTCCAATTACAAACAAAACCATATACTTAATGTGTCTTATCAAACGTTCTTCAAAAATTTTGCAGCAACCTTATGGAGTTAGCGAAAAAACGCAACTGCATAGAATCGGATCGTTTGCGGAGCGTTTTGTTGACAAAAGAGCAACCCCTAAGTTTTTTTTCTCGTTTTTCTTAGGGGATCCTGCATCTTAAACGAGTTTTTTTATTATTATTACTTATTATTGACTACTTTTTTCTAACTTATTTCAAACGTACAAGTTGTACCTACGTAAGTAATAAAAATATTTTTGATTTGATTTGCCACTTGTCTAGAGGGGTAGAACCGACGGCCGTAACGCTTTTTCACGATTGAAAAAATTCTAATAACATACATAGAAGTTCAACTTCAATCCCGGAAAACTAATCTGACGTTGACGCAGGTGGTCTCGGAGACGATGACGGCGACAGCGGCAAGCGGCGCCGGTCGCGCACCAACTTCAACTCGTGGCAGCTGGAGGAACTGGAGAGGGCGTTCCTAGCCTCCCACTACCCGGACGTCTTCATGAGGGAAGCGTTGGCCATGAGACTGGACCTCAAGGAGAGCAGAGTCGCGGTCAGTACTAGTTTTAGTCTGTAGTTAAATACCCTTTCGTTCCCGGTCAGCATTTAAGTCTGTGGATATAGCTTGGCTTAAACTTAGTTTTACAATTGTCTACGGGTTGAGGACGACTATTTAGTTACTTGTTTTTGTGGATTTGGATTAATTTAAATTGGTAGCGAATTCTCTATTCTCTCTACTCTCTATTCTCGTTCAAAAGTAAAAGAGACATAAGGTTATGATCATACTTTCAGAACTGAAATACATTTAAAATTTTATAATATACAAAAATATCAAGTTGAAATTTACATCGCATCGCTTTTCTGTTAGTTAGACTAAATTAGGCGCATATTATATTGAAATAATATAATAGCTTAAATAGCTTTTTTTTTCGAAAGGTCTAGACTTTTAGGCCTGATGGCCTTTAAGCTCACTCGGTAGGCTCACCGAGTAAAAAAACTTAAATAGCTTAATATTTTAAGTATAAAACAGTAGTTCTCTATTCTCATAACTTTTATAACATACAATAAACGCCAATTTAGTCATGGCACTTAAAATTACATGACAGACTATTTGCGCTCACAAATAGTTCACTTAAGTCTTAAATAGTGTGACAAACTACCGAGCGTAACGCCACGTGGTTTACGATCATGTAAATAGAATTTAGTTTTTGTCATTTTTAATGACACATTGTCATGAAGTAACATGTCATGATGCATATCTCACAAATCTAAGTAAACTGTATTTAAAGCCTTTTGTTCAAAAATCTAATTTGACAAAGAAAAGACAAAGTTTAGAGTTAAAAATACAAAAATTCAGATATTTAGCTAGCATACCTTTTTCTTGGAAAGCGTTTGTATAGTCTAAGTAGTCTTACTAATATTATAAACTTGAAAGTTTGTAAGTATGGACGTTTGTTACTCTTTCGCTTAAAGACTACTGAATGGATTTTAATGAAACTTTACAATAATACAGCTTACATCAGAATAACACATAGGCTATTTTTTGCCGTCGTTAATTTTTTCGCCTATATGACATGGTCCTGTGCATATCTCGCATTTTTTCGAATGAACAGCTTTACTATGCTCTCTAACTTGAAAAGTGATTAACACTATTGTCTACTCAGCACTCATAAATAAATTTTCTTAAGCAAAACAACAAGGGTTCGACCTACCATAGTAACGAAGTACTTAATTTTCGTAGTCTTCATTCGACGAATCATTTGCCAGTTTGCCACATCAAATAACATTGGCAAAAGCTTTTTTCTTGCGAAGCAATGATCAAAAATGTTAATTCTATACTCATACAAGATAGTACGATCTTGCTTGAACCAATTTATAAGAAACATATTTCTCAACCACTGCTAAAAAACCTGCTTTCAAATGAAAAAATACCAGTAATCTTTACGCGCGATTAAAGTAAAACTATGTACATAAAAATTATGAATAAATCCTAATTTATTATGATCTTTGCCACTATTAAGCATAAAAGTCAAGACGCGGGGAGCACATTATGACATAATATTATGCTATAGGTATATGAATTTAGAACTCTAAACGATACTTCCGTCAAAAATCTAAGTTTTCTCATGCGGCGTTACCTCGCTTTGAGGCGTTCCATTTAAGGCTTGAAGGGCAAGCGAGAGCGCGGAACGCGCGACAAAGAGGCACAATCGGTCTATCAGTATTTTCTTATATTAACTATCGTCAGTAAACCGACTTTACAGACAACCGATTTTTTTATTAAAACGCAAATTTTCAAATCGACCGACCTTTTGCTACAACTTAGCGGTCAAAGATACACTTTTTGCTTCGAGTGTTAAAAAATATAACAAGGCCTAAAGATTGTTTAGAGGAACCCTATCGGATGGAGGCGGTCCAATATAAATGGGAGACGTTTTTCCTTATTCCCGGCCCTTCCCTTCCGGGCTAAGCGGCCTTTTGGGAGCTCGGTCACGCACTTACCTAAGGTCCGAGCCAAATCACCATCGCTTTACCCTTCCAAAACCTCAGATACGGATGTTTTTAATATCAAGTTTTGTCAAAAGAACGATAACATTGTCTCTCTCTCATTTTAAGAAAAATGTTTTTAGAAACGGTATATTATCTGGCGAAGACGTTCTTGGTGCAGTGGCCGGTTCGTATTGGATGCGAGTGGGATCGGCCGTCTTGGTGTTCATTCAGGTAGGCCTATGTTCAGCAGTGGACAGACAGAATATAGACTTTATTTCATCAGTAAATTTCGTTTAACTTTTTTTGTACATATTTTTTTCTTTGACTTATAATTTGTTAATTCGAATTTGAAATCAAGTGTATTAGGTGTCTATGAATGCCAATGTCACTTAACATCAGGTGAATCGACTGTACGTTTTCCACCTTTTCTATAAAAAAAAATCCTGTTTAATGAAAATTTCTGTGATGAATGAATGAAAAGTGCGATTCTCAATTAGCTAATACATAGCTTGAACCTTTAAGCAGCTTCCATTTATTATACATTACAAACATTTATTTCATCTGGCCTTTAAAATATGGTTTAGATTTTACTATTCTATACTTAGAATAAAACAAAATAGCGCTATCTTATTTTAGGGCCTGTTTCACAATCTCCAGTTAAGTGCCCAATAGGCTATCGGCAACATATTTGACAGATATTTGACAGATACTCCATACTCTATCTGTCAAATATGTTGCCGATAGCCTATTGGGAACTTAACTGGAGATTGTGAAACAGGCCCTTAATCTAAGACTCTACACTGCAATATCGCAATGTAAATGAGACTCTACAAAATGGAAGAGGTGACCTGAAAATTGCTATTTATTTATATTGTAGACATTTCTATGACATTCTTAAGGCTAATTACCATACTACATTGAAATGACAACTCAATTATGTAATAGAGCAAGTCTAGCATAATAAGCATCCCTATAAAATATGCGTCTTTGTGTAAAGACTGTGCAAACGGAATCTCATTACATTCATATATAATTTAACAGGAATATATTTCATCATCATCATCAGCCTTTATCCGTCCACTGCTGAACATAGGCCTGCATAACATCGAAAATGAGTAAAAAAGTAGTTTCGTTATAATTGTTAAAAGTCTCGTAATAATTAAATTAAATAATACAAATATGCTAATATAAATGAATATGTTCATTTAGATTTTCCTAGCTCTTTTCTTACAACTCTAACTTGGAAACTAAGAGAGCTAGAGAAAAATAAAAAAAAATTTGGGACTCTAATCAAGATAAGAATAAGAACTTTGCGCCATGAAACTCGGCTGATTAAAAAAATCTAAGGCAGATCCTTGTTTCCATTCCCAATAATCTACTCGGCTATCTATATCTACTTGGCTAAACTTGACTTTTACTTTTTTTTATTAATTTTTCAAGGCCGAGATTCATGTGAAGGCGTTCTTTTTCGAAAGGTCTAGACTTTTAGGCCTGGTGATTTAAGGTCAATCGGTAGGTATTGTGAAGGCGTGTATAGGTATTGTAAAGGCAGCAAACTTACTTATTTATATCAAAACATCCCATAATAATGTAATGTACAGTGATGTATATTTGTATGATTCGGTACTAACGTCGAAGTATCCGTTTATCAGAATATCTCGTCCAGAGACAGACTATCCCACACCACTCCTAATAGTTGGTATAAATCAAAAGATTGCAATCTCGGCGGCACCCCTGGGACGCGAGCGAGACGGCACGATTGAAAAGCATAGATTTAAATGGCCGGGTCAGATAAGGACGGCTACAGATCTCTTAGCTCCGGCCCGAAGCGGCTCACAGGGACGTCACAATTCGATTACAACTCAATAAAGTTAAAGTGACTTGTTTGCGTCTGTAAAGTGGATTTTTTCCTCCTTTTGATTTCTCCATTTTCTTTTCGGGTAAGCTTTTTATCAATCTATATTACATGGGATATTTTCGTACAGTTTGTATTACGAAAACTTATAACGTATATAATTTGTATTCTCAGACGGTCTAATAAAAAGGGCGGAGGATCCGTTAAAAATACATTTTTTACAACAGCTAATTCTAATCTAATATTCATCCCTGTCAGACATAAAACTTCCCAAAACGCGGCCGCGGCGAGGAAGTATCGACTTCATTTTAAAATTCATGGCATAAAATTTACATTTATATGCCAATTTGATTCCCCAACACCGTCGCACACATCAGTATTCCGCACACTGGCTGGTTACACCCTTAAAATATAAAAAAAAAACGTTACATTCTTCGCTTCGCTGAGAAAAAAAGAAAAGCGCGTTTAAATATGGAGCACTAAATGGAACGCTTAGGCGACAAAATGCGGATAGAATATAAAATTTAAGGTGTTGTATCTGTCCTTGTCTTGCTTACGTGTTTAGACTATATCCGTCTCGCCCTACTCTATCTAACGTGAGCCGACTTTACCGCCCTAGGCTTAGCGGTAAAAGATAGACACGATATCAGGGCTGCCACACTTAATTTATATACATTGTTGCAACAAACAACACACAGAGAATAGATTTTGTTAGTTGAACTTGTGTGAACGTTGCGGATATAGTCTGTAAAATACTAAAGACATCTCTTAACACTTGCCATGAAAGCAAGGAATAAAATAATTGTCGTTTCTCCGCTTTTTGAATAATTGCTTATATCTTAAAATAATCTTTAGGAAAAAAATGTTTATAAAAAAAAGTGCTTTTAAAATTACTCAAATTTCTTTATATTATGTAAGGGCGAATCAATAGAGTTAGCGTGGAACGCGCTAATTTTAAGACACAAATTTGATATGATGAATGAACTTAATAGGTTAAAAGAATAAATCTTGATAAATATATGAAAGGTTTTTTTGACAGTTGCAGATGATCCACATTTTGGTTAGTAGTCAACGTCGTCAGATGTTAAACCAGTTACCCTGAGAGTAGCCCAGCTGCCAGTCCATGCGTTGCCTATCTTGAGTCATAAGAGCCAGTATTCACACTTCCTTCTCTTTTTTCCGAAACACAGCAAAGCTGTTTCGCAGCATAGCGCAAGCCTCCCACCGGGGAATATCTTATGGAACATTTTAATTTACTCTCTCTCTCTTTCTCTTAACACAATTTTACAATAAGTTTCTTCGAAAGTAGAACCAGTTAAATGACACCCAAATTAAACAACATATTGGCTCTATCTTATAGCCGGTATACATCTGATGCAAGATTTATTGCTTTACTTTACTATTGCATTCAAATCATCGTTTCGTTTATGTTTTTGCTTCTTCAGTCGAACGTCAATCAATTCGACTGTGGCTTTCCCAAAAAAACAATTGAGATTGCATATATTTTCATAACCCATAATGATATATATGACAGCCAGAGAGAATTTTATGATTAATGTGCCATAATGTACAGGTGACAGCCCTAACAGAATTATAAGATATAGTTTATACACAAACCTCATACATATGCAATATTATGAGTTTTCATATTATTAATGTTGTATAATCTGGTATGGTTTTTAATGAACTAGTCTTTACCTGGACTTGCCTACATTCAAAGAGTCGTGTCGAAATTTTTGTGAGGAAGAAAAAATATAAGAAAAAATATTTTTAAAATATTCCTGTCAAATAATTTGCATATTCTGATTTATAGATATACATACATAACAGTCAACATTTGATGGAAGGAAACTTATCATCATCATCATCCTTTATCCGTCCACTGCTGAACATAGACCTCCCTCAATGAACGCCAAGACGACCGATCCTCTGTCGGACGGACTGGCCACTGCTCGGAGCACACTTTACTCTATGGCTCAGAGATCGTCTTCGGACTTGATAAAGCTTGTTAAGTCATAATTTTTTTTCATTGACAGCTCATTATCAATTTCCGATAGTTAAACACTTCATGAGATGCTATATCAATGATTGACATATCGCCTTGACTCATGGGTTTTTGACGGCCGGCTGGTCGAGCTGCGGCTACTCTTTACTACCTCTGGGACGCGGATTCGAATCCCGCCAAGTGCAGATAGGTAATTTGTATAACGAGTATAAGATATCTGCACCGTGTCATGGACGTATATATTTGTATTTCTATACTGAAATTTATTCTTTCCTAGAAACAAAATGTACTTATTTAAAGTATTTAAAACGGGATATTTACCATGTTTTTTAATATTGTTTTGCGGAGCTCGATATTTTGACATTGTCTACGAATGTCATGTTTACGAGACTCAGTCTTCAGTAAATAATGAAAATAACCATGTTAATTTAAAATCCTATATAAAATGTACTTACTTTACCACGGGACTAGGTAAGCGTGGTGTGTTATTAAAATAATCCTTACTTAATATTATAAATGCGAAAGTAACTCTGTCTGTCTGTCTGTCTGTTACGCTTTCACGCCTAAACCACTGAACCAATTTTGATGAAATTTGGAACTGAGATAGATTAGAGCTTGGGAAAGGACATAGGCTACTTTTGGTTGCGAAAAAAGCTTAGGGGATTTAAATAGGGGATGAAGGTTTGTATGGAAGTTCGTCATTATATATAGAAGAAGATGACGACATGAAACTTTGCATTTAGGCACTTGATAAGAATTAAATAACCATTAATATTAGTTCCAACGTTTTTAAGATTTTTACCTATATGGGTAAGAAATACGAGATGAAAGTTCGCAGGGTAGTTAAAAATAAAACTGTCTGTGTTTACTATACGTACGTACGGAACTGCGCTCCTCTGAATTTAACGCGAACGAAGCCGCGGGCAACAGCTAGTATTTATTTATTTATGAGGTCTTCACTCCTCAAGAACCTTCAGAACCTCGGCCGTATTTTAATGAACCTAACCTGAAAATACCTCCTATACCTTACCTGTACTTGCTAAATACAATAAACCTCGATATTGTTCAATTACGTGACTTTCTCGTTCAACTAGGAGTAATTTTAATTTGAGCCGCCACAACTGCGCAGGCGCACAATAACCGTACCAAATCAACAATGGCGGACACAATTTTATTACAAATCATTTATATTGATTTTACATGCATTGTTGTTATTTATTTAATTGTTATATAAGCGATATAAATTTAACCGGCTTATATGCGCTAGGCTTTTTATGATTGAACTTTTCTCTGTGTTTATGATTATTAATCATCATCAGACTTCGGCATACAAAATTGTGTGTAGGAAATTTAATTTATGTCAAGATGGTCGAGCTCAGATTCTCCATCGCCTGATTGGAGGTGATCTTCTTCGTGCTATTTAAAAAGTTCTTTGCAAATACAAATCACCAGAATTTCTCGAGTACCTAATCATAAGCTAATAAATATTATATAGCCAAGTAAAGTATCAGCCCATATATGTCCCACTGATGCACGGGTGTCCTCCTCGAAATCAGGCGAGGAGGGGTATTTTTCTATAGTTGACGGATGCGCTGATCGGGTTGTAGGTTTCCTTTACGAGGTTTTCCTTCACAGGTGAGCGAACGATAGGCTCGTGCTTATGTTTAGGTTACGGACTTAGAAATTAAAAAAAAACTCATTTCAAGGCTCCAAAGGGGATCAGTATCGAACCCGGATCACTGCTCAAGAGAAAACCATACTCACTGAACCATCTTCACTCAAATATAAAAAATAAAAACATATTAAGAAACCATCAAATTTGGCGTACAAATAGTTTTTGTCTTTCAAATAAAATAAATTAATTAAACGAGGAGAAGTTTTTAATTAAAACCACGAGTTCGGCTCTAATCGAAATACATTGATTACGGGATAGAATAGGAACGTAAGGACGGTAATAGCTTCGGTCGTTCCCTCCTTAATGAACCACGTATATCCTCCCACCCCGTGTGGGAGGGACATTAATACCACTCCTGGGGGAGTATTGATGCTCTATTCCTCGTTTTGGTAAAAGATGGATCCTCTGATAAATACCTAAATGGAAATAGGTTTTACTAATGTAATACGTAATGGTATTGACGTCATTTTGATTGATTACAAGTAAAAATATGTGAGTTTTTTCATTATGAGAAAGCTCATCATTAACTTCATCAAGGAACACCGAAATATTGATGTATAAGTTATTTTGGTTTGCTGGTTATCTTGACGATTTTTATCAATAATAATAATAATATCTATAGACGCTTTTACACCACGTCAATCTGGTCCCGTGATAAATTCTCGGAGAGACTTGTGTTACGAGTACGAGACAACGGAAATACATAATATATTTTATAATTTTAATATTAATACTTACTTATATTTAGGATTTTTATTTTATAATATACATATTTAATATACGTCCATGATACAGGAACACAAAAACTTTTTTTTTTTCACCTGGTGAGATTCAAACCCGGTACCTCCGGCTTGTGCGCCAATGCGCTAACCACTGAGCCACAGATGTCGTCAATGGACGACAAAATGTCTAAATATTACTTTAGTCGTTTTATGACGTTTAGGGCGCCACTCCACTGTGGCACACGAAGCTACGTAAGTTGCAGTGGAGATAATCACATACATTTTCTTGCGAAGAAAATCTTATCAAACGTGTAGTTTTGTGCGCTGCAGTAGAGCTGTGTAATACACGTGCGTAGCTCCTCCGCCGAGAACCGCGAATTTATTGGGGATTTACCTTAGAAAGTAACTTGGTGTATGTAGTTCATTTTCATAACAAAATATTATATTTGGAGCTTGGAAGTCAAAAATATAATTTAAACTGAACTAATTCACTTTGATTTCAGCGAGAATTCTGTTGTTTTAATTTCATTAAATCCTCCTCTCTTACCGTGTCTATAAGTGACGCTTTTACCATTAGGTCTAGCTGTCCATTTGCCCCTCTTTCAAATCAAACTACAAATATTGTGTAAGCTAATATTGTAACTAACAAACTAACTATAATATGGGCATGAAATATTGATTTTCTATTCTATTCTAATGCAAGTTATTTTAAAAGAGGATAACCACAGCTTCAATTACCTACACTCTGTAACCTATTTCCCATAGAAAACCCTATAAGACGCGACTTCCATTCGTACACTCTTGTTGTCAGTTTTGGCAGTGCTATTTATTCTAGATGCTTCTTTGATGAGCTGAAAAAAAATGACAATGGTGAAATGATAAGAAAATTATCTAACAACCAAAAATTCCTGCACCTAATAATATAATGAAGATGCCTTACACACCCCATACTTAAACAAAACCGCAAACGAAATTCATGAGAATACCATTTGCGAAGATTGCGCTTCCCCTTGACTGTAAATAAGATGGGGGAAATACATTGACTTTTACTTATATATAAACATTCCCCTCAAGAGGAAAATCCCGGACTCCCCTCTCAGTACTCCCTTCCCGCGGCCAAAAATAAAAATGTCTTCGCGTGATGGCGTCTCGATTGCGATTCACAGTCGATTGGGTTTTGTTAAGATACGTTAAGTTTTACGGTTTTTGAGTTGGTTTTTTTATGTTATTTTATTGTTTGGATAAACACGTTTTTATAGTTAACAAAGCTACTAGCCGTTTCAATAAAATTTAATGATACCATTACACTGTAAAGAGTTATTTATGACTATATAATATTAGCAGTACGGGCGTCGCACCCAAACAATTTACGTTACTCGCTGATAATATGCTCTTCTATTGTTGACATAATTTTTCAAATCGATCTAGTACTTCTTGAGCCTATTCAACGCAAACAAACAGGCTATCAAATCTTTACTCTTATATAAGTAGTACGCTAGTATTAGTAACAAAAAGAATTAAAAGCTCGTTAAGTTTAAGCTCTGTCATGTTTTCAGCGACTACTTACATCAGGTGGCAAGTCTGTGTTTGCCTATCCAACTCATAAAATTAATAATGGGTACGAGCACAGATTTATGAATAAAGACAGATGGAGCATGCCGAACACGTGACTGACGCTTCAAAGCGAATACAAATTCAAAAGCGCTACAATCTAATATACGTTTAGAGTACGACGCTTTGTCAAGCACTTGAGAGCGCTTTTGAATTTGTATTCCCTTTGAAGCCTCACTAGGGTGTTCGGCATGCTCCATCTGTCTTTATTTATAAATCGGTGGATACGAGTATAACATATACAAGGTGTCCTAACAAATAAAT
Organism: Lycaena phlaeas; assembly: GCA_905333005.2. NCBI lineage: Eukaryota > Metazoa > Arthropoda > Insecta > Lepidoptera > Lycaenidae > Lycaena > Lycaena phlaeas. The sequence continues at coordinate 13,127,172 of HG995175.1, forward strand.
ACTAGATTAAATTTTCATGATATAGTTTCATGGTTGGTCCGTAAGATAAAAAAATAAGAAAATTGTATACCATGTACGTTTCCTGTTCAGACAACTAAGACTTCGATAATATCGGGATTTCTCTATCATCATTATCATCTTTTATATATCCTCTGCTGAACAATGGCCTCGCTCAATGAACGCCAACGCCAAGAAGACCCTTGCCACTCCTATCCGGACCGGCTACTGCACGGAGATCTTTTTTTTAATGAACCTATGCTGTTGGCCTTAAAGCCTTTAAGCTTCGTCGGAACAGTAGCTGAGCAGATGGCTCATCTAAGCACGGAGATCGTCATCCCATCTGGTCAACGGCCGACAGACACTTCGTCCACCTAAAATATTTCTCTATATGTAGGCTATTTAATTACTAATATCCGATTTTATAATAACTTTAACGTTTACGGCTCAGTAACGCGCAAACATCGATAAAATATTTTATCGTTTAAAAAACAATAATCAAAATTTATAGAGAATCAAACGAACTTACCTGTAAGTGAAGTTCGATGATTATTAAACGAGTGATTCGCCCAAGAGATTACAAGTATTCACAAGTAGTACCACGCGTACGTGCTGCCATCATACACACTTTTAAAGCAACTCTGGATAAAGAAAACTTGTTTTCTCCCCACTCACGCCTTCCTTAACAGCCCGTCGTCGTCTGCAGTCTCATACACGTTTCTGTCGTGTACGGCTTTCCTGTTAGCTATTTCGAAAGGGCATTACATCAATATAAATAATATGTATGTAATTAGGGTTTGGGAGGGTTTGTAATCTCTTGGGCGAATCACTCGTTTAATAATCATCGAACTTCACTTACAGGTAAGTTCGTTTGATTCTCTATTAAACTTCGTGATTCGCCCTTCGAGATTACAAGTATTCACAAGTAGTTGTTTAGAGAACTACGAAATAGCTCACTACACCGGTGAAAACACTAGTGTAGTTAGGTAATATTATAACAACAGTTTTTTAGATAATATTACAAGGCTTTTATTAAAATAATCGGAAAATATGTTTCATATAGTAAATAAAATCTATATATTGTGTATATATATATAATACATACATTAGAATTGACGTTTACCAATAGAAGTTGAAAAAACCCCAACCTACAAGGAAAGTGAGAAAAGGAATCAAATGTTTTGATACCAGTAGTTACTTCTCAGTTTTAAAATTTGACTTAAGTTTGTGACATCTAATCCATCCAGCGGTTCGTTTGATAACATCCATGTTGATACCAGTCATGCGGCAACAGATCAAGTAGCTGCATGTCTCGTACTATAGGCACTAAGCACTGGTGTGCCCACTATCCTGGACGGTAGCTTTTATTCATCGGCTAAAAATCTGTGAACTTACAGGCTCAAAAGTTTCCTGAAAAACTAACAAAGGGTAAATAACATTTGAAAGGCATTCTCTCAGAAGACATTTTCAAATAATAATCTAAGGTCCTAGTAAGGTAAATAGAAGGCGTCTCATATTAATGTATATTTAAAATTGGTTGAGTTCTAATAAACCCAGATTTTATAATATAAATTTTTTTTTTTTAATTTTGAATATTATTTGATAATTGAAATTAAGAATATTTGAACACGATACCCATACTTAATATTAAAAAAAGAGCACAATTTTTCAGTTGTATTATAATATTTTGGACGCGGAGTGCTTAGTCATATATACTGCGTACTATTTTCATAAAATAATTCTTAAATCGTTTACAATATTTGATATTACATTTTCAAATCGTATTATTTGAATACAATTAGTGCTAAAGCTCATTTAACGAAGTTAATGGGGAATAATTTAAAAATTAACTATTAGTTATCAATCCTAATCCTATAAAATGTATATTATTGACGATAAAAAATTGTACCATTGATAGAAACAAGGACAGATATTGTCTTATGGTATTATCCATAATAGACGCCAAAATAACATTACTTAACCCTTAATAAATGTTTATTATTATTATCTTTATGCATATAAGATACTCACAAAATTTATAGTAAAAATATTATTAATATCAGTTGTATTCGACGGCGTTTCGGGGCCTGCGAATGCTGCCCTGATAATCCTTATGTTCTGTAAAAAAGGCTGGCTAGACTATCAGGTATAATTACGACTCCCGAAGACTTATATTTTATTTATTTTTTACTTTGACTACTTTTTAAGAGTACAAGTCGTCACGTTTTTGAAAAGATTAGTTCCACTGAGTTTGTTTCGCCGGTTCTTCTCAGTGGGCTTGCTTTGGAACCGGTGGTAGACTCAATTGACTTTCAAAAAGATACTTTGATTGTACTATTTTGAATAAAAATTTTGACTTTGACTTTGACCTATGAAAAATGATATCGTGATTTGATTTGCTAACCAGCTGGCAAGAATATCTACTTCAGGTTTTTCGAAATTATTAAATTTTGAAAAGTATAGTCGGCTAACTCCTATTCTATATCAGAATTAACGCAAACGGGATTCTGCGTCGGCCTCATAGTTGTCTTGTGAGCTAACGTAGGATGCGAACACATTATCATATAGATATAGACCCTTTTGATACCACTTCAAGTGTGTCGGTTAATATCATCCTATTTACATAAATATTATTTGTTTATGTATATAGCAGTGGAGTTGTCAATTCTCAACGGAACGTTTAATTTTATGTCTTGCATAATCTACTGATTCCGAATTACTATGCGACAACAAAATGCACCTTTAGCTATAAGTAATCGATGTGATGGTAGAATCCTGCTTAAGAATAGCTATTTCATCCCCTGTACCTGTACGAGACTAGTCAGAAAATAATGCCGTTCGACAAACGCCTAACCGTATGGGCTAAAACATTCATCATTATTATTAATCTAATAGTGGAAATCGTAAATAAACATATTGGTAAATAGATATATTGGTCGTAATCATTTTCTTGTAAATAAAGATAAATTAACCCATAAGTTTTTTGTATATAACCAGCCATATTGTAATGTTAAAACAAACCGATATTAGTGATTCTATCAAGTGCGTAAAGCGTCGCAATTTCTTTAGTCTCTTAAAAAATGTTTAAACTAGATTATTAATAATTATCATTATTATTGTAGTAATATCTATGGGCGCTTTTACACCACGTTAATCTTGTTCCACGCTAAGTTGTCAAGGTACGTATTTCGGACAACGAAACATATCTTATACTTTTTAATATACATAAGATATGCAAGATTTTCACATCCATGACCCAGGAATACAAAAAACTCTTTATTCCCAGGTGGGAATCAAACCCTCTAACTCCACCTTCCGTGCAACCCGCTAACTCAATGGTAAGCGCGTTGCTCAAGCCCACCCCCGATAGCTTAGCACCTAATAAGTCTAGGTTACCTAAGAATGTCATAACCGATCCTGTTGATAAAATCACAGAACTGTTAAAGCGCGACGCTGAAGCGCGACGTAAGCTACAACACACACTCAGACATAACACAGCCGGTGTTAGGCACACATTCACACCGCATGGGCCCCGGGGTCGTATGCGACGTCGAACCCTACACTCCGTTGACCAGTTGATCCGGATCAACCGCGACAGCATAGGCTCAGATCAGCTACGAGTCGACACCAATATAGACCGTGTAATCACCGATAGCACTCTGCTATCGGCAGCTTGCTCGGGTCCCGCGCTTGACCCGCCTCCCCCGCTACCGGGGGAGGGGAGGGCCGGCCCTCACGATAGGTTTCTAACGTCACCCGTTCCAAACCAGTCGACCGTAGCTTACCAAGTTAGGTACAAACCCGACGCCATGAACATGGCGGGGGGCAACCCCCCAAATTTTTAACGTCATAGGATGATCCAACCGGATCACCCCATTTCCGATGACGCATAACGGTCACTAGGACCATTAGCATAGATCCAACCGAAAAAAAAAAAAAAAAAAAAAAAAAAAAAAAGTTGCTCAAGCCATAGAGGTCGTTAAATAAATAAATCGTAGAGGCTCTTGCTTATTTTTGTTTGTCTAAAAAATAGATATAATAAGTCCTGGTTACGTAAAAATTGCACAAGCTGGTTGCATGATTTCTGTAAAATGTAAGGCGACTCATTGATCCTTTTTAACCACTGAAAACGCAAGTATTTGTTACACTGATTATCACAGATTTATAAATATATATTAATAAATCTGTGCTGATTATGAATAGCTATAGAAAAAATTTTGGCATGTTTATGCACATTTGACATTTGACAATTATTAGAAATAAGTTTTAAAGCTGTTCTATAATCAAGTTTGAAAGTGTGGCGCGGATATACATCAGTTGAAATAAACCATTATTTCGATTACTCTTCTTTATAAGAAATATGCCATATAAATTGACCAGAACATGGTTTACATTCATGTATCGCATCTAATAAAAGTAAATAATTTATTTCCCTAGTCATTTCCCTGTCATACGCAATATTTGTGGGTCTATTGACTGGTATGTTAGTCTGGGTAACAGCAGAAAGAAAAGGTATACGTAAACCTTGTACTCAAGGCAATATCAAGAATCAATATCTGCGCCTACGCCTTATTTAAAAAATTTAAGTCTACCTGCTTCCAGCGGGTGTTGGTCAGGAGCGCCATCTACCGATCCACATGAAACCGCCGCTTTTTTCAGCACCGGTGTCCGCTTGTTGTTCTGGCGCCGCTCCGCTGCTGGCTGTTGCTGGCACCGCCAGCCGGCGAGATTAGCTCGGATTCGGTTGCGTGTACCGAGCACCCGGAGTCGGTGGCGGCTCTTACCCAAGTTTAAAGCCTAACCTGTACTAGAGGTGGAAAAGTTAGTTACGACTCGTGGTCGTTAGCGACCTAGTCTTTGTTATAGCAGACCTACTCTGCGTCAGTCGTAAGAAATGGCTTTTATAGATGTCAACTTTTCTTGTAAATCTCCTCCGAAAAAGCTGAGCTGGTCCCGTTTAAGATACTTCGTTATCTTCTACGCTCTTGTCTAGAGAAGCCGTTAAAGTATTCCCATATAGTCAACATAGCATAAAAAACGACTTACCTCACTCGATATTTTTTATTGATTATCGCCATTGTTGCGAGACATGAAGATCATTAATTATGAGGTTAGAATTTGAGTCACACCGTACATGGCAACAGCTAGTGGATTTTCTAATAACATGTTATGCCTTTTAAACATTTTCCAAAATGTCTTTAATATCTTCTCCAATGTAATTTACCTTAATATAGGCTTATCGGCTCTAGCTGTATTTATGTACCTATTAGTCCCCAATGTTTCTCTGATTTTTTGGCTCATAGCCTTGATGCCAAGGATAGCCAGGATAGAGTGCTGATCTTCAGACGCGAGATAAATTTGAAAGATTATTACCCACTACTACTCAACAGATTGAGGGTATCAAAAAAAATATATAAATATTAAATACTGTTAATTCCATCTTTGTCGATGATCATTAGCTTCTAGTATAGTTTTTGTAATACAGTCTCACGGGCTGTACTCTAAAAAACATCCAATGTATTCACGACGCAGTCTCACGGATTTTGTGTTCAGGGCACAATCTCACGGATTTGTGTTCACGACACAATCTCACGGATTTGGGCTCACGAACAATCTCACGAGTGCGTTCTAGAATAAAGTGCATCAATAAAAAACCACACAACGCCCAGTCCAGAAAAATAACTCCATTATTGTTGAGTGTGGTTATGTAAGCTCATCTTTGTCAACGATCGTTAATGCTTGGTATCATTTTTGTGATACAGCCTCATGGGCTGGCTGCACTTCGAAAAAACATCCAGTGTATTCACGACGCAGTCTCACGGATTTTGTGTTCAGGGCACAATCTCACGGATTTGTGTTCACGACACAATCTCACGGATTTGGGCTCACGAACAATCTCACGAGTGCGTTCTAGAATAAAGTGCATCAATAAAAACCACAACGCCTAGTCCAGAAAAATAACTCCATGATTGTTAAGTGTGGTTATGTAAGCTCATCTTGTCAATGATCGTTACTGTTTTGCATAGTTTCTGTGATACAGTATCACGGGCTGTACTCTAAAAAACGTCTAATGTATTCACGACACAACCTTCTAGGCTGTTTTTTTTTTTGTTAGTGGGTAATAATTTTTCAGATCAATCTCAATATCGCATTAAGAAGAAAAAAAAAATTACAAAAGATAATATTAACTGAATAAATAATTTTTGATTTACCTTCATTTATTGTATTCGCTCGTGTTATTATTTTGAGCATGACGAATAAAACTATGGAGACCTATTTTGCGATCTCTAGCCATTTTTCGTTCCAATCCTTTATTTTTCCTTTTCATCGTAATTCTTGCGTTTTTCCATGTCTAATATTCTATAGTGACACAGCTACGAACTTTCAGTATGCTAACTTCACTTAGAAAGAAAAATGCGTGTGCGATGGCCGGCACACAAAACGTGTATGAGACTGCAGACGACGACGGGCTGTTAAGGAAGGCGTGAGTGGGGAGAAAACAAGTTTTCTTTATCCAGAGTTGCTTTAAAAGTGTGTATGATGGCAGCACGTACGCGTGGTACTACTTGTGAATACTTGTAATCTCGAAGGGCGAATCACGAAGTTTAATTATAATTATTGTCTGTAAAGGCACAATTTAATTATGTTTCAAACGCCGACATGCCGTAACGACATTATTAAATTAATCCATATGAATCTGTCGGATGTGAAATATGTTGTCGTAAAATACCGATCGTAAAACCCAACATCTGTCTCTTAGCCTTATAATAACGGTCAAAGCCAGCCCAGGATAAGGTCACTGAGGACGGGAATTTGGAATATAAAATTATTTGGAACGGGATATTTACCATATTTTTCTATTTTTATTTCATGGAGCTCGATATTTCTGCATTGTCTACAAATATCTTGTTCTCGTGAACTCCTGAACATGACTTAGAAATTATGGAAGTGAAAATATAAAATCTTATTTTAAATATATTGCATTTTGTTTTCTAATGCTTTCGCGAATTTCACTTATGACAATAGAACTTTTATCAAACCAAGTAGAGGATTCGCGCGATCATGGTGGCTGTAAAGTATCCAAAACGTCAAGCATGCAAAAAAACTTAACTTAAGTAAGAAAGTATTAATCCATATATTATTTCTCATTGCTGGGCACGGTTCTCCTCCTCGAAACCAGGCGAGGAGGGTAATGGGCCATAGTTCACCGATGCGCTGGCCCAATTCGGGTTGGTGAACTTCACTTACCTTCAAAGTATTTCACTCTGATCAGGTATGCAGGTTCTCACGATGTTTTCCTTCACCGGTGAGGAAGACTATCGTCATTTCCTTGAAATGCATTAAGAAGTTTAGTAAAAACCTATTTCCATACGGGGGTCAAAACCGAACCCGGAACCTCTCGCACATGAAGGATTCGGCAGCCTTTCAGACCTCGTTATAAATCATTTAGCTTAATTCGTTTCGTTTATGTGGGTTTCGTCAAATGAACACACTGTATATAAAAATATATATAGTATTCATCAATAAAAATTGATTTTGAGTTCTTACGGAAGGTTTTTGTGTTGTTATTTTCATTAAAAAAATAGCTCGCAAATGGAGAAGACTCTAACATATCGGCAGTCATGATAACTTGTAAACATAATCGTTTGATTTTAGACGGGAGATTAAGATATAATGAAACTTAGTTGGCTATTAAGGCACTTTTTATATAATTTACTAAATCACACTAAAATATTCGACAGCTCCATAAAATGTCCACTTCATAATCTTGTGGTCATAATCCGAAAGCTTACTACGGGCTTTTGAACATAGCTGCCAGTTACTAATAAAAAAAAATATGTTTACATCAAAGGATTATCCTTTGCTTTTCGTATCTTTATAATTATTTGATATTATAGAGATGGGTTTTAAGTTCAGATGTCGATATCTTTATCGAAATCCTTATACATAAGAGCCATTTATGGCTCCAATGTACTTTAAGGCTTGTGAACTTAGTCTCTATAGTGTAAGTATTCTATGCTGCAATAGTAGTTTTAAAAGTAAAATTCGAAAGGGGGGCGCCCCCCTCCGTGGCACTTAGGGGGCGCGGTATTCCGCGCGCGTTTCTCTGGAGAGTAGGTGTTTGGCTAGTCAAATCCAATAAGGTCGACGAGTCATTAGCGGATGAAGTTAAACTAAGCTAGCTCCCCTAGAGGTGTTTGTGGCCGGAGACCTTAACGTCAAGTCCACGGCGTGGGGCAATCCGATCACGAACCCGAAAGGGAGGGAAGTGGAGGAGTGGGCGCTAGCTGCCGGACTGTCCCTGCTCAACAGAGGGGCAGTCCAGACGTGCGTTGGTCGGGAGGTTCCGTGGTAGTACACGACGTCGTGGGGACTGCCGAGTCGTAGCCGGGCAGTCCCCCTATTGTGGAGAATCTGGTCTTGCCGGGACCAGTCTGTCGCTGAGGGTATCCCGTCGCCTGCACAGATCCGGGCCCCTTAAAGTAAGTAACAGTGTATGTTCTTCAATAAACGTTTATTATTACTATTATTATTATTATTATTATTAAATATAGCGGCTGAAGGCTCACGCAGCGGTTTTAGTGGGGTAGGGCACCCAAATGCGAGTCCCCACACACGCCAGTGCGCCTACCCAGGCCCTGGTAAGGTCGTAAATGATTTCCGCTGCGTCATCAAAAAAAAAAAAAGTTAAACTATTAGTCGGAGGACGAGAGTGAAGTGTTCACTAGCTAGAAGTATAGAGAATAAAGAATACTTATACTACTAACTAATGATAATGACGGTATATATACGGTAGGATACCTAGCGTAATTCATCTCCTGTAACTCTGCATTGCATTCTAGATCATCCAGCACTAAGAGAATAGTGTAACAGTAGAGTATTGAACCTGCATCGCAATGTGTGAATATTGACCGGGTCGCAGACCATAACTATCAAAGGCTGTAAATACCCAATGAGCCTATACCACGTCTTCGTAGACTGAAGAAAAACCAAACTCTCTTACGCCCGAATATTCAAACGCAACTCAAATTAAAGAGCTGCTTACATTTTGATGATATATGGATTTAAGGCGCGCTTAGTAGTTTGAGAAGCTCTCAAATATTTCGAACTAGAAAATACTTAAAATAAACTAAAAAACATAACTCAACAATATATGGAGTTAACGCGTGTAAATATGTCTGTCTGATAACAGTCACCTTAGCACTTTATACACAAATAGTATTATTTAATTAAGTAAACATGTACATTATTGTTTCTCGGTAAACCCATTATAATTAGCTTTTATACAATTATTATATCGTAGCCATTATCATTAATGTACACTGTAAATTATATATTATTACAATTATTGATAAACAGCTCTAATAATGATTATTTATTTACTAGTAGAATAGAGCACTTGAGTGGCGGGGGGGGGGGGGGGGGGGTAGTTGAAAGAGGCCTACTTCTAGCAGAGGAGGAGGTTGATGAATATGATCATAACTATGATTATATAAATAGATGATTTTTTTTATCATACAAATATTTACGGATTGCCGTATATATACATTTTTATTATTATTTGTTAGCGATTAATTTATCGATTGACAAAAAATATACATTCATTTAAATTTGTTTTCAATTTTTCTTACATTATTTTTTTAAAGCTGCCATTTTTATTACTCGTATGATCGATGTTATAATTAATGGAATTTATTCCATGGTCTCCGAAAGCAACGACGGCATATATTCAATGTGTCCAACTTAGCTTTAATAGATGCACTGATTTTATTTTGCTAATTTTCCCAGTCGGCTCGCCTTGGAAAGGTATTTAGTTGATATAGCTACTTTATTAAGTATTACATACGATAAAAAATGTCATCACATAATAGAGCGTCTAACTAAAAGTTATAAATTAATGTTTAAAATATTAGCAATCAAAACTACGGAGTATTTGAGAAAAAAAAAACAAATAAGAAAAAAGATGTAGTCTCAGCTTAATATGTGACATGAGGTCATAATACAATATAACAATGATAACAGTTAACGCCACTTAAAAAATATCATTGAGATTAACATGTCACACAAAAATGGAGATAATTACCAGTCGCTAGTTGAAATATAACATAATTATATTATACACTCATGGAATACACGCAAATTCAGATTACAATGTTACAATATTAGATTTACAGTTAGCCAATCCTAGTATAATAATAATATAATATTATAAATGTGAAATTTTTTGAGGATGTTTGTTACTCTTTCACGCAAAAACTACTGAATGGATTTTGATGAAACTTCATAATTATATAGGTTATATATCAGATTAACACATAGGTTATAATTCATCGCCGTATTCCCACGGAAACGCGGGATAATATAGACTATATCATCTCGCTAAGATGATATAACACAAAACAGGCCCCTTTCCCATTGGGCACTTTGGGCAACTGCTCATTGCGTCTCAATCCATGGGGCCTTATTATTGCTACCGGAATATGATTTACTAATTATAAAATATGTGATGAAAAATAATATACCTTTTCATTCTCGTTGTCAACATACTTTGATATTATGATAGCAAGAGTCGCACTGCCGAAATTCGAATGCCACCAACACAAGCAATTAACTTCAATCTTCCACCATAGCACATACGGTATTTTTCATCTAACATAAGTTACAGTCCCTTATGACAAAAAATCACTTTATAATGTAACCACTTTAATTAAATCTTACTAGGCGTCGCTTGCTAAATTCGAATTATCGTCTAACGCTGAGCATCGAAAATTGTAGTGCTCGATAAAAAATCGTCGCGAAACGCTTTCGTGTGAACAAATACATGGGTGTCCATTTGTCTCATTTAGACGTTTTTACACACGGTCAAAAATCGCCCGTGCAAACGGGGTCTAACGGCTTGTTCAAATTTGTTTTTCTCGACGCTTTTTATACTTTACAGCAAATATCTTAGGAGTGGAAGGCCATTATACCCTGATAGGTCACGTGCCTACGTAAAGCACAAAGTAACAGTTACTATACAAATAATAATAATAATTTCCAACGTTGTCAACAGGTATGGTTCCAAAACCGTCGGGCGAAATGGCGTAAGAAGGAGCACACAAAGAAGGGCCCAGGAAGGCCTGCACATAACGCGCACCCCCAGTCCTGCTCCGGGGAGCCCATCCCGCCCCACGAGCTCAGGGCGCGCGAGAGGTGAGCAGATTACAAGCCATAGTGTGCCCATGTCCACTATTCATTAACAGCTGGTCCTTAAGACCCAAACATCCGTTAGGAAGTTACTGATTGGAATTCCAAAATTTTAATGAATTACAAAAGGAAAAAATATGAATTATCCTATTAATAATACAAACGCGGAAGTTTGTAAGAACGTAAAGAAGTATGTTTGTTACTCTTTCAAGGTTAAACTGCTGAATGGATTTTCATCCAATTTTGCAATATTATAGCTTCCACATAAGAATAACACATAGGCATGTATAAAGATATTGTGTTAATTGTGCTAAATAGAATCCTGCGGTTACTAAATAATAACTAGTAGTTAAAAATAAAAACTTCCAGCTAGTTTTCAATCGTTTTTTAGAGATCGTTTAGTATTATAGATATTAAATATGACGATCGTATTCAATATATTATGTAGAGTACTAAAGAATACGACCTCTTTTTAACATTGTCAATATTTTGTTATTTTTTTTTAATTTACGGCCATGAAATTCTCCAGACATCCTGTGTATTTATTATATGCAGAATATACATATCTACGTATCATACATTTATAATAAAAAAGGAAATAAATGTTGCAATACAGCTGAATCGATTTAATATTAGGTTCTATGCTAATTTGGCCCTATTATTTCAACAGGGCGCGAAGAAGAAAGAAGCTGGCAAAAGCGTTGGAGAGACAGGCGAGGAAGCTGCGGGCGAAGGGCATCGCTGTTGACCTTGAAGCCCTGAAAACCGAATATCTGGCACAGCATAGAAATAGCGGATTGTATTCCGACTCAGATGGAGAAGTGGAAGGAGAAGAATGCATGATAGACGTGGTAGGAGGCGATTCTTGCCACGATTCTGGCCCAGAAGACTTTTCACTATCAGGAAGACTCCGGGCGCCCTCTGGTAATGACGTCATCAACAACTCTGACAGCTCGACATCAGACGGACATTCCGCGAGGAACTTCAGCCCATTGCCAGAACCCCAGCCGTCCTTCTTCAAACAATTCACATCCGCGGGTGATTTCGAGAAATTCGACTTCGACTCTGGCAGAGCGGTCTCCTTAGACCTCAGCGGGACCTCGAATACAGACCAGGACCTTACAAAAAATGGGGGATCAAGGAAACATAATCCATTCAGTATAGAATCACTGCTTAATACGTGAAAATAACTTTTAGCGATAGATTTGTCTACAGAGGCTCCTGGACTAAACATCACTTGTACAAACTTAATATTTTGTAAATGTTCTTTTGCTTTAATGTTAACGAACTCTTATCATTAGTTTTAATCAAGGGTCACTCCGTAATTTGAAGGCCTACAAACTTATTTTTATCTCCTTTAAACACTGACCCTTAATGTTTATCAGATTTGAATCTGTACTGCTTCCGTCTACAAGTTACGGAGGAATCTCCCAGCTTCTTCATAAGACTTATAGGTACCAGCTAACATATCCTTTGTGAATACTACGTGTAGGACTTGTATTATATAGTTTGTAGTGTATATAGAAATATCAATATATTTATTTCGTAAATATTAATATATAATTTAAAATATGGGGCAATAACTTAATTCATATATTTGTTGATCTTTTAATTATTTTATTTGGTGATTTATTGAATTGTTAAGAGTTAAATTATTAACAACGAAAAATATATTATGCTCTCGGAAACTTACGATAAAATACATCTTTATGTATCACATCTACTTTATAATACATTTTATACATCCATTCAAATTTATAAATTATAAAAGTAGTACTGAACACGAAGATTTATAAATAAATACAGATGGAGCATGCCGAACACCCGAGTGACGCTTCAAAGCGAATACAAATTCAAAAGCGCTCTCAAGTGCTGGACATAGCGTCTCTAAGCGTCTATTAGATTATATTCGCTTTTGAATTTGTATTCGCTTTGGTGGCGTCACCCGTGTCTTCGGCATGCTCCATCTGTCTTTGTTTATAAATCTGTAACTGAACATAAATAGTTTTCAAGTTATAACAATAATACTAAGATGTGTTCGTCAATTTTCTTCTGAGCAAACGGCTACTTGTACTTAATTTTTATTTCCTTTAATTACTTTTTAATTGGAATATAAATGAAATATTTTATTGCGTATTTATTTTATTATTTAATATTTCAAGCATTACTTTAAAAATTCTATATCAAATTAACCATATGCTATATAAAATCTTGAATCGTAAAGAGTACAATAATTATTATCGAAAGGCATAACAATTGCGCGCCAATTAGTAAAACAATATGGCCGAGTTCATTACAATCTCAACAATAAATATTTTCGTTCAGAACTTGATATTATTGATTATAATATTTTTATATTATCATGCATATGTTCATGAAAGTAATTAATTACATGTTAACTAGCATTATTTATCACCAAAAATGTATTACTTACTTAAATAATATTACTTATGAAAAATAGAAAAAAGTTAATGTAATAATGTTTAAAATTTAATTAATTTAATAATTGCAACCTTTTTTATGACACTTCAGAAATACTAGGGCAAAGGACTTGTACCCAGCTCTTAAAAAATTAAAAATCTTCTGAAATACTAAGGCAAAGCATTGTATCCAGCTCTTAATAAATTAAAAAAAATCTGAAACATGGAAAAGGACTTGTATTCAGCTCTTAATTAATTTTAAAAAACTTCTGAAATAGGAAAAATGATTATTTATTCCTTCATGGTTGATAGGAAATTATTTCAGGTTTTTTTGTTATTTCATTGACTCGTAATATTTAAATTTTTTACACAAATAACCAGTAGGCACAGTCAAATACGACAGACACTAAGGGCCTGTTTCACAATCTCCAGATAAGTTCCCAATAGGTTATCGGCAACATATTTGACAGATAGAGTATGGAGTATCTGTCAAATATGTTGCCGATTGCCTATTGGGCACTTAATTGGTGATTGTGAAACAGGCCCTTAATAAATTATAATACATATATTACATATCTACAATCTGTGTTGTGTTCCTCCTTTGATGGATATTTGTTTTTCCATTTCACTTAATATTATTGTAATATCCATAATATCACAGTTTCTAAGATGTTTAGCAAACTACATATTATTTATCATATAAATACAGATTGAACATTTTTTTTTATAAATACATGTACAAACGTTTTTTGTAATGTTCTTTTTTTTTGTATAATTATAAAACACTAAAAGTAGCCCAAAATCAAAGTACAGTCGGGATCATAAATATGTTCAATGCATAGATTAATTATTTTTGAATAAATATTAAATTGGATACTTAATAACACCTAAATTAAATAGATTCTGACAAAAAATAAAAAAATTGTTTGTCTCGATTATATTATAATTATTATGTTAATTATGTCATACTTAGAAACTTCCTGATTATTTTATATATTACGTAAACACTTTTTTGTTATTATATTATATACGAATGACAACGTAACAAAGTATAATAAAGTAAGAAAATTATTTGTTATTACATATTCGTGGTCCCCGTACGTTTTGTAGCTGGAAATATTACATTAGGTACAAAATAATTAAGTTAATATATATTTATAGACGAGAATAAGACGTGATACATATTTGTAAATTAACTATCACTTAATTTAAGATGTAAAAAGTATGTTATGTGAGTAATTTATTGAATCAAAATATAACATGATAAAAAAAATGGTTTCTTTATTACCGTCTTCACTAATACTGTGCGAGAATAAACGATACCAGATTTACATATGAATTTGTTAACCTTTGGCCCACCATTGCTAGACCTTTGTCGTAGTGGAAATCCCTTTCGGGGACCTACCAGGGCCTCAGGTAGGAACACTGGCGTGTGTTGGGACTCGTATTGGGATGCACTACCCCAATAAAATCACTGCGAGCGCCTTCAGCCGCTTTCTGAGAGACTGAGATTCGCAGGCAACAGGAACCCTCAGCGACAGATCATTAAGTTGTCTCACAGAAGGAGGCCGTCGCTGTCCATCTATCGCAGTGAAGAGCTTTGACAAAGACAAGTCCCCTCCGAACCATCTCCAAACCAAGGTGGCTCCCCCCCCGCCTCCCCCTCCTCTTCCAACCAGGACAATCCACCTTGTATATAATAGTTAATACACTTAATTATGAAGACAGCCCAGAAGAGAAGATCATATTATATGGTATAAAAGGCGGAATTTCAACTATTTATTTATATTACTATAATTGGTTCTTCCAATAACTATAATTATGTCAATTCAAACGAAGAAAACGTATCAGACACTGATTCCGGTGGTAGAAGCTCGGCCACAAACGAGGCTTTGAATTCGAACACATAGTCTGTTTACTGTCTGTCTGGCAACCGCTTAAACAAGTTTTTATAATATGATGATTTTAACCCGTGACACCGGTGAAGGAAAAACACGGCGTGGAAACTTCTACGCCTGATGAAATTTAAAATTTGGCCCAATAATGGCCGCATGATTTCGATGTGGAGATTTATGCCCCAAAAAGACATAGGCTGTGATAAAGAAGATAAATTATTGCCCAATATCCAAATCTAGATTCTAAAATCAATGAAATCAGTAAAAAGATCCAAAAGCTTCATATTTTTATTACAAAAAAAGCTCATGCAGATGTGTTTATAAATAACTAAGCCATTGTGTACGTATTCACACATTATGGCGCGTTAAACTTACACCGTGTTATTGCATGACGTATTTTTTTCGCTTAATGCACAAATGTCACGCGCATTGTGGCCATACAGCCATACAGCCACGGGGGTCAAATATCAAAGCTGGCCGGCGGTAATTTGCCGGATAATTTGACCGCATTTAAAATTATTAACGTTGTAAAATACGAGTTTCGCTTCGTATTATTGTTTTCTTGTACTTAAGCGAGTTTTACTTATAATGAAATCGAAAACGATTTATCAAGAATTTTATGTTTCACTATTTCGGATACTTTAAAAGGTCAAAGGATTTATTTATTTATTGATAAGTAAATATAAATCGAACTCTCCTTCATAATTTAATCAAGACGCGGATGGAAACCCCGAGATTTTCTTCGGAGAAATAGGTTTATACTAAAAACGAGATAACCGTAACATGACTAGTTTGACAAGCCTGTGATAAGGATCAGCAATAGCTCCGGCAACCGGCACCGGCCACTAAAATATCCTGTCTAGTTAGCGGCTATCAAAAAATACACTAGCGTGCAAATAATTGCGGTCAGCGGGAACCACTTAATATATTTTATTATTATAAACTACAATATTTCAGCTTGTCATGAACAATGTTGAGGTTTTCTAGATTACAATTTAAGCCTCAGCTAGCACTTTTTTGTGGATACCACAATCATGCTATTTTTGCGTTTAAAAGTGGTGAAACTGAAGAAAAAAAAGGTGTGTGTGCGATTCACACACGATAGAAGTGAAACACATGTTAAATGCCCAAATACAAGCAAGTATTAAACAGTGTGCAATATACATACACACCGACATTTGCTCTCTCGCTCTTTTGTATTTGTGTCTCTTACATGTCGTTTTTTCCGTTGCATCCAGTTTGAAATCAAACGATTCTAAAGAAGTTTTACTTCAATAAGTATATTTTAGATAGTTATATATATCATCATCACCCTTTACCCGTCCACTGCTGAATGCCTCACTCAATGAACGCCAAGACGACCGATCCCTTGCCACTTGCATCCAACACGGACCGGCCACTGCACGGAGATCGTCTTCCCACCTGGTTAGTGCCCGACCAATTCTTCGTCTACCTACACGGCCTTCACTCTTTAACCTTATTGGCCTATCGGCCATCCGTTCTCCGGATTTTTTTTTTTTAAACCAAATTACAAACAAGTTACAAATTCATGAGAACTGCCACTTCAACGAGCTTATTCTTCACGAGATATTGGTTACTTTAGTTAAAAATTAAAATACATATATTTACTTTATTCAATTATTTTTTTGTTTCTCAGCTAAATTTGATAGTGAGCTTAGCGATATTCGTGTAAGTGACGTAACGACAATATTTTAGCATTTATAAATGCTTAAACTACAATGGTTGAAAATGTGGAAATCAAAAAATTCGGATGCAGACAAAAAAAAGTAAAGTATCAACTCTTTATGTCCCATTGCTGGGCACTAGTCTCCTGCTCGAAATCAAGCGAGGAGGGTAATGGGCCAATAGTTCACCGCGCTGGCCCAGTGCGAGTTGGTGAACTTCACATACCTTCAAAGACTTTCAATCTCATCAGGCATGCAGGTTTCCTCACGATGTTTTCCTTCACCGGTGAGCGAGCGATGGTCTCATGTTTAGGGTGCACTTAGAAATTTAGAAAAACCCATTTCAAGGTCAGGATTGAACCCGGAACCTCTCGCATAAGAGGCCGAGTCCATCCACTATTGGATTATCGTCGCTTGACATGCAGACAATCATAAAGTTAATATTGATGATTTCGCATGCGATTCGAATACCTGTCCCCAATATTTTTATACGTCTAATATGGCTAGTGTATTAAACGTACCTAAGTCATCCATCTAATCTCATGATCCCACCACACCGTAGCAGGATCTGCATACATAATTCATAGGGCATTTACATAATTAATAATATCGAATTACCCTCACTCAGATATACGTAGATACCCTGGAATTATATAGAGCTGTTGTGTATGTAAAGTTTTGATCACCGTAGGATGTATTCAAGAGCAATCATCTCTATAACTATCTACATATAAATTTATCCAAGGACGGACGGACGGAAGGGTTTAGGGGCCCTGGGCTACTTGGGGCACACTTTACTAACTTATTTTTATTAATTGTATTTATTGGCATTTGTAAATTCATATGAAAATATTTTTATATAAGTATAATATTTTATATGAAATAATTTTCATATATAATATTTCATAATATCGTTTTTAACTGCACGGGGCCCTGAACTAGCCCAATATGCTCCACCCTGCCCACTCCTGAAGTGGTAATGTAATATCAGACTGTCCTATTACTGAGTACTCGATGCCAGTAGTCAAAGTTGTATGAGCAACAAGGAACTAGCACCGATGTGGCTAATTCTTTGCAACGCAACTAGTAGAATCGATATGGTACTGCGTCTTACCCGACTATTTCCCGGACCACTATTGTAATTATAACGTAGTCCGCCAAAACCGCATAGTTACAAAACTAAAGAATTCTAACAAACTGCGCAGAGAAAATGCCCCCCGGAATTAATAAAAATAAGCGTTTGGTCGGTTTAAATAGGTTTGCTAATAAAAGTAATGCATTTATCGTCATGATAATGAAAAGCACTTCGTCAGTTATATATTATCATCGAGAATATAGCCGGAATAGAGCGGTAAAGTTGGGGGTTTTGTATGAAAATAAGTTCCGCCAAATTTGTGCTGCGACACGGCGCCGGTTCTTGAGTCTTATTGACTGGCTGATGGCACTTATGGATGATTGACTGATCAGACATAACGCATAGATCACTGGTTGTGCTAATTGATATTATATCAGGGAGAAATCACTGACCACTTCGTCCGGATTTTTATTGCTCATTATTACTTTACCCGGCTATATGCTTGATGTATACATATAACTAATACTACAAATAATTTTTTGCCTATTTTTCAAATGTAAAGTACAGGCCGCCTTGAAAGGAGAGAATAAATAAAACTATAAGAAGCTATGACGATTTTCATGCAACGTCTAGTGGTTATTCCTAAGGTCTAAATCTATAGGGTATTAGTTATATATTTTTATACTATGTATATCATAGTCAATGTGCAGACGTTAGTCTTTACTTACAACCAGATGACCGACCGTTTGCCGTTTTATAAAAAAATTGAGCGAAAAGAAAGAAAAATGTTGAGCACAAAGAATTACCAAGTCATTATGGTTTATGCAAATGTAATTCATTTTCAAACGATTCAATCCAGCGCGGCTGACTTTTAATTTGGGCGGGTTATCGGCACATTCATCTTTTTACTTCACACAAATTATTTGTAATGTTGTAATAGTGCTTGTGTAATTAATTGATTCTAAATTTCATTATTATGGTAATAATACACGATTCGAAAGACGTAGCTCATGCGGACTGTTCACTATAATACCTAGGAGGTAAAACTTTTACAAGTTTTTTTAAGAGTCAATAAATGTAGATCATAATATTGAAAATGAAGGTTTAAGGACATAGGTCATATAATCATTATCATGCCCCATTTTCCTCGTAATATGGCGCGAGGACGTGAAACATGGCTTCTTAATTTAAAACTGGTTCGAATTTCAAAAGTTTGTCGTAGCTCAATCGTGCTTTCATAGAACGTGCTATCCTGGCCGTTTCTTTGGCAAATGAATTCGAAACCACATCATGTTGAAGTGGTAGTAGACTAGTCACACAGGAGCGCGGATGACCGAAGGTCTAATAAAGTTCCAGAGTGGAGGCCGCGAGGTTGGCGAAGTCTTAGTCGGCCGGTCCGTGTTGGATGCGAGAGTTCATTAAAGGAGGCCAATGTTCAGCAGCGGACGAATAATGGCTGATGGTGATGATGATTAATTTGTCGAAGAGGATAATAAGTTAGTTTAAGCTGGTCCAAAAAAAAATGATCATATGCTGTCAAAACCCTTTAGTTTTTTTTGCGAGAGAAGCAATATCGCTACTCAAGCAGTTTACACTTATTGTACTCCTATGTTTACACTTCAAAAATAATATCATCGATTTTTGGACAAGTTAATTTCAGACTCAAGTACGTTATTGTCGTCTTGAGGACTTACAGTACCGTATAGTCCTTTCTGTGTCAAATATTTTAATATTCATCAAACAAAAACCTTCGGGCTTTGAACCTTAGATCTCGCTCGTTCGTCCTCACGCGGTTGTTAATCCGTCTGTGCGGGGGTAACTCCATGACACGCCCCTGATACAAATCAAACGAACAAACGTAATCACTTTATTATTACGCGACACCTTTCCAATAGGGTTGTACAAGGTTTTGTATGTGAAACATCTACTCCGCCTTTCTTGTAAAATCTACTCGAATGCCATGACGACAAACTGCATGACGCGGTCATTTCTTAATTTTATTAAATCCTTCAATTCTGTCGGGCGTTCTGTCGGAGCTAGTTGGACAACTAGACTAACGTCTAGCAAAAGCCGACTATTGATCCAGCGACTAGTTATACGACTAGTTACGCGATAAGATGGGCGACGGACTACTGTCACTACTAATCGAGTGGCAGGTTGAACGAAAAATTTTGTGACTAGTCGAGTGACTAGTCGAATAAATGGTCAAATAACTAGTTAGTAGGTCGGGCTACTGATTGAGCGACTAGACAAATAGTTGATTGGAGAGTTAGTGACTAGTAGGATGAATATTTCGGTAACTGATCAAGCAAGTAGTTGGAACGACTGGATGGACAAATAGTTGTTCTAGTTGGTCTATTGGTCGGGTTTTGGCCGTAAAAAAGCTTACAATAAAATAAATTGAATAAAGGAAATACAATCTATTCTCATTTTATTTTGATAGAAAAAAATATTTTCCAAACATTATTAGCTTATTTTCTATTATGCATATTTTTAGGATTTCAAGAATTTGTAATCAAAGCTGTTCTACACATTTTATTTTATTTTGAAATAGTTTTTATTTAATTCATTAATCGTATTCCGTTACAGCCCTGAACATTCAAACGCCAAGCACATTTTATTATATCAATTTGTGCCTATTGGCGGTGGAGTTTTTGGGCTAATCCATATATAATAGCAGGATTGGCTCCTTTGAGGTGTATTACGGCATATCTGATCAACAATATTAATAGTGAAAGCATTAGGGAAATATAACTGTATCTTGATGAAAAAACTTTTTAATCTTCTAATAATGTGTTCATTTTTTAGTGTTTTTATTGGCTTAGGCTATTTTAAAGGGTTTTCGTGTCTGTAGATAATATTTGAAACAAAAATCGGAAAAGATGATACTCATCAGCCTTTACTTCCTGAATAAGCCTCTCTCAATGCACGCCAAGGCGACCGAAAGATAATGATAATTTATTAGAGAATCCATAGACAGCGAAAACAGTGGAAGCATCAAAAAAATAAAAACTTTAATCTACATATATATTTGACGTTTGTCATATAGATCATCTTGAAAGTTGCACCAGTTAATATTATCTGATAAGATGTTTGAGCTTACTTCTATTTCCTTCCAAACCGTTGAATTTCGCGGTCCTTTCTCTATCTTGCACACCACTGGTTGGTCACCCCTGCAAACCTTTACACCCACAAATGGTATTTTTTGAATCAGAATATAAACATGGTACGTAGTTGAAATTTTATAAGCAAGAATGACGACCTCTGTTGCTCAGTGGTTGGCGCGTTGGCGCATAGGCTGGAGGTCCCGCCCGGGAAGAAAAAGTTTATAACATTATGTAGTTTGGTCATGGATGGTGTATTAAATATGTGTCATAATAAAAAGGGTCCATACTCCATAGTTACTTAAAAGAAAAACAAAATGATGAACGCTTAGATCATGATGAACGATATTCGTGCGAGGAACAGATTTTTTTTCTTATTCTAAATTTGAAATAAATAGATAGAATAGCTTCAGAGTATGTTCCGCGGTGAAAGATAAAGGCTGCTGATGGGTTTCTTAAGCATTCTGCAAATTAAACTGTGACTCCAACACGTGAGGAATTTAATTTTTAAATTCCACGGAACCCTGAAAACAAGTCGCGTGCAAGGTAAGTTAAAAGAACTATTTTTTAGAAAACATTCGAAAACAATGAACGAAATTAGTGTAATTTGTTTCATAGATTTTTTACTTGGACAAGTTTTCGCTCACTTAGCATGTTCCCAGTTGTACCGCGACGGCTTTTACAGTGGTTAAATTAAATTGAAAAACTTCGGCTTATTTCTAACATTTTATTTGATTTAATTGATTTGATGATGATGATGATGATGATGATATTATAAGCGACTATGGTCGAGTAGTTATGGACTCGGCCAAGAGGGTCAAGTGATCGAGAGGTTCCGGGTTCGATTCTGACCTCGCCTGTAATCGGTTTTTCTAATTTTCTAATTGCACTCTTAACAGGAGACCATCGCTCGCTCGACGGCGAAGGAAAATATTTGATGCGATTAAAATCTTTGAAAGTGTCAAGTTCACCACTACGCTTTGGGTCGGCGAATCAGTGAACTATGGCCCAATACTCTCCTCTCCTGATTTCGAGGAGAAAACCCGTGCCCAGCAGTAGGAGATAAATATATGGGTTGTTACTTTACTTTTATGTGCGATAAATTATACTATAGTAAAGCTATTTTATTATAGTTAATTAAGTTATTTTATTAAAGTGTATTTTTAGCAACGGATCTTTCTGTTGAAATCCATCTGATTCTGTAACTTCCTGATTTTTCATCCAATACGTGATAACATTCACACCTTCTCACTCCATCACATTATAAAACTGTATCCTTAAGCCAGAGTGATGAAACACTTACGCCTGAATTCTCAAACGCCACTCAAATATTTGGGGGCTCATCCTTCCTACTAATATTATAAACGCGAAAGTTTGTTAGTATGGATGTTTGTTACTCTTTCACGTAAAAACTACCGAATGGATTTTTATGAAACTTTATAATGGCATAGCTTATACATCAGAAGAACATATAGGCTATAATTTATCCCCGTATTTCTACGGGAATGGGAAGTACGCGGGTGAAACCGCGGGGTGCTGCTAGTATGTCATCAGAATATAAGCAGCTCTTAAATTTGAGTTGCGATTCGTATAAACTGTTTAATGAAATAGTGTAATTGAGGAAGTTAAATTCACATAATTATTGATTCATCAGTAGTGTGACTTGCTGCATTTTGAATTTAACCCGTAACCAAAATATCGTATTGGAGTGAGATACGGGAAAAAATACGTTGAAGAAAGAAGGCAGTACTTAACGTTCACGCGGTTACTGAACACAGCGCTTCTTTAAAGTTAAATCCAACAACATGGTTATTTAATTATTTGATGTAGGTGGTATTTTGTGCGTGTTGGTATTGCTTTTAAGCAACAAACGAAACTGTGTTAATTTTCTGTATAAAAAAATCAATTCTACTCTAATTAGTACAAGAAAACATAATGTCGTGAACATTGCTCGTAAGCAGGGAAAGGTTGTAAGGGTAGTAAAGGCAATAAGGGCAGTCCAGACAGTGAGGCCAGTAAGGGCGTTAGGGCGGTAACACTCGCACAGGAAATTGAAGTGTGACTTTGTAAGTCGAATTTAATAATAAACGCGCCTTAACGTCGCAATTATAAACTTCAAAGTTTATTTAATATAGGAATTGTATATTAAATGTAACTTATAAACAAAAGGATTAAAAGACCTTATCGTTCTCAAATCAAATGATATTACATAAAAGTATATAAAATACGACACTAGCTATAAAATTGAAAAATAATGAAAAATTAGCCAATAAAAATTAAAGGACTTCTTCAACAAATGGTAATTGTATGTACGTTTTACAAAGTACTTACTACTTTATTGCTTATTATGTGATTATGGGGCAAAGCCAGAATCGTCTAAGCGCGTGTTGCACAGCCAAATGGCTCCGAATGAATTTCTAGAAAGATCCTCTCCTCTCCTCTCCTCACCTCCCCCTTCCCATTGCTCCCTTTTTCTCTACTCTCCACTCCTCTGCTTACCCCCTCCCGTCATTTCCCTTTCCTTTTCCCTCCTCTTCTTTGCTCACTTTTCCGTCGCTCCACACTTGTCTACTCCCCTCACCCCTCCCCCTCGTCTTTTAATAGCAATATTATAATTTTAGCTATCCTGTGCGATGTTAAGCCACTCCGTCTATCCCTCTCCGGCCTCATATATCTCCGTATACAATTATAGTGGAGCTCTCCGGCGGTGCCAATATGATGAAGTTAGTTAACAGCGCTACAAACTAGCGTATTGTATAAAACTACCGACTGTTATGATTGGTTACCATCGATGTATTATCAATAGACAAAATGTTAAAAAGATAAGTTTATTCGTTCGACTTTCAAAAGCTTATTGTTTTGCAAAAGTTAAGAAAATGTATTTGTTGTCTGAAAAAAAAAGATTGTACAATGAATACTAAGTATTTTTGCTTTAATAAAAATAAATCATTTTACCGCACTGTACAAAAATGACGGTCAATCGCCAATGATAATGATGATGATGATGATAAACCTATGTGCATTAATCACCTAAAATTAGTTTTTAACCAAAAACTACGTAACAATTACATCCTTAATCCATATCTTTATTAATATTATAAAAGTGGAAGTGAGTTAGTTAAGCTTTCACGCAAAAACTACTCAACGGATCATCATGAAACCTTGTACACGGAGTCTCGGAGGTACTAGAAGTAACATAAATATGATTCATTAAAAACAAAAAGTTTTTTAGCTGACGCGGGCAAAGGCGCGGGCAACACCTACTTATTTATAAACAAGATCTTATTACGAGTATAATGAAATCCCGTAACCATGCTGTAATGTATACGAAAAGTCGGACACATGAAAAACTTAATAAGCCACGATAAAATCCAATAAAAATGCCTACCATAATATTGGTTATTTAAAACAAAACAACATTACATGATTAACTTGTGAGTCTATTTATAACACATCGGTACAGTGATACAATTGGCCGCTGTAAAACGTGGGCGTCTTACCGATATGGCACGGTAAGTGATCACTATTATTTATTACCATTTATTCTCGTTTATTACTATTTACCCTCATTTATTATCGTTTACACTGATTTATCACCGTTTATTATCATTGCGATCAATTAGGCGCAATAATAAAATTAATGTTGCTCTTATTAAGAGCGTTTATTGCGTTTTTGCTGATTGTATCACTTGATAGTTCATCATCATCATTACCAGCCAGTCCTATGCTGGAAATAGGTCTTTTCTAATGAACGCCAAGACGGCTGATTTATGTGTTAATTTATAGCACAATGAATGTTTCGACAGACGAAGTGTTGGTCGGGCATTGACCTGGTATTGGCTGAGGTTATCCTGTTGTCTACGGATCCTGGACCCTCACAAAGCGGCTGAAGGCGCTCGTAGTGGTTTTAGTGGGATAGTGCACCCCAAAGAGAGTCCCCACAGACGCCAGTATGCCTACCCGAGGCCCTGATATGGTGCGAAAGCATTTTCACTGCGACATCAAAAGAAGCGAGTAGCAAGGGATCGGTCGACTTGCTATTAAAGGAGCCTTATGTTTAGTGGGCGGTTAAAGGCTGATGATGATGATGATGAGAATGATGATGATGATGATGATAATGATGATGATGATGACGAAGATGATGATGATGATGATGATGATGGTTCAATGGCAAATGAATTGTACAAATAACCTTTTCACGTCAAAACCTTTAATCGAAAGTTGATATTTTCTTGGATATTAATAAATTAAAGACACCAAAATCAATTAGTGTATCGGTTAAAGATAGAAAATTCACAAAAAGTTTTTTTTATTTTTACGTTAGTTTTTCCGACAAACTGGTATAATAGTAAGGGGTTAGCGTCACCTATGAACATAAGATTATCAAGGACGCCAAATACATGCCTTTTCTGAGACGTGTGGCGCAAGTCTCAAAGGCAGTAATTATGTCCTACTATTCTTTCGAAGACTTACACACCCTGCGAAATCTTCTAGAAACTTTTAGAATCCAAAAACATCAAATCACTCCCGTCTTTAATTTTTAACAATCCAAATATACTCTAATCTAAATATAATACATCCAAGGCAAACCGCTAAATAAAAACATGTGTGGGTGGACAAATTTTACACTTAACAGCGCCATAGACAATAATTGTACCATAGACAACCATATAATCAAAACCGTATCAGACAGAAATCAATTTTTCATCGGTCGATTTAAAAATTATCAGTCACCGACAAATCTAAGAAGAACCGCCGTACCTGTACGTACGAGACGGTTATCGGGTTTTTTCTCGTTTTTTGGGCGGGCAGCGGGCTCTTCCAAAGTGGTCATCTAATAAGTGTGGGTATCTAAGGCCACTAAAATTGATTTAAATTCAAGGAGAACGGTTAGGCTGGCAACTATATTACCTGGGTTGTGTTGGCATCAATTATGTTGTAACTTTAGTGTTATAAGGAGGACTGTTTGATGAAGTTATTAGTGTATATAAGGTGTCTGGTGGCAAAAGAGGCCTATGTTCATGGATGGATTAGCGCTGACGATCATGATGTTAAGGATCAAACTATTTCTAAAAAACTATTTCAAACAGGATGTTTTCTATGTTTTTTAATTTTATTTCGCGGAGCTCGATATTTCGACATTGTCTACGAATATTGTTACGAGACCGATTCGTAGTATCGAGCTCCGCAAAATAAAGTGAACATGATAAATGTACAGTTTTAAATAGTTTTAATATTGAAATTAACCATGTTATTCTTCTGTCAAAACAGAATAAAAGAAATTCCGAAACGATTAATTCAAAAAAACATCTTCATAATATATCCTTACAATATTTTTTGGGATCCTCAAAACATAAAAAGCTAAGAAGTGAATATGCTCGCGTGTTCCCGAAGTGGCGGAGTGGCGGAGTGCCGGCAATTTTCACGTCGCAGTACAATTTGCTCGTCAGACCCGCCATCATTAAGACGTCCCTAACGCGCCAACAACTAATTAATTTACAAATATCTCATTTTATACCTAGGTACCTTTTGAATTTTATCGCGGTTCAATTCCAGAAGTTTCTTTGCAACAATGGATACTTTTGCTTATGATCAGTTTTTTTTTTAAATATATATATTTAAGAACATCAAAAATATATGTTAATTTTGATCATATTTAACACAATAGTCCACCCAGGACTATTATGTTCTAAACACACTAGTGTGTTCTAAGGCCGTTTTACTCTGTGAATTTGAAAACCTATTCGAAACTTGAAACCAATAATATGTGCCAGTGCTTAAACTGCGATCATTTGCAACCTATTCGTAATTTGAAAGCATTAATAATATGACAGCGTACAAACCGCCGCAATTTAAAAAAAGAACGATAAAGAATAGAATTTGCGCCAATGTGAAATCAATAACAATACCGTTTACATTCTAATTCATTAAACCAACACTACGTACGTGAGCAAAAAAACCAGAGCTCAGGAAGTCGGACAACAATAAAAAAACAAATAACGTACAAATTAAGTTATAAGCTGGTATGAAGCCATCATCCCGCTGTAATCATATTAACGACTACAAAAGGAGCGGCAAAAAACGGAAAAATTAGAGGATTGAGAAATGTGGGGCAAACAAAAACGTATCGCCTAATTATATATGTTCGTAAAAACAATTTTGTGTGTCGAGAACACACTATACGCTTTTTTTAACTATAGTTAGCAATATTGACGGATATTTTTAAACGTGGAATTTTATTTTAGTTTCTCTGAAACTTCAGGCCCTAGCCGACGGTATCTTTCAGACTTTACGCCAGTAGTAACCACTATTTTTGACATTTTACTTGCTAATGGCATTATTATGTGATGTGCGGATAGACACTAGATATTTAAAAATTAGTGCGTGTGTTTTGTCCATGAAATTCTAAAGTAAGTTCTAGAATGACTTAGCTCCGATGGATTGCTTACGGTGGCCCAAGTAATAACAAAAGAAAAAAAAGGAATTTGTGGTTTTATAAAACATTTAACAAACCAAATAGCGTGGAGCATTAGCACAGATTAATACTTATACACTACACTGTCAGCTGATGCGAACTATAGGCGCCGCATATTGGCCTCCGACCGTCACGCGACATGCAACACACAGACGAAAAAGCTTGAGACGTTACTTTTTTTTGTCAGAGACCCTTCTGTCAGAGAGTATAAGAAAGGATATTTATTCAAGGAACAGGGATTATATTCGTTCTAAGCAGAAGCAAAATTGTTTTATAAAGCTGAAATTTTCACCCCGTGTGTTAGAGACCGAATCCTTTATTATTTCGACGTGTATATTTTTATTTTGTTTCTCCACGTTTATTATTTATGAATTATTATTATTTGAAAATTTATATTAGCCGGAGAGCAAGCGCGTCCTTTTCAATTTGCCACAAGGTGCGGCTCTGGCAGGTAACAGTCCTTTTTCTTCTTGCCTTTTTGCCATTTGTTTTTTTTTTTTGTTTTACATTCTGTTAATTAATCCGTCTACTTCTCTCGCTTCAAATTGATTCAGATGGTGATTAAATTTTGTGAAAAAAATATATCTTTTGTGTTTGAATTGAATTATTAGATATAAAATTTTATGTGTGTGAAAGTATAACATGTGTTGAATAGAACAGTTATATTATAATATTGTCTGACAGATTTTTATGAGGATTTACGTGAATGTTTTTTTTTTTGCCTTTTATTTTACTGCTTTGAGTTTTTTTTTTTTGGTTTGTTACACATATTCTTTTTAGATTTATCTCGTAGTGTTATTCATGCATAGCAGCAGTCAGAGAGATACGCTGTATGTGCGAACTAATATGTATAGTAAGATACTAAGTTATACTAAAAATTTCCGTGTTCTAAATAAGAAAGGGTCATGTTATCAAGATGAAGGAAACATTGGTGTTATACTATGGCTTATTGGAGATTTCACGACATAAGACATTACAAGACCAAAACGACCGAGCATTAGCGGCATAATTAATGCGTCTGTCAGTTTCTCGAAACGCTAGCCGTGGTAAAAATACATCCCCAAAAGTAGATAGGTGAGGCAACCTAGGTTACACCAATTCTCATTCCAATTCAGTTTCATTATCATCATCATCATCATCATCACCATCATCAACATCATCATCATCATCAGCGTCTTTCCGTTCACTCCCTTCAGGCACACGAACACGGCCGATCCCTTGCTACTCCCATCCAACACGCATACAAATCCAGCTTATGAAATGCACATTTTTTGAGTAGTTTGCTGTATAGATGAATAAACTAGATACCTGCAGCACCATCTGCCGGGCTGATTTGTGAATCTAAACCATCCCCGAATCCACTTGAACATATATTAAAAAAAATCACTCAAATCGATCCAGCAGTTTAGGAGGAGTTTACTGTCAACATAACAGAATAATTGTGAATTGAATTGAATTGAAACAGAGTAAATGTATATAAAAATATAAATTGTACATAATAATACATTTGTTAAGTCTTAAATGCCTCAACTAATATAAAAATACAAAAGCTTTAATTCGCTCGCGTTTATGAAGCAATATTTTCCACAATCGCATCCCAATAAATCCACCGACCGGGGGGTGTTTATCCGTCTTGTAATTTATAACCCGTAACAATGTACATCTGAACACTCATTTCTCATACACACACCTCGCTCGCCTCCTATCCGACTTAAACGGAATGCTAACTGATAATGTTCGAAACGGATTTAAAAGCCTTATAGGCATTTAAGGTTTTTTATTTGGTCCTGATCGGCATTAGGACCATGAAACATAAGGACCAACATATTATAATTTAATTCCATATTTGAGTGATTCCACAGCATAGCATTGAAGGTTCTTTTTTTATTTGGTCCTAATTTCAGCGTTAGGGTCACGGGGAATAAAGGCTAAAACGTATTTAATGTCATATCCAGATTTGCCAGCATTGTCTGATAGTAAAACATATAGATTTAGAACATTAGTTAATAGAAATCATACTATCCGTCTATATTTATATACTTTCTCTATTTTTCTCTACTTATTTCTTTTCAGCTTAGATCTAAAAGAAGATAGAAAGAAAAGATATTTGTTTAGAATGTGATTATAAAGAATAAAAAAGGTGACGAGTTTATTTGTTTGAACGCGCCAATCTCAGGAATAGATCGGATTTGAATGATTCTTTCAGTGTTAGATAGCCTAATTATCTAGAATGCTATATGCACAAGAATGACTCTATTTTACGGAGCTCTATATTTCTATGTTCTAGAAACAGCGAATAAGGCATTCGTAGACAATGCTAGAATAATTCCCCATAAAATTAAAATGAAAAGCGCAATCAATATCGAGTTTTAAACAGTTATAATAAGAGTGATATTGTTTTAACACCTAATATGACCATCACATATCCAGGCGCTGATGATGATGCCGGTGATGTCAGACGGTCCCACTGGAGTCCAACTACAACCCGCAGACAGAACTAATACAAGTTCCAAACTACGAAGACAGTACAATCTGTGGAGACAGGAGGATAATACATTTTAGTCTATAATATAGTTTCAATCTGTAATTTGTATCAGCAATAATAACCATCATCGAATCCTTTGACGAAAACCTCTTTACGAGCATCAAAAAATTAAAAATTTCATGTAAAATTACTTATTTTATTTTTAAAAAGTCATTAAGAAGCTAGCACATGTAGGTAAGTAATAATATAAAATAGCACAAAACATTTGAAAGAGAGAGAGACAGAGAAACAGATAGAATGTTGAGCAGATTATAGTAAGCTAAAGTAAATATTAATAAATTCATTCTCTGAATCTCTCTATAGTAGTTATAGGTCATAACCACCACCATACCATATGATTAAGAACAAAAAGTTTTAGATTAAAAGGTATTATAATTGCTATAAAAACAATTCATTCTTGTTTGTTTCAAGCAGCTTCCGACCGGGGCGTAAGCCCCGCCGTACCAGCCCTATCAATGATACGGGGTCCTGGCACTTTAGGGGCTTCTAATTCTTTATGCTTCTTTTATTTATTAGAATTAGGATAAAAGAATTAACGCTGATTATATTTTTACGTAAGTGGATAGACAAACTGACAAATGAATATCCGACGTATAACAGCCGAAGTGTATCATCCATATCCTACTCTGTTCAGATCTCGATGCCGGTAAAAAAATCGTATCAACCTACACAGCAAAGTACTGCGAAAACCCAAGCCGTGCAAAGCGTGGTCCAAAGACCATTCCTCCCATAACATTATCGCGTTCAGGGTCCGTACAGTGGGACCCCACAATTAATATTCATTATCAACATTACCTTATTACCAGTAAGTTCGTGTCGGCCGCGCAGCCATTATCGACCATCGCTCACGCTCGCCCGCCCCGCTCGTTTATATTGCGTGCTATATCGGGCCCGTAAATGATTTTATTTTGTTATATTAATAGTATGCAAAACTTAAAGGTGCAAAACATCAGCGGGATTGGTAAGAAAGTGAAATAAATTTGACAATACTAAGAAATACTTTGTTAACTATCCTACTAATATCATAAACGAAAGTTTGTAAGGTACTACTGAATGGTTTTTGATGACATTTTAAAATAAAATAGCTTATACATCGGAATAGCACATAGTCTATAATTTATCACCATACTCCCACGGGAATGGGAAGTACGCGGGTGAAACCACGGGGTGCTACTAGTACCTATACAATAACTCAGGAATTAGTGCTAAAACTGGCATTAAAAGGGCTGAGACTCAAATCTAGATGCATTATATTTCAGAAATAAGGGCAGGACAGGCTATAGCCTACAAAGGTATATGATGAAATAAGATGTATCTATAGTGATTAGTGGTGGTTTTTATTTAAAGATATCGGTAGCAATTTTAACTGAAATCGATAGACACACCCATTCCTTATTAAATATTACGAAACAATACAAAACATTTACCGTTTCTATCAACATAACAATCTCGTTGCATTAAGACTAAGGTAGAACAAAGTTCGCGCCATTTCGACGCCATTTTCAAATGCCGACGTTTATCAAAATGGCCGTGCTATTATTTTTCACTGTTATTGTTATTACTAGCTTATTATTTTCACGTTACACCGCTTAACAAACTATTAAACTTTTAAGTGTTATGATAAAACGACCATTTTGAATGTATTGAATAAAAACATTTTAATCACGATTGCTTTCTTTTATGTTAAGGCACGGGCTAATTATAAGTGGTCAATGAAATTATACGTGCGTTGCTTATCATGGAACGCAAAATTGTTCTGCTTTTTTTTCACAGCAAAGTGCTGATAGAAAAATCTAGTACTCCGATACTCAACGAATTAAATAATTGTTTAAGTAGAAACTATTAAAGTATCTCTATCACTATTAAAATCTTAATAATGCTATGGTAATGGATTATTTTAATGGCCTGTTTCACAATCTCCAGATAAGTTCCGAATAGGCTATTCACAACATCTTTGACAGATAGAGTATGGAGTATCTGTCAAATATATTGTGAATAGCCTATTCGGAACTTATCTGGAGATTGTGAAACAGGCTCTAAGTAATATTAAATCTTAGCAGAAGACCCTACGGTTAAATCTGTAAGGACTAAAGCCGCGTTGATGTTTTATTAATTTTCTTTTTTTTGTGAACCTCTTTTTAATGTAATTAGACTTCCGTTTCAAGTCTTAAAGTTATTCTCATGACGTAGCTTTTTTTTGTTGATTGATTAAGGTATAACAACATGATACTGTGCCTCGCCGGTTATACGCGGTTCTCGTAAGCTATATCGTAAGCGCTATTCATTTTTTATCAACAAATTAATAAAACCATCTTTGTACCAGCATTTTTATGTATTATTTTCTATTGTAACTACTAAAGTGTACATAAACTGTTAAATAAATAAGTAAATAAAAATGATTAGTTTCTTTTAAACCACATGCAACATATCGAAATGAAAGAATTATTTATTAAGTATTATTATTTTTTTTTTAAAGAATTATTAAAAATTAGAAAGAATTATACAGGAAAGGATTGTTTTCTATAGATGAAATTCCAATCTTGTTTTGAAAATAATCTTCCTCTCGCACATACATTCTGTAATACAAATTGAAAATTTCAGTGCCAGATATCTTCAATTTAAAAAAACGGCTCTCTTCTCTTCTTTCTCTCTCTCTCTGTCTCTTTCTCTCTCTCTCTCTTTCTCTCTCCCTCTCTAGTCTTCGGTCTTGCACTTTTGATAGAGTGGTCGTAGTTTCATGATGATCTGGTGGAACTGCATTAGTTCCTGCGATGTGCCTCCACCTGTTTTGATCTTCAGCATTTTGGGAACATTGCGCTATGGTGGTGTGTGTTCGCCTCATCTCGCGACCGCTCTTCTTCCAACTAATAAAACTACAGCAAATTTAAGGCTGGTAAGGAACATACAATTAATAATTGACCTAAGTAAACTATGTACCGCTCTAAAGGCTGAATAAGCGTTGAAGTTTGATTTTCACAATGTACAACATCACATAGTTCATTTTTCGAATACTGGCCATCATCAAAGAATTCAGACGTAAAGCACAATTCTTAAGGATTTCTTGTGCCGACTTTATTGGGGACTTGTCCCCAGTTCGCACTCGCTCGCTCTCGTAGGCTCATATGCTGGGGACATCGCGGTGTCCCTCTCTTCACGCCGCCAAGTGGACGTTTACATCGCGGAGTTTGCCCTCAAATTGCTCTTAGGAACTGTCCTTCTATGTACGTCTGAATTCTTTGCCATCATCCAGAGATCCGTAATAATAATAATATGTGCGGAATCATCACATATCTTGATTTTTTATCACCACGAGTCTACACCACGTCTGACAGATATCATTACTAAATTAGCCTTTGCGGACGCCGACAACTTAATTATGACTTAATTACCCAAGTAATTGAATGTTTTATTTATTACTAATTTCGCGTTCTTGCATATAATAATATTTTTTTATAATTATTGAGATCCACTATGTTATGTGAAATATTATTTTAGAAAATACTACTAATAATAATACTGTAAACAGTAATCACTTTGTATGATAAAATTATACACAATATGTTATCTATTTCTCACCCGACTAAGGGAAAAAAGGTTTTTATTCAGATATGCTGATTGCTGGGCCAGTAAACTTAGCAGATTATTGTTCAGTAGATCACAAAACTCCCTTCACGTAGAGCTAAGTTATAGAGTTCCTAATATTTTTTACAAATCTGGCGTTTGTATTTCAAAAATGATACAAAAAAATGTTTGCCAATTTCACGTATCTTACAGATCATTTTGCACGAATAAAAAAAATAGAGTTTTAATATTTTATAAATAGTTCACAGTTCATAACAATTGAATATATTAAATGACCTGCTAACTTTAAATCTTGATAGCGTCATAAGTAGTTGTAAAATATATCAGCAACTCTAGAACTTAGATGCATACTCAGAGAACTCAAATTTACTTGTTACCTGCCGGACAACGATCTGCTAAGTTCAAGGACATATCTGGTAGCTCGTAGCCAATTTTAATGAACAAAGAATCAATCTATACATTTTATATCCCAGAAGACCGTTCAATT
Organism: Lycaena phlaeas; assembly: GCA_905333005.2. Classification (NCBI taxonomy): domain Eukaryota; kingdom Metazoa; phylum Arthropoda; class Insecta; order Lepidoptera; family Lycaenidae; genus Lycaena; species Lycaena phlaeas. Next base: position 13,161,624 of record HG995175.1, read on the forward strand.
TACCGGGCATCTAAAGGAAGTGATTTCTTCGCAGAATAAGTTTTAAACTTTTTACTCAACATTATAATACTTGCAGACTTTTTGTAGGATGTATGATTGAGGTAATTAAAAATATATAGGAGAATTGTAAGTTTTGAAGTTTGTTGCTCTTTCCGGCAGACTAGCTGAACTGATTTGACTGAAAAAATCAAAAAGTTTACAAAAGTGTACATGTAGTTACCTTTTTGCTGAAGGCAACAAATCTTTTAATATCCTACTTATATAACAAACGCAAAAGTTTGCAAGGACATATAGATAGATAGATAAACTTGATGTAGAATATGTTGTATATCTTTCACGCAAAAAACACTAAATTAATTTTGAGGAAATTTTACAATAATATTCACTAAGACTTATAACTTTACATTCTATCCAGAGAAAATTATAAGTCTTAGACTGTGCAGTCTACATTGCCTATTCTAAATAGCCTAGGCCAGTTGTATATTACCAGTACATACTAAAAAAGTACTCAATATTTCTGAATATATTATATGCTATAAAGATTATATGTTTCCCATATATAATACTACTTCGGCCGGTAGTAACATAACATACAAAAGGACAATCTGAATACCAAAGTATTGACGCGTTGAAATCTTTATCGTTAGCTACGCGTCACATGTAGCGGCAACTACACGTTGTCAATCGTTTTGGCGTTTGTTGAAAGACCTTGACCGTTAAAAGCTTAAACGCCAAAGCAATTAAACACCATTATAGGTTGTCAATTGTTTTGACGTTTGTTGTAAGACTTTGATCGTTTAAAGCCTAAACGCCAAAATGATTAAACACCATTATAGGTTGTCAATCGTTTTGGTGTCCATTGAAAGGCCTTATAGGTTGGGTGTTATTATTTTTTGTGTTCGTCGAAAGGTTGGTTTAAGTGCTTAAGCATATATTATTAGGTATATCTATATCAACTATAGTGTCATGACAAACTTCTATTTAACGATTTATTTTCTACCGTAGATTTTAATTTTAGCTTATTTTATTATTTATTGTTACCGCACCATGTTGATATTACAAGAACTTCCAGCTAAGAGCACTAGGAATGAAAGAAAAAAGAAATTTATATAAATACTCATCAGGCATGCAGGTTTCCTCACGATGTTTTCCTTCAGCGGTGAAAGAGCGATGGTCTCGTGTTTAGGGTGCACATAGAAATTTAGAAATACCCATTTTAAGATACACACTGACCCCCCCGGTCAGGATCGAACCCGGAACCCGGAAGAGAAAGAATTCTCGGCCCCTGGACTAAAATTTGAGTTAGTTCGAGCTATCCAGGGGTTTTACCCTAATACACATTCAAAAGTTGTGTAGAATAATTTGTGAAACTATTACTACTCCTTGAAACAACCATACTTGAAGGCAGTATGGCAAACGATACTATCACAGGTAAAGACCAAGCCCGAAAATAAATTCGGTCATTCCACTCGCTGGGTGTTTCCAGACAACCAACTATTTTATTTTAATATATTTTATCGAGTACCAAAACATGAGTGCAATAATCTTAAAATCAAATAAATTTCGACTCAAACCAACTCTTCATAAAAGTCCGAAGTACATAATATTGATTAAAACATAAAGTACCTGATAAAAACCTTCACAATACAATATAAATGACACAAGCCGTGTAACCTTTATTGATAAAACATGATAAATGAAATTATTAAAAAAGTAATATTTTGCACGTTGGTATTTCTTTATCTGATGATATTTATGATTCTTTATTGTTAATTCGTTGAAATTACACAATTATGAAGATGTTTGAACACTCAAGTAAAAATATTATTTAATTTCCGAATTATCTGCTAGTCAGTAATTGGCCGGAAAGGTCGTGAAGGAAAACATCGTGAGGAAACCTATGTGTATGTGAAGTTCACCAACCCGCATTGGGCCAGCGCTGCGGTGAACTATGGCCTTTTAACCTCCTCGCCTGCTTTCGAGGAGACCCGTTCCCAGGATAGAGACATAACATATGGGTTGATACTTTACAGTAATAGTCTTATACTCTAAGCTATTTAAATAATAAGCTTAGGAATTTTTCAAATCATTTTTGAAGGTTTAACAGCGGGCAGCATTACCGTACTTCCTAACGACTCTTAAAAACAATGCTTATAAAATCCTGACGTAAAGACAAATCAATTTAAAGTACTTTTCATCATCATTATCATCATCAGCCTTTATCCGTTCACTGCTGAACATAGGCCTCCCTCAATAAACGCCAAGACGACCGATCCCTTGCTACTCGCTACATAAAATAGAATGTAAATCAAGAAGACAAAACACGATCATAATATGTGTGTTTCGAAATTCCTATTTTATCTATTAACAATCAAAGATAACGAGATAAAATATATTTGTTTAAAATATAAACCAAAAACAAAGTTCACAAATTTAAATTAAATAATTTTATAGTCTGTGCACTTAAAATGAAAAATTGAATTTTCGAACTGTTCGACATCGTTCACGTTTACAATATGGCCGCCGATACACATCTTAATTGCGTTCCCTCCATTTATGAACGCAAAGACTTTGTTATCTGTGTACGGACGTCTGATTAACACCTAACTATATTTTTGGCTTGTTTTACGCCTATATTCATTTAGGGCCTGTTTCACAATCTCCAGATAAGTTCCGAATAGGATATTCACAACATATTTGACAGATACTCCATACTCTATGTGTCAAATATGTTGTGAATAGCCTATTCGGAACTTATCTGAAGATTGTGAAACAGGCCCTTAAAGTATGAATGTCAATGTAATTTAACAGAGCCATCTATAGCGGGTTGACGGTTGTACTTTACTAGATACAATAATTTAATAATTCAAAAGTAATCTTAATAATTACGATATCAGTTATTATTTGCATGTATTAAAGTGTGTTGTACATCGTAGGAATGTTACATTTAAGAACATTAATTTATAATTTTCATCATGTTGTGCTAAAAACACAATATCTTAGAAAAAAAAGATAAAAAAGTTATAAAATACATCATAATAATTCTATCTGTATTATTTGTAAATAAATCTTGATAAAATTATAACAGTAATGTATTAAATTTATCAAGAAACTGCTGTTTTGGTTTTTTTATTAAAACAAGATATTTGTAAAAGAATGTAGTATACTCGAACACACCCCGGACGATTAAAAAAATCGTACCATTTCTGCGTTTTTTGACTTCTCTTTCATTTCTACGTAGAGTGACAGTAAATTCCGGGAGCGAATCATCTCGCATTTCATATACAGTTTCATTATTATCATCTCGAAGTTCACAGTTCACAGTGCCTTAAAGTTCTGGAAAAAAACATTTTAAACTCAATATAATTAATATTAATATTATTTACATTGAGGACTGATTAAAAGGTGACAATTTTGAGAATTTGAGAAAGAAAAATATTAAGAATAAAAACACAAAACACATTCCAATCCTTAAATTTTTTAAATTATTCTATTGAAAATCATAGATAATTTTTATAAGTGAAGATAAATTAAGCTTCACAATTTTCATTTCAAAAAAGGTACAAAGTCAATCATTAACAAAAAACATATTAATTTTGAATAGATAGATCATCATAATCATCATTTTTCTTTATCTTTACATTGCTGAAAATAGGCATCATTCAATGAACGCCAAAACGACACACCACAACGCCCAAGCACAGCCACAGCCCACAGGCCATTGCATATATTATTGTCCAGTTAATAAAACCTTTTTTTATCTTTAGATAATAAATGACCACGATTATGAATGGTGATTCTTTACGCCCATGCTACACCAGAAAATTCGAAAGTTGCCATATTCTTTTGTTTAATATAATAAGTTTTATAACACAATTATAAAATACAAATTTTTTTATTTGACCAAATGACTTTGTTAAAGGTCGAATCAAAAAAAGGCAAAAGTTCCAATAAATATTGGTTTCTGTAAAGTATATAGAATGGCTTTCTACAATACTGTAGATAATTTCATCCATGCCTATTTCAGCTTTTGCGATAATATGACTCTTAAACTTCATCATCATCAGCCTCTACCCGTCCACTTCGAGCATAAGGACCTCCTCATGAACGCCAAGACGACCGATCCTTTGCGACTCGCATCCAACACGGACTGGCCACTGCACGGAGATCAGCGTCCCACCGGGCTAATGACCGACTAACATTTCTTCTACCTAAACGTACCCTTATAACCTCATTTTTATGAGCATTTATCCGTCCATACGAACATAGGCTTTATAATGCGACTTTCATTTTCCCCTATAATAAAAAAAATATAGGCTTTATAATGCAACTTTCTTTTGCCCCTAACTTGAAAAAAAAAAGAAAAGCTGTCAAATTATAAGCAGCTGTGTATGTACATAATTAAGTTGAAGGAAAATTTATATTGATTAATAACTTGTCTATAAAATAGTCAAAAAGAAGATTAAAAACCAATTGCCGTAAAACAATCTTCAAACAATATACATAAACCAATAAAGAATAACCCACGGCTTGAGAAATATAAAACATTTTTACACACATACACAATGGTGTTGCCAGAGCGAAAAAAAGAAATACAAAACAGGTTGTGTAATAAAGAGAGTCCATTGCTGTGAAAAAAAGAGAGTCCGTCTTGTCTCGAGGTGTGAAACTGTCAAGGATGATGACTCCATTATTAACCAGCCATTTTATCACAGGGGTCCCGTTATGCTGGCTTTATTATTTAATACACTCCATAATAACTAGCAAAAACATGAGATGATATATAAAATATAATGAGCTTTTTAGTTACTCCAAGGATGGCAGGTAGTTTTATATATTTTGTCATCAAAGTGAAAATAATTTTGACTTTTTTATTATTACTAGCTGTTGCCCGTGTTAGCAAAAAAATCCTTTTTTTTATGTATCCTATGTAACTTCCTATGTACAAAGTTTCACGATGATCGCTTGAGTTGTTTTCGACAAACATCCCTTACTTAAACTTATTTAAACATATAAACATACATATTTATCATATAAGTATGATTAAGAAATTAAGGGTTAACGACCTCGTCACATATAGAAGTGAAATTAATATTTTTTTCACAAATGCATTTCAATATGCAATTTTTTCGTCCAAATCTAAACGGGGAAGATTTGGACTTGGTAATTAATACAATTTAATTCAATATTAAATAACAACTATTGTATAATATTATTAATTACAGTAGATAAATATAAGACGTGTATATTAAATATTAATGTCCGACAGTAAATCATTTATATCTTAATATTCACTCATAATCCCATTTGTCTGTGACTAGATGCCGCGTAGTGCCATAATATTTATAATAAAAAATATTCATAGGAATCTAGTTACGAGTATTATTTGATTGATGGATTACTTTTCTTCGGCGATTTTCATTAATCATTATGTTGGTTTTGCAATTATTTCTCCTAATCCTACTAATATTATAAACCCCTAAGATTGTAAGTATCAAAGTATGGATGGATGGATATTTATTACTCCTTGGGTTTGGTAGACTCAATTGACGTTCAAAAAGATACTTTGATGGTAAAATTTTAAATAAAAATTTTGACTTTGACTTTGAATTTCTTTCATATAGAAACTACTGAATAAATTTTCATGAAACTTTACAACAATAATATATATCAAGCACAGCACATAGGCTATAATTTATAACCGTACTCCTACGGGAATGAAAAGTACGCGAGTGAAACCGCGGGGCGCTAGTTAGTTATATGTTAACAACTATTTATCACTTTTAGTTACAAAGCAACAAAAATAATGTCAGCTTTATACCTTGTAAGAAAATGCTCTTTCGTATAATTATTATCTCGATATTTATCAGCCATCTAAACTTAATTAAAATTAATATTCTCGTTTACCCAATTTGCATTTAAAACAACGTGTTACATTTAACCATAATAACCTAAATAATAACAGCCGGTTCTATCAACATATCATCTTATTAATCTTAATTAACGGTACATTGAAAAGTGTTTGTTCATTGTTTCATGCGCCCGCGCACGCCCAAGGGAGGTAGCCGCTCGCCGCCAGCCAATCAACGTCGCGCAAAACTATGAAGGGACACTAATTCTATGCAGCCTCTTTTAAAGACTCGTTCGAAAATCGAATGAGTTGTTTTTTTTTTCAGAGACGAGGCTGAAACCTATTTGGAAAACTGCACGTATAATTTGAGCGAACCAAAGGCTCAAAATATATTTAGGTAGTTTGAAGGAGATTAGATAGTTTCCTTTTTTCTAAAATACAGTATCAATAAATGAGTAAGTAGTTCTTTTAATTCGCCATCTTACTGATTTAAGCCAGAAACAAGATCGCGTATGGTGCGAGATAGTTTTTTACTGTTGAAATTAGATTTTACTTAATACAAACCTGACTTTCTAGTATTTAACTCGAACAAAACATCAAAATGAAAACCATCAGAATCAAGTAGGTACCTAATTATTTGAGAGAACTTTCACTTGAGAAGACATTGATATTGCCATCATTAATCTAAGGAGTCTGCCGTCATCCTGTGAATCAACACTCATTAGCAGTATTCAATTCTTTGTGTCTGTAATTAACATACCTATAAAAATATATACGCTGCACTTTCTACGGATAACAGTAAAAACTTTTACGGATTTTATCTATGTAAAAATGTTAAATCTTAAAAAACGATAAAATTCGTAATCAATTTAATTATAATTTCATTATTTCATTTAAAAAAACCCTACTCCTCTTACCCTCTTCGCCTGATTTGGAGGAGGAGACCCGTGCCCAGCAGTGGGACATAAAGGGTTGATACTTTACTTTACTTTTTTATTTCATTAAAATCTCTTAATCAGGAAGCCTAGCTCTTGTCGGTAGAGTAATCGCCAACTCTTCTTCTATGATATTTCTTAAGATCAGATCATTGTCTTATCATTTGGCCAATCACATATCCTCTTTGGTTCTCTATGATATTGAATAAAGGCATGAACTACATTATTATTTTCTTTTATTAAATGGTATGTCAAAATTAACTCGTCAAGGTTCTCCTTAGAATAATCACAAATGTTGGTTAATAATTAAAATTATTTCACTTAATTCGGTTTGACAGTCTGACAGATTGCGTACGCGCACGCTGGATGCGGCGCGCTTTGAGCGAGGTGCTAATAAAGAGACGCCCAACCGCGCGCGTCCCGCTGCGCTGGAATGTGGGGTAAACACTCTCATGGTGGACATTAACTGTTTTAATGGGGGCTAGTATATACTTTTTATGGAAGTCAAACGGACAGCTGGTTTACATGGTGACAGCGACAGTGTGTAAAATATTTTCCCCTCGATAGTGTTGACATAAAGTATCGAATTGAGTGATTATGGTAAATATGAAGTGTAATTATTCAGTTAAATGATAATCTCACATTCTAAAATTGTTTTCTAATTGATAATATAACAATAATAGAAAATGAGTCTGGAGGTGCATGTTCATTCTAAATAAAATATCAATACTCGTTTGAGAGAATTCAATTCAACTTCGTCTCTTAAGCAGTAACAATATTATGAGCTGTATTACTGTTACGGCCTGTTTCACAATCTCCAGTTAAGTACCCAATAGGCTATCGGCAACATATTTGACAGATATTTGACAGATACTCCATACTCTATCTGTCAAATATGTTGCCGATAGCCTATTGGGAACATAACTGGAGATTGTGAAAACGGCCCTTAGCATAATAAAACTCCAACCAAGCAATTATTATTAAAATCTTTGAGTAATTTTATATCTGAACACATGAGATACTAAGGTACGGTCGGCCAAGAAATTGGTGTACCACCCTAAGGTTGTATGCCGCTTGCACATTCATATGTGATAAAGATTAGTTTCGCTTGCAGATTGATCTGACAATTTCTATTGCCGTCTTTATCTGATTATTATGACAATTATTACTGTTACTATAGTAACGTGACAGCTGCTCTTAGTTTGAACTTGATGGAACCAATGACGTCTTAAAATCAACAAAATTATATATAACATATTTTAGAATAGTAAACAACAATTTGCATAAAATTGTAAAGGCACTAGACGTCCACAAATATACTTACAATTTCTGTTAACTTACAAAAATAATTGATATGCGTTCAATAAAATAGTTTATTTCAGGATAAGATTTCATTATATTATTAGAAAGAAAAGCTCCAAGTAGATTTTTATTCTTTTATTAAACTTCCACAATCAGCATTAAAAAACTTAATAAAAAAACATAAATTTAAAATTAAACTTAATATAAAAAAAATAAAAATTAGAAACGGGTGTAACCGCCATTGGCCTCTATAACTTCTAAAAGACGAGACCTCATTGACCCAACAAGCCGTGAGCAAATATCGGTTCCCCGCATTTCCTCCCAAATGGAATTACAGTGACTAATAATAGCTTGTTTGGTTCTTTCATTTGATGTGACCATCGTTGGACCATAAGGCCCCAAAGATTTTCTATAGGGTTGAGGTCCGGTGACCTTGAGGGCCACGGAATCACCCTTACGTCTGTGTGTAAACGAAACCAGGCTCTTACGATCCTCGCATTATGTATTGAACAAAATCAAATTGTGACACTTCATTCTGCGGGTAAACATTACGGACTGTCGGTAGCTTTGCATTCTGTAGCACGTCGATATAATTTGACAGCCGTCGCTCGAGGAGGTAGAGAGCATAATTCTCCTACACCATCCGCACTCATCCGACCCCAAATATTTACGGATATTCGGCCTAATTCTCTATTTGGAATTACATGATCATCTCTATACCGTTTTGAATTATATCGCCAAAGGTGACGTGCGTGCTGACTGGATTTAAACGTTTTTTCATCACAAAACACTGTATTAGACCAATCAAAATCTAAGTGCTCTCTGGTGAAGTTCAGACGGGTAAGTCTGTGAGCATCCGTCAAATATATTTTCTTGGCGTAATGCCTGTGGTGCAACCCCATGTAATGTAAATGATTCCTTATTGTTTGTCGGCTTAAAACCATTGATTTCATATTCCCGTCTCATGAATTCTCTATCGTTATTGGAGAGTGCAGGCCGGCGACCACTTCTTCTGCGATCCATCAAACTTCCCTCCTCTCCTTCACGACGAATCCAAAACCGGACACAACGTCTAGAGATATTCAAATTTGCGATATCGCACTGATATTGCATCCCTCGTTAAATTGGGCAATTATTTGTGCCCTTTCGACAATGCTTAAGTTAGCAGGCATTGAAGATGATATTTAATGCAGTCGTGTGAAAAATATCCCCCAAAAATAGGAAGTAGAAATTACAATAATTATATTTGACAAAATGTCAGTTGTCGGTTTTCTTTATCAAATGGAATTTGGTTGTCTATAGCAATAGAAAACATATCAATTTTTTTCTAGTAATTAATTGTCCTTTTCATTTATAATAAAGGTTAAAATGTAATGTATTTATATGTGACTTATGACGTATGATTACTTATCAATCAGGTTTACGTCATTATTGTCTCTTTCAGTAATATCTTTTATTTACGAACCTTGTTGTAATTTTCGATGACAGGGAAACTAAATCAAAACTGGTACACCACTTTCTTGGTCGACCGTACTAGGTAGTCCTAAGTAGTGACTATCTTAGTATTAAATGGGGCTATTTTTCTAAAAAAGAGTATCCAACATCAGGACACACAACATTTAATTTAAGAAATTAAAAAAAAATCTTAAATGATAGTTACTTAATTGATAAAATGTAATTTTTCAATAACGTTTGATTTCATTTATTTATATTCAAAGATCTGTCAGAAAAATTAAACATTCTAAAGCCAGGAATGAGTGCGCTTACCCTGTAGAATAAGACATCACGGCTCTATTAACTATAATCACATCTCCCTTACTCGCCTGTAATGGTACACGACCGAATGTAATTGTCGGGACTCAACACGCAATGTATAAGGATAGGGTTACCTCCTACTTCGGTAGGATTATAGCAGATTGATATTATATTGAGATGCGAAGTTCTTACGTGTAATTAACGTAGGAACTTGTTTAAAGTGTAATAAAACCTTATTTCTTCGTTTATTTTCAAACTAGTTGTGGGCCTACGTGTTTTTTCTCCATTTATTTATTTATTTATATAAAAGCTGCAGTAATAATGTGAATGAGAAGACACGGTGGTCTACGCAATGTTAAATTACGTATAAATGCGAAAAATTCCAGCGATTTTATTTCCTTCAATTCAAAGGCAGCAATAGGGATGTTGACTTATTTTTGTAATTGATTTTATTTGATAGGTATACTATATATGAACACGAAAAAAATACTTTTGTAAAGAAATATGTCCAATTTTAACAAAAAATTAAATAAAGAAAAAGGGTTTTTAAAATCGCCCTTGAAACGCTCCAAGCGTCATTACGTCACACACCGCATTCAGAACTCGCGCTATGTTAGGTGAGTTTGTACTTAGCTCAATGTTCAGTGACGTCATCGCCTTATTGGCGTTTACAGTCACGTGATCATGCATGATAAATAACGCATTTTAAATTAATTTTCTAAATTTCAAGACAAATAAGTAGACTTTTTAGATGTTATTTTAGGTTTTCAAATACTGCATTTAATAGGTAAAACATAACTTTACATGAATTTGTAACATGTGTCAACATCCCTATTAGACGATTACAATCGTACTAATATTATAAATGTGAAAGTTTGTGAGTATGGACCTTATGAGAGATGGACCTTAGCTATATTATTATTAGGTTTCATTACTCAAAACAAACTTTGGTAAGTCATGTCGTCTCCACCACGGTTCAGGCCTTGCCGTGGCGGTGAGGCTCAGTAGCCCAGGGTGACCCCAACACCTTGGGCGAAGCGAATTGAGCCGAGGGGGCTCTTTGTACCCCTCTTATAAGAGGGGTCAAAAGAGCCGAGGGCAAGGGGGCGAGGATGGGAACCTCACCTCATTGTAATGTCCCGACGTTGGAAAGGGTTATTCTATGATGCGGGGCAACCCCTCTGTGGAGATAGCGTCGGTCCCCTGAGGAACTGACTACTGAGGTGCCCTGTTGCTTGTAGATCCGGGGCACCTCAATTAAAGCGGCATTGGTAACACTCGTCGGGTTTTAGTGTGTAGAGCTGCGTCCACTTACCATCTTACAGGCGCAGTGAGTCCCACATACCCGCCTGGGGAGACCCACTCCCCCGCGGGATGCCTGCGCATTTGTCGGCGTTAAAGACAAAAAAATGGCCGGTCATATCGTCGATACTCATGTATGTATAATGTACAAATATTTCATGTCATCGAGTTCCTGAGAATGTTCACACCGCAGATACATTGTGTGAGATTGTTCTGCCGACGTGCGGGCCCCAACGCCGCTGCCTGCTGATTGAGACATCACTGCCATCTCCTGCTTTACGCACTTTACCACAATAACCGTACCACAAATAACTAACACTCACAACTTTGCCACAAAGCAATAAGGTTGGTTTCAGAGGAGTTTCGTGTTCTTTATGTCAATTGTAAGTTGGTTTTTGTTGTCGTAACTCACACGTACAGTCACAACTATTATTTGTTGCGGTTCGCGCGATGTATTGTCAGTTAAATGCTTTTAGTTTTTATGTAAATGAAAGTTCACGAATCGATGTAAAATGTATGGGTTGTGTTGAAAGTGATAAAATGGCGTTTCACTTTTAACATCCAATCAATACATTCATTCATCATACATTTCTTTTCAATTTTGAAAAAAACCTTTACGATTTCATATTCTTTAGTACATTGTTTACCTAATAAATTAACATTTATCATCATTTGCGATTGCCAATCCGCCTGATCAGCGTGGCAACTACGAGCATATCCTCTTAATGGATCATAAGCTAAAGAGACTGTCTCTAGTTCCCGGCTGTCCAACTATTCCTGGCTACGGTAGCAGCCTAACTTACGGTGGGACAGGGGGTGCTAACAATCTCCGGGGTACGGATCGCTGCCACCAACTTAACAAACGAAAATTGTACATTACTGTAATAAAATAATTTGTAACTTTATGGTATTTTTCGTATTCCCTACATCAGCCTCAGCAACGTGCGTCCCGCTGGCAACATGCTGCAGAGAGAACTACTGTACAACAGTTCGGCAAATGTGGGCTACTTAGTAAAAAAAATACAAGCAAGTATTAAATAGTGTGCAATATATTGCAACAAACACATATATATAACATTTGCTCTCTCGCTCTTTTGTATTTGTGTCTCTTACCTGTCGTTATTTCCGTTGCATCCGGTTTGAAACCACAACGATTCTAAAGAAGTTTCACTTCAAAATTATATGTATAGGCTTGGAAATAGATATAGATAAACTTTTTATTCATAGTTCCACATTACATATACAAATTAAAAGATAATAGAACCCTAAATATTATGTATTTTAGGTAGGCACTAAAAGTGAATAATGAAAATATTCGATAACAAGCAGCGCTACGCGGTTTCGCCTGCGTACTTCCCGTTCCCGTAGAAATACGGGGATAAATTATAGCCTATGTGTTATTCTGATATATAAGCTATATTATTGTAAAATTTCATTAAAATCCATTCAGTAGTTTTTACGTGAAAGAGTAACAAATATCCATACTTACAAACTTTCACGTTTATAATATTAGTAAGATAAAAACTCTAGGAGTTAAAAATATATGTGTTAAATATGATTTATGGTATAACACCGTAGACTTTATACCTCGGGGCCATGAGTCAATGTCAGGGTTAAACTCTTCTTGGAAGTAGATCGTAAAGTTTTCATAGCTTAAAATAACCACTGTAAATGGAAATAAAGATTTCGTCATACTCGTAGATAAGCAGTTACTATAATTATCGACATGTTAATTATTATAGCGTCTATGTACCTAATCAGTCACAAAAAACGAGTGTCATTTAAACTAACGTGATTTATTATTTATATATACAGGGTATCCCGGAAAGTAAGGATCAGACGAAACAGGGTGTTATGCTAGGTCATTCCAAAACTTTTTCTCCCTCCCCTCTATCGTGTAAAGAAAAAAAATATGACGATTTTAATATTGTTTAGAAATGTTCATTAAAAAAAAACTTCCCGAAACCATTTTATTTTTATTTCTGGTAAAAAGTTTAGAGACATACCAACACTATGTTAGCAATCATTAGACATACCAACACTTTGTTAGCAATCACATCTAATTGTAACGTAATGAGTGAAAGAAAAATAAATGAATTAAAAAAAAATCTTCACGAGATAGAAGGGAGGTTCCTAAGAGGAAAAGTTTTGGAATTGCCTAGCACGACACCCTGATTCGTTTGATCCTTACTTTCCGGGACACCCTGTATAAATAATATATATTATTATTATAATATTATAAAGAGGAAAACTTTTTTTTTGTTCGGTTCTAATAAATAGGCTCAAAAAGTACTGGACCGATTTCAAAAATTCTTTCACCATTTGAAAGCTACATTATCCACGAGTAACATAGGCTACATTTTAATATTTAATTTTATAATATATATACAGGGTTTTCCGGAAACTGTATACATTATATAGGTGGGGGATTCTCGGACAGTGGGACAAAATGGTATAGGGAGCGAAATACTACCCAGGATATGTTGATGGGCAACGCCGACCACTTGCCATCAGATGACACGTCTTCCAGATATCCAATCCTACTAGTGTAAAAAAAATCTATAATTAGATAACACCACTAGCTGTTGCCCGCAGCTTCGCCTACGTTAACTAAGATTTACAACGGGAGCTTAGTAGGTACGCAAAATAAGTAAGTTTTCTGGTTGAATTTTTACACCTTGTGTCCGAAAAACCCAAATATCTTACGGAACCCTATTTTTTTTCAGAATAAAATGTAGACTATGTTACTCGATTAAATGTAGCTTTCGAATGGTGAAAGAATTTTTGAAATCGGTCTAGTACTTTTTGAGCCTATTCATTACAACCAAACAAACATACAAAAAAAGTTTTCCTCTTTATAATATTAATGTAGATAACAATACGCGACATTAACGAATATCAACCAAAAAAAGTGTTGTAATAGTAACTCCTTAGTGAGTAATCTAAAATATTACGTATGAAGTATGATATGTTCTTAATATTTTAAAAATATAGAACAATGTCTTATTAATATACACGTCAATATATTTCCTTCGAGTAAACATCTAAATCTTTTATTTCATCCATTCAACATTATTTTTCAACAAAAAGTACACTTAAAATACCTCAATGATCAACTTTTAATAAATCGATTATGATCATCAAATTGAAAATCATCAGGTCGCAATAAACCTTCATAACACCTGATATATTATGCTGTGATTACTAGTGAAAATGTCGTTTCAACAAAACACTGTTAAAAAAATGAATAATGACATCTTCGCCGTCATTACCGTCCATCGGAGAGAATCCTATCAGAATACACAATATAAACTATATTCCAAGGGATTAAAGTACAGATTGCGTGCACAACATACAAATCATAGTAAAATGACTTCAAGTGAGCATATTTTAAAGTGAAATTTCAAGTGTTCGTGTCCGCGTTGATACCGTGGCGAATCGGTTTGACAGCTTAGAAGGTTATTATTAACACATTTTAGACATTTACATAAAATAATGTACTAATCAAGGAAATGATGGGAAATTGTGATTAAGTTATGAGATTATTGCATGTACACCGACAATACATTTACCTATATCATAGACATAAAGCTGAAGTTTGTTTGCTTGAACGCGCTAATCTCAGGAACGGTCGGAATTGAAAAGTTCCTTCAGTATTAGATAGTCTATATATCCAGGAAGGCTATATGGTACCTAGATAATCCCGCTAAGATGCTGTTGTAAATCTTTGATGACGCAAGCAAATCTGCGGGCAAGAACAAGTTATTTATATCATCAATGAAGCCATAACAATGTAATTAATAGGATAACACATCTTATTGATGTTTAAACATACTAAAGACTGGTTTATTTTTACTGCGTCTGCGCAGAATTAGACCTTGTTATTTTATACAATATCTTTATCAATTATGGGTATACGAAATCCATTTAGTGATTTTTATCTGTAAGAGATAACATCCCTACAGTTCATATGAATAAAGTATATTTTACTTAATCGTTAATCGTATTTAAAAACACATGAACCAAACGTTCATTCGGAACTGCTAGTTCTGCTCTTTATCGAAAGCAAATTCTGTAGCTGGTACCTTATGTGGTAACTACCAGACGACCCTTTGGGAACCCGAGGGGTACTTAAAAACGCCTTGGGGCCCAAAAAGAATTTAAGCATGAGGATTCGGGAGAAACAGGAAAGGTGGATAGTGGAACCCATTAACGAACGCATCCCTCCCAGCAATGAAAATAAATAGATAAACTATGAACTAGGCATAGGATAATTCATCCTGGTCATAGATTCCTATGGGATAATTCACAATTATTCCCTTTAGAACCACTCATAGTAAATATTCGCAGACAAAAGCTAGTAATTCAATGAGTCTAGTGTCAGTAGCCCAGGCCAGGACAGGCCACGGACAAGCCAGACGGGGCCATTGTTCGTTAAGGCCCATATATAATTAAGGCCCGGTCCTAAAACACATAAATCATAATAATTTAATGCGAACCTCTCGCGCCGGCTACGTTTTTTCCTGAGTTACGATCCTACATCTGCGCTGGACAGTGCTTCTTAAACTTGTATGGGAATTATTTGGAGTAAACTTTTAAAAAATGTTGAATAAATAATCTAGTACTTATCATTGTTCTCTGACGCTTCTATTGTTTCTATTGTAAACTTTTTTCGTACATTTGTGAATTCGTATAATTAATTTAAAGTACATATTAAAAATATACTTATATCTGATTTAAAATAATAAATTATTTGTGTTTAAGCTTACAAAATACATATTTCTTTCTTTTTGAGCGTAATTATGTAATTAGCAAAAAGAACACATTATTAAATATATAAAACGTGCATCCATATCAAGCATTAACTATGTAGTTATATTGTACATATCACTTACAAAACCATCCTATGATGTTATTCCGAACCGTAGTTTCAATCGAAAATTCGGTTATGTAACATCTTTATAAAACGCACACTAAAGTTTCTATAAATATCTATCACTCACACACATATCAAACACACACACACATATGATACGCACACAAACAAATTCTTCAACTTTGTTTGAATTCGTGCCCGTAAAACATTTCAAAGTTTCAGAACCGTAGATCTAAACCGAACATGAAAATTGACAGCTACAAGAAAAGGTTCGGACGTGCTATTTGTATGAGCCGCTGTAAATAACTGCACTTACAATAAATGCCAGTGTAAACTATATACGATAGTTTACATTACATTAAATTATTCCTTCAGGCCTTCGACAAATCTCATTACCATTGTACTATATCCTAAAATAAATCATTTATTTATTACGTGATATCAGTAGTTTTAGTTCTCTGGTCTTCGTTTCAAATATCTGCCAAAGAAATACCCATCAGAGGACGCTCCATAACAAGGGAAACCTATAATTATTCTAACATAATATCCATTTGTAGAATAATCAAAATTCTTCATCAAAGTTATGAATTATTAAGACAATACTTTTAATTAATATTCCGAGCTGATGATATCTTAATAAAAATTAATGAACATAAATCACAATATCAAACTGTGTGAGTTATTGACTATTCACACTATCTCATTCGTAAATTAATTAAGTCGTGTAATTGAAATATCTCAAAGGTGTAAGGTCAAACTATCTTTAAGAAGTTCGACCTCTAACTAACAGTAGCCGGTCCAAGTCGGATTTGCAAGACTATTGCATTAGTCCACGTGAGCCAACAATTATAGTAGCCAATAAAAAAACAACATTTCAAATATGTTCTGTGAATATGTTGGTAATGGAAGGAAAAGTCAGGACACAAAAGTCATGTTTATTTATGAAAAAGACGACTTCATAAAGTATTTGATGAGCAAGTCGTAGTTTTTTAAAGCAATATCAAAGTCAAAGTCAAAGTCAAAGTCAAAAATTTTATTCAAAATAGTACTATCCAAGTATCTTTTTGAAGGTCAATTGAGTCTACCACCGGTTCCAAAGTAAGTCCACTGAGAAGAACCGGCGAAACAAACTCAGTGGAACTAGTCTTTTTAAATACAACATTACAAAAAATAGTAATACAAACAATACATAGTACTATACTAGTATAGTACATAAGAAGAATTCAGCAAGAAACTCTGTTGGGTTGCTCCTTTCAAAATATAGTTTACATTTTTTTATAAACATACATAATTACATACACTTATTACTATAACACATTTATTACAGTCTTATACACACTATCCTAAGAAAAGTAAATAAGTAGATAAATTTAGACCCCGCAATATCCAAAACAAACCAGTGGATGTTAATAAAAAAAAAGAAACTAAGCTAGGTAGAAATCGCATAACACGACCAGCCACCACAGCAGCACCTCCACATAGGCCTGGACGCGTGAGCCAGCGTCAACCTCTTCCGCATATTAGAGGGAAGTGGAAGACCCATCCCACAACGCCACCACTGCAGTAGCGTAAGCGAGCATGACATGTCATACGTTTCACCTTTACACAAGTTTAGTTCAACACACTGCAGGCTATCTACATTCTAGATAAAACAGCTTTATAGAAGAGCAATTTAATCCCAAGGTTTCGCTTCGTCTAAATAACAAATTATGAAATTTATAATTTATATATTGTATAAAACCTTATGAGTGAGTGTCTTATTCCCAAGGTGTGGTATCTTCAATAAAATCTTTTATTTCATAATACGCTTTACCACACAAACGTTCCTTGACAATTTTCTTAAATTTATTAATGGAAAGATTTTGAACGTTTTCTGGGATCCTATTGTAAAATCGTATACATTGTCCCATAAAAGAAGTACTAACTTTATTAAGTCTAAAAAATGGAACATTCAATTTATATTTGTTCCTAGTATTTATGTTGTGATGGTCGCATTTTTTTAAAAAGTCATTAATATTTTTGCGAACGTACATCACATTAGCAAGTATGTACTGAGAAGCTACAGTTAAGATGGCAATTTCTTTGAATTTTTCTTTCAATGATACCCGGGGGCCCAAACAGTATATAGTTCGAATAGCTCGCTTCTGCAACAAGAAAATCGTATTAATATCCGCCGCATTCCCCCACAGTAGAATGCCGTAAGACATTAGACTGTGGAAGTAAGCATGGTATACTAATCGCGCCGTATTTACATCTGTATTTTTTCTTATTTTTTTAATCGCAAAAGTCGCAGTACCGAGTCTATTTGCCAACTTGGCTATATGTGGCGCCCATTGCAGCTTACAATCTATGGTTATTCCAAGAAATACGGTCGAATCCACCAAGTCCATCACCTCTCCGTTAAGTGATACATCAGATCAGATTAGTATCCTGTGATTAGTATAAAGCAGCCATATGGGCTATTGAAACTTCTTCTTCAGCAAAATCTTTCCTGTGTATTTGCCATTTTTGCCAAAAATGGATAGATAATAATAATAATAATATCTATGGACGATTTTACACCACGTCAATCTGGTCCCGTGGTAAGTACTCGAAGAGACTTGTGTTACGGGTACTAGACAAAGGAAATACATAATATATTTAATACTTTTTATATTAATACTTATATTTAAGATTTTTATTATATAATACACATATTTAATACACATCCATGACCCAGGAACAAATAAACTTTTTTTGTTCCCTTGCGAGATTCGAACCCGCTACCTTCGGCTTGTGCGCCAACGCGCTAACCACTGAGCCACAGAGGTCGTCAGGTCGTTGATACAGCCACTGTTAAACATTGCGCATCGTCCATCACTGCAACTTAACAAACTATAGATTAAATAATTTATTTGTATGTTGTACATATTAAAAATAAATTAAACGGTGTCACCGACAAGACGGTAGCGTGTAGTGAGGTAACTTTACCCTCGTCAAGTCGCACCTCGCCGTGCCTCAAAGCGATCTCGATGTAAAATAATTTCCTCACTAATCCCAAATATATATCGCCCATAAATAATCCCGTATTGCCGTGTGTCCGCGTGGGATAGGGACGTTTCGAACGTCGATAACCAAATATGAAATTTAAAGCGGCCAAGGCTGCATTGTGGGTCATTGCATAGTCACACAAAACTAGAGTGTTTACTAACACCGTTTTAAGATGTAGATACTGACAAAATCTGGCCTTGGTCTGAAATAAATTAATTTAAATTGTTGTGGAGTATATGATAAGCTTCGTAACTCAGCATACCTTTTATTTTTTTCCTATTTTGTAGATGTAGAGATTTTTAAACGTCTCAAATATAAGAAATAACATAATGCATAATAACAAGAGCATGAACAAGAACTTTTTACGTTAAAAAATCATTCATTTACATTACAACATATAAGATAGATACGTCTAAAATATCATGCGTTTTATTAACGCAAAACATAGATGTCCTTAAGGGTACTAAACTGCATCACCACTAATTTAAACTACATTATTTACAAGGTTAGATCTGAATAGCACTAAGTAAACTAATAACTGATAAAAACTAATATATCCCCCAATTCGTTTCAAATCGAAACATCGATATTTATATTTGATAGTCATATCGATATATCGAACCGTCGATTCACATCTCTACCATAAAATTCTCAACGACCAAATGAAACACGTTCTCGTAGATTGAAATACTCACAGTTAATAACGTAGTTAATAAAACTACGTTTGTTACACGTTTGATACACTTTCTTAATTCTATGAATCTTTTTTATTTATTTTTTTATTGGTCAATTTGTATAGGCAATATATTTTACAACGAACAGACTAATTATTTTATTTTGTTGGATTCTTTACTCAAACCCTATTTTCCCACAATCGATTACGGTAGATTTAAGTTTTAATTTAAGTTCGATAATAGGCGAAATGTTAAAAATTACATACCAATTATTAAATTAATATTAAAATCTCAGGATATATCACCGTATAAATCCAGATTATCATTGATTAACATGGCATTTAAATTAACCATCTTGAATCCATACACAACTGCTAATCATAAGAGGCAGACTTACGCCCGGCTTCTGAAACTTTGGTTAAAGTATATATTGTCAACTAACATGGCTGCTAATGGTGTTTAACATACGATTATAGAGTCAAATTTGACAGCTTTTTATTATAGTGGCTATGTCAACTAACAAGCTGATCAAATTGAGTAATTAAGCCATAATAGTATTTAATGTAGCAACTTATTTGACGCTTAACAAGAGACTTGACAGTTGATTAGTTAATGTTTGCGTTGATCAGCCTTTCAGAAACCGGGCGTTATTGAATTTTATGCACTTTACCGCGCTCGCGACTGCATAAGTTCCACCTGTTCCTGTTCCACATCTTTCTCCCGTAAAACAGCTTTGCAGTGAAAGGCAAAACTGTTACTGAAAAATAATTCAAGATAGACAACACATACCTTAATTAGTCTGGTCTAGTTCCAGGTAAGCTGCTAATGCCTATCTGGCTAAAATAAAAAATCTCTCTGTAGCCAAGTGTTAGAAGAATTCGTGACTACGATCCCGAATGAAAGAATAATGATTTTTTCAGAACGTAAAAACGTAAAATATATTATTTAGTCACATACTTAATATTTACGATAGAAATAATGTTAGAGATTATTTAACTTAATCCTATTAATACGAGCATACAATTTTATGGCCCGCTTATCTCAAAAACACTTCTTACCTTTTCACAAAATGAGTTGCCGTAGGTTATAGGTAAAATAAATAAAAAATCTCGTATTACAGTCGATTCTCGGACTGTTCGAGGATTTTATTCATCGTCAACATCATCAGCCTTATGTCCAGCCCACTGCTGAACGTAGGCCTCCCTCAATGACCGCCAAGACGACCGAAATTATATACATTATAATATATTGTTATTCACTTTAAATTACATGTTACATAATACTTTTTTATTTTAACCTAATGTTCAATATTTCAATTCATATATAATTTGTAATCCTGCAGCGGTAAAAATCTTAGGACTCCAGGATACCTTTAGGACCTACATAAAATATTTACACATTTTACGTCGCGGAATCAAGGGATTCCTCCCTAGGGAATGATAAAAACACGATAATATTTTATAAACAGAGCCAAACACGCCCTATTCTATTCTACGGGCGGTTAATTGAGCTATATAATTTGACACCTCGCGTAGTGAATAGCCAATTATTAATATGGGCCTTTGATTAATTGTGATATCAGCATTTAATTTTCGTGTTAACACTCGCCGGCCGCCATTGTTGCCGCGCGCCTTTGTCCGCCGTGACGTTTCAATTTTGAATAAATTAAATTTCGAACGCTTCATTTTTTCCAAACCTTTCTGGCTCGGAATGAGCGCTGTCGCGGCCAGTGTTATAATTTATTACTGTAACTGAGAATGTATTTATACACACCTTGCTTTTTTTATATGTTTAAAGTAGCTTTTTGTTACACTATTGAAGATCTTAATAGATTTTATAGTTTATTATCTATCGAGTTCTCTCTTTGCAACGTAACGTTTTATATGTTTCTAAAAATATTTTTATTATTCATTTTGGTACATATTGATTTAAGTACTCTATATAAATTACATTTTATGTCTTCGAATTGAAAGAACATTAAAAAATATCAATAGATTTACCTACTATCCTAAATATTTTGTCATCTTAAGTCTAGTAATGCAAATCTAAGAAGTAAAGGAAGAAACTGTTGAACATATTTGAAAGTCGCTATTAAGCAATTTATCATGATTACGGGATGCTTTGTCTAGGCGTTTATTGAGGAGGACGTGTTCAGCAGCGGAAGGATGATGATGGTGATGATAATTAAATAATTCCAAGCCACGATCGAATGATCAAACGCAAAGAGAAGGAATTCTTATTCAAAACCATCTCCTTAATAATAAAACAATAAACGTGAATAAAATGAACAAAAAATAATGCACACAATATTAAAACAGCTAGGTTAAATTGGTTTCAGTTAGCTACTGGCCAATGAGATTATCCAATTATCGCGTTTATGGCGGCAATTTGGAAGATGGCCGCGCTCGTTCCAAATTTGAAAATTCGAAGCTAGCATTCGAATCAATGGCTTTATTCTAATTTTATTATCCAATTGTTAGCAATTTACTGAAATGTTTGCCAGGAAAATGGATTTTAATGGATACTTTTTCTATCTCTATTTCGAGCGAATAATGAAGTTCAATTATTATACTAATTTGAAGTTTCATAGAAATTAAAACTGTAAAATAATTAATCGGCTATAAATCAGGAATCAATATCTACTTATGCAATTTCTTTAAATTACGTCTCCTCCTATCATTTGTCTAATAAACAAAGGCTTCGTCCTAAGTCAAGTGTAGGACTTGCCTTCGAAGATAAGTATTGGGATCGCAATCAGTATATAATATAACTGCTGTAAATATTTAAATTGACATTTTTACTGCGTGTAAGGAATAAATCTTGTATATTTAATATTATATTTGATCCATACATATCAAATTGGTATTTTGTCGTACTGGTCACATTGATATTTTTATTGTTTTAAACTAATGCAATCACTAATTATATTTAAATTATTATTAGTTCGGGTGCTTGCCAATAGTTTTATTGAGGTCCTGATATTTTCGTGATCACCGCAGTTGAAACATTGTTGAAATATCGGGACCTCCATAAAACAAAAAAACGCAGTAAGCACCCGAACTAATAAATATTTTTAATATGGCAACTTTGATTTTCAATGTTTCCTCTTTGGTTGGGAATTCCAAACTCAAATTTGCACAGCAGCATAAATATTTACGTTTTTGGTTCCAATATTTCATTCTAGAAATGTTGACCTGCAGAGTGCAGTGCAAGCCCCGTGGACGGAGACCAAAGTTGATAATGAAGAATCGAAGGCTATTGTGGAAGCGGATTCAACACAAACCACGTCTGAGCTAGCTGTAGGCTGTGGTGTTAATGATAAAACTGTTTTAATTCACTTTGATCAAATTGGGTAGGTAAAAAAAGCTTGAAAGGTGGGTACCTCATTATTTAATTATTAATTAAGTAAAGCAAACCGACAAACGCGCTTTGACTGCTGCGTTAAATTACTCAACCGGCACAAAATCGAAGAAATTTCAAATCGAATCATTACATGTGATAAAAAGCGGATCATGTACGATAATCGGAAGCCCTCGCTAAATCCTGTTCCAAGCGAAAATTTACTCAAAAACATTTACTTGTGAACGTTTGGTGGACTAGTGCCGATGTCGTTCACGAATCACGATAGCTTTCTTAAATCTGGCCAGACGATCACGACAGATGTATTGTCAGCAACTGCAATCCGTGATGGAAAAGCTAGCTGCTAAACAACCGAGGCTAGTTAATTGTTCTGGGGCACTTCTGCTTTAGGACAGCGCTAGGCCACACTCTGTACAAGAGGATTACCAAATTAGAGGAGCTTTAATTGGAATATCTATGACATTCACCGTACTCTCCGATCCTTGGTCCAACAGATTACCATATTTTTCAAAATATAGGTAACATTTTGCAATGGAAAAATTTAACTTCGATGGAGCAGTCCAAACCGCTTTAAATAAAACATTTTATTGATTCCCATCGAAATGGCTTATTAGTAAAGGTGAACTGCCTATGAAAATAAATGGCGAAAGATAACGAGGAATATACCATTGTCGTAAGAGGTAGTGCCATGCTGCTTTGCAGGAAAATTGGGCCGTCACGACCGGGGAGGAAGCTCTCGCTCACATAATGTCGGCGTAAAGTGACAGCTAAGCTGTCGTGTTTCGTGCGATTTGTGAGTTTCCGGTGACCCATTGGGGAGGGGGGGGGTGTAAGAAAAAGGAGGGCAACGCATCTGCATAACCTCTGGTTATGTGAATGTTAATGGGCGTCGATACTCACAAGGATTCGACTGTTCGTTTGCCCTCTTATGATATTAAAAAAAGCTATCTTTGATTAATTAAATATTTTATGTAAAAAATGACCTTATGTTCCGACCATACAAAACACCAGTTTTATATGTAAGGTAATATTATCTCTATGACTCTCCTTCCTTTCTATTTCAATCCTCCTATCCTATAGTCTATTTCATGAGTCAAAGCCTATACGGAAAAAAGGTTTTTTTCTGTATTATTAACTTAATTACTAATTCTTCCGCTTCTGTGAATGCTACTTATCTTTTCATTAAGTAACATAAACAATATTGAACACGAAACACTATTAATTTACTTATAAAGAATATGATACCTAAATCACTCCAAGATAATTTACACTTTTACATTAAATATCGCTTAAGAATAAAAGTTCCACAAGAAAATTGTAATCACACTTCAAATCATCAATCTACGCCCGTCAAAGTATATTTATTAATACTGCCATAATGATTGTTAATAAAGTCATTACTGCAAATAAGGCGAGATGTCATCATCACTATTTAAGAGTCAAAACAGCTGAATCAATTTCATTCACGCAAACGAGTCATTAAAGTTGAATTAGAGCTTGTGAGCGGTTCGTGAGAATACCGTTCGTTCATTCGTTCACTCACGATCTGCTAAATAGGGTGTATATGTTGCCATTGTGATAGGTACTTAATTTAAAATGATTTATGTTGTTATTTTTTACAAATACTGTCGACAAAAAATGTCGTGTGTGTTAACAGACCATTTCTGAAAGCTTTAACAAGATGCAATAATGTATCAGATCAAAAATTCAAAATTAATTAGCACCCGTATTCACAAACAATACTTTGAAGTGTTACTGTACTCTTGAACGCATAGGGTCATTCAAACCAATTATTCGTTGTAACTTTAAGTGAAATCCGCCACTGTGCGTCTGTCAAACCCATATAAAATCCGACTATTGACACTAGGAGCGCATAGATAGAAGCGTTCTTAGTATTTTTTCATTACTTTAACAAAGTACGCTTCTTTGATAATATGCAAAAAAAATGTGGTGTCGTGGGACACCAGGTAGGAACGAAGTTCCTTCGCTTTATATTCCACGCACTTTTTCTTACGGTTTTACTATCACATTTTTTTCACATCGGTCACGCAGCAAAATCCCTATCCCCTCCAAGCTTGCCGTAAGGAACTTCGTTCCAAAAAATCAAATGTCACTTCTATATTTGTTGTTTCGTTTTTGTGCTTAGGTACTCAAAAGCTGTCTAAAGGCTGCTGGCTGTTGTCTTGATGGATAGTCTTATCAATTGCCTTGCCCTTCCGTCTCATAAATCGCGTCATGATTGTCTGACAGAAACATAGTCGTGAGTGTTTAACCCCGCACGACTGGCAACACATAGCTCACGAACTTATATCTAATAAGGTGCCATAGATCATAATTTGCATAATTTAATAATTCATAAAGAGGTTCTATAACAATGATAAACCATAGAGTTGTGTAAATAGAGTTCGATGTTTGAACATCGTTTATTCATTGTGCAGATTAATATGCATTGAAAGCAATTTTTGTTTAGTCACACAACTACTGCAATGTTTAATTGGTTAATATCTATACTCTATATTATTAGGTAATCTTTCTATTTCACAACATGTTTACCATAAGATTTAAATAAATTCTTATATTACACGGTATCTTTATTTCTATACCTAAAGAAAGTTTTTGTACCTTATGGCGAGAATAAAGGTAATCATAAAAACCTTTGTAATTAATAAGGTGAAATCAACATTTATAAAACTTATTTTATTTTTTAAATACTACAAATCTTTGAGCGCAGTTGTGGTGACTATTTCACTGAAAATCTAGGATATTTATAGTTATGGTATATTATTTATCGTTCGAATCCTTACGTGACAAAAAATCATGGTCTTCCTATATATCCTTTTCTTATTGGCATCATGCTAAAAGGTTCCCATATTAATTTAGACTGACAGTGACAATTCGTAATGGCGGTCAATTTGTCTACACTCTATAGTCTATGGCGCATTTATATGTTTACGATATTCTTTGCTACACAAGTATATCCGTTTTTATAATGATTGTTTCTCCATTATAATAGTTCATAAACATCGTTCTACTTAAATTCTATTTATGCTAGATAATTCTATTTCATACTTTTATCTAACAGTTTTTGGACTGCCTATGGACAATGATAGTAAATTATAAATATACCTTCCTTTGCTCTTATAGTTTGTACACAGTACTTAAACTACTTAAACAGCAAGTCAAGATTATAAATCTCAAAGGGAGCTGTTAAAGTTGTAGGGTCTTTTTAAAATGTATTGTAAATACTTATTTATCTAAAAACCACCAGCATAATACATTGGCTCTCTTTTAAAATTTTACACACGTCATACGACGGATAACCATTATTCCTTATCCTTGAACATGTTTTCTGTTTGCTTCGCTTCCTTGATAAACTAAACTAGATTACATAAAACGTTGGAAAACTATAAGTTAATAAGTTTTTACAAGATTACTTCATTGTAAGGTACTTTTCAAACCAATGTTAAAAGTTCGGCTTAAGTCAAAGTAGCAGGTGAAATCAACTTAAATCTGCGGTTGGGTATGAAAAATAGGCAAATTATTTTCAAAGACAGCTACATACTACTACACAACTACACCTAAAACAATAACACATACAAAACTACACATTAAAGACAATCTTATTCGTGACTCGGTGTTTCTCTTAATTTTTTTTAAGCCGTATAATCATAAAACATCAATATATTAGTTCGAAGACAAACCATACTACATATACCAAATTAACGCATACAACATTATAAAGGACAAGAACACCGACATTTTTGTTACAATATAAATTCTATAAATATTAAATGAAACGTGTGAAGAACGAATGCAAAAAGAAAGCAAATCCAGAGGGCATAACAGTGCAGACGGGGCGGAGCACGTAGGCGTTTATTAACATGTCACTGCGAAGCCGCATAAACATGACACGGCCTTATACCGGTTTAAACAAGACGCTTCTGAGATGCACTAAGCCTCTATAAGCCTCCATTGTTCTCTTAAAGTTGTTAACACATGTTGTCTATGGTTACTGGCTGAATGCCGTATTATGTTTGTGCCTGAAAAACTTTTTTAAAAGGAAGTTTTATTGACAATCTTATAGCGCCAAAATTAAAACGTATTTTCATAATCTTTTTTTTTTAATATTTAAATGAGTTTTTTAAAACACAAGTTTACTTTAATATTAACACACTTAATTCAGAGTTAAATCAATGTAGATTTCCTTTTATTTTTTGTAACAAAGATCATTGAATATACAGCCTTTTTGATTATCCCTCACAAAACAATACGTGTATTTCCAGTTACAAATGAGCATATCCATCAGTATGGGCGTTGTAAAAACTCGATAATGCGATGTTCTTTATTGGTGTAATCAAGTGTTACATTTCTATTAAGGCATTAATCTGGATGGAGGCGGTTCCTCTAACTATGTTTTAATTACGGGCCGCGAGCAAAACAGCTGAATGTTTATAATTATAGTGCACCGCCTGTGCTTCCTTTGCACGTTATAACTATTTTACTATAAAAAATATAACAATTTATTATTAGAACCTGGTTGACCGAGCATTTGCTCGGTACCATTAGTGATTAAATACGATAAAAAAAAATCCAAGAAAAATTATCTTAAAAAAAGGAAGAAAAAAATTCGGACCGGAGATTCGAGCCAGGCTCGTTCGGATTTAACTGCCTAATTTCACCACTAAGCTACTACTTAGTTTACTACTATTTCGCAGCGAAATTTACGTTCGTATTCTAATCATATTTTATCGTTGCCTCAAAACACGAATAAAAAAAAATCTAGAAATTTTTCCTAGCTAGATCAATTTATCGCCGTTTATAATCCATGTATACAAAATTTCATGAAAATCGTTGGAGCCGTTTCCGAGATTCAGATTCTTATATATATATATATACAAGAATTGCTCGTTTAAAGGTATAAGATAATACATCCGTTGTAACACGTGTGTAAAAATTGAAAAGAGAACCAATGTTTTATGCCAGTAGTTTTTAGATCAATAAAAAATCTGGGATTTATAATCCCTTCAAACCTTTTCACGCAAAAGCAGGAACTTGGATATCAAAAATTATGAATTTTAAATTAAAAATCATCAGACTGGAGACTTCTGCTTGATTTTGTACCTGAGCTATTTTGTCATTGTAAATGAGGGCGTTTACGTTCGTATTCTAATTATAATGCAGCGGTTTTCACAGCCTGATAGCACGGCTAAAATGAATCTTAGCTAGATCGATATAACCTCCGGTGCGTTCAATTTCGTCTTGATGAAGTTGATGCCGTTCCGGAGGTTCAGGCCCTCTAGACAAGTGGCACAAACGCTAAACGAATAGAAATAGAATAGAACACTTATTATATGGGAATGACATTAGTTTACGACATCAAATTTGAGCAGCTATTGTTATTCCCATACAGTATTCTATTCTATTTCTATTCGTTTAGCGTTTGCCACTTGTCTAGAGGAGCAGATTATATATTTATACTAACGGATCCGACATACGTGGTCCATTGATACAAATCGATGCAGTCGTTTAGTTGTAGTATAGATAAATAACCTAGATACCGACTGCGGTGCCTTCTACCGGGCTAATTTATAAATCTAAACCATCCACCAGGGCGCTAACCAAATGCATTAAAAATATCATTAAAATCGGTCCAGCCGTTCAGAAGAAGTTCAGTGACATACACTTGTACAGCAGTTATTAATACATATAAAGATGTATACAAGAATTGCTCGTTTAGGGATAATAATTAAAAATATATAGAAGCTTTTCGTTTTCGTAATTTATACATAGTTATAAAAAATATGTTTTACATACATGACTTTTATTATAAAAAATATTATACGAAGACTATATCTAAATAATAAATATGATAATTATTAACATAAACAGGTTTTATGAAATATTTCCTGCTATTTCCTGCATAATTATTTAATGTTTCACAGAAACTTCAAAGTATGTATTTTAAGTGAGTTTCTATAAAACCTAATTATTTCCCAAAATTATATAAAACAATTTTATTATAGTTTAATATAAATAACTTTCAAAATTCTGTATTGCAATCTTAATTTAATACTTGCCATGACGTAAATATATTTTCCTTCATACGAACTTTCCTTTGATTACAGGTAATGAAACAACTTTTACATATTATTGTATCATGGTTTAATATTTTTACATGCCCGATGTTTAGAATTTTGGTTTGCTCGGTTTTGCTATAGTGTCCTATTAAAATACTTTGAAAGCAAACATAAAAACGTAAATTTTATAATTTATTTATTAAAAAAAATTGGTTATCAAACAAAACAGAAGTTACAGTTTCAAACTAAAGTCCCGCAAAAATATAATAAAAATAAGCTTGTATTATATTAAGTATAAGTAATGTATTATATTCATTATTTACCCATTACCCATAGTGGTAAAAATCCAACTGATATCTGAGGGAATTGGTTAAAATTTCATTTATTAAAGAATATTTTATTCTTAGGGCCTGTTTCACAATCTCCAGATAAGTTCCGAATAGGCTATCCGCAACATATTTGACAGATACTCCATACTAGCAGGCTGAAATGGGGGCGGTTCTTTCCCGCCTCCAGAGTAAGAAGAGGGCGCCGGGTCCGGACGGGGTGCACGGGAAGGTTTTAGCTATCTCCCTCGTGTACCTCGGCGATAACCTTCGGGAGCTGTTTGACCGCTGCCTGCGGTCTGGACAGTTCCCGAGGGCGTGGAAGGAGGGCCGGCTCTGCCTGATACCGAAGACAAGGCGGCCCACGGACTCGGCTTCGTCGGTGCGACCGGTGGTGCTGCTGAACGAGGCTGGGAAGGCTCTAGAAAGAGTTGTGGCTTCCCGGCTCGTTCAGCACTTGGAGGAGGGCCCGGGACCCGGACTTTCAGAGTCCCAATACGGATTCCGGCCACACCGGTCGACCATTGACGCCCTCAAACGTCTGCGGGCGGTGACGTTGGAGGCGGAACACAGGAAGGAGGTGGTGGTCGCGGTGTCGCTGGACATCGCGAACGCCTTCAACAGTCTCCCGCACTGTTTGATACGGGAGGCGCTGGCCTACTTTGAAGTACCTCCCTATCTCAGGCGACTGTTGGACGCGTAGCTCTGGAGGAGGGTAGCCTGCGAGAACCGATGCGGGTCCATAGAGTGGTAGCGAGTCGGCTGCAGTGTCCCGCAGGGATCGGTGCTAGGCCCGATCCTGTGGGATATTGGGTACGACTGGGTCCTGCGAGGTCTGGTACTGTGCCCTTAGATTGAACAGTCGAGCGATCGACGACGTAATTTAGCCAATCACAACTTCGAACGGACGAACGAACTTCGCTTTCGTTTTCGTAATGGCATTTTGGCTAGGCCCCCAGGTTCGATATTGAACCCCCGTTGAGGACAGCACTGTTTTTTTTAAATCTCTAAGTACCCCTGAACATAAGGTCGCACCGGTAAAGGAAAACATCACGAGGAAATCTGCACGCCTGATGAGCTTAAAAGTCTTTGAAAGTATGTGTGTTAATGAACCAAATACCTTCCTCGGATGAATTCGAGGAGGACACCTGTGCCCAGCAGTGGGATATATAATGTTTGATACTTTACTTTTGTTTAGTACATACAAAAGAAGCTGAAAAACGGTTATATAATGTAAACTAGGAGCGCCCCGCGGTTTCACCAGCGTAATTCATATTACGTTAATATTCATATTTATATTCATCCCGTGGGGTACGGGGATAAATTATAGCCTATGTGTTATTCTTATGTATAAGCTATATTATTGTAAAGTTTCATCAAAATCCATTCAGTAATTTTTACGTGAAAGAGTAACAAACATCCATACTTACAAACTTTTGCGTTTATAATATTAGTAGGATCCATGTTACATTATTTGACTCGTGCGTGTAAACGCAGCACGGAGCATGATTGACACTACTGGCTTACGATTCCTGGTCATAATCGTAATTACGAGTGTAATTATCACTCGGGAGTAATTACAAAAACTGAGCGAGAACTAAACTGAGATACGTTTCAATCTGCAAATAGCTACCATAACAACATGCAACCACTGGATATATGGAGAGAGTTATCATTGTATTCAAAGTAAGGTCCAGGTAAAAACGAACTATTAACACGTCAAAAGTGATAAACATTACACACACATACAACACATCAGATAACTCAAAACGCAACAACCGGCAATTTGAAGGTCTCCGGACGCGTGAAATAGAGATATTAGCGCAATTTACGAGGCCTAACTACCTAGGAAACTATAATATCTAGACTATATCAATAAAGGCTATTAACATCTATCAAGTTAAGTATCTGTCCCGGGTATTATCTCAAATTAAGTTAAACGCGCCGTCCCGGCAAATAACAGCTCGGAGCGCGCCGAGGGCAATCGCGCGGGAATGATAGAGCTGCTGGACGTGTATGTGAAACGTCAATCACATTACTCCTTCTCCTTTTTTATATGGTAACACAGATTATTATTCCGCTACTTTATTGGGCATCACTAATTTCTAAATAATAATAAAAAATATGATTGTATTAAAGATAAGCCAATATGAATAATAAGTTAGCAGGATATGAAATAGATAAAGTTCGCTATTTGAATCGATTAATAACAATCGTAACACAATGAACTTCTTTCCCGTTGTGTATTTAGAAAATATTAATTTGCCATGAATAATAATAATAATAATAATAATCATCATCATCGTCATCATCATCATCATCAGCCTTTATCCGTCCACTGCTGAACATAGGCCTACCTCAATGAACGCCAAGACGACAGATCCCTTGCTACTCGCATCCAACACTGATCTGTTGATCCAACTGACCCTCTCCCCCCATGAATAATATTAACACTAAATATTAGGTATGAGCAAGGTTAAAACTGAGGATATAACGGCAAAAGACCAGGAAACTGTATGAGCAACACATCTTAGACATACTCAATATAGGCCAAATCATGGCCTGCCTTATTAAGGGTAATTCCTAAAAAAATGGCTTATCAAAGCTAAACTGTATCATCGAGAGCGCATAGCCTACATCATTGTGCCATTATAACTCAAAGTGAAAAAAGTGATATCGAGCAACGACATGTTTACAAACACTAAATCAAAATTTAATGTAGCAAAATAAAAATATTTGGTTAGTGAAGCTAAATGCAAGTAACAAAGGGTCTATAAAAAGTAACATCCCATACATGTCCCACTGCTCGGCACAGGTCTCTTCCTCGAAATCAGGAAAGAGTTCATAGATTCTCTAGCAACTATTCAGTTGGTTGGTGAACTTCACACCCCTTCAAAGGCAATCTCATCAAGCATGCAAATTTCCTTGCGAGGTTTTCCTTGACCTTGTGGGCGAGCGATAGTCTCGGGTTTAGTGGCTTCCAACGTCGCTCTACGCAAGCAACACTTCTGCTAATCTCCTTTTGATTCTTATAATGACTTTATAAATATGGGACAATATCCACAGATTTACATTTTTTTTTTTTGGAAAGGTCCTATGCTGTGGCCTTAAGGCCTTATAGCAAAATCGGAGCTGTGGGTTGGCAGGTAGCTCCCCTAAGATTTATATGTCCAT
The DNA here is from genome assembly GCA_905333005.2 of Lycaena phlaeas. Classification (NCBI taxonomy): domain Eukaryota; kingdom Metazoa; phylum Arthropoda; class Insecta; order Lepidoptera; family Lycaenidae; genus Lycaena; species Lycaena phlaeas. Next base: position 13,194,286 of record HG995175.1, read on the forward strand.
ATTACATGGAAGTATTTAAATTAATATTACGTTTTACATAACTGTTAAATTGGATAAAGAAAAATTGTGTTATGAAATGCTTTTGATTTTCAAATTATAAAAATGTCCTCACGGAAAACTACCGGTGGTACCGGGCGTCACCCTAATTGGTTTCTCGAGCCCCGAAAATCCAATTAACGTGTCCAGGGAACAAGCCTTCCTGAATTTATAATTTACTTTATGTACGTATAGTTCGCGCCTTTTTATTGAAAGACTTTTACATAATGCGTTCAGAAATAGTTTTCGACGTGTTAAATAGCGGGAAGTTTTCTAGACATTCTAAGTTATAAACTCCTTTTTATGTATTAAAAAAAATATGTGAAGGATGAAGTTACTAATGTTACATTTATGCAAAAATGTAACATTATTAAAAACGAGTTAGTTACTTAGTAACTACTCATCATCATCATCTGCCGCTTTCCACTGCTGATCATAGGCCTCCCTCAATGAACGTCAAGATATCCGATCCCTTGCTACTCACTTCCAGAACGGATCTACCAATATTCAAATAAAATTCAAAAATATTCAGCAACTGAAGGGCTAATATATTTTAAAAGCATTAATAATACTATCTTAAAATACTATAATAATATGTCAATTAAAATAATACTGTGCATGTCATATAGTTAAACTCGGAATGTAAAAGTTAGTGCAACTAAAGTTAAAAATGCAATAGTACTATATAAATCTGTATTTAATTATTAATTAGCATCGCTTAAAGACGATATCACGATTATCGCATAAACCGTACGCGGTACGAGCCACAAGCCACACGACACCTTCTTAAAAACCCTCATCGTGAGCAATGGCCAATGTTTGGGGGTTGATTTGTCAATATAAATATTACAATTTCATAGGGGCAGCGCTATCTATTGTTGAATGGAATAACTATCTCGGAGCTAGCTCGTTTTAGCGCCATCTATAGATGAAAAGATTACATTAATATATAAATATATATTTAATCTATTATTGTATTTCTTATAATAAAAAGAAAAATAATAATATTTTTGTATAATATTTTGTTTAAATTTGTATTACATTTTTTAAAATTTACTATACAAACTCAATTTGTTAATGGATTTAATGAAACAGCAGTGATGTGTATTGCTTAAAGATACTGAATATCGACATTCGACAGTAAACATCTTAATTCAGTATTTTAAAAAAAGGTGAAATATATTACAAAAGCTTAATTTACGGCTTATATTTTTCAAAAGTTAGCATTTTGTCATGTAAGTTTACAAACATATTTTGATATCAGTAATTAGTATTTTTTATGTAGAAATGACAATTTTAATGTTTTTTTTATTGATATGTCACCTAACCAAGACACAAAAATTTAAAGGATTTTGTAAGCTTTTCATAATTTTATATTATTGCAAATATACCTTTATTATCTATTATCTATTTTATAACCTGAAACAGAAAAGAAAGACTATGTAGTAGACCTACATAGTCTTCCTTTTTTGTTCCTTGAATCACTTGTTGACAACATTGTTTTAAGAAGTTTACTAAGTACTATTTTATTATATTTTGCAGTAAAATGCTATACGATTTACTATTAATGAATTATATTTATCATTAATCAGTAGAATTGTTAAAGATAAATTATCGAAATATTTATTTTATAGCGTCTCACTAGGTTTTCAAATCTATCGACTAATATGAAGTTTGTACATATTGCAAAAGTTTTGTTAAAAAAATATTTGGGCTTTCTGTCAACTTGTCAAGTCAAGAATCAAGATCCGACGTGATTCAAGAATTAATACAAACAACAAGTTTTATATAAAAAGTTTGCACAATGCACATCTTTCTCTAAATAATAGTGCATTTTTGTACAGAGGTGTATTGTATCAACATTCAACACATCATAACACCATAAAATTTAAAATGTAAGGTATTCTAAGTTAAATTATTACTTAGTTTGGGTGATAAAAATATAATTATTTTATTTTCGATTACTATCTTTTTTTTCTAGGAGTTTTGTAGATCTTGCTACATTAGCCTTACATAGGCGTCACGAAATAGAAGCTAGAATTAAGACATTCTTGGAAAAATGTGACATTGCAATCCAAGATATAGAAAAGCTAAAATCGCAGGTATTTAAAAAAAATAATATAGAAAAGATTTCAAGATCTTTCAAATTTGCTTTCACATTTTTATATGTATTATCATATAATCTCACCATGCCATTATCAATCGTGTTTTGTTTTAATTGTAAATGGTCAGCATGAACATAAGTGGGTTATAAGTTTATGCTGACTATTATATTTAAGCACTTGTAAAAGAATTTGTACAGAAATCTAGCTAAACTAGACTTTACGTACAATTTCGTTTACAGGTACAAATTATTCATAATACAGATATTTGAGATTTTTTTTAATTTTGCCCTGAAGATCTTGAAGTATCTAATAACAATTACATCAGATAATAATTTGTGTAGAGGCTATAAAATATTGAAATACATAGTGGTTTCATTAAATTTTTAGGCTTGTGGATTTGTGGATTGTCTTAATTGTGATCCATCTGAGCTCAAAGAACGATTCCTCAACTCAATGAGGCACCTGGATGAATATACATATCTATTGACGGACTTCAACCTTTCTGTTGGCAAACTTGGTACGTATATACAATTTATGTTTGTAAGTTTCAATGTCATTAATATGAAATAGATAAGGAATCATGAAATCATAACAGATGAATTATTTGTATGGCAAAACCTCACAAGGAAGAGTGAAGTCTTGTATGAGCCTCTTCCTTGCGTAGTTTTGCGAGTTTATTGTATACCTTTCTTATTTTATTGATAAATATGCCAAGCGCAGCATATATTATCAATTACTAGTGTGCTGGATATTTGCAAAAACACACATATGTGTGTATTTATTTTGATTATGAAAAGACAATCTTTCCCTTATATTTGTTACAGTAGAACCTCGAGGTTTGAGTTATCGATAACTCAAACCTCTATAACTTCAAAAAATAATATGATCGCTTTCCTTGACCTTGCACTAATATGACCCTTGACAACTTAAAACCTTTATAACATAAAATATTTTGTGTTTCCCTTGGACTTTGACTTATCGAGGTTCTACTGTATTTAAATATTTTAATGTGCCTCTCTTATTACTCTCAGATCTTCCAAATAACATGAACTATACACCACCAGTTCAAGATCAAGCTCATATTCCTTTGATGACTCCTACCGTATCTGGAGGTTACAACCTGATGGATGCTCTAAGTGAACCGATTCCATCAACATCTAAGAGATGTGCGAATATGTGTCCTCCGGAAAAAGAGCATCGTAAGAGAATACCTAAGGAGGAGCAAATGTTAATAGCATTTTCTAGTACATCATGTTCTTCAGAAAGTGTTCCTATACCTTTACATGAAACACAAGAAAAGCAAGTGCAGTATAAAATGGAGAAAGAAATGAGGAATTTGAAACTGGATGGTAAATATATAATAATTATTTATAATATTTCTTAGTTTCATTAATAATATTTGATTTAATGATAGTATTTATAATAATATTTATCACGATTCTGTGTAACACAGATTAAAAAAAGGCCAGGAGGGTATCAGGCCATAGTGCACCAAAGCGTTGGTCCAATGCAGGTTGATGAACTTCACATACCTTCAAAGACTAATCTCATCAGCCATGCAGGTTTCATCATGGTGTTTGACCTTTACCAATGAGCAAGCGATGCTCTTGGTGTTTAGGGTGCACTTAGAAATTTTTCTAACTTAGGATTGAACCCAAATCTTCACGATCAAGAAGCTGAGCCCATTCCCACTGACACATTGTCTCTCAATTAATTTGTCAGATATTCATGAATATTTATTTCTTTTAAGATTCAGCATATACTGATGAAATAAACCTACCAGCACAATCAGTACTGCAAATAGACCATGTTTACGACGCTTGTATCATGCACACTGACGGTCTAACACTTTGGGTGATCACGGAAGATTATGATGAAATATTTGAGTAAGTATCCATATGTTATCAATACTTTTTTCAGTATCCACACAACTCCAGCAGTAGTAGTATCCATACTGAAGATTTGCTTGTGGAGATACACTTTTATATGGAACACCTGCATCTAAAAAAAAACTAGCATTTATTTACCAATGATTGTAGAAAATATGATGTTTAGTTCTATCTCAGACTTCCGCTCACTCCCCTTTCCTCAAACAGAGAATATTGATAATCTGTGTGGATATTTAAATCTAAATCCTAACATTAAATGAAACTCAATAATGTGTAACTACTAAAAATGAGTATACAATACACAATAACACAAACATAAAGACAAATTATATAATTATTAAAAATTATGTTTCAGTACATTTAATTTGTAACTTTATACTTTTAGTTTCCTGACACATATGACAAACTACTACAAGGAAAATACAGTGGAATTGAAAATGAAGGATGTGCTGGGTTTGACCTACTGCGCCTATTATGATGATGATAGCAAATGCTATTACAGAGCGCTTATCATTAGGTTGACTGAGGTGAGTTTATAGATTCGATTTTTCTTATCATTATTACTTAAAACTGTGAAAGCCATATTTTATATGATTCACATGATATTGAGTGGTTGTTACATCAAAACTAGCGGATAAGCCTTATTATAAAGTAAGTGGTAACATAACTGAAGTGATGATATAAACAGGATTTTATTTGATTAGCTTTACTTTAATCAACGCTACTGCCTTCTACAAATTATAATGATGGGAAAACTTGAGGGAAGAAGGAGCGTTGGTAGGAGGAGAAAGTCATGGCTCGAAAACATTCAGGAATGGACAGGAATAGCCAACGTAGAACAACTTTTTCGGTTGGCGAAAAATCGCGACTTATATACTGAAATGACGGCCAACCTTCATTAGTGGAGAGGCACTTGAAGAAGAAGAAGAAGCTTTACAGAATCTAAGCTCTTTGCTTGAGACTCGAGATTCTCCACTTTGTTTGTTCTGTTAATTGTATTTAAGTTCGCTTCTGTTAAATAGCCTTCTAGTATATACTATCTACTATCAATCACATAGGTTGCACAACGTATACAGCATAGTGCATCCCTCCCACAACTTATGAGGATTAGTGCATCCCTTCCAAAACTTATGCGGCATAGTTTATCCCTCCTGTAACTTATGCGGCATCTATCTCTCCATACCGCATCTCTTTGAATGTTGTATTTTGACCGGTGTTGGTGTGGTTATTGTGTTCACGGGTTGCGGTGTCGCAGGACGGCTCGGCGGAGGTGTTCCTGGCGGACACGGGCGAGGTGCGGGCCGCGCCGCTGCACACCATCCAGCCGCTGCACGCGCGCTTCTGCAGCACGCCGCCCTACGCGCGCTGCTGCCATCTAGCGGGGGTAAACACCGACTTGTGCTAACTATCGACTATGTATTGTGGAATGTTGCCATATTACAGTATAATGTAGAATACAGAAAATATTATCAAAACTGAGATTATTTCGCTGGTTATTCTTAGTGGTTTCGCCCTGAAATTGACAATATTAATTTATAATCAATGATCAACTTTGTGGGTAATACTTTGAATAAAAAATATTTGAATTTAATTCATTATTAATGCAAAGTATTTTGACATTATAAATGCATAATATTTAAGCTATACCAGAACTCCAAAATTATATTTTTACGATTTTTTATTACTATTACTACCTACTTATGTTTTGACTTATTTCAAGTGTACAAGTTTTACCTACGTAATAAAGATATTTTTGATTTGATTTGACTCGATATAGAATATTTATAAACAAACGACAAGAGCCCTTTTTGTTATAATATATAGGAAGAAATAAATTAAAGCGCCTGAGCACCTAGCGACAAGGCCGTCTGCCGCCCGTCCCCCGGCAACAGACCTGCGAACCAAAAATTATATTTTTACGATTTTTTAATTAAAAACTGCACATAATAAAATACTATATCGTAGAATTATTAATTACATAATTCTTAACTAACAAAAAATATTTTCCTACTGTAAGTATGTAGTAAATTTAGAAATCCGAATCGATTTGTGTACGCGAAAAGAGATTCGGGTAAATTATAATATTTTTTATTTTTTTTTTAGTTTTAGGGCAATGCATCTGCTTATCCTTTCTTTTCCCTACCCATATATAATAAATTAAAATTATAGGAGTATTTTACGTTTGCAGATCGATCAAAGCTTCCAGTCGAAGGAGGCAGCGGAGCAGGAAGTGTTTATTAAGGATTACTACATCGGGACGAGATGTAAGATAAAGGTTGATGACAAGTGAGTACCGGATATATTTATAAAGGGCATGTGTCACCTCGAAATAAGACGAGGAACGTTTTTTAAAAAAGAACCGGCGAAACAAACTCAGTGGAACTCCACTGAGTTTGTTTCGCCGGTTCTTCTCAGTGGACTTGCTTTGGAACCGGTGGTAGACTCAATTAACATTCAAAAAGATACTTTGATGGTACTACTTTGAATATTTTTTTTTATTTTGATTTTGAATAGTAAATTTGATATTATATTAATGGACAAACTGGCTTATATAAGTAAATTAAATTGTCTGCTTGTAATTTTAAAATAATAGTTTTTACTAAATGCATATGAAATTATTTAAGGTACATACAGCAAAAACGTCTTGTTTGTTTCTGCTAATCCATGAAACGGCTAAGCCGATTTCGACTTGACAGACTTCTTCCCATAACAGATAGCTATATTTGGGAGTAACTTAGGCCATACAAATAATCTACATTAATCCGTACACGATTGTAAATTTAAGTTAACGCGGGTAACAGCTGATATAAAATAAGTTAATTCAATGATGCAAGATATACATCGCTATGAAACAAACGAATTTAGCCAGAATTAAAAAAAGTCAGACACAATGGGTTTTCTGCTTCACAACGTGCGCTACAAACTAGATTTTAGTATGAAACCGAATGCAGCATAAATTCCGCGACTGATTTTACGTGACCCACAGCTCATAAACTTACGCTTGTTTTGCCTCGCCATTAGACATTTTAAGGAACGGAAATAAAGCATTTTAATAAATCTCAATTCACCGACTAGTGTTACTTGTTTGATTGACAAATATCTGTTCTCTTCTTTTCCAGTTGTTCGGAATCCCTGGGCGTGTACGTCATCCTGCCGTCGGGCGAGACTCTCAACGACTTGCTGGTGCAGAAGGGATACGCTCATGCCAGTAAGTTTCTAGAAGGTTATTCTCATTAATTTATTTGTAAGGTTCGACAGTGGGGGTTTCCTTTAGGTAGACGTAGGAGCGACGAAGGTCCAGTGGCGGATGGACCCCCCCGTGTGTGCCTTGAAATGGGTTCTATCGCTCGTTCACCGGTGAAGGAAAACATCGTGAGGAAACCTGCATGCCTGATGAGATTGAAAGTCTTTGAAGGTATGTGAAGTTCACCAACCCGCACTGGGCCAGCGCGGTGAACTATTGGCCCATTGGTTCCTCGCCTGATTTCGAGGAGGAGACCCGTGCCCAGCAGTGGGACATATAAGAGTTGATACTTTACTTTTTTACTTTAGACGTAGTTTAGTCGCCAATTAACTAAATGGGAAGACGTTCTTCGTGCAGTGGTCGATTCGAAATAGTTAAAATTACGAACTAACCAGCAATTGAATGATATCGACTGATCACGGAATAGAAACATTGCCCTGTAACTCCTACAATAACATATCCACGATCACAGATTTATAAAATATAAGGACAGATGGAGCATGCCGAACACGCGAGTGACGCCACCAAAGTGAATACAAATTCAAAAGCGAACACAATCTAATAAACGTTTAGAGTACGACGCTATGTCAAGCACTTGAGAGCGCTTTTGAATTTGTATTCGCTTTGGTGGCAAGCTGGTGATTGGCAAACTTAACGAGCTTTTAGCTCGGCTGGTTTCATATGAGAATCATCTGTGTTGATATTAAAATTCATCATTAGGAACATTAATAAGAAGAGAAGATAATAATTTGCGGTCAACGCATTTAAATTTATTTACTTCCAAGGTACGCAAATGTGTGCCACATATATATCTCTAATATATAAAATTCTCGTGTCACAATGTTCGTTCCCATACTCCTCCGAAACGGCTGGACCGATTTTTATAAAATTTTGTTTGCATATGGGGTAGGTCTGAGAATAGGCCAACATCTTTTTTTCATCCCCCTAAATGATAGGATTGTCCCACCCCAATTTTTTTAAATTTTTTTTGTCATTTTTTTATGATACTGCATACAAATAAAAGACATACAACCTCAAAATTTCACCTCCCTACGATCAACCCTTATTTTTTTGTTGCAATTTTAATTTTGGCAGAACGAAGTCTGTCGGGACAGCTAGTCATAATGTAATGATCGGTGTCTTTGTAGTAGATAAATGTGAGGCGGCGAGCGGACCCAGCAGCCGCGGGGCCGATCTGGACGACGCGGCCTTCAACATCGACGGCCCGGAGTTCGAGGATCCCGTGGAAGCTGTCACGGTACGTCATGCATTTATTTGCTCAAAGCCATATATCCCTAGCTATATTTTAAATACGGTCTGTAGTATACTCGGTTATCATCACCGATACCACAATTACACGGGCTCGACAACACACGATATTTGTTGATATTTGAGTCGTAGGCACGTCCGCTCTCGTCCATGGATCTCGCTCTAGTGACGTGCGGCCCGCCCGTACCGTGAGCACGAGATCGTGTTTTATAACTATTAAGATAGTTATACACTAACTACAAACACTACACGATCTACAAAAAAAAAACTGCTATAATAAGTGAATTCATTATAAATGCCCAATCAAACAACATTTGAATATTCGTGCATATTTAATTGAAATTATATGGTCACCATAGTAAAATACTACAAGTACGTAGAGTCGATGACCCCAATGCTGCGTAACCCGGAGGTCATTGAACTGAAATAGCCAACTCATCGACCACACAACCTATAGACTCAATGCATTCTGGCAACTAGCTGAGGTGAGACATACATTACCAATCACGAAATGTTAAAAAGAAATGGATATATTTCGCAACGCGAAAGAATGAGACGACACGATAGTTTGAGTACATTGTTTACGGCTTACGTCGGAACTATAAGTCAGATGTGTCGCCAGAGCCCGTTCCCCTGTTATTAGGAGTCTATGGGTTATGTGGTCCATGAGCCAACTGAATGTCAACTGGGCTGTAACATCACCGTGTCGTGTTGACAGGGCTACCGCAATAGAGACGAGATGGACATCTGCATGCACTACAAGGGAGAGCCGGACAAGATGTGCTTCAAGGGCACCCGGTGCAAGAAGAGGCACGTCATGATGCATCCAGGTACCGCTTATGCATACAAAATACACTTGATAAATTTTAGTCATTCAAGCACGGTGTTACCTCAACATTCACAAAACTTGAGTTTTTTGACGGTCCAGTACGAGGAAACCCAATTGGTCCGGGAGCTAGGTGAAAGGGAGACGGTCCAAAAGTGTATGGGACGTTGGTGTACTTTTGTACACACAATGATATAAAGTAAAATAAATATTCAAACAGTTTTAATATGTTCATATCCATTAAATTCTTTTCAATTTCAGCGTAAGCATAATTTAATATTTCCAAGATATGCAACACTACATGATATAACAATGGCGTATGAATATTTTCTTTGGCGTTTATGGCTATAAATCTATGTCCAAATAAAAAGTCCAAGTCGTCAAAATATCCACAAAAATACAAAAAACACATTCACGAGTTAACAACTCCATTACAAAGCTTGAAATAGATACTAATAGTTACGAAAGTACCATGAATGACGCCATTTTTCAATAATGGCGTTTAAGTAATAGTCGCCATCTTTGTTTGGAATAGCTAATATTTAAAAAACTTGATAATTTTTTAATTTTTTAAATAATAATTTAATACTTATTATAAACTAATTTAAAATAGATAGATAAACTAATTTATTTTATTTTTAATGAAATCTATGTATTATTATTTATTTATAGTATACTGTACAAGACTACACCAGAAATGGACCGACTCCTTTGGTCAATCATTTCCTCCCGCGAGATACTTCGTGAGACGTATCAGAGAACAGTATCATAAAGCCTCGTGAACGTCAGCTGGCTCTCGGTTGGGGGATGAGCGGTGGCAGCCCCCCACGCATGAAGAAAAATAAAATAACAATTCAGTCACGTCCTCTCAGCTCAAATATTTGTTAAATTGTAGTTAACCCAATATCTCAACGAAAAAATAATAATCAGCTGGTTATGACATGGTACATTGCTTTGGTTATGACATAGCTGGTGACTAGAACATGAAATTTTTTTTTCACTTTCAGTGGAGTGGTCTATATGGATGATAGCTTAACATATAAAGATATCATCACCCCTCATCCTCCCAACCGCGCGCCAGCTGACGTCCACTAGGCTTTGTAATACTATTTTCTGATACGTCTCACGAATTATCTCGCGGGAGGAAGTTGGTCATGAAGACCTGTTACTGGCTCTCGGGCTAAATGAAAATATCCTATGTAAGAAATACAGAGCATAGGCAAAGGTATAAAGTAAAATTTTAACCGAATAGAATATTAAGTATTTGTTTAGTATTTCATATAAAATTCGTAATTTCCTTCACAAAAATAAACTTTGACGTCGAAATTCTCTGTATCTTCAGTAAATCTTTGACCGGACAAATATTGAATTTAATACGTATATTCTGAGCTATGAAAGAAAAACCCACAAATTAAATGTTTATTTAAAGCCCGGTTCATTGATGCTTTGCAATTTTGAACCTTAATCATATGCGGTTGTGTCAGTGAAATCGCATATTTAAGAGCCCCTTCACCTTTTTAACTCATTTTGAACAATTTTGATAATCTTTTGTACGCAAGGTGAGAAAGATTTGAATATTCTATTTCATTATTTTATAAGTAGAGTTCTTATTCTTGTCGACTAGATAATTTTTAAAAAGAAATAATGAATATATTAATGGCAATCACCCATATTCAAAACCCCTTTTCCGCAAAAGTAACGAGCGAGTGATGTTTGTGGTTCCTGAACAAAGAACTACGAAATATTCTGAAAATTAAAAAAAAATATATAATATCATTATATAGTCTACTCGTAACTAAAATGAAAAAAATATTGATTTTGATATGAAATATAACATAAAAAAAATGTTAAAATTAAAAAAAAATACTCATTAATCTCTGGGTTACCCTTTAATATAATCTGAATTTTAATTTATAAAAAAACAATAACTTCATTTCGTAAATTAAAGGCAGAGTGAACTATATATCGCCTATATATTGCCTATATTATCGAGTGCGCAAACACTATCCCAACAGGCAAATATAGGCAGTATACCTATAGTTTTCAAGTTTCAGTTTCAAGTTCAAACATGTTGTTACTAACTAATGTACATAAAGATGTATAGTCCATTTTTATAGAAGTGACCAAAAGTGTAAACAAATATGGCGTACTTCCGGCCATAGACAAATAGAGTAATAGTGTAGCTTAGTGAAGTGACACAAAGAGCAAATTAAGGAATATTAATAATAAGCCATAGACAAAAGTATAATTAATTTTATATTCAAATTTTTCAACGACACTATATTGCTAAAATTATTTCAAAAACTTATAATATAATATTATTAACTTATAATATTTTTTAAGAATTAGTAGAAGTACAAAATTACGAAAAAGAAATTTCAATCGAGCATCTTTATCTTAAAAAGACGAATTTATATTTCGCCTATATAAATTACCTCTTAGAAATAAGTTGCTCTTCGACTGGAATAGATAAAATTAAATAAACAGTTGTAACTGATTTATTTATGAAAATATTAAAGGAAAATACTAGAATACAAAGTTAAATGATCAGGGAGAAATTGAAATATTCATAATATAAAATAAAAACTTTACTGGTAAAAAAATGTAAAAAATTGAAATTTTTTATATTTTATTACCATATTTTGCGCTCAACATAAAAAACAATATATAATAACTTAATAACCAATCGCAGTACGATAACATTGTTTAAAAGTCTATTAATAAATTGCAATTTATGAAATTTTAACATATTATTATGTGTAAAGAACGCGGCTTATTCACTTATTTATACACAATCACATCTAAAAATATAATGACTAACAATAGACAAAAAAACGAATAATGTAAAAAAAACAATAAATAAATAAATAATTTATTAACCAATTGCAGTACGGTAACATTGTTTAAAAGTCTATTAATAAATTGCATTTATGAAATTTTAAAATATGTGTAAAGAACACGGCCTATTTTATTGTTCATTTTGCTCATTCTCAAATACACAATCACCTATAAAAATATAATGATTAACAATAGACAAAGAAAAAATAATGTTTTTTAGGAACACGAGCAATTCAATCCTTTCACAATTTCTATAAGATAAGGAAACAAAAGAAACGCTAGTTATTTTGGATGCTATTTGTCAAATGTTATTATGTGTTCACTATTTATATTTGAATACAAAGGCGGCCTGGTCTAGAAAAAAAGTCAACCCTATTATATTACATATTTGTATTTACTATAGTTAAAAAACCTTGCGCCAGTGGCGCACTGTCTCCAACATCTAAACTAATTATTGACTGATAACATTGTTTTTCGCATCCTTAGTCTCATCCTAAAGTTACAAATAAAATTCCCCGTGAACTATCGTGAACTTTCATGCCAGTGCTATATTTTTTTAATATCTGAGACATTGTTAAGTGTTTAAGGTGAAATTAATATTCAAAAATATTCATATTTTAAAATAAAAACTGAACAATTTCATGTAAAAGATTGACCTTATTTTGTAAGCATTTTTTGCTCTCAACATAAAAAAAAATGAACTACTTAATAACAAAAGCATTATAGTAACATTGTCTTAAAAACTATTAATAAATTGTAATTAATGGAATTTTGAAACATGTATGTACTATAGAACACGGCCTGTTTTATTGTTCATTTTGTTCATTCATTTATATACGATCACCTCTAAAAATGAAATGACCCCATCCCTATTTCTGTTCTAAAAAAAGTAAGATGAAATGTCACATTCAAATATATTAAATATCTGTGGTCGCGATATTCGTATTTTATAAGATTTTAACTGTTTTAATGCTAGATTGATAGTTGTTTTTAGTGAAATAAGTAGTAAATGGAGTGTTACAAATGTCCGTAAGCTAATGTGTTGTGAAAGTGAGTGATAAAAGCCGAAAAATCGTAAATTACGAATCGACAGGGTTTGTTTACTAGTTTGGTCACTTCTAAAAAAATGGACTATAGATATCGTGGTTTAATGCTCACGCGAGTTTCACTCATAATAATGAAACAACTTTTACGGATTTTATTGCGATTTATTTATATAAATATATAGCAGCAGTGCCTTATATACGGACAGTCTAGTATATATAAATATACTAGACTGTCCGTATATAAGGCACTGCTGCAGCTTACATGTGGCAATTTGTAAGGCAGGATAGACTTTTATTTTATTTTTATTTTTTCTAAAATTGTTCAAATTATAATTGTTTTGCAAAGATTAATTGTTTGTATTTATTATGTGCTGTTTTGACATTCTATATGATTTGATTTTAGTATTATTATTTATATTTGTAACCTATTAACTGATTAATTTTATATAGAAAAATAATCTTATGCTATGGGTGAAACCTGAATTAAATGAATTTTATTTTATTTATTATTTAGTTTTTCATATTCCCGGCGTTTCGGGTACTTGACAGCGACCAGGGTAACGGGAGGACCGTGGGTTGAGTCCGTTTGTTTTGCTATAAGAGTGTGATAGTTGTGGTGCCCGCAGACGGGTGGACGCTGGACCGCGTGCGCGTGGCGGCGCGCGTGCCGGCGCTGCCGCTGCCCGCGCCCGGCACGTGGGCGCGCGTGCAGGTGTCGCACGTGGCCAGCCACGACACCCTCTACCTGCAGCTGCTGCACGACGACCAGCCAGGTGACTGCTGCTCTAATATACCACCACACTCATTATGATTTGAGTAAGAAGAACTAAAGTTACCGATATCAAAGAATACAGACGTACATAGAAGGACAGTTCTTAATGATTTTTTGTTCCGACTTTATTGGGGACATGTCCCCAGTTCGCACTCGCTCGCTCTTGTAGGCTCATATGCTGGGGACATCGCGGTGTCCCTCTCGTCACGCCGCCGAGCGGACGTTTACATCGCAGAGTTTGTTCTCAAAGTGCTCATAAGAACTGGCCTTCTATGTACGTCTGAAGTCTTTGCCGATATCACGCGAAGAATATGTACGTTAAAGTGGCAATGGGCTGGTCACACACTCAGAAGAACGGATGGCCGATGGGCCATTAATTTTCAAGAGTGGAGGCCGCGTTTAGGTAGACGAAGTGTTGGTCGGCCATTAACCAGATGGGAAGACGATCTCCGTGCAGTGGCAGGTCCGTGTTGGATGCGAGTAGCAAGGGATCGGTCGTCTTGGTGTTCATTGAGGGAGGCCTATGTTCAGCAGTGGACGGATAAAGGCTGATGATGATGATGATGAATGCTACGCTACATTGCCATAGCATGCAGTGCTGCAATATGTAAATTATCTTGAAACGTTAATTTTTGGTGGTACAAATGCAGTAAAAATCCAATATATTTTTTTTATATAAAACAATGCATTTTTTCCTTCCAAAATCAATTTTTGTACCCGAGGTATATCTCTTGGCCCAAGTTGTATGGAGAGATAAACGTGTCCTTTAGTCCAAATCCATTCTATAGTTTTTGTGTAAAAGAGTAACAAAAATACATCCATGAAAATCATCCATCAACACAAAAACACATTCTTATGAACTATCGCATTTATAATAATAGTACCTGGTTGACCGAGCATTTGCTCGGGTACCCTTAGTGATAAATACGATAAAAAATTTCATCTAAAAAAAATGATCTTGAAAAAAGGTTAAAAAGATTCGGACTGGAGATTCGAACCAGGCTCGTTCGGATTTAACTGCCTAATTTCACCACTAAGCTACCAGGCACATTAATTGATAGCGAAATTTACGTTCGTATTCTAATCATATTTTATCGAGTCCTCAAAACACGGATAAAAAAAAGTTTTCTAAAAATTTATCCTAGCTAGATCGATTTATCGCCGTTTTTAACGCATGTATACAAAATTTCATGAAAAGCGTTGGAGCCGTTTTCGAGATCCCGATTTTATATATATATATATACTTTTTTAATGGCAGCGGCGGCACCGCCCAGTTTCGGCGCAGTGGTCCCGCCCACGACGCTGGCCGCGCTCGTGCAGGACATGAACAGCCCCGCCTCGCGCACCGCCTACAAACCGCTCACCGTAAATATATAACATATACTTATTTTAATATAATAGTATAATAAAGATAAAGTGTGTTTTGACAAACTAACCTCCGGAATTGTCATATTTTAATATTCGTCTAATAAATTGGAGGGCCAATTATCGATCAAAATTATACATTTTTTAACAAAGAAGCATTTTTTTCTAAATTTGGGGTTGCTAAAAGCTAGTTGTAGTAACAAGAGTTGCGTGTGATTCACACACGATAGAAGTGAAACACACGTGGTGAAACAGGCCCTTAATATATAATAATGACTGTCAGATGATCCCGGCGCCGGGCGAGATGGTGGCGGCGCTGTACCCGCCCGACGAGCAGTGGTACCGCGCGCGCGTGCTCTCCGTGTCGCGCGCCGACCAGAACGTCGAGGTACGCCGCAGACCCTAGCCAACACCAACAGCGATTGATTGGAAAATGATCGAGTAACATATATAATCTGACCAGAAATATATAAACCCCCGCCATATCGCGGAAAATTTTGGAACTAATTTTTGTATAGATATAGTGGCGACAAATGCAGGTATTTTGTGTTTCTGGTCAGACTATAATTAATATGGCTAACAGCTAACTATTGTCGCCCTAATTTATAATATTTTATCTCCGTGTAGGTAATGATTTGCCTGGACTAGTGTTTGGTGACGTCAGTTACTTTAACTATAAATTATTTACATTTAAAATCGATTTGTCTACTAAACATTCATTTGTGTGATGACAGGTGCTGTACGTGGACTACGGCAACATCGTGTGGGTGGGCGAGGACCGCGTGCGGGCGCTGGAGGCGCGCTGGTGCGGGCTGGCGGCGCAGGCGGCGCGCGCGACGCTGGCCGGCGTGCGCGTCGCCTCCCCGGCGCCCCCGCGCCTCGCCGCCGCGCGCGACGCCCTCGCCGCGCTCGCCTCCGACCGCACGCTCGAGGCGCATATCGTGTGAGTTGCATTACCTAGTCTTTTTATTATATGCCTAAGTCGCGTACGGGCTAGGCATCGACCACATAACCCATAAACTCCTAATGTTTGATTTTACGTATTAAATGCATTCTGGCAACTAGCTGAGGTGAGACGAAAGAGGTTGCAATGCTGTGATTAGCTAATTTAAGGTCATACATTACCAATCACGGAACGTTAAAAAGAAATAGATATATTTCGCAACGGAAAAGAATGAGACGACACGATAGTTTCAGTACTTTGTTTACGGCTTACATCGGAACTATAAGTCAGATGTGTCGCCACAACTCGTTTCCCTGTTATTAGGAGTCTATGTGGTCGATGGGGCTAGGCCAACCACTCGTTCCCCGGTACTACTTTTTTGTGGTGAATATTGACAGCGCTAACCAGCAAATGAGAATGAGAGACACATCGAAATGCCGTGAAATCTGCACCAATTAAATCTGTAGAAATAAAAACGGAACACTTTTCTATTTAAAACCATATTGAGGTACAAGGTAATCAGCTAACTAGGAACTCGTTCAGATACTCCAGAACCGCGCGATTACGTTTGAATAATCTACATAAATGAGTCACGCGAGGATCTGAATCCAAGTGACTCCCGCCGCGGCTGAACTAACGCTGAAGTAACATTTATATTTTCAGTGCTCGCGGCTACGACGAAATAGCAGTAGAGCTGTACGACGAGAAGGGTTACAACATCGCGGAGCAGCTCCTCACCAACCCCATCTTCCAGCCAAAGGAGTATACAATAGAAGACGAACCTTACGTTAAGCAGAAGATTGTGGTGCCTTGATCTCAAGTATATTATATATATGTTTACGCATAGCCCGGCACCCTAAATCAAACATAACTTCATTAATCGCTAATCTGTTAGCAGAAAAGTTAACTATGTTATTAGTTAGAACCTTAAATGTGATTGATCGGATGTCAATGTTAATTGTTAACATTCTTGTGCTCAGCTATGATTATAGTATAGTATACTCTCGGTTTGACTTGACCTGAGGCAGACGTTAGATCAGAGTTGTCAAATGACGTCTACGCATTGCCAACACAATTCCAACAAAATACATACCGAAGCAGCTGTAGAATTTGTATGGTTACACTTTTACTGATCCGTATCCGTCAACCAATTTTTACTGTCCTCTGTAAATGTATATTTCAAATAGTTTTGATTTGTATGAGCAGAATGATGAGAGCAAGAGAACAAGATATTTTGTCATTTTCACCATTTCGGTTGGAACGCAGTTTGCACTCACTTTGGCTAACTTCAGCTCAGCCAAGTCAAGTCGTTTGAACTGTAAATGTTACCGGTGTTAATAAATCCAATGATAAATGGTCCTGTAGGATAAGTTTATATAATAATAATATGTATTTATAAAGTGTATGCGTGAATTAAGTTTTGTATGTCGTTGGATAAAGAAGATAATGGTTTGTTCCATCGATCGGTTGATAGATGGCGTTGTTTTCAACTTTATAATAATACAATTTAATTTAATATACACGTAAGGAGGCCTATGTTCAGCAGTGGACGGATAAAGGCTGATGATAATTATGATACGTACAATTTAAGTTAACTTTACTTTGTTTATTGTGGCGTATTACACGCCGTGGAAAATTCTGTTGAAATTGTTACTGATCAGTATACTCTTTATTTTAATTATCTAAACTAGTGGTATTCATCTTTTCTTTGTTAAATCGATTGTTATCGATAGATTTAGCATAAATTCTGGAATTATTTTCTTGAAAATGATTCAACTGTTCGTTATAAAATATATATTGATTATTTCTCGTATAATCTAACATCTATATTAGAATAAATGTTTCTGTGATAAATAATTCAATTAACTAGTCCATAGGGGACGATTTGTTTCTCGTGTAAAATGAAAAGAAATATTGTCAAATTTGAAACAAATCTTATTTGTAAAAGTGATAACTGTATTATAACCAAGAACTTTATCACGAATATGTCTGGAAAATACTTGTTAATACTATTTTTTTAAGTTTTTATACTATAAGTGATATACAGACTTATTAATAACAATAAAAACGTTTTTATTTTAATATGAAGCGTATGACTACCTCAACACCATAATATTATACTTTTGGCAAAATTTCATGTATTTATTTGTAATCATAACCACCGTTGATTATTATTTTCTGCAACCCCATTGCAATATGCATTTATTTTTAAAGTTCCTAAGCATAATAATCAGTGGAAACTTATTGCTGCAAGTGCATACTCAAATTTACGTCTTCCAAATAATTTTCTTATTAAAAATGTATATAATATAAAGAAATTTAAACACTTTATATTTTATATAGGCATGTTAAAACGGCCCATATTGTTTTATAGTATCGTTTTATGTTAACGGTTATAATTTATTTTACAAACTTGTAAAGTAATTCTATGGCCTCAAGCCCATGCCGATAGCCATTTGGATCCCAGAATATTATTTGAGATTAAAATTAAATTTTTATTAAAAATTAAAAGTCGTTTTACGTTTTTATTATTATTGCTGTTACCATTACTGCTGTCAAATAAAATTAACAACTTTTTTTTAGATAATTCAAAATTTCTTTAAATATTCAGCTTAAAAATTCTGTAAATGTATTGTTTTTAATAAACTTATTTTATTACAAGTGTTGGTTACATTGAATTCCTACCCCTAGTTATTGATTAATACAATATTAGCTGCTACACCCATGAAAAATAACCTGAGCACCCCTGAATCTTTTGTGTTAATAGCCGTCAATAAATGAAAATTCATATACACAGGATACATTTAATTTACAATGAAACTAAATCTAAGCTTTCTTCTGCCTCACTTAAGGCACAATTAACCATTCCCATGAGATTCGATAAATAGGCAATAAATTATTATTATTATCTATTAATAAATTAACATACATTAAATAATACACAGATCAGATAAACCTGATAATAATACTATGTTACAATAACTGCTACATTCACTTATATATTCGGAAAATAATTTATTATACCAAATTTACTACAACTTGTATCTGTTTGTATTATAAATAAATTAAAATAAGATACCAATTTCTCTGTTAAAACCATTGTGTTTTTGGGAAAACATCAAATATTATTTCTTACCCTTCATTATTTTTATTTTTTTGTAATTCACAACATAATATAATATTTATACAAAAATTATATTCAGTTACATATTTGCAAACTATAACAAAATTTCAGATCACACTTCTCTTCAAGTCATCACTTCTGTACATTTAATCTTATTTTAATAAAATAAAAACTATAACTCTAAACTTTCATATCCTATCTACAATCTAAATAAAGTGATTGAATAACCTAATTGATTCATTATATATTATTCAAAAACAAAACGAATAAATCAAAACAGAGATAAGAAAGTTTTATATTTTTGGATTAAACATTGAACACATAGGTGACTATTTTATTAATGAGAATATTAATATGAATACACATTCTGTTCATTCAAATAGGTTACATGTTATATAGATAAGTTGACAGATTTATGAAGAGAAGATTATGAACTATGAATATACACCATGATATTATCAAAAGATCCACTATTATGACTAGTTATACCTATCACTAAATCTAGTAATTTGAACAAGTATGATTCCACAACTTTGCTATAAACTGGTTAGTTAGAATGATTAATACAAAGAATGTTTTTTAGCTATTGTACATAAGCATGATTACATTTTGGCATAATATTCTTACAATAAATATCAAATAACTGAAAATAAATTCATTTATCAGCTATAAATAACTTTGGTAATTCCGACTCCAAACGAATCACCTTGACAACAGATACAAGACGCCAGTTATCATATGAATTCGTTTTCTTTGGAGTATACAACTCTGGAGCAACAAATGTGCTAAAATAGGAAATAAGTTCATGTGACTTATCACCATCTAGATCTGCTATCATTAGGGATTTCTCCTGATATTCTAAATCTGGTTGACATATTGGAGAAGTTGATCCTTCGTCTATAGATCCCCGGTTGCAAATTTGAACAACATCTGTTTGACTGACATTAACATGGACATATGTTTGTAGTTTATCAAATGACACTAAAACAATTCTTTCCGAGATATCATGAGCTGTAAAATTGGTGTATTTAATAAATGACGAAATTGACGCCACATTCATTGTCGGTCGGTAAAATGTGTCATATGGATTCTTGGGACTTTGATTTTGTACATTGTACCTTACTTCATCAATTTTAAGTGCACCCTTTGCCAGGTGTGCACTATTCCACTGTCATAGTTTTAAAACAAATCCTCTTATAGAGTTTGCAAACGCAAAAGAGCTTGGTCTCATAGCATAAATGTGATTTGCAGAATATTCCCAACTGACATTTGTTGTGCCGTTTTTCTCAAGCATGAGTTTAAGATTAACCCTGCAAGAGTTAGGACATTCCCCAGAATTTTCCACAACCAATTTACCGGGACCATTTGTAAATATTTCTCTTGTGTTACCAATATTTTTCTTCAAACTTAAATTGAACCTTTTCGATACTGTTGATGTTGGTAATGAGTGGTTTGAAGGCTGGTCTAATTTTAGCAATTTTCTATACAGAAGTGGATATGGTATTCTATGATAATCTTCTGACGTTCCATTTTTGCAAAAATATGTAATAGGATCTGAATCACTGACTAGTTTTACCGTAACACACTCTTCAAGTATCATAGGCTCCCCTATAATGTTGCCTGTTGCTCCTGATATTATAAGCAGTGAATTATGATTTGTATTGGGATAGACAGTAGCCACAGTTAAGAGATCATTTACTTGGTCCTTATCCATATCTTTCATAACTATAGGGAAGTCTATTGATACAATGTTGCTAAATACTTTCCCTTGTTTATGAATATACCAATAATATGTCCCAGATAAAGGATTGAGAGCAGCTAGCAAACCTTCTGATCCAGAAACAATGCAGTCTCTCTGCTTATCCCTGTTCACGTCAATCAAATGGCAATTAATATTGGTTGGTATCCTGGTCTCCCGTGTATACCATCCCACTTTTCCTGTATTACCCACAATCAAAATAACACCATTCACATTATCATTTTTGTTTTTTTCCTCTTTCATGTGATTGCCTCGGTATATGAATATTAAGTTTTTAGTATGAGGTAGGGCGCCATCAACGACCTGAACTGCACCTGAAAGTTCAATTTCGTCGTAGGGAAACTCCCAACTTATTGTTTTCTCTTGCCAGTCACTGTTTGAACAACTTCCTATGTTTGAACATGGAATGACCCACAGGAAAACAATAACCGTGAAAAAACAAAGTAAGATCGACGCAATAAATGCGCAACGGCGAGAAAATGACATTTTAGTGGAGATGTCGGACTGTAAAAAACTCACGTTGTCCATCGTGCTCTCTACTGTGTTGGCATTCGTATTAAAGTCATCCATATCGCTCATACTGTAATTTTTAGATGATTGGAGACCACTGTTGAAATCCAAATTATTGCAACTGTCGGAAGCTTGAAGATGTACTGCATTGTCCAGTTTCTGATCCTCTTCAGATTCGGAATCGGTGAGTGCCTGTTTTAATGGTGCATAGTTACCACCATTTCCGTTTGCTGTCATGGCTTATTAAATAAATAAAAGTACATATTATCACATGTCGTACTTTAGTATTATATTCTTAAAGTAATAATTGTAAATTTTAAAATAAAATCAATAACACTTGACAGTTGACACACGACTTGACAAATGACGAGTTGACTGTTGACAGTTCAGAGTTTTTTTTTTTAATAGACTGCACTTAGTGCCTTGCCAATGTCGAGTCCGTCGTAAACTATCTTAAACTTGTATATATTCGACCTTAACGTTATAAACAGTGGCGTAACTACAGGGTTGCAAGTCGGCTAAATGCCACGGGCCCCCAGCTGAAAGGGGCCCCCGGTCGGAGGAGAATTCCAACTCCCAACATTTATTTATTACACATTTAGTAAAAAAAAATTGTGTCTTTCCTAGCATCCGATGAATTTGCCACGGGCCTCGAACGGTATAGTTACGCCACTGGTTATAAATCAACTTTTATAATAAATAAAATAAAAAATGAAAAAGAAATGTGGTGTCGTGGGACACCAGGTAGGAACGAAGTTCCTTCGGCTAAAAATATATAAATAAATAAATATCTTACGCAACCTCTTTTTTTTTCAGAATATAATTTAAACTATGTTACTCGTGGATAGTGTAGCTTTCGAATGTCGAAAGAAATTTTGAAATCGGTGCCGTATTTTTTGAGCCTATTTATTACAAACAAACAAAGTCTTCCTCTTTATAATATTTGTGTAGATTTAGGATATTATTATTACGCTACCCATTCAAATCACGGCAACACGATTTTTTTTTTCTTATTTTTATAAGCCATACAATCTTATGATTAAGTCGGCTAAACACGATTTATTTTCTTGCGAATTATTTTGATTTTGCTATATCTCCTAAAGTACCTATTCATTTAATTTGCATGATGTAAAGGGGAATAATAATCTTCATGAAGTGCTGCTAAAGCTAATTAACTAAATTTAAAATGATAAGGATTCATACCGTATTTGTGTAAATAACTTTTAAATCATCGCGTTATAATTGCTAAGTTTTTAAAGTATTAAATCGATATAGTATGATATCCCTAAGAGATAGACATATGCCATCGCGGACTTTTTTGTAGACCTATTTAAGATATACAATTCCACCATACATTATTTTGTTATATCTCAAAGGGTTTAGGCAGCGTTTTCGTTAAAATCTCCCAGGCGGCCAATTTTTTTCCGACACCTCTAACAATTATTGTTATGTCTTAGCTAATTTATATAAAAACTTAATAAATTATATACATAAACCTTCCTCTTGAATTGTCCTATCTATTAAAAAAAGATATTATACACTACTTGCTTGTGTATGCGACTGTCGCGCCTGCGCACGTCTCATTTAACGTTTTTTTTATTCCACGCACTTTTTCTTACGGTTTTACTATCACATATTTTTCACTTCGGTCGCGCAGCAAAATCCCTATTCCCTCCAAGCCTGCCCTAAGGAACTTCGTTCCAATAATTGATAAATAGATAAAATACAACCACGTGCTCCAACGCTTCAAGACTCAAGAATTAATTAATATTTTTTGTTTTATTTTTTTCCTGTTGGAACCGGTTAAGACCAGAAGCCATACTTTCTTAGCATACTTTGTAAGTCATATTCTGTAATATGGTTTTCATGATTTCATCTGCGTCAGTTCTACGCACCCTGCGAGTAGTTTTGTCACTTCACATTCCCGTGGGGGCGCGGGAATAAATTATAGTATATGTGGTATTCTGATGACGTATAAGCTATATTTAAGCTTTCATTGAAATCTATTCAAAGAGTAGCATACATTCATACACACATTTGCATTTATTATACATATTAGTAAGATATCCCTAAACTCTGTCGATGTATGTACCTATTTCTTTGCTCAGCAAGTTCTAATAATGTAAAAAATGTATATATTAAAAATAGCTTTAATATTACTCTTCGTTCGTGTTCCCTGAGGGAGGCATATGTTCAGCAGGGAACGGATATAAGCTGATGATGATTATGAATCATTTAAATCATATCATAATTCCTATCCTTTACAATATATTAGTGATAAAATTATGAGTTCGAATTTAGATAACACTTCAAAAACTATCAACCAATTTTTTTATAACATGCCAGTATATTCGAACGGTAAAGTGTATGCTATGTATAGTAATAGTCATCAGTCCGGCTTAGCTCCGGTGAAGCAATGAGTAACAACTGGCATCAAATAAAACAAAATATATATTCCATGTATATTTTTTATATAAATTATTTGAAATTTTTTCATCCTAAATTAGTTTATAAAAGATTTTTCTATTATGTCACACTTATTAAATTTTTGCTTCTGTTTATCAATTCCAAGCATTTAATAAATGCACATCTGCCATGAGGTTATTCCTTTCCACTGGTTTATGATTTTTACTGATATTTGAAGTCTATAATTAACCTAATTGAGATTATATTAGGTAGATAATTTATTCTATATTAGTAAACATCACTAGCCAAACCCTTAAATACTATGACCATTAAATGGTTTGAGACTCAATGAGTCAAGATTTGACTATACTAATTTAAATTACAAAATAAATAGTTCAACAAGAAAACAATTAGTATGTACACACTCAGCCTCTTAAAACTAACGGATAACTGTTTTTTCAATACACTAAGCAAATTATATTGTATCATACAGAAACTAACCAAGTCAAAAAAACAAAAGACATGTTTAGATGGCACATATCATATAAATACTGTGAATAGAAGATCTCCTTTTTTACATCTGTATACTAGTGTACAATTGGTGTTATAATATGTTGGTCATAATTTAGAATTTAGATTTGGTTCTTTCATTTTCATCTTAGTTAATTTTTAACGAGGCTGTCATAGTTTTCAACAACTTTTGGTCACACCAATATCATAGAAAAGTGCAATAAATTCAATAGATCCATAATCTAATTACTGTAATAGTATGTTAATATATAGGAACACAATCAGAAGCTATTTATTGTTACTTATTATATACAATTAGTTGAAAAATAAATAAATTATACTTCTATAATGTGATGATTGCTTACAATAATGGACAAGATTAGGCATTGGATTCAAACTGCTATAAATACCTTGAAGAATAATTAAATGATAATATACATTAAATAGATGCAGGCTATCAGTCTTGCTTTATTAATTCCATTTTATATACAGAAAGAATCATATAAAACATCTGCATAAACATTTAGCTACGTAACATAATTGAGTCCCATATCAATACTTATAATTAATACAGAGGTTTTACAACTACTATATGTATGGTATAAGGAACCTGCCTCATACTCCAGCTACCTGTACTAGCAGTTAGGTATGCAGTATGCAAAATTTGTACATAATTATATTTAAATACATCTTCACATATTCCCAAGATCTCAACACTTTATACATTCTCAGTAATAATTTAAGGACACCTACTCAATTTACTAGTAACCTAATATCTTCACTAGGCATCATAATGACGCATTGAACTACATATTATTAGTACAGATCCAAACATTAGATTGAGTATGGATATTCGCCGAGATAGTCTATTAATGTTGAGGGTAAGGGTAAGAGCCTGTGCCTTGGAGCAGTCCACAGTTTTGGCGTTAAGGGATTGGAATCAAGAGTTTTATGTACGGCTAATCGAGATAAATGAAGGAGTGAAGGTGGTGATTTCTTTAGTGGTGTTTTGAGAAGGACCGGAGAATGAGGACACCCTTCTCGATCCACCCAAACAGTCCCTGCTGCCCCTCGTTCTCCTACTCTTGTGTAGTGCTGGACAAGCTCAACAACACAGGGAAATCTGGGCATATATCTGGCTAATGGGCGGTCACAATCTAACCTGCAGACAATGAAAAATATTTATTAGTAACATGTTGATTGTGTGTTTAAGATTTTATCATGGGCCAAAAACTCATCAAAACTTACTTCATATGCTGAGCTAATATTTTATCTAACGCATAACATGAAACAAGGTCTACATAAGGTGGTATAACAAATTTAATAACTATAAACTTGTAATTACTTTGCTTACTAAACAATGTGCATTTTTATATAATTTAGTTATTATATTATAAGTGGAAATTAGGTTAAGATATTTGTCTTTCATATTGTAATTTCATTTAAAATTGTAATTTACCCTGTAATTTCTCAAATAAATAAATAAATAAATGCCTCTACCACTTAATATTAAATTCAGTATTGAGTCATGTATATTGCATAAGTTCCTTACTTGAAATAGGAAATTGAGATCATATTCTATAAAGATATGCCAATTAATTGTTCTAGACATTAACTGGATCTAGAAACATTATAATTAGCCTATAATGAAATTGTTTATGCATCCATTTATAGAGTTTAAATATTTTCACATTTCTAATATTTAGTATACTGTAAACCCTAAACAAATAAAGTTTTTACATTTAAACAAAGGGATGATAACCTTATGCAAGACTAACAATCATACTAATCAAGGATTTACTATCTGTATCTTAGACAGAGTATATTTACCTGAAAAATCCTTGCTCATAGTGGAGTCTGACTGAGGTTGGCCCTCTCTCTGTTTGTGTAGACAGTGAGAATATGAAATTTCTATCTCCTGAGTCTCTAACAAGGAATGCCCCCACGCTTGCATCTTTCAAAAGGTTTCGAGCTCCCTAAAAAAAATAAATTAATGAATATAATTTTTATCTATTGCTATAAATTTTAAAATGAAAAAAATAGCATAGATTTTACTATTAAAACTATATATTTACTGTTTCACATATTATATAATATGTAAATATAGCATTCTGCAATTTAAAAATTAAAAACATGGTTAATATCCTGTTTTAATTCTTATACAAAACATGAAAAATGGAATTATTCCTCTTCATAATTCCTCAATTTCCTGTTCAACAAAATAAGGACAATAGGCCACAGTGTCGGTTGCTGAAACCAGACTGACCTCTAGTACAAACTCTGTAAACTTTTATCATAATATGTAAAAAATACACACCTGCCAATCTAAATTTCCATAGTACCATCCGGATAGTCTTAAAGCTCTGAGGGTATCCGCTAACCGTCGGAGTTCGTCATTGTAAGGTGAAGGTATAAGTGGTGATGCTGAAGTGGTGTACAGTGGAGAATGTGGCAAGTATGTTGGCTGGATTGTAAAAGGTGGTGTCAAAGGTGTCACCGGCTGCCCATGGTTCTTTGAGCATGCCAGTGACACCCGTAGTTCATGTCGGCAGTTTGGACAGCAAGCCACACCAGTTGACCAGTTGTTGAGTGGAACACCCACTTCAACACATGCATCTGAAAATAAGAAAAAAACTATTAAAGTGTTGTATTTTTATAGACATTTTAGAACTATAAAGTGCCCATGTTTTATACATGGTAAAATCATAAGACTCAACATTGTTAACAACATTTTCCTACAAATCTAAATCTCACCAGGGACTTAACTCTGTTGCTGCATTTGCCTATTTCCTTGTATAAAAGAATATAATTTTTATTTACTGTAAAAGTGAGCCCGAGACATTGTGAGAACTGGACAAATCATATAAAAATATAATGTTGTACATAAAAAATTTGTTTATGAAATGTTATATGAGGAATATAATTATTTTGAAATATAAATGATGTGTTGAGAAAATCAACACAATGTTATAAATGAAGTAATAGATACATATTGATAAGTTTTACAGTGGAAATTACACTACTTAAATACATTAACTATTCTTGATCAGTATTTCTAAGCCAGAATAAAATATGCATATAATAAATTTAACAAGAAAATCTATAAAAATTAAACATTTTTGCACTATATTTATTAAGTCGTGTAGTATGAAACCTAAGACTCCTCCCCTGCGTCTGTAAGCACTATTCTATATAAAACCCAATATTGTTTTTTGTATGCTTTAGGTGGAATATACCAAAATTAGCTAAAAAAAATTTGGTTGCACGACAGAATTTTGTAATGATTCTAGTAATTAAGTATATCATTTTAACGTTATGGCATTTCCCCCTGAAATACTACTATTTCAGCTAGTTTTATCAAGTTACTAAGTATCTCTTATCTCTATATCGTAAATAATGATAGCGATTAAACTTACGTGTTCTTAAAAAATTTACCATTCACGTTCTAAAGGTCTAAATAGTATATTAATATTATAATCTATACATTATTTAGACTTAAATCGTCTCGGTCTTTAAAACTTTTAAGAAGAGGTTATAATCATTCGAATGGAATAATTAGAATTCATTTCACTTTCTAAAGAATAGCTATTACGACGAACAGAGACAAGGTTTATTTAATTCTAAAAGTAAATAATGCTCACTTTGCAATGGTAGCCTTGTTGCAATTGTCATGGTTAAAGGACGCTTTTGACGCCTTTCTAACAGACACACCGAATGTTCACTTTTTGGCGGACTATTACACGTCCTACCTGCCTGGTTTCCAGAGGCCACGATTTGATCACAAAACTTTACACTACACAAAAACTTATTTTTAACATAAGCCACTCATTTCAATTTTAGGCACTTTTTATTACACTGTCTACTGTGGCACTTCAGAACGTTTTAAAAATAACTTTTTTTTTCACATCTGTCAGACACAAAACGATGTACATTCCATCTGTTTGTCCAAAACACAAATACTAGTATTATAAAACACAAAAGTAATTTAGTAACTACCTATGTATATTTTTCGAATTAATTTTATTAAAATTGCACAGTACAACAATTAAAAAAAAGTTGTATTCACTAAAGAATGAACAATGGTACTCGAAGCGAACGCCGCTTGCGCACTCGGCGAGAGAGTTCGGACGAATGGATATTGGATGGTGTGTGCTGACTGCTGTGGCGTGGCGGCCTGCACGCGGCCTCAGTGACACTATAGTGATATAGAACTCGCACATTCATTGCTTCTCAGAATTCATTCAACAACTGACAACAATTAATATCCAGTTAGGTATTTAGTCATTTGTTCGCTATCTTCATCCTATACTCTATAGTAATTGGCACCAGTTAGTAGCAAAAACAACTATGTCCCGTTACTTTTAAAATACAAATAGTAGATCAGATTTATGATTTTATATAATAATACTAGGTACTTATATAAAATATGAGATTTATGAAATTACAAGCTCAGTTCTAAAAAATGAGAATATTTATACCTTATTAACGGGATATAATTTTCTTTCGAAGTAAAACTTCTTTAGGCGCGAGTCCTGGAGAGAGAGACAGTCCTCAGTTTTTTTTTCTGACGGAAGTAGCGCTCAATTTCTACATATTATCAAAAAAAATAGTAACTTGCATGAATCGTGATCGTATGCACTATGTACCTATGTATTTTTTTTATGGTTGTGTCATCCAGTGTTCTATCATAATATCTAAAAGTAGTAACTTGCATTAACTTTAGAATAGTAATTACAATATAGAACGATAGTCTTCATACAACGCTCTGTAAAAATGTCCCGAAAAAATGAATAATGAGTTACTGTTATTGCTAAATATTAAATAGCTATCAGTTATCACATTCCGAATCATTTCCCGCTTTCTGGAAAAATGATCCTCTACGGCCAACTTATAAAAAAAAAAAAAAAGATTTATGCTTCGTTTTCAAAAGAGCGCTTGTTTAAATACTATTTTGTAATTAGGTATTTGTATGTAGTTTATTACGTTCTATATTGTAATTATTTTAAGCTTAGAGGCATATATTTTGTAAAAAGAATAAGACTCCTTCTTAGAATAATAGCTACAATATAGAAAGAACGATAATCTTCATACAATACTCCAAAATCCAAATACCAATAGGTGCTTGATGCTTTAAAATGAGCGACTAAGGGCCTGTTTCACAATCTCCAGTTAAGTTCCCAATAGGCTATCGGCAACATATTTGACAGATGTTTGACAGATACTCCATACTCTATCTGTCAAATATCTGTCAAATATGTTGCCGATAGCCTATTGGGAACTTAACTGGAGATTGTGAAACAGGCCCTAAGTAGTTTATTATTCCATGTACTCCATTAAGGGCCTGTTTCACAATCTCCCTTTAAGTTCCCTATAGGCTATTGGCAACATATTTGACAGATGTTTGACATATACTCCATACTCTATCTGTCAAACATCTGTCAAATATGTTGCCAATAGCCTATAGGGAACTTAAAGGGAGATTGTGAAACAGGCCCTTATATTTAAATTTTATCATAGGCAAGTATATTTTACTGTGCTTTACATGTAAATTCTTTAATTTGCTACTGCTAGAATAGAAAATAACTTATTATGTAATAACAATTTCATTTTATCAAGAATTATTTATTTCAATCCTATATAGGTATATTATATTAATTAAAATAAAATACGTTTAAATAATAACACAACGCAGTGATCAAGCGCAGGTGCTCGATTCGCATTCGAAATTTAAACGTGCCATAGAGCGTATTCTGCGTACTGGGCTTATATTTGGCGTTCTCGGAATCGCCTACCTGCGGCGCTTTCACAAAAGACATCTGCCGTTTCAAACTTATAGGACGTTTGGAGATACGCTCTTTATAAATACTGTTGAGAATACACACGTTTTCTTTAATTTATAGTAATAACTATTTTATTATACTTACGTTCTTTAATATTTAGATTTTAGATATAATATGTAACATTAGGACATTGAACTGAACTTTGTAATATTATACTCTTTTACTATAAATATATAAAGCCGAAGAGTTTGTTTGTTTGAACGCCCTAATCTCAGGAACTTCGAACTATTGATCAGGTTTGTATGATTCTTTCAGTATTAGAAAGCCCATTATCGAGAAAAGATAAGGCCATATACCTACATACCTAACATTAAATTCCTCTGAGACCCAGTTGTAAATATTAGGTAAGTTCCTAACGCGGGAGAAGCTGCGGGCAACAACATTTTTTTATATATGCACACGAAGAGAAGTAAGTATACTTAATAGCATAAAAACTGACAGGTAATTCACCAGTTGATAGACTCTTGCTACAACACTGGATGCTGGTTTCTTAAATATGAGTATATGCTCTATTCTTGAAGGTCGCTAAGTCGTATTAGTTCGAAAATACTGTAGGTGGCAGCAAATTCCATATATGTAGTAGTAACAACTAAGAAGAACATTGAAAAAAATATTTAAAGTAAACCCCGACACATAAGTAATAATAATTTTTTATCAATAAATATAAAAATTCTATTTATAACTACTATTTTTATGTAAGAATGAAGTTGTATTAATAATATTAGCAATCCTACAACTCTACGCGTGAAAAACAGCAGCTGTGCCATCTGCGCTTGTCGTTCGCACAGTCATCTGTCGTTCTTATTCTATAATATTATTATGAGTTTATATAGGGGAAGTCCAATTCTACGCAGTCGTCATAATCGGCAACCATCTTTCCCCTAAATGTACCATTGAATTCAAAATGGCCGTTCAACACTGCAGCTGTTCAATGACATAATGTAGTTTTACCCTAATTATTATTTCTATTGTATATTCTGATATTGCCAGTTTTGTATTTACTATCTTATTTCATTTTGTATTTTCGCTTGCGATTTTAGTATTTCTGAACATTTTAAAATATATGTTATTATAATAGCTAGTGTTAGTCAACTTAAATATGTAAAAGGTAAGGTATCGATAAATTCGGCTTTCCATAGTACCTGCAGTAGCGGCCAGTTTTGTCCATGACACAAAAACGTAAGAATAGCGATTGCGCACTTTACTCAGAATGTTTTAAGTAAGAGGGTACGAGTACAAGAACGTACTCAGAAAGATGAAGAAATATATAGATGCATATTTTAGAAAAGTAATCAAACATAAATTCCCCAAAACTATTTTCTTTATCTTGTTGTGATAATATGTATTATTTTGTAACAGTTATTTTCCCAAAAATATATACTTGAGAAATCTTTGTCTTCAAAATGTTTAGGATAAGAGATTCAGGTGTTTCCATTGGATATTGCAAATAATCACAATAAAGTAGACAGAGAATGTAGTAAATCTTCAATATCTACATATTAACAAGATATACCTAAGTACCTACCTACTCATTTGATGTTTCTTAGAAACTCATTCTAATATTCTAATGCAAAAAACGTCGCCGATATGGTTTCGGTGGATATTGCATTACTCGATGATTAATTCTAGTAAAATGACAAAACATACAGACTGCAGATATTGAAATAATCTATAAACGCGCGACTAACATAAAACATCGCAAAAATTTGAAATTCTTAAATAATATTTTATTCAATACGATTTTTGCCACTATCTAGTTAGCGTGGACAAGACGAGTAGACCGTACCAAAGAGTATGTAAAACTAACGTTAAGAGACGGGACTGCCATACAAAAAAAACGATGTATGAACGTGCACTCTAAACCAATACCAACCTAACAGACAGAACCATGGCGCCTGGCGGTACATACTGCCAACATAATGTCATAACTAGTTAGTACTGGGCTAGGACTAGTGAAAATTTATCGATATCGACTTTTAAAGACTCGTTATAGTGCGAATTTTATTTTAAAAACAAACAAATGAAGGGTAAATGATACACAGATTGTTTTAATAAATCTATAATTAACGAATTAACGGAAAAGAAACTTCAAATTCTCACAAAATCATTTATTTTCAAACACTATAATTTTTATTTAAAAAAAATTCTTAGAAATATTACTTCGCTTTTCTTTAGCAATATGTTTGTTTCTTAAATATACGTATAAGTTTATAACAATTTTCACAAGTAAATATGCATTTTTGTCAATCAGGGTCCAGGTATTCTTTAAATTAACATCTTTTGGGAATCTGAAATAAGATATCGCTTTGACCCATTGTTTACACCTTAAAAGTGAATGATAAGTTGAATCTTAAAATTTAACTAAATGACTCAAACAGTATGTAATGCTTACGTTTTAATATATTATAATAGAATAATTAGTCTGAGTTTATACATCGATGTCGATAAATTCTGATTGATGGGTAAGCACTACAAGAAGTTTTTATAACAAGTTTATTTTATATATTTAAGTTGTTAAAATATATTAAACCTCTATATTTTCTACTAGAGTTGACTTCCTTTATGGATTAAATAAGTAATTTAGCTTGCCGATCTTTATCTAATGGATATTTTACCATAAAAATACGTTTGTTACCAACCCGGCATGTTTTTATACCACAAATCTCACAAGCTACTTTTCTCATATTGTTTTACAGAAACACTATTTGAATCTCTGAGAATCACTCACAAAATGACTATAACTAATTAATATTACACTTTTATGTAATAAACACGTGAAAATGTAACTTTATAAAACACAATATCTTTTATCTGCAATAACCGTCCATCTCATATCACTTTTTGACTTTTTCAATTTTTCTGTCAAAAATCAAAATGGCGGTCGATATAATCCATCTATATGTAGAAGAGCCATCGGTAATAATGTAGGTCCAAAGTTAATAATGTTCTTCTTAATTTTATCGGATTATAGCAGCCATTAAAAAGGACGTCCGTTTCATACATCGTTTATTTTGTATAGGAGTTTCGCCAGCCTGGACCGTACTACCTACATGATATAAAGTTGCCTTTTTGGAATGTTTTGAAAATAGAACACTGAATGTTACTACCATCAGAAAAAAATCAGAGTAACTAGTCGCGCCCAAAGAAATTTCACATAAATTAAAAAACATAAGATTCTTCAGCAATCAAAATTAGATTGTAACTACAATATAAATCCATAATAATTAATTGTAATATCTCATTGTTCCTCTCGTGTTTATTTATATTTTTTACCTCTTTCTTAATTATGGGAATAAATAGCATGGCGACACTGAGCTGAGGCCTACCGCCTACGTAATGTGAAAAGTAAACATCAATTTCCTTATACAAACGATGGTTAACATTTAGGAGGTCAGTTACGAAGAATTACACGACACACTCCGATTTCAATTCTGTTCGGATACCGTTATTCTCGGTACTTCTTTATTGGCTTCGAAGCTCTTATAAATTCCCAGAACTCTCTCTGAATATGTTACGTCGATATAATCAATAGTTTCCATTAGCATATGGCCAATTATAGTTTTATGATTCCATAAATCACCATAGAGTTAGTATCTCTTAGAAATGGATCTATATTATTGTTTGTCTATGCCATGTTTTTAGTGTTTATGGCTTTGTTATCTTTACCTAAATTCTTCTTCTGCCTTGCCTTTTCACAAATATATTTGATACCGGCTTCCAGTCTAACCGGATATACAAGTATTTGAAATGAAGCGACTGCCTATGTGACCTCCACAGCTAACTGGGTAATACGGTACCCCGTAGTCACTGGTAGTCAGACTTTCGGACTAAAGAGTCTGAGTCACAGAAGAGTCTTGGTATGTAAAGATGGTCACCACC
Organism: Lycaena phlaeas; assembly: GCA_905333005.2. Taxonomy (NCBI): domain Eukaryota; kingdom Metazoa; phylum Arthropoda; class Insecta; order Lepidoptera; family Lycaenidae; genus Lycaena; species Lycaena phlaeas. Next base: position 13,228,647 of record HG995175.1, read on the forward strand.
CCGGCAAGTGTAGCTTAACCTGATGGATCGACTCGCATGGTTGTTATAACTTAGCAACGAGCTCCTCTCCTCTTTTCCAAACCCATCTCCAGAGATCCACCAACTTATCTATAGCAACGACGTTGGTTTAGTGTTGCCAATATTAATAAGTTAATAAGCTGCGCAGATTTTGTTCTCCACATTACACGATAAAGTAGTTGACAATAACAAAAATAATGGAAGATTTTTATTTGTTATGGTAATTAAAGATGCAGGATTGCAAAATATCAAGTAATCTGACCAAAGTATATAAGATTAAATATTAATTAATAAGTATTAATTTTGAGAAAAATTGAGAAATCATTTTACAAAAATAGATATATTTGTTAACGTGACAATAAACGGCAGTTCGTTACGTCATGGTCTGCAATGCAAAGTCTGTCACTTTTGTATTAATTTGTAATAATTTAGAAAATTAACCATCAAAGTACAATGTTTGTTGTGCACCTTCTGACGTCACGCGCGACGCTATGATACATGACCGCGTTTTAGAGCGGAAATGTCAAAAAGTTTGAGAAATAACATAGAGCCTTGGTTTTTAGAATAGTTTAGAATTACTTTGCAAATATTGTGAACTACCGTGTTTTGATTTGATTTTGATTGAAAATATGTCTAATGGCCAACTTAAAAGGAACAGAATCCTTGTAAATCAGATTTTTTTAAAATATAGAATTAACGACGTCTTTTACTTTTCTTTTACTGTGCTGGCAACTTTATTTTAAAGACAAAACGACGGGTGGACGCATGGTTCTGAGCAGTTAAACTTCGAGTTACACAATTACCCATGTAAATGTCTTTACGAGAACGCACTATGTTTTATTGAAATGGCGTGTTTTAAATAGCGATTGCGTATTAATTATCTGTTGTAACCCGTGTTAGGATTATCGATTGTGAAAACAATTGTAGGACGTAATGATAACCTCGTTATAATATTATGCAAAAAAAGAAGACGGGCGAATAGCCGATTAAGAAAATATAATATCTAAGCAGCTATTGCATGGACGTTCTTGGAATTATGTTCACAATATAACATCGAGAGTATGATTATAGTGCAAGTATTAAAAAATATTGAAAATAATAATATCTAACGCTTTTACAACACGTCAATGTGGTCCCGTGCTAAGTTTCCGAAGAACTTGTATTACGGCGACCATATTTAAGATTTTTATTATAAAATACACATCATTATAATGAAACAACTTTTACGGATTTTATCGCGGTTTATTTAGTTCTTTACAAGCCCGACGTTTCGGAAAGTCCTCCCGTGACCATGGTTGCTGTAAAGTTTCCGAAACGTCGGGCTTGTAAAGAACTAAATAAACCGCGATAAAATCCGTAAAAGTTGTTTCATAATAATGAGTGAAATTCGCGTAAACTTAAGAAAACAATAAAATACACATATTTAATACACATCCATAACCCCAGGAACATAGGCTCCTCCGGCCTTGAGCGCCAACGCGCTAACCATTGAGCTACGGAGGCCGTCAATTTAAAAAAAATGTACATACGAAAAGAAATACCGAACTGAAAAGTATCTTATGTACTAGATGATCATATTTTATCTATATGCAGCTTCATGCAAATCTGTTCAACTACTTGCGCGTAACAAAAAAGTATCTGTAGCTTTGCTGTCTTCAGAGAGAAGTAGAGTTTACACTGCCCGTCTTACACAGGCAGTGTGATTGCTAGCAGCAAGACATCTTACGTCTAAGTTGCCTGGGCTAGCCTTAGGTAAGGTATTTTATATTCATGGGCGCTGATGATGGCTATACCATGAACAGAATAATTCATGAAATGTTATTTAATTAAAATAAAGTAAAAAATGTATCCGCCAAAGTGCGTTTATACATTGTGAGATAAATTCGTTTCAACGTGAAAAAAAGTTAGCCACAGAGTGAAACAAATACGCAAAGAGCTGTGAGACTAATAGACGCAGATTCTGATGCGAATCACAATTTACGTTGCCCACTGCCTAGTGCAATTTACATTGTCTTTATTCTCAGTAATCTGCGTTCTCTATCTCTTTCATTCTTTTGTATACGATGACTTTACATGGTCATGTAAGAGTTTTGCAAGAGATGAAGAATAAATAAAAATAGTTTGTTCTGTTTTTGAATTGACCTTAGCAATGCTCAAAATGATTATTATAATAAAAAAAAGTGCAACAAAACATAATTGAGTTGTAAGAATAAAAAATGTTAATTCATTGAATTTCATTGTGAAGAAGTCATTATTATAAAGTACTTGTATTCTTATGAACTGTTGCTTGAGGTCTTCTAGGAATTAATTACAATGTAAACAGCTCAGGTGGTTGAACCACTGAAGATATGCAAAAAACTTACATAAAAGATAATATATATTTGTTAATTAATATTTCACTGGAAGTAATATATTTGCATAAATAAATATATTCATTTGATGAAGGTTTTGATTTAACGTGGCAATTCAACAATTAAATATAATTCTTTGTTATTTACGACTTTGCCTTTGTAGTGGTGGTTAACCCCAACTAAGGACCGGTTTTGACCATTTACAATTTGTCTTTAAAACCGGTTTTCAAAGAGACTGTCGTTTTCGCTAGGTATCTTGTCAGATTGTCCAGATTAGTTCCGAATAGGCTATTCACAACATATTTGACAGATACTCCATACTCTATCTGTCAAATATGTTGCCGATAGCCTATTCGGAACTTATCTGGAGATTGTGAAACAGGCCCTAAGTCATATTGATATCAATTGTTTTATTTGATAGTTTTACAATCTTTCATCAATGTCGTTCGTGGATATTTTAATATCCTTTGTCGTAAATTACTCATTAACATAATATCTTTGAAAATGCCAGTTCCAGTATCCACTTGTTTATTCATAAAGTACCTATTATAAATGTCCCGTACAAAGATGAAGCGAACAACTCTTTTGCCTCTTTTAGCAATTACAATAAAAAAAACAGTTTTTATTTTTAATCTATACCCAGTCCCTTGTACTCTTTGTACTGTATCGTCGCTAAGGCATTTTCTCGAAAGCCGAGCATGACGATATCTTTCTGAGAATAGCCTTTGTCGCTATTTCTGTAACTAACACACGGATATAATTGTTGAGGTGTAAATTCTACGTCTCCGCCTTTACTCGGAAATGTGATTAATAATTTCGTAAGTTCATTATGACATGTCCATTGCTACAGCGATAAATGCATTCCTTAAATAAATTTCGATAAACAACGGCTACTGGCCATTTACAATTATTAAATAAAAAAAAAGTAATAAATCGTGATTCATCAATAGGTTTTTTTGGCGCAGGGAAAAAATATTGATGATTGTAAAAATAAAAATATGAAATAGCTATTGTCAATCCCTTTAGTCGCTATAATGTATTTTAGATGCTCTTTTGTTTGCCCAAATGTGTGGTAAAATTTTATCAAATTCTGATAGCGTTACAAATTAAAAAGGTAACTGGCCGATTAATATTTTCACATTTCCGGATGTCACAGACTATAATAATAGTTATATACGTATAGACAATAAAATTGAAAATGTACGTAGTAGTATAAAGAAAGAGATTATAGTAGTAACCTATCACACTTGACAGCATCATAAGCATATAAAAACTAAATCGCATCGTAGAGTAATCGAGAGTGACGACCAAAAGCGATCAATCATAAAAGATGGCGTGCTAAATTTGATTGACTGGCGAAATATACGATTGCACATCATACAATTCATATTTTTTTATATACAATCAATCAGATTAAATATATAAAATAGCAGTTGCTACAGGCTTCGGCAAAAACTGAGTATTACAGTATAAGTAATTTAACTTGGCCGAAATGAAGTTAGCTAAGAGTGAGGTCGTATTTTTTTGCAATATGATTTTATGCGAGTGCTCAGAACTCAATACACTTGATCTCAGTCCCTCTGGCTGTTCTTACATTAAATACTCTACTTATTGATTACTTGCACACGTGTCGCTTTTCGTAGTATATGGCAATGTAATTAATCATAATATATTTCGATAAAAATGTGAAATATTAATAATATAAGTATCACATTTTTTGCAATGTGTGAAATTTGCGATTATAAGAAATCAATTTTCGTACACAGATTCGATACAAGTGGCGGCGATTAGTCTGTCTTGTCGTTTCCTGAAAGGGGCAAACGGTAGACGGAAAGGGCATAATTACTATCATCATCTATACTAATATTATAAAGAGGAAAGATTTGATTGTTTATTTGTATTAAATAGTCTCTGAAACTACTTGACCGAAGCTACACTATCCCTACAAAAACGTTAGAGACCCATACCGAGAATTAAGTTGACGCAGGCGAAGCTGTGTGCAACAGCTAGTATAATGATGCTCATATTATTGGGATCAATAAATTTTTTTATTTCCTCTTAGCTATGCAGGCATTGGACACAGGTCCATTTCAGCCAAGTCGCAAAAAATAACGCAAACAAATAGAACGTCTGCTGTTTGCTATCCCAACAATGCAGCTATATTATAGATACTGATAATACTTACTTCGGCAAACAAAGTCCGTCTAGACCAAGACTCAAGAAACATTAGTCACGAATTGTCTGATAAATAACAAGAAATCCCTGACACACACTAAATAAGAACCCTAAATTTGTCATATTATGTGAAACGGATCATTTTTTTTAATAAGGTATATCAGACATTGAAATCGAGCATACTAACAGGAGTGCAAAAATGAAAACCAAATTACTATAATTTTGTGCTGTGACGCTGCGCGGTTGTTCGCTCTGATTGGTCGATTGATTTTCATTGATGGATGATTTGCCGATGAGACGTACACACAGATCATCAGTTGGTTGAATTGCTATTATGTCAATGATACATTAATTTCCTATTACTATAACAAACAATTACGTTATTCGGTTATAAGCTCGATCTATTAGAGCCATATTCAATGACCACTTTGGGTAAATGCCCGTTCCGCTCATATGGCGCCCTAATTCCTGGAATAAGCCGATGCTTACAGTCGGTGCATATTTATCAAAGCAAAATAACATACAGTTCTGATATCTTAGACCTGTTATAGTTACGTTAATGTCTAGACAAGACTTAATTTAAATGGAAAATTCATAATACTTTTAAGCCCGTCACAGACTTAGCTATAATATATATTACTATATTTTTATAGCTAGGCATATTAATATATATTTTCTATACTAATTACGGTATCGCTTGGTGACGTCACAGAAATATATATTATAGCCGAGTGTGCGGTCACGCGAAAATTATAGTAATATGCCTAGCTATAAAAATATTAATATATATTATAGCTAAGACTGTGACGGGCTTTATTGATATATTATTTTGTAATCACTCTAAAAGTCCGATTTTATATTATAATAATATTTGTTAAATAATATATTTGTTAAATATATTATTTAACAAATATTAATACATGAAACTTCCGGGTGGAATAGAGAAATAGTTTCATTTCCACTTAAATAAATAAATGTTATTACTAAATATTAATAATCATAATATTATATCCGTGTGGCTTGATGACGATCTTGACAAAAGTATCCTTCCCCTCTTTATCAATGTCAATCATTTGTCATACAAAGATTACTCCCAGTCATTGAAAATGTAAAATTATATATCTACATAGTGAGTCGGATATTCTTCCATAATATAATAGGTATCACTTTTAACATTCTCCACTATGAAACGCTAATAGATAATAATTTGTTAGTCCAAGAAATTAATTAGAATTTTATTGTCTATGGTTAGCTCTATTGTTCTTAGGCTTACAAGAATTTATATGATGGTAATACACTAAGGCATTCATGCATTCTTACGTGAGAAAATAAATAAAAATTATTGGAAATAATGGAGGTCCGCACACGATTTTGTCGTCATGACTACGAGAGTCACGATGTCGGAGAGTGCATGACTTCATTATTAATGATTGTCATGCAGACCGCCTTATCGTCTAATTGTAATCAATATTCTACGCTCATCATCAAACTTGAGTTAATGGCTTAGACAATTTGAAGACAACAAAGAATCATTTTGAGCGGCGTAGTTTATACTAGTCGCCCCTATAAAAAAAAATCATAAGGATACCTAAGCATAGCGTTGAACCTGATAAAACCGGACATAGGTAGGCTTTTTGATTACGTGTCCGGCCAAAATAAACGGTGACTGGCTTTTTACATTTTCAGAATTCGATTTTATTTATTATTGCACTGGAATTTAACAAGGTTTATAATACTAGTCAAAAAGGTTGATTTCACATACAATTTTTCTGTTGTATTACTAAGAATACTAAGAAAAAATCCTTAATAATGTAGGATGTCCGGCCTTTCTACCCAAATGTCCGGCCAAACATGTTGGCGTGCTCGGCTATTTGGATTAGCAGCCTGGCAACCCTACCTATGCAGATGGTTTTTTGTGTTTTAGACATTCAGTCAAAGACTGATGTGGCTAGTAGCTACACCCCGAAGTTAATTACAAAATAAATAAAGTTTTATATAATATAATCATAATCAGTCTGTCTGTCTGTTGTCGGACGTAAATCGCAGTATGGCATAAGTCTCGTATAAATCGACTGATCTCCAGACACTCGTTAGCAATATGATCCGGCTAACGAATACCGATCGATATCCAATCTAGTCCGCGATTTTTAAAACGTATCTCGTAACACAGCTTGCAATAACAAGGCTTAATCTGTGCATCGTAAGCTATAATATTGTAAGCTAAACTAATATTGGTATATTGTTGGATATTGGATCGTGGCAACGAAGCGTGCATCAATTATTTTATCTGTGGTAAATCTGTAAATTTTGACAGACACTGCACAGATAACTAATTTATAGGAGGATTCTCCGCTCATGGACATAATTATTTAGTAAGTCCATGTTCCGCTATAAGCTTATATTTTAAAATTATACTTAATCAAGTAACAATTAACAACATAAGTATATTTAGTATTAAACGCGTTACCAGGAAAAGTCGCGTCATAACGAACAATCGTTTCTTAAGAACCGGCGGTCCTCGGTTTATACTTAAACCTGACTCACTACAGGGCTAAGGTTAGCAACATTTTATTTTTAGTAAAATGGCCTTGTCGTAAAAATAAGGAACTATCCACATTCTTTTAGTAATGGTTTTATTATTGGCAACCAGCGTTCTTAGCGTGTTTTTTAATCGCAATTTCGAGGAAGTCCTTTAAAATAAGCTTAAAAATAAAGTAATTGAAAACAAAACATAACTACCAATCATACCACGTTGTTGCATGTGTATGGTGGATCTGTATGTTGTGGTTGCATTTGATGCTTACCTGTAATGGAAAAAATAAATATAAATAAACAAAGTATAGATTGTAAGACTGTAGATAATAACTAAATATAATTAACTATCTGTAAAATTTATGAGTCATTTAAATAAAATGACTGTAAACGGCAGCCCTGCAGTCTGTCACTCCCTTAGACAGTATTGTCATCAGCAACATCAGGAAAACTTTGTTTGTTTGTTTGGTTGTAATGAATAGGCTCAAAAAGTACTGGACCGATCTCAAAAATTCTTTCACCATTCGAAAGCTACATTATCCACGAGTAACATAGGCTAAATTTTATTCTGATAAAAAATAGGGTTCCGTAAGATATTTTGGTTTTTCGGGCACAAGGTGTAAAAAATGTTATTTTGCGTACTAAGATCCCGTTGTAAATCTTAGTTAACGCAGGCGAAGCTGCGGGCAACATAAGACTATTGCGATAATTTTAAAATATTCCTTAGGTCTCAATTTAGTCAAAATATGAATATTTCATTGTAAAAATCGGAGTTCTATGTAATATTTGCGTTTTTTAAACTTTTGGACATTTTCTCTCTAAAATACACTATGGCGTCGCGCGTGACGTCAGAAGATGCACAACAAACACTGTATAGTTGAGTTAATTTACTAAATTAATAGTTTTAGCTAGACAGTATGTATATAATGGTAGATGTATTATATACAATTAATCATTTCCTACCTATGTGTAGTTCATTGTTTCGTCAATATAACAACAAAGATTATCAATACCAGCATTTTTACATTTTTTTTCAATTTTACATTCCGTTCTACGCTAACAAAGGGTAAATAAATGAGGTTTTATAAGCGTATTTAAAATGGATCCCATTGCGACGCAGATTCTCGCGTTATTCTCAGTACACGCTTTCCGAATAGCTTGGATTGTGGACATGTTCCGAGATACACGGGTTCGCGGAAACCTTTCCAATGAGGACAGTATACTCGTGCAAGTAAATAATTTTATTTATCAATAAAATACAACTTCCATGTATTCGTGCTACCGAAATTAAAATATTGCTTTCGGTTTATGTTTTTAAATACTATATATAATTTTCGTGAACTCTTTGCGGCTTGTTATCAGAAATATTTACATTATTAGTAGTTTTTTTGGCATCAACAAGGACTCCAAAGTATTTTTTAATTAGCTGTATTAGATCATACTATTTGTTGCCCACGTAAACGCTAAAAAAACTAATTTTTGTATAAAATAAAATGTCTAATTTTTAGGTGTATCCTCTGTTACTTCTACTACCTCCGAGAATATAACTACAAAGTTTTATGATGATCGGTTGAATAGTTTTCGCGTGGAAGCGTAACAAACATCTCTACTTTCATAATATATCAAATTAAAAAAAAACGGATTCCAGCTATTGTCAGAAAGTTTTATCGGTTTCGCTAGTGGTTACTTTTAAATTCCTGGCGTTTTTTTTTATTTTACAAATACAATGAGGAGCAATAGAGTTCGTTAATTACAGAAGTTTATGTCCACAAGTGATTTACAATAAAATATATTAATAATTGATGTATTGTTTATATGTAATTTTTCTCACTGTTATTATTTTATGATCTGATATTTAGAGCATCACAACAATAAATATCTAGTATCATATTATACAAAGACTAAACATTCTTAAATTACATCGCCCTGTGTGGTCTGTGGATCTCTGTTGGAGTATTCCCAGTTTGTAAAGGCGGTTGGATGCGCATGACAAACGTATTTATATAATTTTAGTAAAAGCTTTTGGTCATAAAAAAAGTAACTTGTTCATTTGTCTATGGATGTCTATTCTTAGACAATGGTAGACGGTCATATTGTATAATAGCGTTAGCTTTACATACTCTTTGATGTATAAAAAAATTCTAATAATTAATAGGTAGACGATTTTTAAGTGTATTGACTTTTAAAATGTTACGAAGAGAAAGGATTTTAATTTTTGCTTGTTAATTGCGATTCAACATAAAAACTAGGTGACCTATTTGAGAAATTCATTGACCGAGTAATAAGACTAAGTATATTATATTTTCCAAAAAAAATTAAGATCCCTACCTCTAAGCCGGTCAAATTCTAGAATCTAGGCCAGAGTATCAAGGCTTGACATTCGCTGGATTAAACGACTCGTAAATTAGAACAGTGAACAGATAAAAGTCATTAATTCGCATGCGCTGCGAAAACGCATAATATATTATGTTCTATAAAATAATAGTAGTCGTGATAAGTCACAGTAAAGACCAGGATAATATACCTACATTTAACTATCTCAGTTAATTTACAATCAGGAGTATTGTTTAAATTTTTAGGTTCAAATTTAAATAGAATGTAATCATAAAAAAATATTATTTTTAAACACAAAAATTCCACTTTAAATTAATTATTCGAATCAGATTTTAAGTTTGAAAGTAATTATGACTGGCATAAAAAATCTCTAAAGTAATTACGATTTCAACAAAATTGTTCTACGTTTTCAGTTCGTTTCAAAACAACAGATAGACGTTTTAAGCATGGATATATAGAGCCAGGAAAGGAAGATGTAGTTTTCTCCTAAGAAAATCCCAGTCAAAGGAACTATTTGGGAAACGGCGGTGACTGATATAAACACACTTAAAGTAGTCTCTACAAATACTAATTTCAACAATCACGATATCATATAGTTATTTAAGTGTTATTTAAGTATCATAGTATGATACTTAAATAACACAGTCTTCGAAACAACGTCGCGTCGTCGCCGTTCTGACGATAGAATTAATAAATTTAAAGTTATTATATAGCGATTACTTGGGTGAAAGTATGGCCAATGATGGTTGGTATAAAGTCCCATTTCATTCCCGCGTATACTCCTCATTTTGGCGGTCTCTGGGAGGCGGGTGTTAAGTCAACAAAGTATCATCTTCAGCGAGTGTTGGGAAATTGTAATTTGACATACGAGCAATTTAACACCATCTTAGTTCAAGTTGAAGCTATATTAAACTCTCGTCCACTAACACCGCTGTCTTCGGATCCTGCTGACTACACGCCGTTGACTCCAGGCCATTTCCTCATCGGTCGTTCGCTTACTTCCATATCACAGCCGAAATATCAAGATCGCTCCACAAATAATTTGACTCGCTTTCAAAGAATCGAGCAACTACGCCAACACTTCTGGGTGAGGTGGAGTAAAGAGTACATTGCTGAACTGCAACAGCGCACTAAGTGGCATTCTTGTAAGGACGATTTACGGCTAAATTCCTTAGTGGTGATAAAGGAAGAAAACCTACCACCTCTCAAATGGAAATTGGGACGAATTGTTGCCGTCCATCCGGGCACCGATGGAGTTGTTCGTGTTGCTGACATACAGACGTCAATGGGAGTAATAAGAAGAGCATTTAACAAAATCTGCCCATTGCCAGTAATAGATACTAGTTGAAATTTTCATTTCAACGCCCGGGGGCATGTTGAAGCGTATGTAAGGAGGTTCTACACCGCTTCAATATAATGTTCTTTTTTTAATCATTATTTGTTTTTCATATGTCATATTTTTTACTATTTTGTTATCCGTTGTCATGGTAACCTCGTTCCATTAAAAATTATTCAAGAAATGTAAAAGTTTTATCATTCTATTAATTAATCTCTCTATTAATTCCTTCATAGGCTTTATATCAGATAGTAAGTTTTCAACAACTTATTAAGTACTTTTATAAGACTCATTGTTTCAAATTAACGCAAAGGAAGTTGGGGACATATTATCTACCATATTATATTATGGCAAGAAGGGATAAAAACATATTAATTTCATTGTAAATAGTTGCCATATGCCATAAATATCAATAATATAAAAGCATTCACACGATATTATCCATCTCCTGTGATATAAACGTAATAATTGTTTTATGAATATAATAAAACAATTCCAACTATTTACAAAGCGAAAAAAAGACTAATCTAGAATTCGCAGCGAATCATAAAAAGTTATATTCGTCCAAGATCCAGCTATTCTGCGATTCCTATTTTGAAATATTAAGTGTCGAGTTGGATTGCGTGTGGGAAGTCCAGTATTTTATCGATATTTATTGTAACTATTTTCAGTTCGTGTCAGCGGCAAGCGTGGGCGACGTGTCTATAGAAACCTTTCACTTTTGTAATAATACTTTATTCTATCGGTGATATTATATTAATATTAATAATATTTTTAGTTTCACTTTAAAATATGTTCTCCACTCATCCATCTAGTTTTAATGGCATGATTACCTAGTTTTTAGTTTCATGGCTAGCTGTTTTTTAAGTCATATACTACTAATTGTGTATCTGTATCTATATTAATAAAAGTTTCTAATAAAGAATATGTAATGCGTAAAAGCCATATGTTATTACCACTGTGTGTTTCGTAGTTACATTTTAGTAATACACATTACACATGTATAACTAAACCTTAACTACAAAATGTAAGTTAATTTAGCTTACATCGACCAAACCAAAATCGAATGAATCATTTACTCGGACCTTTCAGTTTCGAAACGAAATGGAACCTCTTTCGAAATAAACACAGATGTTCCGAGAATAATCAGCTGTCGATATTAAAAGGCAATTTGAATTTACAACACTACGGCGAATATAAAAACTTTTTACTGTAGCAGCAAAGGTTTTCCTGGAAGGATGCCAGTTAAAAATTTGCTTGGATTTTTGATTAAACCTAATTAGTTATCGGAATCCGTTTTTTTTGCCACCTTATTTTCCTTAATAAAATGGACGATTAGTTTTTTTACGTGACGTGGAAAAAAACTGGTTAAGATTAGATATTATAAAGTTTCAATTAATCGAGTTATTATTTAGGGCCTGTTTCACAATCTCCAGTTAAGTGCCCAATAGGCTATCGGCAACATATTTGACAGATAGAGTATGGAGTATCTGTCAAATATGTTGCCGATAGCCTATTGGGAACTTAACTGGAGATTGTGAAACAGGCCCTTAGTCAATTTAAAGTTTTCAATGGAGTGTTTTTATCAAATGGTAACTTATTATTGTGGCTTTACGTATATAATAGTTTTATTGATATAAAATTTTATGATAATAAGCAACTGGAATTATTGGATGACTACCTTATGTGAGATAAACGGTTGTTTATTTCATAAACTTGGCACTAATAAAAATTTCCGCTAAAACAGGTGTCCCATGTTACGTTGTAGAGCATTAATTATTGTTGGTCTGTGGACAGCTACTTCCTTGTGTAAAACGTTCCAGTGTTGCCATTTTAGTGCTTTCGGCACTAAATCTAGTGCATTTTTGGTATGTTCAGTGCGCATCCAAGACTTTTAGTGCCTAGTGCAATTTTTAGTGCTTTTTTCATGTCTGCTCTTTTATTATAAATAAATTGATATAGTGGCCTATTTCTGGAATCATTTCACCGCACACGCTATCTCTTGCATTCACACGAGTTGGATTTCGATGATGTCACCAGCCACCACACTAGTGTCGCTCTCTGCTCTATGGCCGGCCGAGCCAGGCTGGTCTTTCAAGGCAAGCAGATACCACAGAAGAACAATTTATATAACAGTTTTTAATATTTTTTAAGTACAACAATAATTGTAAGTTGATTGATTTAATGTCGTAGTTAGGTATTAAAATATATTAAATATAAGTTTTGAATTTTATGTCTTCCTTTTTGCATCCATGTCAATTTTAAATACTTAGTGCTTTGAAGTCGAAAATATCACAAATCTAGTGCAATTCGTACCGCTTTTAGTGCTCTACAGACTTTGACTTCTGGCAACACTGAAACGTTCCGTTCTTTTAAAAACATTCATTTCCTTGGCCTGAACAAATATTAATATTCTTTTGCTTATTATTAATACATAGTAGCGTAGAAATTAGCTTAGTATGTGATCATTATTTATACAATCAAATCCAATTAGTTTAAGGGCCTGTTTCACAATCTCCCTTTAAGTTCCCTATAGGCTATTGGCAACATATTTGACAGATGTTTGACAGATAGAGTATGGAGTATCTGTCAAACATCTGTCAAATATGTTGCCAATAGCCTATAGGGAACTTAAAGGGAGATTGTGAAACAGGCCCTAAATAATTCTTCTGAAGTCTGTCATGCGTAGTGAATAGTGACTAGCATGAGGTAGATTTAGAAGTATTTTGTTGTGACTTGTGTAGGGTTTCTCCCATCTTCTCTCGTGTTCCTTTCATAGTTTTTATCCGACGGTGGTGAGGCAGAGATTGGTCACAGGTACAAACCCGACGCCATGAAGCCGTGGAAGTCACACTCCACGGCTGGCGGGGGGCAACCCCCCACTTACTACATCACTGGGTGATACCAACCGGCTCACCCCACTTCCGATGGAGCATTAGGGCATTAGGGCCGTTAGCATAGATCCATCCGAAAAAAAAAAAACTTTCATAGCAAAGCGGTAGTGATGCCCAAGTCAATATTTATTACATAAAAATACACTTTATGTGGTTTACTTTATTAATGATACGATTAAAGTGAATACAATTTTATATTTTGGATTTTATATACGGATTTGTATGATTTTTTTAGAGTTAGAACCAGAAGTCTATATAATCCCCCTAAGATGCCCTATATCTTAGCTAATACTATAGGAGACGCTGCGGGCAACAGCCAGTATTTAATAATGTAGAATGTAGGCTTTTACTCGATACTATGTGCTTGTGGCAGTACTATGTATTAGGTATTTTTCATTTGGCCTTATATTATATTCGATTGGTCTCTGTAGTTTAGTAAGCAAAATGACACGTGTCATAATTTTGTAAATGTAGCGTAGACATTTGGTTTCAAATTGCAATAAACATAAGCTGGTCATTTCCTTGAACTACAACCAGCTAATCGTTTTTTGTTACTAGCAATGTTAAAATGACGACCTTGATATTATATTCGATCTTTTTTCAAATATTTTTAATTAATCGACTTCTAAGAATCATGTGGCATAGAATATTGATGACTTTTTTTTATTAGCAACATAGTGTTTTGCCACATAAAAATTATACTTTCTTTATTATGGTATTTACACAGAGACTATTATTAACGGCTGTTTTTGCCTTTCCATCGGTTCTGAAGTAAATCAAATTTCACAATTCGATGCTTCTTCGTACTTAGCCAAAGTGAGATATTATAATTTACTGAGAATGAAATGCTAATGGAATTACTATGCCTGGAAAAGTTTGTTTGGTGAAGGATTGTGAAATAACCTGCTTACGCTTAGCCCACAAGATCGAGAAAGTTCACCAACTAGCTCGGATTCTGCGCACGTAAAATCTACCTAATATTTGAGTTCCAAAAACAAACCAATAGATTTTTATTGAAAGAAATGATAATTATAAAAAATAAGCAAATCTTATTAATTTTAGAGCAGCAAAATGAATACGCAACTGATATCAAATTTGTCGATTTATGTAAATGGTTACTCGCCGGTCACTTCCTCATTACGTCAGTCAACATGGTTGAATAGATTAATACAATAATGTTTTTTTTATATCTCCAATATTTAAAAAAAATACATTATTTATAAGCTTCATACATAATATGAGCAAAGACAACAAAAATAGCAGCAATTCCTATGGAACGGTATTGTTGTCTATTTCCACTTCATAAGGCTACATAGATGCTGTCCGTTCATTGCCCTTTAACATTTAAAATCGAAAACACAGATGTAATTTCATTCCATGTCGGGTATCAATGCTGAAATGCCATGAGTAGGAATGTAATTACTGCGTTATATAGAACTAAGCTTTATTGGAACAGGCATAAGAGTAATAGTTGTGTGCATTTCGGTTTAAATGCGAAATTCATTTGATATTCGCCATCGTATGGCCTATGACACCAAGTCACGACTAGCGATTATAAAGCTTGCGATTTCATGAAAGTTTTTACTGGTGAAGTAGAAAGTTACACTTTTACTCAGCATTACTGATATTAATAGTACTTACTTATATTCTTTCTAGAATACCTACTAAAACTCATCAATAGCTAGAAAAATTACTTGTTGCTAAACGCAAGAAAGATATATGTATATATTTTATTATATTCATATAATTATAATCACGACGCCGCTATGGTAAGTAGAGAAGAGAATCCTATGTTTAGTAGAGTTGTCACTACTAATGCAACTCCAGCTTCTACAGTTTGGTGTCGTAGAATCGAGTAGGTCTTGAAATTGGGACATTCCATCGCAGGATGGCATCACGTGTACTGCACGAATGTAATAAGTCATATAATAATAAATAAAATTGTAAGTGATACATCTATTTTATTCTCTTCGCCCAATTACCTACTATCTCCTGTACTCGTCCATCGTCTGCGTATGGTATAATAGAATCCTGCCATGTTTAGTGCATAAATGCAGTAATTGTTTTTAATCAACAATGTATTAAAAACCTTCAACCTTGCAAAATTTAAGCCTTTTAAACGAAAACAAAAAACAGCCATTTATATAATGGACGTCGTTTAAATAATTTACGGAGAAGATTGCCTTTCAATTTTCCGTTAAGAAATCGCTTAAAATTGATTATTGTCTGTTGATCAAAGATAATTTAAAAGCATTTTTTTTATTTGGTTCTTATTGTTTCTTACGGAAATATATAATAATACACTGAAAGTGTATTTTTAATGGAGGCATATATTTTTTTAATCAATACTTAGGGCCTGTTTTACAATCTCCAGATAAGTTCAGAATAGGCTATCGGCAACATATTTGACAGATACTCCATACTCTATCTGTCGAATATGTTGCCGATAGCCTATTCGGAACTTATCTGGAGATTGTGAAACAGGCCCAGTCTTATATCTATAGCCTATACTCTATAGTCTATACTCTATAGACTATAGAGTATAGTCTATAGTCTATAGAATATAGACTATACTCTATTCATAGTCATAGAGTATAGACAATAGAATACTCTATAGTCTATTATCCTTTTTATCTTGGGTAATGTAATACTAATTTTTAGTTTAGCTTTACTGCAACGTGTTAATGTTATGACTCACAGTTATTGATAAATCATTTCATACAAACGTATCATATTCAATTCGTGTTTATCGCAAATTTAGATAAGGAATACGGTAGTTATATTAAGTCACAGACCATTTTTTGATTCAAGGAAGAGACAACAATATGAATTAAAAAGATATGTAATCTTTGTGTTTGTGAATGACAAAACTTATCATAGACATTTTTAAGATTATTAATATTAAAATTGGTTTGAAAAAATGCATTTTGAAGTTGGTTAATCAGTTTAAATAATTATCTTTTGGAAGTGCAACTTTGGAAGAACTCACGATGTACCTATATTGCTTATGTTACTATTGCTATTTTTAAAGGACTTCAAGGAAGGAGGCGTTTCTAAATTCGACCGTATATATGTTTTTTTTATACGCAAAAATCTACTACTAAGTGGCAAGAAAAACAACGACAATACATACCTGAACGTATGTACTAATATATTATAACGTACATTTTGTACATCTGTGTGTATTTTGTGTCAGTCGAATGTAATATAATTTCATCAAACAATCCTAGTAAAATTATTTTCACACTTGAATAAAGTATAACATCTTAAATATTCCCTTTTAAATACATACATAGTTTTAATCGAAGTTAATAAAATATAATATATTAAAATTATTAGAGAGCTTTTTCAAGTCTACAAGTTGTTACCTTGGAAGAATGTCACAAGAGGCGATCTTATGCCAACAATATGAGAAACGTCTCCTGTCTTGAAGTCGATTAAAAAGAAGTTAGGAACCACTGCCTTAGATCATTAATATGTCTAGTTGGAGTGTCGCCCTGCAATCAAAATAAAAAGAACTGGCCAACATTTTCAAATATGTGTTCGTGAATAGTGATACCAGCTACTACAGTTCTCCCATAATCATCCTTTTTAATCTCGTTACACTTCAACACAAACCTTCATTATATAATTAAAAACAATAATGCGTAAAAATTCATGCGTATTCTATGACAGCGGGACGGATACTAAACACGGAGAAAGCATTAAGAGGCCAACAGAGAACGCTATTTTTTGGACGTGTTTTCCGCGCGACATTCTATCTAGACATATTATTGATATAAGGTTGATACATACAAAATAAAGGTATTTTGATTTGATAACTAGAAATACTATGCCACGTGGCAACGTTCACGATTTCGAGTGTGAGTACACCTTAATGTTAGTCGAGCAACCTTCGCGTGTTCCGAGAACTTCGTCGACCGGTTGGACGTTCGCTTTTCCGAGAACGACGAGCCGAGTTCGTTATTTTTAAACAAACCCAACCCCGTTATAGTTTCGCTAGTTTACATCACCGTAGGAATTTTATACAGATATCGGTTTCACTTTCTGTAAGTGTTAAAGACAGGTGGCACAAACGCTAAAGGAATAGAAATAGAATAGTATAATAATTATTATGAATTATATGGGAATGACACTAGTTTACAACATGTAATTTGAGCAGCTCTTGTTATTCCCATACAGCGTTTGCCACTTGTCCAGAGGAGCAGGCGCAGGTATGTCGGTTAGATCACGTTTAGTATATGATTCAAGAGATATACTGCTACCGCTAAAGACACTGCATGTCTTTAGCGGATAGCAGTATATCACTTTTGGGTATTTTTTGCAAGTTTAATAGATGTTGTATGTAATAAACTTATTTCTGCTAGACCTCGATTTGTCATTAGGCCGTATATCTCAAGGGGCGGCTGGGACGAAATTTTTCCGTCCGTGAAAAAAAAGGCCAACAATAATTTTACAGCCAGCCAGGAACAGTAAAGATTTTAAGTAAGAAGTATTAAATACTTTATGTGATCTTTAACAGACTATGTATATATTGTATAATGACTTGATTCCGGCAGTGTATTAGCCAACTCTCTGCGGAAGATATTAATGGCGATTAAATATTAACATAAGATGATCTTGATGATTTTAAGACATTTTTTCTTAAATACAGTGTCTTTCTGTAGAAGTTATGTATACAGTATAAATACTTACCCTTTTTATTAAAAGATTAAGTGCAAGTAAAAGCAGTAGAGCTAAAACACCTACGAGCCGAGCGCCAAATGTAAAGCCGGAACCGCACGTTTGTGACTTGCCGCAAGCCCCAAGCCTTCACAAGTCACAAGCATGCGGACGCCTCGCAAGCGCATGCGGCTAATTCTCTTTGGTTCCCTTTGGCTTGTGCACAATACCAACACTCGTCGGGTCGGCCACAAGCCCTTGCAAACCCACGCAAGCCAAGACAAAATCTGTATCCACACGGTGTGCGGTTCCGGCTTAAGATCGCTAAAGACAGCGCGATGGCGCCATCTTGTTTCGGAGGCCAACATCCACTTCAGGTCGTTGAGCCAGCGGAGTAAGAAAAGTAAAAGCAACGTACGTAGGCTTCATTCAATATCTTATCAGGAAATAATCTGGAATATTCACCGAGGTACCTTTAGGATAAACAGTAACCAAGACTGTCTATACAATGCAATTTAGTCGAATTATTTATATTAAAGTAGGTATACTTATTGCGGCTGTGTATAGGGAAGTAGAAAAGCAACATTTTAGTTAACAAAAACATATATTACGTTGGGACAATTCACACATTATCTGATTCTAAACTAGACAGAGCCTGTGTTCCGGCGAACAGACTACTTATACATACAATTAATATAAAATATCTAATATTCATGGGCTTAAGTTAGCGTGTCTAGTTTCCCTAGAAACAGTTAAATATAGGTTACGGTGTATGCAGGTCAACGAACTCCTATCTTTTCGCCGTGGTTATCGATTCAAGAACTGTCCGTTTCAAAATTGTTTCGATGCTAACAACCAACGCGGTATTCGCTATTTACGTATACATAAACCTATATTTCAAGTTTTTACGTATTAGTGATATAAATATTATAGCTTTTAGGTAGACGAAGTGTTGGTCGGCCATTAACCAGATGGGAATACAATCTCCGTACAGTGGCAGGTTCGCGTTGGATGCGAGTAGCATGTCGGTCGTCTTGGAGTTCATTAAGAGTGGCCTATGTTTAGCAGTGGACGGATACAGGTTGATGATGATGATGATGATTCTTGAGGTACAGCTTGGATTAAGATAACACGGGTAAGTCCCAGTGAAGTCACAAGTACGTTACATAAAAAAAAACTTTTTTTTAAATTAATTTATCCATGGTGAGGTGTTGATCATTAATCCGGTAGCCTTCCAGCCAGTTATATTAAATATTAAAAATAATATCCACACGTACAATTACTATGAAATTACTATTCTCAGAATCGCTATTATTTAAATATACCTATTTGCTTTATCATCGCATTATCATGACAAGCAGTAACTGGAATTGATTGCATCGATTGGAAATATTATTGATAACAAGCAACAGTAGCTTCCAGGTAACAAACTTTAAGGGCTTTGTGCAATCTTGGCATTTTCATCCCATATTTGAAGAAGCCATTAGATTAGAAGTTTTTTTTCTTCATTTATAGCAGTGAGTTTTTAATATTTGTCAATTCGTAATATATTTTTTTTTTCGTATCAATTAACTTTAAAATAGCGAACGCGGAAAATACGTAATTAAATACGGATCCACGTATGCGGCAAGCCTAAAGTCAACTGATTAATTATCTTATAGTAAAAGTAAACACGAACTATTTTTATCTTCGCCCTCTTTAAATGAACCTTTTCTCGAACTTTCGTTCGCTGCCTAAATTTGAATATGGAATTTTCTTTTAAATAACTTATTAGAAAATTATCACTGCGTGCGTCTCTTATTGGTTGTAACTTCTAAGTGCTAGGTCATCTTTTAAAATATGCATTGTGCAAATGTGGTTCCAGATGCAATTCTCATCCCCCAGTGAAAAAATCTATTGCGTTCGGACAGAATTTGATTGAGTTCTTTTCCTTACTGCTTTGACGCCTTTTTCGTACGAACAGTACGTGGACGGCCAGCTGATGTTTCTCGGTCATAAACAGAGGTTTCGTTTCACCCGATACACAAACTTTTGACCAAAACCAACCAGCTAAATATATAAAATAAGAACGACAGGTTCTAAATTCAAATTTTGTTTATTTTTAATTGTAACAGTATTTATGGCCAGGCAACGTAAATTATTAAACTCATTATGTGGTTTTAATATTTTGTGTGACAGTGATGTGGCCGTCCTCCTCCACTGCCACACATATTTAGGCTATGTAATATGTTATGATAAACGCACTATTTCTATATCCATTTATATGAATAATAAAAGCAGATTTTGGAAGTACATAGGTACTAGTATGCCGCTGTGTCCAATAGTATTTTTTCGGATGGATGGCTAATGGCCCTTATGCTCGATCGGACGTGAGGCGAGTCGGTTGGCATCACCATTGGATGATGATTGAGGGGGGGTTGACAGCCGTGGAGTGTGACTTCCACGACTTCGTGGCGTCGGGTTTGTTCCTGTGGCTGGTCCATGCCGAACCACGATGAAAAGTCCAATAGTGCTATGGTTATTGTTTTAGAATATTCCGACGTTTTATATTATGATTTAATTAAAATCTTTTCAATTTGATGCATACCCTAATTATACGCTAAGACAACATAATTGACGAAATAATCTTGTTACTAAGGATTAGTTTACTAGATAGACTATATTTTGATATGCCTACGTCACGTACTGATGGCCATAATATTATGTGATCATATTTACATACATTGCTCACATATTTCGCCTTCGCAATGTCAGAGATATATGAACCATAGATACGACCTAATTTTATGCTATAATCATAGATAATTTGCATTATTATTGAGTTATGACTTACGAGCATTATCTTCTTAATATATCCATATTTAATTGTATAAAACTAAATCACGCCTTGTTTATGGAAAAATCCGTCACTTAAACGAAAATAAGCAATTAATTCAAGGATTCAGTTGACTTGTTATATTTTTTGTCTTGTCATAGACAACAGAGCCATCTATCGCTTCCAAACTATCATCACATCCTGATCGTGCGCAAAATTTATACAAATCAGTTTATTTAAGAATTAGGAGGTCGTGACGATCAAGCAAAGTGACACAAAAAGATAATGGCGTCTTCTTTTGTAAGGTCATTAGGGTCATTTTTAACCAACCGACCTTACGGATATATTATATCAATGCTTAACAAGTTTATTGGCTGTCGCAGGTGACTTGTTGACCTTAACCTATAAAACCAATTACCACTTACTCTTGATGTTGGAATGTTATGCTATCAGCCTTACACTTAAAGATTATAGCACTTATGGATTATAACCTTATGAGATATAAATCCGATACCGTTTAATGAAAATAGGAATTTAATATACTAACGCCCGGTTTCCGAAAGGCTGATCAACGCAAAAATTAACAAATCAACTGTCAAATCTCATGTTAAGTGTCAAATGAGTTGCTAGGAGCACGGTTAAATTACTGAATTTGATCAGCCTGTCAGTTAACATAGCAACTACAATGAAAAATATACAATTTCTTTAAAAAAAACTTTAAAAGTCACGTAATTGATGAGGGCGTCATTTGTTGGGAACCCTAACATCATCATCATCGTTACCAACTTCTTAATATAATAAAGAAACAGATATTTTTCTATCGGATATTATTATTAAAAACAATTACGTGGCCACACTCAATGAAAATTTAAAACATAAACCAAAATATATTTTTAAGTGCAGATGCATCGTTTTCCTTGTTATATTTGTTTTAAATTTCCAGAAAATAAAGGGAAACACTCGATATCCTTATATTACCATTTTTAGTAATTTAGTTGTATTTTATCATTTACTAAATGGTTATTGTGACATTTGTAATAAGGACATGCATTATAACAAGCTTTAAAACCGTTATTATAATTTATATAATTCATAAAAGTGAATTGTGAATTTCTAATGGTTTCTAGAAACTAGTGACTAAATATAGAAAACCAGCTATCTCGCACACGCAGAGTAATAAACATTTTACCGTCCGCTATGCAAAAGCATCGCGACCTTTGCTGCCTTAATGCATGAAACTTATGTTATCTATGCACATTTTTATCTGTGGCAATAATGTAACACACGTTACAAATGGCAGTTCAGCAATTATTAAAAGCTCATGCCATAATAAAAAAAATGGAAGTTCACCATTAAAAAATGGAAGTTCACCATTTGTTAGAATCTTTTTTTAATGTATTCGGCGGTAGACACGTGGATCGATTTCGATTTTTTTTGAACAGGTGTACCTCAAGGGTGGTCTCAGGTGAAATTGATCAATATGTTATAATCGATGTAAAAAAAAATTGTAACTCATTAATTTTAAGTTCGTAAAATTTTATTGGCGTAAGTATTTTGATTTTATTGTTTTTATTTTAATATTTTATTTTGTAGACTACTTAGTCGTAGTATTGATAAGTCATATATATTTACTACATTGTCTTCAACTAATTAATTACTAAATTTTACTTAAATATTACTCAGAGTAGTTACGTTCCTAATTCAAATGCTTGTTTAGCTGTCTCAACTTAGCTGTGTAAAACATTGGCCTAGGACAGTACCGACGAACAAAACGAGTATATCCGATTCAGAGAAAACGGCCTAGTTTAAATTTCAATGGCTGAATACTGCGAAGTTGCCAGTTTTGTCTAACGAGGGATTCAAATATTTCTTTGATGTAAGCTTCTATGCGAATATAATGCTTATTGCAGTAGATTTAAAGCTTATTTTTGGATGGCATTCAGCATAAATTTTCCTGTTTGTTCCAAGGTTCTTTCATTAGAAATTCTACATAAAATATATGTGATTGTCAGAAAAAATAATCGCTTATTTCCTCTCATGTTTTATATTTTAAAGTACTAAACGTGTAGATGAACACCCCTATGGCGTAGTGCTGCAGATTAACAAGAACCAGTATTTAAGGTAAAAGAGAAAAGTTTAAAAAAGGAGTGGGAACAGACATAAATCATAAAAAGCTCGAGAAGTTACCTATTGCTTGACCCAGAGATAATGGCGATTTGTGCAGTTCATAGATCGGGTTCTTTTTTATATTTTGCTATTTCATTACAATTAATACGACAATGTATAATCCGTGATACTACATACCATTAATTTCTATTAATAATATAACTGAAAATTACCAAAAAAAACCTTCACCTGATAAGGGAATATTTTTTTATACTATAAAAATAAATTTATATTCCTTGCCTTAAAGTTTAAACAATTCAAATATGAATTACTTAAACGTACCTAATCATCAAAGAATTAATAGAAAATATTTTTTATTAAAAAAAAAACATTTATGCCTCTACAATATGATTATTACCTCATGATACATCTAATCGTAAACA
Organism: Lycaena phlaeas; assembly: GCA_905333005.2. NCBI lineage: Eukaryota > Metazoa > Arthropoda > Insecta > Lepidoptera > Lycaenidae > Lycaena > Lycaena phlaeas. The sequence continues at coordinate 13,252,313 of HG995175.1, forward strand.
ATTAAAAAAAAACATGAATTCCAATTATCAATTTCACGCTTGATTCAATACAAGCGGATACGTACGAGATTCTCAGAAGAGTCACAAGCAAACAATTCTTAGACGCGGGTCAGAGGTTTGAAGACTTGTCAATTGAATGCACCTTCCGCGAACAATAACCCCGCGCAAAATGAAAAAAAAAATGGATTTCATACGATTTCTCATAACAACCCTCGGGTTGGAGGCTTCCAAGGATTAATTACGGGTTCCGAGTAGGACCGCCACCGGGCCATTCGATTCTTGGTAAACTCGAATCGAAAAAGGAGCAAAAACGGACTCGGCGCGTTCCGAGAAACTTACCTGCGCCCGCGCATCCTTCGATTCGTTCCAACATTCTCCTATTCGAATCTCGATTTTGATTAATCGGATCTTATCTTGGTGTATTAATTAAATGATACGATTATATTCCCTTTTTTGAATGATTGAATTAGTATGAGTATTGGTAATGATAAAGAAATATGTTGGAAAATTAGCGTTTAAATTATTTACTGGTTAATCATATTTAAAATACATAGTTAGTTTAATAAAGATAAAAAAACTAAAAAAATATCTACTATGAATATTGAATACAGGCTAGAAAGAGACAAGAGATTACATGCAGTCGTCTCTGTCACACGAACATTTTTACACGTCTTTCAGAGTAAAACAAACGATGCTCTACAAAGAATGTCTCTTTCTAAAGACCGATGTCTCTTTAGTATTTACGGATACAGCCTAATCATGGACAATTTGTAATGTCATCTCGTAAAAACAAATGCTTCCTGTTATTTTGATTAAACATTTTTCCTTATCTTCTATCTAACAAAGTTTGTTTGGACGCAAGAAACAATTGTTTAGATAAATAATGGTTTGTCTTGATGAGTTCACAATGTGTCCTAATGATCGATAAGGAAGGAAGATCTTCGAACTGCGTGGGTAATATATTTAGTCATTGAATATCCTTCAATGATTCATTTAAGTGTAAGGGTTTTGTACAAACGAAATAATTTTGATAAAAAAGACTTGCCCTTAACATCGCCTTTGTTCCTGCGCTTACCTTGTAAATTTTAATTTCATTATCTTGTATATTTTGTAAATTTGTGTGTGTGTACAATAAAGTACATATATTCATTCATTCATTCAAAGCCGATACTCATAAAATACGATAACTCACCACGTTAACCTAGTAGTTATACTAGAAAGGGTCATAAAATGGAACATATACAAATACACGTCTAGGTGCAGGCATCTATTGATCACACAATTTTTCTGCATTTGGCGGGATTTGAACTTGATACCGCTGTGAACTGTTCAGTAACCTGACTGGTCCCTCCGACTAATAGTTTAACTTCATCCGCTAATAACTCGTCGACCGTATTGGATTTGACTAGCCTAACTCCTACTCTCCAGAGTAGCGTGCGTGATATACCGCGCCCCCCTTTTGAATTTTACAAGGTGAGCCATCTGCTCACCTACCCACCGATTAAGCTTAAAGGCCATCAGGCTTAAAATTCCTAGACCTATCGAGAAAAAAAGATCCTGCGATCTCCGCGGTACTACCACCATGACCATCAAATGTAAAATAGTTTACAATATTAATATACTTACATGCTGTTTTCTTATATCCGAATTTCACTCATTATAATGAAACAATTTTTACGGATTTTATCGCGGTTTTTACAAGCTCAGTAAATTTGTTTCATTATTATACTTACATGCTATCTAGTTGATACCAAGTAGATACCCACTCGCGGAACAGGTACAGTTTCCGTGTATTCATTTAAAATGCATTTGATAAGCAAGTAGTAACTTCGATAACTTTATATTCCAGGAAAACGTGTTTTCATGATACGGTGAGCATAGTAATTAAAAGTTTATAAAAACTTTTTATAGTATACATAAAATGATAAAAGAAATGAAAGTGATCCGCAATCGTTAATATTTATGGTTTGAATGATTACTTACTTATAAATAATAACTAATTCATTTATTTTCAGGCGCTTTTTTTATGTTTGTAGCTATTTGTCATTGCTACTATATATTTTTAATTTTAGTTTACTGCTATGCACAGGACTCTTGCAGCGAATGCCAAGACGTCTGATTTTCTAGCGCTCACGACCAACATGGTATAACTACTGGATCTACATTCCTTCTGTAGGAGATCTTCTTCCAAATGATTACTATCTAAGCCGCAAATTTATCAAATATATTATGTTAGTACTAATATTTTTTTTAATGAAGCAAAAGTTATTACTACGTAGTGCGCGCATATTAAAATTCTCAGTACAAATATACAATATTCTCTTTAATGAAAATAAGTGCTTACATAGTTCATATTAATAATGAAGGAAGTTCGCAAACAACTCCGAGTAAAAGCGCTAAACGTACGAGTTAACATTTATAGAGAAATACAATTTTCTCTATATTTCTACGAAAGTAATTGTTGTATGATAAAAACACAATAGAACTCGTTTATAACTAAGAAGTTTAAAAATAGATAGTAAATACACTATTGTCTACCTTGGTATTGAACAAAGGCCATAGTATTTCCCGGTACGCAATTTACCTCTTGGATTCCCGGTAAATCTAACAATGTTCGATTGTCTGATTTGTAACATGTTTGTAACCGGCTGCACGGGCGTGAAGCAGTAGCCATCGAAAGTAATGGCCGCCAGAAAAAAAAAATTTGCGCGCAGGCCTTTATACTTTTTAATATTTTTTGTTTAAAATGCAACAGATAATTCGGATTCTGACTAAAATTGATTTTGCGAATTTATATTTTCTTGTTTTAACAATACAATTATAATAATACGCTAAATCATAGTAGCGCGGCACAAACAGTTTTATCAAAATAACAATATTAGCATCTGTTAATTTATATTCAATAACGTGAATAGTTTACACAACACAATGTACAAGGCCTGTTTGTATGCTAATTAGGTGCTTACAATCGGCAGGTGTTGTTAAATTCACCTTAAAATATTTGCTTTTGTAATAGAAGTAATTATACATTACCGCTGTTGCTACATAATTAACTTTATTATAATTAAATAACTAACCTAACCATTATCATCATTATAAGCCAGTTTCCGTCTAGTCCTAGATATTGGTCTCTTTCAAACGCCTAGAGTCTAGACTCTAGAGTGACGCGATATCTCTAAATGAGCACCAAAAATTAGTATCGCTCAGCTTATGCCATTTCCTATTCCAATTGTGCCAATAGGCCGTAAAGCAATTCGAAAAAAAAAAGCCGGTCAATTCTCTTTTTAAAATAAAAAACTTCTTAGCATAATATAGAAACGCTTAATTAGCTTTTATCTATCATACCAATATCATACCTACCTCCCAAAAAATATGCAGGAGTTTTGTCTCCATGGAATTCAGAAGTGTTGTGCCTAGAAGTGGAAATATAGTATTTTTTGTTTGCCCCGACTCGTGTCTCTAGGAAGTATTAAAAAAACATTTGAACAGGCATCTTTTATAACAACAATCTCCACCGTAAACCATTATCTTGGGTAAAGTTTGAGTCAAAAAATTATAATAAATTATATTTACAAAGAATTATCTATGGATAAATTACTGAGGCTTATTTTTGCGAATAAAGGCATTTGAAATACCGTTGTCTCTATTCTTTCATTTTATTTTGCAATAGATAACATTTACAGTAACGGTTTACCAGCGCATCCGGATATCCTTCTCAAAATTAACCGTAGACTACAGGTAAAAGCTTTTCACTTTCATGCCATTCGAAATAACAGTTATCCTAACTCCAGTATCAATGAGTGTAGTTCTAAATTCTAATAGATTTGAACTGGTTGCAAAGAGTTACTGTACCAATAGTCTGCAAGTCAAAAGAGTTCTGGAGTGGAGGTCACGTCCGGGAAGAAGGACCTTACCCAATCTCCACCTAGATGACACGTATAGAGGTCAAGCATTCATTTAGATTATATCTAGCACTGGACCGGTAAAGACTGATTTTTTTTATTAAGAGCTGGATACAAGTCCTTTGCCCGATAAATGCCGATAAAGACTGATGATGGGGAGGGTTGCAATATTTTGTCCACTTTCTTTTTTTACTTTATTTATCAAATGCAAAGAAAAGATTGATAGTTACATGAAAAAATACAAATAAAAAACATACAAACGAACATAGAACGTCCTACTTTTTTTAAGTCGCTTAAAATACTTAAAGACAGGTAAATATTATTAAAATAATTTTATCTATATAATAAAAGAATACGAACGGAACGGAGAACGAATGGCCAAGGTTCAAGAGTGGAGACCGCGGTCAAGTAAGTCCGAGCAGTGGCCGGCCCGTGTTGGATGCCTCATGCCAGTGACAAGGGATCGGTCGTTTTGGTGTTCATTGAGGGAGACCTATGTTCAGCAGTGGATGGATAAAGGCTGACGATGATGATGATGATGTAAAGAATACGGGCGGTATGGTATGAAAGATACCCATGTACCGTGTTTTATATTAATCTAAATGACTGCACCGAAGCGGAGAGACTTTGTGAACGTTAAACAAAGACGTCAATATCTATAATCGTTTGAAGTCATGCTCAGTGGGCAGTGCCTATGTTCATGTCACAATACAGTAAGTTCCTAGATATTGTTGTAATGAAAGACAATTTCATGCACCGTGGTTAGCTGGGCAATGTTATTTTAAACATCAGTTTTAAGAAATACATCAAGTCAAGGCGACCACACACGAAGGAGGTTACAATAAATATTGTTATTATTATAGTATTTGTAATAACATTAATAATATACTTTTATTGTCAGGGTGGATAAGCCTATATATAAGTAAAAAATAAAAACGATTATAAATTAAATAAAAAAGAAACACCTTCACTTAGTCATATAAGTGTAATTAAAAACGACGATAGAACACGTATCATGTTTTTTATTTTATTTTATTATTTTTTATAATATTGGGTACTTATCAAAGCATTCCTAGTAAAACGCACAGATTATATCTTTTATTTATAAACCTGTGGTAAAACGCATTACATTACATTCTGTAAAATGTGAACGGTTCCGATTAGAAAGAATGAATTTAAATATGTCCCTTCAGAATAAAGCAGCCATGTGGCCGATGGACAGGATACAAATTGCACACTCCAGATGAGTCCAAAAAAAAAACATGTTTTTTGTCAGCTTTGTTGATCCCATCATAAATTGTCCACTTAACCATTGATGTGGAAGTGATATTCACCATCAAAACACCTGACCATGTTGAAACTTGATCCTTACTCCAAATAATTTATAACTAACAGGGCCCACGGTTTTACCCGCGTACTAACGTACTACGTAATTTCGAATATAAGGTCAAATTCGACTTCCATCTACGTAATGACATTTTGCAGCGTTTGTTGGATGAAGCAACGAATCAATATTATATAGAAAATAGAAACAGTCCAACGTCCACAAAATAACATCCGTGTGTATCAAATTTTTGATGCAAATTAGTTTTTCGATTGGCAACATTCGCGGAGGCGTGTGTTTCAACGAACGATGACCGATTCATGTTATTCACGACCTATTGATGACGTGGATGACCTTATGGCGTCATCAGAGACCGTTTACTTCATGTTTACATCAACATAATCTTTAATTATTGCGAATAATTACAACCGCATAGGAACTATTTACTCGAACACCGCGATGAGGTTGCATTTATTATTATGTAGTAGTAAATCTAAATAGTAGTACTAGTAGTAATTAATTAAATTGTAGCAATCCAAGTGTCATTCATTTTTATTAACAAAAAAAAAACAAAGACAAAAATTAAATCAAATCAAACTATTTTTTTGATAGGTGACCTATTCAATACACTTGAAATAAGTCAAAAGAAATAGTTATTAAGTAAAAAAAACTCGTTTGAGATGCAGTATCCTCTAAACAAAACGACAAAAAAAGTTAGGGGTGAATGTAATAATGAATATTATCATTTACAAGAAAAGATGTCGACTTTTAAGATGGATTATACATTAGTCTGTTATACAGGACACAGCCATACATACAGTTAGTAAACACTAAACAGTGTAGTCTGTACACATAAACACACACAGTACCTACACACATGCATATACACAATTAAAGATACATGCACGTGTATTTGTGGGTGTATTTCAAAAACAATCTAATTGGATTTCCAAGAAACAGTCCTCAAATCAATTTAGGCGATATCCGTTATAAAAACGATTTCTTTAGTTAGTCACACAGCACACTCACTAGTGTTTTATTATGAAATCTCATTGTCATAAATCGCCATCTTGTCTCCCACTTGCACGAGAGAGCTTGAAGGAATAACAGGAATATTTGGTTCCTATTACATCGTGAAGTTTTAGAAGAGAAGGGGGAGTTTTGCCTGGGTAAAACTATAGTTTGCTAGTGGCATGGACTTGCTGAGTATTGCTTAAATACGAAACGCGGGGGACAGTCACTTGAAGCAACCATATTAACATCAGATAATAAAGAAGTAGAAGCTCACAGACATGGTTGGAGTATGTTTAAGAGCATTTTAAAGTTTCTCTACGATCATCAGAATGTCAAAAGTTAATGCAAGATGAGTGTCAATATTTCTTCTTGTCCCGCAGCGACAGTCTAAGACCTCAGTGGCGTCACTATAGCAACTATTTTCTCAAACTGATATGCCCGTTTGTCTAGTAGTTAGTGATCCGGATTGCTAAACCGGAAAGTCGTGGGTTCAATTCCCACCCAGGACAAATGTTCGTGTCATGAACATGATAATTTGTTAATAATATGATTGATAATTGTTAATAATATATATAATGTAATTTGTGGCGTTCCGTGAAACAACTGTACCACTTTTTATGTGCCTCATAATCAGTGCGTTAAATTGTCACTTAGGAAATAATAAATTATTGTTTATGGTAACTATGTCAGGATTTAAAATAAATTAATTGTTTAGTGCTTCAAAGTTCTGTTTCTTTGGAGGCATAGAGAACTGAGGGCTTCCAAATTCGAGGATATCAAAATTTAGAAAGGTTTTGAGTGTCCAAGCGTAATTTTAAATCTTGTAATATGTGTGTCATGTATATTTATATTTTGCATGTACATACGTATTGGTTGTCTTTTTTGCCAAAATATAGATGCCTAGTTTGGGATCAGAAGGCCTTGTGCGATTTGTATTAAAAATATATTTCTGCATTTAAAACTTAGGTTCTATATTGTGAGTCTGGGTCAAAGTGTCTATACACTGGCCTTAGATCAGAAGGGATATAATATAAAGGGTACACAACCCCAATCCCTTAAAAAACCAAAGAAAAAATATCTCCAAAGGGATGAAAAAAATCATGAAATCTTTGCTAGATTACTAAAATAATTTTCGTCTTTATAAAGGGTGAGTTACTCTGTTAACCTTCAAAGATAATTGGAAGAAGCCATTATAGTGAGACGAGGTTTGTCGAGAGTTTTGCTTTGTACGACAACGCGCCACTAATTGTTCCCAAAATTAAAATTAGAGAGCTTCGTGGCAATTAAAACACCGATAATTAAGGAGTCAAATCTACAATTATGGCTTGTTTTGATGGCCAATTCTTAAGGGCATCAATTTATTTGTTCTAGCGGTATAAATAATTAAATTGTGAGATTTCAAATATATTCTCGGGCTAAAAAATGAACATAAAATAACATTTCTTATAAGAAAAGAAAAACGCAATTATTCACCCTCTTAGCCATTCATTCCGCGAAGTCTTTGACCTATTTTTTTTCTTTTAAGCCGGGAAATGCACTGACGCATACCGCTGGGGAGTGGGTCTCCTCAGGCGGGTATGTGGGACTCGCTGCGCCCGAAAGCTGGTAAATGGACGCAGCTCTACCCACTAAAACCCGGCGAGAGCCACCAATGCCGCCTTTGGTGAAGTGCCCCGGATCTACAAGCAACAGGGCACCTCGACGGCTAGTAGTCCCTCGGGGGACCGACGCCACCTCCACAGAGGGGTTGCACCGCACCACAGAACAACCCCTCCCACCGTCGGGACAGTACAATGAGGTGAGGCGAGGTTCCCATCTTCGCCCCTTGCCCCCTGCTCTTTTGCCCCCTCTTCTTATAAGAGGAGTACAAAGAGCCCCCTTGGCTCAATTAGCTTCGCCCAAGGTGTGGGCTAACCCTAGGCTACTGAGCCCCACCGCCACGACAAGGCTTGAACCATGGTGGGGCGAAGTCTTTGACCTCCCCTCGTGCATGACAACCGTAACTTCAAAATGACGACAAACTATAAAAGCGCGTCACGTGCGATTGGTTGTTTACGATTGTGTGACGTCATACTTACAGTGTGTACTTTGCAAACTGCATAAAATTGATATTACAGTTTTGACAGAGACATTATTAGTAAAATAAATATTAATATCAGTATCTTTGTTGTACTTTGCTTATTTGATTAGTTCACAGATAATCTATAGATCACGTTTCGGAGAATGTCAGAGATATGTAATATTCATGGAAAGTCATACGCTTTTTTCGTCGTTACGTCTAAACCTTTCTAAATACTGATATTTAAGTCAGATAATTATATAGATTTCTATAATGCGATCATTTTAGATCTCAAATCTTATCTTATGATTCTCTAGAACCAAAGATAATAATGGCTTCCATGCCTGCCCCTATTATTTTTGACGTTTCCTTTATGTGGCGTACATATTTTGCCATCCAGTAAGATCCAGTAATATAGCCAGCTCGCATGAATATCTAATTATGCTTCTTATTTAAAAAATATTGCAGATAGAGTAGGAAGCGTGAATTAACACAGATTATTAATAAAAAACAAAAAGAGTTTATAAAACTATCCGAGTGGCAACACCGAGGAAGTGATCTATGCAATTATTGTGGGCGTCACCAGTGTTGCCGGTGGTAGCATATGTAATTTGTGGCGTTCCGTGAAACAACTGTACCACTTTTTATGTGCCTCATAATCAGTGCGTTAAATTGTCGCTTAGGAAATAATAAATTATTGTTTATGGTAACTATGTCAGGATCATGGATGTAGTATAATAACAGGATGGCGTACTCGGAAAAAATGTATTTACGAAAGTGAACACTAACTCAACGCATTAAGTATTATATTCTAATGGGCATTACACAGATGCTGATCCGAGCCGAGCGGGATAGCAATATGTTAGGAGTATGTCTCGTTCTTTTATCTTGCCAGCTTAAAAATGGATTTTATTAAAAATTTTGGCTGATCAAAAATTTCATCGAAAAAAATTGTCTTTTTAATATTATTTTGACAATTGTATGTCAAGAAATTGTAATTGAATTTATTTATTTAAATATATTTCCAATTCAAAAAGAAAACATAAATTATTATTTTGCTTATTTCTTTTATTTTTTATGGTAGCCCAGTTAAGTGTCATCTTGACATTTTGTATTGTAATGGTTGCTATGGTTACTTAAATAACATAATTAGTAAATCAAACTACTATGGTGACCATGATTTTTTGGAACGAAGTTCCTTACGGCAGGCTTGGAGGGGAATAATAGCAATGCGAAAAGCAATGGTCAGAACGTGAGACAGAGTGACTCCGTACTAAACTTCCCACGTTCCTACTTATTTTAATCAGTTTGAATCCATGGCATCTTTAGTTGTTTTGTAATCTTAATTCAAAAATGCGTTATTATGAGAGTAAACCTAAGATTTGCAGTTAATATTTTGGGATGATAATAAAATCTCGACCACCAGATGACGGATTCCCGTCAAGTATATTATACCTGGAAGTATTTGTATTATATATTTCGTAATCCATCTACTATTCTTCAGATTTTAACCATTGCTAATGTTGGTATTTTCGTTTGTAAGTATAATACTTGTGTCAGATTTTTCAAGCACCCTAAATGCATCTAAGCTAGCTTGCGATATCTGTCGGGGCTAAACGCGTCTTTTGAAGAACTTAAAAACTCGAGATTTATAATATTATGGCAGTCGTGGTAAACTCATGCAGCGCTTAAAATTGCATACATCAAGTATGTACTGGTAGAATATCAACCTTACTGCAATTATAATTTTCAATTTTTGTAAGACAAATTTGAATTTGTCCCACATGTCAAAATCTTATTGTCACCTTATAAGAAAGGGACACACTCCTAAACACTGGCTATCTCTGTCGGCTCGTTTTTCCGTTACGAGTTCGCGGTCCTGTTATATATTATTACGTCCATTGTCAGGATTTAAAATAAATTAATTGTTTAGTGCTTCAAAGTTCTGTTTCTTTGGAGGCATAGAGAACTGAGGGCTTCCAAATACGAGGATATCAAAATTTAGAAAGGTTTTGAGCATGTAACAGATATGGCAACATGCGATGTCGATGTTAAAAGGGGATAGTCTGTAGCTCTTTGAAACTTTATGAATTACTTTCAGACTTACTTTTTAATTATATAAAATGCAACGATGTCACTTTGAACTAACTTTAATCCACAACAAGGCGCGCACGTAATATTTGTTGTGGTCAGACTATTTATATAACAAAGTTTTTATTTTTACGTAAGTAAAGCAAACACTTTTATCGCATTCTTACTAAATCAGATTTTAATTTTATCAGCAAATATGAAAGTGTAATTTTATACGAGATGTTTATTTACGTCATTCAATTTTTTTTACTGAACGTAGTAAATCCATCTGACGACATTATTTTTATTTAAATAGTAGTCTGATACAGGAATAGAATGTCTCAGCTGTGTCAACAGTGTAAAAAAAGTTGACATTTGATATTTCCTTCTTCGTCTCGGCTTTTGGCGTTCACGTTCTGCTAGTGTCAATTTGATTTGACGTGTTATATTGTGTACACTGTACAGAATATAGTTTTCTGAGAAAACGTGAAATACAGATATCGTCTGGCCATATTTCATAAGTAAGGGTAAACGCAGAATCACTCTCTATTATTTGCAACTCTTTTTTAACGTTTTAAAAATGACAAAACGAAACCCTTACCTTTATAGGTATCCTATGATCTCTTGCTTGTACGTCTTTCTGTCTGAATACCTTAGATCATTAATATGTCTAGATGGAGTGTCGCCCTACAATCAAAACAAAAAGAACAGGCCAACATTTTCAAACATGTGTTCGTAATTAGTGATACCAGCTACTACAGTTTTCCCATAAATCCTTTTTAGTCTTGTCACACTTTTACAACACAAACCTTCATTATAAATAAAAACAATAATGCATAGCAATTCATGCGTATTCGATGTCAGCGGGACTGATACTAAACACGGAGAAATCATTTAGAGGCCAACACTTAGCCGCTATTTTTTGGACGTGTTTTCCGCGCGACACTATCTAGACATATTGTTGATCTAAGCTTAGTACCTACTTACTTCCCTTAAATCAGAATCGTGAAGAATGGCACCTTTTTCAAAATTAAGATATATAATATATATATTATGATTTATCAGAATAGAAAATAGATCTATATAGTAGCTCTGTATGGACCCCGGAAGAATTTGTTATTTATCGTTTGTTAAGATTAATTATATCAATAGAAAACGATGACACGCACATGATGAAAATTAAGAGTATTGACGACAATGAACGTCTATGCGCTACTATTTCGCGTTATCAATAACAGATAAGGTTCTCATACAAAGACGAAAACAATCGAGATATGCAAATGACGTATTTCGAAGAATTCTTTATGCTGCTTCCACACGCTTCCGAACATTGAGGTACAGAGTGAACACAAACACGAACACGAGCGAGCACGCGCTCGTCGTATCAGATGCGTTCTGCTTTGCTAGCAGATTCCTAGGTTGGCGAGTGTCTGAACGCACCATTACGTTTAACACTAAGTTGACGACCCAAAGACCTTGGAGATAACATTTCGACATTGCGAAATAATTCTACGAATTTTAAATTTAATATCAGTATCTATTAATGGCTTGCGAAATATGGCAATTATTTCGTATTCATATGAAAATAGTAATTAAAAATAGTTAATCGACTTCATATTTACAGACACCGTCAAACTATATGACGGATTCGAACCCGGTTGTGCATTTAATATCACGATTGAAAGTTATGCTATCATCATCATCATCAGCCTTTATGCATTCACTGCTGAACATAGGCCTCCATCAATGAACGCAAGACGACCGATCCTTGCCACTAGCATCCAACACGGCCACTGCGCGGAGATTCTTCACTGGCCTACCTGTTACTATGGTATGGTATTATTCTGTCAAAAAACTATTTCCGTACTAATAATGTTGGTTTAATAAACTATTTCCTGATTATGATGTTATAGGGGGTGGGAATTAGGGGTGATGGATGAGGGTCGATTCCAGAAACTAAACTCACGTGTCAATTATGGCGTGGGCGATAATATTCCAATAACAAGTTCCTAGTAAAACACTTTTCTAATTATAGATCAACAGCTGTTTACAGTTTATTCGTGTCGTTCATCTTCGTATATCTTGTCACTTGTGTCAACAGTGGTAAATGTATACAGTATATATACATGTATATATAAATGTATACAGTCCCTATAGAATATTATTAAAGGAATAATAGAATCAGGGCCGTAGCTAGAAGGGGGCATTGTTAGGCAATGCCCTACCTTGAAATCACTATGCCATGCCCTAAAAATACCAAAAACTAAGATTAATTATAATGAAACGAATACGACTTTATCTTCCGCCCTACCTGTAACAAATGCTACCCTACCCCAAATTGAATTCTAGCTACAGGCCTATATAGAATTTATTAATATAATCAAAAATAATCCTCGTCAGTATTAGTTACCACGTGTAAAAAGTGTTTACAAAATATAAACGATATGAGAAAAACATAAGTACTAATTCTTACCGCGTGTAAACAACAGATGTTTACAAGATAATGTAGATAAAAATAGATAAGTACCCATGTATTACTGAAATGTCTTAAAAGTTGATGCATCTGCGATATGACTTCAACCAGATTGTCTTAAGAAATAGGTATAGGTATGTTTATATTGTATACATATTAGTTTTTAAAGAACACTTTGTACTGTATGGCTGGTCGAATGACTGGTCGCTGGTTCGAATCCCACGAGCGAAGATAATTTGTATGATGAATATATCTAATATCTGCACAGAGCCATGGCAGTGTATTTAACAATAAATCACGTAAAAATAAATTTCTATAATGTTTCGAAGTATCTTCTTTCATGATACCCTCTATATTGTAATTATGAATGATGATGATGATGATGATGGTGAAAAATGGTAACAAATACATACCTGGTAGTTTGACCACCATTGGAGGTGAGACGCGGTGATTGGGATCCAATGTAATCGCCTTTTAAACACGGTAACACAGGTGAAGCTACAACTACAGATATTTCCTCAAATCCACTTTATAGGCTCTTCGCTTCTCGGTAAACTCTTTACAAGCTGTTTCGCAGAAGCGGATCACTGGAGAAATTAATTTGCAGAATTGGACGGGCGGCGGGTTCGCGTGCCGCATAAACGTTTTCTAAGAACGCACACATTCAATTTCACTTCGGTGTTCACAGATAACGATATCAGGAGGTGAAAGTTCGGGCGGGAATCCGTAGGTGCGTGCTCTCACCGTCGCGTACGAAAGTCGACTGATTCGCCGCGCGGTAAACAAGTATACAGAAGCCCGCGGAGAGACGCTAGCGCGGCCGTACTCGCGCCCGCACTTCCCCGAACCGCCAACCTTGGCGCTTCCAAGAAACTCCATTGTCACTAATTCATATAAAACATACTGGCTAGATGTCTCACCTATCAATCTTATTTACATCCAATGTAACGAAACGAGTGAATGAACCTTCATTTGTTAGATGTGCGCTTGACCCCGGCGTCCCCATTAACGTTCCTTTTTACGTTTAGTTCGAAAGAAAATTAAATAGCACAAAATGTAGATAAGAAGAATAAATCTTGTACTAGGCGTTATACGCTTTAATTATATTTACGGATGCAGCCGGATTCATGATGATTAATGATTATTTTTCTACTGTATTTTTTGTTGTATCTTCAAAGGAAATAAGACAGCGCATGTAAAGCTCCCAAGCGGCTTAAGTTCTTCCGACCATTAAAATAATTATTCAAATACATCATTTACACAATAAATATATTACATAAATATACAATAAATACATCATTTAACAATTTACACAAAAGTTTAGAAAATTGTATATTACCTATGTCTTCTATATAACCTGTCTCAAAAATTACTGTACTATCTAATGTTGAAACAGAATGAAAATCTATTCAGTAGTTTTTGAATTTATAGCTTACATACAGATAGACGTGGCAGTGGACTTTGTTTTATATTATGTAATATAAGGATAATTAATATACCGTATTTGAGTAAAAAGCTTTCACATAATATTATGTACTACATAGAGATAATATGTCATCGCAGACTTTTTTGTTGAGCTACTTATGGTACACAATTCCACGTTACACAATTTTTGTATATGTATAATATCTCAAAGGGCTTATGCAGCATTTTCTCTGAAAGCTCCCAGACGGCTTATTATTTTCCGACAGTTTCGTAGTTTTATCAGCATAGCTCACACTTTCATGGTATTTCCATAATCAAAATATCCTTTGTCCATCCTCGGCTATCGAACTATGTTTGTACTCAATTACATCCAAATCGGTTCAGTAGTCTAGGCGTGAAGAAGAGACAAACAGAGCTACTTTCTCGTTTATAATATCGAGTAGGGATTACACGAGTGTTTGTCGAATTTTATTTGAAAATACATACGTCAATTATTGATGTTGATTAAAGACATATTATTATAGCTGTTGCTATTTAGGGATGTTATATAGCCTGTAGCCTTCCTCGATAAATGAGCTATTTAACACGGAAAGAATAATTCAAATCTGACCAATAGTTCCTGAGATTAGCGCGTTCAAACAAACAAATTATTCAACTTTATACAATCAATATAAGATTTAGACGGTCTAAATAACGGTCTAAATATTATAAGCTTACAAAGAACCTTTACAATTAGTAAAAAATCTTATCTTAACACTGATTGCTATATCCTTATTATATTATATTATATTATTATATTATAATATTATAAATGCGAAAGTAACTCTGTCTGTCTGTCTGTCTGTTACGCTTTCACGCCTAAACCACTGAACCGATTTTGATGAAATTTGGAACACTTATAGATTAGAGCTTGGGAAAAGACATAGGCTACTTTTTGTTGCGAAAAAAAGCTTAGGGGATTTAAATAGGGGATGAAGGTTTGTATGGAAGTTCGTCATTATACATAGAAGATGACGTCATGAAAGTTTGCATTTAGGCACTTGATAAGAATTAAATAACCATTAATAATTGTTCCACCGTTTTTAAGATTTTTAACTTGGGCATGACATAGGAGATGAAAGTTCGCAGGGTAGTTAAAAAAAATCTGTCTGTGTTTACTATACGCACGTACGGAACTGCGCTACTCCGAATTTAACGCGAGCGAAGCCGCGGGTAACAGCTAGTTAATAATAACCATGAGTTCGTCAATGATCATCATTCAATATATACAAACAAGTCTCTGGATAAAAGCTACTTTACTAAGGGCCTGTTTCACAATCTCCCTTTAAGTTCCCTATAGGCTATTGGCAACATATTTGACAGATGTTTGACAGATACTCCATACTCTATCTGTCAAACATCTGTCAAATATGTTGCCAATAGCCTATAGGGAACTTAAAGGGAGATTGTGAAACAGGCCCTAAATAATTAATGTTCCTAATGTTATATATGTGGAGAATCTGAATCTCGGAATAATAATAAGATAAGATATAAGCCTTCCTCTTGAATTGTTTTATCTATTAAAAAAACCGCATCAAAATCCGTTACGTACTTTTAAAGATTTAAGCGTACATACACAAGCCACTTTGTTTTATACTATGTAAAGAAAAGAAGTTAAACAGAAGGCGCCTAAATTCTGCGACGTTAAAAACTCTCGGTGCTTCGTAAATTTAATTTAATTTCTGACTAAAATTGCACTGAAAGCTTTGTTGCTATATTTAGTTACGTCCTCGTCCTTATTCTCCTTCCTTTTTTTTTTGCAAGAATTTTTGGCAAAATTCATCGGCCATAATTAGCGAAATTCTTTACATAAAGAGCAAAAATATATGATAAATTTACATGAAATTCAAGAGTCAAAGCAAAGATGACGCTAAGAGATTATTTACCATTCTAAATATTTCTCCATCACTGCTGTACATAGGCCTCTTTAAGTTTGATTCGAACTTAGCTAGCACTACACTAAAGTCGTTTCCTTGTTTGCCTTCATTCCATGGAGAATAGAAAGAAGGAGTACAAATCTCTGTGTCTGAAAATTATCCGTGGAAAATCGTTGCGGTACGGCCTACGGGGCACCATATTGGCATCATATATACGTTTGAAGGTGTGTGCGCCAAGGAACAAGCACAAGAAGCACACAAGCACGTTATGTACATACATACACCATCTTTTACTACACTAGCGCCATCGCGGACGGTTTTAGAACTTGTTATTTGTTGCATCAGCTAGACTCTTTTTCAACTTGTCTCCCATGTAAGATCGTACGCATTTTCTATCCTCCATGCTAAATTCCTATATATTTTACGAGTATAATACTAATGTTTTCTAAATAAAGTTTCAAATCCCCGAGAGGTGGTGGTAGCTTACCGCCTACAATCTCTCACTGTATGCAGCGAACGCGTTGCACATTTGCGCTATGGGGATTTGCGTAGCGTTGCCAGGCGTCCGGATAAAGCCAGACATAGGTAGGCTTATAGATTGGGTGTCCGGCAAAAATAAACGGCTTTTGTTAGACTTTTTACATTTCGCAAACGAGCGATGCCAAACTCTTGGGCTAAGTTTAGGGTAAGCTAAGGCTAGAGATTTTATTTATTATTTCTCTAGAATTTAACAAGATTTATGATACAAATAAAAAAAAGCTTGATTTTACAAACAATTCTTTTGTCGTACCTATTCATACTGAGCCAAAATCCTCAATAAAGCAGGGTGTACGTTCTTTTCACCCAATTTTTTTTTTTCATAATGTACAGAACTATTAGCTCGGTTTTGGCTAGTGCGTGTTTGGCCACTAAGTTGATGGATGAATAGTAAATAGCCCTTCATCCTTAATCGGTACTGTATGTAAGCAGATGCCTATGGTTTACCTGGTGGCGTCGCCAACGCCATAGATATAAGACATGTATTCCTTCGGTGTGAAAAATGTGAATATGCTCTTTTCCTGATGAAATGATCTCGCATCACTCCAAGTTATTAAAGTTTTATAGGTTAAGCCAGCCAAAGCAATAAAGCGCCATAAAATTTATAAGCGCTTTTGTCAACACGTCCCACGTTCACTACGTATTAAAATATTCTGTTGGAAATGCGTAATCTGGCAATAACATTTCCGGATGATTAATTATATTAAGCTCTTTTTTACTGTATTTATTACTAGCAGTTCCCCGTGGCTTCGATCGCGCTAAAAAATATTTTTTTAATGTATCCTACACTTCCAGTACCTCCGAGAATATGTGTTCAAAGTTTCATGATGATCGTTTCAGTAGTTTTCGCGTGAAAGCGTAACAAATATTTCTACATTCACATTAATAATATTAGTAAAGATAAGTAAGGAAGTAAGGATTTTATTTTTATTGTAATTATCAGCTAAACCAAAATAAGTAACAGGCCTTGTGTTAGCGGTTTCGTATGCTAATAAAGCCTATTTTATCAGGGGGCTAGCACACACATGCTACTTACTGACTGATAAGCGAACATAAACGAGATCTGTGGGACTTAAAATCAACAACATGGGATGCGTTCGGTGACGATGACGTGAGTGCAATGATTTTGATCTAATATTTTAAGTTTTCGCTTAAAAAAAAAGATGTGTGTGAGATTCACACACGATAGAAGTGAAACACACGTTAAATGCTCAAATACAAGCAATTATTAATGGTGTGCCTTTGTAACATCTCTCGCTCTTTTGTTTTTGTGTTTCTTACCTGTCATTTTTTCCGTTGCATCCGGTTTGAAATCAGAACGATTCTAAAGAAGTTTCACTTCAAAAAACAAAACGTAAAAAGACATAAAATAAATCCGTACATAGAAAAATCTTTCAAAGGGAGAGATTTCCCTCCTGAAATACGACAATAAATTGTTGCGACGTAGTTTCTAGGGTCATTAGTAACAATATTTCTTGGTCGTTTCAAAGAGCTTACAAGCTCCGACTAGCCTTTGTCATGAAATCCCCGTTTGCCCCGTTTGTAGATCTAACCATCTATATAAGAGTTACTACAAAGGAATTTTATACTATTGCTATTATTCATGTCGTGTTATATAATATTAAAGGAGTCAGTCCCTCAGGGGACTGACTAGCCGTCGAGATGCCCTGTGGCTTGTAGATCCAGGGCACCTCACCAAAGGCGACATTTGGTGGCATTCGCCGGGTTTTAGTGGGTAGAGCTGCGTCCACTTACCATCTTTCAGGCGCAGCGAGTCCCACATACCCGCCTGGGGAGACCCACTCCCCCGCGGGATGCCTAAGCGCATTTCCCGGCGTTAAAAAGGCCTATAACAGGGGACGGATAAAATCTGATGATGATAGTTTTCGAAGTTGTCTGTATGTAAAGTTATTCTTTATTATATCGATACAATAACAATGGACGATTTCTCCCGGGAGGACAATCGATATAAGATAAACGAGCGTTCCTCGAAGGGCGACGCGTGTGACATGCGCCAGGCTTCCGCGAACGGCTGTTTCTTAATACTGATGTACTGTTGTGACAACAAGCGCTTCGGGAATTGCTGATCCGCAGAACATTTTGTTTCATGGTAATTATTGTTAGGGAACATAATAGTCTTTTCTGGAAGCCACATTCGTGAAGATGGACTGACCCCAAATAACGACTTCCGTGCAGCGGTGTTATTTGGAACGGTCTTGGCGTTCAAAGAAGGTACAATGACTTTCTTAGGCAAAGTGCTTGATAAAGAAGATTATAAGAGGACTACAAACAAACCAACGAGCCATCTTATAATGTAACTAAGCCAACGTGTTTATGTGTCTGCAGGGCTATTCTGTAAGAAACCCAGCGCCGTCGCAACGCTGTGACATTGGTATTCACTAAGATTGTCAAACCACATCAAACACCCTAGCAACGTCAGCGCTGTGGGAGCAACGAGAACATCACAGCGTTGCTACAGCGCTGCGTTTCTTACAGAATAGCACTGCTGCTTGAACACAACGCAGTTAGCATTCGAGTTTAGAAAAATTATAGTTAGGTACAAGCTATTTCTTAAACTTTTTTAGCCACCGACCCACTACGGGATTGAACATATATGACCCTAACCGCTGACTCACAATTCACCTTCTCGGTCGTCATTTCGTAGTAAAAACTAAAAAATTCTGACTGAAACCAAATATACGCAAAGATATATCGAAGAGGTCAAATCAAAAACATTAAAAAGCTTAAAAGCTTAAAACATGTCGAAATGAAATATTACTCTACAAAAAGTGTGAAAAGTGACAAAATGGAATACGTCACATGTTAATTAAAATTGCTCTAAAAATCCTATTCGAAAATTGGAATATTCCATAGCGCCCGGCTACAGTTGTCCATCAAACGAGTTTCCATTTTTTCGTTTTGTTTCGTATTGAAGTGAAATATCAAAACTTAAAAATATTTTTTCTGTCGGTATTTGTATCAACTTAATTCAATGTATAAATATTATTAATTGAAAAATAAGAATGTACATACACGTCTTGTTATCTCATTTTCCAGAGTAAAATTTATTTGTAAATATTTGGTAGTTGCTTAGCTACTAACACTACGATTTATATGCACATCTGTTTATCGGTTTTTAGTTTATTTTAATCAGTAAAATGAAAGGACTGTCGTTTAATTATCGAAACTCAGTAATATCTTATTTTATAATTTAGACGATAGAAAAAAATGATCCGATACAATAATTACCCTGTCACATACATCAAAGACTATATATATTTAGGGCCTGTTTCACAATCTCCAGATAAGTTCCGAATAGGCTATCGTCAACTTATTTGACGGATAGAGTATGGAGTATCTGTCAAATATGTTGCCGATAGGAACTTCACTGGAGATTGTGAAACAGGCCCTTAATGTTATTATTTACTACGTGAAGCAAAATAATTGTTATTGAAATATATTTTATGAGTGTCAGATTAATTTAATTGATACGAGGGCGCTCCGTTTCGATGAAACTGCTTTTTTTACATGTCGAGAGGAGAACACTAACTTTTCGCATGAGGAAAAATGTGATTGAATTGATGGTAGTTAACTATTTAAAACGGTTAAATTTCTATGCAAAACCGACGATGTTCAACACTGACAACTGACAACAATAACTTTTTTTTAAAGGCTAGACCTAAAAAGGCTTTTAGGCCTGATGGCCATTAATCTCAATCGGTAGGTAGGTGAGTAGATGGCTCAACCAGAAATTATAACAGTCTCTTCATAAATAGTGATGTAAACTGTAAAGCACTTTTCTCTTTCACATCCCACGACAGATGGCGCACACGTGCAACCATATTCCGTCAATGTACTCGAGAGCTCTTGCCTAATGCTCGTTAAATTTGGCGCCAACGATTTCGTAAGCCCCTTTCACTTGGAAAAATAAACAGTCATGGCCGACAATAGAAGACATAAAACTACTAACCTCGCTTCTGACAAGTAGGTTGACATTTATGATGTGCTTTGGGCGTAATAATTGTGCTTATTTATATCATGACAACGTACGCAATATAGCGGTCTAATTTCACCGTTTGTATCCGAAACAAAGCTTAATAGAACGACGTTTTACTTAATCAAGGTTATATTTCGATGATAATCTTGGTTTTCTTTAAATGGATTTATGGCTGTTATTTGTGGCTTCGAGTACTACTTTTTAAAATAAGTAATTTTTGGAGTCGGTACCAGCCAAAGCAAAGATAACCTTAACAGACATCTATTCAATACTGGGTGTACTCGTATAAGTACAAAATCAATAATTGCAAAGGAATTTATAATAGATGTGAGAGTATACCTAATATTATGTATTCAAATGCTGTGAATTGTGATTAAACTGTCCTTATTGGCTGGCACCGACTCCCAAAATGACTAATTTTAAAAAGTAGTAAGTACTCGAAGTATTTAAACATTTTTTAAAATTTTTTAGTTGTACATAATTTGAAGGTATAGTTTTGAAGTCGGTTTTGGTTTTTCATTTAAAATTATTAATTGTTGTTTTTTTGCTCGTGGAGTTTTTATTTGAAAATTGATTTCTGCTTTAATTGATCTCATGCAGTATAATAATGTCGAAACGAAAATGGGACACGACCTTCACTACTTCACAATATCTGGGATAGATACCGGAGATGGCATCTATCCCAGATATTGGAGCTAGACAATCTCTCTAAACGAGTATTTAGGGCTAAAACGTCAAAAATCGGCCGTTCAGAATTAAAACTCAATTATGCTCTAATTGCGGTTAGTTTCTGTTGGTGAAATGCAATTTGGAGCTCTAACTTCAATTAAATGCGTAAACCGAGCTTAAGTCGAATTAACTGCGTTTATTTGCATCGGTGAAATCCGCCCTAAAAGTGAGTTTGCAAAGGTCATCTTAGTAAGTTTTGTATAATTTTTTTGTATTAATAAAAAAACTAAAATAATAATATGCCCAATAGTGCCCAAATTACTGTGTTTTTAGTCTTCTTTAGTAAAAAAAATTGGCTTATAGATCTCAATATGTTTCGTATCATCGGGGCCTCATTTTCCTTGTTCCCAGTGCCCCCGGTAGGTTAGAGGAGACCTAGTATAAAATATCGTACCAAGCAGGAACATTTGTTGTGTTTGACCACGAACAAAACTGAATCAGAAACTCTTTAAAAAAGGTATAAAAATACGAAAACCGTGTGTTAATTCTTTTAGCATGTTTGAAGTACACATTAATATGTCGCGATGAAAATCATATTATATCTATAATGTTTTCAAGTTTCAATAGAGTGCTGAAGAGATAGTAATGCTGAAATAATGTAACAGTAAATGATGGATGCACAGATATAGATGTAACACAAAAAAAGGCCATCAAGAGATAATTATTCTTACCTGCAAGTTGGTAGTACTAACAACTAACCATACAGCCATCAGCTCACCTACCTACCGATTGAGCTTAAAGGCCATCGAGCCTAAATGTCTAGACTCCTAGACCTTTCGAAAAAAGAAACCATACATTTCTAAGCCCCCGTCCTGTAAAAACCTCTCAAACAATGGACATAGTGCTTATCTCGACCACACGATTATAACGGAAAAAATGCACAAATTAGTTTAAGCGTTGAATCATTTGGTTGTTTGCTTGGAAAACTACAATTGTATACGATTCTGGGTACAAGTCATTACTATTGTTATTACTGGAACCGTCTATTGATGTGACTTCCTTGAAGTTTTTTTATGTGTCACGGTGAGTGCTAGAGAAGGAACGTGTCACGCGCAATGTTATGTCAACTATTTAGCAAGAAAATTAGAACTTCTATTAACAAGCGAACATTTTTCTCACCAGCCACATAACCCATGAGCTGTGTGGTCGATAATGTTACTGGTAACATTTTTACGATGACACTGTAAATAAACTTACTTTTGTACGTCCATAAAGACGTAAACTATACATTTTTCAATTCTATATTTGAATAAGGCGCCAAGAAGTCATTTTAATTCTTTTTTTAAATATGACAGAAGTTTTTTTTTAAATTATTTAGAACTGACTGGACAGGTCCTTTGCCCATTACAAACGTCATTCTCGACAATGCTGCCAACTTTAAAATTTTTGTTAGTTGATCTCAAGTAACGGTATTGAAATAATTTTGGCCAAAACGTAGAAAAATTACACCTCGGTAAAATAATGCACCTCCTCTCCGTCTTATTATCTTGAACTATTCCATATAGGGGCTCCCACTTTAGGGGCCTTGTTTGTTTTACGATCTCTCTTGATATTTAATTTATTAAAGATATTAATAAGAATTTAATCTTAAAGTGCATATCGCATTTACACGTCATTAATTTTACGAGCTTGACCCGCTAACCTAAATACGTTTATTTCTTCTATTTTCCATTCGCATCCACGACAACATTACTTACCCGACGATGTGGAAAACAACACGAGGAAAACTAAGTAGAGCCTCTAATAAGATTATGTTATTATGAACAAAAGCGCTGATTGCTTTGAAACGGCTGAATCGAATTTAAAAAATGTCTAAGGGCCATCTTTCAAATAGAAAAACTGCATTCGATTAATTGTGGGAACTTCGGTCTACAGACAGACGCACTTAGCGACCAAATATATAAAACACCAGTCTTTTTGCGTCGTTTATATGAATATAGAAATATCTGAGTTTAAAGCTGAATCAGATACTATTCGCCATATTTAGTGGTGTACGTAACGGCATTTGTCACCTATGGTCTATATTCTATAGTTTACACATGATAATATGTACAGTTCACAATTTGATTAGCAGAATATAGTGGGCGTGACTCCATGATGCTGTTAGCACCTCTGAACGTGACCAGCCCGTTTCGTAATAGAACAATACCGGCTCATTTGTGTGTTGTTAAAATTGATTCATACAATACCGGCCATAGACAACACAATTTTCCTCCTATCAATAAGCCCCGTATATTATGTGACGGACCGGGCCCCGAGCCCCAAACGAACTACTACTTCGAGATGTTTGAGCCTCGGCTTTATTCATAAAGATATTGAGCTAGCTCAGAGACCTCCAACGAATAGGGGTTTTGAAAAAAAAACAACAATTGCCATATGGGCTAATTTCAAAAATGGAAGGTTTTCGTTCATGTAGGATAAATAAATATATAAATTACTCTCACAAAAAAAAGACATTTATGAATATAAAATAATTATGTATTTCGTCGCTGTAATTTACAATTTATATATAAGCACAGTCTACCAGATTTTTCTAGTCATTTGATTTGTGGGAGTTTGGCTCGACGCCGCATTGGGCGTCTTATTCCGCAAACAAAAATATAACTCATAAACAAAAACCAAATAAGTTTCTGTTTTAGTTTGACGTAGGCTTACTCAATTATCAATCGTCATCATCAGCCTTTATCCGTCCACTGCTGAACGTAGGCCTCCCTCAATGAACGCCAAGACCATATCTTAACTATTGTAGATAATACAAATTAATGTTTCGTATAGGTTATCTGTTAGGTAGGTACCTACTTCTTTTAAGAAGTATCCTTTAGGGCCTGTTTCACAATCTCTAGTTAAGTTCCCAATAGGCTATCGGCAACATATTTGACAGATAGAGTATGGAGTATCTGTCAAATATGTTGCCGATAGCCTATTGGGCACTTAACTAGAGATTGTGAAAGAGGCCCTTAGAGTTTGCCTTAATGCATCGGCCTGTATTTTTTTTTTTAGAATTGGCCTGACCAATATTCTATTATTAAACTAATTGCTTGCTACCTTATGTTCTCTGTCCTCTCCGGAATACCAGAGTGATATCGTAACGCCTACAATAGAGGAATGAACGTCATTTTTAAACATTCTAGAATTTTCCAGGTTCATTTCGATATACACAGAGTCTTATTGGAATCACGGGATTAAACATAAATACGCATACCAACATAACGTACGGAAAAATATAACAAAATTCAAACGCGAAATTCAATTTTCGAATGAGTTTCGTCTGCTTCGCCCCAAGTTTAAATATATCTGCATTCTTCGGGGAAATCTTTTGCGCTGTACATTCTTATACTCTGCAAATTAAACTGCACGGTATGGGCGAGTCTATTTCAAGGAAACGATAGTAGTAATGTGTCTGTGATATGTATTTTTATTAGACTGTCCTCTTTTTTATTTTAATGATTCTTCACTATGTTATTGGCCATTTTATGACTCCATTTCATCTTCACATTCCATCGGATTATGCTGGTGGGGCGATGCGCTTGCACTGTCTTTCTGAATGGACACTAGCTGTTGCCCGTGGCTTCGTTCGCGATAGGAAAAAAAAATATAAGTATCTTTTTTAATGCATCCTATATTATAACATATGGGATACATTAAAAAGATTCTAGTATCTCTGAGAATATGTGTACAAAGTTTCATGATGACCGGTTGAGAAGTTTTCGCGTGAAAGCGTAATAAACATCCAAACTTTCTCATCTTACTAATTCTTATTCCTTACTAATAATATTATAAACGTAAAAGTTTGTAAGTATAGATGTTTGTTACTCTTTCACGTAAAAATTACTGAATGAATTTTAATGAAACTTTACCATTATAATATAGTTTATACATCAGAATAACACATAGGCTATAATTTATCCCGGTACTCCCACAGGAATGGGAGTACGGGAGTGAAACCGCGGGGCGCTTCTAGTTTATAATATTAGTAAAGATGCCCTAAGTCTTATCAATACAATAAACAAATACATTGAAATGACAGCACTGTGCAATTGGATTACAAACTAATAAGAGTAATACATCAAACTAGCCATGAAGTCGTGGAACTGGGATGGGCCGGGTGATTCAAAGAAACAGATATTAGCTGTCTAATCCATTAGGCGAGCTAAAGACTGGGTCGAGATAATTTATTATTACAAGACTTGCCAACTATTCTATAGCACATAATATAATAACATTAGAAACTCCAAATAATGCCTATGTACTTTTAAATAATAATAGTAAGAGTTTATACTATGTATAATAATAATAATAATTTATTCTCAGTATCTTTTCTTAGTCTATTATAACACTCCTTTTAAGTAAACAATATTTGTGACAAGAGGCACCGCTCTTCCCGTAGGTCTAATTAGTAAACTATATGTTTACGTTATATCAAAATTTATTTAGTAATTGTGTAAGTGTAACGAACATAAATCCATACATTTTACATACTTTCACCTGCCCGCTTAGCCTACTTTTAATTTGACTAATCGCTGCCGCACTGTTAATTATTTTTAAGTCTAGGGCTGAGATCATTAGTATGTCTAGATGGAGTGTCGCCCTACAATCAAAACAAAAAGAACTGGCCAACATTTTCAAAGATGTGTTCGTGAATAGTGATACCAGCTACTACAGTTCTCCCATAATCATCCTTTTTAATCTCGTTACACTTCAACACAAACCTTCATTATAAATAAAAACAATAATGCGTAACAATTCATGCGTATTCTATGACAGCGGGACTTATACTAAACACGGAGAAGGCATTTAGAGGCCAACAGTTGGACGCTAATTTTTTGCACGTGTTTTCCGCGCGACACTCTATCTAGACATATTATTGATCTGAGGTCTAGGGCACTTTCTTTATTTACGTCTACTATCTTTATTACACGGAAATCGATATTTTGACATTATCATAATTTTCATTCGAAATCGTCGTAAATATTCCGTTTTAAATAGTTTTAGTGACAACGGAATGTTTAAATCTCATGAGTAATTTAATTTACTTTCTAAGTAAACTATTTTTTTAGTTATTTATCTAGTAAGATAAACAATGATGTAGGTCTTACAATCAGGTTCTGGGCTGTCCAAAAACCATCCATACATGTTTCAAAAGAACTATTTCCTAATCATTAGAACGATGACAATAATCATCATTCGCAGAATACATTAAACATAAGTTATGACGTCCTACTTAATGATTATTTCGCAGAACTGTGATTACTTTTATCAGTTTTTATGATTACCATACATTGGTTGTACAATATGGCTTTATCTAATCTATAATATTAATCTCGCAGTCTTTTTTTGTTTTGGTTTTGTTGATGGTTGATGGATCTCAGGCTATTTCATAATAGTCGTCACAGTCTGTCCATCATGTAGTAATAGAGCCTGCAGCCTGGTTCGCTCGAGAGTTTAATAAGCGTCGCGTAAAACACGACGTTAGCGCGAGTTCCGCATGCTCGAAGGTCGAATCTCCAACAGTAGGACTATTCTGTATTCTTTTTCGAATCTCGAAAGCGGAATCCGCGGTGATATGACGAATTTGACGAATTTTTATTCTTTAAAACTCGACTGTGTATCTATATCAATAAAGTTCGGTTTCGAAGTGAGCATAAAGTGAGCTCTATCACTCAGGTGAAGATCGATATCGAAATGGTTTTTACAGAATAGCCATACAGTACTCGAAAACCCGGCTTTAAAAACGATTTCGAGTGAATAAATACATGGGTTATACTGTATACATCTGTTTGTGTCATTTGAACGCTTTAACGCTCGTTGAAAAAACGCTCGTGTCAACAAGGCCTTACCTTTCAAATATGCTCTTTTCTTGAAGGTCCTTCTGGTTCGGAAACACTGTAGTGGCAACCATTGTACGGGGGACTGCTTAGTAACGGCCTGTAGGGCTATTCTGTGAAAACCATTTCGATATCGAGCTTAACCTGAGTGATAGAGCTCATTTTACGTTCACTTGGAAAACTAACTTCATTGATATAGAGAGATAGTCGAGTTTTAAAGGATACAAATTCGTCATATCACCGCGGATTCCATTTTCGAGATTCGAAAACGACCTCACAGAATAGCCCTACTGGCAGTCCTGCCTCTACGAGTCGATCATAGCTACATCCATAAAGGATTTCCCTGTGATAAAAAATAGCATGAGTCTTGCTGATGTCTAAAATATATTTATTGTTAATCGTATGCTTAGATCAATAATATGTCTAGATAGAGCGTTGCGCGGAAAACACGTCCAATAAAATAGAGACCAACTGTTGGCCTCTAAATGCTTTCTCCGTGTTTAGTATCCGTCACACTGAAATAGAATAGGCATGAATTTTTACGCATTATTGTTTTTATTTATAATGAGGGTTTGTGTTGAAGTGTTAAATTATTATATTGTAAAATATTGTAAAATTAACTAAGGGAATGAGCGAGACAGCCCCAACACAAGTAATCTTTTACTTAATGGGGATGCCTCACAAATGTGATGTAACTGCTGATTGAGAAATAAACAATTTATTATTATTATTATTATTATTAAGTGTAACGAGATTAAAAAGGATGATTATGGGATAATTGTATTAGCTGGTATCACTATTCACGAACACATGTTCGAAAATGTTGGCCAGTTTTTTTTGTTTTGATTGTAGGGCGACACTCCATCTAGACAATATCATCATCATAAGAAAGAAAATAGAAAGAAAGAAAATATACTTTATTGTGCATACAAGTAAACATTACAATTAATACCATAAAGAAGTACAACGTATAAAAATAAATATTACATAATATGCACAAAGGCGGTCTTATCGCTGAGGAAGCGATTTCTACCAGACAACCTTCTAGTAGAGGAGATTTTGAAATAAAACAGAGTAGGCTTACCAAAAGAAAAAAAAAGCATAACAAAAGTAACAGAGTTAATCTTATAATTCAAACATTATAATAAATAATACATAAGATAAAAGCTAACTATATAAACATAATATACATATAATAAAATACATAAATAAATATCTACATACAATAAAATACATAAATTAATTAATAAAATACATTGTTTATCATAATAATAAATACTAAAATATATATTATTATATTATTAAACATAAAGTACGTAGTAACTTATTGTAGATAAAAAATTAAATAATAATTATTAACAACACACAAGTAAACAACTAAAATTAATATTACATCCCAGGTCTATGAATTTAGGTAAAAATCTTTCACTAATTTCTTAAAAGTATTTAGGGTTTTAGCCTCCCTAACACTATTTGGCAGGGCATTCCACAGAATTATTGATTGCACAGTAAAAGAGCAATTGTAGAATGTAGTATGATGGGTAGGAATATGCAAAGTCGTTGTGTCATTGGAACGCAAAGCCTTATCAGAAATACGTATGGTAAACTTTTCTTTTAAGTATTCCGGGGCTCGAGGATTTTTAAGTATATTGTAAAGCAGCGACAGTATCCTAGTATTCCGGCGAAAACGGATTGGCAACCACTTGAGCTTTTTACGAAAATCGGATATGTGATCGTATTTTCGCAAAGAAAACACGAATCTAATAGCTAAATTTTGGAGCCTCTCAAGTTTTGTTAGTTGTTGCTCATTAAGATCAGGATAGCACGCGTCGGCATAGTCAAGATGGGAAAGGAACAGGGATTCAGCAAGCGCAATTTTGGTAGAAGTAGGTAGCATATATTGTAACCGTCTTAGTGAATGCCAAGTTGAAAACATTTTCTTACTGACTTCCTTAATCTGTGATCATCATAATGATCTAAGGATGAATGGTTCCATTTTCAATGTTTATGTAAGTATGCTTAGTAGGTATGTATGTATTTATAAAAAAATCATCATTTCATTTTGATTCGATAAGTACTAACTCACTTAGTTCGTGTTATTATTGATAGTCTCCCTCTTAGTCTAATAGTCTAATCTTAGAGATTGTATGCATATCTGATACCACAGATAAAATTCCATAATCTTTCCTTGTATCTGACATTAGATATTACAAGTAAATGCTTATAATATCTACAATTTGCATATTGATGAATAGGCGTACCTACGCAAAATGTTTCCCGCAGTTTCGCGCCCTTTGACTAGTGACTTCTAACATTTAAAAATGTTGTTCGAGTACAACAGGATTAGAGATTTTCTGTCTTATCGTATTTCTCTTTCTCTCTCTGTCTCTCTCGCTCTCTCTCTTGTATTCTCTTGTGTTCTTTTATTTGTAATCTCCAAACTTGCAAATTTTACAGTTATTTTATATTTATTAACTTTATAATTTATATAGTAAAACTCTTTTCTTACCTATTGGAACCGGCTAAGACCAGAGACCATGCTACCCTTTTATATTCAAAATTCGAATAACATTTTATCCTATTGTTTATCACTTTTACAGCTGATATTGCCAAGAATCATTACCCAAATCACGTTTAACAATGGACCATAGTAGGAGAACCATATTTAGCCATCGCATTAAATTGTGTTTTAATTTTGGAACTGTGACATATTACGTCACAGCATTTAAAAAGTTACACGTTATGGAAGATAATTCCCAAAATTACCACGAAATTACAATTTTGGTCTGGCTTTTAGCCATAATTATCATAATTAAGGGTTTATTATTTTGGCAACCGTAAAGTGTACGTAAGTTTTTTGCTCGGTGTTGTAATATCTCTGTAATTAGCTTTATGTACAGAATCTGGACAGAAAAAAGCTCCCCATCGCTATTTGTGCATCGACAGATTTTTTATTAAAATTTAAGATAGGTATAGTTAATAAGATTGAGACAGAGGTACTGTCGTAGTTATTTGATGTAATAGTTGCTTTTTTTACGTATACTTTTTAGGCTCGCCAACGCACCACTGCGACCTATTGGGTCTACGGTCGGTTATTGACTGCCTCACAACACTCTGTGTCCTGCTGTTTTTTTTCGAAAGGTCTGGACTTTGCTGAAGCTCAATTGGTAGGTAACTCTGTGTCCTGCGAATTGAGACTTGTGACTTGAGGGTTGTGTCAATATAATGCACTAAAGACAAATGTCATAATAGAATGTATGTTTATCTACATAGACTACTTCCTTTTCTTATTTCAGTTTAATTTATACTAGCTGTCGTCCGCAGCTTCGTCTGCGTTGACTAAGACTTCGGAGCCTGGAGGGCTTATATAACCTATAGCCTACCTGGATAAGCGGGCTATCTACGACTTAAAGAATTTTTCAAATCCGAACCGTAGTTCCTGAGATTAGCGCGTTCAAACAAACTCTTCAGCTTCACATATAAGTATAAGATTTAATATTAATTCTAAGTGTGTAAATAAAGATGCATTTCTTATTTCCGTTTCAATCAATATAATATTTATTTTTTTATTATTTATGTGGGACTTATTTTTAATTTATACTTATATGTACAAGCACTACATACGCAAAATAATTTAAAAACCTGACATGATACGAGCCGGTTTTTCCTACGCGTAACTGATAATAATTTGCCACTAAAACGCTTCCACAAATTCTATCGATTTATTAACCACGGCGCAAACTATAAGCAGGAATTTATTTGAACACAAGAATTGCCCCGGGACTGGGACACCACCCAAAGCTTCTTATATCTTATAACCAAAATAAAACAATGGACAAACAGGGTTGTCAAGAGGTAGTGCCATGCTAATTTGCGTCCACATTGTGCCAACACCACCATGTGGTAGGTCACATGATATCGGCGCTAAGTGACAGCTGTGCTGTCGCATTTCGTGCGTTATTGGAGTTTCCGGTAGCCCCTTGGGAAATAGAAAAAAGGAGGGTAATCTGCATAATCTCTGGTTGTGTTGGTTATGAGAGTCGATAGTCAAAAGGTTTGTACTGTTCGTTTGCCCTCCTATTATTATTTAAAAAACAAGGATGGACTAGTGAATTCATTAAGGCTCTGTTAAAAGGCCTTACATCTCTATACGCCCATAAATCTCAAAGATTAATATTTCTATCTCATTCTAGCTCAATAATATTAAAAAAGTCAACCTAAATGAATCATGTTGAATTTATTTTCCTACAAACCCCCTGCAGTTTCACAAACTTTTTTTGTCTGCTAACACTCGAAACATGGCCTTAAATCAGGTCACGTGTCTATGGTGTCATTGATTAGGTACTTATTACTTAAGTTATATGTCCCTCTGTTCCTTTTTAAAAAAAAACGATCAAAGTGACCATAATAAGCCTTATCTCCAAATAAAACCCAGACATATCTTTGAGTGTGCGTCGGTCCTATCACATACTGCGGTATCATTACCGTTTTCTATGAACCAGCGACAAGCTTTTCCCGTAAAGCCGTTGAATGATAATTATGAATTATTCCAAACGTCCACTAAATGTGTGCAATTAATTATGAATAACGTATTTGGTTTCATGCTAAAACATGCCATGCTCAAAGGAAACGTGATCATCATGGCCTACCTTTCTACACTAATATTATAAAGAGGAAAACTTTGCTTCGGTAGTAATGAATAAGCTCAAAAAGTACTGGACCGATTTCAAAAATTCTTTCACCATTTGAAAGCTACATTATCCACGAGTAACATAGGCCAAATTTTATTCTGAAAAAAATATATCTTATATTTGGGTTTTTCGGACACAAGGTATAAAAAATCAACCAGAAAAGTTACTTATTTTGCGTCCTAAGATCCCGTTGTAAATCTTAGTTAACGCAGGCGAAGCTGCGAGCAACAGCTAGTATATATATATATATAATATTATTGTAAAGTTTTATATATATATATATATATATATATATAATATATACTGATATGTTTATGCATGAATATTGAATGATATGCAGAATCTTACTAATATTATAAACGTGAAAGTTTGTAAGTATGGATGTTTGTTACTCTTTCACGTAAAAACTACCGAATTGATTTTGATGAAACTTTACAATAATATAGCTTATATACATCAGAATAACAGATAGGCTATAATTTATCCCTGTACTCCCACGGGAATGGGAAGTACGCGGGTAAAACCGCGGGGCGCTACTAGTATGCTATACTTGTACAAATAGTTTCATATAAGATGCATACAACAAAGATCCGGAGTCACTTTCCAAACGGTGCTTATAAAAGCATGCATATTGTTGACTCACACAATCCGATGTGGGATCATAAGATAAAAACCTGGTGAAAAAAAATACTTTTTTTTTTGACAAAACAATTTTCTTCAAAAATCGAATAAAAAAAGCACAAATGTGACATAAAACTACGTCAATAATAATACAATGTATATAGACCCACTTTTAATTATTATAAAAAAAATATGTGTCCAAGAATGGAGTCTAAAAGTATGTACTTCTATTATAGTGCTACTTTTCTAAGGCACACCAACTTAGAGCAACACAGCAATAACATTCAAAGACAATCAGTCTTTTTTTATGGAACGTAATTTAAAACCTCTTTACGTGCGGTCTCCTTGCAAATGTATGTCTTCGTAACGAAATACATTTCGAAATACAAACTTTTAAATGTTGTTTGCGATAACTGGCGATAACAATGAAACATAAAAACAGGAAATGTGTCCGGTGAAAGCGACGTAAAAGTGCTAAATTCTGTAGCGAAAATAACATTTTTTTTAATATCCCTGTGTTACTTCGTTTCGTTTGAAAGTAATTTTTGTAAAGTATTTTTTTAAATCGTTTAATTCTTTTGACAGAACTCCTTCTCCTTTTTCTTTTCTAACAGAAACATGCTATATGGGACTATATGAATAACAGGTACGAGGTAGCTGATTCTGCAGAATGCTGTAGGTATTAATGTTACCAACATAGGTAAAAGTCATAGTGTGCTTTTTAGTTTTTATTAGCAATCGAAATGTAGGAACGCTAAATAAATAAATAATTCCTCTTTTAACTTAATTGAAATAAAGCCTTTTTTGCGCTTTTTTGATTATAATATCATAGTATGCGCAAGAATTTCGCGTAAAGTAATCACTACAATTACATATATATCACAAAACGGAACGCTTGCAACATGGCCGATTACCACAGACATAAAAATCTCCACAGATTAAAAAAAAACTCAAACGAGTGTTTCCCGATACAATTTTAATGATTTTATTTACTCTGGTAACCTTCCGTGTAAGTTTTTCATATCTAGTAAACAACAATTAATGGTGAATAACTTCATAAATGGTTAACAATAACCAGATGGTTAATGTAACATCACATTTCCGAGTACCCGCCGATGCTCCGTAATTGGTGCGATTCGCAGTAGAAGTCCGCGGTCCGTCTGTGTGTCTGTAATTACTAATTACGAACGAATTCGTTGAATTACATTACAGTTATACAAGCAAAAATTAGCTTTTTAGTAGCGGAATGATAATAGACAATTATTATAGACATTTTTAAGGGTCGCCACACACAATCTTTACATACCAACAGTATACACCTGGCACGCGCAAATAAAGCATTTTCCTTCTAGAACTATAACATTTGAATTCGAAACAAAATATTATATGGGTTCAAATTTAACCTAAGTATGCCTGCCATCAATAGAGTGATTTTTCTAAATCTCCTACATTTTTGTCATCATCGGATGCTTAACGACGAAGTACATTTTTTCAGGTAATCTGCCTATGGGGTGGAAAGTCAATTACAAATAATTAGTTCAAGTGGTTTCGTTCACTCTCTTTTTCTTGTGGCAATATTATCTACTTTTCAAATAATATAGAACTTTCCAATGTATATTTACTGACAACAATAGCTACTCAATATTGTCAAGAAATCCAAAATTGAACTGTAATAGCGAATTTAGAACCACATTTTTTTTTATCTCAAAACACCTATTACTGGGATCAAAATTAGTCAAAATTTTTATCTCAAAAAAATATGTTACTTGGATCAAAAGTATTCAAGCTTTCGATAGGTAAAATTTGGTTTCACTAACATGTGACATTGGTAGTTGGTACTAACTCACATAATATATAATGTGTAGTCTACGCCCGGCCTTATAACCGTACAACTGGGGAAGCGAAAGCATTATAATATCTGTATTCTGTAATAAGGCATTACTTTGTAATTTATACGACTTATCATTATCCATGTATTTATTGATTAATACATAATCTATACTGTACGTGGGTTTTCCTAATAACAACTGTTTATTTTTATTGATGTAGCAATAGTTCTTCGACCTTAAAAAAGCGGGATATCACCAAAAATCTGCCTATAATCACCCAGTAGCCCAGGGTAACCCCAACGCCTTGAGCGAAGCGAATTGATGTGAGGGGGCTCTTTGTACCCCTCTTATTAGAAGAGGGGGCAAAACAGCAGGGGGCATGGGGTGAGGACGGGAACCTCGCCTTATTGTACTGTCCCGACGTTGGGAGTGGTTGTTCTGTGGTGCGGAACAACCGCTTTGTGGAGGTAGCGTCGGTCTCCTGAGCGACTGACTAGCCGTCCGGAGCACCTCTCCAAAGGCGACAGTGGTGGCACCCGCCGGGTTTTAGTGGGTAGAGCTGCGGCCACATACCAGCTTTCGGGCGCAGCGAGTCCCACATACCCGCCTCCCCAGCGGTATGCGTCAGTGCATTTCCCGGCGTAAAAGAAAAAAAAAAGGCGGCATGGAGTGGATCGCTTCAACTGTGGAGTGTGATTGGTCGATTCACGATCAACTCTTTCTATCTACGCCCGTCAGTAGAAACGCACCCTTATAAAATCACTCATTTACCATTGTCTATCTGTCTGTCATACCAATACCTCCTATTGACATTAAATCATGAAACTTGGTAAAAAGTTAGCTAAATCTTTGTACAAGTTCAGTACGGCTCTTTTGTAAGGTCGTTTTCGAATCTCGAAAAGAGAATTTGTATTTTTTTAAACTCGTCTATCTATATATAGCAATAAAGTTCGCTTTCGAAGTGAGCGTAAAGCGAGCACTATTACTCAGGTGAAGCTCGATATCGAAATTGTTTTTACAGAATAGCCCTACTGGACGGGTACCTACTTAAGACCGATTATATCGTACTCCTGTGTTGCGTTGGCGCACGTGCCACAGAGTCGAATAAAACCTTTGCAGATATTGCAAAACAAATTCTTACGCATAGCAACCGGTTGCCCATGGTACATAAGAAACATCGACCTACATAGGGACCTCAAGTTAGATTCGATTAGTGGCCACTTCAAAGAGATGTCAGTACGTCACTTTGAAAAGGCACTCCTTCACCCAAACCCGCTCATAGTGAGCGCGGCAGACTATGTCCCTGATAGCTCAGTCTCAAAGAGTTTTAGGACTCGCTGCGCCCGAAAGATGGTAAGTGGACGCAGCTCTACCCACTAAAACCCGGCGAGTGCCACCAATGCCGCCTTTGGTGAGGTGCCCCGGATCTACAAGCAACAGGGCACCTCGACGGCTAGTCAGTCCCTCAGGGGACTGACGCCACCTCAACAGAGCGGTTGCCCCGCACCACAGAACAACCACTCCCAACGTCTGGACAGTACAATGAGGTGAGGTTCCCATCCTCACCCCTTGCCCCCTGCTCTTTTGTCCCCTCTTCTTATAAGTGGGGTATAAAGAGCCCCCTCGGCTCAATTCGCTTCACCCAAGGTGTTTGGGTCACCCTGGGCTACTGTGCCCCACCACGACAAGGCCTGAACCATGGTGGGGGCTCCATGCCGCCTACCTCAGTGAAAGTTCACCTTAAGTTGTTTTGTTTTATATAAAAGAACCCTAAAATACTATCAGACGAATGTCAACGACACTTTGTCCTTACGTTATATAAGATAATGTAATTGTACATGATAATTATAGGCTTCTAGGTACGAGTGGTTCCCAGAACCCGATAGTGTTAATAGACGGCGTAATGAGCGTTCACTCGAAATGATTATCAGTAACGCGAATTTGTTTTAATTGAAAAAGGTAAATAAAGTTTATTTATGTACGGCACAAGGTTGAAACATGTTTGAACAAAATTAATATTTTACGCGTATATAGTATTAAAGCATTGTAGATTATGGCTGTTACCATGTGCTACCATTGTGTTTTACTAAAAATTTGAGCAAACAAATCCTTATAATAGAATCTTATCCTATGATATAAAAAGCTAAATAGTTTCTTTGAACGCACAAATCTGAAGAACGATTGGTCGAATTTGAAAGATTCATTTAGGGCCTGTTTCACAATCTCCCGTTAAGTTCCCTATAGGCTATAGGCAACATATTTGACAGAAGTTTGACAGATACTCCATACTCTATCTGTCAAACATCTGTCAAATATGTTCCCTATAGCCTATAGGGAACTTAACGGGAGATTGTGAAACAGGCCCTTAGTGTTAAATAGTCCATTTATCGAGGAAGGCTATTGGCTATAGTATATAATATATCATCTTCGAAAAAAAATCTAAGGAATCTGGTATAAAGTCCACTATCCCGATAAACAGAAGTGGTACAAGTTGTACCTAATTCGCGTAATCATAAGGAAATATTTAATACATGTAGTAATTCCCGCGGATTCACCCGCCTACTTCCCATTCCCGTGCGAGTACGGGGATAAATTAAAGCCTGTGTGTTATTCTGATGTATAAACTATATTATCGTAAAGTTTCATAAAATTCCACTTAGTAGTTTTTACGGGAAAGAGTAACAAACATCCATACTTACAAACTTTCGCGTTTATAATATTAGTATGATAGTAGGGCAAGTTATGATTATAAGATTCGCATAATATTGCGTAAGACCCTTACGCAAAAGGATTAGTCTATATGTCTCGTTTCCGCTGACTTCTGCGAACGATATTACGGCGTATGGTCACTCATTTAACTGTTACATTCATCTTATTAACAAATATCACAAGTGTGAAGAGCGTATTCCTGGTAATGTGATTGGTCTGGATACAATTGCTCGTTGTGTGCCGCGGTTTTCCTCATCGCAAAAGCTTATCATATAAAAATATCTATACGGATATAATACAGTTGAAGATGTAGTTTGATTAAACTGCACCTAGTAATCAAAGTAGTACTTTTAGGTGAATTATTAATAAAATTTTATCATTTAGGGAACCTTTATCATTTGGAGGTACCAAAAATAGATGTTGCCCTATTCTCAGAGCTAGTGAGTATGTATATAAAATTTCATAAAAATGAATATTAAGAAATAAAATATCTGTGATTCCACGACACGAGAATTTTATATGCCACATGGAGGGGAAGTACCTTAAATATTGTAGATTATATATTTGTTTATACAAAATATTTGATAAAAAAATACGTCTCATCTGGTTATCAGATCAGTGAAGGACGATCTTCCACAGCTCTTAAACCAGTAGAACATTTTACTGAAAGAAAACATCATCTGAATTTAGAAAACAATTAAAACTACATTCATAGATATTTAAATAATAACATGGCTTATTTATTTATTTATTATTGGAACGAAGTTCCTTACGGCAGGCTTGGAGGGGATAGGGATTTTGCTGCGCGACCGAACTGAAAAAAATGTGATAGTAAAACCGTAAGAAAAAGTGCTTCGAATAAAAAGCGTTAAATGAGACGTGCGCAGGCGCGACAGTCGCATACACAAGCGAGTAGTGTATAATACCTTTCTTTTTAGCCGAAGGAACTTCGTTCCTACCTGGTGTCCCACGACACCACATTTTTCTTTTTACATTTTACTCAGCCTTTGAAGCGTTCTGCTAGTTTTCTCATCATTTTTCAGTTTTTATCATTAAAACTTAAAATAATAATACAGACATTGTATAATATAATTTGTTATCATATCATTAAGAAGCTATGTCACGATCACTGGAAGATATGCCTGTTATCAGTTTCCAACGATGTCCGTCGTCAGAATTAACGGTCCTTGATATTATCTGTGACACGGTACATTTAGGTACGTCTGTACTGGTGAGAAAGTGTGTTTTTTTTAATATTCATATTATCAAGGCTAAAGCTGCGCTATTCGTTTTGCTTATTTCTGACTTGAAGCAACTTTTTTCCTGAAAGAAAATCACAGTAAGTGTAATTATTAACATTAAGGATAGCATCTTACATTGTAGGTAAAGCAAAGAATTGTTGTTTGGATGAAGGCAAAAGATAGCTAAAATAATTGTAATCAGTATAATTTTCGCTAGATTCCATTTTTCCCCTCATCCACAACAACTCGATTTTACTGCATTTCCTGCCTCGCATCACCAATATATGGAATTAACTGCCACCCGCGGTATTTCCGAACCGATACGACTTAGGGACCTTCAAGAAAAGACCATACTCATATTCGAAAGGCAACGCACCTGCTAATACTCTGCCATGGCGGGTGTCTGTAGATGTTGCTAACACTTATCATTAGGTGAATAGACTGTCCGTTTGAATAGAATAGAATAGACATTTATTGAGGAATACAAACTGCTACACATACTTAATCTAATACTGTGGGGGGTGTTAGGTTTTTTTTCGTTACGGAATTTCTGGGTTCAGTCCCTGCGTTCAAGACCCGAGATAGAAGAAGACAGAAGTACTAAATGAAAAACCTAAAATTAAAACTAAATATAGTTACAAAAACAAAGTTGACATAAATATGAGCCGGAAAATGCACAACAGTATAATGTAATTCCTCAAAAGGTAACCACTTAATTGCGTAATTATGGTATCCGGAGAAGCCACAATCTTGATGTTATGTGGCTCCCTCTTCTATAAAAAAAAAAAACAATTTTTAGCCTGTTATCAAAAAACTAAAACCAGTCTTAGAGCCTTACCGACGACGCGACGCTCGCGCCAGACATTTGTATGAAGATTCACAGAATATCCCTGATGTGGAAAATCATATGCCTTCCCAGTTGGACCTTCTGCTGACCTCTCATCCGGACAGCCACGTAGTTTCCGTATCCGTACACGCTCCACTTTATAGAAGTATAACTTGGCTTCTACGTCCTGCAAAAGAGGAGATTATTGCTGAGGCAAAAGCGGAGTACGTGGGCAGAATTGGTGAGAAGTTGGTTCGACTTCCTTCGGGAACTCGTGCATTCTGGTCGCTCGCCAAGGCTGATCGAGTGATCGTACTCACGCGTGAAATTGTTAATTTTAATAAAAACACTTACAAATGATAAGTGCGATCAACGGACGTACATGTACCGACGTACAGTCGGATGATCTCAAATCGGTCTAAGTCAAGCAATCCCCGCCACATCCTATAGCAACTCATATATGTCCCACTGCTGGGCACAGGTCTCCTCCTCGAAATCAGACGAGGAGGATAATTGGCCATAGTTCACCGATGCGCTGGCCCAATGCGGGTTGGTGAACTTAACACATCTTCAAAGACTTTTAATCTCAACAGACATGCAGGTTCCCTCACGATGTTTACGTCTCGTGTTCAGGGTATATTTAGAAATTTAGAAAAGCCCAACTTTAAGGCACCATAGGGGGGGGGGGAAGGTCAAGCCCGGACTCTCTCTCTTATCCTGTCTCTATCTCTTTCTTGTCCTATGTAAGTCAAAGTAATAACCTGTTTTTCAGAATCCGTTCTCTCACCCTCAATTCTATTGTAACGTACTTAGTAAAAATACTATTGCCAATGAGAATTCGTCATCTCCTATCCCGACTCTTGAGTCATTGTGATTTTATTTCAAGATTGGCACCTGGCAGAAATTCATCAGCGTCTTCTGTGACATAATAGTCATGAAATCACTATTTTTATTATATGAATATACTAGCTGTTACCCGCAGCTTCGCCCGCGTGAACTTAGATTTACAGATTTATCATGTCTGATGATGATCATTTTCTATTTTAATAATGACTAAGTATTTGTATTAAAATGGATATACGTAATCTTGAACGCTTCCCGTTTGGTCCCGTTCGAATCACGGCAACACGATTTATTTTCTTGCGTATTATTTTGATATTGCCATATCTCCTAAAGTATTCATTTAATTTGCACAATGTAAAGGGGAAAAATATTCTTCACGGAGTGCTTAAGCCAATTAACTGATTTAAAATGATAAGGATTCATTCTGTGTTTGTGTAAATAACTTTCAAATTATCGCGTTAAAAATTGCCCATTTTTTAAAGTATTAAATGCATATACTATGATATCCCTAAGAGATAGACATATGCCATCGCGGACTTTTTTGTAGACCTATTTAAGATACACAATTCCACCATACATTATTTTGTTATATCTCAAAGGGTTTAGGCAGCGTTTTCGTTGAAAACTCCCAGGCGGCCTATTTTTTTCCGACACCTCCAACAATTATTGTTATATCTTAGCCAATGTATATAAAAACTTAATAAATTATATTCATAAACCTTCCTCTTGAATTGTCCTATCTATTAAAAAAAACCGCATCGAAATCCGTTGCGTAGTTTTAAAAATTTAAGCGTACAAAGGGATATAGGGACACAAAAAGCGACTTTGTTTTATAATATGTAGTGAAATAAAGCTAAGAAAAAGTTTTGAATTCGATAATTTGAATTAATCTTAAAAGAAATCTTCATTAAGGACTACCGCAACTTATATTT
Organism: Lycaena phlaeas; assembly: GCA_905333005.2. Classification (NCBI taxonomy): domain Eukaryota; kingdom Metazoa; phylum Arthropoda; class Insecta; order Lepidoptera; family Lycaenidae; genus Lycaena; species Lycaena phlaeas. The sequence goes on from HG995175.1 coordinate 13,293,276, forward strand.
TTATAATGAAACCACTTTTAGAGATTTTATCGCGAAGGATATTCCTACCGTGACCATCGTTGCTGTAAAGCATCAGAAACGGATATGGAAAAATCATAATAAACCGCGATAAAGTCTGTAAAAGTTGTTTCATTATAATGAGTGAAATTCGCGTTAACATAAGAAAAGAACTTATCTTTTTATTGAAAACTAAATATTTAATAATCTAGCATTCCTAAAAATATTATTTCTCACAAACACTCCTCGCCTGATTTCGAGGAATTACAGACATTGTAATTTAAAATACAGCTTTTCCGTAATTTATCGGTCAATCCATAAATGGACAAGTATATAAATAATTTAATGAATTCTGGGTAACGTTATTTATGGATTTGACAATCCTCCGGGAATTATCCATAAGTGATATTCATATCGGAACAGTTCCCGGAACACGAGGGGTTGGTAACGAGCGTATTTCTCGCCGATAATTTTATCTATACACGAGTTCTTGAAATTGACAATGTAAAGAATTTCGAAAGTCAAGTTTTCGAGTTAATCCTTAGTACCTGGTTGATCGAGCATTTGCTCATTTTTTTTGTTTTTATACCTTTAGTGATAATATTATGATAAAGTTTTTCTTTAAAAAAATGAACTTGGAAAAAAAGGCAAAAAAGTGATCGGACTGGAGATACAAACGCTCCTTTCGATACATAGCTGCCTAATTTCACTACTAAGCTATCATGACATACTATTTGACAGCGAACTTTATGTTCGTATTTTAATCATATTTTATCATCGCCTCAAAACACGGATAAAAAAAATATATGCTACGTGTAGCCCTATGTGTTCTGCCGCGCCCCATCTTTTTTTTTTAACGCCGGGAAATGCACTGAGGCATCCCGCTGGGTCTACCTAGGCGGGTATATGGGACTCGCTGCGCCTGAAAGCCGGTAAGTTAACGCAGCTCTATCCACTAACACCCGGCGAGTGCCACCAATGCCGCCTTTAATGACGGTCATAACCGATCCTGTTGATAAAATCACAGAACTGTTAAAGCGCGACGCTGAAGCGCGACGTAAGCTACAACACACACTCAGACATAACACAGCCGGTGTTAGGCACACATTCACACCGCATGGGCCCCGGGGTCGTATGCGACGTCGAACCCTACACTCCGTTGACCAGTTGATCCGGATCAACCGCGACAGCATAGGCTCAGATCAGCTACGAGTCGACACCAATATAGACCGTGTAATCACCGATAGCACTCTGCTATCGGCAGCTTGCTCGGGTCCCGCGCTTGACCCGCCTCCCCCTCTACCGGGGGAGGGGAGGGCCGGCCCTCACGATAGGTTTCTAACGTCACCCGTTCCAAACCAGTCAACCGTAGCTGACCAAGTTAGGTACAAACCCGACGCCATTAACATGGCGGGGGGCAACCCCCCAAATTTTTAACGTCATAGAATGATCCAACCGGATCACCCCATTACCGATGACGCATAACGGTCACTAGGACCATTAGCATAGATCCAACCGAAAAAAAAAAAAAAAAAAAAGCCTTTAATGAGCTGCCCCGGATCTACAAGCAACAGGGCACCTCGACGGCTAGTCAGTCCCAGGCCAGTAGAGGGGTTGCACCGCACAGTACAATGAGGTGAGGTTAACGTCCTCGTCCCTTGCTCTCAGCTCTTTTGACCTGGGTGGGAATCGAACCCACGACCTTCTGATTTAGGTCAGTCTGCTTATTTCTCCTGTAAATCACTTTATTTTGTTTCGGAAAGAGGGGCAGGTACCACACATTAAGTATTAGTTACTACATAAGGCGGGTACTGAATCCGAAGTATACATAAGATAGTCAAACCATGAATGGTTTACCGGCTCTAATCCCTAGAACTTGATTACATCGGCATGACAAAACATCATCATCAGCCTTTATCCATCCACTCGATACGTCTAATTCAATGAACGCACAGACAACATTAACCGGCCACTGCACGAAGATCGTCTTCCCCTCTGGTTAATATCCGACCGACATGTCTACCTGAATAAAAAAAGTAAAGTATCAACCCTTATATGTCCCACTGCTGGGCACGTCTCCTTCCTCGAAATCAGGCGAGGAGGCCATAACATATTTATGATTAATATATGGAAGTTAATAAGGATATCTCGGGCGACATTGGGGAGGTTATTTACCGTTCCCAGAATCGTTATCGTCAGAATCAATATTTTGCCACATGGCGTTCCTCGAACTGTCGTAGGCGAGTCGCGTCAGATTCAGAGACTCGGTGTTGCCATGCTCTATATACATTTACAATATCGTATAATTATAGTTAACTAGCTGTTGCCCGCAGCTTCGCCTGCGTTAACTAATATTTGCAACGGGATCTTAGTACGCAACATAAGTAACTTTTCTGGATGATTTTTTACACCTTGTGTCCGAAAAACCCAAATATGTTACGGAACTCTATTTTTTTTCAGATTAAATTTAGCCTATGTTACTCGTGGATAATGTAGCTTTCGAATGGTGAAAGAATTATTGAAATCGATCCAGTACTTTTGGAGCCTATTCATTACAACCAAACAAACAAACAAAGTTTTCCTCTTTACAATATTTATTAGTGTAGACTGTAGACTAGCGGTTATGAACGCCGTTTCTTAACTGCCTCGTCCACACAAATGTTGATTATTTTGATAGCCCTAAGCATATTTATAATATTTTCTGTGAATTGTTATATAGTAAATATAAGAAAAGCAAGCATCCTACTATAAAGGCGAAAGTTTGTAAGTATGGATGGATGATTGTTACTCTTTCACGTAAAAACTACTGAATGGATTTTAATGAAACTTTACAATAATATAACTTTTACATCAGAATAACACATAAGCTATAATTTATCCCCGTACTCACACAGGAATATTACGCGGGTGAAACCGCGGGGCGCTGCAAGGGTACCAAAAACCCCATAATAAGTTTCATATTTTGTCAATTTCTAAAGTAAACTTTGTCGTGTTTTAGAAGTGGGATCATGATGGCGATGATGAAAATATGAAAGTAAAGAAAATTCCTTTTCCATTTTAAGACGCTGCGCATAGTCAAAATTGGCTACATAAATATTTTTGGTATATGTATATTTTTAACAAAAATCAAAAATATATGGCAATCTTGATCATATTTTTGGTTGAATATTTTCGCAAAATCTTAGTCTTAGCGTTCATTGAGCAAGGCCTTTGTTCAGCAGTGGACCGGTAAAGACTGATGTTGATGGTGGCGTAGCAACGTTCGCTGGGTACAGCTATTTTTTGTACAAAATATAATTGATGCAATATACTCTACAATGGCGGTATCGAATTGCGACTCACCTAATAAACCACTTAATACTGGTAAACGACATCCATCGCCGTATCTTATCTACACAATCGTGGATTTTTGAAACATAATACGACTTCATATCTACAGATATCCCTAGGTATTAATGTATGTATTAAAGATCTGTGATTAAAACGGACGATAAAACTTCGCAGTAATTAGTAGTAAACGAAGTGAGACAGAGGTGTTGATTGAATTAAAATGAGGCCTTTAAGTGAATGAACAGATGGCCTTTTTTACAATAGCGTTCCGAAGTCCATTTAGAAATAGAAGATATGGGCAGAAATTAACTGGTTGGGCCTTGAGCTAAACCTGAAGGTTAATTTATCCAAATTGATCTTTATTTTGTTCACGCCGCCAGCCTCTTGGGCACTCTACCCTGCGAGCGCAGCAATTTGGGGTCGATTTTTTATATTATCTAGTTTTATTTATAGTTTGATATAAGTATAATATATTTAAAGTATTTAAAACGGGATATTTACCATGTTTTTTAATATTGTTTTGCGGAGCTCGATATTTCGACATTGTCTACGAATGTCATGTTCACGAGACTGAAGTATGCGGGTAGATGTTGAAGGCGTTAGAGGTGCCCGTACCGGACTACCTCCTTTCTCGTACGTTTGCTGCGTAAACATTGGTCACGTCCCCTACTATTGTCTTTTTCACTCGTACCATTGTCACTTTTATCAAGTACACTCAACATATTTTGATCCTGTGTTCGACACACGAAGCTCACCGTGTCAGTTCGCGAACTTTTATTCCTCAAGGGCTTGCATAACCTAATCACTGGATTCCACACTTTCGACAGTTGAAACCCATCTTCCCTATTGAAATTACTGTATTTAGTAATTTCAATGGCTTCTCGTACCAATCGGGGTATATAATGGCGTTCTGTCGCGAGTATCTGAGCATTGTGAAATTCAATCCAGTGGTTCGGTCCGGCTTCTAGAAGATGTTCCGCGATGGCAGATTTCTTGGGGTCGTTATTTTTTACCGCCTTAATGTGTTCACTAATACGACAAGATACAGTACGCTTCGTCTGTCCAATATAGGATTTGCCACAACTACAATTGATTTTGTAAACTCCAGGTTTTTCCAGGGGAAAGTTATCCTTAGGCGAACGCAACATTTGCCCTATCTTCTTCAAAGGAGTGAAAATAGTCTTTACCTCATATTTTCCCAGGATCCTAGCTATCTTATCTGTCACTCCTTTAATATATGGCATAAATGCTGGTTGTCTTTCAACCCTGTACTGTCGAAGTTTTTTACCTCCCGTAGTTGTGTTTCCTGTTTTGTATCCATTCCGCTGTAGGACCTCTTTAATGTGTGCTAGCTCTGCTTGTATGTGTTCATCGTCGCAGAGGTCATGAGCGCGATTGGTCAATGATGTTACTACAGCGCTTAGGTGTCGAGGATGGTGGTGTGAATCAGCATGCAGATATCGGTCGGTGTGTGTTGGTTTCCTGTAAACAGTATGACTTACCGAGCCATCCGTCCGTACTCCAATCTCAACATCAAGGAATGCTATTTTTCTGTTCGTCTCCATTTCGCAGGTGAACTTAATTTTACTGTGAATGCTGTTTAAGTGATTTAAACATGTCATTGCACTATCATTATTTCCCTTTATGATGGCAAATACGTCATCTACGTATCTCTTCCACAGCTTAATTGTAGTTACAGACGTAGCCGTTGACATGGCTATCTCCTCGAAATGTTCCATCCAGATGTTCGCGACAAGAGGAGCGACTGGGCTACCCATTGCTACACCCTCTATCTGTAAAAAGTACTCGCCTTTATAAACAAAGTAACTGGTCACTAGACAATGGTGTAACAATTAACAAATAATAAGTAACAAAGCATATATTCAGCCGGTATGTTATTTTTCTGTAACTTCACCTTTATGACATCCATACATTCGGTGACCGGCACATTCGTGAATAAGGACTCGACGTCAAAACTGACCATCAAGTCATCAGATTCAACCTTAGTCGAATGCAGGATGTCTACGAAATGTCTCGAGTCTTTGACATGAGATTTTGTGTGGCCTGATAACGGCTGTAATACTTTAGCTACATGTTTTGCCAGTTCGTAAGTGGGCGAGCCAATCTGACTTACTATCGGCCTCAGCGGGACATTTAGTTTATGGATTTTGGGTAGTCCGTATAATTTTGGTGGTTGTATATTTATCGGCCGGAGTAAATATTTCGTTATCTCATGTCCAATAGCATCCTCACACGTTTTGATTAAGATGGTCGTAGCACGGTTTGTTCTTGCCGTAGGGTTATATGTCACTTTTCGGTAAGTATTAGCGTCACTCAGTAGCTGTTGTATTTTTCTGTCGTAGTCGGTGACATCCATAACCACGGTAGCATTCCCTTTATCCGCCTTAAAATAACGACCCCAAGAAATCTGCCATCGCGGAACATCTTCTAGAAGCCGGACCGAACCACTGGATTAAATTTCACAATGCTCAGATACTCGCGACAGAACGCCATTATATACCCCGATTGGTACGAGAAGCCATTGAAATTACTAAATACAGTAATTTCAATAGGGAAGATGGGTTTCAACTGTCGAAAGTGTGGAATCCAGTGATTAGGTTATGCAAGCCCTTGAGGAATAAAAGTTCGCGAACTGACACGGTGAGCTTCGTGTGTCGAACACAGGATCAAAATATGTTGAGTGTACTTGATAAAAGTGACAATGGTACGGGTGAAAAAGACAATAGTACGTGACCAATGTTTACGCAGCAAACGTACGAGAAAGGAGGTAGTCCGGTACGGGCACCTCTAACGCCTTCAACATCTACCCGCATACTTCAGTCTCGTGAACATGACATTCGTAGACAATGTCGAAATATCGAGCTCCGCAAAACAATATTAAAAAACATGGTAAATATCCCGTTTTAAATACTTTAAATAATGAAAATAACCATGTTAATTTAAAATCCTATATAGAACACCGGTACGGGCCGGAATGTGTAAAATTAATAAAACATCTAGAACGCGCGCGGAAAAAGTGTGAGTGTTTGGAAGAATCTCTAACTTTCCTCATAAAGTGTCGGGACGCAAATGTGATTCCAGTGTGTGTACGGATTAAACCACGGCCGGATATTCATGGCTCCGCGGGCATTCTAAGGAATGCGAGTGTAAAGCTGCTGCGTAAATCTATACGGAACACCCGATTTGAAATCGATAAACGTCGGAGTGATTTGTACCGCTTACATCTAGAGTGCAGTGTGTTGTTAACAGCGGAAGACTTTGATTTTTGTGATCGTATCACCTATCAACAGGCTCAACGTCTTCGTGAGTCAAGTGCGCATAAGAAAGAGAGGAAATTCGAAGGACTAGTAAAACGGCAAAAACCATCTGGCCTTGACCCTAAAAACTCGAATGATACTCGCACTGTGATAAATTTGTCGAAAAAAGAACTGACCCGGGCTGCTCATGACGTGCTCAAAAAAGGTTTGAATTTTGCCCCTACTCCAAAACGCATTCCTTATGAAGACGTGATTGGAAGTGTGGAGGAAGTGATTAAACGTAATAATATACCCGCTTTTGAGGCAGACATATTAAGACAAGATGCCGCCCTTATATTACGTCAGTCAAAAGTCCCTAAATCTAATATCACGTCTGATCAATTGTCCGCTTTACGAGAACTTCAGAAGGACGAAGATCTTATAGTCCTTAAGGCGGATAAAGGGAATGCTACCGTGGTTATGGATGTCACCGACTACGACAGAAAAATACAACAGCTACTGAGTGACGCTAATACTTACCGAAAAGTGACATATAACCCTACGGCAAGAACAAACCGTGCTACGACCATCTTAATCAAAACGTGTGAGGATGCTATTGGACATGAGATAACGAAATATTTACTCCGGCCGAGAAATATACAACCACCAAAATTATACGGACTACCCAAAATCCATAAACTAAATGTCCCGCTGAGGCCGATAGTAAGTCAGATTGGCTCGCCCACTTACGAACTGGCAAAACATGTAGCTAAAGTATTACAGCCGTTATCAGGCCACACAAAATCTCATGTCAAAGACTCGAGACATTTCGTAGACATCCTGCGTTCGACTAAGGTTGAATCTGATGACTTGATGGTCAGTTTTGACGTCGAGTCCTTATTCACGAATGTGCCGGTCACCAAATGTATGGATGTCATAAAGGTGAAGTTACAGAAAAATAACATACCGGCTGAATATATGCAATTGTTACACCATTGTCTAGTGACCAGTTACTTTGTTTATAAAGGCGAGTACTTTTTACAGATAGAGGGTGTAGCAATGGGTAGCCCAGTCGCTCCTCTTGTCGCGAACATCTGGATGGAACATTTCGAGGAGATAGCCATGTCAACGGCTACGTCTGTAACTACAATTAAGCTGTGGAAGAGATACGTAGATGACGTATTTGCCATCATAAAGGGAAATAATGATAGTGCAATGACATGTTTAAATCACTTAAACAGCATTCACAGTAAAATTAAGTTCACCTGCGAAATGGAGACGAACAGAAAAATAGCATTCCTTGATGTTGAGATTGGAGTACGGACGGATGGCTCGGTAAGTCATACTGTTTACAGGAAACCAACACACACCGACCGATATCTGCATGCTGATTCACACCACCATCCTCGACACCTAAGCGCTGTAGTAACATCATTGACCAATCGCGCTCATGACCTCTGCGACGATGAACACATACAAGCAGAGCTAGCACACATTAAAGAGGTCCTACAGCGGAATGGATACAAAACAGGAAACACAACTACGGGAGGTAAAAAACTTCGACAGTACAGGGTTGAAAGACAACCAGCATTTATGCCATATATTAAAGGAGTGACAGATAAGATAGCTAGGATCCTGGGAAAATATGAGGTAAAGACTATTTTCACTCCTTTGAAGAAGATAGGGCAAATGTTGCGTTCGCCTAAGGATAACTTTCCCCTGGAAAAACCTGGAGTTTACAAAATCAATTGTAGTTGTGGCAAATCCTATATTGGACAGACGAAGCGTACTGTATCTTGTCGTATTAGTGAACACATTAAGGCGGTAAAAAATAACGACCCCAAGAAATCTGCCATCGCGGAACATCTTCTAGAAGCCGGACCGAACCACTGGATTGAATTTCACAATGCTCAGATACTCGCGACAGAACGCCATTATATACCCCGATTGGTACGAGAAGCCATTGAAATTACTAAATACAGTAATTTCACTAGGGAAGATGGGTTTCAACTGTCGAAAGTGTGGAATCCAGTGATTAGGTTATGCAAGCCCTTGAGGAATAAAAGTTCGCGAACTGACACGGTGAGCTTCGTGTGTCGAACACAGGATCAAAATATGTTGAGTGTACTTGATAAAAGTGACAATGGTACGGGTGAAAAAGACAATAGTAGGGGACGTGACCAATGTTTACGCAGCAAACGTACGAGAAAGGAGGTAGTCCGGTACGGGCACCTCTAACGCCTTCAACATCTACCCGCATACTTCAGTCTCGTGAACATGACATTCGTAGACAATGTCGAAATATCGAGCTCCGCAAAACAATATTAAAAAACATGGTAAATATCCCGTTTTAAATACTTTAAATAATGAAAATAACCATGTTAATTTAAAATCCTATAAAAAAAGTATAATATAGTTTATTAAGTAGTTTTTATAGTTTTTATTGTGTTTTGCCTACTTAGGTTATGAATAATTATTCACTTGTATATATATATAATATTTTATTCACTTGTATTAATTACAATATCGTTAAAAATAAAGGAACAAAGTAGTGATTTTTTTGATACGCACATAGTATTTAGGGTTGTTTGCCATGTCCTCTCTACCAAATAAGGGGGGGGGGGGGGGGGGGTTTATGTCTTAGGGCCCTAGGCTGACGGACTAAAAGATTATAATGATTAATGTACATCTAGCCCTATGTGGAAAAAATGTCTCCGTGCAGAGATCGATCGATTAACGGCGGTTTTCAATATCCTTATCTATCTTTAAATTTTATTATCGATCTTAAATTTTGACAGATTTTGTAAGAAAATGTGTCAAAATTTAATGATATATTAGAAATTTTTAATTAAATAGGATATTGAAAGCCGCCGTAAGAGGTCGGAGTTTATCGATCAAATCAATACCAATATTTATTTTATTATATTGTTAACAAAAACATATCATAAAAACGCTTATTGAATAAAAATATGGCGGTCCACAAATCAGCAAATATTGCCTTATTTGTAATTTTTTAAACACTCAAATATAAATTAAGCGAATTAAAAATACAATTAACGTTTTCCTTATAAGACATGCTTTTGCTGGAAACATAAAAATATTTATTGCTATCTTTATATCTCAATGTTGCGAATGAAATTTCTGCGAACTCGTTGGCTTGAGTGTTAATGCTCTTTAGAAATTATAAAGTTCGAGGTGTACGAACTTCTTGACCCGCCCTTTCGGTTTAGGTAAATTTTCACGGATTTTGATATAAATATTTTTTTATCCATAGCTCGTTGAGGACTGGTCTAAGCATTTTTTTTTTGGTTAGACCCACCACTCGTTCTCACCGATGTAACTCCTTTTTTTTCTTTTTCTTTATTTTTTTCTTTAACGCCGGGAAATGCACTGACGCATCCTGCTGAGGAGTGGGTCTCCCCAGGCGGGTATGTGGGACTTGCTGCGCCCGAAAGCTGGTAAATAGACGCAACTTTACCCACTAAAACCCGGCGAGTGCCACCAATGCCGCCTTTGGTGAGGCGCCCCGAATCTACTAGCATAGGGCACCTCGACGGCCAGTCAGTCCCCTCAGGGGGCCAACGCCACCTCCAGAGAGCGGTTGTTCCGCACCACAGAACAACCACTCCCAACGTCGGGACAGTACGATGAGATGAGGTTCCCATCCTCACCCCTTGCCCTCTGCTCTTTTGTCCCCTCTTCTTATAAGAGGGATACAAAGAGCCCCCTCGGCTCAATTCGCTTCGCTCAAGGTGTTGGGGTCACCCTGGGCTACTGAGCCCCACCGCCACGACAAGGCCTGGTAGGGAAGCTAACCAACCTAATTTTACCTTTAATTAATTTTTAATTATTAAGTTAAGGGCCTGTTTCACCACTTCCTGATAAGTGCCGGATTGGCTATCCGCCATATATATTTGACAGATACTCCATACTCTATCTGTCAAATATGTTGTGAATAGCCTATTCGGCACTTATTAGGAAGTGGTGAAACCGGCCCTTAGCATAAATATTCCTGAAAAAATAGGTTCGCCTGTGTTAGGTAGGCGTATGATAGGTTCGCCTGTGTTAGGTAGGCGTATGATAGGTTCGCCTGTGTTAGGTAGGCGTATGATAGGTTCGCCTGTGTTAGGTAGGCGCATGATAGGTTCGCCTGTGTTAGGTAGGCGTATGATAGGTTCGCCTGTGTTAGGTAGGCGTATGATAGGTTCGCCTGTGTTCGGTAGGCGTATGATAGGTTCGCCTGTGTTAGGTAGGCGCATGATAGGTTCGCCTGTGTTAGGTAGGCGTATGATAGGTTCGCCTGTGTTCGGTAGGCGCATGATAGGTTCGCCTGTGTTAGGTAGGCGTATGATAGGTGGGTTCGGCGCGCCCCTGTCTACAGATTGCTTTTTGTAGAGCAGAAGGGAATTCGACTCACGATTCCTCGCGACTGTTAAACGTTCGAGTCTGATTCACAACGTTTTCTCCATAGATTCGTGAGAATTAAACCTGGATTCACCACTACATGAATCAAAACAACAATCCAGATAGTGACAAAAATTTTTGGTGAACTGTGAATCAGGTCAAAAGAAACTGAAGACAATTCTATTGGCTAGATGATGTCAGCTTTTTGGTGGGCTACTTCTATAGAAAATTGACTACCTCCTCAAAGGCGAAGCATTAAACTCAGCATACTATTGCACACTTTAAAAAATACCCTGGTGGACAGAAATTATCGTCGAATAAAGAGGATGAAATCTTCAGATACCTTTATCTTGAGAAATCTTGTTTTCAAACTGGTATAAAAGCTTTGGAAAGCACATGCTGTTATCTGGAAGAAGCATAGACTGTTATTCTCGTATGAGTAACAAGCGTTAGTAAACATTATAATGACAAGACGATTGTTACTAAATAACAGATTACTAATCTTTTCTAAATTCCAACTAACTGCAAACTATCTAAGCATGTTGAAAACTATTGAGAGAATAACCACCGGAAAGAAGGTAACCGCTAGTCACCGGAAAGATACCGTATTGCTTTATCTTCTAATATATAAAATTTCCCTGTCACAATGTTAGTTACCGTACTCCTCCGAAACGGCTTGACCGATCTTTATGAAATTTTATATGCATATTCAGTAGGTCTGAGAATCGGCCAACATCTATTTTTCATACCCCTAAGTGATAGGGGTTGTTCACCCTTAAAATTTTTTTGTTAATTTTTGGACGAAATTTTTTGTTTTTATTTTTTTATAATGTGGCATTGAAAAATACATACAACCCTAAATTTTCACCCCTCTACGATCAACCCCTATTTTTTAATATCGATTTTAGCAGAACGAAGTCTGTCGGGACAGCTAGTAATCTTATAATTTAGACTTGATACTATTATAAGCAACCAAACTTACTTCGACATTGCATTTTTCATATCGTATAAATAAGGATATTATAGTATACTAGCTGCCCCGACAGACTTCGTTCTGTCAAAAAAACTCATCATTTAGGGAGATAAAAAATAGATGTTGTCCGGCTCTCAAACCTAACTGATAAGTACACAAAATTTTATCTAAATCGGTTCAGCCGTTTCGGAAGAGTTCAATAACGTACACCGTGACACGAGAATTGTATATATAAGATTATTCTACATACTTTATTTGGTCTAAGGTACATACACGATGTACAGAACATAATAAAAATAAATAGACGTGAAAAAAAAAACGCATTTAAAAAGGCTCTTTTAATGAAACTGATCTCAAACAGAGTCATGGCGTTAATCGCGTGAAGCCTATGTTAGGAGTGGACTGATAAAGGCTGATGATGATAGTATTAATGATAATGATGTTGATAATGATAATGATGATGATGATTGTAAACACAGTCGTAAAGATTGTAATCAGTCATGAGAATGAGTGGAATTTGTGAATGACTTCACCGCAACGCTCGTTCATATATTCCATTCAGCTAAAACAAGTTTCCTGTTTGTTGGAACTGGTTTCCATGAGATAGACTAACTAGATTACTCACTTATGTTGTGATGTCATTTACAAAACTGATGTCATTTTACAGATTACTAACCACGTTAACTTAATCAAAGTTTATGTTACGATTTACGAATAAATGGAAATAAATGAGGCAGATTATCTGCGTAACCTCTGGTTGTGGGAATGCTTTGACTGTTCGTTTAACCTCCTACGCTATAAAAAATACAAATTTATATATCTATCGCTCATGATGCAGACAATTTTTATCACACAAAGTTTCGGCATTTAATCCATGCATTAAATGTTTGGGTGATAATGAGTCATTCAACTTGACCAATGCTTCGATTTTTTTGGATTTTACAAGTGGGAGTCCCTACATAGGCCCAGGAGACTTATCCGAGGTAAGTCTGGAATCTGGATCAATAAGGAAGCTGGATCAACAAAAAATGGCAGTCATAAGAACTGCTGATAAGATTAAAAACTTGCACTTAGAATACACAGTTACAGCAGTTCTTATTTTATGTTGTGTTCCTTGTTTATGTTAAAACAAAATGTCATAATTATTATGACATTTTGTTTAAAATTTTAAGAAAAAAAAATTGAAATGATGATTGAATGGCGTCAAAATGTCACATTAGCATGTCGGTGACGCGAACCTATAGCATTTTTTCCCACCAAAAAGTGCTTAACGTGGATAAAGAAGTTTTAATTTCAAAAAGGTATAATATAATACCTGAATCATAAAAGTTGCCAGTAACATATAATACAAAAGATAAACATCTTGGAAAGGTCCGCGGTGTTTTTAGTTTTGTCCTTACACGTGTTTGTAAACAGTCCAATAAACGCGTGATCTAGCTTCTGGGAATTCGTTGAGACCTAGCTTTATATTTTTAATGCGTACGTCTGTCTGATGGCGAAACAGATTACGCGAGGGTAGCGGGTTGGAATTAGGTATACATCGTAAAGGAGGTATTACTATTTTTTGTTTTAACGTTTAGCAGTGGATGGATAAAGGCTCATAATGATGATGATGATGGTGAGGACGATGATGGTGATGATGATCATGATGATGATAATTATAAAAAATAGGCATACAGGTTTCCTCGCGATGTTCTCCTTCGTGAGCGAATGATGGTCCCATTTCTAGGCACCACAGAGAGGTCACGATCAAATTCGGAATGTCACTCAAAGGGCCGAGCCGACACTCCACACCGCAATACCGTCGGATGAAATGAAACCCCCTGGTGGGGTCCAACATGACTACGCTCACCAGGGGGTATTACCGAAGTGGAGGCGCTAGCTATACTGGGATCCATTCCGCGGTGGCCCCGGCGGCGGCCACGTGGTGTCTTGTCGAAATATGGAAATTATCAATAATAATCCTGTACTATATCTACTCACTTTCTGTAGTCTACGTTCAGCTACAGCGTGTTGGTGAGTCGGAGAGATATTTTTAAGGGTGGTGAAGAGTTTTAAAAAAAAACTAGCCTTTGAACATTTCCCGGTTTCTGAAACGTTGATCAAAATGTATATATCAACTATCATGGCTGTTAATGGTGGTTAACAGGTTAACATACGATTCTAGAGTCAAATTTACAGCTTTTCATTGTAGTGGCTACGTCAACTGACGGGCTGATCTAATTATTAAAAATTTAATTAAAATTTAACCATGCTTCTATTAACTCATTCGACACTTAACAACCGGTTTGACAGTTGATTGATAAATTTTTGCGTTGATCAGCCTTTCGGAAACTCGGGCGTTAATCTGACAACATCAAGCTAAGCCCCAGGGACACACTGGCACGCCATTGGCTTATTGGCTTGTGTCAACTCACATACCATCAACTATTCATAGATTTTCTATTTTCCTCATTTTCTATAAAAAACGGGAAATACAAAATGTCATCATTGCGGTAATTGTCATGCAGAAACACATTTAGGTATTTCGACGAACGTCTTTGTTTTCCCATCACTAGTTTATTGAGGAAAATTAAAACAGATTACATATCATTATGTAATTGAAATAATACGTAGATATATACGGTGTACTGTTTGTACACGTAATCTGACGTATCATGTAATATAGAACCTTTGTTGTGGCTTTAAGATTTACAGTCATGTTATCTGTTCATCCTATTATACCCGCCTAAAGATTAAAAAAATGCTTTGTTTTATGTAAATATGTACGTACAGCGTTAAAGTGAGTTTCCGTTGGCCCATTGGGTGATAGGAACAGGAGGGAACGCATCTGCATAACCTAGTCTGGTGACTACCACGAGGCTCAGACTGCTCCTTTGAATTTCGCGCACGACCCAACCCCCCCGTCAGAGGGGGAGGGGACTCCGACTAATAGTTTAACTTCATCCGCTAATGACTCGTCGAACATATTGGATGTGACTAGCCAAACACTACACTCCAGAGTAGCGCACGCGATATACCGCGCCTCCCTTTCGAATTTTACTAGGTGAGCCATCTGCTCACCTACCTACCGATTAAGCTTAAAGGCCATCAGGTCTAAAAGTCTAGACCTTTCGAAAAAAAGCTCTTTTGTCAAGTCTTTGAGAAGTCAGAGTTCGATAGTAAACATTGAATAAATTTCAAAGATTTCAGTTAATTTATTCGTTCACTAAAATGTTCGCTGTAAAGTGTAAAGCATACTCTACGTCGGGTGTGTAAAAATGTATTTGTAAATAGCATTAAATCCATGAGAGTAAATGAATCATGGTAGTTTAAAATCTCGATCAAGCCAAGTTTCTAAAAGTTAATTTCTTGATTGAGTAATTCTACTTTGTTACTAATATGTTTTTTAAGCTTTTTGTGAAAAAACAAAGCATTGGGTTTATTCCTTTCTCGCGTTGTTTTCATTGTTTTAAAATACAATGGTATCTTTTTACTGTTGAATTTTATAAGTCTTAATAGGAATAGTCAATAGTTCCAGGATTTAATTCCACTCATCGACATTGGTCTTTTTTTTCGAAAGGTCTAGACTTTTAGGCCTGATGGCCTTTAAGCTCGTCGACATTAGAATTCGCCCGGCACGACCGGGGTACCACTCGCTCACATGACACTGGCGTAAATTGACAGCTATGCTGTCGTATCGTGTGGTTTGTGAGTTTCCGGTAGCCAATCAGGAAAAGGAGGATAACCTCTGGTTGTGCTGATGTCGCGATGGTAGACACTACAAGGCTCCGAATGCGTGTTTGCATCTTATGGCATAAAAACTACTAAGAAATACTTTGCCATGCAGATTTGCAGTTATATTTTTTTTATTTGTCTATTAAAACTTATCGGGCAGTGGACATTTAAGGATGATAATCCATTTAAATATCTCGCAGGCTAAGAAAATGTTACGGACGGTTTAAGCGATTAAAAAAGTCTAATTACTAACAGAATTCCTAAACTATAAGGAAAAAGAGATAGTTTTTCCGTATTCTTGATTCATCATCGCATGATGAGGGGTGTTGAGACGTGTTTCCCACGTCGTGATGACGGATGGGTCAGTTAGCGACGTCATGGTCGTCTGAGGTGAGATTACGGTACAGTCAAACTGTGTTGACAGAAATCAACGAGCATGTAACCGCAATTGAGTGGTAATTTATGAATAAAATTACAACTTTGTGCTGCGACGTTCTGAACTCTGATTGGCCAATCGATAGCGATCGATGAACGATTGGCTTATAGAACGTACACACAGATCACTGGCTGGTTGATTTGCTCTTACGTCTGTATAACTTCTTTAGGATCGGGCAATCATTGCAGCCGCTGTAGTGCAGGTGTAGTTAATTTGACTGTTATAGTATAACTATAACTATGTATTTCACTCCTTTTCTTTTTCCTCAGCGAATTTTTAATATTCCGCGACGCTGAACTCATAAATTGTTTCATAATTTCTTGTCACCAATTTATTTCACAAAAGGTACTGCATCTTTGCTGATTTCTATGCTATGATATAGCATTTTTATTTAACTTATTTTTATTTCTATCCACATCATTGCTTGTTTGTCAAAAAGAGAGCAACAAATAATAATAATAATAATATCTATGGACGCTTTAACACCACGTCAATCTAGTCCCGTGCTAAGTTCTCGAAGAGACTTGTGTTACGGGTACCAGACAACGGATATACATACTTATATTTAATACTTTTTATGATTTTTATTATATCATACACAAATTTAATACACATCCATGAACCAGGAACACAGAAATTCTTTTTGTATTCCCTGGCGAGATTCGAACCCGCTACTCCGGCTTGTGCGCCAACGCGCTAACCACTGAGCCACAGAGGTCGTCAGAAGAAGAAATCTTCTTCTTCGTTGCTCTCTTTTTATTCACATGGAACATTTGATTTTTTTTCCAATGATTTCAGACCCCACCCATTCTTTTATCTGTGGTTTCTGTCGTCCGCATAATTTTTTTTTAATTACAAATATAAAAAATCGTTAAATATATAATTTTGTGCTTGTTAGTTTCGTAATACAAAGCTAGATTTTGCATTTCCTCTTAAGATAAAACATTTCATTTTTATATTTTTTTATAATCAATTAGGGTTTGTTTCACAATGTCCTAATAAAGTTCCAATTAAGCTATTTGCAACATATTTACCACATAACTACAACGTTTTTGTTTCACAATTGACAAATAGCAATATTTGGCTAATAAAGTTCCTTGTAAACTATAGGTCGGATCAACTGGCCATTAGCAAATTTATCTGCCACATAAATTAGTTGACAGATATATACGCGGTTGACAGCTTCACGACATTTGACAATTTGACGTGTGTTTTGAACGTTTAATAATTAAGGGATAACATTATATACAATGTCTATGTAAATAAAAGGTATGAAGATGGTATGATACATACATTTAAATTATAAAAACATATTTTCATGTATATTTACAAAATGGAATGTTTTTCTAAAACATATTTATCGTAAAATGGAACTATAAAATGCGAGGTTGCCAAGCCTACTAACCAGTAAGTGCCAAATAGGGATCTGCCAAATAAATTTACAGGGAAGATGATGGTGAAACCCAATCAAGACTAACTAGAAGATTTATGTGTCAGTTAATATATGTGTCATATAGCTATAGGGTACTTTACTAGTATATTGTGAAACAGACCCTTAGAATAATCAGTATTGTTGACGTGCAAATCCAGGCAGGTTTTAGTAAACATTTTAATTATGTATACGACGGGTTATAATAAGCTGACAAAATTCCCGATAAATGGTTGAACATAACAAACAATTTAAAACGTTTTACATTTCCAAACGCAAAAGCTTTGTGAAAATAAATGGCAATGGTTGTTTGTGATCGTTTTATTCGTCCTCTCATATTTACATCAAATCTAATTTAGACGAATATAATATACATGAAATCTAAATCGAGATTTTTAGTTCATTACAAAAACATGGTACATTATTTTTCAGAAAATAATAAGCTGTGGACGTTTCATTATTTGTGACCACTTTGTAACACATTATTTAAATTGGCATTACTTATAGCATATTTTGGCGTTGCTTATACGTAAGTTCTAGAAAATATAGTAAATTGTGTCCACCTGTATGTAATAAGTTTAAAAAGCAGTAAACTTTTGAATTGCCCTATTCATTTTATTTCTTCGTGAATCTCTTTACATGTTGGACTATATTTAATCAGGACTAGTTCCAAATGGAGTGCCGAGGAAAAACCATTAAGCTACACCGTATTGGGGCGATTAATGTAGAAAAAAGCTATTATTGAACCAGGATAGGCTTACTAAATTAATTCGAAGGTAAATAGTGATGGCGTCCTTAGCACGCTGACCGGCTTGGATCTGATCCAACAAATTCATGATTACTTTAAATCGTTCGTTATTGAGGTATATTCATCACTGATATTGGGGTATAATAATATTCAGAACAGACACAGAGACAAACATTTTAAAAATGCTAGTAATTCTATTTTCTGGTTTCTGGTTCTAGGTTCTGTTCATGTTCTGTTACTTAGTCCTCTAAAGCAGTGATTCCCAAAATGGTTCAGGTGGACCCCCAGGGGTCCACCGAAGACTCGAAGGGGGTCCACGATAAGCTTGACAAAAAATGGGGTCCGCAATCGTAAGCATGAAAATGAAAATTGATTTGGTTTCGATAGTGAAGAACCAAAATGTTGGCTAAACTTCTCCTATCAATATTGTTAAGAGCGAGAGAATGTTACTATTATAATGAAAAATCTTTAAACGAGCAATTCTTGAAAAAAAAAGCTCAGCTCAGGGTCCCTGATGCAGGAAAAGTTTGAAAGAGGTCTATGAAACAAAAGAGTTTGGGAACATCTGCTCTAAAGCCAAATCCATGGCAATTATTTATTAATATTTTAGATGTACAGAAAATATATATATATATATATATATATATATATATATATATATATATATATATATATATATATATATATATATATATATATATATATATATAGCTAGCTAGGTAGCTATATCATCATCATCGTCATCAAGAGTAAAGGCTCTTAGGCTAACAGCATAGCATGCCGAAAAAAAACTAAAGACGTATTTACATGATATTTTTACATGGACGTCACTCGCAAATGAAAAATATTACCTCAGATACCTAGTATGTTATTTTCATCACAATGTGCCTTATAACAGAAATAATTGTTCCGGGAAACGTCGAGAAGGTTCCATTGATACGCCCACAGGCATCAACCCCCGAGGTACCCCGGATCTACAAGCAACAGGGCACTTCGACGGCTAGTCAGTCCCTCAGGGGACCGACACCACCTCCACAGTGCGGTTGTTCCGCACCACAGAACAACCACTCCCAACGTCGGGACAGTACGATAAGGTGAGGTTCCCATCCTCACCTCTTGCCCCCTGTTCTTTTGTCCATTTCATGATACAAAGAGCCCCCTCGGCTCAATCGCTTCGCCCAAGGTGTTGGGGTCACCCTGGGCTACTGAGCCCCACCGCCACGACAAGGCCTGAGCCATGGTGGGGAATCTGAATCGACTAGTCTGATTGTAAGTGGTCAATGAAGTGACAATAATTTTTTCTCAATTCTAGGATTCTCATAGGCCACTCCAAAGCAAGTTGGTTATGCGTTGCCTATCCTAAGATGGAAGATAAAAATATTGGTTGTCTGTAAGGTCGGTTTACGGACGGTAGTTTGACGTGACAACATCAAACATTACATGCAGCACGAACCAAACTGAGTCGATCGCTCGAGCCGATCATGTCTCTCTCGTTCGTGCCGCGCTCTCGCTTTCGGAACGCTACATGACGTCATCTTTTTCGTGCATGCTGCCCGTAATATCGAGCTGTTAGACGTTGTCACGTCAAAAGATCTGTCTAAACTACCTAGGGAGGCTTATGTTCAGCTGTGGACGGATAATTGCTGATGATGATGATAATGATGATGATGATGCTACTAGCACAATCAAGTATCAACACAGCCAAAACTATTCAATAAAACACTCAAAGTTTTGGTGATAATAAATGTTAATAAATAAATTATAGCAAAGCTGTATAATCAAATCAAATCAAATCAAAAATATCTTTATTACGTAGGTACAACTTGTACACTTGAAATAAGTCAAAACATAAGTAGTCAATAAGTAGTAATAGTATAAAAAAAAAAAAAAAAAAAACTCGTTTGAGATGCAGGATCCCCTAAGAAAAACGAGAAAAAAACTTAGGGGTTGCTCTTTTGTCAATAAAATGAGTACATAATATTTTATAAATACAACATGTAACATCATATCTTAAGAGTGAGTGTCTTATTCCCAAGGTGTGGTATCTTCAATAAATCTTTTATTTCGTAATAGGCTTTACCACACAAACGTTCCTTAACAATTTTCTTAAATTTATTAATGGAAAGATTTTGAACATTTTCTGGGATCCTATTGTAAAAACGTATACATTGTCCCATAAACGAAGTGCTAACTTTATTCAGTCTAAAGAATGGAACATTTAATTTATTTTTGTTTCTAGTATTTATATTGTGGTTGTCGCATTTTTTTACAAATTCATTAATATTTTTACGGACATACATCACATTAGCAAATATGTATTGAGAATAATGCTTGCCTAAGCGTGGAATACGAAGCTCCCAGACACGATGGAGTGGAGCTGAAGGTTCGTCTCACTAAGTCTTAGGAGATGGCCAATGTATGAATATAAGACAATGTCATAAACAGCGAACCGATTACCGACTACTACCATGGTAGAAAATAGTAAGTAAAAAGAAAAACGCACACATGTTTACCTCAATCAAGGTATTTAAGAAAAAGAATCAATTTCCTCAATATTTTAAAACAGTTTTATTTTTTATAGCGTAGGAGAACAAATGAACAGTCGAATCCTTTTGGCGACTATCGAGGCCCATTAACATCCATATAACCAGAGGTTATGCAGATGCGTTGCCCCCCTTTTCCCTATCCCCCCAACGGGCCACCGGAACTCACAAACCGCACGAAACGCGACAGCATAACTGTCACTTTACGCCGGTATTATGTGAGCGAGAGGTACCACCCCGGTCGTGCCGGCCCAATTCGGCTACAAAGCAGCATGGCACTACCTAATATAATACATACTCCGAGTATGGAGACCGCGTTTAGGTAGACGAAGTCTTGGCTATTAACCAGGCGGGAAGATCTCCGTGCAGTGACAGGTCCGTGTTGGATGCGAGTGGCAAGGGATCGACCGTCATGGCGTTCACTGAAGGAGACTTATGTTCAACAGTCGACGGATAAGTCTGATTATACTAGACTCATAATTTTCTACAGCTGAAGTATTTGATTTTAGCGCGATGAAAGCGACAAGTATGTTTGACAGCAAATAAAATGGAATGTTCTTTTTATTTTTAAATTGTCTATTTCGGGCCGGGCGTAACCGCGGGAGCAGCTAGTATACGCGTATAGTTTACAAATAACACTTCCCAGAAATAATTGTCGTTTATTTCGATCACGGTGCGCCGGCGCCGACTCGCGCGACGCAATTATGAACTTTTGCGTAACTATTTCTCCCGCTATGAATCACTCGCCTGCAACGAGAATTCTAATTGGCAAATCTCATATGCAATGATGATCGATATATTAAGAGTGTTGCCAGCTATTAATATCTACTATATATTAATATTTCGACTCGCAGTCTGACATCTGCAAGACCTGAGAACTTTGTCAAAGAGAGTCATTCAAATGGCTGATGCCACAGAGTACGGACTGCTCCCCTCTTCATTATAATTGCCAATTAGACAACTCATGAAAATTTATCTGCATAACACTAAAACGACTCATATTGTCTCGTTGTCTTGTCTGCGGATGTCTGTTGCAGAGTTTTTTTTATTGCAAGTGAAATGTTTAAACTCTAATGTGTAAGGAACTTTTATAAATATACAGCTAAATGGTGAACTCACGAAAATCTTTCATGTCTAAGCTTTATAGAGTGCGCGCCAAGTTCATTTGAGAACCATCTCTGCTTTTGAAAAGTGCCTGAGAATCTCGAAAGGCGGCAAATAATAATGGCGTCATGATTAACAAGTGATATATTTTAAATTCAATTTGTCTAAAACTGCTACTATTCTTCTCATTTACCTTTAAAAAGGGTATGGTATGAAGAAGCTGTAGTAAGGATCTTCAGCAGTTTTGAACTGTTATTTACAGCTAAAAGTTGACACTTTTTCAATATTTCTATTATAATATTATGTATTATATTATAGTAATCGTTACTTATATACCTACTCAATGCTTTTGTCATACGAAGTTTCCAACGCGAAGCTAACTTCAATATTTCAATATTGGCAACACCGCAGTTCATTGTTATTGGCCACTCGTAGCCAGCGTATTGTCATTAGTCCTAAATTAACATGCTCACCGATTGATTACTAATTGGATAATTTAATTATCTTTAATTTATTATCTAGTGGTATAACTCAGGCTGTTGTTAAGCAATTAAAGATGATAAACCGTAGTAGTAAAAAAAAGTAGAACCGAATTACATATAATATTTTTTAACCTAGGGACTCTTTTCCACCACGTTAATCTCAAGTCAAGTCCTCAAAGAACTTGTGCTACGGGTACCAGAAAACGGAAATGTATAATGCTTTTATTTTAAACATATATTTAGGATTTTTGCCAGAAGTTCCAATGGATAATACAATAATGATAATCCTTATATAAATGACTAGTAGCGCCCAACGGTTTCACCCGCGTACTTTCGTTCCCGTGGGAGTATGGGGATAAATTATAACATATTATGTGTTATTCTGATGTATAAGCTATATTATTGTAAAGTTTCATTAAAATCCATTCAGTAGTTTTTACTTGAAAGAGTAACAAACATTCATACTCACAAACTTTCGCATTTATAATATTAGTAGGATTATATATACTTCATTTCTTTTTATTTGATTCTGCTTATTCCTTCTGCGAATATTTGCTGTTTACATTAAGCATATATTGCAAGTAGCGGAATAGAGCATCAAATTCAACATCAAACTCCGCTAATTTTGTGCTGCAGTGCTATGCCGCTACTGCGTTCATATTGGTCGTCTCATGGTCATTGATGGGTGATTGGCCGGTAGGACGTACACACAGATCATTGGTTGATTTAATTGCCATTTCATCAGTTTTATGACTCACATTTTACGGGTCTATCCATTTATATGTTCGGTGGCTGTGTAATAAAGATGTGTAATCTTACGCATGTAGATAGACGTCACATTATTTAAGCTAGTTTGCTTGTTTAATTTGAAATAATAATGTAGTCTAGCTCACAATAAATAACATCGCCAATCATATTATGAATCGCTCGGCGCCTATTTTTGGAGCTCTTAACTCCTGACGTCGGCTCCTGCGTCACAGCAAACGCCGAAGGTCAACGGAAGCTGGTCACGAGCTGGTGACTCTTCTTGAGGAAAAAATGTCTGACGAGTGTTTACTCAATGAATACGTCAATACCTTACGTTGTGAGAGCTATTATTTACGAAATACCAATGGGCAAAATGTAGTGCGTAGCAAAAGAGGATAATAATAGTTTTTTTTTTTTTATTATAGAAGCAAAAGCGCGTAATAGAGATAAAAAGAATAGTAAAAAGTTATCAAAAGGCTTATTTTAAGAGACACTTCACAGTTTAGCTTTTAGGAATGCAGTGTGCTGCATCTCAAGCAGGAATCGCGAGTTCAAATACCATAAGAATCCTAAAATTTTATGACTGATACCAGATACTTCAGTTAAGATCGCTAAAGACAGGACGCGGTGGCGCCATCTCGTATCGGAGGCCGTGATCCACTTTGGGTCGTTGAGGCAGCGAAGTTAGTTCAAATACTGGGGTGGTTGGTCATATTTAACCTATTTTCTGATCCATTACTTTAATCAGATAATTAATTAAAAATGTGTTTATCCTACTAATATTATAAATGCGGAAGTTTGTGAGGATGTTTGTTATTCTTTCACGCAAAAACTACTGAATGGATTTTGATGAAACTTCATAATAATGTAGCTTATACATCAGATTGACACATAGGCTATAATTCATCCCAATATTCCCACGGGAACGCGGGGCGCTGTTATACTATATTATACAAATGCGAAAGTATGTAAGTATGGGTGGATGGATGTTTGTTACCTAAAAAAAAATATTTCTCAAGAAAGGCTGAAAAATTACTATACAGTAAACAGACAAACAGAATTAAAACAAACATATTATATTAAGACAATTATTGAACACAATATTGGCAACAAAGAAACAATAAAAATACTACTAAATGATTGAGGCAGCGGCGTGTCTCACAAAAAGGTAAGTCCTTGGCTTTCGGGACCATTTTTTTTCTTTTATGGGTTGATACTTTACTTTTTATTAAATACAAGTACATTTGTTATTTAATTTACTTACAAAATAGCTTCATCATCATCAGCCTTTATCCGTCCATTGCTGAACATAGACCTCCCTCAATGAACGCCAAGAAGCAACTGGCAAAGGATCGGCCTTGCCAGTTGCCACTCGCATTCAACACTAATTAAAAAATTGCTTTTTAATAATTATTCTATGTAACAATAAATTTGCTGTTTATTCTCTAACAAATTCTGTTTACGAACGTTCATTTATACGTAACAATCGGTCATGAATATAAACGAGCAATAAGTACTAAAGTCTAGACGCAGTCATAAGCTGCCATTCCTAGGGCGCAAGACAAATTACCAACATCGCGAGAACGCCTTGATAGAAGTATATTCACTGTCTATCTCTTCTAGATAAAGCAAGGCACATTCGTTTAGCTGAAGAAACAGCTAATATACGAGTGGTCATGTAGGCAGGAGATACTTACAAACTATGTTGCGATCTCTACTTAAATTACCTTATATTTATAAAATGCCTATAAAAATAACAATTGTCGTGTAAACTAAACAAGGTTAAAATTTAATTTCTTTACTTAATATTGTCTGCAGCTTCGCCTGCGTTAACTAAGATTTACAACAGCATCTTACGACACTTACACTGAAAGAATCATTCAAATCCGACCAATAGTTCCTGATTAGCGCGTCCAAACAAACAGACTCTTCAGCTTTATATATTTTTGTTTATTATATTATAAGATGTTCAATTATACTATATGTATATGAAACAAATTTTTTAAAATAATAATCTACCAATATAAATAGTAGCATGAAGAGCGAACAGAAGCGGAGAATGCGCGGAGCGATTTTTTTCGGCACCCATGCAGACAGACGCGCGCATAACACCGGCAAAACAAATGACGAAGGGAACTTCGTGTTTCGAAAGTAAATCGTGTGATATTCGTCCCAGTGGGCGGGTGTAGTGGAAAATACGTAGAAATACACACCCGGGCTATTTGGAACGCACTTCCTACAATTTGTCGTGGGAAGGGACCGCCGGATGTAACTGTTGCATGCCAGGGGTGCTCAATTCTCGTGAAATATAAAAACAGTTAGGTGGAAATATGATTTTTTTAATTCACAAAACAGGGGAGAGGAAGAATATGTGAGGGTTACAATTATGAAATTGTAGTTTTTTTAATGAACTTATCGGAGTGGGAGAGTATATTTTAGTTTAGATTTACATTGATCTTAATATTGAAGTATTAATAATTGCGGTTATCGCCATTTTGTCATAAAATACATGGAAATATCACTATAGTCGTTTATCACTAGTCAGCTAACATTGCTTGACTTGGGAATCAGCCCTGCTAGTAGTGGCCGTACTTCGTAAATGACATTAAGGATACTTATTGATTAATGAGAATGATTACTAGGGTCATTCATTAAATGCTTCTGAGATCGGTCGAGCACGACTCGTTTTAAATAAAACAACACTTTTCACGAGAGTATAAACGAATAATATAGCATTAAAAAATGTGGTGTCGTGGGACACCAGGTAGGAACGAAGTTCCTTCGGCTAAAGAGAAAGGTATTGTACACTACTCGCTTGTGTATGCGACTGTCGCGCCTGCGCACGTCTCATTTAACGCTTTTTATTCCACGCACTTTTTTTACGGTTTTACTATCACATTTTTTTCAGTTCGTCGCGCAGCAAAATCCCTATCCCCTCCAAGCCGTAAGGAACTTCGTTCCAATATGTGTTATTGTTTTTAACTATGAATTCTAATGTTAGGCTAGAGGTTTCACAATTACCAGCGTCCCGACACCAGAAGTTCCGTCCGTCCCGTCAGTTTTTATTTCATTAAATGACTACTCGAAACAAAATGTTGCTAACCCCTGAATATAATACGGTGAGTGCGCGTCAGTGCGGGTTCTATGAAGCGGGCGGAAACGCTGCAATTTACCCACGCGTCCACCGTACAGCCTGAACACAACCATTTGTTATTGTTATACAGGTGCTAGCTAGTAGGAGATTCGTTGGAAGTCAAGAATTATACGGGGAGAGAGAGCTGTTGTATGGGTGGCCACGAATAAGTGATTTGGCCGAATAAATAATACCGAATATTCTGCAATGCTGTCGGCCGAAGCGCCGAAGATTCAGCACTAAGTGCGTGCTTGTCGAACGTAAAAAATAATAATACGACAAATAAGATAGATTTTTATTTAAAAACAATTTGCTTAAATAGAACCTGTAGGGATATTTTGTAAGGTCGTTTTCGAATTTCGACAGCGGAATCCGCGGTGATATGACGAATTTGTCAAATTTGTATTCTTTAAAACTTTACTTTCTATCTATATCAATAAAGTTCGCTTTCGAAGTGACGTAAAGTGAGCTCTCAGGTGAAGCTCGATATCGAAATGGTTTCTTACAGAATAGCGGGACTGATCCTTACAAGTGGTGGTCACTGGTCAGCAAAAAATGAAAAAAATATCTAAACCTTTCGAAATTTGCTAAAATTTATCTTTCTTCTCCCGGGAGTCGCGCTTATAGTGAGAGGTTGTTTTCTGATACTGATATCATTTACGATGAAAAGCGTAATCGTTTGCTACCATAAAATGCTGAAAAGCTTGTTTTTATCTTTAATTTTACTTATTAAAATATTGTAATTTGGAAATAAATACATATCTTGAGTAATATGATTTCTTTATCCATGATTTGGTAATCGGTGTTCGGCCGAACAATAAGTACTATTCGGTCGAATAGGCCGAATACAGAATAGTAGCCGAATATTTGTGGCAACTCTATCTCATACTTCGCTCATGATTCGCTTCGTATACCTTGAGATGAGCATGAGCATACATGAGCATTGAAAGGATGGGCAATGTCCGTACACCGTGCAATTTTTTGACGATTATTTAATGAACTTTAAATTCATTAAATAATATTCTCCTCTTACAATAATAAAATAATTTTTCAAATAAGTACCAAATACCTCTATGTGTACCTCTTTACATTATCTATTTAAAACATCTGTCTAAAAGAACGATTTTGAAATTATAAATTCTTGTTTTTTTTGCATTGAGAGCTCAGTATTTTATAAGTCTTTACAAGATATACAAATGATTTAAAAACAAAAATCACAAAATAATATTTCTAAACATTGAAAAATTTCAAGTATAATACTAATAACCAATACATAATAATAATATAAGTGATACGCTATAAAAACATAAAAAGAAGAATTGTACATTGAATACAACAGAATTGAAACTAAAAGCTAAGAAATGGCTTTCTGTGGCGGTCCTTGCTTTCCACAAAGTGGTCCTTGTTTTGGCCCTTGTGGTCCAACCCCGTGTAATCACCCGTGCCCACCGAGATGTTTCGGACCATGCGCTCCTTGCGGTCCGAACTCAGGATCGTGTGGTCCATGCCCCAGCCGCTGTGGATTCAGCCCATGTGGCCCTTGCGGACCGTGTCCACGTCCCAGTGGACCATGTTCAAGCCCTTGTGGACCAGGCGCCTGTGGACCATGCCCGAGCCCGTGTGGACCAAATTCCTGTGGACCATGCCCGAGACCTTGTGGACCAAATTCCTGTGGACCATGCCCAAGCCCTTGTGGACCAGGTCCATGTGGACCATACTCAAGCCCCTGCGGACCATGCGCTAGCCCGTGCTGACAATACCCTAAGCTTCAAGCCAAGCCGGGCCTTGTATCGTCGGTTTTATTGAGTTTTCTAAGTGATATACGACATTTGTTTGTGATTTTTTTGTTTGGTGTAAAAATATAATAAATGATATAAGAATACTAATTGTTATTAATTTTTACTCTTTGACATAATGGACGGTAAATAACTATAATATTTTCCGCTACGTCCACATTTCTGCCGTTCCCGCGCTGCCACCGCCTTTTTTTCCAAAGGTCTAGTGTTTCCCAAACTCTTTTGCTTTATGGATCCCTTTGAAACTTTTCCTGCATCAGGTGGACCCCTTACTGACCTTTTTTTTTGCTCGTTTAAAGATCATTATTAATTTTCCTGGACCCCCGGCTTACGATTGTGGACCCCCATTTTTTGTCACGCTCATCGTGGACCCCCTTCGAGTCTTCCGTGGACCCCCAGAGTCCACGGACCACTTTGGGAATCACTGGTCTGGACGTCTAGGTCTGATGGCCTTTAAGCTCAATGGGTAAGTAAGTGGAGCATATTCTGCTAACCTACCTCACCTAGTAAAATTCGAAAGGGGGCGCTCCCCGCCGTGCCCCGCGGCGGAAAAAAGCAGCAGAAACAACAGTAAGGCCTCTGCCTCGAATTTAGCCGCTACGTCCACATTCGTAACCAAATTTTCGTAACTGGTTACGAAAAAGGAAATTTTTTCCCTGTTTCGTAACCAGTTATGAAACAAGACTTTTTTTTTCCATTTTCATAACCAGAGCCTCTTAGTCATGTATGGCCTCCTGGTACTTTTTCCTGGAACAATGATTTGTATTGTGAATACATCTTTTAAGGCCTCGCCCTCGAATTTAGCGGGCAGCGCGGCGGCGGCGGTGGCGGTGCGGGCAACGTAGACCCGCGCCGCTGCCGCTCCGCTGTTTTCGAAAACCGGTCCATTTGATTTCTATTTTCTACGCAAAGATCCTGTGGCACCCGCGCTGCCACCGCCGCCACCCAGCTGCGCGCTAAATTCGAGGGAGAGGCCTTACTGTTCTTAATTAATTCAAACATTATTTTGGTAATTTTTTGTACTTTTATCCTGGAGAGGAAGGTAAAAAATAACGGAACCACTTTTTTGTGTCAGCATTGTAACCGTGGATACATATAATTGTGTTTGAAAGGTGGTGGGCAAGTTGTGCCTCTGGGTTGTGTGTGGTCTCCTGGTACCTTTTTCACTGGATCAATTGGAAACAGGGAAAAAATTTCCTTTTTCGTAACCAGTTACGAAAACTTGGTTACGAATGTGGACGTAGCGAAGAATTTTACTATTGAAATATCCTTAAACGAGCAAAAAAAAAGGTCAGCAAGGGGTCCACCTGATGCAGGAAAAGTTTGAAAAGGATCCATAAAGCAAAAGAGTTTGGGAAACTGGTCTAGACCTTTCGAAAAAAAAAGCGGTGGCAGCGCGGGAGCGGCAGGATCTTTGCGTAGAAACATGCTTTGGAAATAATCAATTTGCTTGGTATACTTTATAGAAAAAGTAATAAATTACGATATTTTTTTGACAATAATTTATTTAGGTACCCAAAAACATTTTTACACAGAAGACAGTTCCACCACTCAGCACTACAAAGATAATTAATAGGACATTGGACTGCAGCAAGGACCACAAAGACCACCTTCACACCCGCCGACACCTCCATGGCCGCACCCGAAGAAGGAAGCAGCGGTGCCACTACGCGCCCTGTAAAAAAAGATACAATAATATGTATAGAAACCGTACAGACTCTAGAACATTGGTTGGTTAATTCCACCACTTTACAAATCAACATACAATGAGATCCCTTTTTTTTAATGATTTGACCCGTGCTCAGCAGTGGGACATAGTAAAGAAGTAGGTATATCTTATTTTTAAAGCGTATTCATGTATACGTATTACGTAGTACATGGAGGGTTATTCCACTTCTTTTACATATAAATGCTAGTAAGTAGTCTAAATTGCAAGTAGCACCAAATCAATCAGGCATTCACTAAAAGATAATGTATGAAATATAAACACATAAGTAATATAATATATTATACAGTACATGCATACTAGAACTAGTAAAAAATTTCCATCAGAAATTTTTTATAAGTAATAAAAAAATTGGTTGTCTCTCAAGTCGGTTTACGGACGGTAGTTTGACATGACAACATCAAACATTACACGCAGCACGAACCGAAATGAGCCGATTGCTCGAGCCGATCATGCCTCTCTCGTTCGTGCCGCACTCTCGCTTTCGGAACTCTACATGACGCCATCTTTTTCGTGCATGCTTCCCGTAATCGAGTTATTTGACGTTGTCACGTCAAAATATACATTTTTTTTTTTTTTTTTTTTTTTTTTATTTATTTCACTTTATACATACATTTGTTATTCATATCAATCAATCGCCAAACTGTTCAAGCAGTTTGTAGGCGTTCCGCTCAAACTAATACATTTTGTATGTAATACTCTAATACAATTATTTTGTAACTTTATATAATATACATATTAATTACCCTTTAACTTTATATAATATACATATTAGTTACCCTTCTTAACTATAATATTACAAGAACCAAAATTACAGAAATGTTAACAACAGTAAATACCCAAGTAATTCTCACACACAATGTACTTACATTATTTAGTATAGCCAAACTCTTCTTTTAATTTTTGTTTCAATCTATTTTTACACTTTATTTTCTTTTCTTCTCTAAGTAATTGATATTTATTACATAGCTTTGGTACTATATATTGTCTAGTTCTTTCTCCATAATAATTACTAACCCTTACAGTCTCTAACTTTCCTTTTTTTATTGATCTGGCACTATATTTATATATTTTATTTATTTTAAATTCCTCTTTATAGTATGTTTCTATTGCTATCAAATATCTTACTTTTTCATCTACAGGTACAATTGCAAATTCCGAAAATAATTTATTATAATCATCCCTATATTTAATCCTTAATTTTTTCTCACTCATTATTTTTAAGAATCTTAGCTGTATCTTTTTAATTTCTTCTATATAAGTTTTAAAAGTTAATCCGTAACAACTTAGCCCATAACTAATATATGACTCCACTAATGCATAGTAGACCATCAGCAGAGTATGTTTGTCAATTATTTTTTTGAGGATATAAAACTTACTGAGTACTGACCTTAGTCTGTTACACACCAATTCTATATGTGGCCTCCAGCTAAACTTATTGTCTATTATCAGACCTAAATATTTAAGTTAATGTTTATCGATTATTCATCAAGTTATTCTAATTCCTGAGTTCCTGCAAAAGATTTGAAGGTATTTTATTAGCATCAACGTACCCATGGAGGAAACCAATGTCTCCGCATGGTGAACAGCAGTTAGCACCGAACGCGTGAACGCATGGAGGGCCCACAGCGCACACCAAGTCGCATCGGTTACCAATGTACCCGCATGGTCCCGGCATGGGCCCTTGGCAACCAACACAGCAATTCCTTACTGGCATGTCTGTAAAAAAGCGTGTCATACAAAATAGAATAGAAGAATGAAACATTTTATTTTCTGCACATAATATCTTACAATTTATCCTGTGTCTTTTTAATGTTCAAATTAAATTAAAGATCTTTTTGATTATTTAGTCTGAGATTTGATACAATATATTTGTATCTTTGAATAAAAATTGAGTTTTTAATATTTTTACCCGATGCATATTGACAGTAGCGTGCGCTCCACAAAAATACAAAGGGGTCGCATTAAAATGAAAAGGACTCTGTTGAAGTCAGCATAAATATATTTTGGAACAGAGTTTTGGCTTAGTATTGTATAATTAAGCTTTTTATTTGTAACATAAACAGAAATATACTATTACCTTTGGGCTTTGACCTATTTTCTATTAAAGAATGAGAAGATTTTCGGTCTTCTATCACAAAAGTTAAAAAAATGTATTTAATAAAAATAGGAAATACAATTATTGTTGGTTTTTTAGTTTATTAAATTTCCTCTAACACTATTTAATTTATTAAATGTAAGCCATCTTGTAAACTGTAAACTAAAATTTATGCGACTTCGATAAAATAAAGAAAAGAAAATCGTTTGACAAATCTACTAATATTTTTTGTATCTTTAAAGAAGTTTTATTTACTATGTATATAATATTATAACAGCATAGCAGTTGCCTTTTTTTTCTTTATCGCCGGGAAATGCGCGTAGGCATCCCGCGGGAGAGTGGGTCTCCCCAGGCGGGTATGTGGGACTCGCTGCGCCCGAAAGATGGTAAGTGGACGCAGCTCTACTCACTAAAACCCTGCGAGTGCTACCAATACCGCCTTTGGTGAGGTGCCCCGGATCTACAAGCAACAGGGCACTTCGACGGCTAGTCAGTCCCTCAGGGGACCGACGCCACCTCCACAGAGGGGTTGTTCTTCACAACAAAACAACCCCTCCCAATGTCGGGACAGTACAATGAGGCGAGGTTCCTGTCCTCGCCCCTTGCCCCTGCCCTTTTGCCCATCTCTTCTTATAACAGGGGTACAATAGGGATGTTGACTATTTTTTTTTATTGATTTTATTTGATAGATATACTATAGATAAACACGAAAAAAATCCTTTTGTAAAGAAATATGTCCAATTTTAACAAAAAATTAAATAAAGAAAAATAGTTTTTAAAATTGCCCTTGAAATGCTCCAAGCGTCATTACGTCACACACCGCATACTGAGCTCGCGCTATGTTAGGTGAGTTTGTACTTAGCTCAATGTGCAGTGACGTCATCGCTTTATTGGCGTTTACAGTCACGTGATCATGCATGATAAATAACGCATTTTAAATTAATTTTTTAAATTTTAAGACAAATAAGTAGACTTTTAAAATGTTATTTTAGGTTTTCAAATAGTGTTTTTAATATGTAAAACATAACTTTACATGAATTTGTAACATGTGTCAACATCCCTATGAGCCCCATCGGCTCTATTCGCTTCGCCCAAGGTGCTGACTCACCCGAGGCTACTGAACCCCACCGTTACGACAAGGCCTGAACCGTGGTAGGGGCATAGCAGTAGCCTGGTCTAGTCCCAAGTAAACTCGATTATGGTCGTAGACGATTGTCGATCAATTACAACGATATTCGTTTGCCAGTTACTAAATAAATTATGAATTATCATAAAAATTTACTGAGCTCATGTATAAGCTATTATTATTTATTATGCGTTTGACTTGTTTACTAGGGCGTTGGATATTATAGAATTGTACTACGTGTATTCAATTTTTGAAGAAACAAATAAATAAATAGATATAACGTATATAATATCCTGACACAGCTACTGACTTATTGGCTTATCATTAGTATTTATATCAAACGACTTTATATAGAGACTTAAGTAATCGAGAAGGAAGCCATAATATACCTACAGTGAATTTTAATATTGTTAGTATTTTGCAAAGCACAGTTAAGTTTAATAAATACTAGTATCAATCTATCAAAGGTCGATTGAAGAGGTTTCTTCGACATTTTCACCACTTTTTAAAGGAAATTTGAAGCCAAATCAAAAACAATTTCTCGAAGTTTCAGTTCACGCGTGACATTTTTTCTGGATCCCTATGAAAATCGCTATTTTTTTACATTTATTTGCCATCAGATCCTGGTAGTCATATAGTAGATATCATTAAAGAGTATTTGTATGTTAAAAAAGCATTTTCACATTTTAGAATTACAAATTAAAAATATTTTAAACGTCACGTACATTCTTTACCATTTCAGATTTCTCCAAAGATAACGATAGAAACGTGAATAGAAATATAAAAAAAAGGAATTTTACCAAAATTTTCTGTAATCCAAGATGTCTGCCTGTGGTACTCCGTGGTGCGGTCAGGTGGCAGGCGCACAGTATCCTGCCCCGTTCTGTGGACCCTGCTGCGGTGTTTGTGTGGGACCCTGCGGACGACCCTTCGGGACCTACAGTTGGCGTTTCAGACCTTGCTGATAAACTGTTTGTTGAAATAAAATCTCGCTAATCTCTTTTATTTCATTTTTGTATATTTTAATATTTCATTGTCATTATTTTATATCATTACATCGCTATTATATGAAACTATATCTTGTAAGTATTTTTCAATTATCATATTAAGGGCCTGTTTCACAATCTACCAGATAAGTTCCGAATAGGCCATAGAGTAATTTGATACTACGGAAAGAATAGGCTATCGCCTATCGGCAACATATTTGACAGATAGAGTATGGAGTATCTTTCAAATATCTGTCAAGTGTGTTGCCGATAGCCTATTCGGAACTTATCTGGAGATTGTGAAACAGGCCCTAAGTGACACCCATGAGCGTAATCTGAACAACTGAACTGAAGTTTACCTGAACAACGAAACCTTCCGTCCGACTCATCGGACACGGCTATTTCGGTGCGTACCTGTCGGGTGGCCAGGCGGGAAGCTGACGCCAGCTTGTTACGATTGCTGCGCCGTTGAGAACCCAGGCCCGGCATACCCTAGAGCACGATCTCGTGTGGTGTGCTACATGCACGAGAACGTTGACACCTGGCAGGTGGCGATCACCTTCTGTGCCCTTCTGTGTAGTCATCAATTCGCAGAACGAGACAGATGACGCCATGTCTGTCCAACTCCATCGACGTAGAACGCGAGTGTGAAGGAGGCGCTATGTGCATCTCCTATATCCTGTCTAACGGAACTCGAGGAGACTGGGTTCTTGTTCACAGTTCAAGGATAAAAAATCCGGTTTTCCTCTGGTTGGCGAAGCTTCCCAATGCTAGGATTATTAGAAGACCACTTACCCACCTGTTAATATTAGTCAAATCCGTGAACTCCATTTAAACGGCTAAAAGCAACTCGCAAAAATTATAATACAGTAGACAGGCGCCGTGACACAGTACAGTAGAAAGGCTCCTTACGCAATAAATAAGGTTGGTGGTTCATGCAAATGAACGCGCAGAGCCCTGCCAAAAACAACCGATAGGTACTTTATGAAATAAGCAAATTTATTTTGCAATTTTGATGTCTCGTGGTGGCACTTTCCACTAGTAATAGACTCAAGATATTATACTACAAAGTAAAAAAAGTAAAGTTTCAACCCTTATAATATTTTCCTACTGATAGGCACGGGTCCTCCTCTAAATCAGACGAGGAGGGTAGCGGGCCATAGTTAACCGATCCGCTGGTCCAGTGGGTTGGTGAACTTCACATACCTTCAAAGACTTTCAATCACATCAGGCATGCAGGTTTCCTCACGATATTTCCCTCCACCAGTGTGCGAACGATGGTCTCGTGTTTGGGGTGCACTTAGAAATTTAGAAAAATCATTTCAAGGCACCCACGATGGGTCAGGATCGAACCCGGAACCTCTCGCATATGAGCCGAGTTCACCCACCACTGGACCATCGTCGCTCGGTTAAGATATACCTATGCAATTATTGCAATCAGATAATAATTGTTTGATCTCAACATATTATAATGTAGAGATCAAACAATGTCAATGTTTAACATTTTATTTTTGGGGATAAACACTATGGTTATAACATGCAACAGTAGATGCTAGTGGAAATAGTAGCACGGTCCGACCGGAGGACAGCAGCATCCCTGGACACACGGCATGCTGCACCTGGTCACTGGAGGATCACAGCCCCCGGGGCACCTGGCGAACGAGCCGATATTGAAGTCGCGGTAGCAACCAAATTACTCTATGGTAGCAACCATATTGATAAGGCATCTTGGTTTTCACTTGACAATTTAAATTTTTGGTTTCAATAAATAAATAATAGATTTTCTGAAATGTCAATTCCGAGTACAGCTGTTTTTCTTTTTAATACACGACAGTTCTTCTAAGTATCGCTTCAAAAATTTTTGTTTACTAATATATATTTACTTGACCCTTCCATTTCTGAGTATTTTAGCATCAATGTGTCGTACTTATTTTCCATTTTATTTTATCTTTTACTATAAGTAGTATTTTGATTTTCTAACTTTTACTATTACAGTAAATAAGTGGAAAATGGTGCCCTTTTGCAAAATACATATGTCTATTGTCCTGCCGTATGATTATGCCATTTTAATCCCGTTCTTATTTTTTTTATATAGCATAGGAAGGCAAACGAGCTCTCGAAGTCTTTCGGCAACTATCGACGGCTATCTAGTCACGCGGTAGCGTGTCAAGCCAAGTTCAGCTGGCGAGCAGCACCGTTAAACATTCACACGCCAGATGGGCTATCGAAAACTCAAGTACCACACGAAACGTGACGACATAGCTGTTAGTTTACGATGGTTATGTGG
Source organism: Lycaena phlaeas (assembly GCA_905333005.2). Classification (NCBI taxonomy): domain Eukaryota; kingdom Metazoa; phylum Arthropoda; class Insecta; order Lepidoptera; family Lycaenidae; genus Lycaena; species Lycaena phlaeas. The sequence goes on from HG995175.1 coordinate 13,329,595, forward strand.
TAGCTGGAGGTACCAACCCGATCATGAAATGATCATGCATGAATGATTTAAGTATAACATGATCAACATTCAGTTTAGCAAAGATAAAATATCAAATCATCTTTTTTCTAAAATAATATTTATATGATATCTATATATTAATACTCTTTTTAGTATATGCTATTAAAAATAGGCTGGTGATGAATTTTTTTTCTTTGAGATGGACATGACATTTTCGTTATTTTAGTGGATTATTCAGAGCTCCATAGTTGTTTAGATCTTTAGAAATTAAATTTTAAGTATATTACATCTACAGTACTATATAATAAAATAAAATGAAGGTATACTATGGGGGATACGTGGGGGGCGCCCATAGTGGGGGATACTGTCTGTATTCATGCAATACCTGCTACAACTGTGGATCGTGTTAGATTGTGATCAGGGTACTAAAATTATTTTACTAAAACTAAACTAGAACATAACTGCCACTACCGTACTCCCTAGTTTGTTGTGATTGCATCACGCTAACTTACGAAAACTTACTACATCTTCTAGGGTGGAGACAGGAAGGAACATCTCTGTGTATGAAAAATGTCCGTAAAAACTAATCAATACAACAACTATGCTCACAGTTTATCCATTATTCGGGCACAACGCTCTTCGCTATTGCGGTAGGTATTGAAAACTCTTCCATTTTATTTCGTTTTTTTATTTTTTTAATTCACACTATATAATGGAATTACGCTTTATTTATCTCTGAAGCTTAGATCATTAATATGTCATCTAAGCTCTGAAGCATATTTTTAGTTATATTTACTAAAACATTTCTAACTACTTTTAGTCATTATAAAAGGTAGTTTTTCCGTTATGGCGAAACAGTTTTTTTTTTTTTTTTTTTGGGAAAATGTATTATCAATAGTATAAACATTTGATTTGTTGCCAGCCTTTCAAATATGAGTGTTCTCTTTCCTTGAATGTCCCTAATGCGTGAGTGTTGTGAGACAAATATATGAATTGTTTCTTCTTGTTTCCAGGGACATTTCCAGGAAGCCTTCATCAATAAACAAGTTTTATAAATTTTTGTATGTAACCGGAAGTGTGGAAAGAATATAATTTATATTGTAAAACTATGTACAAATATATATATTGTATAACTATGTAGCTAAATATAGTTAATAATTATTATAGTTTTATTTTTATTAATTACTAGCTGTTAACTAAGATTTACAAGAGGATCTTAGTACGCAAAATGAGTAACTTTTCTAGTTGATTTTTTACACCTTGTGTCCGAAAAACCCAAATATCTTACGGAATTCTATTTTTTCAGAATATTTAGCCTATGTTACTCGTGGATAATGTAGCTTTCGAATGTTGAAAGAATTTTTGAAATCGGTCCAGTACTTTATGAGCCTATTCATTACAACCAAACAAAGTTTTCCTCTTTATAATATTAGTATAGGATATAGATTCACTAGTCCCTATCGGTATTTAAAATACAGCACGAAGCATGTAAATCATTGTTCCAGGAAAAAGTACCAGGAGGCCATACATGAGGCTCTGGTTATGAAAATGGTAAAAAAATCTTGTTTTATAACTGAATGAAACAGTAAAAATATTTTTTATTCATAACCAGTTACGAAAATTTGGTTACGAATATGGACGTAGCGAAAAATTTCCTTTTTCGTAACTGGTTATGAAACAAGACTTTTTATTTCTATTTTCTTAACCAGAGCCTAGTCATGTATGGCCTACTTGTACTTGGTACTCCTGGAACAATGATTTGTACGCTACGTCCACATTCGTAACCAAATTTTCGTAACTGGTTACGAAAAAGGAAATTTTTTCCCTGTTTCGTAACCAGTTATGAAACAAGACTTTTTTCCATTTTCATAACCAGAGCCTCTTAGTCATGTATGGCCTCCTGGTACTTTTTCCTGGAACTATGATTTGTATTGTGAATCTTTTAAAACGTGGATTTATTTATTATAGTTCTAAGGCTTCGGCCTCGAATTTAGCGGGCAGCGGGGCGACGGCGGTGGCTGCGCGGGCAACGTAGACCCGCGCCGCTGCCGCTCCGCTGTTTTCAAGAACTGGTCTATTTGATTTCTACGCAAAGATCCTGCCGCTCCCGCGCTGACACCATGGCTTTTTTTTCGAAACTAGTGTTGCCACCGCCGCCGCCCAGCTGCGCGCTAAATTCGAGGCAGAGGTCTTACTGTTGTTTCTGCTACTTTTTTTCGAATGCGGGGCATGCGGGACCTAAAAGTCTAGACCAGTGATTCCCAAAGTGGTCCAGGTGGACCCCCAGGGGTCCACGGAAGACTCGAAGGGGGTCCACGATGAGCGTGACGAAAAAATGGCGGTCCACAATCGTAAGCCGGGGGGGTCCAGGAAAATTAATTTGGTTTCCATAGTGAAGAACCAATGAGCCATTCAACCAAGAAGAATTTTACTATTATAATTACTATTATAATCTTTAAACGAGCAAAAAAAAAGGTTAGCAAGGGGTCCACCTGATGCAGGAAAAGTTTGAAAGGGATCCATAAAGCAAAAGAGTTTGGGAGACACTGCTCTAGACCTTTCGAAAAAAAAAGCGGTGGCAGCGCGGGAGCGGCAGGATCTTTGCGTAGAAATCAAATGGACCGGTTCTAGAAAACAGCGGAGCGGCAGCGGCGTGGGTCTACGTTGCCCGCGCAGCCACCGCCGTCGCCCCGCTGCCCGCTAAATTCGAGGCCGAGGCCTTAGAGTTAACTATATTAAATAAATCCACGTTTTAAAAGATGTATACACTATACAAATCATTGTTCCAGGAGTACCAAGTACCAGTAGGCCATACATGACTAAGAGGCTCTGGTTATGAAAATGGAAAAAAAAAAGTTATTTCATAACTGGTTACGAAACAGGGAAAAAATTTCCTTTTTCGTAACCAGTTACGAAAATTTGGTTACGAATGTGGACGTAGCGGCGGATGAATATCACAATATAACTAAGAAGCTCTGGTTATGAAAATGGATACGAAACAGTGAAATAATTCCTTATTCATAACCAGTTTTTAGGGATAGGGCATCTGTCCCAGAACGACAGCTAGGCACAGAAAACAGCGTTAATTTACGTCGGGAGTTAAATCAAAAAGAGTAATAGTCTAATTAAAAATTTATTGATGGTACAGAAATAAACACTGTTCGAAGTTTAGTTTAGACGAGTCTTGGTTCCCAGTTTAGCCCCTAGTCTCATTCACATCACTAGTCTAGATTCTTAAGTTCAGCATATTTGAAGTCTTGGTTAAAGAGATCCGTAGCTAATACACCATGTCTTACTTGTGGATGTTAAATTACAGCCAGCTGTGGACCCTTGTTTGGGAATCGTTTCTGTCAGAACTGGACAATGTCCTTAGGTTTTCATCTTGTCCGGGTACTATCCGCGCGGATGGTAAGCACGTCGATGCAGCTGCAGATGACCAATCCATATTACCTCAGGTATCTAGTCCTGTAGTCCCGTCAGGATCTTGGACACGTAATCTTGATAACGAGTGGTCTAGCTCTAGAATATTCCATAATTTAGTTGTTCTATTCCATAATTAAATGTTCAGCGACCACTTGAAGAGGATGCAATTTGATATCTAGAATGTTCCATATCCGCCATTTTTGCACTAGTCATCTTCCATCTTCGTGGTCGTAACAGTAGATTGATCTTTAGCACCGGTAGCATCCATAGCACGGAGAGTAGCATGGCGAGCATGAATAGGAAGGCCCGCAGCACGGCGAACATGGGTTACAGCATGGGTAGTAGCTATGCATCTTGCTGGTTTGTTGCTGGCGTTGTGTTCTATTGCTTGAATGGGCTTGTTTGAGGTTTGGATTTTGAATGACCGTTTATGGAAATTGACTAATAAAGAAATCTCTTAGAACGTTCTTGGAACGATATTTCGTATTTATATTCTTTTTTTAAATGACAATTTAAAATTGGGAGAGGTTTATATTGCTTTACGTTATAGATTCGTTTCGTTATTTAATTATAACTCATCATATCTATATAAATAAAAATGAATGTTGCTAAGCGTGTAGCTCGAAAATGGCTCGACTAATTCGGCTGGTGTTTTATTTTGCATGTTCCTTAATGCCCACGAAAGGTTTTTATAAAAAACACACAAACATGGTAAATCTCCACGATATCCACGGGAAGATATAGCAATAATTATAACGCAGTATTAACGTTTGACAAGACGAAGTCCGTCCGGGCAGCTAATAGACGAATAAAATAATAAACATAATGATAATAATAATAAAACTTCTTAGAACTAACAACTATTTCTAATTAATTTTAAAAACAAAGTCTGTAGTCTGTATCAAGTTTTAGCAAAATAAGATCTTATAAACGGTAAGGAAATTGCGTTGCGCGATCTATACGGTCCATATATCGGTTTTTTAGTCAAACTTAAGAAAAACAAGACTTTATTTATAAAGGCATTTGCCTATTTTAGTGGTTGTTACTGCACGCTCATGTAAGAGCAAAAAAAAACGTATTCATTACGAGTAGATTACCATACGACGTAGACAGGGCCGAATCAGGAACGTCTGGGACCTACTGGTCTACAGCGTTTTTAAAAGAAATGGTTTGATAAAAATGTTCAAATTTGATTTGAAAAAAGAATAATAATTATAAACTATTTATTATTATTATAATTACCATTATCTCGGGGCCCTAAGATTATGCGGGTCCCCAGACTATGGGGGGCCCTTAGATCTCTATTTCCTTATCGATAATGCGGCCCTGTATAAAGAAAATGTACAGGTTTGCTAAGGACGTTGAGTTTCGTGGTAAGTGATTCGACATAGCGACGAGTGCTATTTCCTCCCGCTCTGTATTAGGCAGAGCACGCGACTAAACCTAGGTTTCTAAACTGACGGCTATTTTCTATATCCGTTCTTTTTTGTCACATAATATCAATTCTATAGAAAACGCTTTCAACATCAGTCGAGGAATACCTAGAATTGATATTGAAACTTACAGCAAAAATGTTTTACCAAGATAATAACTATTCCATGCACATTTATATGAAATTTTCTGCATATATCGGCTTGGTATGGGACTCGGTATTTATTTTTATTACCTCCAACGAACGAGCGCTTTTTACCGCGCGCTAAATAAACGTTTGAATGAGAATCGAGCACTGTTGGATTCTCGACATGCAATGCAATTGAGCTTGCCAAAGTCTTAACTCGAGCCAACGTCATGTTTTACCGCAACGCTTTTTAAGCGCTCCCGTGAATGAGGGCTAAATATTAAGGGTGGTCCAACCTTTAATATTATTTTACCTCATTATCCGTTCTTTTTTGAACAAATTCTGTCGGGACATGCCAGTATTATATAAAATGATGAAATAATATATCGATACATCTGCATAATACCCGATACCTTTACAACGAAATCATATCTGATCATATTTCTGTGAATCTGTTTCCTTATTAGTCATTTTTTATTTAAACTGGTAATAATAAAGGCAAGATGACATCATTTTAAAGGTACCTAAAGGAGATCAATATAATGATTAAGTCGTTTATTCAAACAGCTTTGCTGTGTTTTGGTTTTGAAGGTCAGGTCAGGCATCATAAGGCATTTATGCAAAGGCAGGGGAAGGACAGGATGCCATGGGCGTAGCCACACTGGAGCAAGCTGGGGCGCTTGCCCCACCCTGGCTCTGACCTATAACGTCAAAACATATTTTTTTGTTATACTAACAACAATCATAATATCCGTAAGAAAGTTACACAAAAAAAAATTATCGACATGAAAAAAAGTGCGATCAAATACAAAAGACAACAAACAAATAACAAAGGAGCCCAAACGTTACAAAAAAATTACGGGAGGAGGGGGGTTTGGTAGGCTGACTGCTGCCCCACCCTGAGCTCAAGGCTGGCTACACTCATGCAGGATGCAGCTGCTGTATGGCAAAAGCCTAACGGCCGCACTGCATCCGGTCCTCGAGCGGTGGATGCGCGCTAAGCGTAAACCCCTCACCTTCCGTCTGACAGAGGTGCTCACCGTGTGCACGTGCACGATTGTGGCGCGGCGGTGGTATCTGCTCAACACATTATGGAATGAATCCTGGATGATGAAGGTCTTCTTAGCGTGGCAGTAATGTCTTAAGAAGAGGCTGATTAGTGGGTGAGAAAGGAGGCTGCCCCCCGCAGGGGACGCTACTCAATGCCCTCAGGTAAAGCTGGCACTTCTACCAGATTATCCTCGTAGCATTAAAAGACGAAGTTCATGTGAATATGTAATAAAATTATTTGCACCTAACTTCTCATCCAAACACTATCTAAGCTATATATAATTCACTTCTCGTTTCGATCGGAGGCTGCCATGCCCAAATGAGCTAGGCTGATTTCAATATTTACTCGACAACCTGTCTAATTTAGAAACTACATAGCAAGTCGGACTTAACAATATTTCTATGGACAACAATACAATACAGACAATATTTGAATGAAACAACTTTTACGGATTTGGATTTTATCGCGGTTTATTTAGTCAACCACGGTCACGGGAGGGCTGACTGGTCACCTCCCGTGACCATGGTTGCTGTAAAGTATCCGAAACGTCGGGCATATACATATATGCGTATGATAAAATACGTAAAAGTTATAATGAAACAACTTTTACGGATTTTATCGCGGTTTATTTAGTTTTTTAAGCCCGACGTTTCGGAAACTTTACAGCAACCATGGTCACGGGAGGTGACCAGTCAGCCCTCCCGTGACCATGGTTGCTGTAAAGTTTCCGAAACGTCGGGCTTAAAAAACTAAATAAACCGCGATAAAATCCGTAAAAGTTGTTTCATTATAATGAGTGAAATTCGCGTAAACTTAAGAAAACAATATACGTAAAAGTTGTTTCATTATAATGTCAGCTGGAGATAAGTACCTACCGACTCCTAACCTTTTCAAGCTGTTAAATGTGCGCCACTAAAATTATACTAACTATTGAAATAAGACTCCTTTTAGTAGTTAAGACTTAATAATAATTTCACTAAAGATTATGTATCAACCGAATTTCTGGAAGCGATTTCGATTTGTATTTCCGCGAACATTTATCATTTCACAGCCTCCCCCATTCCACGAAGCTAACCAGCTGTCACGCCCCGCGCAAACCAACGTCAAACGAACTAACTACTGGGTATAGCGGACATTCAAACAGAGTCGAAGTTTATACAACACTGTCACATTTAGACTTTAAATAACTTTAAATATGCGCTATATTAAAGTTATTTAAAGTTCAAGTCCAAATTTACCATAGTAGTGATTTATGATTATACTAATATAATATGAATATGAAAGTAGCTTTGTCTGTTTTTTTTTTCTGCATTTGTTAGCTTTTTACGTATAAACTATGTTTCTTGGATAATTTGTGAAAGGATCATTCACTGAATGGTTCTTTCACGAACCATTCAGTTCAGGACACCGCTAACTTTCTCTTTCTTACACTTTCGCGCCTAAATTGGATTTCGAGAAAATTTGGGAAAGAAGACAAATGGCTTAAATAAATAAAGAAGATAGGCTATCCAGAAAAATGCGGATACTGTTGTAAAGTTTAGGTAAAAAAGGGTAACGCTGCAAATAATATTGAGCAATAACATATATATTATAATTTATATATTTAACTAACGGCTGCCTGCGACATCGCTCGCTTACTTATCCGACCTGATGATTATTTTACAAAAATGTAGTAAAAAGTCTCAAATTTCATAGAAATCTAATGTGTTTAGGCGCGAAAGTAACTGAGGGATACTTTTGCGTTAATTTCGCATTTATTAAATTATTTACGTGATTATTTTTAATTTTTTGTCACCATACGATTGTCTATGAGCTGTTACCAAAATATTGTTACCGACATAAAACTCTTCAGAAGCCGTTATGAAATCCTAATTAATATTTTTCATAAAACTAACACAACATTCTAATAGGGATTACGTGGATTGTAGGTCCGAGAGATATATTATTGATCTAAGGTCCGAGACATAGGTATATAAAAATTTGAATACAGAATTACAAACATAATACCTAAAATTAGTTTTGCGAACCATTGAATATTATAATAATTATTATATAATTATTATAGAAATAATATTTACCGTCACACTTTTAATGTTAAGTCATGACTACTTTCACGAGAATTAATTTCGAAGTGACACCAACCACTCTAATTTATGGATTTCTGCATCGTTTTAATCGGAAACCTGCAGTCATTTTGCCAAGAATCCACCCCAAGTTCCGGTAATTATATACTTATTATGGATTCTTAGAAGGCGCGTTTCAACAAAATCTGTTTTGATTCCGTGTAATCAAACATTATTATGAGAATCAGATATTATAAACTCGAATTTGGGTTCGATAAAAACTCGTGGGAACGATGTTATTATTCAAATATGTTCTGATTAGGATCCTGCCAAAAAATTGACCTATTTAGTTGATGGTCAAATTTTGTGGGTAGATCGTTGAAATACGATGCAAAACACGCATATTTCTTTATATAAAACTCAACTCTTTTCATTTATTGTTCTTTGATGCGAATGCCTTCGAGCTCGATACAATAAATCAACAATAAATAATATAAACACCGACGTTTATACTTTATTATATCCACGTAGGTACAATATTTAAAACTTTTAAAAATACTTTTTAAGTAGGTAAATATAATGTGTATTTTTATTATAATAATATTAATTATATTTTAATAATAACCTTTATTTCAATATTCTATCTATTTGGGTTCAAACGAACTTGGAGAACCCGTTATCAAACAAGGAACGCGCACTCTACTATGGACGAAGATTAGTCATGAATTGCACGCTCTAAAACTAACTTAACCCTTAACTCCTCCGAAACGGCTGAACCGATTTTGTTAAAATTTTGTGTGCTTATCCGGTAGGTCTGTCGTCTGAGAATCGGACTACATCTATTTTTCATTCCCCTAAATGTTAAGGGTCCACCCCCAAATTATTATTTTATTATTTTTAAACAAAATTTTTTGTTTTTTTTATGATGTAACATACATATAATCTTAAATTTTCACCCCTCTACGATCAACCCCTATTTTTTAATTGCAATTCTAATTTTGGCAGAACGAAGTCTGTTGGGGCAGCTAGTATTTTATATGTTTCTATACCAATCTATTTGAAGGTACATTTTCCGCATCCAAAATGGAGTTTCAAAATACAATGGACTATGTCTGTCTATTTAAGAGTTGTGACCATGAATTAGTACGCCCACAGAATATACGAGTACCTACCTACGTAGGAACACGAGGAAACTGTTGTGAAGGTTTTCACAATTCCACGACTTATTTGGACTGTTTAAAATTAGATGACATTGTAAAACCCATAAAAATTGTACTTATAAAACCTTTTTTTCTTTGTCACATAAACATTTATCATGAACACAAATCAAATTCCGTATTCAAAAGTTGATGACGGTTTCACTTGAATTTTTAGGAAACGTTAGTATCTATGTGTATCTTTTTGTTATATTTCTCAAGGGCAGTTCATTCAGTTCAATTAAAGATAATATATTTTTGAAGTGAAACTTCTTTAGAATCGTTGTGATTTCAAGCCGGATGCAACGGAAAAAGCGACAGGTAAGAGACACAAATACAAAAGAGCGAGAGACCAAATGTGGTGTGTATGTATATTACACACTGTTTAATACTTGCTTGTATTTGAGCATTTAACGTGTGTTTCACTTCTATCGTGTGTGAATCGCACACACAACTTTTTTTTCTATACGCAATAACGCTCAACTTAAAAGGTGTCTTGAGAAGTGCCATCGGCCATCGCCACCACACACTGGCTTTTAAGGGAAACGCCTCGTATTTTAATATGCATTTCATCAAAGATTATAATCTCTGATTGCTATTCTCTTTTATCAGGAGTTATAAGGAATAATTGTTATTGGTTTACAATAAGATTTTTTTCTTCAGTATTATTTTTCAATCTGAGTCCAGTATTAGTAATAAGGATATACAAACATTTTTAATAGCCATAAAATCCTTTTTTAGCGTCGCTTATGTAAGATCACAGTTTATTAAGACGAAACATTCGAATTCTTGTATTTCGCTACTGTGAACAACGTAAGTTGAGTGATCGAAATTTTAGTATGTTACGATCTGGGATAGGAAAAATGTTTCATTCCAAAGTGTCCATGTCATTCATTTACCATTACCGTATTTACCATTATTGTCGTAAAGATAAAATATACATAATAATAACAAGTCTCCGGTTTTCTCATAATGTCCGTAACCATTTTACCGTCATACACAAAGAGGGGGGTAACCAACCCAAAACCACATCCAGGGGGGATGTGATTTTACAAATATTGATAATATTCAAGAACAATAATTAAGATTCTGCCTTTTAAACTTGTACTATATACAAAAAACGTAATTATAAGAATAATTTTTATTCGTACAAAAATACAAAGTATATACATTAATTTAGTTTCCTTCTCTTATTGCTAGTCTCGTGGTCGCTGTCCTCGGCGTCGCTGGCGGCAGGGGAAGCGGCAGGGGAGGCGGCGGGGGAGGCGTCGGTCTCCGCGTCGGTAATGTTCGGCTCGTCTGAAAGTTGTGTTCGTAAGATGGATTCTTTATTTTATATCATAATAGCTTGCCCACGACTTCGCCCGCTTTAACTAAGATTTGCGAACGAATCCCGTTTGATGATAATTATTTTTATAGCCTAAGCCCCGTCAAATTCAGCCCAGCCATTTCAGAGATTAACCGGAACAGACAGTCGGACAGATAGTATTGATGTATGATAATAATAACGTAGCTGTACGAGGACTAGCGATGCCCATGGACACCCGCACCAATAAAGATAATGCAGATGCGTTGCCCTCCTTTTCCCTATGAATGGGCCACTGGAAAACCCAATGAGCCACTGGATTTGGATGCTCAATTGGATGTAGCGATGTGTTCATAACTGAGACCTTTGTATAGGCGTAAGGCAACTTAATTTTAAAATTATTTTACAATTACCAAATACGTTATAAATATTTATCAAATACGTTAGCGTGGTTAGTGCCAGTAGCCTGACCACCAGATCAGCCGGCCGTGTGTAAAGTCCTTGGCGGGATTCGAGCCTGTACCCGGGGCCCATCTGCCACACGTACCGTCGTCATCACCGTCGCCCTTCTCCATGGCGCCTAGCACCTCCTGCAGCACGGGCGCCTTGATCCGGAAGTCTCGCGCCGTGCCCAGCGATAGGAACTGCTGATAATTCATCTGGAAAAATATACATTTAATACTAGAAGCGTCCTCCGGTTTCACCCGCTTATTTACTAGAGTGATAGCCACAGAATAAACTATTGTTTATGTGTTATTCTGATGTATGAGCTATATTATTATAAAGTAAAAAAAACCCATTCAGAACTACTGAAATATTAACAAACATACATTCTTAAGAATTGAAATTGTAAAGCAGAAAGTGTTTAAATACTTTTATTGCATTGCATTTATATTATTAGTAGAACAGTGAGTAAAGCTATTCAATCAAGACTTAATCCAATACAAATGTACCTTAGCCTTCTTCTCGAGTAGTATGATATTCTTGCTGAAGTTCTCTGCCTCAAGCACGAGGCGCGGCACGAGGCGCGCGGGGCGGGGCGCGCCCGTACTGCTCTCCGCGTACGTGATAAGCGCGTCGCACGCTGATGACAGACGCTTGCCGCACACCTTTAGCAACCGCTCAAGACTACAATAATAATCAAATCATTTATTCAATTTTTCAGCAGCAAAGTTTTCAAATTTAAGTCACAAAAAAAAACTTAAAACTAGCTCAGAATTAAAGAACAACTGTCGACACAGTTATTCTTAAAATCTTACATTATATATTAAAGGAAATCTTACATTATATACAAAATTATTATACGAGCCGGCATATTAAGGTTTATGTTTTCGTATTTTCTGTTTAGTTAGGTATCCACATAATCTGATTTTTACTTTGATCATTCGTTGTGCGTAAGTTACTACGACGATATTTTACATACATTTTTATTTCAAAAAAAAATTCCTATTTTTGTGAAAGCCAGGTGTGACATAATACGATTGGGACCGCTTTTTTAATGTTGATGAATGACGTTACCCACATCTTGGTAGACCGAGTAACTGACCGTAGCTCCTGTGCCATGTGCGGCGGTAGCTGGCGGGCGAGCGCGGCCAGCAGCTGGTACAAACGCACGCACGCTCCGACGGGCCCGCCCCCGGCGCCACCCCCGGCCCCGCCCCACCGCAGCCGCGCCACGCCGGTCACGCAGCGCGACAGCTGGCTCAGCTGGATTATAACATCTTCGTACAGCTCCTTCAACTCTGGCAAAAATAAAAGTTGCGATATTGTTGCATACTCGTATATTGCAAATCAAAATTAGAAATATATTTCCGACCATTTTCTCCATTGTGTTATGTATACTTAGATTAAAATATACAAAAATGTATTTAACAAAGATATGTAGCGTTAGATTTGTTGGTTAAAATCTTTATATAAATTTAGTGTTTTAAAATTAAAAACATTTACAACTAACCAATTATACTTTAAGCTTAAAATTTTAATGAACATTTCTAGTTATAAGTTACCGTCATCTAGCCTGTGCGCCGCATACCTCTAACAGTTTTTTTTTAATTTCTTTTTAATTATTTTTTTAAAATTTCATCTCATACTCTTATTGATCCTCTGTTCCTGTTGGTGCGTGGCGCAGTTGAGTGCCGCACTGAGGTCGCGCGCGTGCGCAAGTACGTGCTGGACGGCGCGCGCCCGCACGCCCAGGTGCTCGCACACATGCGCCAGCGCCGCTTGCCCCGACCTCGCGTCGATGCATGGAAACTCGCTGGTCTCCTCGGATGACGACTCGTCCTCCTAGAACATTAGTGAGATAGAGTAATATACCATTATATATATTACAAAAGCATGAATTACGGCATCATTAAAGTCAAGTTAGGAGATCACAGATTAGGGCATTCCAATTTGGTGGAACATAAACATTAAGACTGTGTGTGACACGAGAATATTATATATGTATATACTAGCTGTTGCCCGTTAACTAAGATTTACAACGGTATCTAAGAGGGAGCCTATACCCTTTCCTGATAAATGGGCTATCTAACACTGAAATAATCTTCCTAATCCAACCAATAGTTCCTAGGTTTAGCGCGTTCCAAACAAACTCTTCAACTCCATATTTATTAGATTAGTAATTATGAATCTTACATCGATCAAACCGAGTGCAGAGGTCAGTTTCAGTATGAGGTCCTCCAGCAGCTGCGCCTCCCGGTTCTCTCTGAAGGCGGCCGTTAGCAGCGGAGGGATAAGCGAGATACACTCCTGCTTGCTCGCGCGGAGGAACTCTTCGTACGTGACGATCACCTGCACGGTAAACATTAAATTACATATTTTTTTCACAGTTTACTCTTTAACGATTGTTTTTTGTGGATGGAATCAATGAAGTCGTTTCGGAGAGTGGCACATACACATTTGTGTATCTTTAGGTTCCCAAACCGGTACATGTGAGTCACCATGTGAGTCCATTAATCACATGGCACAAAAGGGCGGGAGGTGTTCGGAAAAAAATCATGAAATATCACAACTAGGGAAAGGATATCGTGTATTTTTCGTTGACAACTCGATTTTTTAAACGAAACGGCGGCGAGTAACTTTGACTCACCGTACTAAAAAAGTACACGTTGTTTTGGCCTGGGTACATATTCTGGTGAATCGATAGATGATGGGGGGGGGGGGGGGTTTAAAAAGTTGCTAAAAATAATTAATAGACGGCCCCTATCTCCGTGTGTATGGTTTAGTTTCACACGAGTATTAATAGAACAGGCTAATTGGCTGAGGAGCCGAAATGGTATCGTTGGATCAACGTGAAAACATGAACAGAATCGGGAAAACCTAATTACCCGGCACTAGCCGAGACAAATCTGAAGAGATATTTTACTTACTGAAGAGATATTTTTATTCAAAAATAGGTTATGATATGACATGATTGACAATGATCTAGTGGGCTTCTTGAATAAGGGGTCTGGATTCTGTCGTTACGGAGGTTTATTAAGGGTGTTATTTAAACGACTAGCATAATATTCGTATTTTTGTGAGCAGAAAAATATAATCTGGTAGCAGAAATAGCTAATTGAGCGGCAACTTATGTTCAGCAAACATTTTAAAATCAAGCAGCAATTTTTGTCATTTTCTTATGGCTGTAATTATTTTTGAAAGGCATATTAATTAAAAGAGGGGCAATGTGCTGCTCCTGTTTAATAAAATTTTGGTAAGCACTCGGAGGGTAAGCAAAAAAAATAATTTTGTGCTGCTTATATAAGTAGCATGAATATAAAGCAACTTTCTTTTTCATTAAATTCTGCGTTATAGCCCAGTCCACAGGATTTGATGACGTCATGATTTGAATTAATTCCCTGGTCCTTTATTAAGAATGATAATATAATTTATTAATTTCTTATTCAATTTTTATACAAAATTTTAGTTTGTAAATCGTATTTATAATTATTGTAATATCAAAAAATATTATTTAAAAATGTATAAACAAACAAAAGAAGAAATTCATAGATAATGGTATGAAGAGGATTTGAACTTACGAACGACAGCGTACAGCCTGAGGCGCGCGCGGACAGTGTTAACCGTAGAGCTGTACGTCTTGTTACAAATAAGTTTAAAATTGTGGATCCATTCTTGCGTATTGAATGTTTTAATTTGATTTTTGTAGGTAATGATTGAATTGAATATTGCAAGTTTTTAACTGCTTGTTTATTTTACACACCACCTACAATTTTTAATACCTGCATAATCTATCTACTATCTACATAAATCTACGAAACTGAAACAAAATAAAATCTTGAAGAAAAAAAATTCATCATCATATTATCAGCCTTTAGTGGACGGACCACTGCTGAACACAGGATTTGACGACGTCATGACCTGAATTAATTCACTAGTCTTTTACTAAGAATGATAATATAGTTTATTAATTTCTTCTTCAATTTTTATAATTTTGTTCAATAACATACTTACAACACCATCTAGCGGTAAATAGCGCAAACCTACACCGGTGTGAACACAGGACATAAAATGTAATGCAAAGAAATGTGCCGCTCAAGTAATTATTTTGCCCGATGAATGTTTATTATGCGAGGTCATAATATTAGTAAGCTGCTTATTTATGATTTAATTTTCGACCATTATCAAAATTATTTGCGGAACAAGAATTGCTACCAGCTTTATTTTATTGCGTACAAAATCTTTGTATGCCAACCAAATTATTTAAATGCCGATTTTTTTTTGCCCCTCCAAAATTTATAATGCCGTTCATTTAATTACTTCCCGTTTATTAAATGAGTATTTAGTATTTACAAATTTCGCCCTGCGCCTAAACATGATAACGAATTGTGCCTGCGCATTGGTGAACTATCTCCTGATTTCGAGGAAAAATTCGACGATGATGATTACTTTTATGATGATGAGGATTGGTCATGATTATGATAATGGTGATGTCACTGCTCATAGTGACGTCACTAAGCCCTCACCGAGTTGAGTCGGTCGCAGGCGAGCACGGGCGCCTCCAACAGCACCGCGGCGACCTGCAGCAGCGCGCCCGCCAGCTTCTTCGCTAGATCGTCACCGTCGCCCTCGACCTCCAGCTGTCGGAGCGCGGTGTGGACGTTGCTCAGGATCTCCGCCACGCTCAGCGACACCGCGCAGTCCGTGAGGCCCGCTGGTATTGGATGTAGTTATATAAGCGCAGAGTTGCCTGAGCTCGTTCCAAGTAAACTGGTTTTTTTTTCGTAAGGTCTAACGGCCTTTAAACTCAATCGGTAGGTAGGTGAGCAGATGGCTCACCCAGTTAAACTCAAAAGGGGGGCGCGGTATGTCGTGCGCGCTACTCTGGAGAGTAGGAGTTTGGCAAGTCAAATCCAATACAGTCGATTCATTAGCGGGTGAAGTTAAGCTATTAGTTGGAGAGCCCTTCCCTCCCCCGCTGACGGGGGAGGTGAATACGCGGGACCGTGCAATCGACCGATAGCAACGTTCTGTTTCTTTGGTTTTGATTGAGGTAGACTCGTATCGAATTCGAAAAAAATGGCTTATGTTAGAGGAGATGTCGACCGCTTACCATCGGGTGGCACGTCCACCGGTTCACCTGTCGAACTAGCTTTAAAAACACGTTCCGTCTACGTACTGATGTGTGTGTATATCTTGTCCGCCTTGACCCTGTAGTCCGGCGACGCGAGCATTTCCAGACAGTCCTTGAACAGCTCGAGCGCGCCCAACGCGGTGTGCTCGTCGAAATCGCAAATGTCTTGAAACCTTAACAGGAATATAAAAAGTAAAGTATAAAGTATCAACCCTTATATGTCCCACTGCTGGGCACGGGTCTCCTCCTCGAAATCAGGCGAGGAATATAACACAACTATACATAAAGAGAAACATAGGCTTTGAGGAATATAATATATAGATCGAATACATCCTAAGCAATAAATGAATACCGAAATATTGAATTTTGCGAAAAATAAATAATAAATACTAACCAATCACACCGCGCTAGTCCCGTGCTAAGTTTCTAAGAACTAGTGGAACGAAAAAAACGCTATAAATACCATAGCTATACAGAAGTGCGACGTCAGTAGACTGTCTTAACACTATATTGCTTAAGCAAGCATTTTTACGTAACAGATATTCAGTATATGTTGAAATGGTTTTTTTTTTTAACTAAAAAATACTATCGCCCGGTTTCCGAAAGGTTGATCAACGCAAAAATTAACAGTCAAGTCTCTTGTTAGGTGTCAATTGGGTTGCTAGAAACAGAAGTTACCGACAAACGCATCTCTTGTAAATTAACTGCGCGATACCCAGCACATCGGCGGCGCTCGCGCGATCGGTGGGCGGGGCGCGCACGCAGGCCCGCACGCCGCGCACCGCCCACACGTGAAACGCACTGCGGCTGCGGAGGGTGTTGCGCTGTTCCACCGTCGACCAGGGCACGTCCTCGCTGGTAATATACAAGTTTAAGTTATATCTAGTTTTATGTTTTTACAAAAGATTCGAAGGGAAATTGTGTTTGGGCACACAAAAGTTACTTATAAATGAAGGCCAGAACAAGATAATTTCCAATGTCACCTGTATAGAAGTTGCAGGAGCCGCAGACACAGTCTCAGGTCCCACAGACACGGTAGGGGCTTAAAGGGCCCAGCCCTGTCTTTCACCATGTTGGTCAGCTTACTTGTCTTGCCCTTCTCCTTCTCCTTCTCCTTCTGGGACTTTTGACTTTTCTGTGACTTCGCTGTCGTGTCTTTAGTATCGTTTAATGATTTGCCTTTTTTACTGCTTTTTGGTGAGACCTACAAATTAGATTTAAATTTTTAGTCATACTAATTAACATAGTTTACATGTTATATACAAATCTAATGGCAAGCCCCTAGTGAGGCCCAAAACTTTTTATAGTTTGTTAGATCAAAGTGTACATGGTGCATACTTTTGCTCATAAGCTTTTAGTATATTAAAAGTTTATTGTAGACGAACAACGTGAAATATAGATATACATATACATTTTATATACCGATACGTTTTTATGATGTAAACGGCTACCAATGTCGTTCAAAGTTTGTAATTCTCATACGAAGTTTCTAAACTCTCCGGTTTTACAGTAAAGTAGCTATTCCTAAGCATCAATGTATAAAACAAAGAAAACAGAAACAATTTAATAAAATATGACGACTGATATATTTTGTGCGCGTCTATTGCTACTAAGCCCTATAAATAACTAATTTACTACTTATATATAATATAATTCTCTATGTTTGTATGTTGTGTACTTCACTGAACTCCTCAACGTCTTTACCGGTTTTGATGGATTTTTTGTGTGTCCAAGTGGATTAACGATTTAGACGCACAATTCGTATAAAACTATTTTGTACCGGACAACATCTGCCTGATCCGCTTCATCATCATCATCATCATCATCATCATGAAGAAATATGGTAAATAAATTTCAATATACCTTTGTGTTTTCCAGCAGCTGATTGCAGTCTTTAAACAATCTGTACAGGATGTTAGCCTCCGTGTTCTGCGGGTTCCACTGCATCACCTGGTGGGCTATGAGCGCCTCGTAACACTGCAACACCTGCTGCACTATCAGGGCCTTTGCTTTGGACTCCGGAGTCAGGTCTGTCAGACCTAAGTCCTCCTGAAATAGGCGGTTCATTAAGATTTCTACATTATTTAATATACTTAACACAAACTGTTTCTTTTACAGGTAGTGACAATAATTTAGAATATACACTAAAATAAGCACCAAGCATATTTTTTATGCTAAACTTTATAAGGTACATTATTAAATGTGTTACGTGCAAGCCTCCTTTTTTGTTCCATGTTTAGTAACAAATGAAGGATTTTCAGATCATTTACTTGTGTTGTGCTAAGCTAGATCAATTATCTTCCCAAATTCATTGTTCTAGGTCAATGTCAAGTACCAAGAAATTCGTCGTCTTGGCATTCATTGACGAAGACCTATGATGATAATGTTAATATCAGAGGGCTTTGACAAAGTAACATCGTTTCGTAGCCGAAAGATACCGAATTCGTCATCGTCTGTGAGTTATTAACGACAATTTCCTAGCCAATAAGATATTGACAATAACGATCGATAATCAATAAACAGTTTGTGATTTTCGTATGATAAAGATTGACCACGTGATTTAGTGCGACTTACGTCAATCTCTTACATTTAATTCTTTCCAAACTTCGTTATCGTTTTTATAATCTTACTTAGACTAAGCCCCCAGAAATGACACCAGTGATTAATATTACCGTTCTCAAAACACATTGGTAATTCATCAAGAGTAGTTACCATCTCCCCCGTAGCATACAGTGTAGTCTTGCACAGTTTGTCCATAATAGCGAGCAACTTGTTCCTGAGGTAGGCCCCGCCGCCCTCCGCTTGGCTGGAGAACAGGTCGTCGGACTCGTCGCTCGGCAGCGGCTGCAGGAACTGGGCCACCACGTACAGCAGCCGCCCGATGGGCTCCTAGCAAACCGAATTATCATAAACTAGTAGCGCCCAGGTATTCGTCCGCGGAATATGGTAAATGATAACCTATATGTTATTCCGATACGTAAGATATTCATTTTAAACCATTCAGTAGTTTTAACGCGAATTAGTAAGAAGCATCCAAACAAACTTTGACGTTTACAATATTAGTAGGATAAATACAGTTTAACATTATGTCTCCAGTCTCCTCACAACGGTAATATTAAACCAGTTCCGTAGAAATTTCTAAAGATATAAGCTGCTTCCTTACTTAGGAGATAATATCTAAGTACTAACTGAGTCTTTAGTCTGTGACATATTACGCTTGGATTTAGATATTATTATTTTTATTATGGGATCCCAAGCAACAGTATCAGTAGGACGTCTGACACCTCGGTCCTCCCGTGACCATGGTTGCTGTAAAGTATCCGAAACGTCGGGCTTGTGAAAAACTAAATAAACCGCGATAAATCCAAAAGTTGTTTCATTACAATGAGTGCATTTTGCGTAAACACAAGAAAACAATATAAAAATAACCATGTTAGTTTAAATCTTATATTCTTTGATTTCTTGCTTGTTTTTGGTCGCATATTGAGCGCGTTAAGTTTGTACTGATATTAAGACTGATAGTTATTTTTGTAGCCTGAGTGACACTTATTGTATGAGCATAAGCAGGAAGCAATACTTTAAAATGTTAATATTGCTATATGTATATATAATAGTACCATCATCATCTGCCTAGCCTTTTCCCAACTATATATTGGGGTCGGCTTCCATTCTAACCGGATTCAGCTGAATACCAGTATTTTACATGGAGCGACTGCTGTCGGCCCCCCAACAACCCAGTAACTGGGTGATACGGTACCCCACGGTAAGACTGGTTGTCAGATTCTCGGGCTTCTGACGACCCGTAACGAATGTCAAAGATCCACGAATGACAGCCGGGACCAACGGCTTAACGTGCTTACCGAGGCACGAAGGAGTCTCGGTATGTTAAGATGGTCACCCATCCATGAACCAACCTCGGCAGGACTTGCTTAACCTGGTGGATCGATCCTCGCGGTTGTTACCACTGCGCCACGAGCTCCTCTCATATATAATAGTACCATAGACTAATATACACTCACTAGTAGCACGGCGCCGATGGCGGAGGTCTGCACGCACTTGTCCCACAGTAGGGCCGGCCCGTCCGGGTCGGGCAGGTACTTGACAAGCTGGTCGTATAACAGCTCCAGGACCGACTCGTGCAGCGACACCTTCTCTTTGGTGCAATTGTATATCTCTGTAAGTATAAGAGTAACAATAATCTTAAAGAAGTAGAAATAAACTTTGTTGTGCATACAAGTTAACATACATATTGTATAAATGTTAAAAATTAAAATTACAAAATAGGCGCATTATTAACTAAATCCTATGTCAAAAGAAACTTTGGGCATGTTACCATGACAATCCCGTAACATACGTTTACACACTACTAACGAGCGTTAACACGTGTACGCTTTGACGTCCTCAATGGTTAGCGCGTTGGCGCTCAAGCCGGGAGGTAGCGGTCTCGAATCCTGCCAGGGAATAAAACTGTTTCTGTTTCTGGGCCATGGATGTGTATTATATAATAAAAAGTATTACATATACGTATTTCCGTTGTCTGGTAGGTACCCGTAACACAAATTCTTCGGACACTTACCACGGGATCAGATTGACGTGGTGTAAAGCGTCTATTGATATTTTTATTGTTTGAAGCAAATGTCATGAGAACAGGCTTTAGTATGTGAACTTAACAAGTACATGCATTACACATTAATGCTAATTACTCCCATGCAACTTCCTACAATCAATAAAACTATAAATAATAATGAAAACACACCACACGTCTGTGTCTAAAAAATAAAAAAATTAACACTAGCTTGCCGGTTACCGTCACGGCACTCAAACCGATTTTACCGCTACGGCGGGTTGTTAATTAGCTCACCCGAGTACAGCAGGCTGCGGACGGCGGCGTCCTGTATGAGGCAGCGCCGCAGGATCGCCACCACCTCCAGACACATGGTCTCGTTGCGTACGCGTGACGTCACGCTACAACACGAGTTCATTATGTTAGATATACAACATCTGTATTAGTATAATAAAGCTAAAGGAGCGAATCATGATGCTTTCTGGAAGTATTTTATCACGAATACATAGTGACATAATGCGGGACATAGACAAGCGAGGCAGGGATAGCAGCGGGATATATGTATGATTACAACATGAATGAATCATTCATAAGTTTCATGATGAACTCAATTGAATGTCTCTTATACAATTGACAAACTCTAAATCATTTTATAGATATTCTTGTACTAATGTTACTATTTTTTATAAAATAGAAAGATATGGAATAACAATGGTACAAAGTAATGGAAATAGTTTTTGCTTATTAATCAGGAAATCATAATATGTTACAAATCACAGTCATAATTGAAACGATTGTTCGTTTAAACGATTTGATTGATGTTGAGACGGATCTGATCATATCACTCATATCAGAATACCTTAGTCAATTAACAAGCTTAGTTACCACCTATAAACTGATAGCACTACTGCCGTGTTAGATATTTGATGAGAAATAGCCAAGAATTATGAAACGCAAACCACCGGTATGTGCACCTAAGTACTTTCGCAGCTACTCAGCGTTTATATACAAGAGTTACTCTACTCATAGTACTTATCGTTTTGTTTCGCCAGTTCTCAGGGACCGTGAGTAGATTTAATAGGGATGTTCACACGGTTTACAAATTCACGTAAAGTTATGTTTTACATATTAAAGACAGTAGTTGAAAACCTAAAACAACATTTCAAAAGTCTACTTATTTGCCCTTAAAATTTGAAAAAAATAATTTTAAATACGAAGGCGATGACGTCACTGACCACAACACACAAACTGTCACAAGTACAAACTGTCATAGGCGCGAGCTCTGCATGCGGTGCAGTGTGTGACGTAATCACGGTATCATGACAGCTTGGAGCGTTTTAGCGGTAATTTTAAAAACTATTTTCATATTTACATATTTTTTGTTAAAATTGGACATATTTCTTAACAAAAGTATTTTTATTTCGTGTTTACCTATGGTATATCTATCAAATAAAATCAATTTAAACTTTAATCAAGATCCCTGTTGACGCTATACGTACGCGGCGCCCTGCTGTGAGGCGTGCATGTCGAGGGTGAGCTGCGTGAGGTAGGAGTGCGCGTCGCTGTCGGGCTGGCTGCTGCCGCCGCGGGGGAGGCGCACGTGCTTCAGGACCGTCAGGAATCCCCACAGGGCCAGCTGACGGTGGCCCGAGTCCCTAGAACAGTTCATACAGTAGGAGAAGCCGCAGGGGGGATTTGGGGATTTACGTGAGTTCGGCAAATCAGTATATGGGGGATAACTTTAAATATTGGTCAGCAAGTCTAGGATACTATCTGTATATTATATCCTTTTCTGATACAATGGAATTTTTAAAAGGACGATTTCTTTTCTGCATATTTCAATAATCATCGAGTTTTCATTACATCCAAATCGATAGAATTTTAAGAGAGAACTTTCTTTAGATTTACTTACTTTCACCTTGAAATATCTGATATGTTCGATTATTTAATTTTTTCTTTAGTTTTTCAACCATTTCGTACAGAAACCAAAAACAATTATAGGAGAATTAAGTGTATTCTATACTATCAAATAAAAATAAGTCTCTCGTTTACGGTATCAAGACGTATGCGTAAATGATTGCCCGTACCTCGAGTAGAGCCCCTTGCGGCACACCATGACGAGCGTGTCGCGTACGCGCGCGCTGTACCCCACGAGCGGGCGCACGGCGCGGAGCGTCCGCGCGCCGCCCGGCCCGCAGCTTTCCAGTGCGCCGACCAGCCGCCCGCAGCGCTCCACCGCCGCCGGCGCCAGCTTGCACAGCACGTACAAACAATCTGGAAGCAGTATCCTACTAATATTATAAATGCGAAAGTTTGTGAAGATGTTTGTTACTATTTCACGCTAAAACTACTGAATGGATTTTGATGAAACTTCATAATAATATAGTTTATACATCAGATTAACACATAGGCTATAGGTACCTAATTCATCCCCGTATTCTGCTATACTATATGTAAATGCCGTTGTAAATCTTAGTTAACGCAGGCGAAGCTGCGGGCAACAGCTAGTATTTTTATTTAACTCACACTGACGATCAGTGAGTATTGCCGCAGACGCAGTGACGATGGTGTGTATGGCCTCTCGTGTACGTACCCGAGTACTGGTGCTGTGCGTCGCCAGCGAGGCGGTCGGCCAGCCCCGCGAGCACGGTGGGCGCGGCCTCGGGCAGCGAGCGACACAGGCGCGCCAGCACCAGCCCGGCGTACCCCCAGCACGCGCGTGCTGCCGCAGATCGCGACACGCCCAGCAGAGCGAACGACAGGCCGATCAGACCGCTTACCGTCAGGCGGTGGTTGGCGCTGCGATTAATGTTTTGCGAATAAGTCATCGAGTTGCTGAATTATTACGATTAAAGTGATATTTTTAGGTGAACAAAAATCATGAAACTCGCGTCATCGTCACCGAATGCTTTGCATAAGCTATATCATGTAATAATATACATATTATGTGTGAACAAAAATCATAAAAATCTTGGAAATGTTATTCCAATTTTTATAATGCTATAATTCTTAGATATAAGTTTTCACTTATATAGACAGCTCTAGAGGCTTATTTTTTAAAGAAATGCCGTTAGAGCCGCATTTTTTTAAATTTATTGTCTAATTTTAGTGAGCGTACAGTACCTGCGATTTGCGAAAAAACATCATTTTTTGTTTTATTAGCTCATAGAAGTCCTTTTATATTTGCGCATAAGCATATTGAAAACTCACGATATAACCTTTTCAATGTTGTTGAATAACGTCATGATGAAAATTTTCGAGCCAGTAGACATAAGCAATGAAAGATTACAATATAATCATTGACTTTGAAATGGACCTTAAAATACGTTAGATTAACAGAAGCGACGCAGAGGTTTAAGCCACGACTATTTAAGATACTGACGTACCTCTCGGTGGTAAGCACTTTGAGCAAGTTAGCGACGTCGACATCGGGCGGCAGCAGCGAGCGCACCCACGCGCACTCCTGGCTGCGAATCTGATCCATCTCGCGCTGCTCTATAGCCGACTTTATCGTCTAAAACATGTTCATGAAGTAAATAGTTTTAACACATTATTTAAACATTATCGTTCTTTTAAAGAAGATTGTGCTTTCCAAGATATTTAAGTTTTATACCTATAATTTTTTCTTTACAACTTATTTTCTTTTAGAATTTGTAGTTACCTCACGCAAAAAAAGCTTAGCTCACTTACTTCGTTCATCTATCTCCTAGCTTACTATATTAAGAGTGTATATTTTTTTATTTTTAAACAATTGGTATGCAAATAATAATAATATAAGATATATGTGGTGTGAAATATAAATACCTACATCGAGACACACGGTGCGGTAGTCCGCTCCCTTGTCGGCGAGCGCGAGCGCCAGGTCGACGAGTGCGGGCGCGCGCAGCAGCTGCGTGCGCGGCCACGCCCGCAGCAGGCGCCGCAGCCGCTCGGGCGCGCCCGCGCACACGTGGTACACCACCGTCGACAGGCAGCGGCTCAGCTCCGCCGGGCTATACTGCACTGATATATGTTTCATTCAGACGATCTTAAGTGTTCATCTTCATCTTAACATCCAAAAGAATTTAGTTTGGTTTTATATATATTACTAGCGGAGCCGACAGACTTCGTTCTGTCAAAAAGATTTGGTATGTAGCAGTTTTTGTTTCTACCTATTTTATGTCAAATTCGGGAAATAAAAAAATAAGTTGGAAAAAATCACACATATTTAAAGAAAAAACATTAAAATTGATTCAGTCGTTTTGGAGTTCATCCGGGACAAACATCGTGATACTTGATTTATATATGATAGATGGACGCTCGTAATATGACGCAAGCATTCGAAATCTGTAAAATCTAGGAACCATGTACCTATCAGCGCCGCATAGGACGGATTAAAAGTGTGACGGGTCGCTGCTCAGAGTTAGACTAAAACCAGTAGCTCTGAAACGGGTGTAATAATGTGGACGCAATTTTTTCTTCAATACATAATTTCGAGCAATAATTCTTAGATATATTTATCATATCCAATCCCAGTCGTAAAATCGATTTAAAAAACTTAGATTACCTGGCATCATCTGGTGATTTTGGTTAAGATGGTAAAAATTACCATCTAGTGTAATAATAGGTACTACTACTTTGGTGTAGAGTGTGAGCATTTTTTTTGCCTTTATTTAGCTATATTAGCTTCATTGTACAGTAGATTAGCTAATAACTTACTTAAAAACTACTTGCGATTGCCTCACCTATATCGTCTATGTCTATGGTGGTGGACTCGGAGTCCTGCGGCGGCGGCTCCAGTCTGTTGTAGATGCGCACGCTGAAGTAGTGACTCACGTGTGATAAAACCACTTCCAGATTGTGTTGCTTGCATAATCTGTAACATGTTTATTGCACCACTTCATATATTATTTTATTTGTCTTACATTATTTGTTGGTTGAGTGTTAATTTTTATTAATGTTGTTTATTTATTGTTGTGTTATGTTATGGTATGGTATTAAAAATGATTGAAACCTTTGTTGTGTTATAAATATCACAGAGTAAAAACAATTTAAAAAAACACATTCACATTTAATATTTTACTTGCTGAAGTCAGTGGATGGCAAGAAACATTTTTCCTCTTCTAAATTCTATATACAATTATTTTATCAGCAATCAAACAATAAATCATTTTTCATTGCCATCTAGTGGCAAGAACAATAATTAATCAGAGTAAAAAACTATTTGTTATTTCTCTTTTCCCTTATTCAGCCATTTTCATGTTAAATTCTAAAATTTAAAAATAAGCTTCACTGTTACTTACTTTAAAAGTTGATGAACAAGCGGAGGTAGAGTGTCGGGATGTACATCAATAATGTAGGAACACAGTTTATTCACAACCTGCCTGTGATCATTGCGCGTTAGCTGCATATCTCTAAAACATTACAACACATATTATAACAATATATAATATGCTGCAAAAGTTTCTTTCTTATTAACAAAACTGATTGATTTAATTTTAAGTAAATTAGAAGGTTGCAGAAACCTATATAGGAAGTCAACATTGCTCGCAAATTATCAGACTGTCTGTATGTTGCCAGTTGCCATAGCTTTAAATATACACTTTTCTTTAATATTGTATTAGTTCTAAAATACTGCAAGTGAAAGCTGTAGGCTTCCACATAGTGGTTACACAAATAGGACTATGTAGTATGAAGCTGTGTCATTTTGAACTTCTCTTACTTAAACATAGCAGCTAGTTGGACCAGATGCCTCTCCTGCCAACGACACTGACACAATGTGTGTACACATTGAGCTTTATACTCCATGCCCGACATGTCTGTGCCGCAGTGTTTGATCTGTTCTTGGGCTGATATCACATTCATACACTCTGGTATTATATCTCTCCAACTGAAATTTTAAACATTATGGATATTGTATCAGAATAATATAATTAATGTATTCCTGAGATAATTTAAGAGTACTGTCAAATTAACTACATATTAAGAAAGTACTATCCCAAGCTTGGCTTCAGATCTAATTATAATACATAATAAAGAAATACAGCTATTAGCTATTGAAAGGATAACATGTTAAAAATCTATTAACCTATTATATGACAAATCTGTGTATGTATTGTGTGAATGTTAAAATGAAATGTTCACAATTGTTTATCAATTTTTGTTATTATATATCTTTTGCATATATGAATGCTAAAAATTTGCTGTCAATGAAATAGAGATATACTGATTTATACATACATCATATTAACATCGCTATCATCGACTATAGATTGTACACTGTCATTGCACCACCGTATCAAATCATTGACAGGCAACCTCGGCAGTTCCAAACACAACCTGCTGATGACATCACCTGAATGTGTGATGGATGTTGGCTCCTTCCTCATAGTTGCTAACACGATATTTACCACCTGAAAAAGACACATGATTTGAAATAATTGAAAGTTATAGATTATAGAAAAAATTTGGAATTTTGAAGTTAAGGCTTCAAAATTCCAAATACAATTACAAAATAACTGATGACTTTCAAATGCCTGAAATGATCTTGTTAAATTGTATTTAAAAAAATCACCGCTAGTTAAATTGCTATGAAATCAAATAAGCTGCACCAAAATCAGTTCTTTTTACTGTCACAGGAAAACACACATATAAATATTGGACTTATGTAACGAATCTTTTGGCACAAGAGGGCAAGAGGCAAATACATAATTATAGTATTCTTACCTTTACTTTACTGCAGCTGTTAGAATTAACATCAGCATAGCCGTCTAAAATACAATTAAGAACAACGGCACCGTCACTGTTTAGTATACGCCGTGGCAAATATTTCAACACCTATAATTTAAAACAAGAAAAATAACAATTTTCATGGAATATTATAATTTCATAAAAAACAATCTAAAGGCCACCCAGGCTATAGAATGGCGGTGATAGAAATTTATTAACAATTTTGGTCCTAATTGATAGAGGAGAATAATTATCCTCCAATCCAATTATTGGAATAAATTGAATTGAAAAATACATTACGATTACATAGAGGCACTACAATTCGGAACAATTTTTATGTTGTGTAATTTAGCAATAATAGAATAGAATAAATCTGTTCAATTATTTTCTGTTCTATTATAAATTATCAAGAATGATGTATTATATACCTGCTCAGTTTTAGATTTACAATATTCACGCAACTCCTCGCGCTTATTATTTGTATGTCCTAATTCCTTAATGGTTTTGAATATTGAATCGTAATCCATTTTTATTGTTTTATTTTACATTTATTTACAAGTTACAATCAAACAGAAACAGATTCTGTTTTTAAATAGTTTTTGTGCACTTTTTCTTATTTAGAAAACCGCCAAAAATCAAAATATGGCAATGTTGTTTCTTTTTTCTAGTTTCTGTTGGAGCCGGCTAAGGCCTAAGACCCCAGGGTTAATTTCTAGAAATTAATTATTAAAAAACCAGAATTAAAAAGATGAAAGACTGTGTTATTCATGCATATTGTTTTCAATAAATATTGTTATAGCTCCTTATCTATCTACAAAATGTGAGCAATAAACTGAAGTGATTGCAAATTTTTAAACTACCTAAGTTTTATTTAATTATTTATTATTTAGTTTACAAATTAATATACCAGTTGTATTGGAGGCATTGTTAACAAGTTTTGAACTGAAAATAAAAATATAAAAGCTCAAAAAAACTTATTTTATTTTTTTATTGTATGTGCAAATGTCTGTGCTGATATGTATAGCGTGATACATTGACTTATAATTAAATATATTAAATTTTAATATATTATAATATATTTTATAAATCAAATGATTTATTTATAGCATTACCTTTATAGTCATTCATCACTATACAAGTAGAAAAAAGAAAAATAAAGTAGCAATCCATATATTATGTCCCACCACTGGGCACGGGTCCCCTCCTCTGGCCCAATGCGGGTTATTGAAATTCACATACCTTCAATGATTTTAAATCTCATCAGGCATGCAGGTTTCCTTACTATGTTTTCCATCACCGACAAGCGAGCGATGGCCTTGTGTTTACTGTTTAGGATGCATTTAAAAATTTAGAAAAACCATTTTATGACACCGCGGGGTGCGGGCGGTCTGAATCGAACCCGGACTCTCTCGCCCAAGAGGCTGCGCCTGTACCCACTGCCCCACTGGACTATCATTGCTAGTCACTGGACCATTGTCGCTGGTCGACCGACGTCCATCACGATACAAGCTAGAAGTAAATTATTAATCAATACGGATGTAATGTCAATAAACTATACCAACTATTATAGTTTATTGATGTTTCATTTTTTATTTCTTATGTTTTATAATATTTTATAATATTTTGTTCCTATTAATCATTTTTTTTTGTCTGGTATTATTGCATATTTTTTCGTATGGTATACTTTATAACGTCTTTTGAAAGTGACGTCACCACAGTTTATGTTTGGCAGCAGAACGGTGAGTGAGGTATTACGAAACTCCAGAAATTCGTGGTAATACTGCATTGTTTAATATTAAAGTACTGTGTTTAAAAGTGTCTTAGTGAACAGACGTTATATGCTAATTAGTCTTTTTACGAACTCGTTCATTTCAAGATTGGATTACACGTAAAGGTTAAAATTGGCGGCATTGCTCAAATTCACTAAAATAGATTTCTTGTGCAATATTAGGTGCGGAGTATGTTGTTATCTTGCATTTTTAGTGAAGTGATGCAATGTAAATAAACAAACCAAAATATGTGCAGAAAAGAAATTAATTGGCAACTGTGAAAGCCGTCAAAAACATTACCATGGAAAATCCAACAGTTAGTGGATTGCGGTCAAGGTCTCGCTCAAAAACACCCTTCTTGCGATCCAGCTGTGACCATGAGAATTGCACCGAGGGTGAGGAACACACGCACTCCAAATCAGGACGAAGAACACCTATCAAAAGGAGCACACCAATCAAGTAAGATAATCTATTCCACTATACTACAGATCTATCATATGCTGAATATTATGTAGCTAACTATTTTATAACTTACTAAACCCTTCACAAATTGTTAAAGAAACTGGAATAAACCTTATTTATTACTCCCTTGACATAAAATAATAAATATATACTTCTGGACAAGATATGTAGGTATTTAATGGATACCAATTCATACACCCTGAAAATTATTGCTCATTTCATTACTCAAGCACTAAGTCAGATTGCAATCCTGTAAAACTGTAACAGAAATTATCTTGAACAAATATTTAATGGTCTTCTTTCATATTGGCTACATAAATATCTATACCCATTACACATATTCTTATAAGATTTAAGTCATTTTAATGTGTCAAATATTTATTCATGTATTATCGGTAAGCTGTTAATTTGAAATAACAAAATAGACACTTAAATTTTATTTTTTGTATCTATGATATTTATAGTATGCTAATTGCTGAGTTCAAGAAACATCATGTGACATGTTATAAATATAATAGATAAAATTGTTTAGAATATTTAATTATTCTCTGTTGATAAGACAGAATATATTTGTTAAACATTACCTCCAGTGTATGTACATGGATATTAAAAGCCAAGGTCCTTTATTGTTTGTGTGGTCTGGTGACATCAGAAGAAGGCTAGCTGCGAGGTCAATAATGGTTTACTACTATATTAGCCTTCACAAGAGCAACATTACACTAAGATGCTATGTTTTAGGAGTATTGTATCACCTATGATGGGATTGCATTATTTAACTTCATCATTAAGATCTGTACACATTCCATCAAATTTCTATTTACTATCTAATGGGAGTTAGATCCCTTTGGATTATGCAACATATTGTAATAGATGATGTTTATTATTTGTTAGCAGAATGAGTGTGTATCTCAGATATTAGGGAAAATGTATTTCCCTATTATTTTGTACATTATGTTGTCTGGAAATTAATGTTTGTGTGTCTGAGTCGTGTTCTGAAAACTATAAAACTATAAATTAATTAGGTTAGCAGGATATTAATGTTATGTGACCACTCATAAGGCTGACATGGCTTTAAAAGTGAAAAAGGTCTCTTTAAAAAGAAAAAAACTGCCTTATTTTTATATTCTACAGATATTCACAGTCCAGTTTTTCTCTGAAATAAAATATAAATATAATAATGTACACAAGAATATTAAGTTTAAAATATTTAATAACTACCTTAAACTTAAACCTTTGTAAATATAATCTTACTATACTAATTAGATTTAATATAAAATTTATTAATATATTGTTATTAATATATTATCTCTTCTCTAAATCTATTATCATTTTATTTAAAAAAATATTGAATTAAATCTTATACTAACATATAAAGCTGAAAATTTGAGAAACTATTGGTCAGATTAAATAATTCTTTCAGTGTTAGATTACCCATTCATCAAAAGAGACTATATTATATTATTCCGTTAAGATCTTGTGGTAAATTTTATCAGTTAGCATAGGCAATAGCTAGTATTTAATAATCAGTTTTTATACTAGTTTGACAAATAATCAAAAATGTTTTCCTTTTTCATGCATCACAATATGTATTGAGGAAGTACATCATGAATAACATTGACCTTGCTATGTAGCAGTGACCTCCCCTTATGTTAATGTTACTGCATTGTTTTTGAACATGATATGGATCACTCACAAAAAAGCCAAATTGATATCATCATTATCAGACTGTCAGTAATAAGTCCGATGTTTAAAATATGGTGGATTTTCTAGTTCTTCTATTCAAGTAGACCAATAACTGTATAATAATAATAATAATAATATCTGTGTATGTTTTTCGACAATGTCAATCCAGGGATGTTGTAAGTTTCTGTTTGTAAGTTAAGTTTATTCATTTAATACTTTTTACAATAATACATATATTTAAAATTTTAATTACATCATACACATCCATGACCTAGAAACACAGAAACTTTTGTTCCCTGGCGGGATTTGAGCCTGCTAACCTCCGGCTTGATTATTAGGCCGAGATGTGTGAAATTTACTCCAATTTTATAATTAATCCTTTTAGTAAAGCTCTGTGTTGCCATTAATCGCCCTTTGGCTAAGAAATAATAAACAGTACTTAAATGTATGTGAATATACTTTAGGGATTATAGATTCCTAATACACATACATAATATACTTAGGGAATACTTTAGGGATTTGTTTACTCACTCACATCACTCCTATTAATTTACTCATTATAATTTGTTTATTAGAATGGCTCCGTTGACCACTCTAGTAGTAGTCCATGGACAACTGGTTAATATCCACTGCCTTAAAGTATGCAACCCCATAAAATGATTGTAAATACTATATTCAAATGGGACTCTTTTTTAAAAATCTAATTAAATTGTTCAATATCCTACCATAAAAATTGTTATGTATTAGTTGTATATTAACTATTATGACATACCTATGTATTTTTTATTCAATGAATAAAATATACTACACAATACCACTCTATTTGAAAATACAGAAAGTGTTACTAAATTTCAATGTTATTTTTAATTTACATCATAAATTAGAGTTAATTTAAAGTTTCCTTCAGCCTTCAGATGGTTATACGAGTCAGGAAGTACTCTTGCAATGCAAGATGTATATAAACATCTGCTCTTAATTATACATTAACACAGGTATTTGTATGCAGTTCACAGTCCACACTATTAAGCAGTAATTGCTTGTGAGTTTTTAAAACAACAATGGCTTACAAATTGCTCTTATGTATAAAATAATCTTTACATGGGTATATAAATATCATGTAACATTGTCAATTCTTTATTAACTAAATAGTATGAAACCATGTATACTGTATGTGTCATCCAAATTGAGAGATAGTATTGTTACTGCTGGCCAAATGTGAAATGATTTAGTGAACATCACACACCACAAAAATTGAGCAAGCGCACCCTGGATTCCTCAATATGGTTTCTCACATGAAAGATTTTACTTTTTGATTGTTTGTTGCGATTTTAATCAAAATCTACTCAATTGAATAAATCAATTATTTTACCATTGTAAAGGTTTGTTAACACTGAGTGACATAGACTATAGAAATAATAATTATCAATCATAATACGGTTCTAAATACGGTTGTAAACACAAGGTAACGCAAGATGCTGCGGGCAACAGCAGTCGGTTGGGTATGATTTTGGCTGTAACATGTTTTTCTTGTTTTAGACAGTTGCAACAGAATTCGAAGAAGAATACTATTGAACCCGTCGAAGCAGAAGTATACGCTCCGCCAACGCAACGCACGCGCCAATCGACGAGGTCCGAAAAACTTGTCAAGACATCAGATTACTCGTCGGAAGAGAGCTTGGATAGATTGAAGGGACACAGAAAGGAAATTATTCAGGTAATTAATCTTCGCTTCTTTATTTAAATTTAGGTAGGAATTGTTGTGACTATTTTATAATTATTCTATTTTATAATATACTGTTTCACAACCTCCAGATAAGTGCCTGATAGGCTATCCGCAATATATTTGACAGATACTCCATACTCTATCTGTGAAATATGTTGTGAATAACCTATTCGGCACTTATCCTGATAAGTGCCGAGTGGTGAAACAGGCCCTAAATCTTTCATCATACATTATCAATATTTTTCTTTTCTGATAAATCATAAAAAAATATCAAAGTCGTAAGAACTACGAGCATTTCTTAGTCATCGCCAAATAGATCTAGGGTCAATGTACATTGATGATGATGATTTAACATACGTAAAAAAGTTTCGTAATAATCAATACATATTTTTCTTTTTTTCTTACTATATTGGGCTACGCGCATAAATGTTTTGTATTCTGTCTCTAATGAACTCGAAATTGCGTCATTTCGCATTCAAAACCTACTACTATGTCACAATGGTCATTTATATAATATCTGTTCACTGTTGTCATAAAAACACAATATGTTAGTAAGGTGCCCTAGTAAAGTATTGAGTCATCGCTGGCGTGCGTTTCAAGGTGAATGTCGCGTATACGTTCAGCGTGTGCGTACGGTACGCTCGCACGGGCTCGTAACAAGTCTTATGCAGCTAAATTACATGACAATGAGTCAAACATGCACATTGCACACCTTGTTCTCGTTATATACCTATAATTAAGATGAATTGTGACGTTTTAGGTTTCTATTGAAATATATTGTAACAGATGGCATGAATGGCCAAACAAAGTAATCAGGGATTTTATAGTCAGTGTAATTACTGGTGCCAGATCTTACGCATTAGTAGGGCTATTCTGTAAGGTGATATGACGAATTTGTATTCTTTAAAACTCGACTATTTATCGAATGCAATAAAGTTCGCTTTCGAAGTGAGCTTAAAGTAATCTCTATCACTCGGGTGAAGCTCGATATCGAAATGGTTTTTACAGAATAGCCCTACTAGGTAGATATCACATGGGTAAGTCGCTTAGCTTTTGGCACGTCTGCTAGTTGGCCTGGACCTGACACAATAACATGTGGTGTGTCAATCTGAATTAATGATAACAAATGTAAACTAGTATGTGAGGTAAATCTAAGGAAACGAGGATGCATAACTATAATTTATAGACAGGCTCTGAACGATCAAGTATTGTATTTATTATTTAATTTCACATAGGATCTTGTTAATGATCACTTATGATCGTCTATAGCGGCTAAGTTTATAATGAGGGTTCGCAACGCGCCCATGTCAGAGAAGATACCCACAAGAAATTCTGCTGGGTTCCTATCGTTCTTTTAATTGTAATCAATATTTCACAAAGTCATTTATTAGAAATATCGCTGACGATAAGTTTTTATTGTGTTCACGTGGCGGCTGCCGAAGCCACCGCGGTGAATGTGGGTCACCAGTGTTGCGCGCACCCTTCGCCGGGTCTCCTCCCTGTGGAATCGCCTGGTGGGGGTAGTCCGCCTGGGGCTCAGTTTATGCGACGGTGGTGAGGCAGATATCAGCCAAAGGTACAAACCCGACGCCATGAAGCCGTGGAAGTCACACTCCACGGCTTGCGGGGGGCAACCCCACACTTACTATATCACTGGGTGATACCAACCGGCTCACCCCACTTCCAACGAAGCATTAGGGCCATCAGAGCCATTAGCATAGCATTAGCAACTCCATCCGAAAAAAAAAAAGTTTTTATTTTATCTGAGAGCTGCAGTATGCTCCAAACACTTTACTTCCTACTACAGTGAGTCTACACTAAACTTCGACTGTATATTAAATATTTCCTTTTGGTTTGAATGATAAAGTGAGATATGAAAATGGTATCTCCAAAATTATCTCCGAGTAAGAAACACCTATCATACATCCTAATTTTATAAGTTTCTTATCGTTCAAACACGATAAGAGATAGTCTCACGACTACGTGTCGAAACTGTGTGTTCGTTGTGTTTCTAGAAAGTACGGCTTACGCGTACCATAGATAAAGGGAATCTAGCTCAAACACGAACGTGACTTGGCTGTCCCATTAGGGACCTAACTACCGCCATATAAGCTATATCAATAATAAGGGGCTCCCCGGACTATCGTGGATCGAAAAAAAGAAAGCAGCTTTGGCTTAAAAAAATTGGGGCCTTCTTTGCCCAAAGATTCCGCTTGATTAAGACCCCCTTTAAAACAATCTTCGCCACTGTATCTCACAACAGTTCACTCACCGCTCAGCTCTAATAGAATACCAATTATAATGCACCATAAATAACAATTTGACCCCTACAGACGCCCACAGGCTACAAGTTCACCTGTTACATATAAAATGCACCCTAGCGTTTAGTGATACGGTTCCATTTTCATTTAAAATCCCCGATCATCTCTTTAAGTGCATAGATGAGCACTTCCACGGTAATACGTTCTGTAAACTGACGCGTGCACTTTGTAATATCTGTTGCGTGTATTTGTCTGTTGATCCTAGTAATGTAATATAAATAAACAAATAATATCTATGGACGTTTTTTACACCACGTCAATCTGGTCCCGTGGTAAGTACTCGAAGAGACTTGTTTCACGGGTACCAAACAACGGAAATACATATATTTAATACGTTTTATACTAATAACTATATTTAAGATTTTTATTATATAATACACATATTTAATACACATCCAGGACCCAGGAACACAGATTTTTTTTTTTTGTTCCCTGGCGGGATTCGAACCCGCAACCTCCGGCTTGAACGCCAACGCGCTAACCATTGAGCCACAGAGGTTTACGATGATGTGACGGCTCGGCCTTTCTACCAACTAGAGGGACTAACACCCGTATTCACCAATTACTTTGAGGTGACACAGTACTACCGAACACAGGGTCAATCAAACCAATTCATAGACAATACTTAAATGGAATCCTCAACTGTGCGTCTGTTAAACCCGACTATTGATACCAGAAGCGCATAGACAGAAGCGTTCTTTGCATAGTATTAATTCATTATTTACTGTGTCATGTATTGCTTGTGCACACGGGTGTAACTTAAATGAATATAGATATAATCTGCAGTTATGTGTCTGTCAAACCCATAAACCCGACCATTGAAACAAGGAGCGCATAAATATAAGCGTTCTTTACATATTATTGGTTCAATACTTACCCAAGTATGATTCTTGAATACGGGTGTAAGTTTAAAATGTAGAAAAGTGTAAAAAAAGTGGTTCATTTTCGCAGTAACTTAAAATGCCCACGTATCCAATCAGACTAGCTTGGCATTAGAAAATGCGTCCATGCTTAATAAAAGCATGAATACGACATCCGGTTTCATGAATGACTTGAGCGTTCGGTGACTATGACGCGTGTTGGATGTATTTTGTTCACCTAAAAAGTGCTCAACGCGTCTAAAGGTTTTGCTTAAAAAAGTTGGAATAGTAGATCATTTGTCATTATCTGCATGGCATAAAAATGAGAAATTCTAATTCTGCTATTTATTTATTTAATTAATTTTGAGAAATAAGACTGTTTGACTATTGCAAATAAGACTGTTTTAAAATGATTGAAAGTGAGTTTATGATTCAACATGTGCATAAATCTTTTGGATAACAGCTCGGTTAATAGAAACACTCGAACATATCTAATCGGAAATCGACTATTATCAATAATACGTCATTTTCCAGACACCAGACGGCAGCCTTGTTGCGGAAAACATAAGTTTTCCAGTATTGAAAATCGATATACATACAATGTTGAAACTGCATAAGATTGATATTTCGTGGTTTTCTGAAAGTACCGCCTGTTTCTATCTGCATTACGAGTGCACATGTAAAATACTCTATAACACCTTTTTTTTTTCTCTTACGCCGGGAAATTCACTGATGCAACCCGCTGGGGAGTAGGTCTCCCCACTGCACCCGAAAGATGGTAAGTGGACGCAGCTCTACCCAATAAAACCTGGCGAGTGCCACCACTGCCGCCTTTGGTGAGGTGCCCCGGATCTGCAAGCAACAGGGCACCTCGACGGCTAGTCAGTCCCTCAGGGCACCGCACCACCTCCATAGAGCGGTTGTCCCGCATCACAGAGCAACCACTCCCAACGTCGGGACAGTACGATGAGGTGAGGTTCCCATCCTCACCCCTTGCCCGCTGCTCTGTTGTCCCCTCCTCTTATAAGAGGGGTACAAAGAGCACCCTCGGCTCAATTCGCTTCGCCCAAGGTGTTGGGGTCACCCTGGACTACTAAGCCCCACCGCCACAACAAGGCTTGAACTATGATGGGGATAAATGAGTAGCCTGGGATGTTTCCAGGTATACTAGTTATTTCTAGACCACATACGGTCACGTGGCACGCCTGCAAGTTCGCCCACCCAACTAACATATTTGTGAGCATAATTAGTAATTTAACATCCGAATGGAAAGCACGACGGTCCTATATTGAATACATCCTTTCATTGAATCTGCTTAGAGTTAGAATAATGTGAGCTCCATATGAACGATCGCAGCTAAATTTAGAGGGTTCTATATTACTTTTAGTTTCGGTTTGACCGATTTGTATTATATGGAGTATATGTGATTGTATTGGTGCAGATAAGGATCAATTCAATTCAATAATTTATTCACATGAATGTAGTACATAGGTTTTAAAATTAAAAAAAAAGTTTCATACATTCTACTATGCCATGGTATGTGAATATAAAGCTTAATCTAATCAAAATTAAATACATAGCATTTTTTTTAGCTTTACATAACATGAAAATTAAATAAAGTTGATATAACAATTATGTCCAAAAATATTAAAATATTAGATATTATACTGTTTATAATTAATAATAATATGTCATTACAATCATTGTCCAAAAATATTAAAATATTAGATATTATACTGTTTATAATTAATAATAATATGTCATTACAATCATTGTCCAAAAATATTAAAATATTATACTGTTTATAATTAATAATAATATGTCATTACAATCATTGTCCAAAAATATTAAAATATTAGATATTATACTGTTTATAATTAATAATAATATGTCATTACAATCATTGTCCAAAAATATTAAAATATTAGATATTATACTGTTTATAATTAATAATAATATGTCATTACAATCATTGTTCATAAATATTAAAATATTAGATATTATATAGTTTAGAAATAATAATTATGTCATTACAATAATTAATTGTCCATAAATGTTAAAATATTAGTTATTCAATATCGAAATAATTAATTATAATAATTGGAAGAAGTCACATTTTAACATACACAATTTCAATTATATTTTGTCATTTTCCATGAATAACTCATTTAGATCATCGAAGATCATTTTTTTCGGACCTTTGAATCGGCCATAAACGTCATTGACGAACACTTATTGTCCATTATGAGTAGCTTGTATGCATCTATTGGTGGAGTCACGGAAAGACCTCTTCAAAAGAACACCAAAAACGACCCACTCTACCTTGAGAGTAGGGTGCTCCTCCGAAGACATTAACAAAAGTAACAATTTGTTGCATAGACACTTCGATAATTTTTAATTAATTTGGTACAATGTTGGTTAACATTTACTCCGGAAAATTTGAAACAGACTTCACTGTTTTCCACGTAGTTTACTTTTAAGTCCGCTTTTTTTTCCAATAAGCAGCTATAAACACGGATATGTATAAACTAACAATGACACTATAAATATAGAACCGAATTAAACATCGCAGTGGTTTGTATGGTTGTTTTCGTGAAAAGCTTTTGTGGTCTCGCCCATTTTATTGTTCGCTGACCCAATTTATAGGTCAACCAAGCTAATTAATATTATGTTCCACCCCTCGACATTGCCTTGCGTTATTTGGACCACCTTTAGTCATAGCTACCTATAGTACATAGAAGGCCAGTTCTTATGAGCGCTTTGAGGACAAACTGCGATGTAATCGTCCGCTTGGCGGCGTAACGAGAGGGACACCACGATGTCCCCATCATATGAGCCCACGAGAGCGAGCGAGTGCGCACTGGGGACTAGTCCCCGAAAAAGTCGGCACAAAAATCATTAAGAACTGTCCTTCTATGTACGTCTGTATTCTTTACTGAAGAAACACTACAACTACAGAAATTAATAGAGAAAAACTAGAAAATTTTGTTATTATAAGTGACTGGTTTGACGCTTTAGCATAGTGAGTCAGATTTATCAATAACAAAGTCTTGCATGGTATTCAGAATCGTCTTATCACTTCTAAATCAGATCAACGGTATGTCCATTTGGCCCAAACATATAGGATGGTTAAAAAAAAACTATCGACCGTATCAGTAACATTTCGAATTTGTATTGTCTTTCCATGTTATCTAGCTTTTATATAGGGCCTATGAAATATTCATTATGGCGTGCCTAGACACTTTTTTTTTTCAAATCACCTTGTAGTGTTTATCCAATATCCATACATCTTAATAGTGATGTGTTGAGAAACAAATTAACATACTCACGTGTGTTATGTGGGTTAGACGTACCATTTTTGTAAACTACGATATATTCAGGTCAAATCATTGTTACATTTCCCGCCTTAAATATCGCCTTGTTCAAACTTAAATATTCGTTTTTTAAATTGTCATCATCGCCGGACGTATGTTGCTCTATGATTGTTACAGAGTAAGCATGTTATTTTTTTTTGTGGAAGTACACTGTTTAATACTTGCTTGCATTTGAGCATTTAACGTGTGTGTCACTTCTATCGTGTGTGAATCGCACACACATTTTTTTTAATACTTTCAGTATGTATGTATTATTGATAAGAGAAATTATTAATGGATGTTCCCAATAGGAATACAGTACACAATATATAAACCAGTAGGCAGTATTTCAACTACGCCCACCACCATCTGCTACTGACAGTACGACGAGGTTCATATGTATACTGTGGCAGGAGACAATAAATAACGTATGAATAGTTGTCAACGTCCAGCCACAGATAACGACCACCCTGTCTAAAACAATCCTTCCTCTCCATATCTAGTGCAAATTTTGTACAATAGTGCAATTTTTGTGTATTTTTGCACGAAAGTGTGTAAAATCCCACTAAAATCGGTTCAAGGGTGTTCATCAATATAAAAAAGAAATCAAACAAAAATTTTATCAAAAAATCAAACAAATATATTGAGAAATATTTTACATTGCAT
Organism: Lycaena phlaeas; assembly: GCA_905333005.2. Classification (NCBI taxonomy): domain Eukaryota; kingdom Metazoa; phylum Arthropoda; class Insecta; order Lepidoptera; family Lycaenidae; genus Lycaena; species Lycaena phlaeas. The sequence goes on from HG995175.1 coordinate 13,369,876, forward strand.
CAAGATTATCTGTTATAGTTATCTAATCTCATGTATTACTTGAGATAAGTTAATCTGATAAAAAGTACGTCAATATGTAAACGTAGACTACGTTACTCTTTATCGTATTAGGATGATGTTTTTAGTCTTATAGAGACCCTAAAAAGGCCAATGATCAGGGTATTCAATAGTCGACCGATATGAAAGACATCGCCAACAGCCCCGCAGCTCAAGAGTATTTAACTGGCTTCTTGCACTACTTTTATACAGTTTCTTTTTAAGTTTTTATTTAATAGTAGAACGCTTTCGGTATACTTTTTTTCGAATGGACCTATGCTGTTGGCCTTAGTCTTTGAGCTTCATCAGAAAAGTAGATGAGCAGATGGATCATCTAAGAATTTTTATGTGGGGGATGTTCATCCCCGCCAGCTTCCCCAGGGGCATGGCTTGACGGTCGCGTTACTATGCGGAGTAGGGATTAGTCTATAGCAGGGTTTCTCAAACTTTTGGCACCACGTACCCCTGTTAAAATTTCCAGGTGACAGCGTACCCCTAACTAATTAATTGCTCCCCCCACCCCCTCAAAGAAAATAATAAAATTGACTATTGAAGAAAATAAGGTTTTTATTTTAAATAAAAGGTAACAAACATAGTGCCAAAAGAAATGTCTTTTTAATATTAATGTGATGGATGTGCTTGTTTCTTGTCGCAAAGCCGCCATTACGTAAATCTTGTCGCGTACCCCTTGCCCTCGAATGGCGTACCCCTAGGGGTACGCGTACCCCTCTTTGAGAAACCCTGGTCTATAGGAATCTGAACCTTCGGTATGTGTTTCGTACCATAATAATATTGTCACTAAACTCATGGTAGGTATAGTTAGTAGTTACGCTACAGATAGCATAAAACTATTAAGACTAAACTAGACATCCTCGAAAAGCGTCCTTAAGTACAAGGAAAATTCTTTTCAAAGCATACCTTAGGAGCTACTTTATTGATACATACATTAACCTCCAAGTTGTGCGATATTGCCTTCTTCGTTTTCTTGTTTATATGTGAGGGTAATGTTTCGAATTTCGATGAAATAGCTTAGTTTATTTCAATAAACAAGATATACTAATGAACTCAAACTCGTATGCGAACTGGAACGATAAGAAAATTGCTATGTCACGGACCAAACAGATGTTATAACCGAAATCCAATTGTATGGAAACAAGCAAGTTAATGCGGTCGATTGAATGATATCTGTGCACAATCTTAATTTCCCTATTGTAGGGGTGTAGCGCTCTCGTATGCTGAATGATTTGTGGGTAACTCGGTAATGCACTAACATAACTGATAATGATTTAACTCTTATAATGTTCTATATTCAAAACTTTCGATACAAAAAATAATAAATTCTTATGACAAAAGCTTAGTGCCCCAGATTCTTTCCTATTATTATTTATATTAGTGATATTTTTTCATCATCGACAATAATATTGAAAGACCATTTATATACATTTTCTAAGTAGGGGACGGCACTTTGAACTTCTGGTATCTTTCATGTGGATGTACTTTTTTAAAATAAAAGCTTACAATCTCTAATAAGTCAACTCCATGTAAACTTGTCTATGGTCAACTTTGCCAGCTTATTAGCTAGTGTAAATAGTTAGTACTATACAACCAGGAAGTATAACTAGTCGTCATCTGAACTACGTCACGTGGCAAAAAACGACCAATCACAGACACGTTGAAGGATTTGGCCGCGTGACGTAATGCTAGGTGACGATCACTATAATGATTCATGACCCAACCTTTTGTCATCTCATCTGCATGACGTCACACAATGTTGTTCTTCGATCAACGATCGAGTCTTTCGATTGAATATGTTGTTTAAAAAAATAATTTTTAACAAAAAAAAGAAACTACTTCAAACAGTTAACCTAAAAACCAAATAATAAATTTACTTTGCACAAAGTAATACGTATTTTTATTTAGTTAAATCAAAAGAATAAATAATTAATTATTTTATAATTTTGTAATCGGTGCCTAAAGTCGGTGGTAAAATGTTCAACATTAGATATAAACATAACCGAAGTATATGTAAACAATTATATGATAAATATGCCATAAACATGGTGCATGCTATAAACATCAATTAGTCAACACGACGCGGACGGCCAGCCAGTGTTATCGTAGTCTGGGTACACGCAGAGATCGCCAATTCTAATCCCCTCAAGGACAGACAATTTAAATAAATATATTCTTTGCCAGAATATTAATGTATGGATTTCTCGTATTTATTGTATTGTCCTGTAAACAAGTACCTAAGAGTTCGGGTGATGTGGGATGTATATATGTGTTATACCAAAGTGTAAGCTATATTATTGTAAAGTTTCATCAAAATCCATTCAGTTATTTATATTTGAAAAAGTAACATACATATTACATATACATACATCCATACAAATTTAGGCGTTAATTAATAATTATATTAGTAGAATTATACACGAGGAAAAGTACACTTATAATAAATCCAAATAAAACCGTACGGTACCCCGCGTGGGTTTATTTATAAATTCCTTCTCTCATATGGACATATCGTTTCGTGGAGTCGGTCGGTAATACGGTTTTCAGTGCAATTCCTTAAAATCTTGACCCATTTCCAGTTATAGATTGAGGTAAGATTCGCTTTGGTTACTATGGTGTGTGGGCGCTTGGTCGATATGGTTGTGAGCAAGGTCAGCTGTAACTGTTAAGTTTTGTGATTGTTTAGTGCAGTGCTCTATTGATAGAATGTTCTAGATAAATGAATAAATTCCTCTAACACTGTGATTGTTCTAGAATAGTAATTGAAGCTAATTGCGTGTATGAACGGGATTTAGCATGGTCGCTCTTAGGTTTGATTCATAGAGTTCTTAGAATGTTAGCATTTGTAAGACGGCAGTATCGTGGCCTCAGTATAACCCAAATTAATTTGCTCGTGCTAGAACATATTTATTTTGGAACAGACGTATGATGTTATACGTTTTTATACTAAGACTTAGAATTTGGAAAAATCTACTGTAAAATGTTTAACTTTGTTGAATACGAAGTGGCAGTGTTTCATGTAATATTAATATTATAACTTATAACGCTCATTTTAGTTCAAGGAGTCGTTTTTTTTTTTAATTTATTAAGATCTGGATACAAGTCTTTTGCCAATGGAGTGACATTAAATTGTCAGTGTTGCCCACATAAATACTACTTCTTACTAATATTATAAACGCGAACATTTGTAGGAATGCATAGATATGTATGTTAGTAATTATTTTACACAAAAACTACTGGCTTATATTTTGATGAAACTTAACAAATAGGTTCTCATTTATTTCCGTACTCTTACTAGACTGGAAAGCACGGGGATAAAGTCGCAGGGCGCTGCTTATATGAAATATGTTTAAATCGTTGAAGTTATGTGAACTAAACATAATATTATGTATCATAAGCCTAAGATGATAATGACAAACAGCTTACACTCAGTACACTTGGCAACTGTCGTCGGCAATTGTTGGCAAAAGATGTCAAGCACATGTGGCCTATAGAGACGGCTAAAAGGAGACAAATTTTGTCATATTCTTGATATAGAGATCTATTATTCCACCGCAAACACACAATATTGGCTAACTTTTAAAAAAAATATGCTATTTGACAGTATAAATAAATAATGTTTTTATTTCCATTCACGTCCAATATATATTTTAAAAGTAATATGCATTAAAACATTTAAAAAAATACGATTATAACCAACAAACACAAAATACAATTATTTGTTATAGGGTTGGAACTTGGAACCATATGGTATAAATATAAATGGTTTTGATTGGCTAAGCAAATGTGTCGTCAAGCTATATTTACAGACGGGTGACGTCACTCGACATACTTGACGCCATATTGCTGAAGCAAGCATTTTCACAGCACAGATAATCATCAGTATATTTTGTAATGCTTTTTTTGAGCGAAATATTATTCGTATGATGCTTGTACACCAATAAACATTATGAGATAGATGGTCTTTAGAAACAAGTCGAATAGCCAATTAGCAAAACAAAAGATAACTCTATATCGAAGAAAATGACGTTCATAGCCGTCCGTTGAAAGCTTAGTTGCGTCGTTTACTTTATTTAGAACTAGCTGTTACCCGCAGCTTCGCCCGCGTGAACTTAGGTTTACGGATTTATCATGTCTGATGATGATCATTTTCTATTTTAATAATTACTAAGTTTTTGTATTAAAATGAATATATGTCATCTTGAACATAAAGACATATATCCCTTCGCAGATTTTCTGTAGGCATATTTAGGATATATAATACTATTATTATATATTCCACCATACGTTGATCATATTATTACGTCTACCAGAGTTGATACACTACGGCCTTAGACACCAGACAACCACCCGCGCCCGTTCGTATCACAGCAACACGATTTATTTTTTTCTGCATTATTTTGATTTTGCCATATCTCCTAAAGTATTCATTTGATTTGCATGATGTAAAGGGCAAAAATAATCTTCATCAAATGCACATGCCAATTAAATGATTTAAAATGATAAGGATTCATACCGTATTTGTGTAAATAACTTTCAAATTATCACGTTATAATTGCCCATTTTTTTAAGTATTAAATTGATATAGTATGATATCCCTAAGAGATAGACATATGCCATCGCGGACTTTTTTGTAGTCCTATTTAAGATACATAATTCCACCATACATTATTTTGTTATATCTCAAAGGGTTTAGGCAGCGTTTTCGTTGAAAACTCCCAAGCGGCCTATTTTTTCCCGACACCTCCATCAATTATTGTTATATCTTAGTCAATTTATATAAAAACTTAATAAATTATGTACATAAACCTTCCTCTTGAATTGTCCTATCCATTAAAGAAAACCGCATCAAAATCCGTTGCGTAGTTTTAAAGATTTAAGCGTACAAAGGGATATAGGGACAGAAAAAGCGACTTTGTTTTATAATATGTAGTGATGATGAAGTGAATTTTCTCCATCCCCTGGTGGGAGGGTAATTAAATATCTTAAAGCATACTTTTATTGTTATTCTTCCTCTTGTGTTTCGTCGGAGGATGTTATTTATCTCGTGTAGTAAACTTATTTAGTATTTGATCATAAATGATCGATGCGGTCTGGCTATCATTTCGTTTGCGCTCTCTAATGTATATTTTATCTTAGACTAGGGGCGCCCCGCGGTTTCACCCGCGTACTTCCCATTCCCGTGGGAGTACGGGGATTAATTATAGCCTATGTGTTATTCTGATGTATAAGCTATGTCATTGTAAAGTTTCATTAATATTCATTCAGTAGTTTTTACGTGAAAGAGTAACAAACATCCATACTTACAAACTTTCGCGTTTGTAATATTAAGTAGGATATTATTTAAAAGTCAAAATTTTTATTCAAAATTGTACCATTAAAGTATCTTTTTGAACGTCAATTGAGTCTACCACCGGTTCCAAAGCAAGCCCTCTGAGAAGAACCGGCGAAACAAACTCAGCAGAACTAATCTTTTCAATATAATATTAAGTAGAAAGCAAGATGAACAATCTTACTCTCAAGGTAAATCGTAAATGTTATACATATTATGATGATCTTAAACACAATTACGTGATTCTAAATGGGGTTATTGATATGAAAAGTAAGGTAAAGTAGCGACCCATGTCTCACTGCTGGACACGGGCCTCCTATTCGAAGTCAGGCCATAGTTCACCGAGACGCTAGCTCAAAGCCTTTCAATCTCATCAGGGATATCGGTTACCTCACGATGTTTTTCCTCACCGATGAGCGAGCGATGTTCTTGTGTTTAGGGAGCACTTAGAAATTTAGAAAAACCATTTCCAGACATCACAGGGGGATCAGGATCGAACCCGGACCCTCTCGCTCAAGAGACCGAGAACATACCCACTGGACCATCGCCGCTTTTACGCCGCGATTCATATAAATACTAGTTTATTGAACGCCATTTGATCCCAAACATATATATATATATATGTATTTAACCGGCCAATGCACCGAGTTCTCTATCACGTAGCATATTTATTATTTACGTACATATTAAATATTTTTATAAACTCTAATGAAGATATCTTAACTTCTTAATTTTGCTGGAATTTGGCTTCGGCCTTTCCCCAGCAGTGGGACAGCATACACTGGTAAAGAATCAACATCATCAGAATATCATCGCATATCCTAATCTTATAAACGCGAAAGTTTGTATGTATGGACGTTTGTTACTCTTTCACAAAAACTGCTGAATGGATTATGATGAAACTTTACAATGATATTACCTTAAGCATTAGAGTCACATAATATAGTTTAACCGCGTAATCCCACGGGAATGTGATACGCGGGTGAAGCCGCGGGGCGCTGCTAGTTTCATTGTGAGTAACGATCATTGCAATGAACTCGCTGGCCGTTATCGATGACATCATGACGCCGATGACTGGGCTCTGTTTTTTTGTACGCTGAGGTGAAGAATTTCGTAAAAAACAAATTTCACAACAAAAAAGCTAAGGCTTTTTGGTGTGAATTGTTGCTACCGATTGTTTTAGCCTTTTATGTTAGTTTCTATGATATTGATAGTATATTATGCAATATTGAATTGTTTTCGCGGTTTGTTTTCGTTTCTGAAAAATATGTCATAGTTAAGGCACGCTACAGTAGTATTGTTGCAACGATGGTTTATTGGTTTTTTTTTTACATTCCAGGCTCAGATTTATAAATAAAGACAGATGATGCGTGCCGAACACGCGAGTGACGCCACAAAAGCGAATACAAATTCATAAGCGAAGACAATCTAATAGACGTTTAGAGTACGACGCTTATGTCAAGCACTAGAGCGCGCTTTTGAATCTTTATTTATAAAACTGTGCCTATACCTAAAGTAAAAAAAAAACAATATGTACCTACTTACCATAATTTTGAATATGGAATATAATATGAAAACCTTATTTGTTCTAGAACGAGATAAACAGCCAATATGAGCGCGTGTCGACCAGCACGCACGGCTACAGCACACTCGCCGACGTCACGCTGAGCCCCATCAACGTCACACGGAATGTGACGCAGGACAGGTGAGACGACTACTTGGAACGTATGAAGGAAATAGTAACGTGACGTCTGGAATCTCAAGGGGGCAATGCATCTGCATAATTTCTGGTTGTGAATGTCCACGATTTTACTAGAGTGTCATAGTATATGAATTGTTGTCTAGAATATCTGTCAATGAGTGGGAAGATCTCTGTTCTCACACGGCTATACATAAAACGTCGCTGCGGCGGTCAATAATATGTTTATACTATACAATAGAATAGTAAAAGTATGGCGAATGTGTGGGAAAAGAAACGGCGAATGGGAATAGTGAAATTTCTCATGATGGACGATATACGAATGAACTTGGTAGACATTTTTTTTGTGGCGGAAGGGCAAACGAACAATCGAAGCCTTGCGATTATCGACGCCCATTAACATCCACATAATCAAAATTATGCATATGCGTTGCCCTCCAGAGAGTCCGGTTCTGAGCTCTGATTGGTCGATCGATGGCCATTGATGGACGGTTGACCGATGGGACGTACACACAAAGTACTGGTTGGCTAAGTTCTATTACATCAGTGACTTTCTGACTCTGAATTGTTTACTAACCTATGCCGTTATATGCTCGATAAAAGGGAGCTTAGCTTATGATAATTTTTATAATTTTAGTGTAAAAATATAAGTACTGAACGAAAATGCTCCATTGTAAAAAATACGCAGTGCGCGTTTCTTCGCACGATTTATCCACTAAATTAGCATTTTAACCTTTCGCCAGCCAAAATTAATGTATTTGATATCATAACAACGTGGTTAGTGCTAGCTTAGGAGCCGGTAATGCTGTACAAACATTACTGTACTTAATAAACTATGAATTAGCTAACGGGACATAAGATAAATATTTATAATGTTAGACAAATGTTTGATATGTTAATGCCTCGCTGTCGTTGATATTGACAACTGGCAGTGAACTGCTGAGTGTGAAGTGCACAGCTAGAGGGTGAGAACTGTGCAGAATTTGAAGAACCTCCTCCTTTTGTAGTCGGATCAAAAGTTCTGCGTAACATGGAAACGTGCTTTACCGATTTTAGACCCTACTCCATATTGATAAGTGCTATCTTGCTAGCACAATTTCAGTAGCAACTATAAAGCATAATCATCACTATAATACAAGTATCCGAAATATCGGGTTCAGCTATTATACCACATTAAAGTCAATAAAAGTGATTCTTTTTTTTTAAGTTCGCGCAATTTAACCATACTTGTAAGTTGAACTGTTCATCTTACGTGTAAAGCATTTTGAGTGCTTGAATGATGAATCCCTGTGACCTGTTTTTATTTACTTCAGCTCCACAACCCTTGTGACTACTTCTTCGATGGACATCTCCTACGATCCTTGGTTTTCCTTCTTCAGTTGCTAAACATTCTCACAGCTTTGAGAACTTCAACAGCGTAATTGCATCTTTTTTCGGCCTTCTTAAATAACTAGGGCTTAGGAGGGCAACGTGTCTGTGCATAAAATGTGAGTTAAAAAAAAACTAATTATTATTTCAATTTTTTTTATTAAAAATTCTTATTGTTTAGGTCAACACGCTTCAGCAGTCCCGCGTACAGCGCGTGCTCCACGGACAGCTCGTTCGCCGAACAGGCGCTGGCGGACGCGAGCGTGCTGCTCGACCGGGACCCGAGCTCCGACCACCTGCCCTACCGCCTGTACAAGATGGCCGGCGAATATTGGAAGTAAGTGACGTCATATACCCTGCTTCGGTTCCAGTCAGCTCCAGCAGTTCCATTTCAACTGAAACAGGTTAAGTGTATGTAAGGAGATGCTTTCACCGAATGGACGGATTTGCTGTGCCGCACGCCCATATGCTAGGATACTGACTACCTTTCTGCTTGTATCGTGATACAACTTCACTATACTTCTATAAGAAAACCATCATTATCATCATCAGCCTTATCCGTCCACTGCTGAACATAGGCCTCCGTCAATGAACGCCAAGACGACCGATCGCTTGCTACTCGCATCCAACGCGAGTCTTCCCACCTGGTTTAATAGCCGAACAACACTTCGTCTACCTAAATGTGGCCTCCACTCTTGAACCTTAATGGCCCATCAGAAGCTAAGTATAATTAGAATAACATAAAAAAAACAATAACGCATTCTCTGATGATGTGTGTAATATTTTAAGACTAGACCCATATTATGGGGCTTTGCAGTCCACGCTTGGAAGTATTAAAAAAATATTCTTCACATTTCTTCTCGACACTTGGCTTGTATTTTGTCCACACGATTCGACAAGGCCAACTACCAAACGGTGACCACTAGTAACACATCTTCAAGGCTGTGAAAAACTCATGGTCGTGAAGAAAAAATAATACTCTGTTTTATGTTATTAAACTCATGTTTCAATCTTATTTTAATTAAAATGACCGGATATTGAACTGAATTCGCCCGTCTTGGTGTTCAATGAGGGGGGCCAATGTTTAGCAGTGGACGGTAGAGGTTGAAGATGATGATAAAGAGAATTTAAACACTTCTTGTATACCTACCTTATATCTAAGGATATTATTTTATTGTTTTCCAGAAATTATTATTATGAAACAACTTTTACGGATTTAATCGCGGTATTTTATTATAACGAGTGAAATTCCAGAAATTACTTAACATTGAAGAATAAGACGGACAAAATCTATATTAATTAATTAATTATACAAATAATTAAAGATAAATACACTTGGAGGGATTCAAGCCCTTGCCCCGTGGCCGCTGTGTAAAGCCAGTAGCTTAGTAGTAGCGTAGCTTGACCACTCGGTCTTCGAATAATAAATTAAAAATAGCTGTATATTTTTTATGGTTATGGCAATACCGGATAGTTCGGTTATAATACATACAAACTTAAGATATTTTTAAATATAGCTTTAACAATATGATTAATCGAAAAAGTAATTTGTCCAAAAAACTAGCTGCCCTTAAAACACCGTTAAGTTTAAACCGATCCTTAAAAGCCGCAATGTGTTGTTGAAGGACGAAATAACGTTTTAGCATGAGTGTGTACTGTGTACAGCTGTTGTTATCGTATAAGGGAAGATGTACATCTGCTGTTATTAAACCCCTAAACTCGGACCGAACACAGCTGATTGTTTGTGTGTGTGTGTGTGTGTGTTTGTGTGTGTGTGTGTGTGTGTGTGTGTGTGTGTGTGTGTGTGTGTGTGTGTGTGTGTGTGTGTGCGTGTGTGGGTGTGTGTGTGTGTTGATAATATAAGAAACATTTGTTCCTATTTAAATTTTGCGACGACATCGGTACCTCATTGGTTCGATTCTCGCCAGAGAACAAAAAGTTTTATACGTGTTCTTGGGCCATGGCCATGTGTATCAGTGTATCATTTAATAAAAAATCTTAAATATATTAGGGTTAGTATTCTGTTTTGTTTTCTTCGAGAACTAACCACGGGGCCAGATTGGCGCGACGTAAAAGCGTCAATAGATATTATTATTATTACTTCCGTTCCTAGTACCTATAATACAAGGTCTTACGGAGTTACCACGAGCCTAGATTATCGTGGTGTTATTATTGGGTAATATTTATTATTTTATTGCAACATGTGCATTAAAAAATAAACAAAGCACCGTTACTTCCTGTCAAAGAACCGGATACTGACAGTTTTGACGCCCATTGAGGAAGACATTGTCTAATTGAAAGAGCAATGTCAACACAGTCCTTTACGAAACTCCTTGGCTGTCTTGGCTTTTAGGGCAAGAGGCCTGTGTCCAGTAGTGGACGGGAAAGGGTTGATGATGATGATAATACATATATTGACTGTGACATAGTTATGTCTCCTTACCACCAAGATAGCACTGGAAAAAAATAAAAAAGTATTTTTTTTACTAAATCATATCAATTAGTAAAAATTGGTCGTCTAAGTTCCCTGGTCAAAACCATGCTAAAAAACTTATAATAAGAATAACCTTGTTAGTTTTTGTTGCCGACGTTATTTGTTGCTATCGTGTAAATTATAACGCGCAAAATCATATTTTTTGCACAAAATGAGGGAATTTTGCTTATTCCTAACGGCATATTATTTTAATTTTATAATTCATATTTATTTTCATTGTTTAAATAGGCAATATAATATTTCTCAAAAAAGATTTTAAAAATACAAAGCCGTGTGATTGCTGTAATAATCATTCAACACACCTAAAACAATCTGTAATGTTATTTTGTAATGACGCTTTTGCTATTAAAACTAAAAGTCATGTATGACTTGTATAATACTGTTTGTCGTATGCACTATGCAATAACGCACCTAACAAAAATGTCGTTATAAATTCACAACCGAAAACAACAAGTAGCTTTGGCGCCAACACTCGTTTTACGTCAAATCTTCTCAGACAGTCTTCTTCTTCTTACACTTACCGTCCTACTTTTTGCCAGTGGGACAATGACTCATATTGCTTATCGCGCGCAATACGGTACACAGAAAAAATATACAAATTCAAACGTCAATAATTGACCGTTGAGTTCTGCTCGCTTGTGACAATACGCGCTTGATTAATATGTGATTAGCTTAATTTAGGGTTCAATTTAAAAATGGATATAATAAAAGTTGTGGACGTCGAGACGGTGGAGTTTGCTATAAGGTAAGGTATTAAACCTTTATTATACGTGATCTTTAGGATACCGTTTTTCGAAATGATAAAACCCTTATTAAACTTTTCGTGTAAGATCACTTTTAAATATTAAATTTCGAATTTATAATCAAAGTAAAAAGAACTGTTTTGCTCTGATCCAGGATACCTCGAAGCCAAATCCTCGGAGGTAAATTAATCTGAATAAAATTGTCTAAAAGAAACTTATGATGTCGATATCAAAATAAATAACAAAGTCCATACACTGTTGCAAAAACGAGGGATTATTTGAAAAACAAAAAAAAAATTGACTGCCTTATAATTATAAGGCACCTAATTAGGTACCTACTTGAAAAATTTCCAAATTTTAGATTTGTAAATTAGACACTGAGAGTTAAAATTTCCCTTTTTAAGTTTGTACGTCTAGTTTTCTCCAAGTTACAACCTATTTAAAGTCACAAATAAAATATGTTTCTTTTTATATCCTTTAATTTTTTTAACTAGTTTGTATTCTAAGTCAAAATTTATAAGAATCTACCTTTCTACTAAGTTCTACCAAAACAAATGAAAATTCGCATTTTATAGTTGCACGACTACTTGGTATGAAGCGAGCCTTATTTTGCGTTTATTTCGGTCAACAGACCATACGCAAATACAGTCTATATTTGTTACGTGCAAAATGTCAGACTTTCAATTCTCACCGAGCGCTAAACATCTCAAATGATTTTCATTTGTGTATGGTGTTTGGTCGCAGGGCTCGTAGCCACAGCCGCGTCTTTATATTTCTTTATATTGAGATACTACTTGTAAGTTTGAAATGTGAGAATGAATTACGTTTCGTGCTATGTGGATATCGAGGATGACTAGACTGGGTACGTACATAGGTACACTGTACAGTATTACCAAAGAATTCAGACGTACATAGAACCACAATTATTAAAGATTTTTTGTGTAGACTTTTTCGGTGACTAGTCCCCGGTTCATATGCTGGGGACATCGCGGTGTTCCTCTCGTCACGCCGCGCGCCGCCTAACGGACGTTTGCATCGCAGAGTTAGTCCTCAGAATGCTCATAAGAACTATCCTTCTATGTACGTCTGAATTCTTTGGTATTACTCAACTAAAGCCGCTGAAAGCAACTTGCAGTGGTTTAAGTGCGATATGCCAGCGCCATAGGTAGTGAGACGCCGGCAATCTCACTTATCTAAGGTGAAAAAAGCGTTTAAACTATGACAAGAAAAAAAACCGCTTCAGTTAATGAGTTTTGTCGAGTAGCTTGTTGGATAAGAAATTGATTTGTTCCACGACTAGAAGCCTCTAAACCTATAACTGTGATAGTAAATAGTTAAAGTCGCATAGTTCCATACATGTGTTCAGGCAAAATAATGAGAGTTTTTAGTCTTCTCACTACATCGGTAGATCAGCTATGTCTGGTTGTATCGAAAGAGTAATGTAAGAAATACGCAAAAAAATATGTAATTATTAAGAAGGAACAAAATATTCAAATAATTAATACACATTTCAGAAACATAGTAAACACTTTCTCACGCTTTTACTTTTGAAAATTTAAAAAAATGGAACAATTTTGTCGAATAAAATCTTGTCATCAATGCTCGATAGATTTACAAAGTTTGAGCGAAATTTGGCCGTTTAAAGTGTGTCAAAATCGCGCAAAAGAAGTCGGTTACAAACAAACATACATACAAGTGAAACTAATAAAAAGCGCGTTAAAAGATACAAGCTGGGCCAAACATAATAATCTCCCCTGTATTGATACTAACTATTGATAAAACGTGATAGATACAAAATTAGTTTTACAAAATTCCGATTTCATAATCATATTTATTTAGATAATGTCTTCGTAGAAGAACTTCGTAGTTGTTTCGTCCAAACGTCAAAATTTTTGAATTCATACAACACGGATTAAAGTATAGTTACAAACCTGAATACCTACCTAGTTTCTCCCTCGCCATAATACTAAATACGTGATTCCCAAAGTGGTCCAGGTGGACCCCGAGGGGTCCATGGAAGACTCGAAGGGGGTCCACGATGAGCGTGACAAAAAATGGGGGTCCGCAATCGTAAGCTTTTTTAAGAAAATTAATTTGGCTTCGATAGTGAAGAACCAAAATGTTGGTTCTTCTTCTTTCAATTCTTCTCCTGCCAATATTGTTAAGAGAATTTTACTATAAATATCTTTCAACGTGCAATTCTTGAAAAAACATAACTCAGCTAGGGGTCCACCTGATGCAGGAAAGTTTGAAAGTGGTCTATGAAACAAAAGAGTTTGGGAACCACTGTACTAAATCTAGACTTGTTGTTCCAGCAAATATCCCAAGACGGACTACACGTACTCCCCCCTATCCCGGGACCGGGTGGAGCTGGCGCCGGGGCAGGTGGCTGTGCCCAACATGTCGCGCCGCTCGCTGGCCCAGTACCGCGCGCACGGGCCCGCCGCCGACGAGCCGGATATACCCTACACCTCCGTGTGGAAGACCAGCACCGTCAGGAAACGGTTCACCGTGAGTATTATACATCTTATACAATCATGGGCGTAGCCACTGTGGCACCTATTAGGTCAAACATTTTTTTTTCTCATACTAACAATCATAATATCCGTAAGAAAGTTAGACAAAAAAATTAATCGACACGGAAAAAAGTGCGATCAAAACAGAAAGCGCGCATGATATCCCTCTTTTACGGATGAACAAATAACAAAAGAGCCCAAACGTTACAAAAAAAGCGAGGGGGGGGTTAGGCTGACTGCTGAAAATACTGATGGGCCGATTGTGCCTCTGTCGCTCGTTCCGCGCTCTCGCTTGCACTTCAAGCCTTAAATGGAACGCCTCAGAGCGAGGTAACGCTGCATATATTATGTCAAAAACACATATATTATGTACTTAAGTGTAATTAAAACAACTCATTCGATTTGGAAAACTACTGAATAAGATAATAAAAAAATGAAAGTATCCTACTACTAGTTCTCTCTTTATTAAAGTTCACGGATCTTTTTAATTTCCAGACGATAGACAGCTCGGACGACGAGGGTGAGTACTTCCGTGGCCACATGAAGGAGGACCGCTGGTGGCTCACGCGGCTGCTGGTGGGCGTGGTCACCGCCGTCACCACCGCCGCCTCCAACACCTACAGGAAGGTGGTGGGGCCGTCGCACCGATACCCTTACACTGAACGGAGACCGAAGGGTGAGCAAAAGAAAAATGATGATATCTGTGTATGTCGTGGCACGGATTCGGTCGTCTTTGCGTTCATCGATGGAGGCTTATGTTCAGCGGTGGACAGATAAAGGCTGATGATGATGATATGTCTGAATCTGGGAAGTAAAAAAGTCAACTAAAATTTGGTCTTAAAAAGACACGTTTAAGATGCAGGCTTTAAAAAAGGCATTAAGAAAAATGATAATAAATCTTAGGTGCCGCTCTTTTGTTAAAAAAAGCCTGCTATTAACTAAATAAGAACAAATTGCCAATCTGTATAATGCTATTCCAAAAGGTTTTTTTTTTAAATTGATAAACTATCTAACCAAGTAACATGGGTATATTCAGCTCATGTCCAACATTTGGGCAGGACTAGGTAGAGGTAGTATGGTGATTTGCGCTTTTGCGTGCTCCTCATGGGGTGTCATGGGTACCACCTATCTGCTATCTTGAATCCTACTTCTTTCGGGCATTTCGTTGAAGTCTTATCTTTTTAATGAGAGAAATTAACGTAAATACAAAAAAAAAACAATATATTTTTTATCGCTAATAAAAATTAATAGATGTAATTTGTTTATAATTTCCAGCTGGTGTGATGTCTTCGGCGGCGTCAGCGGTAACAGCGCCGCTCGTGTGGGTGTACACACTCATCAAGACGATCATCACCACCACTGTCACCACCGTCACCGAAACCGTGAGTATATTACTAAATAATACCGTATAAAACACCTCGTTAAGGCCTCTGCCTCGAATTTAGCGGGCAGCGGGGCGGTGGCGGCGCCGGAACGGCAGGATCATTGCGTAAAAATTCTTTGCCGGTAGCAAAGAATTCAGACGTATATAGAAGGACAGTTTTTATGAGCGCTTTGAGGACAAACTCTGCGATGTAAACGTCCGCTTGGCGGCGTGACGAGAGGGACACCGCGATGTCCTCAGCATATGAGCCTACGAGAGCGAGCAAGTGCGAACTAGGCATATGTCCCCGATAAAGTCTGCACAAAAAAATCCTTAAGAATTGTCCTTCTATGTACGTCTGAATTCTTTGGTTCTCGAAAACAGCGGAGCGGCAGCAGCGCGCGTCCACGCAAAATTCGAGGCAGAGGCCTAAATATAAGAAACCCCGCGGGTTCCTACCGCTGGTACTCCTATCCTATTGATTATCTACTCCTATAATATTGTTGATCTTCAACAGATAAAAACTACCAACGCTCTTAGAAAATACCCGATACATTTATACTCAAAGCCTGTATTATGGCAACAAGACAGCTGATACATACTTATATATTTCTAAATACATATTATACATGAATTACGCCCAGACACAGAATAAATGATCAAGCTCATCACACAAACATTTGTCAGCCAGTCAAGTATAATAAGTACAAGATAATTTGTTTGGACTAGCAAAACCTTTACTATTTTTTTATGTCCTAAAAAGGCGACCAAGCACTCTTGAGACTGTGGTGGTCTGCCGACGCCTAGAGACGGAGGTTATGCAGATGCGTTGCCCTCCTTTCACCCATCTCCCCAATGAGCCACCGCAAACTCACAAACCGCACGAAACGCGACAGCAAAGCTGTTATTTATATTATGTCAGCGAGAGATACCAACCCGGTCGTGCTGGCCTAATTAATCTGCGAGGCAGAATCGCACTACCGCTTACAATATGAGCCAAAGCTAACTTCGACCAGGTTAAATTGCGTACTAATTTATTGAAGCTAGCATTACAAATGACTAATCCAATCTCCAGTTCACTTCGGACCACGTGAGTGAGAGTGGGAAGTACAGCAAACAAGAGAAAATGGCCGCCGGTCGTCGCTGGTGGCCCTGGCTCCTACTCCTCCTGCTACCAGCCTGCGGATATGGATGTGAGTACCAGAAACATGATTGATCATTATATTATGTATAACTGTTTAATCTTCTCTAAGTATATTTCTTCTTCTTCTCCAAGTCAGCCGGGGCAACTGATTGGCCATAGCTCGGCTAAACACTTAGGTCTTACGTCTTAGGTCTTAGGTCTTTACGTACTTGCTGTCATTAGAATCTATGTATTTGTTATGATATTAAATTTGGCAACTATATGGTATTGAGCCAGCGGAAAATCTGATTTCCAGGAGATCTATGCTTAACATAATATGATTATACATATTTGTGTGTATACAATATACATATTATTATGGTTACAGTTTTTTTACCAATAATAAATATTATTCAACAATCATACCTCGTTAACATATTCAATAAATAGGTTCGCCCCATGTTATGGGTACTAGAAACAGATATAAATTTAAGAAATTTATAGAATAATATGTATTCTAGGCGTCTCATACGCGTCAATAGCCCGGTGCAGACATACATATTCATCATACAAATTATCTGCACCTGGCTGGATTCGAACTGGCGACCGCTGTGTAAAGTATAGACTAATACCCTCTACACTCGACCACCACATACATATACAATGTTTTTAATTATGAATGATTTATCATACTTATCATAATATTATAGTATATTTGTGAGTGTTATGCTTACATTTACTGCGTAAGTTATAAGTTAGCTATGTTTATATTTAACTATGTCCATGTCTGTTTATTTTCCAACAACAGATAAATATCTGTGGACAGTAAAAAGAAACATAACAATTTTTTTCAGTGCACTACACATATGAGAACCTGGATCACATGGCTTTGCCTAACTTTACCGATTTCCACTTAGATTTGTCTGAATTCTCTATATCATTACCCAATGTGAGCCTACCTTCGATGCCCAGAATTTCATTACCAGAACTGCCGGCTATGAAGTTTCCAGAAATAAACATCACATTGCCGGATGTTGACCGTTTTCCAACATTGCCGGAGGTGACCAAAACATACAGAGAGTACAAGGCGGTCGTACAGAACCGAATGGCTGACGCTTCCAGCTACATCCAGGTTGTGGCCGAGAGTTGTTGGGAGGAGATGCGAAGAGTCTGGCAGAATTATCTCGGATGATACATCACATACATACTAGATGAATATTTCTTTGAATTTGTCATCCTGCATAAGTCTATGTCAGAAGCATTTTATATACTGGGTATAATGGCGTCGGATTTTATTACCAACTATATGATATGTTGCCTGTTAACATATCTACGTGTTGTGTACTATCCTCTGTGTAATTTGTATATGATATAAGTTTAATAAAAAAATATGGGTAATACAAGTATAATAATATGTGTATGTATGTAATAGTTTAAATATTAAATTTTTGACAGAATTAATATTTATTTTTATATAAGGCTTTTTATCATAACATACAGTAATTTGTTATTTGTATGTATATAATGTTTAAGAACAAAAATAAATATATAGTAAAATTGTTTAAAAGTGGAACTGCACTCTATTGTATAAATTAAGTTTTTAATTAATTGTTGACTCAGGAAAAAGTGATCCAGAGACAGCAGGCTATACAGTATTTCCGTACATATCCAGAGTATAAAAAAAAAAGTACAATAAAACATCCAAGCTTGCTATAGAGAGCTTGTATAGTATATATATATATTTTTTTGTATTATTTTAAATTAATAATAAAGGCCTAAGGCACAGATAATATTCTATTAGAAAAGCGTATCCACTTTATTGAATATAAACAATATTCCATTACAGGTAAGCTTTTACTATGTAATAGAAAAGCCTTAAAAAGAATTTTGATTCAACTATTATGCAAAAAGTATAATATTCTTTAGAAACTTAATGACTCATTAAAATCCATAACGACTTGTGAATGTTGTTTATAAGTACGGATACTAAAAATCATCCCTTATTCTGTCTTATATAAGATTTTCTTTATTTTCTTCCAGTGAGATTTAGTATGTGCAGTTGGGTTGGTTGTATTTTAGGTTTTAATGTAGTGGACTGAAGTTTCACTTTTAGGTTTTCCTGTGACTTTTATATTCATGCTTCGAAATGCTGTAAGTTGGATGAGATTAAAAAAACAAATGCAGGAGAACCATATACATACATTTGTTTTAATTTAATTTATTATTTCTTTGTTCCAAATGTCAAACCTTTGAAAGTACGTAACAAATTACAAATTAGAATAATAAAATACCTTGTCTGCGCGTAGTCTTAAAACACCTTTACATTTATGTGAGCCAAATTGCAGACCACTATCAGAAATACTAGACTTGTAGTATGCTTGATATTCTAAACCTTATTTTCTTTAAACTTGTGTTTAGAATATCTAATATAAGTACCTAAATATATGCCTAAGTATATTTAATATATACTATAATAATTAAATAGAAAGATAAAAGATAAAAAACTAGAAATGGCTTCATATGCAACATTAAAAAATAGATATATATTATATAGACATAGTTTTAAGTATATGTTTTGGAGGAGTACTAAGTATTATACAGATTCTAAAGTGCAATAACTATCAAGATTATAATATATAGAATATATTAACAAACTCTTTAAAAAAACCGCCTAAAAATGTCGGCTTAGTTTTATATATTTTTTATAGTTAAGTAATATTTGTCTATAAGTAAGCAAGTAAGAAAAAAAACAATATTGCAGATGTACTAATTACAAGTTATTTGTTTTGGACTTAACTAATTAAATATGTAACCGAGATTGTTTGTTTTGAAGTACATATTGAACGAAATAAAAACTAAAATTTTCAAATATAAGAATGCAATGTTTATTAAAAAGTAAGCTGATATCGATTTAGCTGGTATATTCTTTTTAATCACCAAAATTCAATTCTTTTTTAAAATAAGCAGCTTTATATTATTTATTTTATTATTATTTTATTAAAATTAAAATTGCTTTAAGTGTTGTGTACTTAACATTCTAATCTAGTATGTATATGTGCTAAAAATGGTTGGTTTAATCTAAATTATTCATATAATGTTAAGATATTTTATAAGCTATGAAAAGTACAAAAATTTTATTATTAAACCTAAACTTTTATTATATTTAAACGCTAAGAGCATTTGAAAAACAATCTATGTTAAAAGATTAGTTTCATAAGATACTCAAAACATTTAACTTAAAATAACCTTTGGTACAAACCTTTTTAATGTAATAATAAAGCATTATTGTGATAAGGTGTATTAAATAAACTAGTACTGAATATAATAAAACAAAATCATTTTCAAATGTAAAGAACTTGTACCTTTTTGCAACATTTTGATGCCATATTAGTCTTAACTATTATATATACATATATCTTTCACTCTATTTAAATGTTTTATAGTTATTTATTATTTCAGTCTAACAATTACTAGTCTTAAATAAAGAACTATTTTTAAAATAAACTTTTTAAAATGTCTAAATGAAAATTAAAACTAACTTAGAATAAGGTTGAAGCATATATTTTTTTTGGTAGCTAGCTTTTTTTATTGGTCGTGAACATTTTGAATAATTTTTTTTCGCCTAATTTGATACTCATATTATAATTAAAATCCCAAGAAGAAGGCTTTAATGCTTGTTTTGAGTTGATAAAAATACATTGCAAATTTACTTTTTGTAGACTATACTTCTACGGCAAACGAGCACTACTTCAAGCATTTCCTGCTTTATTATATAATATTATAATTTATATGCTATTTCAGTTGTGTATCTACAGGGCTTATAGGTGTACCATACTGAAAGTTTGTGACCATGACTAAACTTAGAACATTGTTCCATTGGAAGGAAATTATATCATTCATTTTACTATAAATGTGGGGTTTAGATGTTAAGTATTAAATGTTTATTTTCATAACATGTTTAATGTAACTAATTTTGATTGAATTATATTTTTTTTATGTCACACGTGTTTCCTTTGTCCTACCAAATTCTTCCCTGCAGAAATTGTTTGATGAAATATCGGGGAAGGATAGAGCTTAATGTCACCTATTGAATGTGATCTCAACGACACCATTGGGTGAGTCTCATCAACATTGTTCATTTGTTAGATCTCTGTCCTTCCCTGTGTCTTTCTCTTAATATTTTCATATTATGCGGGAAGGACAGAGAAGTGGTACACTTGCTAATGACAATAATGTTTCCAGGTTACATGTACAAGGATCGCTTCATGCCGGACCAAATGGATGAATACAAGTCCCCAGAGATTGTGGTTGATGCTGGCTTAACTGAAAGAATTGCAGTTTTAGAGAATTGGGCGTTGAATGTTGATTCAAAATTGAAGCATTTTGATCAGAAACTATTGAAATTGGACAATCTAGAATCAAAAATAGAACAATATTCATTCAAGTACTTGCAGAATAATCTAATACAAATATTAAATGAAGATAACACGGATGCAATGGCCGCTAAACTCAAGGAAAGATTCGACAAAGTGTATGTAACCAACGAACAGATGCAAACTCTTAGCCAAGACATACTACAAAGACTCATCACATCATGGAAACCAGAAATGGATGAAGATAGTATGAGGAAAGTCATCCAAGAGTATTTGTTGACTATAGAGAAGAGACAGATGGAGTTGATAGTCGAGAAAGTAAGAGAGTATGTTAAGGAAGTGGAGGTGCGGAAGGAGAGTGGTACCGTCGACTATGAGGCTCTGAAGAAATTGGTAGCGGGCATGTTGGAGGTCTATGATGCTGATAAAACTGGACTCGTGGACTTTGCTTTGGAATCTGCAGGTCAGGATATATAGTTATTGCTTACTTTTATATTCAATGGTAATATGGGGGTAAATTGGGCAAACCGACAAATAATAAGTTTTAACGTTATCCATAAGAATTAAAAATTCAGAGCTAATTCTCATCTGCATTCTCGCATATTGCTGTCACAATGAAATTTTTATGAAAAGTTCCTACATGCCATATGAACAACTTGACGGAACAAATGACCCAGATTATATATACATAATTTATCTGTACTTCATTGTTACGCGGTCAAACCTCTTATGTCTTAATCCAAACAACCTAAAAGGACTATACTAATAAACGCATATAACAAATGTCATGATGAATGAAATTCCATTCACTGCGTCCAGGTGGCCAGGTGCTGTCGACGAAGTGCACGGAACTGTACCAGATCAAGACGAAGCAGTACTCCGTGCTGGGTATACCCGTGCTGTGGTCCTACACCTCGCCCCGGAACGCGCTCACGCCGGGCGCTCTGCCCGCCGAATGCTGGGCCTTCCAGGGCTTCCCCGGGTACCTGGGTAAGATGAACTATCATCATCATTAGCCTTTATCCGTCCACTGCTGACCCTAGACCTCTCTCAATGAACGCCAAGAGGAGAACTGTAAGTAACACATATAACAGTATAATGTAAGCATATATATACTGATGTCATTCGACGGTTGTTGAGTCTGATAGCTGATCCATGTGTTACATATATTTTAATACTAGCAGCGCCCCGCGGTTTCACCCGCGTATTTCCCATTCCCGTGGGAGGACGGTGATAAATGATAGCCTATGTGTTATTCTGATGTATAAGCTGTATTATTGTAGTTTCATTAAAATTCATTAAGGAGCTTTTATGTGAAAGAGTAACAAACATCCATACTCACAAACTTGCATTTATAATATTAGTAGGGTCAATTTTGTGTAGGTACATAATTATACTGTAACGCCATTTGCAGCGTGCAATACTTTCGCTTAACGTGGTGTAATTTTGTATTAACAAAAATCTATAATCTTGTTTGTTTACAGTGATAAAGACGTATGCGATAATCGAAGTGACGGGCTTCTCCGTCGAGCACATGTCGCGCCTGCTCGCCGTCGACGGCAAGATCGAGTCCGCGCCCAAGAACTTCTCCGTATATGTGAGTATTTCTTACATCTGAATGAATCAATGAAATGAAATGAATGAACCTTACCTGTGGTATATAAATGTGTTGATGTTGTATTCAATTTTCTTAAATCGTATCGTTTAATAATGTTTTATTGAGGTTGGATGAATGGAAAGTATTTTACTACTTACTTTATGACGCACAAAGTACGAACATGCAAAAGGCACAAAATCTTATTAAGGTCAAATTTAACTAAATACAAAAATAGTGTCTTCCTGACTTGATTTTGTTAACTTCCATAATTCATCATGTTAATTATGATTGTATTGATATTATATTTACGTGCAGAGCCGTAAATAGGGCGATGCCACCGGTGCCCAGGCACAGGGAGTAGACTCGGGGGAGCAAGAATGGCCAGACCAGGCAGGGCTATTATTTTTTTCGGTTACCTAAGGGCGCAGTTATAGAAGCTCGCACAGGGCACAAAAAAGTCTACTTACGGCTCTGTTTACGTGTCATAACTAAATGTAAGTAAATATTTAATCTTTTTGTTCATTTCAGGGTCTGCAGGGTGAATACGATCCGGACCCACACCTGTTTGGCTCGTACATGTACGACGCGAATGGCACCTCCATACAGCACTTCCCCGTGCAGTATCCGAAGACCACCACCATCGACGGCGTTCACTACCCCGTCGCCCACGACATCGTCGAGCTGCGGGTCGAGAGCAACCACGGACACCCCACGTACACCTGCCTCTACAGGTTCCGGGTACACGGCAACCCGGTCAAAGATATTCATAGTATTGACAGTGAAACATAGTACATACCGGTGCATAGACAATATAATAGTGCTAGTGAAGGACATACATACAGACGGTAAGACGTAGTAAATAGTGACGGACTAATATGTGTGGCCTTAGCAGTCTTTAAGTACAAAAAATGCACTGATACAACCGCCAAAGATGAATTGGTCAATTTATATAAGTTTTATTTTTAAAAAATCATGCGAGTCTATGGTACAAATTGTCTATGGATATTAATCACAGTTAAGTAATGCTCCGACATGTTAATGTGTCCAGTATAAAGAATCTATGATAATTAAAAAAAAAGAGACTTTAAAAGTTATTATTAGTTTATTTTTAAGTTATTTGAGCTGTATCAGTTGCATCATGTACATGTGGGTAGAGGAGAAAGAGAAATATTGAATTAAAATAAGATATTTATTTAAATTTGTCGTTATAACTAAGTACATAGTAAACAAATATCACTAAAATTACATTTGCGAGTCTAGTTTTAAGTGTGAGGGATTCATTGTTTTCATTTTGTGTCCGCTATGTTTATGTTTGGCACGTTTTCTATGTTTAGTTCCACAATTGAATGCTTGAAGCGCTAGTGTGCTAATCACATACATAAGCGAGCATCTTATGAAAACAGTTCCAAATTGATACTTAACATCTTGCCCTCCTTATAATATCATTCTATTTGAATAGCCATTGAGTTCTGCGCTGCAGTTGAGTCTATTTCTTTGCTAATACAAGCTAGTAATAAATTAGTACTTTAAATACATGTAATTTGTCCGTGATGTGATTCCTACCTGTATGTATAAGCTTTGAAGCATCAACGATAAGCAACTTAATATTAGTATAACAAATGTCCACAGTAGCGCTAGTAAGTAATAATTTTATCAAGTTCCCGTCTGTTGAATTCACGCAATTTTTATTCTGATTGGATAAATACTATAACAAAGATGATTGTAAATCAGTTTGTTCATATCCTAATACAATAAGACTATAGACATGCTGTAAGCTAAGGAAATCGCACAATACCCGCTTAATACGCTTAGTTGTTCCGAATACTTTTATTTATGTTTAGATATAGTTTATTTATAAGATTTTTAATTAGGATTGTAATTTTTTAAGTATTTTTTATTATAAAAGGCGCGGACCTACAAATATAATATTTACCCTTTTAATATTTGACCAAGGGACTCAAAGAGTATACATTGGAATTTATAATTTAATTTACAGAATGAATACCAAATAAAATTTGAAATTATATAGAAAGGCGATGATATTTGTAAATATTTTTATACCGTTTTTTAAATTATACTTGATATCATAAAATTTTATAAAGATTTATTTCTAAACATGAGACCTAAAATTATGTTTATTTCTGGGATAGTATGAGACACCCCTTGTATATAAATAACTACAATGGAATAAATAAAATATTTTATTGTAGGATGATTTTATGGTAACCATAATTTACTAATTTCGTAATAATTTTTAACCTTTTGAATTTCCTCTTTTAGTAAAAAAAAAATACTTTTTCTTCATAGAAGTATGTAATCCTTTTTATTTAACAATTCTTTTTCTTTTAACATTTTTGTCTATCTTTCTTCCCTATATTATGCTTTTTCTTTCTTCTAATTATGTTACTTTTGAATGTCATAATTTCGTCGCTGATTTGTCAATAAAGATTTATTCCCTTATTGTCCCCTTAATTTTTAATATTTTCTGTCTCATAAATTTTAGGCACTAAATTATTCATAAAGGTCCCTAGGCTAAGTAGATATAATGGAGTCCTAGTCCAGTTACAATAAAATGCCACTTGTCTTAGGTGTTAATTTGGGGCTCTTGAGCATAGAATGTTTCTAACTCTCCTAATATTGAATAAAGAATGATTCATCACGTATCTCTGATTGGTCAATGTCTTCGTGTGACGTTATTTTATAGACTTTTATAGAGATCCCTACATTTTGTGCTCAAACGCCCAAGTCTCAAACTAATATAGTTTTAAAAGGAACCCAACGCCTTTGCTAACTTGAATATTAATGTGTTTAGTGTTAAGTTAATGTAGATACCTTTAGCACAATTTTCTTTATTACACTAGGATTAGTTTCGTATTCTCATTCACTCATTCACTGCTCATGGATTCACCGTCCCACATTTTGCCCACCAATAGTAAAAAATGTATGTATGTTTTGATTGTCAAATTAAGAATGAATGTAAGATGTTGTTTTTACCTTAGTGTGTTATTTTCTGCAGAATCAGTCCTTACATACAATTTACAACAACAACTTATTTAAAACAAAATTTTTAATTATTATCACAAAAATCTATAAAAACTAAGATTCGGAGCTTCGTGTGTTTTAATTATAGCTGCAGGATATATCATAATATTATATATTATTGCCTATTTCATATTCTCTAATGACAAACTTTAAAATATTTTTAATCATGTTTTTTCTACTAAGACTAAAATACTTATAAAATGGAACATTACTAAATTTATTTTTAGATTAGTTGAGACTGTTTCTTTTGTAAGTCTAGAACTAAAATGAGAGATCTAGTAATGCATAGAATAGACTAACATCATTATGATCCACGGGGTTACAGACAAAATATATTCTAATGTTTGAAGGCAGCTGCTGTTGGAACTTGAAACAAATCCTTGTTTGTACAAAGAGTCACTTTTATATATATATATATGTATTTCATGTAGATCAGGAGTCTGAATTTTTTTTTGTAAAACTAATCCTAATATGGACATGTCTACATATGCTACTGTCAATTATGTCCACCTACGAATTATCTACATTTATATTTTTATACAAATCAAAAAACTATTAAGAATTACTTATTTTAACTGTACATTATACTAACATAAATTATATAAGATGCGGTCACAGTCTAAAATAATAATTAATGTATGTTAAGTCGACCATTAATGTAAGTTACCACTAACATTAGGCTTTTGATTTAAGAAGAAAGTTACTATGGTCTATGCGGTGTATAGGTTTTTGAAAGATCCGTAAAACATGTTTTTGACGTCAATTCCGTCTTACTATTTGCGGTCCTGAGCATTACAATAACAAGTCGCAAAGGACATTCTGATAAAAATCTAAGGAATTGTAGGGTCTATTGCACGCGGGACCTAGGACATTTGCCTACAGTGCCCAATCAAAAAGGGCTTGTCATAAGTATAAACTAGTTCGCCTATATTGATTGTGTTTCAGCTGAAGAAGCTATTTTATTTTTACTTTTCTGTGTAATATTGAGGACAATACAAATTAAATATACCAATAATATTGCAGGTCAATACAGTGTATATCAAAGTGCAAATTGTAACCTATATATAACAATCTTGTACATATCGCTTTCAAACAATTCTTGAGGACTTATATTAAGGAATTGTATGTTTCACGACGGATGCTACATACACTTAGTACTTTATTCGAATCATTGTTTTAGTTATTATCGTTATTTTCGTTTTAAATATTACAGCACAATTGTCAGTGGTGATGTAAAACTACTTTGTAACGGTATTTGTAGGCACGTATATTTTGTGATGTGTAAAATAAAGTTTTAACATTAACGGGTGTATTATTTCTCCATCATACATTAACAACTTCCTTGTGGATTGGCGCGTAAAAGATCTCAAAATATTGATGTGAAACTAATCGTTCTTAATCTTTAACGTGTATCTTATTTGTTTAAATTCCTTGCTGGTGATACAATTGGTATGATGACGTCAGTAATCCAATAAAACGTTAGCCATATTCAGCTGGCTTACGTACATAAGATATCCGGATCTACCTACCAGAAGTTTTTAAACAACAAAAAATAGGCGAAGTTTGTGTTGTAGTTTCTGAATATGGTTCCGTAACACATTATTTTAGGGTTGTCTGTATTCTGAGTGGAAAGTTGGAAAACTTACACATTATTACTCAAATCTCGTTAAGTAAATGATATCATTGTAATATACACAATATTTCAATCTGCCTCTCTAAATAATGTAGGTAACTGGTGACCAGCAAAGTAATACAACGGAAAGTGGTGACGATGCGATAATATTTGAGGTTAGTGGTGAGTAGAAAAACAGCAAATGTCGGTAAATAAATTATTATAAGCTAGACGCTTTTCTAATCTTATTTTGCATACGCTTCAATATCAGATATGTAAGATGGTACCTACGTGATGATTTTTTATAACGTGATTGTATGTAGAATTAGGCCTGCGCAATGCAGCGTAGGTAGGTAGGCTGTTTCTAAATTCTTATCATGCGCTTAGATACCTACGTAGGTATTGCATTTTTTCTCATTTTGTAATATACCTATCTAACGAAAACAAGCTATAGGTATTGGCCAATATAGTTCTGAAGCTTTCATGTTACAATAGACTTCAACTTGTTTATGAACGAGCAGACGATTCTTTTGTCATTAGAAATGCATTTTTAAACTATATTTATGATTCATTATTTTAGGTAAGTAGTGCTACTATTCACCAGTAGGTAGGTATTCACAGAAAGATCTATTTCCGAATGTAAAGGAAGCAGTATGGTGCATTGCCAGTTATTTATAGCAGCCTCTAACTCGAGAAGTTATTTTTGTACATAGGTCAATGCCGAGCGTTGGTCTCGGGCATTCTAAATAAATGCATCGTTTTCGAACTGCAATGTCAAGGACGGACAAATAAAAGACAAGTTCAAATTTTTCGGATTTTTTTTTTGTATTTTTGTTATATTTTATAATTTATAAATGACCTAGTAAGAAAGTAGTCTTATTCGTTTCAGCACATACAATCATCATTCATGAGATTACAAAACAGATCCTTTGGCGAGTGCAGTACCGAGCCCGGTAGGAGAGGCGCGCCCGCGGCGCCGCGCTTCGTCCTACCGTCACTATTACCATTTAATTAATTACATATAATATCTTACGTACAATTAAATTAACGGTTATTACAAGCCTGAGTTGAGCAGCCGGCCGCGGGACCGGCCGAGCCGCGGACTGCTGCTGGTGGCGGCAGCTAACGCACCTGCGCTGTGCATTTAGAAGCACTTCCTGTGCACGATTGAGGGACCAGACTCGTCGTACTCCTGCTTCGAGATCCACATCTGTTGGAAGGTCGAGAGGGACGCGAGAATGGAACCTCCGATCCATACGGAGTATTTCCTCTCTGGTGGTGCGATGATCTTGATCTTCATCGTTGAGGGAGCGAGGGCTGTGATCTCCTTCTGCATACGGTCGGCGATTCCTGGGTACATGGTGGTACCACCGGATAATACTGTGTTGGCGTACAGGTCCTTACGGATGTCGACGTCACACTTCATGATGGAGTTGTATGTGGTTTCGTGGATGCCGCATGCTTCCATACCCAAGAATGAGGGCTGGAACAGAGCCTCTGGGCAACGGAAACGCTCGTTTCCGATGGTGATGACCTGTCCGTCGGGAAGTTCGTAGGACTTCTCGAGGGAGCTGCTGGAGGCAGCGGTGGCCATCTCCTGTTCGAAGTCGAGGGCGACATAGCAGAGTTTCTCCTTGATGTCACGGACGATTTCTCTCTCGGCCGTGGTGGTGAATGAGTAACCACGCTCGGTCAAGATCTTCATGAGGTAGTCAGTGAGGTCCCGACCGGCCAAGTCCAGACGGAGGATGGCGTGGGGCAGCGCGTATCCCTCGTAGATGGGTACGGTGTGGGAGACGCCGTCTCCGGAGTCGAGCACGATACCGGTGGTACGACCAGACGCGTACAGGGACAGCACAGCCTGGATGGCGACGTACATGGCGGGGGTGTTGAAGGTCTCGAACATGATCTGTGTCATCTTCTCTCTGTAACAAATTAAAATTACTTATCAGTACGAGGAGTACACAACAGTGAAGTTGGCTTGGGAGATATTTCGATCTAAAGTTCAGAGTTCAGACTACACCTATAATAATCAAAATTTGGAATCTATTTCTGACACGCCTTTCATTGGTTGGTAATTGAATTTTTTTTGTCACGTTAAACTTAATTTTAAATAGGATTATCCCTATAAAATTATGCAATTATAACGCACCTGTTGGCCTTAGGGTTGAGGGGAGCCTCTGTGAGTAGGACTGGGTGTTCCTCGGGTGCGACACGGAGTTCGTTGTAGAAGGTGTGGTGCCAGATCTTCTCCATGTCATCCCAGTTGGTGACGATACCGTGCTCGATGGGGTATTTGAGCGTGAGGATACCTCTCTTGCTCTGTGCCTCGTCACCTACGTACGAGTCCTTCTGACCCATGCCGACCATGACACCCTGGTGACGGGGTCTGCCGACGATGGACGGGAAGACGGCACGAGGGGCGTCGTCTCCCGCGAACCCGGCCTTGCACATACCGGAGCCATTGTCTACTACCAACGCGGCAACTTCTTCGTCGCACATATTGAATTAGTCTGTAAAGAGAGAAAAAAATATTAAAAAACCGATAAATATTATTTAGTCGACCTTAAAAAGTAATATAATTACTGAGAAGGCTATTAATAGTCTAGTACGCTTATTGCGACAGACTTCGCCCACTTAGGCAGCGCGTCGAGACCATATAAGGTTCTGTCTAATGAGAGGCTACATGGGAGTACGTGGCGTGACACGCGGTCAGAAATATTGGTTGTGGCACCATTCTAGGCGTTCTATGGTAGTCAATTTACTTTTATTAGACTGTTTGACGTTGGAACAACAATATTTCAAATCCACGGCCACGCCCTACCACAACCGGCGTTCCCCGATGTCCCGGTCGGCGTCACGCCGGCTTTTATGTGTCACTGACCGCACACACAAATCGCACTTATTTGAGTATTTCGACACTTATTATCACTAAGTAGACGCACAAATTTCACATATTACGCACATGAGATGAAACTTACTTTAATTAAATAGTCCTAAGATAAATAAATTTAAATATCTATTGCACAGCCTATGTCGTGCTGCACAACACCTCAACTCGAGTACACTTCGTGGAATGTTAGCGCTGGAGACAAACGGGGTATATAAATGAGGCTGGTTATCGGGGCCCCCTTCCCGCGAGCTCGCGACCGCGGCGGCTTCTCGACCAATCAGAGAAATCCTGAGTTTTCGTTACCATATATGGTATTGCGCTGCAGGGAGCCTGCGCGCCCCCCTCCCCTCAAGCGCCGCAAGGCGCAACCGGCCCTGATAGCGCACTACTTGATAACGGCCTCGCTAGTCGCTGCATTTAGCGTTTGCCACCTAGCTTCTTTTCGTTATATCTAGCTTTGAAATTTGAGGTGGTATAGCGAGATCTAGAATCTAGACCATGGTATATTACTTTTTTCTCTTCTAAATTAAAATATTTAACCATTTAGCGGTCTTCAGAAACGAATTTTTGTACAAAGGGTTGTAAATGTAATCTCAGTTATATTTTGAGGAACGTAACTGGGCAAAATGTTGTCCTCGTGGGGAAAGTTCGCGCATCGTATTTATTCAAATAAAATCGAAGCGCGAACTTACCCTCACTATGCCGGGGTCGAGTTGTGCCTCGAACAATAAAAACCATTGAATCGTTTTAATTTGTTTTAATTTGTCGTGTCTTTGTAATCTGTCAAAAAATCTGATAGGTATTTGCAAGCGAAAACTAAATAAAATACTTAATACAAAAAAACTATATAATATCATCTATAATAAATCAGTGTCTTTCAATTTGTAGGTGCGACTCACAGAAGGGTAATGCATTACTTGGGGGGTCGCCGGCAAAAGGTGGAGATAAATAAAGGCACGGTTCTGTATTACAGTAAAAACCTTTATTAAAAAAATAATCTTTCAATAATATTAACTTTTAAATATCTATTGCTCAAGACCCAAGGGGGTCGCCAGAAAGGACAAAAGTGACGCGTAAAAGATTGAAAAACACTGTTCTAAATCACTATTTCTAATGATACATTGAATGAAACGTTATCGAAAGTAAGTTAACATGATGTAAATTTGGCTGCAAGCCAGTAATATTCTGTTTATGAGAGTTATTTGCATATCCGATTATCAGAGAAAAACTAACATTAAACATCCGTGTAATAGCAGAATAATTATTGCATTAGTCGTTCAATAATTAATTACTTACATTTAGGTTGTATTTCAAACGTTATTTGAAATCGTAAGCGTACGATTTTTGTATGTAGTGTAAATATTATTAATTTACAATTTTTCCTCAAAATTAAATTCGTCGTCAAAATGTCAAATGACACAACTAAACTGACTTTAAATGTAAAATGACGTTAAATTAAACATGGAATAAAATATACTTACTACTTTATAGTATAGAGTATAATATGTATAGCAGAGCCTGCGACCTCTATGGTCTTGTACGTAAACCGTCGGTATCACCATATATGGACAGAGGATCGTGATTGGTGTACGATAGCAAACGTTAGTATACTTACACAGGACTCACACATAAATTTACTAACCACGATCTGTGTGTGTACGTCTAGTAACAAAAACGCTTCATTCAATCGAGTATCGGCCCGGTCTATCTCAATAAGGTGACTAAGATATAAAGAATCCTTTTACGTGGGCGTTATAACCAGTTTGTGTAACATTTGTTTTGTTCGGATAATCGTCGGACGCATTTAGCATTATCGGTTTTTGAATTATGATAGTAATCAATAACCACCGCGCTTGCACTCTGATTACTGACTGAATTACTTCAAGACGGGTGTATTACTTCATTATTTTTTTCACAATTAATACAAATACAGCTATCTTATCATTTGAAAGTATAAAAGTAGAAAGCATTAGAATTTAGAGTTGAACGCAATTATAATTTGAACATCTTGATTTTCACGGAGCGTATAAAATATGTATGGGCTCGTAGATAGACATAACAGACAACAATTAACTGTTTCTTAATCTGACAGCTATGATAGTCCAGTTTATCATCATCATGATCTTAATCATCGTAATCAGCTTTTATCCGTCCTCCATAAATGTACGCCAACACGACCGATCCCTTGTCATTCGCATTTAACAGGGACCGACCACTGTACTAAGATCGTCTTTTCATATGGTTGAAAGTCGACTCTCATATAATCAGGCCCATGCTCACCCTGTGACCCTATTGACATACAGATACTCCTACTTGCCTCACCGGCTGTAATTTGTAGATCTTTGCAAGTGGTTACAAGCCATCAGAAGCTCGGAAGCTTGACAACCAGTCTTACCACGGATACTGCACTACCGTATTCAGTTACTGGGTTTCAGGTTCAGTTACTGGGTTGTAAAGGTCAGAGATGCAGTCGCTTCATATAAAATACTGGTATTTAGCTGCATCTGGCTAGTCTAGAAACCAATCCCAAATATAGATGGCAAAAGGCTAGGCAGAAAATGAAGAAGAAAATTATGATTCTCATACTCAAGTATTAATACAATTTACTAAATTAATTTACTGGCTTGTAATAATATCCTGTAAATCAATTTCACTAAGGGCCTGTTTCACAATATCCAGATAAGTTCCGAATATTACACAACATATTACGACGCTATTCACAACATTTTACGACAGATAGAGTATGGAGTATCAGTCAAATATGTTGTGAATAGCTTATTTGGAAGAAATTTCTAAGAAAGAGTTAATTATGAGACATTAATTTATGAGTATTTAACATATTATCAGTTAAATATTTCACTATATTTATCGAAAAATGAATCATAACAATCATTGTGTGACTTACGATTTTTATTTTTTATGTTTAAAAAGTGAAAACTTATAAATCCTACAGTGAGCTTAAAAACCGGTTATAGTCGGGCATGATGAATCAATGGAAGGGCATTTTGTATTTCATTATAGTCTGTCCACATGCTCTTATTTCTTCTGAACTTTATTAGCTTAACTGCCTTTAGATGCGACGGCTAAGACGGGCAGTACAGGCAGTTTAGTAACGAAATTGATATCATTGTTACAAAATAGGCAATACACGTCTAGTAGGTTAAGCAAGGAGGACGCCGAATAAAGTCAGCTTGGTTTTTTGCTCACCGTCTTGGGCGTTGACCGTATTTTTGAAGGAGTTCGCTTATCTTACCGATTTCTAGTACTATATAACATAATATGTAAAAATCTAAGCATAAATGTTTATTTATTAAAACGGAGTATGTAATACTAGATAATATTATGTAAAAGATAATATGCAGATATTTGTATTATAGCTGATAGGCATCATAAATATTCATAAAGCCTTCTTTTTGTGCTAAAACCATTTATTAACTTTCCATAAGACGAAGAGGTACTTATGGTCGTAAATTAGTTTTCCAAATTCTATTTTCACTGTCATTAGTAAAACTTACTATGTGTAGATTTCTACACTATAATATAAAGCTTCTCGGTTTAAATTTCGAGAAGAGATTCCATAGTTTCAAAAGAACGAATTAAAGAATGGATATTTGTAATATGTTTGAAATAAACATTTTAACGACTATGCTCAGAATTGTCTTGTTGTCATATCCTAATCGAACTCATTAATGTATTCATAAAAAAAAATTCAGAGCAAGATGATTATTACAAAAAAAATGTCCGTTATTATTCAAGTCTAATCCAACGTACTGAGTCACGCAGTGGCGCGAGTGTGACTCAGCCCGGCGTCCCCTACTTTGCCAGACCTTCTCTAAGGGTCATAATTGGTGGGTCAAGGGCATGAGCTATTCCTCTTCCCTATTCCGGGTACGGTGTGTACAGTGATTTTTTGGGAATTAATAAGACATACCCACCACAAGTCATTTTTATACCATTATTTTAAAGATAATATTTGTGAATAAATTAAGTAAACTTCGAAACCAATCTTATAAAAACATCTTTCACAAATATATTGGTACGTTATCAGTGAGACGTGCTAAAAAACAGTCCGGCGACGAGTCAACGACGTGAGAAAGATTTTCTAGGATCGGACGTCGTGGCGTTCATTGTGAGAGGCCTTTCTTCAGCAGGAGACGGATTAAGGCTGATGATGATGAATGTATAGCTTCATGTCTGTGTTGCTGCAAAATATGGAAATGCATGGTCAACAGCGATATAATCCGTAAAATGTTTAAATATTTTATTTGTTATAATTATTACGTTATTCTTTTTTGAGATTTTACAGTTGCCAAAACACCGTTAGCAACTTCTTATGTGATAAGACTGCAAATTTGTTTTTTCCTCACTATCTACATCATCAGCTACTGGGTACTTTTCAGTACCTCAAAAGATAGCAAAGAAATAAACCTTCCACGGAATTAACTTTATATGGTTTAAGATGAGAATGATTCGTTGATGTCATGAGTCCTTACCGTAATATTATGGGCAAATATATGAGTCAGACTTGGCTCGCGTTGACTATTGAGTATTGATATTTTCTCATGCGTTTGTTTTTTTTTTATATAAATTAACGCTTTCCATTTCTCGATTTTTCTCGAATATGTCGATCGGATCGAATGTAACGGAACGAAAGTTTAGGTCAATGGTAAAAAAAAATCAAATATCAAAACAATCAATTCTTCTCTGCTTATTAGTGAAGTAAGATGCAAAAGGCGATCGTATGCCAAAAATAAAAGAAGAAGAAATAAGATATTTTACAATTATTTTAAGGTTTTAATCTCGTCTTCTTTCGTCTTTTGATCTATCAGAAAAGTCTGGCTTGAGGGAGGAATTAGTATACGCAGAATATGCCTCCTTTTTCTACTACAATAGTGATTATGAATCAGGCGGGATGCAGCCATATCTATTGTCTGCTTGGGAACCTTTTATCCAAGAATAGACAATGATTAAAACATGAGCGATTTTGATATTCAACACGTCAATACTCATATCCTTTTATAAGTGTATTCTATGCGCCAGGCTTACTGATAAACTAATAGCTTGTACGTATACCAAGTAGACAGCAATAATTGAATTCATCATCGACATCAGCCTTATCAACATCGTAAAAAAGAATTGTAAAATAAAATAATACATAAAACAAAAAATGAGTCATAGAAATATATTTTTTTTTGCATTTCTTTTTTAATTTAATTTATCTGTTCATCAATTTCTGAGTTCGGTTATTTATATAACAACAACAAAAATAATGTTTCAAATAAAAAAATCGATGGGCAAATCAAGAAATAGACACAAATTGTTTTCTTATGTTTACGCGAATTTCACTCATAATAAAAAAACATTTCCCGTGACCATGGTTGCTGTAAAGTATCCGAAACGTCGGGCATATAAAAAACTCAATAAACCGCGATCCGTAAAAGTTGTTTTATTGTAATAGACACAAAATATAAATGTTCATCTTTTTTAGCTTCAAAGAGTTTTATTCTCGGTGGGCGAGCGATGGTCTCGTATTCAAATGTAAGTACTAAGGAATTAAAAAAACTCATTTGAAGGCACAACTGGGGATCAGTAGGGCTATTCTGTAAAAACTATTTCGATATGGAGCTTTACCTGAGTGATAGAGCTCACTTTACGGTCACTACGAAAGTGAAATTTATTGATATAGGAAGATAGTCGAGTTTTAAAGAATACAAATTCGTCAAATTCGTCATATCACCGCGGATTTCGCTTTCGGGATTCGAAAACGACCTTACAGAATAGGTTCGAACCCGGATCTCTTACTCAAAAGACCGAACCCATTCCCATTGGACCGTCGACGCTCATCGTTTTATACTTTATAAAGCATAATTTGCATGCCACTGAAAAATGGTGAACATTTTAACTTTAATGTATTAATAACACCTCTTTTTATGTTATTTATTAAAATATAATGATTATAAATTGTTTTGTTAAAGTTTATAAAATGACGGTGTGTTATTTTATATTTTATTCCCAACATAAAAATATTCAAAAAGCCGCCTAAACATAGCGTGTCGGACTAAACTCATCAACTGAGTGGTCCCCAAGCAACCGCAGTGAGCCAACTGGCTCGGTAAAATGTCGATTAAGAGTCCATAAGGCGATTATCGTAACTCCAAATGAGACGGGTCTTCTATAAAATGACACTAAAAGAAGCAGTAGATGGGGAAGAAGAACATCGTGAGGAAACCTGCATCTCTGATGAGGTTAAAAGTCTTTGAAGGTATGTGAAGTTCACCAACCCGCATAGGCCAGTGCCTCGGTAAACTATGATCCGATACCCTCCTCGCCTCATTATGAGGAGGAGACCCAAGCCCAGCAGTGGAGCATAATATAAATAGTATAATAATAATATCTATGGAAGCTTTTACACCACGTCAATCTGGTCCCGTGGTAAGTTATCGAAGGGACTTGTGTTACGGGTACCACGCAAAAACTATATATTCAATATTTTTTATTAGATACACATATTTAATACACATCCATGACTCAGGAGCACAGAATCTTTTTTTGTTCCCTGGCGAGATTCGAACCTCCAGCTTGAGCGCCAACACGCTAACCACTGAGCCACAGAGGTCGTTATATATGGGTTGTTAGTTTACTTTACTTTTTTGGATGGTGGTCGAGTGGCCGGGTGACTGCACGCAGCTGTCGCGGGTTCGAATCCCGCTAAGTGCAGATAATTTGTATGAACTTATCATTGCCGCATGGTGAATGTATCCGAATTTTATTATTTTACCGTTTGTTTTTACATAGTAGGAATAATAGTCGCTTTTCATCGTGTTCTATTTCTGCATCGACATTTCTTAACTACAGATTTTGATAAGGTTTTAGGGCTTCGGTTTTTTCGGGTATTTAACGGACTTGGAATCTAGTTTTTAATAAATAAAAAAAAACTGCTTCTTTTTTGACAGAGCGCTTGTATAAAGAGACAGGAGTGCAATTATTCTAAGTTTGAGTAATTGGGACTAATGATGATAAAGTAAGAGTCAAAATATTCCTAAATAATGGCATAACATCTAACTGGGATAATTAATAACACCACGAAAACACCAGCCTTTAAATTCAATTTAAATCTTTGGAGACATTTTGTCGTGATTTGACTACATAATCTTATCGTACTTCTATGTAACTCAACTTAAAATTTCCAAACAGCAATCTGCAATATAAATAATATTTCGTCTAGACTAGACGAATACTCGGGACAGCGACACTAGAATATTTTAATCAAAATCTTCAAAATAAAATTTTATGAGACGCTTATTAAATTTATGATTAGATAAGCAATTTTAAATTATTAAGATAAAGTTCCTTGAACTTATTTTAAATTTTGTATCAAAGGAGGATTACCTTTGTTAACCTATCTAAAATCTACAATAATATTATAAAGAGGAAAACTTTGTTTGTTTGTTTGGTTGTAATGAATAAGCTCAAAAAGTACTAGACCGATTTCAAAATTCTTTCACCATTCGAAAGCTACATTATCCACGAGTAACATAGGCTAAATTTTATTCTGATAAAAAATAGGGTTCCGTAAGATATTTGGGTTTTTCGGACACAAGGTATAAAAAATCAACCAGAAAAGTTACTTATTTTGCGTACTAAGATCCCGTTGTAAATCTTAGTTAACGCAGGCGAAGCTGCGGGCAACAGCTAGTCCTCGATAATGTGGCAAAACATGACGCAGAAATCAAAACGTTCGCATATATAACGTCTGCGAAGTCGCAGAATTTATAATAAAAATGGCGTGTAGGTAAATATCGTTTGGATTTCCGCTAAATCGTGAGTCAGAGGAAACTCGACAAACACGTAGAATTACAATGTATGTAGTGAGTCGCCCGTCGCCCGTCCAGTGCCCACTGAATACATATCGCTTGCTAACGCCAACCTTGGCGATTCTTCAATTCTTATACATTATCATATTTACGCGGATTTCCATTGGAAATGGCGACAGGAAGTCTATTAACGGATGACTAGATGTTCGGGTACATCTCTTTCATCTAGTAATAGTAGATATTCGACTTTGAGTGATAAAACTATGACGTCATGAAAAGTCAAGTCGAATTTAAGGTCCCGTTCGCACGAGCGCTTTTATAGCTAGCGTTAAAAAAATCGTTTAAATTAGACAAAAGGATACCCATGTATTAATTATTGTTCCCAAGATGGCGTTTTTAAAGCGCAACGCTTTTTTATCGAGCTGTTGGATTTTCAACGTTGAGTGTTTGACGTTATATCGAATTCAGGATGCCAAACTCGCTACTTGAGCCAACGTCGAGTTTTACCGCGACGCTTTTAAAGCTCTCGAGCTAACGGGGGCTAAGAGTGAAGATAATTTTAATTGTCTAAAAATTAAAATAGGGATAACGTTGTAGATAGTAGGAAGGTTTTATTTGACGTTGGTCCTGGTTTGACTAAAACTAAATGCTAAATTCAAGACTTTCAAGTCGCATACTACAGACGCTGTCCTTGAATCCCGAAGGAGGTCTAAAAACTTGCAAGAGAACCTGACACCGGCCAAAATGGCGATCGAACTACAAAAGAAGTTCCGTAGTCTTGATATTCTAATTTCAAGTAAATATGATTCTACCATTTCAAACTGGTTGTTTGTTGTGGTGTGTTGTTAGTGATAAAACAACAAATAAAAAAGCAACAAATTTCTATCTAGAAGTGTGTTGTTTTTTTTTAAAGATATGGGAACGTCATGATCTCATTCTGCTGAATTCTTGGCAATATTAAATACAACTTGTATATGAATTTTATGAACTCTGTTAATTTATTCACTAATATCATGGAGTAGTTTTAAAACTTTAGGAACTTACCTACTTGAATAAATACTTGAATAATTATAAAAGAAAAAATCCATTAACACCATTTACATTTATTGACACTTGAAAGAAAAAGACGACCGAAAGTAAAATAGAAAAAAGTGTATTTCTTTTGTAAGTATAAATGTGTTTCTAAGATTCTATCATTTAATTTTACGCTCTATTAAGTTACAATGACGTAAACTATTAACACTTTTCTTAAAAAAATATTGGAAAAAAATTAAAAGAGCACGATATTATGTTCTACTTGTTGAAAATATACGTAAACTTAGGTACATATTTTTTTTCGATTACCATAAACTGCCATAAAGGATGACATATTTTTTGTATTTTTTTTACGTTTCATTCATCAAATTATAATCTGGCTAAAAATGTAAGTATGTTTGTTTTGTTTAGTGTTTTAAAGGTACTTATTAAAGACTACTTTTAATATATTTTGCCGTTATATTTTTCATGTTTATTTAAAAAAAATGTCAATTTAGGTACTAAAACTAAATAATTTATGCCAGTAGCAATGATATTTAATGCATTATATTAGTATTTATAGTAGCACAAATATTTAAGGTCACCGAAGGATTTCCGTATCCTATTAAGGATTTCTAAAAGTTAACCTTGCTTACGATTGGCCATTTAAAACAATTTTGTTTTTATTAGCGTAGCGAAATATATGGACTTGGCTTAAGCTTGCCCGTGTGTTTCCTGTCCTTATCCATCTGGTGGCCTGTTCATGTTAGATTCCAGCCAGAGATTGGCATTTTGGCGTTCGTTAAGTCCGTTAGGTTTTATAAAATTATCAAACATATGTTCAAAATTCTTGTATTAGACCTAAGACAAAAAATGCAGACGTACATAGAAACCCAGTTCTTATGAGCGCTTTGAGGACAAACTCTGCGATGTAAAGGGACACCAAGATGTCCCCAGCATATGAGCCTACGAGAGCGAGCGAGTGCGAACTGGGGACTAGTCCCCGAAAAAGTCGGCACAATAAAAATTTTAAGAACTGTCCTTCTATGTACGTCTGTATTCTTTGCCAAAGACTAAGTTCGATAAATCCCCACCATGGTACAGGCCTTGTCGCGGCAGTG
Organism: Lycaena phlaeas; assembly: GCA_905333005.2. Classification (NCBI taxonomy): domain Eukaryota; kingdom Metazoa; phylum Arthropoda; class Insecta; order Lepidoptera; family Lycaenidae; genus Lycaena; species Lycaena phlaeas. The sequence continues at coordinate 13,410,028 of HG995175.1, forward strand.
GGGCTCAGTAGCCTAAGGTGAGCCAGCACCTTGGGCGATGCCGAGGGGGCTCTTTACATCCCTCTTATAAGAAGAGGGGATAAAAGAGCAGGGGGCAAGGGGTGAGGATGGGAACCTCACCTCATTGCACTGTCCTGACGTTGGGAGGGGTTGTTCTGTGGTGCGGGACAACCGCTCTGTTGGAGGTGGCACAATCCGCTGAGGGACTGGCTAGCCTAGCACGTCGACAGGTGCCTTGATATATGCGTGCAGATCCGGTACACCTCACCAAAGGCGGCAGTGGTGGCACTCGCCAGGTTTTAGTGAGTAGAGCTGCGTCCACTTAACATCTTTAGGGGGCAGTAAGTCCCACATACCCGCCTGGGGAGACCCCAGCGGGATGCTACGGTGTCGTCAGAGTCACATAAGCAAAGGGACATGCTCATATTTGACCTGATAATCCTTTGGCGAGCGGCTGTCGCTACCACTATCATCATCAGGATCGTCTGTCCGTTTGCAAATTGTAAAAATATATAAAAAAAAACAATACGACAATAATTATAATAGGTATTATACAACGCGGAAATTTTTATTTTTATATGTGGCTTTATTTTCTAATGCATATCAAATAATATTATGTAGTAGTAGTATATTAATTTTTTTATTGATTTACAAGTGTACGCCAATTCATATTTAACTTTGTCTCGTATGTACCTATATAGTATTGATAGGCAAAAAGAGACGCATATAGTGTTACGTTATAAAAAAAATGATATAAATGGGAATAAATGACAATAAAAGATAAAAATTAGTTATAGTTATATTATGAAATAAAATTGTTGTACAAGAAAGTTATAAATTAAATTTGGAAAACACTATGGGCCGACTATTAAAAATGTGAGAAAACAATTAAATAAATAAGTTAATTAAGGTTATAAGAGAGCGTGGGTTCGATATTCCTGATACCAAGTTGGGAGCTAATTGGTAAGAGAACTTAACGAGATTGCGTCCGGGTCTCGTGCCACGTGGTCCGTGCTTCGTCCAGCGTGCCGTCCCGTTGCTCAGCGTGGCGGTGAGCAGGACCGAAGCTAGTCTTGTGGTGTGCAGTCCCCGAAGAGAGAGATCGGGAGAAGTGTGGGATCAGTGAGATCCTTGGGTAAGTGAGTAAGTGGGTAATGAATAAGCGGGTAGTGGGATCCCAGCTGCTCTGGTTCCCGTCGTCTGCTTCCTTCTGGACCCCGTCCACAGCTACTCGGCCACGCCCAGGAATAGCACCGCACCGACCACGACGGCAACGCCTGGGACCCTGAAAGGTCACGCCAACACGGGTGAGCCTTTCCGTAACCAACCCCCATGAATGTCCAGGGTTGACACGGAAATGGCCATTAAAAGCATATAAGCACAGAACACAATAAAGATAAGCACTAAGCCCTATGATAAAATATTACTAAAAAAACACTATTAAATTGTAAGGCAGTGCATTTTGGTTGTAAATTAATTTTAGCGTTTTACATTAATAATTACAAGCAGAAGGCTTACACACTAATTATAACAAAGAGATTACTTAAGGATACACGTGTGTTAGGAACACACGTGTATCCTTAAGTAGTCCAAGTGGGTGAGTCCAAGGACTCACCCACTTAAAATATAACGCGGCGCGTGTGCGCTCCTCAGGACTCTCAGGCAGAAAAAGAACGATCGACCGGTCCGTAACCGGCACGCCACGACTTCAAAACGTTCCACATATCGTGACATCGTAATATTACACGACCAATAGTAATCAAGTAGGCGAATGAAGAAATTCGCGCGCGGAATATGAATTTAGTATTAAAAAACGAATAAATAGTACAAAACTCGTAAGTAAATCTATGTAACATAATATTGTTATAATAGAAATAATATATATATAATATATATGTTACAATAGAAATAATAATTGTTCTTCAAAATAAATATTTGAATTGAAAAGTTGACGTCAGATCCTCAATTACCATCGTTCTGAATGAGATTTGATGAGATGAGGGTTCCTCCCTATTTCTGCGTAATTAGTGGACTGCCCCTTGGAATAATAAAACGCCTGCCAAAGCTTGTAAACGATTCGAGATCAATATTTGGGAAATCTAGGAGATTTTACTTGAAATCTCTGTATATTGTATAGTGGAATAATTACAAATATCAAATATTTTAACGTCTTTTCGGTTTTAAATGATAAAACAAAAAAGTTACTTGATATAAAGATGTCAATTCTAGAACGAATTTTCACGCAAATACTGACTTTCAAAGACTGTGTCCGGAAGGACATTAGCTGATAAGCATATCTGAAACTAGAATCGAAAATATCACTATATAAACAGCGTCGAAATGTATAAAAAACTGTATTATAAAAATAGAAAAATTGCCAACTTATAAGTTTGTACACGGGTCGTGACTCGTGTAGGATATAATTTAAAAAGCTATAAAACCGACAAAAAAAAAGAAACACCATGTGTTTGATTACTGTTTGTTTGTTACGATTTAACTGAAAAAGCACTAGCATTAACCATACTAATATTACGTTAACATTGAGTGATAATATAGGCTTTAGAAATAATCATCATTAGTCTTTATATCGCTCCGAGACTTAGGGCTAATCTGCGGCACCAGCTATTAGGCAATAAGTCAATATCAGTAGGTACGCATATTATAATCAAACACGGACAAAGCCGTGGGAAACACTCTGTATTTGTCTATAATATATTTATCATTCAGAATTCTCGAAGCGTGCTATAGTTTCCAGAACGTTCCCCGCACGTTGTGTCTGGGCGGAGGGTGCACGTATCGATCGGCCCCGCCCTTGACCCTCGCCAGCCAGGGGTTCGCAGTTCTTACACAACTCACATAAAGTCTCATATAATGTGACAATGATTTCGTAAATAGGATTCTGATATGCAATCTTCGAAATACGAATAAAATAATACGGTGTGTGCGTACTGCGTTCATCTGAATTGACATGCTAATCGTCATATTTCATATTATTACTGGCTACATCGGCGGCTACATATTATGGCTACATCGGTATAATAGATGATCAGTATCTAATCCTAAATACTCATTCATAACTAGTGCATCATATTGCTTCGAGATTACTTCACCCAAAAAAAGAGTAGGAACTAAAAACACCCCCACAAGAAAATAGACAAGAAATTGAATAAATTTGTTCAATTTAATATGAAAATTTTACTTAGACTTTTATGTACTAAAAAGGAACACATTCACTCATTGCCATAAATATTAAAAAAGGACCACAGATTATTAATCTGATAAACAAAGTCTATTAACATATTTTTGTAATTTTTACTTCAAGTAATTCATACAGTATGTTGAATGTATTCTAATCTATAAATAAAAATCTTTGGTTTGAAAAGTTCTTTTTACCGCGAAAATATTTTACAACCGGATACGACTTATTAAATAATCACGTTTCTCTCTGTTTTATCCATTCACCGGTGTTTGTTTCATACAATTAGATTACCGACGATAGCCTACGTAATCGTCTCTATTACTGTTATTACCAAATAAATTAGAAAAAGTGATTTGCCGTCACTCTCGGTAGAAGTGAACATGTATCTATGAATGTATCTCTGTCTATCTATGAATGTATCTCTGTCTATCTATGAATGTATCTAGAAATTCGTAATTAATCATTTTTTATAATGAAAGGGAGAACAAAATATATGACAGCGCGGTTCTATTCATTCTACTTTGCCAGGCGCGCCAGAAGAACGGAACGGTTCAATTGTGGATGCCGTGTAAAGATAGACGAAGTGTTGGTCGGCCTAACCAAATGGGAAGACGATATCCGTGCAGTGGTCTGTAGCAGGTCCGCGTTGGATGCGGGTAGCAACGGATCGTTTGTCTTGGCGTCCATTGAGGGAGGCCCATGTTCAGCAGTGGACGGATAAAGGCTGATGATGATGATGATGATGAAGGCACGCCAATAGTCGTTTCATATAAAATATAAGTTGGAATTCGGCTCGAATCAGGCCCATCTTTAGATACAACGAATACTCAACAAAACCACAACATATTACGATACATATCTCAGTTTGATCAGTTTCAATAGCACATCGAATCGTTTTCTCCATTTTTAAAGATGAGTCAATGTTTGTTAACTATAAAAATAAATTACTCACACGTGATAGTGGCATGCCACACGGGTCGCGCGTTCGAGGTTCAACGGTAGAAATATCTCATAAACAAGTATATTAATAAAGTTAAGTGATCACTTAATGAGTGGTTAAAATCGCCCATGATTAATAAACATAAACAAAACGAGTTATTATCTGACACTGGTATGTAAAAAAAACATTAGAGACACAGTGAGACGAAAATGTCCTGGGCCTCATTCCTACAGGCAAACGACATACAATGACTAAGGAACATTCCCAATCACAGCTAAAAAATAAAAAAAAATAGTAAAAAAACTTTTTATAAAATTTAAATTAAACCAATCAATTCAGTAAATACATTTTAGGTATTACGTACACAATTTATTAAAATACTTATATAAAAGTTTGTCAGTTGTTTTGAGAAGAGTAGTACAACTAGTACACTCTTGTTTGACATTATGTTAGTAACAATTTATCTACACTGTGGTAATGCTATAAAATAAAACGTTTCCTGTAAAATATGCAAATCTGCCGACAAGCTTGTAAACAATTTGATAAATTGTGTAATACATGTATATAATTGGTACTAAATTAATGGATTTTGGATGGGTCTTTTTTTAGAGCAATTAAAAAAAAACCTAGTTTATTACATTCTTTTACCATTAACTTAAGCATTAGTTTTCATCCAATTACAAAGTGATATTAAACTAAAACACAAAATTCGAGTTTCGTCCGATGTAACGCTATTCTAGAAAATGATTGTCGGGTTCATAGACCTCTAAATAGTCGTTAGTTTCTCTAAAATATACGTACCTACATAACCCGTTACAATTTAATATTTATTTACGACACAAGATATTTAATTACTGAGAGAATTAACATTTTCAATATCTAGAGAGAAGGTTCCCCGATGTTTGATGGCCAATATATTTCTGTTAAACCACTTTTTGTGAACTTGGACATTGCATGGTCTCTTTAAAAGTAGAATTTTGCGTGCCACCTGATTGTAAGTGAATTAGCCAGCGTCGACCATGAATATAACACAAACATTAAGAAATATTTTTCTTGATTTTTTTTTAAATGTAAGCTAGTGTAATTCTCATACAATAAGTATTATTTTCTTTTATATTCGTTTAGCGTTTATGCCACTCTTCTAGGAGGGACGAATTATATACGTTTTTAGACGTTTTTACAAACAAAACCATTTTCTTTATGTGTCTTATTAAACGTTCTTCAAAAATTTTGCAGCAACCCTATGGAGTTAGCGAGTAAGAATAGGGATAGAAAGGAATAGAATCGAGCGTTTGCCACTTGCAAGATTGTAACTCTGACCGCATATCATTATGAAGCTCGTTTGCCAGTCTGCTGATCCAACTAAATAAATGATATGAAAAGATTAGTTCCACTTAGTTTGTTTCGCCGGTTCTTCTCAGTGGGCTTGCTTTGGAACCGGTGGTAGACTCAATTGACGTTCAAAAAGATACTTTGATTGTACTATTTTGAATAAAAAAATTTGACTTCGACTTTGACTTTTGGTAAAAAAAAAAAAAGAAATAAAGAAGATATTTCTGTAAAATAAAGCTATACAAAAATTGTTTTGATCACTTGTTTTATTATTATTTTGAAATTGGAAAATAACAAACGTGTATTAGGAAAAAAAGTTCGACATCTTGTTTTTGGTATGGACATTTTTGTAACTTGTTTCTGACAAACTACGTCATTGAATTATGGGTCAGGATTGCACCCTAAACTGGGAGGCCTTTATTAATTTAACCATACAGCATTTAGTTTATATAAATTTGTTTAAAAAACATAAAGTTAATTTTAAATTAACAAAATTAAATTTTTTTTTAAATAAAGTTGTATGCACCTATGACAATATCAGTATCTTGTATCTATTGTATGTTGTTGTATGACCTTTTTCATTTCAACAACTCTGTAATCTATATGTAATTTTGTATGTACGTATCATAAAATAAAGATACTAACTGTTGTATTTACAAAATAAATATATGAAAAATCATCATTGGTTGATAGCCAAAAGTCTAAATGAATAATTACCCAATTAACGTATGAACCAAGTATATAATTTTGTTTATTAACATGTATTTTTGTAAAAGAAAGTAGTGATGGTTAAGTATAATTTTATGTATACTGTCACTTTTACTTTGTGCACAGCACTAAATTTCTATTTAGTCTAAGTGAATTTGAGAGAACGTTTGCTTTTCCTTTACCTTTCGTATGTATTCATTTGCATGCATAAAACAGCGTAATAATATTGCTATTATGTCTCAGACCAGATTCAACGCGAAATTTCATATCCGTTGAATTTTGAACATAAAAAATATATATAATATACAACAATGATATAGTTTGGGGGGTAATTACTAGCTGTTGCCCGCAGCTTCGCCTGCGTTAACTAAAATTTACAACGGGATCTTAGTACGCAAAATAACATTTTTTACACCTTGTGTCCGAAAAACCAAAATATCTTACGGAACCCTATTTTTTATCAGAATAAAATTTAGCCTATGTTACTCGTGGATAATGTAGCTTTCGAATGGTGAAAGAATTTTTGAAATCGGTCCAGTACTTTTTGAGCCTATTCATTACAAACATACAAAAATAGGTACAAATCTTTCCTCTTTATAATATTAGTGTAGATAATAATATACAGAATACAGATATATATATTACAGTTTTGTATTTTTAATTTTTATCCTACTTCCACTAATATTATAAACGCGAAAGTTTGTTGGTATGGACGTTTGTTACTCTCACGCAAAAACTACCGAATGGATTTTAATGAAACTTCACAATAATATAGCTTATACATCTGAATAACACATTAAGGCTATAATTTATCCCCCTACTCCTAAAGGAATGGGAAGTACACGGGTGAGACAGCGGGGCGCTGCTAGTAGGACTTATTATAATTTTGATTATATTAACTTTTTACTGAACGATAGCAGGGATAATCTTGTTTCGCTATTGTCTGTTCTTTTGTGGGTACTAGTTTCGTAAATATTCAACCCATAAATAGCTTTGTTATATTACCAAAACAACAACCATTACTGTCGTCAAAACTTACCACCAGAAGTCACTTACCACCAAAAGATGGTAACGTTTGAATGAGCCTGGGCTTAATGTTTCAAATTAACTTTTTCATAATGACCGTTGTGGCTCGACTAGCATCGCGTCTAAAAAAATATTTTAGTAGCCATAAGCACTTTTGGATAGGCAAGTGTGCCTATAATTATTATAGGCACACTTGTTTATTACAAAATATATGATAAAAAATACGGACGATCTTCCACGGCTCTTAGATCATTTGTTTTATATTACAGAAGTCATACCGCGTGATAATGAGTATAGACACAAACGTCTCTACTAAGAATAAAGTAAGAAAGAACAATACCACGATGACCTCATTGTTCAGACGTACTAGACTTGTAAGTGAAGACTAAAAATTTGAATCGATGAAATCGATTTTGAGCCATGAACAATCGATCGGTTTCTGCAAGAAGATTGTTATCACGGGTCCTTTCTTAATACGTATCTATTTTTTATAGTATAGAAGGGCAAACGAATAGTCAAACGAATAGCCTAGCGACTATCGACGCCCATAAACATCCACATAACCAGAGGTTATGCAGATGCGTTGCCTTCCTTTTTCCTACTTACCTGATAGGGAGTAAGTTCAATGCTAGACCTAGGCTAATCCTAGGGTTATGCGGGTATCTGTGGGTGTCGCTAGTCACCATAAGGCTCCCACTGCTTGGTTACGTCTTTATGACATAAAAAAAAATAAACGTCAACATTTGCATTTATAGAGAGCAATTTTTATTATAGTATTTGACACCCGTGTTTCTTTAAAGTAACCCACATGAATTGCATCTATAATCTATAAACACAAGATGCAGATGCATCCCCACACAATCTCGGCGTACGCGCTACGTCCCACACGCTGTGGCGTCCTGAAATGTGTGCATGTGACGTCAGACGAGGGTGTGTCTTCTAATAATAGCCGGCTTGTCTAGGTCAATCAGACGTTTCTAATTCAATCGACTGTGTACAAACAAGAGCGGTGTCTGCTCCCGAAGTGTGAGCGAAGAATGTTCGGAATCGCTTTTTAATTATGACTAAAATAGATAGATAAACTTTTTATTCACAGTTCCACATTACACATACAAATTAAAAAAGGAAAATAAAAACTAAATCTAACAAACAAAAAATAAGTTAAATCTTTACAACGTTAATAAAATCACATTAAAATACAGAGTATGTGTTCTGCAGAATCGCAAAAAGGTAAGTAACTCAGTACTAAAAGATCAATCCGAAGAAAGATCGACTGATTTTCAGTCACTACCTGTTACGGTGAGAGAGCACAATGCTTGTTTTGTGGTGCAATGTTGTGTATATTAAAAAATACTAAAATAAATACTAGCGGAGAGAAGCTTCGTAATACGAAATTGTAGGGATTTTTACTTGAGTTCTTGGTGGAAAACATAAAAGAATATAATTGTAGTCTATTTCTGTGTCTATAATGCATGTGGTTTGTTGTGAATTAGACGCACAATTGGAACTGCACAATAACGGTATTGGTAACACTATGATTTTTTTTTTCGAAAGGTCTAGACTTTTAGGCCTGATGGCCTTACACTACACTTACTTACACTTCGAGTTCAAGATCATAAGAAGGAAGTTATCTGAATATTATTGTACATGGTATGCTAATTTGTGGGATATTTGTCCTATTATGAAAACATGCTTATGTAATAATATATTTATGAACGCTTTTACAACACGTCAATTTGGTCGCGTGGTAAGTTCTCAATGAAATAAATAATATAAAACATACCCTTAACCCGCTTAACCGCCTACCTATATATATATACTAGTAAATAGTATTAAATGCATTTATTTTTAACTAGTTGTGAATACCCGCTTCGCTGGGTCCGCATTCCAGAAATTTGTAGAACATCCCAAAAATTTCTAGAACAATCCAGATAATGTAAGACCATAATAGTATATATTTTTTTTAATTAACATGTTTTAACCCCCGTATCTTTTACACCCTTATAACTATTGACTTTCAACCACCATAGTGCACAATGGGAACCTTGTACCTATTGCCACATACAAACACTGTTCGTCTGCGATGCGTAGTTTTGGTTGCAAAGTGAAATATATAGACACACACCCCCAATTTTATCTATCGACTATCATGCTAATTTATCATATTCTATACTCTGTGACAACAGGAGGAAGTTGAATCAGGTCCAATGCAGGTCATCATCTGTTTGTATCATAACCTATAACATGTTTTATCAGCAGGATATCCTCGTCTAGCGCACGAGACAAGTACACAAGGCTTGGGGGCAAACTGATATGGGTTTTTTTAGGTTATTTTGATAGGTAAATCGACAGACGTGTCTGATGGGTAAATACGAGTTTTTTTGTTATTTCTCATCATCATCAGCTTTTTCCCCGTCAACAAACGATAAGACGATACCCTGTCACTTCCAATACGGACCGACCACTGCACGGAGATCGTTTTCCCTCCTGTAGGGCTACTCTGTAAAATCATTTCGATATCGAGATTCACCTGAGTGATAGAGCTCACTTTACGCTCACTTTGAAAGCGAACTTTATTGATATATCTTTATCTATAGATATTGATATATAGATATATAGTCGAGTTTTAAAGAATATAAATTCTTCAAATACGTCATATCACCGCGGATTCCGCTTTCGGGATTCAAAAACGACCTTACAGAATAGCCCTACTGGTTCTGGTCTGCCTAATCAACCTCGACTCATCGGCCATCTGTTCTTCTGAGTGTGTGATCAGCTCACTGTCAATTCATTGAGCTTAGTCTTCGTGTGATATTAGTAACATTAATTCTCTAGCGGTAGACTTCATTTCAAATCCTATCTGCCAAAGATTTTATTATTTTGTTAGTTTTATTTTCTTAAAACATACACTTGTAAAAGATCAACCCTTATATGTCCCACTGCTGGGCTCGGGTCTCCTCTTCGAAATCAGGCGAGGTGGGTAATGGGCCACAGTTCACCGATGCGCTGGCCCAATGCGGGTTGGTAAACTTTACATACCTTTAAAGACTTTTAATCTCATCAGGCATGCAGGTTTCCTCACGATGTTTTCCTTTACCGGTGAGCGAACTATGGTCTCGTGTTTGGGGTGCACTTAGAAATTTAGAAAAACCCACTTCAAGGCACACACGAGGGGTCAGGATCGAACCCGGAACCTCTCGCATAAGAGGCCGAGTCCACCCACCACTGGACCATCCTCGTTTCATTACTTGATAGTAATATGATGAGGTAGGAGAGTTCCATAAAGTGTTACCGGTGGGGAGTCAGCTCTCTTTAATGTTAAGATAAAAAAGAAATAGCAAAAATAAGCAAAGACATAAAAGAAAGTATAAGGAAAGACAGGAGACAGCGGCGAATGGAAACAATAGAGAGACATATTAGACAGACAGGAGGAATAACGAAGGCTTATAAAGAACTTACTAATAAAAAAGAATGGATTGTGAAGATGAAAAACACCAGCGGGGCATTGAAGTTTGGAAGGCAGGAAATATTAAGGATCGCTACGGACTACTATACCGAGCTATACAAAAGCAGCACAAACGAGAGAGAAATAGACCTACCATGCAACGAAACGGTGCCATACATCATGCAGGAAGAAACGGAAAAAGCAATAGATACACAAAAGAATGATAAAGCTCCAGGGCCAGACAGCATAAGCAATGAAATAGTTAAACAAACAAAAGTAGCAATGATACCTATACTTACAGATATTTTCAACCAAGTTATAAACACAGAAATCATCCCAAAACAATGGACTGAATCAATCATAACCCTTATATACAAAAACGGTGACCACTGTGATATTGGTAACTACCGTCCTATCAGTTTAATGTCAAATATCTACAAGATATTTGCAAAAATTATTTTGAAAAGAATAGAAAGGAAATTAGATGAACAACAACCAATAGAACAGGCAGGATTCCGTAAAGATTTCTCAGTATTAGACCACATCCATACTGTAAGACAAATTATAGAAAAATATGCTGAATACCGACTAATATATTACATAGCTTTTATTGATTACAGTAAAGCTTTTGACTCTTTGATACACTATAAAATCTGGGAAGCCTTAAAAGAATTGGGTATAGAGCACAAATATATAAGAATTATAAAAAATATCTATAGGCATAGTTCAGCTTGTATTAGATTAGAAAAGGAAGGAAAAATGTTTCGAATACAAAAAGGTGTGAGGCAGGGTGACCCCCTCTCACCAACACTTTTTCTGGCGGTATTAGAAATTATCTTCAGGAATCTGGAGTGGAGAGATATAGGTATAAATATTAATGGCCGCATGTTGACGCACCTACGATTTGCTGATGACATTGTGCTATTGGCAAAAACACCAGATGATCTAAGCAAGATGTTAAACGATCTAGCATCAGAAAGTGCAAAGGCCGGACTTAAGTTAAACCCACAGAAAACTAAAATTATGACCAACGGCATTAAAGTCCCTATAACAGTTGAACAGTTTCAAATCTCCTACGCCGATGAATATATATACCTAGGCCAACTGATGTCTCCAGAAGATAATGTAAACAAAGAAGTCGAAAGGAGGATTGCAAATAGCTGGAAAAAATACTGGGGTCATAAAGAAATAATGAAAGATAGTAACCTACACATCTCCCTGAAAAGTAAATTATTTAACACATGTATCTTGCCTGTACTGACATATGGGAGTGAACCCCATGAGTGTGAAAAAAAAAAAGTGGCTTTAACAAACCCCCAAGTGAAAAAAAAAAAGTGGCTTTAACAAAAAACTTAACAAATAAACTCTCCATATGCCAACACGCCATGGAAAGAAGTATGACAAGCATCAAATGGAAAGATAAGGTAAAGAACAGCAATATCAGAAATAAGACAAAGGTTCAGGACATAACTTTGAAAATAAGAAGGCAAAAGTGGAAATGGGCAGGTCACATGATTAGAGGAAGGGATAAATGGAGTAAAATAATAACACAATGGTACCCAAGAGAGGGGAAACGAAAGAGAGGCAGACCACAAAGTAGGTGGGAGGATGACATAAGACAAGTTGCGGGAACATCATGGAGTAGAGTGGCCATAGAAAGGCCTGAATGGAGAAGATTGGAGGAGGCCTTTGCCAACTGGCAAACGGACACACAAAAATGGGAAAAAAGAAAACTATATGAATAACAGTAACAAAAAACAGTCATGTCCGATGTAAGGCTTAATAATAATAATAGAAATTTAGAAAAACCCATTTCAAGGCACGCATGGACGGGCCTGGATCGAACCCGGAACCTCTCGCATAAGAAGCCGAGTCCACCCACCACTGGAACATCGTCGCACACTTCACATACACTAGTAATCCTTATAAACTGTTCAAGCCGTTCGTAGGCGTTCCTAAATCTTGTAATTTCCTAACACAATTCATCATCATCATCTTTTTCGATTCTTGCCCAGATAACTCATACATGTATGGCCCACTGTGACCTAAGGTGGTACGTTCTGGTAAGTCTGTGCCTGCCACTGTGACTAGTCCGTGTCGGATGCGAGTGGCAAGGGATCGGTCGCCTTGGCGTTCATTGAGGGAGGCCTATGTTCAGCAGTGGACGGATAAGGTGATACTGAGACATACTGATGATGGTGATGAAGTCTGTGCCAATAATTACCCTGCTTTTTTTTTAAACGCCGGGAAATGTGGTGAGGCGTCCCGCGGGGATGTGGGTCTCCCCAGGCGGGTATGTGGGACTCGCTGAGCCGTGGGAGCCGAAAGATGGTAAATGGACGCAGCTCTACCCACTAAAACCCGGCGAGTGCCACCAATGGCGCCTTTGGTGAAGTGCCCCGGATCTACAAGCAGCTTGACAGCTAGTTAGTCCCTCAGGGGACCGACGCCACCTCCACAAAAAAGGTGGGAAGACGATCTCCGTGCAGCCGTGCAGTGGCAGGTTCGTGTTGGATGCGAGTGGCAAGAGATCGTTCGTCTTGCTGTTCATTGAGGGAGGCCTATGTTCAGCAGTGGACGTAAAGGCTGATGATGATGATGATAATAATATTTCTTTAGTCTATGCTAATGATAGTGTTATTTGTAGTTACAAATCTTCCATCAAATGAACTTTTCTGGCTGTGAAGAAATAGACACGGACACGGCAACACCTCACTTAATTAATGGGACTGTTGAAACTCGGGCGAGCCCAAAACCTATTAACTAATGGTTTCACTTGGAATTGTTTAATGCAATCGGTGTGCTTATATTGTATTGTTGTTTAAACATTATTGAAATAATTTAACGTGACGTGTGTATTTGACATTGAGAATTAGTAAAAAGTAAAGTCTCAACCCTTAGTTACCCTCCTCGCCTGATTTCGAGGGAGGAGACCCGTGCCCAGCAGTGGGACATATAAGGGTTGATACTTTATTTTAAAGTCTCAACCCTTATTGGTCCACTGCTGGGCACGGGTCTCCTCCCCGAAATCAGGCGAGGAGGCCCAATGCGGGTTGGTCTACTTCACATACCTTCAAAGACTTAAATCTCATCGGCATGCAGGTTTCCTCAAGATGTTTTCCTTCACAGGTGAGCGAACGATGGTCTCGTGTTTATGGTTCACTTAGAAATTTAGAAAAGCCCATTTCAAGGCACATAAGGATCGAATCAACCTCTCGCATAAGAGGCCGAGTCCATCCACCACTGGACCATCGTCGCTCGACACATTGAGAATCCCCGAATCAAATAAACTATGTGACTGTAATTACATAATTAATTACACAATACCGTTTTCTAATTTTACACGAATTTAACTCATTGCAAAAACGTTCGTAATTCGGACAAGGGATGCAGACACCGTATGGGCAAAAAGTGAGGCTATAACCGGGCACTGGCTAATGATGATGATGATGATGATGATTTACGACACTTAGGTCACAGCTATGTTTAGCAAGCAATAAAACTGTTAATGTATTTTAGTTCCATTGAACTTATTTAGACGATAACTTAAGTCATTATCTACCGAGCTCGTGAGCCATGACCCTGAAACGCTAACCGATTCCGATAAAATATGTCTGAGAGCCACCGGTAAGTAAACTATTGTCAAAAAAAAAACGCATCTGAATCGGTTTACATCTTAAGGCACTGTGGATAGACAATTTTTAAAGGAGACGGTACATTTCTGGTCTAGTCTTGTACAGCATACTATAAATAAATAAAAATACATAGATTTCATTAAAAATAAAATAAATTAGTTTATCGTAAATAAGTTACGTGTAAAAAATTTAAAAAATTATTAAGTTTTTTAAATACTAGCTATTCCACACAAAGATGGCTTTGTTATGGAGTTGTTAACTCGTGAACGTGTTTCTTGCATTTTTGTAGATATTTTGACGATTTGGACTTTTTATTTAGACATAGATTTATAGCCATAAACGCCAAAGAACGCCATTGTTATATCATGTAGTGTTGCATATCTTGGAAATATTAAATAATGATTACGCTGAAATTGAAAAGAATTTATGGATATGAACAAATTAAAACTGTTTGAATATTTATCTTCCTTCATATCATTAGTGTACAAAAGTAGACCAACGTTCCAAACAGTTTTGGACCGTTTCCTTTATTTGAGGATCTGAAGCAGATTGATATATACATTTTTCTTTTATAATGCTCTTAAATGTATATCCCTATATATATTATATTATATTTATTAAATATAATAAATATAATATAATGAAATGAAAATAAAAATAATCCCTATATATCAAAAAATATAATATATATAATAAATAAATTTCCCTAAAGACGGTTGGACGGAAACCTATTTTGACTATGCACAGCACACATTTTTAAGATTTTTTTTACTATGTTATTGTTTGCTGTGTTATTAACAATTAAATCAAGGATATGGTCACTAGGTATCTTATAATGAGTGTACTGCCTTCTTGACAATATAAGGGCAAAAAATATATTGGCAAATTTGATAACTCATAAAAATGTACAGACATTGTCACAAGTGTTTATAAATTATTATTAATATTTTAGACAATAAATTAATAAAATATTAATTTTTAAACATTGTTATTTTAAACTTTAATAATATTATAATGATTTATTACTATATTGTGGATATAAGGAAAATATAAATAATAAACAGAATATAATTATAGACAGGAAAAGTGTGTGTTATTCTGACTTACATTATCACTAAACCGCAAACACGAGGATAATCGTCCTCGGACCGTATTTGTCGGCTGGTCATGCAAATGGAGGACAATGGATAACATTCCTCCCTATATACTAGCTGGAGCCCGCTACTTCGCCTGCGTGCGAGAAAGTGGGTTATGTATTTCCTTGCTGGAATGGAATAAAAAACAAATGAGTTGCGTTTATCGTTACTAATACTATAACATGCAGACGTCTAATCACGTAACACATCTAGAAATGTATGTAGAGCATAATTTATAGATACTTCATTGAAAGTATGTGATTCCCGTAGAACGTTGAACTTTTCAGAATAAAATGTGATCTATGATCTAATCCTAGACATCTAAGCCTCATCGATTTAACTTTTAGATAAATTAGTTCATCAGTTTTGCCGCGAAAGACCTACAAACGTCCAGAAGTATAAACTTTCGCATTTATAAGCACAGGACACTAATGTACAATACATTAAGCTAATGGTCTAGTTTAGCTTTTAGTGATTTTTATTTGCTTAGCAAAAATTTAAGAAATAATTACTTACTTCCCCATAATTTAGAAAATGTTTCGTAGCGCTTATGATAATTTTCAGCAGACCGCACTTTCACCTTTTGTTATTGTACTGTTGCTATACCTATATTTTCACTTCTAATGAGACTTATGGGAAGAGCGGTGCCTCCTGTCACAGGTATTGTTTACTTAAAAGGAGTGCATCCACAACTTATAATAGACTAAGAAAAGATACTGAAATAAATTACTATTATAATTATTATAACCTTATTAGCAGTTATTACCAGTCCTCGACCAAATTCCACATTAGAACACTATTTATATTACAAATCTTGTTATTTTTAGTCTAACAACTACTTGAGAACAAATTGCCTTGTCAAAGGCCTGACCTTAGCCTCGTACTTATGTTATACTTCCATATTCACACCACGCTGACCTAGTTCTAAGTTAAGATCATAAGTACTTTTAAATGATTAATTAAAATTAAGATTTAGGTACACATTCTGCACTTCATACCAACGTCTATATTAATTTTGCCTGCGTATGATAATTGCTTGTCCTAGTGAAAATTAATTAAGTAATATGTGTCACGTAAATGAAAAGTTATTTAATATATGTGTTATTGAATGATGCGTGGCAATCTTAACGAAAGAAAATTATGTATTTATAAATGGAAATAAAACTGCATGTCTATACCGGTATGTACTTGTTTTATTAAAAATTGTTAGTCAGTTTTAAATAAATAATTTAAAAATCTTTGTCAAATAAAAAAATACGGAAGCTATCCGTCATTACGTAATATGCATATTACGACACCTTACAACCTATCATTAAATACTGCACTTGCACTAATATATTTACATCACAAGAGTAACTTGAGCCACCCTGAGCAGGGCCTCGGTGAAGGCATCATATACGACTAGTTTTGCACTTAGAAGCACTTCCTGTGCACAATTGAGGGGCCGGACTCGTCGTACTCCTGCTTCGAGATCCACATCTGTTGGAAGGTCGAGAGGGACGCGAGAATGGAACCTCCGATCCATACGGAGTATTTCCTCTCTGGTGGTGCGATGATCTTGATCTTCATCGTTGAGGGAGCGAGGGCTGTGATCTCCTTCTGCATACGGTCGGCGATTCCTGGGTACATGGTGGTACCACCGGATAATACTGTGTTGGCGTACAGGTCCTTACGGATGTCGACGTCACACTTCATGATGGAGTTGTATGTGGTTTCGTGGATGCCGTTAGCTTCCATACCCAGGAATGAAGGTTGGAACAGAGCCTCTGGGCAACGGAAACGCTCGTTTCCGATGGTGATGACCTGTCCGTCGGGAAGTTCGTAGGACTTCTCGAGGGAGCTACTGGAGGCAGCGGTGGCCATCTCCTGTTCGAAGTCGAGGGCGACATAGCAGAGTTTCTCCTTGATGTCACGGACGATTTCTCTCTCGGCCGTGGTGGTGAATGAGTAACCACGCTCGGTCAAGATCTTCATGAGGTAGTCAGTGAGGTCCCGACCGGCCAAGTCCAGACGGAGGATGGCGTGGGGCAGCGCGTATCCCTCGTAGATGGGTACGGTGTGGGAAACGCCGTCTCCGGAGTCGAGCACGATACCGGTGGTACGACCAGACGCGTACAGGGACAGCACAGCCTGGATAGCGACGTACATGGCGGGGGTGTTGAAGGTCTCGAACATGATCTGTGTCATCTTCTCTCTGTAACAATGTAAATTTCTTTATGAGTAAAGTCCTGACAAACATCTAAAAGAAAGTGCTTATAACTCGTGTATCAATTTCACAATCCCGATAGAATCATTAGACTACACACCTGTTGGCCTTAGGGTTGAGGGGAGCCTCTGTGAGTAGGACTGGGTGTTCCTCGGGTGCGACACGGAGTTCGTTGTAGAAGGTGTGGTGCCAGATCTTCTCCATGTCATCCCAGTTGGTGACGATACCGTGCTCGATGGGGTATTTGAGCGTGAGGATACCTCTCTTGCTCTGTGCCTCGTCACCTACGTACGAGTCCTTCTGACCCATGCCGACCATGACACCCTGGTGACGGGGTCTGCCGACGATGGACGGGAAGACGGCACGAGGGGCGTCATCTCCCGCGAACCCGGCCTTGCACATACCGGATCCATTGTCTACTACCAACGCGGCAACTTCTTCGTCGCACATATTGAATTAGGCTGAAAGAAGAGGAAAGCTTACATTAATTTGGTTTTTTAATATATTTGGCAGATTTTCATAAAAACTTTGAGAACATACATTATTTTCTACCTAAAAACTATACACAATAGTGTATTTCGACTAACAGCTACGTAATTTAAGTGAATTATGTAATCGGCGCTAAACAAATACAAATTTTACAAGGCCGATGTTTGGCATATTGACTGGAAAAATCATAATATCCATCCACATGAATTGAAATAGAAATTGAAGTATCGTGAACTTAGAAAACAATATTGTGAACTTTAAGAGATTTATAATTTTTAAAGTATCGGAATATAATATATTGTAATATGAATAAAAGTCTATGGCAAATGAAATGCGTGCTTAAATGTTATAACAAACACAATTTATGGGATAATAATATATTTAATTCAGTGCCTACAGGTCCTTAATTAAATTATTATTTCATTATAACATTTTTAAGCAATGTAATGTTACACTCGAAAACATTTTTAATCTTGAAAGTATTATGTAATCGATTGTACATTGACCGTTTCGTAAGATTTGTGAATTTGATAACAATATTCATTACAATTATTATGAGTAATTTTACTTTTTTATCTTATCAGATATCACATATCGCATTAATCCTTCTAAATGAGCAAATATTTAAAATTTACTTGTTTCAAATACCTATACTTAAACGTGAAAGTTTGTAAGTATGGATGGATGAATAGATGAGTCATGAGTGTTTGTTACTCTTTTACTTAAAAACCACAAAATTAATTTTTATAAAACCTTACAATAATATATCTGTAAATGCATCAGAATAACATATATAGGCTATAATTTATCACCGTACTCCCACGGGAATGGGAACTACGCGACTAAAACCGCGGGGCCACTAGTGATAAATATAATAGAAAATTATTTTAACTTATTTATCACATAGCATTTTGCACAAAAGGACAAATATTTAAAAAAAATCAATGATTACATACAATTTTTTATAAGTAATACATATTTGGTACAAATGCAAGGAAGGTTTTAAGAAAACAAAATAAAAATAGGTATCAGACCAAAGAAAACTTAAAAGTTGGTGATGATTGAAAGTTTAAATTAAGAATTCTAATTTCGAGATATTTACTCAAACCGTACTTTACCGGATTAACGAAACGGAAAAATATTATCACTCCACAAATTGTGTAACCGAAACAAACACTGCACGTAATAGAACACAAAGCGAAAAATAAAATAAACTTACTTTAAATTAAATAAAGTAAAGTGACTAGTCTGACCGCCGCTACGTCCAGCTGACTTTACGAAAATGAGCTGTTGTGCGTCTGCATTAACTATATAAAACGCCTCTTATCAAAATGAATCCACCGCACTATCCCACCAATCGCAATTTTCGTTACCATATATGGTAGCGCAGTACTGTACTGATAAGGCTATGATAAGCGACGGTATCAATGATAAAAAAGGCAAGGGCTAGGATCGCCACGTACGCTGCCGAATAAGTCGAGAATGACATAATTAAGTCTGTACTTTTCCAATACAAACGGAACCTTCGAAATACGAAATATCTCCTTTTTCGTATTTCGAAGGTTCTGTTTCGATTTTTGAGTTCAATTTCTTTTTATTCAAATTTAAAATGGGAAAAAAATCTCGGCACATGCTCTAAATTTAGATGTGGCGTTATATCCTCTGTTACTGGTCAATTATCCTCTTGTATTGTTGACTACACAAAATGGTTACATAAATTTAAATATTTTTTAAGGATATTCGTTGTGAATGTTACCTAAAAAGGAAAGCCGAAAAAATACCTATTAGGGTATATTATGAATTTGAAAACATTATGAAATTGAAAATCTTTTGAAATTATTTCATTATTCCGTAATTCTATGAATAGTCAATTTTTGAGGCCATTTCTATGAATTTGATCGCCATATTTTGATAGTAGAGATAAAACCATGTCATTATAATATGACGTACCCTTTCCATTTCAAATTGAATACAACTAAAAGCATGGCGTCAAACGGGTCATTGAACTCGCGTTTTTGCAAGACGACTTTTGAAAGCTTAAGTACAAGTAAGGCGGCTTGACGGCACCATAGTATGCGTAAATTCCATATTCCTACACACATATAAATGCGTATGTCTGTTCCTTGTAAAACAAATATTTTTTTATAAATTATAATAAAAAGGAATTAATTAGGCTCTTTTAGCAAATGCCATGATATTTAGAATAACATTGACTTAAAAAATAAAATTGACTTTAAAAACTAAAAAAGGCGAAAATTACAAAAAATGCAGAATCTTAAAGGTGTATGTTGAAACAGGACATTATTCCACTATGCAATTTCTCAAAAATTCTTATTTTTTGTTTATTTATATCTTACCTCGTGGTTGGTTTTTATAATGAAAGCCAATTATTTGTTGCTCTACTTTCCGTATATTAACTAACCAAGTTCTACTTATTTTTAAGTTAAAATTGAGTTGTAGCTCAATAATGAAGTGTTTTGTTCATAAATATTTATTTATTTAAATATCATAATCGGTCATCAGTATCAGTCAATATTGCATTCGAAAGGTTTCATGCTCCGGCTAAAGATGCATGGATGATAAACGTTTTATTTTTTTTTTAAAGTATGTTTTACAGTACCTAACTTTGCCACTTAGACATACGAAAAATATATCTGTTCAACAGTTAGATACAGATATTATAAAGTAAAATAGGACGAAACGCTAAAAACTTTATGACATTGTGGTCTTGAGCCTAAGCTGTTTCCGAAAAAGATATTCGTTTATAACAAAAACTATAAAATCTATGAATATTTCTTCTAGGTTATAAGGGTGACGAGCTCTAGATGTATTTTTTAGAAGAGTGGGCAAACGGACAGTCGGTTCACCACGGTGTTCAGTGTCATCTATGAACACCCTCTTCTTCTGGGAGGGATTAGCGTAGGGGTGCGTTGCGGGCACAGATCACCCCAATCGTTGGGAGTTAACTGTGGCTCTTTTCTCGCAGTTTTCCAAGTCGTATCGGTATAAGAACATTCGGGTGGGTATAATAATATAATAAGAGCCATCATAAAGAATCTTTACACATCATGAACGGATCAAAAACAGATCAACACTATGCGTGACGCTCCACATACGGCCATTAAAAGAGAGATACTGTTTTATATTACTACATAGGTTAACTAGGCGAAGCACGAGTCAAGACGTACTCGTCGTCGCCACAGATAAAATAAATTGTACCATACTTTCAGACTTGAGACTTTTAAAAGCATTTATACCCTATTCTTAATTTGAAAATACGAGTATTTTTTCTGAAGATCATACAATGAGTTTCCAGACTGGTATAATCAAGCGTTCAATTTTAGATTGAGGTGCTTTTACAATGGCTTGTCTATTGGATTACTATTGGAATTGTCTTTTATATTCAACAATATAAGAATGGTGTGAACTGCTAGCATTTGAAGTATTGAATCTGATCTTCGAGTTGTACCTACTAATACAAGCATGTCGTATTACTGAAATGTATTGCCTTGATTAATTTATTATCACAAACACAAGACTCATATTAATTATCTAAAGAATTCGATTTCGTAATTTTATTACCTTTTAATGGCGCATACTCAGATGTAAATGTACGAATACTCATGTAATTTCTTTCACTCGAATTTAAATAGTTTCCTAAAAAAATTATGTCAAAGTAAAAGTAGAAAAAAGAGATTGCTTCAAGAACAGGTAGTTTAATTTGTGGAGGCAGCTGAGTGTAAAACTTGCAATTAAATTTTACAGTTCCCGCCTTTAATATGGCGCCTGTTAGTCTGTCGCAGAGGCTCGCGCTATTCAAATTTTTGAATATTTTTTTTTCTTAAAATGAATACGGATCAACCTTCCTAGACGAGTGGCACAAACGCTAAACGAATAGAATAGAATACTGATTGTATGGGAATGACACTAGCTGTCAAATTACATTTCGTAAGCTAGTGTCCAGTTTTACCGAAAGCGGTAAATGATTCGGCTTCTCTTAACCATTTAGTATTTAGCAATAATATATAAATAGCTATATATGGTGAATTATGGGTATGTTTATTAAGGGCCTGTTTCACCACTTCCTAATAAGTGCCGAATAGGCTATCCATATTTGACAGATAGAGTATGGAGTATCTGTCAAATATGTTGCAGATAGCCTATCCGGCACTTATCAGGAAGTGGTGAAACAGGCCCTTAAAGTTTTTTTGAGTGTAGTCAATTTTATTTTTAGTTTTAGGCCTGTGTAGTTTTGAAATCATGCGTCAGGAATACGTGATAAGGGATATAAATTCAAGAAACTCTTTGAAAGCGACGGACAGTCTGCGTCATGCGAATAAGGAAAATATATATTGAGGATTATTTATTGGAATCCTTGTATTATTAAAAGTGTATTATATGAGTCATTTTTTTTTCCTTTTGTATATTTTTTTTTTATAGGAGTGGTCATTGGTCAATCTCATCGATGAACATGGTACGAGCACTATGAGTTTGCAATCTTCCTATTTTAAAAGACTTCAAAGGACGAGGCGATTCTCAATTCGACTGCATACATGCTTTTTTCAGTTACTTATTAGACTTTAGCGGACACAACTGCCTATCCTAGCCTTCTTCTTGCTTGGTGGTTAGAATGGATAGACGAAATGAGTGGACTATTTTTTTTTTTGCAAGTTGTGTTGCTCACCGTTAGACGTGGGAAAAAGTGGCGTACAACTCGATAATAGACATCATGATTTGTAAAAATACTTCTATCTGCAATCTATGCGAAACTGTGTCAAATCGTTTTATTTTAAAATATAATTATCTAAATTAAATACATAAACGTATGCTAGGTACTTTTTCTTGTAACAGCTTGCAACAGAAGATTTTAACAGCTTCTATTACCACTAGAAAACATTGACTGATTAATATCGATTAAATTAAGATATTCGACCTCGCAAATGTTAGAAGATTATCAATTATATCGTTAACCTATTCTTATAGGGTGTTTTAACTCCTAATTATTAAAAAAAAATACACATCACTTCAATTTCTACGAGTGATGGAAAAAAAGGAACATATTTATAAATTAATAAGATAAGACACATTAGTAGAATTAGATTGAAAATAAGTAAGAAAAATGAGTTATATTTTAAAAACATAATTAACGCATATGGCTGAGTCACGCGTCTACATTTCACTATCTCGGAATTTAAACACTTTCTCTATGAGTCGCCATCTTTACTTCATTACTGACAAATTAACCTATATTTTTGAATTTCGAAGTGGCGATATCTTGGGAAATGATTTGTCGTTCGGAAACGACACGTAGAGTCATCGCCACTTTAGAAGTCCGATAGACGCGGCGCTGCGATCTCATAACTCAATGTTGCCAATTTCTATTGTAATGATTTTCCACCAAGTCTAGTACAATAAAATTTAAATAAATATAGGGCATAGGCCCTAGGTCAGGTCAGGTAGGTCAATAGTGCACTGATAAAGACTGATGATGAGTATAATGACAAAAATAATTATAGCAGCAAAATAAAAATCTCCCTGCCAGGTTTTACTAAAATAAAACATTTTTTGTAAATATTTCATTCGTATTTTTTACGTATAACCGATTAGTAGAATTCATCTAAAACAAGCTTCTTCGGATGTGTTCGGCTTTTGCCAGGAGTAACGATTTTCTCAGAAGTAATTGCTGCCATTGTTACTTCCTTTGTTATTCGACCTTTTTTACAGAAACACCTGAAAATATCATTCATCTGAACAAGGTTTTAACTCTTTTACCTTGTATTTATATTCATATAAAATATCATAAGATAAATGTAGGTATAGAGCTAATGATAATATTTTAACCATAAATTAGGCAAAAATGAGTGACTCTGGCATCTCTAAAATTTACCTGTCATGGCTGTGACATTTATAAACATATTATTCGACGGGGTTAGTTGTTGTTTATTTTTACTTTCTAATTCACAAAATTATTTCACTTTAACGATCATTATACGGCCTTAAATTTTTACACCTTACTTTATATTATATGCTTCATATTTCACGTAAAACAATTTAAAATATCACAACTTCTTACTCCAAACAGATGTCAAGATGTCAATCTTGTCAAATAGGGATGTTGACACATGTTACAAATTCATGTAAAGTTATGTTTTACATATTAAATACAGTATTTGAAAACCTAAAATAACATTTAAAAAGTCTACTTATTAGTCTTAAAATTTAGAAAATTAATTTAAAATGCGTCAATTATCATGCATTATCACGTGACTGCAAACGCCAATAAGGCGATGACGTCACTGAACATTGAGCTAAGTACAAACTCACCTAACATAGCGCAAGCTCTGAATGCGGTGTGTGACGTAATGACGCTTGGAGCGTTTCAAGGGCAATTTTAAAAACTATTTTTCTTTATTAAATTTTTTGTTAAAATTGGACATATTTCTTTACAAAAATCGTTTTTTCGTGTTTACCTATAGTATATCTATCAAATAAAATCATTTAAAAAAAATAGTCAACATCCCTATTTAGTTCAGGCATTAGTCGCAGGACTTCAAAAGTGGCGAGGACTATAATATTTAAATGATAATATAATGTACATGTTAAATATGTACGTATATTATGAGAAAGTGCATTTAAACCTTAGAATAATAACGCCTTTAAAATTCTAAGCTTTAAGTCTATTGATTTTATATTTCCTGTGGATTTTATAGTTTGTTTAATCAGAAAAAAAAACAACATCTGAGATAATATGAATATAATATGATAGTATTTGTCTACGTCTGTTTAGGATGTAGGTAATAGGTATTATAGGTGCCAGGTGGTGCATGAGCCTTAAAAAAAACCTTTCTTTTATTTTGTCCGTCTGTTTGTTTTCTCTAATATCTGTAATAGATGGAATGATTTTGATGGGATTTCACCGACAGGTTAAACCTGAATTGTTACAAGAAGTAACTAGATTTAAAAGATTATTAATTAATTCCTAAGTCTTAACCAATTTGAAAAGAAACCTGAAATTAAATGATATCCTTCTTATCCTGTCTGTGTAAGTGTTAGTTACGGTAAATAGAAAGTACATTGTGTACCCAAGTGCGTTCCGTCTGCGAGTATCGATTCCTGCACCCCCGTGCAGTCGCGGCATGCGTCAGGGCTCGGCCTGACTCACGATGACTCAACTCCTCCTTTCCCTCTAATGCAATATAAATCCCTCAAAATACGATGACTAAAAGGAGTTTGATTGAAGACAGTGTTTTTTTTGTTAGTTAGGACATGAGAGGTTGACAGAGATTCACCAGTAGAAGACATGACGTGCTGTGCTCCCTTTAGTCAAGTATCAACTCATATATGTCCTACTGCTAGGCACTCCCCAAAATCAGGCGAGCAATGGACGATCTCTTGTTTAGGATTTGCTTAAAATGTTTAACAAAACCTACATCTATTTCAAGGCATTACAGGGTCAGGATCAAACCCGGACCCTGTCGCTCCAGAGGCCGAGTCCTTACCCACTGGACTATCATCGATCCCGCATATTTATTCGACCAAGTAGTATCTGATGCTTTACTATGTTGTTTTATCTTTTTATAGATTAACATGTCTCGTAGACTGCAGACATTAATTCTGTATCAGAATCCTCGCAAGTGCATGTCACTTGAGGGTTTTTGTTAAGACTATAGGTAGGGTTGCCAGGTAGCCAAACCTAATAGCCGGACAGATCAGGTAGCTTAGCTGGACATTTGGGTCTCAATTATTTTATGGTTGGGTGTCCGGTCGAAGGACCAACATAATTGAGAGTTTTGTCTGAGTATCATACAATTTGTTAAATAATAGATGAACTAACAGACAAAATCGAATGCCAAGATAGTCTTAGATTAAGACTAATTTGGCATCGCTCGTTTGTAAAATGTAAAAGTGTTACAAAAGCCGGACACCGTATAATTTATCCGGACACGCTGTTAAAAAGCCTACCTATCTGGCTTTATCCGGACGCCTGGCAAGCCTAATAAGTCTACAAGACTATTTTTTTTTTTCAAATTTATTAAGAGCTGAATACAAGACCTCAGACTAAAGTATTGTAGTATGTTGTTCATTAAAAACTAGTTGTTCTCCATATAAAAATAATCTTAAGGATGGTAACATTCCTGTATAGGCGGTTTATAATCGAGCAACATTTATTTTTGGAACAGTTGACCAAGTTTCATCAGTAAATGTCCTTTCCACGCTTGTTAAAGTTTATTAACACTAATTTCTAGGAATAAGTAAAATTCGTTATAATTATCAATGATAATCATACGTTACTAGAGTAAAGTATATAAAAGTCGTAACCCTTCTATTTTGCTGTCGGATAGAAATGCAATGGACATTTCTGAAAAATTAACAATCGGATATCAATTAAATAATTTTTATATATTTCATACCAATAAATTCTCAATTGGATCGTAAGTTTGCCGTAGCTCAACGTGCTATTGAGCGTGCTACGCTTGGTGTTTCTTTGGCAGATAGGATTCGAAATGAAGTCACACACTCAGAAGAACGGATGGCCGATGGGCCAATAAGGTTCAAGAGTGGAGACCACGCTTAGATAGACACAGTGTTGGTCAGCCATTAACCAGGTGGGAAGACGAACTCCGTGCAGTGGCAGGTCCGTGTTGTATGCGAGTGGCAGGGGATCGGTCGTCTTGGCGTTCATTGAGGGAGGCCTATATTCAGTAGTGGAAGGACAAAGGCTGATGATGATGATGAAATTCT
This sequence comes from Lycaena phlaeas, assembly GCA_905333005.2. Classification (NCBI taxonomy): domain Eukaryota; kingdom Metazoa; phylum Arthropoda; class Insecta; order Lepidoptera; family Lycaenidae; genus Lycaena; species Lycaena phlaeas. The sequence continues at coordinate 13,436,886 of HG995175.1, forward strand.
CAAAACCCGTCCTTTTATCGGATATATTCGTTGTAGATATTTATATCAGAATGATCCAATACAGTTCTCAAAACTACATATTAAACTGACACTCTCATAATTCACAGGAAACAATTGCTTATAATATTCAGGAAAACTATGAATATTTCCTGTTGTTGTTCGTTTTCAGTCATGTTTAGTTATAAATATGGTAAAAACCACATTTAAATGGGCTTTATATAAACCATACGTAAAATTAGTAATTACTTATTAGGTAACTATCGAGACAGACCCGTCCAAAACTTAATTCCCTAGTCCCTTGTATGAGGGTGACGCCCTCCAACTCATATCTCCTAGGACTTATTTTAAGGGCGAATTCTACTGGTAAATTCAAATTTACCGTGAAGCCAAATCGATTAATCAATATGCCATCAATATACCCATTTCCTAATATTGATAACATCATGATATCGTCATTGATATTGATAAAATCGATATTTTAGTAATCTAAATTAAATGTAAAATAAATAAAAAAAGTGAAATATTTTAAGATATTTTATGGAAACATATTTTATTACAAAAACTAATGAATATTTATTATAATACACAATTATCACAAATAAAATAAATATGTAGTTATAAATATTATATCAAATATTTTTCTTAAATAAAAAAAAATAAAATAAAATGCCGACACAAAATCGATACTTAAGCTAAAAATAAAGTTAAAATAAAAATAGAATTTCTTTGATATTCCAATTTAATCTCAAATGAATCTTGACGGTCAGGCATTTTTTAAATTTTTTTTTATTAGCTGATGCCTACAGCTTCATTCAAGTTAAGACTAGGTGCTTAGATCAATAAAATGTCTAGATAGAGTGTCGCGCGGAAAACACGTCCAAAAAAATAGCGTCCTACAGTTAGCCTCTAAATGCTTTCTCTGTGTTTAGTATCCGTCCCGTTGTCATAGAATACGCATGAATTGTTACGCATTATTGTTTTTATTTATAATGAAGGTTTGTGTTGAAGTGTAACGAGATTAAAAATGATGATTATGGGAGCATTGTATTAGCTGGTATCACTATTCTCGAACACATGTTTGAAAATGTTGGCCAGTTTTTTTTGTTTTGATTGTAGGGCGACAGTCCATCTAGACATATTAATGATCTAAGACTAGGTGGTATGTGATGGATGCCAATGCCCATTTCATATACTTTCGATGTGATAGCGTGTGTGCGCAAGAATAAAATTGCAACTATTCGTTCAACATAACGTTCGGATTACTTACCTATATGATTATATCTATAATACTTCGTGGTTATTATGAATTGGATAAATAGAGTATATATAGCCTTCATGTCATGAATTTACAAATCAGTTCTCTATGGTTCCCACTATTGTACAACGTACTACGTAGATTGACTCATACTAAATTTGTTACTACTAAGTTGTATCATTTCTTGGATTCCATGTATAATATAGTATCACGTATGAATCAACTACCACTGTTTTAACCTTTCGTGACTCAGGGTCGATGAGTCATCGATGTTGTCAATTGTCCGAAGACATTGATAACATGATAACGTCATTATTCAAATTCGGAATAACACTATTGCTATTATTCAAATTCACAAGTTACGTAAACTATTATTTGAAACGTCTTCTATGTTGCAAGCTACGTTATAAAATACGTTATACTATAATTCATTGTATGACTGAAATTGTTCTAGGGCTGTTTTCTTTATATATAGTGTCTGTTCTGGTGGTTTTCTATAGTGTTTGTCTTCAAAACTCGATCCATATATTGTGATGTGATTGGTTCGCAAATATTGTGGCGGACTGTTTCGGAATGGATGGATTTGGAGTTTTTGATTGATGGTGACGTATGGGACGGGGCCCTCCCTTGGCGTTTCCCGCCATTCCTTCTTCTTCACACAAAATATGTGTAGTTTACGTCAGACATGGCAGCATGGCCTCTGGTCTTAGCCGGTTCCAACAGGAACAAATATACGAAAAAAAATTTAAAAAAGAATATAATTTATTAAAATTGGCTATCAATATTAAAACGTAAACGTAGTGATTATATTCTCTTGGATCAATATAAATATTAAATTTTAGATCCCGCTTCGTCCGTCCGTATTCCTATTGTTGATCATTTTTGTAACTCTTTATAATATCTTTATGTAATCAACTATCTGCCAGTGAAACTCCCGACAAAATCGGTCGAGCCGTTTCAGAGATTAGCCGGAACAAACAGACAAAAAATTACTTTTTAGATGTAAGTACATTGCAAGTCAGCAGTGCAATTTTATTTATTTGTATTGGAGAGAACATTCAACATGGTTATTTTCATTAAACTATTTAAAACGCACGTTTTGTTTCGCGTAGCTTATTATTTCCACTTTGTCTATGATTGTCTTGATCACGAGACTGATAAAAAATATAATAACTATCCCATTTTAGGTAGTTTTAGTAATTCTAATTGTAACCTAGATTCTAGAACTGGAGAAAAATCAATACTAATTAAAAGCACTAGCCACTAAACAACTAACCTAAGTATTTAGTAACATAAGCCTCTGTACTCAAATATGGCTCGTATCTTATCGCATTTTTCGTTGATGACGTAACATTATATGATTTACACTTTACATGTGAATTGTTTTATTATTTCAAGTGTAAGTCGTAATCGACCTTCAACCGTAGTTGACGAAATATTGTAGCTAAGCGAGAAATTCGTTGATTCTTAGGCCTCGTTCGCACTAGAGTTTATTATTGCGTTAAAAAACGACGAACGTTGGCCCGAGTTCCAAGCTTTGCATGCAATTTGACGTCCAACGTCATCCACGAAAATCCAACAAAGCCAACAAAGCTTGACAAAATCAAAATTGAACTAATTGATTCATATCAAAATAACTAATCGGAAGCAACTTGTTGGGTTAATAAAATACTATAGAGTATTTTTTTTTCATCCATTTACAATTAGCCCCTTTGCTTTATTTACCTACCGATTGAGCTTAAAGGCCATCAGGCCTAAAAGTCTAGACCTTTCGAAAAAATAACCTTGCTTTAATTTTTGTTGAACTGTCTACAAATTAGCACATCCAGCGATCTGGCATCATGTTAGTTTTACTTCAAATGGAAGCTAGTCTTGATCTTTCAAGTCGAAATATTATGCTATTATCAGTATTCGTTAGTGTTCTAGCGAGCTGGTTTTTGCTCTGGTCTAATCTGTGCTTGTAGACTTTACAGGAGATATCAATCTGGGGGCCTAGCCAAAATTCCATTAGGAAAGCGTTAGCGAAGTTCAAAATGATGATAAAATGTATAGGATGGACCACGTGATTAACCGCGGTCTTATGTCAATCCCATACATTTTATCATTTTCGAACTTCGCTAACGCTTTCTTAATGGCATTTTGGCTAGGCCTCCTGCTCCTTGATTGTGGATATTTCTAAGTATTTGTGTATTTCTGTGATTCGTATAAACCATTACATTACTTAAAGTTTTAAGGGCTTTGTTCTGAAATCGTTGAAGAATTCCAATATTGGAGTCACTGGCCGATCCCCACAGTTCAATTCCATACGTCTATACTGGTTTTATAATACAATTATATATCAGCAGTTTATTTTCAAAGCTGAGTGAGGATTGTCTTCCAATTAGCCAGTACAGGTTTTGTAGCTTAAAGTTTGCCTGATCTCTTTTGGCTTTTATATGGTCCTTCCAGGTAAGACTTTTGTCAAGATGCATTCCTAAGTAAAGTATAACGTAGTAAGTAGTATCAACCCTTATTTGTCCCGCTGCTGGGCACTCGAAATCAGGCGAGGCGATGGGCCATAATTCACCTACCATACATACCTTCAAAGACTTAATCTCATCAGGCATGCAGGTTTCCTCACGATATTTTCCTTTACGGTGAGCGAACGATGGTCTCATGTGTGCACTTAGAAATTTAGAAAAACCCACTTCAAGGCACACACGAGGGGTCAGGATCGAACCCGGAACCTCTCGCATAAGAGGCCGAGTCCACCTACCACTGGACCATCCTCATTTCATTACTTGATAGTAATATGATAAGGTAGGAGAGTTCCATGAAGTGTTACCGGTGGGGAGTCAGCTCTCTTTAATGTTAAGATAAAAAAGAAAAATAAAATATTTATCTAAAACAACAATTATTTGCTGACAGAAAAAACAAACTCATCTCACTCAACTCAACAAAAATCAATACATGCTTACAAGCTCGTGCATATAATATTAGTAGGATTTTGCTCTGTGCTCACATGACAATATCATGCCCTTGTAAAATTAGAACATTACACGGTTGCTATACATGTTATCAATTTTCCCGTAAATACTTACAAGTATTTATCCTTAATGAACGCTGTAATAAAATATGTCTACGGTACAGTAATTATAAACATCATAATAAGCTGATAAACTAAGTTGACTATTGACGTCATCATATGGAGATCTCTTAGGTAGGCCTGACCAGTTCCCAACGTTACTTCTGTGTGGTCAGTAGGGCTATTGTAAGAAACCATTTCAATATCGAGCTTCACCTGAGTGATAGAGCTCACTTCGAAAATGATCTTTATTAATATAGCCATAGAGTCGAGTTTTAAAGAATACAAATCCGTCAAACTCGTATTATCACCGAGGATTCCGCTTTCGAGATTCGAAAACGACCTTACAGAATAGCCCTACAGGACCGACAGCGTAACTCGAACCCTTTGATGCGACAGGTAGAAATATACGTTCCCCACCATGGTTCAGGCCTTGTCGTGGCGGTGGGGCTCAGTAGCCCAGGGTGACCCAAACACCTTGGGCGAAGTGAATTGAGCCGAGGGGGCTCTTTGTACCCCTCTTATAAGAAGAGGGGACAAAAGAGCAGAGGGCAAGGGGTGAGGATGGGAACCTCACCTCATCGTACTGTCCAGACGTTGGGAGTGGTTGTTCTGTGGTGCGGGGCAACCGCTCTGTGGAGGTGGCGTCAGCCGTCGAGGTGCCCTGTTGCTTGTAGATTCGGGGCACCTCACCAAAGGCGGCATTGGTGGCACTCGCCGGGTTTTAGTGGGTAGAGCTGCGTCCACTTACCATCTTTCAGGCGCAGCGAGTCCGACACGCATACCCGCCTGGGGAGACCCACTCCCCAGCGGGATGCGTCAGTGCATTTCCCGGCGTAAAAGAAAAAAAAAAAAAAAAAAAGGTAGAAATATACGTTAGTACTAGCGTTGCCAATTTTCATTTGAAGAAGTAAAATATATTTGATTTCTAAGGAGGTAAATTAGAGTACTCACGGACTTATGAAAAAATTATTGAACATTTTCAAGAATTTTTTGGTATTCTTTGCAGCACATAATAATTTTGCATTGTTCATAAATGGAGTTTCCGACTCTAACTAACTAATCTAATCGACATGACAAAACACTGAGTTGACGTTGATCAGCTCTTTATAATTCAATTTCAATGAAGCCTTGTTCCACTCTTCCCGCCACTTATAGTTAAATGTTAATATAGAAAAATTGCATCATATGTGGGTCACTGGCACTAGTAATAAGCATTGTGTTAAAAAAGAGTATTTTAACGTCCTTCATTAGTGCTATAGATTACATAAAGTCCACATGATCAGGAAAACAATATTTTACTGTTCAGTTGGCAACCCTAATTCGGTTAGGGACCCACAACTGTTTTAATAAGTAAAAATTCTAATATTTCGAGGGTGACAACACTGTCTTTACGAACACGGCCTCAACTATTTTAAGTCTGCCATCAGCTCTTTGGTACGTGTCACTCCATCGACCTTATTATTCGTGATATTTGCTTTCGTTCATATTACTCGTATTGAATTAACAAGTAATATAAATAAATGTACGGCATCGAGTCATTCAAAATAATTGCTCGAAAGTTGGATTTGTATGAATCGTAGTGGTACCGAGTGAAGGGGCCCGTTTGCAAAAATAAAACCTCTTTTGAAAGTTTTTTTAGTTCTGCACAACAATACAGGACTTGAGGGCTTCATGAGTGGAGTAAAACAGAAATGCTTAAAAAACAAATCTGTATTCTTTTTTTAATAGTCTGTTTAATAATATAATGATGTTTTTAAGACTGTTAATACATTATTACTGCTAACAAAATTATCATAATTACAAAAATGCTGTACACAAATTCCTCTTTAGGTAGTTTTATCGATTGCCTATTAACCAAAGTAGGTACTTTTTGTATGATTTTTTGGGAGAGCAATGTCTATTCTATCTCCTATCATTTTCAGGACAGTATTCCGGCTTCCCCGCACTCGGTGTACTATTGACGCCACTTTCTTACGCATTATCGCGTAAAGGTCGTCTACTCCTGCATCGGCAATCTCCCGGATGCACTACAGTAGTGCTATTCTGTAAGAAACGCAGGGCTGTCGCAACACTGTGACAGCGCTGTGAATTCAACTAGGTATTCACTAAGCTTGTCAAACCATATCGAACACCCTAGCGCCGTCAACGCTGTGCGCCGAGACGAGCTCGTCGCGGCCCACAGCCTAGAAAATGACTCTTACAGAATCAGCAGTGCTATTCTGTAAGAAACGCAGCGCTGTCGCAAAGCTGTGACAGAGCTGTGATTTCAACTTGGTGTTCACTAAGCTTGTCAAACCATATAGAACACCCTAGAAACGTCTACGCTATGCGCCGAGACGAGCTCGTCGTGGCGCACAGCCCAAAAAATGACTATTACAGAATCAGGGGGCAGGGGGCTGTTCCGAGGTAGCCGGAATAAAGGTTTATTAAAAAAAAATGGTTTCTTTAAGATTTTCATGTAAGTACTAGTATTATATGTATAAAACTTTTTAATCTAACAATTTCAATTTGTAACTCGAGCAAAGTATTATTAGTTATTTGTTGTAGAGTAATTATGTGCTTTTAGGGTTGATTCAATTTGCATCGGAAAGTTTTAGATTGCGCTTCGAAGCTTTTAGAACGAAGCTTAACTTAGTATTACTTAGATTACTTGATGTAACTTAATATAGAACTTACAACGCATGTAATAAATATGTAATATAAGATACACCGTTGGACGGACTGAAGTTAGCTGCAAGTGAAGTCGCCAAATGAATTTTGTGCGAAATAAGATATGCGTACACAAGTCCGTAACTACGACCTAGGTACGTACAATAACAAAATAAATAAATGTTTTATTCACCTTACCGTACCATAAAAGAGGACCGGAAGAAATCGTCGACCTCGAATCATACAAAAATTGGCAATGGCCTTAGACTTAAAAGGAGGACAAATATATGAAAATTTTTATTTTAAAGTCAGAAACGTTTTCAAGTACGTATTTGGATATTCGCATCCACGCAATTGAGGACCTCGTCAACGGCCTCCTCTCTCATGCGCTCATTGGTCTTCTTCTGGGACTACTGCTTCACACAAAGAAACCATCGTCATCCAGGAACAATATTAAGAACTTTTTTTTTTGATGATGCTGCGGAAATCCCTTTCGGACCCTACCAGGGCCTTGGGTAAGCGCGCTGACGTATGTGGAGACTCGCATTGGGTGCACTACCCCACTAAAACAGCTACGTGAGCCTTCAGCCGCTATCTGAGGGACCCGGATCTGCAGGCAACGGGAAATCCTAAGCGACAGACTGGTACGGGCAAGGCCAGATTCTCCACAAAAGGGGGACTGCCCGGCTACCACTTGGCAGTCCCCAAGACGTCGTGTCTTCAGCGGGGCCCGGGTTCCCATCCCGAGCCCGACACGAGCACAGGAGTGTTATTGGTAGCGCCTCCGACGTACACCTGTTTGTACAATATTTAGAACCTATGTTATACAAATTCTAGTAAAAATTAGTTTATAGATAGGAGACAGAAAACAAAAGTCGTTCTACATTCCATAAAATTTGGTATGTGAAAATACTAATATTATGTAGTCGGTCTTCAAGAGAAGAACAAACAGCCTGACGAATTAAAATGTGTGCCAAGTAAAGAATAAGATAATTTATTAGATAACAGTATTAGAAAATAAGAAAGAGGCTAAGGCTGTGTTATCTATTTGCGTCACCTTGACTCGAATGAATATTAATTACTTATTCGATAAAATGTATTCATTAATTCGAAATTCGAATACATTTTGATTTGTCATAGATGGATAAAAAAGAAAAGCTGACTTTACATCAAAAGGAGGTTTATCAAGAATTTAACTCATTCTAATAAGACTCCAGATTTCGGGAAAGCCATCAGTGATCCAACCATCATCATCATCTTCATCAGCCTCTATCCGTCAACTACTGGACATAGGCCTACCTCAATGAACGCCAAGACGACCTATCCTTGCCACTCGCATCCAACACGGTCCGGCCAGTATCGCGGTTCATTTCGATTTTTACGTTTCAGATATTTAACGGCTAGCATGATCACGGAAAAGCTTAGTTCTCTGACGCCTAAAAAAAATATGATCTGACTCAAGGCACTAAATCTGCAATAAGAGAACATATTCTGCAGTCTAGTCTCTAGACAAGCTCGCCGTTCAGAGAAAAAAGGTTTTGGACCTTAAAAATGTCTGATGCAAACCTCCTAATGTTACAAATACATCCCAAGAAATATCAATAGTACTTATACTTACATATTTTGTTTTTTCCGATCGCACTTCAGCTACACGTAACTGAAAGTATGTGATATCGTAACCCCATTCGACAAGGTCGAGGCGATTCACCGGCGCCTGCGCACCCAAGTTCATTGAACACGTTACGTTACACGCATGTTTTAGTTTTACAGTTTGTTTTTTGTTATTGTAATGCAACGCATTTAGTCACATAGACTAGTGTATTATATATATATTTTTAAATGTTGACTTTGGTTGTAGAAGATAATCGTCGTAATTATTCACCCGATAAAAATAATCATCAAAAGTCATAACTCTCCAAAGCAGTTATGTCAGACAACAGCAGGTAAGCTAAATACTTCCCCACCACGGTTTAGGCCTTATCCTCCTCGGAACCTCGCCTCATTGTACTGTCCCGACGCTGGGAGGGGTTGTTCTGTGGTGCGGGGCAAGCCCTCTGTGGAGGTGGCGCGAGTCTCCTGAGGGACTGACTAGCCGTTGAGGTGCCCTGTTGCTTGTAGATCCGGGGTGATGTGTGAGATGAGGTGATGATATTTTTTATAGTACTAATATTCCATTTCAATTCAAATTTTATAATTTGTACCCATTATTTTAACGAACTGCGATAATCGGGAACACTTCTCCGGCTAATTTAATTGAAATATCTAGAAGCATCTAGATTTTAAAATATAAAATGAAAAGTCTTTACATTGTGATCACAATCACTTCACTGTGTGTCGTCAATGTTATAACAAAGCCTAATCCAACCTTCCTGGAACAGTGGACAATGCATTGTTATTTTAAATAGTTAATTTATACTTATAACACGATTGCGAACCAAATCTGTAACGATCACCTATTTTGGTTCTTAACGTCCGATTATGACGATACGGTCATTCATCACACTGTCATCAAAACTGTCACACCTCACTGGTACAGTGTACGGAAAATTTTATGATTTTAGTCCAGTAACTAATTCAATGTGTCACAGAAACCCGGTTTCCGAAAGGCAGGTCAACACAAAAATTAACAAATCAACTGTCAAATCTCTTGTAGTGTCAATTGAGTTGCTAAAAGCATTCTGTTAAATTACTTAATTAGATCAGCCTGTCGGTTGACATAGCCACTACAATGAAAAGCTGTCTTTGACTGTAGAATCGTATGTTAACCGCCATTAACAGTCATGTTAGTTGGCATACACTTTGACCAACGTTTCAGAAACCAGGCGTTAGAGTAGAGCCACGATAGTCCAGTTGGTATGGGCTCTTAAGCGAGAGGGTCCGAGTTCGATTCTGGCCCCCCTGTGGTGCCTTGAAATGGTTTTTTTCTAAATTTCTAAGTGCATCCTAAGCACGAGACCATCGCTCGTTCACCGGTGAAGGATAACGTCATGAGGAAACCTGCATACCTGATGTTATAGAAAATCTTTGAAAGTATGTGAAGTTCACCAACCCGCATTGGGCCAGCGCATCAGTGAACTATGGCCCATTACCCACCTCGCCTGATTTGGAGGAGGAGAACCGTGCCCAGCAGTGAGACATATTATAAGGGTTGATACTTTACTACTTTTTTAAACATTTACTTTTATTTTTCTAATAAAATTGTCTATGTTCTGGTATCAATTGTTAATGCTCATTATATCGGTGAAGCTATTCTTTAATTAGCTGTCCATACTTGCTTGCCAGGAGGCAGAATGCTTTGAATAGAAATTACTAAGCTAACATCTAAGTTATTAGTCAAGAATAAATGACTGTTTTTGGTTATCGTAAGAGTGAAAGAGATGGCCAAAAAAATTAAAATTAATTTGGAGCCATGAACAGTTTTCGATAGACAAGCGTGTGAATGTTCGTTTATCAATCAAAAACATTTCAAAAAATGTTTCAATTGCTTATAAGGTCGACCTCCCACGGGCTCTTCAACTTAAAAGAATGATACAGTCTAAATTCAATCTCCAAAATATTGTTTGAGAAACATCTTGAAAGATTCAAAGTACTTCAATACGACCAGTTGAAACTGTCCCATATAGACCTTTGCCGCGTAGTACCTACTGTATGCAGCCCTCTAAAAGGCAGGCGACAGGCCTTACATGGTACCCGTTCGATTCGCTACACCGCCATTTTTGGTGCGACACATAAAACCTTGCATCGTCCATGCGTCCATCTATAAACGTAACTAAGTAAGGAGAAATCATAATTAAGACAAATCCTACTATTTACTGCTAAATAAGGTTGGACAAAATAAAACTTTTCCAGTATGTTCGGTGTGGTTACTTAGTAATAAAGACAATAATCTGCCCTCTACACAAATGGCATAAACGCTTAATGAATAGAATAGAATAAAATACAAGTATAGTATGGGAGTGACACTAGCTGTCAAATTATGTTATGTCGTAAACTAGTGTCATTCCCATACAATCAGTATTCTATTCTATTCGTTTAGCGTTTGTGCCACTTGTCTAGGGGGGCAATTTAGTCAAATCTAAGTGGTGACTATGGTGTGGTAGGTATATTATCTTGATATCGTAGCCAACTTCATTCTGCAAAATCGATTCGTTCGTACTTCACATAAATATAATGTAAAGCTGGAACCACACATTTGCCGAGGCTTGGCAAGCCTTCACAAATTCAAATGTGCGGATACAGAGTTTGTCTTGGCTTGCGTAGGCTTGCAAAGGTTTGTGGCCGAGCCGACGAGTGTCGGTATTGTGCACAAGCCAAAGGGAACCAAAGAGAATTTGCCCCAAGCACTTGCGAGGCGTCCACATGCTTGTGACTTCTGGAGGCTTGGGGCTTGCGGCAAGCCACAAACGTGTGAATCCGGTATTATAAACGGAAAAGTTTGTAAGTATGGATGTTTGTTACTCTTTCACGTAAAAACTACTGAGGAGATTTTGATGAAACTTTACAATAATATAACTTATACTGTATATATCAGAATAGAGATTAGCTAGCTATATATGAGCTAAATTTATCACCGTGCTCCCAAGGGAATGGGAAGTACCCGCGGTGGTAGTTTTTAATAAATCCAGATGGCCGGGCAAAGTGTTGGAATTAAAATCCGCAAAAAGAACACATGATTTCTACAAATAACAGCATAGGCTACTGTATTCCAATAAACAAATATATGCGACACATCTGGCGGAAGGAAGTACCCGGCGAGTCAAGGCGAGTCTCGATAAAAACCAGCAAAACTAACTACCTTATAAGTGCATGCTTTGACTCTTACCTTGGAAATGAGGTTATGGCGCAAGTAATGGATAAGCTGATAAAAATAAATACGTATATTCTGTTATTCTGTACCATCTGAACTGCATTATGTCTACACTAATATTACAAAGAGGAAAACTTTGTTTATTTGTTTTGTTGTAATGAATAGTCAAAAATTACTAGAACGATTTCAAAAATTCTTTCACCATTTGAAAGTTACAGTATCCACGAGTAACATAGGCTAAATTTTATTCTGGAAAAAAATAGGGTTCCATAAGATATTTGGGTTTTTCGGACACAAGGTGTAAAAAATCAACCAGAAAAATTACTTATTTTGCGTACTATTCCCGTTGTAAATCTCAGTTAACGCAGGCGAAGCTGCGGGCAACAGCGAGTGTATTATATAAACAACACAAGGTTTTTTTATCTAACTTATGTATTAAACTATCTTAACTATCTAATTAATGATCTACTCAACACGACGACTGCACGACTGGCGAGAGAGAAACTCATACTTTTTTACATGTGCTAGGTATCTGCTCGACTACTCTTTCGATGAAGCTTAAAGTAAGTAATCGGTCCAGTACTTTTTGAGCCTATTAATTACAACCAAACAAACAAAGTTTTTCTCTTTATAATATTAATGTAGATATAGGTATACTGGTCTAGAGCTTTAAGACCATCAGGCCTAAAAATCTAGACCTTTCGAGAAAAAAAACCACTACACTTACACAGTCTAGAATGTAGTGCTCAATCGTAAAAGATATATTTATATTATCACATTGAAATTGATAGCGTTGTCTTAAGCACCCTACATCAGACATTGTCATGGCTGAATACGTCTAGAGTTGCCAGACGTCTGGAGGGAGCGAATGGGATTAAAGACTTATAAGCTCGCTAAGTTAAATGTAACCTTTTTACCTTATTTTATGGTCAGCCCAGCAAAATTTATATTTTGGACCTAAGATAAAAAATGTACTTTGTTTAATTAACTTCATATAACACTTATAGATGAAACCATGATGAAACAATCAAATCACAATTAGATTAATTATAGAAAATATACTGCTACTATTTTAAGCTGTGTTGATAGACAGTATTTTGTCTTTTATTACAATATTGACTTAAAATACGAAGGACTGGATTCTATATTCGAAACTTAATCGCGCTATAAGAAGCATGAGGTTCGCCCACTATAGCCATGTAGTCTTGAAAGTTTAAGGACTTTAGCTAAAAATGAGATGACTTTGAAAATAAGACGCAATTTATTATAGTATCTAAAATGTGTCGCTAGCGATGACTGATTTGCCTTTTTCGGCATGTGTTCGTAGTGGGAGGTATTTTTTGTACATGACTTATTTTAGGTTTATACAATTATGGATACTGTTAACTGTAGCTTGTTTATGCTCCACAGAGTATTTATTGTATGCACAGAATCCTTTATCCTCCTCGGTCTTCCTAACATTCATATTCATTCTACTCGTTTAATATAACTCTTACAATCTCTCCTGTCTCCAAAATTAGAGAGGTTTATATTATATTAAGATATTTTTTATTTTTAAAACGACATTAAATTGTTTTTTCTTCTTTTATTTATTACTATAATATTATGTATATAATATATGTAATAACTTCTTGTGCGTTCATGCCTAAAAAAACATTGCAAAACACTGCTCGACTTTAGTTTATAAGTCTTGAATTATATTATAACTTACAAGGTGTTATTCTACGTAGAAAGCTTTTAGCGTAATAGTGGAGCTTTGCTTAATTTTGCTGACAAGAGGTGTGGGGATAAATAATTGTAATAAATAGGTACTTAAGCTTACATAATATAATACGCGGCTCCTTGTGAAAATAATTAGAAAAAGTTTAACCGTCACGTGCTTTTAAGTTGCAGAAAATAAGGTTTATTTAATTCGGCATAAGATAGTTCTTTGCGTAAAAGTAAAACTTCTAAGCTTAGATCAATATTATGACATATTAATGATCTAAGCTTCTAAGATTTAAAACACAAAACATTCTTAAACAAATATTTTAAACAATATACCTACATTAATTTACTTAGAACAAAATCCAACTAACTTTGACACACATTTAAAATCAACGGCCATCTTGGAAAAAAAGCGCGCCAAAAGATAAATTAGCAGGCGCGCATCGCTTGGTGTCTTTGGCCTCGGTTTCGTGTCCGTTACAAATTTAAATTCGAAGCACAACGGATTTGATTTTGCCAACGGATATTGACTGTTTACGGATTGGAGGAAACGTTCCTAAACAAGAATGCGAGATAAGATAATTATCATGTCACATAATATCATAAAATACTTTAATATTTAATACGTATTAAACACCATTACGAGTATTATCAATAATTTTTTTTTGACTTACGGCTCTGCAGTGGCCTCTTTAAGACCGCCAAAAGTACCGATTTGTCAAAAGAAAAAAAACTAAATGGATAACTAAATAGATATTTTCGTTTTTGCTTTTTATCTTACTAATATTATAAATGCGAAAGTTTGTGAGTATGGATGTTTGTTACTCTTTCACGTAAAAACTACTGAATGGATTTAAATGAAACTTTACAATAATATAGCTTATACATCAGAATAACACATAGGCTATAATTTATCCCCGTACTTCCACGGGAACGGGAAGTACGCGGATGAAACCGCGGGGCGCTGCTAGTTATTATAATAAAAAAGCAAATAAAAATATTATTGACTACTAATTTGATGTAGGTCGAAATATTACATAGTAGGTATTTCGAATGTGCAAGTATTTTTTCTTCAAGCTAAAAGGCAAGGCCTTAATTTTTTTTGGGGATGCGGGACTTCTGGACGAATCTACTGCGGTCCGACCCGTTGTGTGACCAGTGCGATCGTTTATCAGGTCTGCTTGTGTGATACTCACTAAGGACTGTTAAAAAAACTGACATTTAAACGGTTTAAAGGTTTTTCATGGTAAACATGTCTTGCACTGTATATCTTGTGTAAGATAATATGATGATACCCTAAACCTACCTCCAACTATAGCAAAGGGCTTTGTAATTTGTTTGGCTGTCGAACCCATTTTGGATCCGCTTCTACTTAAAGCTACCGCAAATCAGACTGAAACTCCTCCACAAGGCCTTTTTGTGGAGGCTATTTTCAAATCCGTGGTGTGGCTAAATTAAGACGTGACGATGTCCCAAAACTAGCCGAAACCTCCGACGAGCTACGTCACGCTGACCTTGTGCGTGGCGTGCTAAGAATAATAGTCAGCACGTCAAGAGTTACGTCATTGAGGCATCACGTACCCTGAGGGCGCTCGCATCGAAATAGAGTCACCAGGCTAGCTAATTACCACAGGAATATATTTATTATTACTTATTATGCAATAAAGGATATTTATTATATTATACCTTCATTTATTTATTTATTTTCCTTTGTTCCATTTTAATTTACACTAGCTGTTGCCCGCAGCTTCGCCTGTGTTAACTAAGATTTACAACGGGATCTTAGTACGCAAAATAACATTTTTTACACCTTGTGTCCGAAAAACCAAAATATCTTGTCTATTTTTTTTAACAATATAATTTAGCCTATGTTACTCGTGGATAATGTAGCTTTCGAATGGTGAAAGATTTTTTTAAATCGGCACAGTGCTTTTTGAGCCTATTCATTACAAACATACAAACATACAAAAATAGGTACAAATCTTTCCTCTTTATAATATTAGTGTAGATATAGGAATTAAGTAGATTTATAGGGCCTGTTTCACAATCTCCAGTTAAGTGCCCAATAGGCTATCGGCAACATATTTGACAGATACTCCATACTCTATCTGTCAAATACGTTGCCGTTAGCCTATTGGGAACTTACCTGGAGATTGTGAAACAGGCCCTAAACACTGTATACTTATCCAAATAATAAATATACAGCAACGAGATCATTTTTCTTTCATTTATTCAATTAAATAGTAGACGTTGTTATTATGAGAAGAGTAATATACTTGAATAAGATATGTTTATGTCTTATGGGGATCAGGTTGGTCCATCCGAGGCGGATCGTCTTGGCATTGAAAGAAAGTTATGTCCAGAGGACAAAAAAGGTTGACAGCGATGATGATTAATTACAATTTTTAGCCCTTGCTTGCCTGATTTGAGTAAGAAAATACACGTTATTTATTACAATGAAAATAATTTTAATAAGTATTAAACATAGGAAATATTCAGATTTCTATTTCGTAACTTTTTAAAATCATAAATACATGTTAATCTTTTACATTCTAGTTTTTAACTAAAATTAACTAGTAAAATATTCTTTACAATATAAACATACATGGAAGACAGAACCGTCCCACTTTTCCATGGTCTTATCAGCATACCGTTATTATCGAATGTTCCTGTCACCGTCATCGAATATCAATCATATCTTTATCGGGTGCGATCACAGATAAAATATACCACAAAAACATAACGTATGGTAACCCTAGTGCGAATTAAAATTTGGGTCGTTGTGTAGACGTTAGACGGCGATATATATTTTTTAATATTCTGCGATAGGTTGTCGTTTGTGTGATCTGTGAAGCAAGTTGGGGTCCCGCCAAATAAAGGGGTCCACGTTTTTAGCAGGTGTAATGTTAACAATTGATAAATCTCGCTATGTTCCGGTATCGGCGGCAGGTGTATTACTAGCATCTACAATCTAAATAAATGCCTCATAATCATCATCATCATCATAATCATCAGCCTTTATCCGTCCACTGCTGAACATAGGCTTCCCTCAATGAACGCCAAGAGGACCGATCCCACCTGGTTTATGGCCGAGCAACACTCCGTCTACCCAAACGCAACCTCCACTCTTGAACCTTAATCGTCCATTGCCCATCAGTTCTTCCAAGTGTGACGTCTGACCAGCCCATTGCTACTTCAACGAGCTTATTCTTTGCGTAATATTGGTAACATAAATACCTCACAATACTCTGATACTGTTCCAAAGTATCCTATTCAGTGGTTTTTATTCAAATTATTCATATTACATCGACAAGTAATAAAATGAGGAAATCGTCTGGGTATACAAAACCAACCAAATAAGCATTATTGAAAATAACTTAAAAACCGCTGGTTAGATGTCGATCAAATTAATAGGGAACCAATTCGGAAACATAAGCTTTCAAACGAAGAAAGAATCATCAAAATCCATTCACAAACAGTGGAGTAATCGTGTAGAACAACATACAAAAAAAAAACATACAGACGAATTGAGAACCTCCTTTTTTGGAAGTCGGTTAAAAATAGAAAAATAAACAATAAGGCTAGTATCATTCGCGTAGTGGCTAACCTGAATATCTTATTGCCAATATTGCTTTATTACCATAAAGATGATTACAATAAATAATGGTAATAGCGCATTGTAATCACGCAAGTAACTGATCGCCTGTAAGATTGGATAATACGCATTACATTACGATTTATGTCAATATGATAATAAAGGTGCCCCGCATGAATGCCCAGAAACAATGCGGGGCCCCATGTGGCCCATGGGGCCTTAAAAAGGTATTGTGATTTCTCGTTTGCCATACTTATAATACTTTTATAGTAGCAGTATATTTTATTTTAAAATAAGTATATAGTATTGAGGGAGACATATTTTCAACATTGGACGGATAAAGGCTAATGGTAACAAAATATTTTGTTTTATCCATATTGTATTTGCATGAAAAGCTATCAACAATAGTAAAAACGGCGAGCATCTCTCATAACTTCATTTTGCCGACAATATTGGCCGAGTCGCTGTTGATGTGCAGGAAATGCGGCATCTTAAAGAATCCTCCCGACGCGACGTATGGGATGTCATGTTAAACGACAAAAGTCATGTGCGGCGGTGCAAGAGTATGTCTATCTTGAGAATACTTTGCAGTTAGATAGCAATAGCTATAGCTTAGCAACATAGCTCGAGACCGAAGCCAATTTCAATTGGGATGAGCAGCATTCAGGAAGCTTAGCCATATTCTCACGTCGTCTATACGGCAGAGTTTAAAGACAAATCTTCCAAACCAATGAATGTCAAACTAAAATGTCCCCGTGATGAATGTCCCCGAATTTTATTATTATTTACGGCTGCTCCAAAACTCTGCCGTAACTCAATGTGTTCAATATCACACGAAGAATAACCACGCTGCAGTGGTAATGGGCTGGTCAAACATACAGAAGAACGAAGCCGACGGGCCTATAAGATTTAATATAAGAGTGGAGGGTGTGTTTAGGTAGACGAAGTATTAGTCGACAAATAACCAGCTGGGAAGATGATTTCCGTGCAGTGACTGGTCCGTGTTGGAGGTGAGTGGCAAGGGTCAGTCGTCTTAGCGTTGCTGGACGGGTAAAGCTGATGATGATGTTTTTTTTTAATACTCTATTTTGCCAATTCTTGGCAAATTAAAAAACATTAGCAAATATTTCGATTACGATATTTTCGACGACGTATTTCTCTCTTATGTTAAAAAATCACGTTGTAATATCCTTCCTTAAATTCATCTTACATTACAATATCAATAAAAAGTTCAATCGTTTCTGTGGACTTATATGAACAAAGAAAAAATCGTCTCCATCAAAAGATCTCTTGGCAAAAACTCAAATCGCTCTGAGATATTGCAATCTTACAGACATCAAATCGTATAATTTTTTTCTTTTAATATTATAGTAAAAAAATAATGTTTGATACTTTTTATTGGCAGTATGTTATAAGAGCATAAGCCAAGAAAAGTAGGAACGCATAAATTAAAACTATATCACATCAAACTAAAGAAGACTGATCGATCTTAATCAAATGATCTACTAACTCGACTAACACAAAGTAAAACAAGAGGAAAATTGCTGTGAAGAATTTTAATTGTAACATAAATGCTCGCTTTCATTCAGTTCAATGGCAATCATAACTGTGTCAGCATTTTTTCCAGCATTTAACAATGAAACGACGGAATATCACGCCGTTGCTGGCAATATACAAAATTGAGTAATGTCACAGAATGACTATGTCACAGACAAAAGAAATTTGCGTAAACAGCCACATAGCTCAGTATGAGATATAAATTTCAAATTGCTAGGGACTAGATCCACCCATTCCTGAGAAAATACAGATACAGACAGGCAGACAGACAGAGGGACAAGAAAATGATCGTATAGGGTCTTTAAATTTTGAAGTGAAAAAGTCATAATATCATAAATATTATGTAAATATTATTTCTTAGTTCTTGCAGATTCTATTTATTATTATTACTGTAAAAAATATCATATCAATGTCTCCATATTTCAAGGTTTTATCAACAACAGCAGGAATTAAAATATAAAAAATGGTCAGAAGTAGTTTTATAAAATTTATGGCTTTATAAGAAATTTACAAAGAAGGATTCATATCTATTTAAGAATGTATGCCTTAGGCCCCTTTCGCACAAGCGTTTAATAAGCGTTGAGTTAAATAACGCCGTTGGCTCGAGTTGCAAGTTTGGCATGTTCAATTAGATTCAACGTCAATCGCTCAACATCGAGAATATACAACAGCGCTTGATAAAAAAGCGCCGCGCTTTAAAAAATCTCATACATAGGTATCCATGTGTGCTATTTAACGTTCGTTTAAGAAGCACTCCTGTGAACGGGGCCTTATAGGCCCTCCAGTGTCCTGGCGTCTGTTCTAAGTCTCGCAGGTAGTCGTCCCTGTTTCCAGGTATGTGATTGCAACACGTTGCAGTTACGTGATTAAAGACCATTTTAAATTAATTTTAAAAAAAATAATAAAATTCGAACAAAAAATTTGAATTGTATAATTATTAGAAACTAGCTGTTACCCGCAGCTTCGCCCGCGTGAATCTAAGATTTACGGATTTATCATGTCTGATGATGATCATTTTCTATTTTATAATAATTACATACTAAGTTTTTGTATTAAAATGGATATAATATGTAATCTTGAAAATAAAGACTTATATCCCTTCGCAGATTTTTGTAGGCATATTTAGGATACTATTATTATAATATTATTCCACCATAATATTATGTTGATCATATTACGTCTTTTTTTTTTTTTTTTTTTTTTTTTTTTTTTTTTTTTTTTTCGAAAGGTCTAGACTTTTAGGCCAGATGGCCTTTAAGCTCAATCGGTAGGTAGGTGAGCAGATGGCTCACCTAGTAAAATTCGAAAGGGGGGCGCCCCCCTCCGTGCCCCGCAGGGGGCGCGGTATATCGCGCGCGCTACTCTGGAGAGTAGGTGTTTGGCTAGTCAAATCCAATACGGTCGACGAGTCATTAGCTGATGAAGTTAAACTACTAGTCGGAGGGCCGGCCCTCTCCTCCCCCTCTGACGGGGGAGGTGGGTCGTGCGCGGTACCCGTGCAATCGACCGATAGCAAAGTGCTATCGGTGTTTTCGCGGTTTTGATTAGTGTAGACTCGTATCGGATTCGAACCTAATCTTACCCGATCAATCCGGATCGATGTATTTACCATGTGTAGGGGTCGACGTCGCTCACGACCCCGAGGCCCAAGCGGTGTGACTGAGTACCTAACCCCGGATGTTGTATTGTTATGTGTGTGTATTCTAGCTTGAATTTCGCGTCGCGCTTTTACGTCGCGCATTAATAGCTGAGATATTTCGTCAGCCGGATCGGTTGTAACATGTTTAGGTAACCTAAAACTCTTTGAGACTGAGCTATCAGGGACATAGTCTGCCGCGCTCACTATGAGCGGGTTTGGGTGATGAAGTGCCTTTTCAAAGTGACGTACTGACATCTCTTTGAAGTGGCCCCTAATCGAATCTAACTTGAGGTCCCTATGTAGGTCGATGTTTCTTATGTACCATGGGCAACCGGTTGCTATGCGTAAGAATTTGTTTTGCAATATCTGCAAAGGTTTGAGTCGACTCTGCGGCACGTGCGCGAACGCAACACAGGAGTACGATATAATCGGTCTTATACACGCTTTGTATAAGGTAAGTTTATGCCTGAGGGGCATCTTACTTTTCTTGTTTATCAAGAAGTATAATCGACTCAAAACGAATTTGGCCTTTTTTATTATGTTATTTATGTGCGGCCTGAATGACATCGACCTGTCTAACGTGACCCCCAGGTACTTCACCTGCCCTACTCTGGGGATTATGGTGCCGTTTAGTTTGATCGGCATCATTTGCCGACGACTCATATTACGTCTGCCAGAGTTAATACACTACGGCCTTAGACACCAGACAACCGCCCGTGCGAATCACGCCAACACGATTTATTTTCTTGTGCATTATTTTGATTTTGCCATATCTCCTAAAGTATTTATTTAATTTGCATGATGTAAAGGGCAAAAATAATCTTCATGAAATGCTCAAGCTAATTAATTGATTAAAAATGATAAGTATTCATATCGTATTTGTGTAAATAACTTTTAAACTAACGCGTTATAATTGCCCATTTTTTTTAAGTATTAAATGGATATAGTATGATATCCCTAAGAGATAGACATATGCCATCGCGGACATTTTTATAGACCTATTTAAGATACATAATTCCACGATACATTATTTTGTTATATCTCAAACGGTTTAGGCAGCGTTTTCGTTGAAAACTCCCAGACGGCCTATTTTTTTCCGACACCTCCAACAATTATTGTTATATCTTAGCTAATGTATATAAAAATTTAATAAATTGTGTACATAAACCTTCCTCTTGAATTGTCCTATCCATTAAAAAAAAACCGCATTACAATCCATTGCGTAGTTTTAAAGATTTAAGCGTACAAAGGGATATAGGGACAGAAAAAGCGACTTTGTTTTATAATATGTAGTGATAATAAATTTGTATTAAAAGTTAAAAAGTTTACTAATAAAAATACAGTAATACTCGCCAATATATCATCATCATGATCATCATCGTCAGCCTTTATCCGTCCTCCGCTGAATATGAGCCTCCCTCAAAGAAAGACAAGACGACCGCTTGCCAGTCGCATCCAACACGAACCGGCCACTGCACGGAGATCGTCTTCCCAACTAATTAAACACTTTTTAATGGCCGGCCAACAATTTGTCTAAGTAAACGCGGCCTCCACTCTTGAAAATACATATTTATCATCATCAAAATCAAATCATTGAAATGAGCGTCATAAGATTGCAAAATGGTGACCATATATAATTGAAGTATACCTTCTATTACCTATTCTTTGCTTTATATTCCACATGCTGAACCCGCCAAACGTAGTTCTACCCTCATGTATCCCTCGTCATCATCTTACACAGACAGACCTTACCAGTAAGAAAGATATTATACACTACTCGCTTGTGTATGCGACTGCCGCGCCTGCGCACGTCACATTTAACGCTTTTATTCCATGCACTTTTTCTTACGGTTTTACTATCACATTTTTTTCAGTCCGGTCGCGCAGCAAAATCCCTATCCCCTCCAAACCTGCCGTAAAGAACTTCGTTCCAAAGGAGTTATATAATTTGGTGTAGTGGTTCTAAGGTTATGGGCCTACATACATTTCGGCGACTCATTTTTATTTTATTATTAAGAAGAAAAAGAAGTCGAAGAAGGAAAATGAAATTACTCGTAATATACTTTGGCGCAGATTTATACGTCTAACCAACCAAATTTGATAAAACATAATGAAATGGCAACAAATAATTTTGAAATGTGAACAAATAAATTTGCCGTCAACGCCATCAAGTAACCGTAACATATCCATACTGCGAACGATCTCAGCTCTCGAGGTTCGTGAAAGTAACAGACATGTATGAATAGAGAAAGTAGATGTAGTCAATGAGAATTGAGAACAGAGCGCGGCACAAGCTTCCATGTTTCCAGGGAACGATAATTAAAAACACTGAATTTGTGATCACCACGCGTAATACACCTTTCGAAATTTAAAATATCCAATTAGAACTATTTTGGTTAATTTTAAATGCAGTATGCAATTAAGCTTGTTATTACAATTATTGCTGTACGTTTGAGAAACATTTAAACATAATTAATTAAACAAAAAACGGAATCTTGTGGAGTAAAGTGCAACATCTTGTGAGTTGCAAATTTATTCTTGAAACTGTATGTTTCAAGAATAAATTTCAATTCTTTATACGGCACTGAATATTTTATACGGATAGGATTCAAAAAAAATACCCGTACGTAATATGGACGTAACTGAAATTGACCTTTCTGTTGAACCAAAAGAAGTCTGGTCAAAAGAGAGGTCAATAAGGTCGGTTACTGTTGTTGCAAAAATCACGAGTTGGACTAATTTAGGGTCTGATTTATGTCTGCCAGGTATATAGATTAAGTACAAAGGTTGAACTTTTTACAGATAAGATGTTTTCGAAGCAGTCGTCTGATTTGAATGAGAGTCGCGGGCTCAATGAAAGTTCTTTGGTTCTTCTTCTTTCTTTGGTTTGAACAATGACCCTAAATATATGAAAAATTGTATCATGCAAGTTCGCCATGAACTTCTTAACTACAGAACGATTTTATTGAAATTTACTCACTATTAGCTGGTTCTAATTGAACAGAAATCGAATAGTTTTGAACACAGTTTTGAAGTCTGTGGCACCACGGCGAGACCTAATAAAACCTTACTAATCAATAACATTTACGTTTAGGCAATGTTTAGGGCTTAAGTTTAGACATGCTTAAACAATGAAGACCTAGGCTGCACTACCCGATCCTCAGAGGCTATAATATAGGCCGCTGACGAATGTTAGCAAACCATAGCAAGTCCAAAAATATACGAGAATTTTAAAAAGCATATGCGGTATGAATTGAACTTTATGTAACTGTATCCTGTAACTTAAATAATAACCGTCAGTGACTCGCCACAATGTTGAGTCATCCGTTTGGCGCGACTGTTTAAAAGTTTGAGCAGCTGACGCCTGACATAGACAATGCCTGGGTCTAGAAAACTTATAAGGCTCTATAGAGTCGAATTGTTATCTTATAAATAACAAAGAAGCAATCATGTGCTTTTATAGCAGCTAATTGCCGACACATCCTTTAGGTGTTAATGTAGGTGGTGATGAATGGTTTGGTTATCGTTGGGGGTAGGGTTGCCAGGTCGTCAAACCTAATAGCCGGACAAACCATCCAGCTGGGCCAGACATTTGAGTTGAAAGACCGGGCGCCCAACATTATTGAGGATTCTCAGTAATTATAGGTACGACAAATAAATTGTATGTAAAATCAAGCTTTTTTTTTATGAGTATCAAACATTTTGTTAAATTTCAGTGAACTTATAGATAAAATCGAATGCCAAGTCAGTTAGACTAATTTGGCATCGCTCATTTGGAAAATATAAAAATGTTCAACAAATGCCTTCGAAACTATAAATGTTAGTACCTAACATTTATCATCGGTTCATCAATTTAACTTTTTTGAGGCCTTTATGTACAAAATTCTAAAAATATACCTTTTCAATGGGTACTTGTAAAATTTTCGCTTTACAATTTTTCGCAACAATCATAAGTACCATCGATTTTGAAGTATTCGATGAGCTGACGAATTTCCGTCTTTGAGGTTGGCCTCTTCGTAAAATTCAATGACCACTAGAGATCGTTCTAAATGTATGT
Source organism: Lycaena phlaeas (assembly GCA_905333005.2). Lineage (NCBI taxonomy): Eukaryota > Metazoa > Arthropoda > Insecta > Lepidoptera > Lycaenidae > Lycaena > Lycaena phlaeas. The sequence continues at coordinate 13,461,219 of HG995175.1, forward strand.
AGGTAGATAGACTTTTCCTTATCTTTTACCTTATCAAGGTAAATTAGGAAAAAAAAAACAGATAAAACCGAAAAATATTTAAAGACCATAGGATAAAAACTATGGTAAAAACATTCACTACAGGTATTATGTCTACGCTACTTCGGAAGAAACATCTCGAGATTCAAACCTGCGTACCTCCTTGTTTTTTTTTTGTGACACCCATGAACGTGAGTTAACTATAAGCCGGCGCCAGACATAGCTTCAAAATTTTGAACACTTGTTTCTTTGCTGTGTGTGGCACGAGACTTTGAATTCAAAGTCTTAGTATCCGTGGTCTGGCGCCGGCTATACACCAGTAACTATCCGACTATCCTGTTAATATCCGATATGTGAGATAGTAACACACCGTCTCCTATCTCCAATCATCATCATCATCATCATCTAAGCCCATAGCTGTCCATGCTGAACATAGGCCTCTCCAATGGTTCTCCAGCGCCAGACCGGTTCATTGCCACCTGCATCCAACGAGACCCAGCAGTTTTCACTAGATCGTCGTTCCATCTGGTGGCAGTCTCACGCTGCGCTTGTAGTACGTGGTCTCCACTCCAGAATCTTATTGCTCCATCGGCTGCCCCAATAAATAAATGTCAGCAAAGCTGTTTAATGATAGACAAAGGCATATGAGCCACCCTAGATAAAGGCATATGAGCATAAAACGTGAGGAAAATAATTTTGAAGTTGCCTATCAAAACATCTTAATCTCATTATAGTATATCTTCCTGGCATAGCGCGGCAATAGATTATAACACAAACTGCGCTGTATTCAGTGAACATCCCGCAACAATGCGAGGTGCGGTGCTGTACCGATACTGCCCATATTTGGTCACAGTTCCACAGCATGCAGTCATGGTACGGCGACCGCGAAGGTAGCTCCTTGGGCCTCGCGACCTAGTAACAGATGGTCGCGATATAGTTCACTATCACCGTGAAAACTTTGTTTATGACAGCTTGTGGAAGGCAGATACACAGACTATCAATTTGATTCGATTCTTGGTCAACATAACTTTTTCTGAGTTTGAATTTTGAAAAACATTCAATTACTGATTGAGAACAATAAAGAATAAACGATATGTGAATAACAGAATCATTTAAAAAAATCAGGCTGGGGCCTAACTTTAGTGCCCATTGCCCAATTATGAGATTTTGTTGAAAAAAATTGAGGTATAATAATTTATTCTCGCATATATGTATAGTTATGAATATTATGTTTGGTCTGCTAGTTTATAGCATGTCTGAGCCCTTTCCATACCTTGCTTACATCATGACACTATACTCTTCTGATACTTCTGACCACGAAGTATAGATATAAGGAGGCCGAACGATATGGGCTTTTCCGTAGTATTCACATACACAATAATAAACCCAGGTCTTACATTTTTTTACTGCCGCTGTCTGCGCTAGGATCCGTTCCGTACCGATGCTGATTGGTCAACTTGTAGCGGACCAATCTCAAGCGCTAATAACCTCGTAAATAAACAATTCTATCACGTTCTACAGTGCGGGAAGGGGTGGAGAGACCTTGTGATCTATGATGGGCATTTCGGCCTATTTACAATCGAAAAAAATATTAGTCAGCGCATTATCGGGCCGATAAACCTTAGCACAGTTGCTATGCTTTACTGAGTAGCACTTAAAGTCCTAAATAAACCTATAATTGTCCATTTTAATACAAAAGAAACGTGTACGTAAAATACAAAGCAAGACTTCAGAAACACCCAAATGAACTTGCAGGACAACTAATGGTGCCTGAAACTATTCGTCGCTTGAAAAAAAAACGAGATATCTTTGACCAGGATGGTCAGCATACAGACTGACCACACATATAAAAGGGCTGTACTCCACTGGGAGTAGCACCCTATACATAAAAACCATAATCGCATCTGCATATAGCCGAAAGGGCCGATTGCAAGATAATAATAATAAAAAAAGTACATAAAGAAATACTCAGTATACAGCCTACACACCAGGGGAAGTTCACCGCGTTTTGCCTCCGCACAGAGCGGGAGTAACGGGGAGTACATGCAAATTTCTGTCATCTAAATTGCGACCATTCATTCAACATTACGTCGGACTCCATCAGCTATACTCCGTGCTTCTGGCTTTACTAGAAGGCAATTAATATAATATAGTAGTGCCATCTAGTTTCATGGGTATCCAACCAAAGAAAAATGTTAAGTTTAAATTGTGATTGCTAGTGCCATCTGCTGAGTAGATTTGACACTAAAATTGAGTTTACGCACAGACCTAAAACTAGGGGTATACAGAGCGAATCAGACTTTTTGAATAATCTATATTATACGTTAATCGAGTATAATAATCTAGAGAGAATAATCTATATTATACGTTATACGTTAATCGAGTATAAATACTAAAGTAGTAATTGAGTACCTACTGACTCATTGCCATGCAACTATTATTTTTTATATTACGAATCAGAGACATCAAAATTAATCGCATTCTCAGATGCTATTCTTATTGTATTTATATTAAGGAAATTTAAGTTTTTCTAGAATGAATGTCATCGTTCAATTTATTGCCAAATAGTTGCCATATGAAAATATAAACAGCTGTTTCCTGTGAACTTTTAAAAAGTTTATTAATGTCAATTGTCATTGTTGTTATTTGATCTTAGTTTGTCACTGTCAGTTTTGAGAATTCAGAGATGGAAATATGGTTGAATTTCTTATGTTCTAATCGTTAATAAGTTATTAATTTGTTTAAAATATCGATTATCCATATATGAATAATCAAATGACTTTTGGCACAGAAACAGCTTCAAACATTTATAATTATATTGAAAACAATGCTAGCTTTGTATTCACAGCTATGACAGATAATAGGTATTGAAATAATATAAAACTAAATTTACTTGTGTCTAATAAGTCTATTTATTCAAGACCATAATACAACGACAGTGCTGAACTCCTAATCTTATTTTTTGCAGGAAAAGACGTCGAGAGGATGACACGTGTGAATTCATGCCTTTATCGAAAAGGATAAACAACTTACACATTAATAACAATCTCTCGAATACTTTATCTCAATCTTCAGATTCTAGTCAAAGTAATGGAGCATGTGAAAATGGCATAGCATCTCCTGGTTCATCTTTAGAATCGGAAAGGAGACCTAGCTATGATCCCGGAGTCAGTTCTGTAGACAGTAGTTATTATTATAACAATAAATTGCTATTCGAATTGCATTTAGAGAGACTTGAGAGAAGTGGACAACAATATCAGTATTAATAATTTAGTTAATAGTTTTGTGCATGACTGTTTCTATTTTGATGTGAATGTGTACCTATGTTTTTAATTATGAATATAATAAAAAAATAATTAATATTAACTTCTATTCATTTTCGGACACAATAAAAGTATGGTGATTGGTGATGTATATAAATGGATTAAAATTAGAAGTTAGTTTTAGATTGGTCTAAAATTGGTGAATTACTAATTGGTCCAAATTGGATTTAGTTATTGGGTACATATTTATATAAAGAAGTAATGAACCAATCGCAACTAAGCTACCAGTGCGCCATCTAATGATAACTTGTGTAAACGCCATTAGTAATGGCGGATTTCATTTGTTGTATTAGGAATGGAGTTTAGGGACAAATGTTTATTTTAGACTATGTGTTAGTCTTGTGCCTAATCGGTCATTTTTAAGATCGCTCCGTACTAGTTCGTTTCGGACAGTGAACTAGTTCATTCTATTAGTTCTATTAGCTCTATTCGGTCTTCGCCGTCGGTCAGTATTATTAGTATCATAGAGTACAGAAATGCGCCTTGTCACATATGAAATAAGAATCAATTTAATTTAACCATTGTTTTAGTTCAAATGTACTTTTAAGAATATGCTCGCGTGATTATGCCTTGTTGCATATAAAATACGATTCAATTTCATTTATCAATTCTGAACAGTACAAATGTACTATTAAGGAAATGCTACACGTAACATGTAACCTTGTCACTCAAAGAATAGGATTCAATTTCATTTACCAATTCTTAACAGTTCAGTAGAAATTGTTATTGTTAAGTGTATTCAGAACGTAATTATACCTTATTACATAGGAATAAGGTTCATAATTTTAGCTATAGCACTGAGCGTCTTAATATCGGCTATTCGCTCTCGCTCTCATTCTCAGACACAGAAACGAACAGTGACTGTATTTTATTTCTCGTTCTCGCTCGCACATACAATCGTGCGGTTCAAAACATGTACGAGTCCGAAAAGAGCTATTAGACCGAATAGACCGATTACAACTCCGCGCTCGGAAACGTTTCTTCTAGTACAGTGCGAAGATACGGCTCCTATTCATTCATCGTTCGCGAACGACACAAGACTACTATGTGTTAATCGACGTTACAAATGAGTGATTACTCTAAGAACATTTAATATTTAAACAAATAAATTCAATTGAGCTCACTATTAAGTATAAGGTAAGAATATTAATATATTTGTACGCGTGTGAATATCCATGACCTTATTTCTAGAGAGCGGTACTTTGTTGTACCGTTATACAGAGCGCGTGGCCGGTGATCGTCCCTGAGTGTTATCGCGAGAGTGCCGCGCGAGAGGGCCGCACAACCCCTCCTCTTACAATTTTCCTGGCGGTGGTGGAAGGAGTCGGGAGCGGGAGTGATTTGGTATCGAAGTATTTGGAGGGGATCCCGTAATCTTGGTGGGGATGCGTAAAGCCGCTCGTGAATCGTGATGGACACTCAGCTGGGCAAAGAGACCTGGTAGGGGTTAATAACCTTACCGTTTGGCTGTGAATGAAATATGAACTAAACACCCGAAATATATAATATTTATTGTATAAAAATATGTAATTGCGTAACTAATGCATTTTACGTAGTCTTTGTTACTGACCTTGTATATACAAACGTATTTGTCGACGAAATTAATATAGCAGGCGCACATTACAAAAACAATAAATTAAAGCTTTTAGTATCTATTAAACTCAACATTGTTTAGAAACGAATACAAAAAAGATCAATGGTAATTATTATTAATCATTAACATTTAATTCGCATGAGGCATGTAACAAGATTGTTACCCAACCAAACAGGCTTCAGTTATTGAACCGTAACCACACCTCTTGTGAAAGTACCAGTAAAGAGAAAGTGAGGATCACGTTAGACCCAGGCGGCAGGCACACAGTCGTACATACAGTTTGACTAAACCAACTCGCCGATCGAGTATGGGCCGCCTTAAAAAACTTTCTTTAACCTACTTTCTTGTACACAATCTTGCCTCTCACCGTCGTCAAACTCGAGTCCTCAGTGTTGCTCGTCTGGTGGTCGGTAGTGGTATGTGCCCTACCATCGAGGTCCCGGTGCAGTCCTGTGCGTGACTCGCGGTGGTGGGACCGAGTCGTGGGGATACGCGTCATTGTGAATGAAACAAGTGGGACAGTGGTTTTTTTTGTTTTTTTTTTACTCCCGCTACGGTGGTAAAAGTGAACAACTATGTGTGACATGCAGAAAATGCCCACAAGAGATGATGCCTCTTGGTAGGGGATATTTTTTTATGCAAATCATTAGGCATATGCATATTATTTTTACACTTTATAATCATGATAGTTTTTTTGAACTTATGAGCTTATAATGCAATTTATTGCCAATTACTAAAAATGTCTAACATATAACAAGTTTCAATGAATCATTTATAAATTATAAGGAGCTTTAAGCATTTTGAGAAAGCTTTACACTTCCATATTCTCGTTATTTATGGTCAATATATTATAAATAAGTATGCAGTTAATTATTTTGTTTTCAGTGACGAAGATTCTGAAATGAATTTCTCTGTGCTCAGTGCAGCTGGTACCCATTTTGTCACTACGGGAGGTCAGCTGCCGGTGACAAAAATACAACAAAATGTATCTAACAATGGGTCATTATCTCAGGTAAATGTCCCAATGGAAAAACTTGTTGGCGGACTATCTGCCTACTGTAAAATATTTACAATTACATGATTCACATTAATGTATATTTTGTTTGCTAATGCTTATGGAATTTCACTTTAAATGAAATCACTTATAAATGAATAATTATCATCACAAAGCGTAATAATAACATATAAAGAGAATAGAAACATGTAAAGTATAGATATGTCATCAGTGTTAACCCACACAAGCAAAGAATAACTTTCACTTTAGGTTCAGATGTAATCTTATACACGAGTGAACAAACAGATTGAATACATATATGTATACCTATATATATTTAAAGTATAAAGTTTATTTGGGATTTATATGTGTATAATATAATAAATATATGCTCTGTGTTTCTAATACAGGAAATTATTTTAAAATTCTGTTATGCTAGGTTTCACAGCTGTACTCATTACTTTCACAAGAACATTACATACACAACATATAAAAATAATTTTAGCATACATTCTAGATTAAATTGACACCATTTTATTTAGTATCTATGTATACTAATATATAATAGCTGACATGCTTGTCTTTTCTTTCTTTTAATGAGATATTCAGGAAATACTAATTTGGCTTGAGGAAACTTATTGAAGAGCAATATAAATATTCTCGTTATTAAGGCCTCTAAAACCATGAGGAAGAGTTAATTAATGATAAACATTTTAAATATGGGGCTAATAGCAGAAAAAGTACACAGTCAACCATACAGTAAAGGTCACCATAACTGCATGTATCAGATATCAATTAAATATTCTTTCCAAATTATTAAGAGTAACGATAAAACTTATATAGTATCTCACAAAACGAAAAAATATGCTCATTCTGCCAAATATCAATAAACAAATGCATTAATTTAGTAGAGGTAAAATAAAAGTTACTATGATTTGTTTAGTTATTCATTCTTGTATAACTCATATGCAGCTTTGTTATTTTAACTTTGAATTGTTTTTTATTATTAAGAAAGCATTCATGTTAGTTATATCAACTATGATGTTCTTCTCAGTCGGCTTGCTTTGGAACCGGTGGTAAACTCAAATGACGTTCATAAAGATACTTTGATGGTACTATTTTAGAGAAAACATTGTTTTCCTGTCCTTTTCAAAGTGAGACACTGTTCAAACTTTGTACAGTACACTACACAAAAAAAAATGGAGATGACAGTCCTCTAAGGAATTTCTTGAGAACTTCTTTGATCACAAGTGAAAGGCTACTAGCAGACGAGCCACATGACGTCAAGTGGTCAGCGTCGCCCATCAACACTAACAAGTTAACCTGAGATTGGCCCAAGCAGCTCATTCATGTGTTGCCCATCCTGAGACTTGAGATGTTAAGTATCTGTGCTAGTAATTACACTGCCTGCCCTGCCCTTCTCGGTCTTATCTGTTTGACGGATGAAATAACCAAGGTGGTTGTGTGCGGCACAGGGCATCCCTTCCACCGGTAAATTGACCTACAAGATACCGTCTTTGGAGTACTATTCCATTGAAACAGTTGATTGATGAGTGTAGTCAACATTTAGCCTTTTATCTATTTATTTATTGTTTTACTTATAATTTATTATAACAATAGCATACACTTTGCTAAAAACGTGAATACTACATAACACAGTTATACACACTATTATACACAGCTAAAACCTCTGTTAGGGTATCTTAAGCTTAACCACTATTACGGTATCTTAAGCTATGGTTCTAGTATGGATATTGAGATTGTATGTTAATATTTCAGGTGGTTGGCATGGTTGGAGGTGTTGGCATGGGAGACGGTGTGCAGTATGTACGGGCCCTAGACAGTAACTCACTGCAGTCTACCCCGCAGATCATATCCATACCCATCTCGCTGCCTGGATCGAAACCTGGTAAGTGGATTATTTGAGACCAATCGAAGGATCTGTTAATTTTTTTTAACTCAAAAAAAAAGTATACAGATTACTGAGGATAAGTGATTAGATTTGTCTATTAAAATAAACATTTACATTTAGAACTAGTCCAAGCAACTCATATGTTGAATGTTCCGGCGACGCCGCGGATGCTTCAGGTTGTCGGAGCTCCTTCGTAGTAGCACGAAGCCCGGTTAGCCTTTTTGAGGGAACCGGACTGTCGCGTCGGGTGTCTTGTGTTAGTAAGAACCTAGACACTTTACTTTAAGCGGCTGAAGACAACTTGCAGTGGTTTTAGTGCGGTATAGCGACGCCATGAATTGTGAGGGATGCCGGCAGTCCGACATATCCCCGGGGAAGACCCATCCTCGGGTGAATGCGCAATGCCAAAAAAAGGCAACTCATATGTTGCCTTTCATCACTCATCAAAGCTTCCACGGATAAATCTGTCGTGTGGTGCTACTGTGCTAATCTTGCACCTTTTAAAAGAAAGAAGACAGGCCGTGAATGTATGCTTTTATAAGTTTATGGGACGTACCGTTTATTTATGCTAAAAGAGTGTATTTTTGTGTCTATGGTATTGTAAGCTAATCTCAGGGTAAATGAAATACAGTAGCTAGCTAGCGGCGTTGTAATATTAATTTTACTATCAGATGACTTCCGCTCCGACTTGTCTATGTCAGGAAATATAAAAAATATACAATTCAATTCGAATTGTATATTATATTATTGTGTATTTTACAACAAAAAAGCGTCATCTTTTATGTATACATTAATTTTATATGTATTTTAACTGTACTTTGTAATTCTTGTACAGTTAGTATATAATATTATAATTGAGGCAGGTGATGCATAATTTATAAAGTATCGAAACGAGACTCGTTTTTTTGTTATATTATATGCACATACTTTTACGTTCCATAGTTTGAAAGACAACATGATTGGTGGTAAGTGATGAAGGTTCTAGAATCTTAGCCAGTTAAAATTGCTAAGAAACGATTCTAGAACTATGCATTTCATAACAGGAATTGCAGCGCATTCATTTGCAACGAAGCATATCATAGGAGTGAGCTCGTCATAACTCATAAAACAAAAGCTAGCAGCCAATAGGAAATTTATTTGGAAATCAAAAAGACGCGTGATATATTTATCGAAAAGAAAATGATAATAAAAAAAACCATACAACAAAAAGATGTTATTCGAATGGTATAGTTAATATACATATTTTAAGGATAAACATTTCCTTAATCCAAGTCTTGTAGACCAGTTTTGATAATTATACACATTCACATTAACAATGATATGCAATATTTCGTACAAGAAAATATACACTTTTGACTATATGAATAAACTTTAACAACTGAATGATTTTAAAATAACCTAAAAGGTAACATTTTTTGCAGGTGATCCACAGCCAACGGTACAAATTCAAGTATTGAGCCCGAACATACTGCAGTCTCAACAGCAGCCGAAATATCAAATGCAGATACCTATACAGGGTTTTCAACAGGGTATGTCTTTAATACACGTTACATCACATACTATATTACACAGCTGACACTAGTCTTATCATTGTATCATCAAATACACCACTCGAGATCCAATTGTGCTTAAAACTGTTCTAAGCACAATTGTGAGTAAGGTCTATGGTAATAAATTTTCTCTACTTCCACGATGTGCATATTCTGTAATTCCATAAGCGCGAAACCCCGGTATTGAAAATAAAACGTTATTGTTAAAGAATAAGGACGTAAATAAAAGAAAAAGAATTTGACTATTACTTTTTGACTTGTAACTTAGCAATGGCGTAGCATGCGAAACTTTTTCGACTTAGATTTGTGAACAGCGTATCTAGGGTTTTTTCGATCGATGTTTGAACGTTATAATATTTATCATATTATTCGCTTCTATCCCGCTTATTAATATTATGCTTATAGATACTAAACTAGGTAGACTACTACCTAGCCTAGTCACATGAACAGGGCGTCCGTAGATAAATATTTTAATAGGAAGTGGAAAAAAAGGTTACAGACATGTAGACAAAAAGGAACTTTTGAAAGGTCAAATAGTAATTCTTTTAGTTTTTTTGTTCATTTAGAATAATTAATAAAATATATATGTATTTAGTATAGTTTTATATTATTTACCTTAATATGGAGTTAACTTGTGTATCAGAGAATAGATACCAACCTTATTCACTTACACTAATATTTCATGCAAAAGCCTCTATCTGTTTGCACACACCCTCAAAGTATAGTGGCTTATACTGTATACTACTCTCATACATTATTCACCACTAGCTGTTGCCCGCAGCTTCGCCTGCGTTAACTAAGATTTACAACAGGATCTTAGTACGCAAAATAAGTAACTTTTCTGGTTGATTTTTTACACCTTGTGTTTCGGACACAAACCCAAATATCTTACGGAACCCTATTTTTTTCCGGAATAAAATTTAGCCTCGTGGATAATGCAGTTTTCGAATGGTGAAAGAATTTTTGAAATCGGTCCAATACTTTTTGAGCCTATTCATTACAACCAAACAAACAAATAAACAAAGTTTTCCTCTTTATAATATATAAGTGCAGATGTAGACTAACTTATCTATAACAAAAGTGCTGATACCTTCAAAGTGCCTGCACCAATTTTGATATAACATTTTTAATAAACACCGTCTGAAAGCCGGATTTTAAATTAAAAATAATCGCATCCAAACTGGTTCATTTGTTTAAGAACTTCATAGTATAAGGCAGATACTTAACGGTCACACAGTATTATTTTTGAGTCGGGGTTGAATAGATACGGAAAGTAACATCATATTATGTTTTAGGTGGTACGGTTCTTACACTAGCATACTCTCCTGAGGGTAACGAAACTGGTGGTCTACAATTCTTAGGATCATCTTTACCTGAAGGTATATTGTTTTTAATATTATGGATATTAACTTGCATAGAGAATTACCCTTACTTGTATGGTGAAATAAAATTATAAGCTTTATAGTCATATTATACTAAAGTATAAGCTGACTAGCTGTCCCAGCAGACTTCGTTCTGCCTAAAGTACTAATATTGCTATTAAAAATAGAGGTTGATCGTAGAGGGGTGAAAATTTAGGGTTGTATGTATTCTTGTTTGTTGTATAATAAAAAAAAAATACAAAAAAAAACTAAAAAATAATAAAAATAAAATTAAGGGTGGAACACCCTTAACATTTAGGGGGATGAAAAATAGATGTTGGCCGATTCTCAGACCTACTGAATATGCATATAAAATTTCGTAAATCGATCCGTTTCGGAGGAGTATGGTAACTAACACTGACACGAGAATTTTATATATCAGATATTATGTTCCACTGCTCGGCGTGGATTTGACTCATTAATTCAGGCGAGAATATATTATACTACAATATTTAGCGTAGGTGTGTAGTGTAGAACTGTAGGGCGTACTTCACGTGCTTTATTAACTATTACATGACGCGACTGATAAATGTGCAATTCATCCGACGGTGGTGAGGCATGGACCCGCCACAGGATCAAATCCGACGCTAAAAAGCCGTAGAAGTAACACTCCACGGCTGGCGGGGGTCAACCTCCTTACTCATCTCAGGGTGAAGTCAACCGGCCCACCCCACATCCAATGAAGCATTTAGTCCATTAGAGCCATTAGCAAAGCTCTGATAAAAAAAATGGCAGTGTCACACAGCGCATCGCGCCAGATTTCTTTCCGACATTCAAATACCTAAGGTCATCCTAAGGATATATCCGTGACTTACATCAGACAGCGTGCACAGCTCGTACACACGTTGCACAGCAAAAAGCAAACTTTGAAACTTTGACGCAATACGTATCTGTAATACACCCACATGCAAATTCAATAAATAGAACTAATAATACATAAGGGCGACATCGTCATTTTTGACCCCTTAAATAAAAAAATAAAAAAAATAAAAAAAAAACATACAGACGAATTGAGAACCTCCTTTTTTGGAAATCGGTTAAAAATACATACAATAAGTATTAGATAGAGACTACATGCCTATCTTGCAGGCCTGTACCTACAGCGCGCCTTAAATTTACCAGGTTCCTCTTTCTCACGGGTCGAATATGCCAGTGTACATTAATGAAGCCCGATTGCTGAATGATTGAAAAAGTAAAAAAATAGTCCGCCTTCAAACCCCACTTTCCTTCTCTTTTTAGCAATTAATATTAACGAACTAAGTATACCTCGAGCACTTACAGATTTCACGCATAAATATTTCTAGTTCATATTTCCTAGTAAAAAAAATATATAAAAAAAATACCCCTCATTGAATTCGCCAACTTCGCAGTACAGTTCTTTTTAAATTGTGACCAGTCATAATTTTATGTTTAGAAATAAGAAAGTCCGAAAATCTCCATACAAACTTTACCACCCCATTTTAATCCTTTTTTTGTCCATTTCACCGATACCGATTATTTTTAATTGTAATCCGCAACTTACACACCTAATTTCATAATACTAAGTCAAAAAAATTGTAAACTCCATAAAAAATTCACCCCCTTGGGCTTGAATTTCTAAAAATTCGTTAATGCGCACATTTGAAAAGGAACTCCATGTTTCAAATTGCAATTTTCTAGGTATATTAGTTTCGACTGTGCGTTGAAAAATAAGCCAGTCAGATTTGGCTTTTGTATAGGTTACATATCAAAACTGACTCCATTCCGACCAAGTAAATATGCATTTTGTTTCAGGTATGCAGTTTTTGACGATGCCACAAGAGATGCATTTGGCGCAGCAAACGCAACAAGACAACAAGGAGGCGATGCAGCAGAACATGCACCAAGTAATTAATACATGTCCCATACACGATGGAGCCGGCTTTCATTGCCAGCGCCAGCCTATCTTTTTATCAAACGGATGGGTCATGTTATCCTTGGCATCGTAATTTGCTACTGGGTCTCACGATTAACATTAATAAAACCTAGAATTGCCAAAGCTAGCTAGTGAATTTGTTTTGTTTTTAATGGCTGCAAGTAGCAAAAGGCTGTTAAGATAACATCGAGCGAACAGCCCGATAGAGTGATAATATTATGAGCCATGAAATTTCGAAACTAATAAAATCAGACTTCATAAACTTAAGTTAAGAATTAAGTGATAATTGATTATTAACTAATTTTTTATTAATTTCGTTAATTATCATCCCTTGATGCCAGTCAGATCTACCAATCAAAGCGCAGAATCGAAGCAGCACAAAGACGCAATTAAATTCCCTCTGTATTCCAGCTATATGATCGATGGGATGAGATATCGTCCGTCAAGTACGTATTTTTACGTACCATAAGTGCGTACGCACGCATTTATATAAATATTTGTGTATTCAAAAATTATAGTCTTAAATATTTTTATTTCAAAAGTATTATTATTATATGTTATGTCAGTTAGATAAGCATAAGTAATAGACATCGCCCATTAGAATAATCTAGTTTATCTGCAACGAGCCCAGGCCACTCCTTGTGACATAAGATGTTAGGTTTTTTTTAGTAATTACCCTGTACGTCTTGTCCTTCCCTCCCTCCGAAACATTAGCACACTTGAGAGGAACAAGCAGGACGGTGGTAGCCATTCAGCTCAGCGCATTCCTTCCGCCGTTGTTTGAAATACTTCAAACAGTTCGAAAATTTTAACATTAGCCAAAGTATTCTTGCAGCCGCATCCTGAACGATTCTAACAATTACGTTTCGCAGGTTTTCGTGACGCCAAATCATCAAATATTGATCAGCGGACCGGACGGGAATAAGATCGTCAACAACAACACCAGCGCCGACAACAACAACTCTGACGTCACCATCAAAGAGGAGGTTGTGTGTATAGAGGATGTAAGTACATTGAAAATTGTTGTAGCTTACATATTTTCAGATTTCTAGATTTATCATATGTTTTTTTATTGATAAAAAATTTGTATAGGTCGCAAGATTCTGCTTAGATTTTTGGTAAAACTTATTTGCTGTCTCGGAGAGAAGTGTAGGACTGGTAACAAGATTCAAATGTTTCATGTCAGAATGGAACATTGAATGAGATGCATGTGTTAGTCCAAATAATAGGTACCCGTTATGTACATTGTCCTTGACTAATCATCATCATCAGCCTTTATATGTCAAAAGCTGATGAAAGTCTTCGAAGAAAAAAAACTTCCACAATGATATGAAATTCCATAGGAAGATTGTATGACTGGTCAGAAAACTCGTGTTCAAATTAGCAAGTCACTAAAAAAAAGATATGCACTATGACCAAGACGGACAAGCTATCCAGAATAGACATTGCTATTGAGCCCAGCGCTCTTTACCAGGACAACAATTACCCCATCTCTCAAAACACAACTCGTTTACAGAATAAAATTACAAGCTTAGATGACAATGGTGGTCAATTATAAATATATTTTCAGGAAAGTTCCCAAGGCACAGAGTCAAGCGAAACCAATGGGTGGCAGCTAAAATATACCTCACCAGATCTTACCAAGTATTTCAACTCGCTCACACCACACGTAAGTTGAATTCGACATTGTATGTTAGAAGATATTATTTCAGGATTTAGTTATATGATAAAATGAGGGGTAAAACCATCGACCACATAACCCATAGACTCTTAATAACAGGAAAATATTAATGTTATCTGACCTATCTTTACTTAGAAAACTTAAATTTAAAAAATTGTAATAGAATTGGTCCTGGTTAGGAGTCCGACTTTGAAAACAGATAGAAAATACTTTCTACCTGAATCTTTTGTAATCTACGCAATGGTTAATCGGTATAATAGCTACGCCTGTTGTTTCTAAAGTGACAATTAGAGTTAATTATTATAGTCATCGCCACTTTAGAAGTCCGATAGACGCGGCGCTGCGGTCTCATAACTCAATGTTGCCAATTTATAGTGTAATGATTTACCACCAAGTCTAGTACAATAAAAAATTTAAATAATTATAGGGCCTATGGTCAGTAGTGGATTGATAAAGACTGAGTATGATAATAATGACAAAAATAATTATAGCAGCAAAATAAAAATCTGCCCTGCCAGGTTTTAGTAAAATAAAACATTTTTTTGTAAATATTTCATTTGTATTTTTTACGTATAACCGATTAGTAGAATTCATCTAAAACAAGCTTCTTCGGATGTGTTCGGCTTTTGCCAGGAGTGACGATTTTCTCAGAAGTAATTGCTGCCATTGTTACTTCCTTTGTTATTCGACCTTTTTTACAGAAATACCTGAAAATATCATTCATCTGAACAAGGTTTTAATTCTTTTACCTTGTATTTATATTCATATAAAATATCATAAGATAAATGTAGGTATAGAGTTAATGATAATATTTTAACCATAAATTAGGCAAAAATACGTGACTCTGGCATCTCTAAAATTTACCCGTCATGTCAGTGACATTTATAAACATATTATTCAACGGGGTTAATTGTTGTTTATTTTTACTTTCTAATTCACAAAATTATTTCAGTTTAATGATCATTATACGGCCTTCACTTTATACACCTCACTTTATATTATATGCGCCATATTTCACGTAAAACAATTTAAAATATCACAACTTCTTACTCCAGACAGATGTCAAGATGTCAATCTTGTCAAATTTAGTTCAGGCATTAGTCGCAGGACTTCAAAAGTGGCGAGGACTATAGTTGAATACGTCACATTGTTCTGCCAGTCGTCTGTCGTCTTGAACCAAAATTTGGCGGTTATGCCATAAAGCTAACCTATTGAATTGTTTATGGTGGAAACTAGATAGAACGAGGAAGATTTTAAAACAAAGTATTTTGTTGCTATTTTTTTTTTTCATCTTCGAAGTTATATCTTTTTTTGAACTTTTCGTTTTTTAAATATTTATTTCATGTTTAAACACATTGTTTTGTTTTTAGGGTTTATTTGGGTATGTATTGGTTAGGACCCAAGGTTTAACTAAATTACAAAAAAAAATCAGGCATTTCTTTTAATTATTTTCGAAGTTATAATAGAAAAATAGGGCTAAGATCGGAAAACAAAAAATCATATCTCCTAAACTATAAAGAATCGGATCATATACATAGGTTGATTTGGAATCCTCGATGGGTGTTATAAATTTTAATTAAAAAATTTATATAGTTTGAAGATATCTAGCTTTTCCAGCCTATTCTTAAAGATTGCTACAATTTTTGACATTGCTAGATTTTTTTCAAAATGTGTGCATTTTTTATGTTGATTATAATATATATATATATATATATATATAATAATAATTTAATGGTTGATATAAAGATGGACAATCTCTCTGTGTTATAACATATCAGTGACTAACCCTATAGATTCTTATGACTAACAAGAGCAATCGTTTGCAGCAAATGCAACAGTTACCATTACCGTTGAAACAATGTTTGGGACTGACACCAGCAGAGGACAAGAAGGCTGACTCCTTAGAGGTGGAAGTGAGGCCAATGGACGAGGACCAGAAGGATAATATTACTGAAGCCATCGTCAGTGAAGGTAACCATAACATTTATATATGAAAGACATTTAAGGCAGCACTCTTCTTCTCTTCTCTTTTTGCACTATCTCTAATAGAATGAGGTGGAAAAAATATTTGGTAGTATATCTAATATCCATCCACTGCTGAACGTAGGCCTCTCTCAATGAACGCCAAGACGACCGATCCCTTGCCACTCGCATCCAACGCGGACCTGCCACTGCACGGAGATCGTCTTCATACCTGATTAATGGCCGACCAACACAGTGACAGCTATTCTGTCGCGTTTCGTGCGGATTGAGAGTTTCCGGTGGTCCATTGGGGGATAGGGGAAAAGAAGGCGAGTTCGACTGTTCGTTTGCCCTCCTAAGCTATAAAAAAACCCCCACCGAAAACCCATTAACCGCACGAAACGCGACGCTTTACGCCGATTATGCCGGCCCAATTCGGCTGCTATGCAGAAATAGGGCTCCTCTTACCGACCAGTAACATTTCTTGCAACTAGAAAGTATTTAAACACCGTATGGAACATACAGATGGGACGATTCACATACAAAACAAAAAAAAGAAGAAATACAAGAAGAAACCAGCAAAGCCAGCTCGGCCGAAGCCCGGACAAGTAGTGATAGCGAACACTGCGGACGGAGGCGTCATCTGGTGCTGTCCCGAATGCAACATGGCCTTCCCCGACAAGGGAGAGCTGGAGATCCATCTCACTGTACATAAGATTGAAAGGAGGTTTATATGTGGAATCTGTGGTGCCGGGTAAGTGTTTTAGTGTAATAACTTCATGGTATATTCATATAATTGTTTTAAATATTTCGCACAACTATTAAGAAATGATGTATCTTAAGATGAAACTTAACATTGACACTATAATCAAATATCTTTTTTTTTTGTTATTTATATAATTTATATATTCGAAAAGTCTGCTCTGTAACGTTGAGCTGACCAGGGTGCTAACTGGCCTTGATTTTTCCATCCTACATTAAACAGTGAGTGTCATATACGGCCTACGATAGAGTCATGGTCTATTTTACACTCTCATCACAAAACTCTTGTCCTAATAATTATATAATTCGATATTTTTTTTATGTAATCTCTTACAGCGGCCGTTCATAAAATACGCCACGCTAAAATTCGCTTTTTTGTCGCCCTTCCATATAAATATTACGTCACTAAAACTAAAACCTCTGATAAATATAAAATATGTGGTTAAATATGTGTAATGTGGTTAATTGTAACCAAATTTCGATATTCAAAAACTTTTTTTTTGGGTCCTACGGACTCCCCCTTCCTCCTTGTCACATTTGTCACACTGACCAACGCCCCTAACCCCCCATGCGAACGTATTTTATAAACGGCCCCTCATTAAAAAGATAAAACGCGATATATGATTATAATAATTTGTCGAATGGTCTCAGGCTGAAACGCAAGGAGCACCTGGAGCGGCACAAGCTGGGCCACAACCCGGAGCGGCCGTACGTGTGCGCCTCCTGCGGCAAGGGCTTCAAGCGGCGGGAGCACCTCAACCTGCACACCGTCATCCACTCGGGCGTAAAGACCGAGCTGTGCGGCGAGTGCGGCAAAGGTGAGCCGACTGCCGCGTCTGACCCGCCAGTTAGATCCAAACGAAACGAACATAATTTATTTTTAATTAATATATTTTCTTATGTGTAGTTTTTAGTATTTATTATATCTCATTAATGAGGATTGTTTTATGGAACGACATATGATTCATAAATATATTATTTTTTTATATTATATTTATATAACACAAAGTCGGATGTCAAACAATGCTTACATCTAAATATCAGCTGGTATATATATATATATATATATATATATATATATATATATATATATATATATATATATATATATATATATATATATATATACCAGCTGATATTTAGATGTAAGCATTGTTTGACATCTCAATAGAATCGGGATCTCGGAAACGGCTCCAACGATTTTCATGAAATTTTGTATACATGTCTTAAAAACGGCGATAAATCGATCTAGCTAGGATAAATTTTTAGAAAACCTTTTTTTATCCGTGATTTGAGGCATCGATAAAATATTATTAGAATACGAACGTAAATTTCCCTGTCAAATAACATGTCATGATAGCTTAGTGGAGAAATTAGGCAGTTAAATCCGAACGAGCCTGGTTCGAATCTTCAGTCCGAATTTTATTTTTTCATTTTTTTAAGATCACTTTTTTTGGAAGAAAATTTTTATCGTATTTTATCACTAAGGGTACCGAGCAAATGCTCGGTCAATCATATACTAAACATTAATGAATGGTTGTGTCATGTGTTCCGAAATTTCAAATTCATCGTGTTTTAATATCTTTTCAGGGTTCTACCGCAAAGATCACCTCCGTAAGCACATGCGGTCGCACGTAACGCGGCGCGCGCGCGACGAGGCCAGCGGTGACGCCGAGGCCACGCCCACCACCAACGCCGGCACCGTGCTGCCTGAGATCACCATACACGTGAGTTCACGTTACACAGATATCATTACATTCTTATTATAAAACTAGCTGTTGCCCGTAGCTTCTCCTGCGTTAACTAAGATTTACAACGGCATCTTAGCGGGATGATATAGTCTATATTATCCCGCGTTCCCGTGGGAATACGGGGATAAATTATAGCCTATGTGTTAATCTGTTCATATCGTTTGTATTTGTTCAAGAGTATCATGATGAATTTCCATGACAGGTACCGACAAACTCGAATATGCCGATGCCAGTGCAGATCAACATCCCGCAGCACGTGATGTCGTCGCTGGCGGCGGCGCAGGCGCAGGAGGGCGCGGGGGCGGCGGCGGACGCGGCGTCGGAGGCGCCCGTGACGCTCGCCGGGCTACTCTCGCAGTACTCGTGACACCAGGACAGTGCTTATACGTTGGTGAGTATTTTATTTACTTGAACTATACCATTGGTACACACATATATTTAAGTATATTTAATATAGGCCTGTGTTCAACAGCGGGCTCATGATGATGATGCCGAACCGACATGGTTTTTCATACAAGGCACTGATTTGTTTATTTGAATTTGGAATTTATAATTATTAATTAGTACACCATTAAGTAAAACAGTACTTGTATTTTAGGTTGATTTGTGTACATGTAAATTTAATGGAATTCTTAGTTCTAATATTGTATAGGTAATTAAAAAAACTGAAAATATAAAACATTTATGTTAAAAAATACCAATAAAAGTTGATATACTGCTTTACTACACATAATAAAATAACCGCAAACTAATAATAGACCTTAATTGAAAACTAATAAAAAAATATTGTATTAATTAATTCCTCTGTCCACAAACTTATTTCAATAAGTCTGTAGCAGAATACACGCCATTATTTAAAAATATATTTTTTTATATTCCAGATTCAAACAGGAGCTCTCTTAACATAGTGCCAGAGCATCAATAACTAATACCACTTGTACTTACTGTAACAAACACAACTTATACTGTAAATAATGTCAGAGGACATCGGAGAGATCAAGACAGGACAATTTGTATAAATTTAAAAGTGATATACTTATATTTTTGTATGTTATTCGTTTCACTTGGGTTGTGTTCCAATATGCAATGTCATATCTAGGACAGTATAATCTTAATGCAGTTCTTTTGTTGCCAATGATGCGACGGAATGATTTTCATTATTTTTTTTGGTATTATTATTTAGAATAATAATAAATACTTAAACTTTTTTGTAGGATAAAAAAATTATGATTTTTAATCTTATATCATTTTTGTAGCAAATCAAAGCGAATGCAGTGCATATCGGAATATGCCTTGATTTCTATTTGGATTGTAATGATGTGGAATGTTGATTGTATTTTTTTTATGTGTAAATGCTTTCTTATTGCGGCTACATTAAAAATTAGGAATTTATGAATTATCAAATTAATCCATGTCATTTTCGTTTGAATTTGGAAAGACTGTGATTGTAAGAAGTACGTAAATCGTCATGTCTAAATATTTTTATTTCCTAATCATTTATTCGCAAAAATAGATAAAATTTTAGGTGAAATGTTATATATTATATTCTTAATTTTTTTATATTATCAACCAACACAAAAATATTAGGCAGTTAAAATATAATGTATTTCAGTAAATATGATAATCATCATAAAATCACCCATTAATAAAGTTCAATTGCGAATAATTAAACTAATTTCGTTTTTATGATAATTATGAAATTTGTTGCAATTTTTCATTCTAATAATAAAAATCACTACGCACATGGTGCAATGAATATACAATAAAGTTATAACATATCACTGAAAAATATAGTTTGATTAACAACAGGATTCGATATTTGACGATTCAAACTAACGAATACGGTCACTTTATTATAGTTCACTAAAAAAACAATTCTTACTAAGTTACTACTCATTTAGAATTAAAGGTAACCTAAAGTAAGCGTGAAAATGTTTCTATTTGGTTTGTGTATATATACATATACCTATCATATCTCTCATGTATAATAAATAATAATATTCTAGTGTAAAATAATTAACTAATAATATCGAATATATCAAAATTTTGTTAATATTAAAAATAAGTGGCATTACGTGAATTATGTTGGCTAAAACATAGTTAATTTGCTGAGACATATATAAATAAATAAGTAGTTGTTTACGTACCTATTTTTTAAGGACTATTTTATTGAAATATTTGTGGTCCTTTTTCTATTTGTATTCTGTATTACAATATCATTGCTGTGATATTCAACATACTTGTTCGTCAAGTCATACTGTTATTATTGAATCATACATTTCAATTAAGTTAATATTTATACATATTTTAAGATTTAAAAAAAAACCAATATTACTAGCGTATTATAGACGTACCTGATTTTAATTTCCCGATTTTAAACCGCTGGGATTTATACAAATATATTTTTATTTGAAATCATTTAATCACACGAAATATATACAGGTTTTATATATATGTAAAGTTATTATTAATATTATATTTTTGTAAAAATATCAGATGTAAAAAAAAACTTTTATATTTATCCGGTTCATACATTTGACTATAATATGCGTACGCGTGACCTCAAGCATCTTTTAAAAGACAGGTAAGTGGAGAGGTCGCCGCAACATTTGTTAGTGGGAGATAATGTCCGAGCGAAGGTTGACTATTGGCTGATAAGCTTTTATTTAGTTATTAAAATATCGAATGGCCATCGTCGCCAAAGCGGAATTCGACCGAAGACGCCGAAACCGAATTTAAATGTTTGGATATATTAAAAGCATTTTAAATATTTAGCAATGTTGTAAAAGTTGTAATGTCCTCTATATGCTGCGAATGCTATTAATGAAGTCACGCGGTATCGGCTCAATTGGTTCGGACTCCTTATATCTATACTTCGCGATTTTACATGTACACAATAGTAACTGCCAAAATTGTCTGTTACGTTAGAAATGTTTGAAAATTTCGAATATAATTTAAGACGAATACCATCGAATGGGACATGGGTCACTGTGACACAGCTCGGGTTTCCATTACTTTACTGCGTGACACTTTATTTGTAAATTTTTTGAAAATGATCAAGGGCTTGACCACATCACGACGACACGATGACGTCACCGTGAAAAGATACGGCTAAGACAAAATAACATTCAAAAAAGATAACGAAGTTCGAAAATAATAAAATTTATGGGAATGACATAAGTCGCGCTAAAATTATTGATTATCGATCGTTATTGTCAATATCTTATTGGCTAGGAAATTGTCATTGATAACTCAAAGACGATGACAAATTTCGATATCTCTCCGCTACGAAACGATGTGACTTTGCCTTATCCTTCTGGGTTCGCTGCGGTGTCGAGCCGTGGCCATGTCGCGGTGTATGTTCCTGACTTTTTGAAGTAAAACTTTTAAGGCAAGCTAGACTCGTAGTAGCCCTTCCAGAACACGCTACGTCACTGGGGTAAGTCCTAATTTTCAGTCTTAGGCTTAGACTTTCGAGTAACGGAATCGTCAGCTATTACAATTATGTTGTTAATTTGTCTTATTAAAGAAGGAAACTCCAGCTGTGCCATGTCAGTACATGGATAGGTAAAGTATCAAATTATTGTGAATTGTATTATTTCTCTCATAAATTTTGATACCTTGAAAATTTTAACTGTCATACAATTTATTTCGAATCTCCCAACCAATATGTAACAGCTGTGATAAAGCTAAATTGGTTCTTTGAAATGTATTTCAATATCTTACGTCTAGTAATTGTACTGCCATGTTTGAAACGCGCAATAAATATAATTTAATATCGTTTATATATTATGTTAATGTGTGCAAGTGACAAGAGTTGATTTGGATCCAACTTGTGATCAGGATATTCGTCAGCTTTAATATAGATGTAAATTGTTTTCCTGTTATATTTTTGTACTTAGTTTTTAAGTTAGGGCATTGTTTACATTTCGTGAATTGAGAGTAGCCGATTTAATATCAGAGTATTTTTTTTTTATATAAAATTGTGTGGGAGTGACTGACTTAAAATGTGTATAAAAATGATTAAAGCTTTCGGTTGGTTATAATTTAAAACTCTATTAAATAAACAATTACCAAATAAGTTTTCATATTATATTATTTTGGCAGCCTTGTTTTAGATTTTTTTTTAATAATCTCCAAATATTGTGAACTGTGACTATAGTCGCTTGCGCTTATCCCGCCGCTACAAGCTCCGCTACTCTCAAGTCACTCCTGAATTGTCTTCGCAGACGAGGTGCTCTTATATATTGTAATACACTTGTTAGTCGTAAGTAGTGTATATTAATGTAACTGTAGGTTTACATCACATTAAATGATAATGTATTTTGTATTAGCTATGTATTGTAATAAGTAACAGTATACTTAGCGTGTTAACCAATATAGGTTAGTTATGATTTTTATTTTATTTTTTAGTTTGAAGTACTAAACGCATAATACTAGTGGAGCTATGGTTCGTACCTTTTAGATGTAATTTTTGTACACAACATTTTATTTATTAATGATGAGATTAAAAATAAAGTGCTGATTTTTATAAATCTGATTTTAATTTGGTAAATGAGTGTGATGGATGCGTGTGCGTGTGTATGAGTGGCAAGGGATCGGTCGTCTTGGCGTTCATTGAGGAAGGACTATTTCTAGTAGTAGACGTATAAGGCTAATGATGATGATGTTTGCAATGGAAAAAATATTTGTTTTTTAATAAATCACCTTCAATATTAATATAAATTGGAATGCAAAAATAGTTTTTGTCAAATCTGGCTCAAGCAACCTTTAATGGAATTGTGATTTGAAGTCCCAACGTCGGGGAAATAACCACCAAATCAAGCATGGACATTTTTTTAATAAAGGAAAGAGGAGAAGAAGGAAAGGAAAATCGGACCGGCTAGTGGCACGTGGATCATCTTACCACCTGGCAAATGGCCGACCAGCACTTTGTCTAACTAAATACAGCCTCCACTTTTTAACCAACCTTACCTATTTTCCCATGGGCAATCCGTTACCTGAGTGTTTGATCAGTCCACCACAACTTCAACTCGCTTATTCTTCGTGTGATATCGCTAATATTAGTTCTATGTCGGAGGTCTTCGTTTCGAATCCTATCTGTCAAAAAACACCCAGCATAGCACGCTCCATAGTACGTTGAGCTACGGCAAACTTTTGACATTACATTTGAACCCCGTTGGTAATCACGGGAAAAAAAGACTGGTTGAAGACTTTCGTCTTCAAACTCTGAGGTGTAGACGACGTGAGAATATGGCTGAGCTACCATAATTCTAATAGCATTCTAATCGAATCCTCTTATGTTCTTGCCTTACGAAATTATGAATATGGTCAAAGTTCATTCTAAGGTCATCACGTCAGGAGGATACATTTAGACTGCAAGTCTTCAAGCGAAATAAGTATAGCAGCAAGTAGCAACAAAATAATATAAAGGCCACACGTAAATGACGTCGTTTTTTTTTATTTAGTCGATATAATCTCAATTTCGTGACGTCACATTCCAGCATCTATCATCTAATATTAGATATATTAGAATTTTAAATTAATAACCAAAAAACGACCGAGAGCGAGTCGGACTCACGCATGAAGGGTTCCGTACATTGCAAAAACGCCAACAACTACTCTTTTGTATGGGAGTTTTACTTACTTTTTAGTATTTGCTGTTATAGCTATAGTGGCATATATGTTATAGCTGCAAGAGAAATACACAATCTATGCAAATTTTAACTGTCTAGCTATTATGGTTCTTGAGATACAGCATGGTGACAGACGGACGGACAGCGAAGTCTTAGTAATAGGGTCCCGTTTTTATCATTTGGGTACGGAACCATAAAAAAGGGAAATTAAATGGTAATTAATTTAAAAGGAAATAAAACTAATTTTAGAATTTCTGTTTTAATTTATTATGTGTAAAAATTGCAAAACACGTGAACCTTGAAACGGGGGAGGCTCACAAACATTTAATACGCGACCAGCTGTGATAAAGTTTCACTTCTGTGAGAACGGTCAAAACTCAAAAATGACGAAATTTGTGACTTAGAGTCATCGCCACTTTAGAAGTCCGATAGACGCGGCGCTGGGGTCTCATAACTCAATGTTGCCAATTTATAGTGTAATGATTTTCCACCAAGTCTAGTACAATAAAAAATTTAAATAATTATAGGGCCTATGGTCAGTAGTGGATTGATAAAGACTGAGTATGATAATAATGACAAAAATAATTATAGCAGCAAAATAAAAATCTCCCTGCCAGGTTTTAGTAAAATAAAACAAATTTTTTTTTGTAAATATTTCATTCGTATTTTTTACGTATAACCGATTAGTAGAATTCATCTAAAAGAAGCTTCTTCGGATGTGTTCGGCTTTTGCCAGGAGTGACGTTTTTCTCAGAAGTAATTGCTGCCATTGTTACTTCTTTTGTTATTCGACCTTTTTTACAGAAACACCTGAAAATATAATTCATCTGAGCAAGAATTTAATTCTTTTACCTTGTATTTATATTCATATAAAATATCATAAGATAAATGTAGGTATAGAGTTAATGATAATATTTTAACCATAAATTAGGCAAAAATAAGTGACTCTGGTATCTCTAAAATTTACCTGTCATGTCAGTGACATTTATAAACATTTTATTCAACGGGATTAATTGTTGTTTATTTTTACTTTCTAATTCACAAAATTATTTCACTTTAATGATCATTTTACGGCCTTCACTTTTTACACCTCACTTTATATTATATGCTCCATATTTCACGTAAAACAATTTAAAATATCACAACTTCTTACTCCAGACAGACGTCAAGATGTCAATGTTGTCAAATTTAGTTCGGCCATAAGTCGCAGGACTTTAAAAGTGGCGACGACTATAATTTCTAGATAGCCCCCTAGAACTCTGACGTGGTCGTCAAATTCAACTTGAATTAATTGACATGACCTTAAAATAAAAATACCATTTCTTAATTTTTGTATCCTGAGTTCAAATATAATTTTTATATATTTTTTTAGTTCTTCATTTCTGAGAAAAAAAATAAAAACCAAAAAACATGTGATGACGTCACTTTTGTGATAGAATGAGGTAGTTTGCCTTAGCGTTTCAGTATTTTAGATGAAAACATTAATGTCAAATAAGATATGTCAATTGTCAAAGTCTTGTTTATTTTCGGCTAATTTTTGCTATCCGCTACTAGAAATACTTTCGAAAATTTAATATTTACTTAATAAAAACAGTATAAGATTAATAACACTGGAAAATAAGAAAATTCACGAATGTAATTGAAATCAAACAAGTTTGACAAGCTGACAAATAATGACAACTCGAGATTTATGACAGTTTTTTGACGGGTCACAGGAAATCAAAAGCATTATTGCAATTTCACCATAAGTGTGACGTCATTTGGCGCTTACACCTTTTTAGAATACACCGAATTATAAATGAAAAGTTCATAATTTCTAAAATCGGAAAAATACGTGTGCCCTAGTTTTGTATTTACTTTCATATAATGTTAAAATATATGCAGCTTAAAAATATGAAATGTTGTCAATTGCTAATTTACTTATAAAATCCAACTCCAGTCTGGAAAGATTATATTATGTACATCGAATAAGGTGTACCAATAACATGCATGAACGCCTACGGCAATTTGTTGCAAATATTTTTAAATGTGTAAAAAATAGTTTTGAAATTTCAGAATATTTTCAGCAATTACATAATATTCGGTTGACATTTTTTTTTATAAAAAAATCGCAAAAAAAAAAACTACATGTAACGTTTAATATGTCTATTTTTAACTAGCTGTTGCCCGCAGCTTCGTCTGCGTTAACTAAGATTTACAACGGGACCTTAGTACGCAAAATAAGTAACTTTTCTGGTTGATTTTTTACACCTTGTGTCCGAAAAACCCAAATATCTTACGGAACCCTATTTTTTTTTTCAGAATAAAATGTAGCCTACGTTACTCGTGGATAATGTAGCTTTCGAATGGTGAAAGAATTTTTGAAATGGGTCCAGTACTTTATGAGGGCAATTACTATTATATCTATTTGAACATCTAGGAGTACGATGAGTAACTCTAAGGCATATTATATTACGTTGCGTAGTGGGTTTCGTTCATGGTTACAAGACAGGGGGTAACGGTAGAACCCATCCCCTGATACAACGTCGCCGCTTTCCCGTACCCATGATTGTGGGGTCGTGCTTTGATTATAGGGTCTTCAACAAGTCGTGGGGCCCACGTGCGTCGCGGGCCGTGCCCCCGTGCCCACTCCGCGCCGTCTCGGACCCCCGCGCCCCCGCCGCCCGGGACCGCACCCCGCCGGGCATGCGTGTGCCCTCCGCGCAACCCCTTCGCGCACCCCGCCATACATCCCCGACTATATTTTAGACACGACTTACTAATAAAACGTTATGAAAAACTATTAACGCATCAGAAAAGAGGTAATATTCCTTATATAACTCCCATCCTGACCCCAAAACCTCGTGACAGCGCCGATCTCGTGTTTTTTTGGGGCGATGGTGTGGGAGAGCAGTTAAAAATAAAGTGATAGAAATGTGTGACTGGGGTGAGGCAGAATGGCGGGGGTTGAGTGAGTGCGGGGTCGAGCACCCTTTAGCACCGAGCTAGTGTACTACACGCGATTCAAAATGCACGCGTTTTCAGGTAGCGATGAATTTCGCCCCATTCACGGGGCACATACCGTCGGCGGCTGCCATTCCCACCATCCACCAGTTCGCGGCCAAATTCGGGTACGAGGGCAGCGGCGTGGTGCAGGAGACTCGGTACCAGTCGGGCAGCGGGGTGCAGTTCGTGCCGGCGGGGGTGACGGTGGACGGCGTCAAGTTCCGGCAGGCTGAGAGCGTGGTGGTGGTGAGCAGTGCCCAGCCCGGGACGGTCGCGCTGGCTGGACTCGCTCCCATACACACGGGTAAGGAGTTCCTTCCCTCCTTGCTATTTCCCTAAATTTATTGTATTTTTTATTCTGAGTTTTTTTTTTAATTGGAATATTCAACTTTAATAGACGAGTTGGACTAATTAAAGGTGTCCCACGAATTTCGCCCTAATATTTCCTAAGTCTTAGGCTAGTTTTACGTTTCTAAACATTTTAATTATTTTGAGAGGACTTTTTAGTCATTTTTAGTTATTTATAATGAGTAATTATGTGGAATGAAGTTACTTGTTCTTGACGCCTTGCATGCGATCGGGATACTTAGCATAAATAACATGTTACATGATTAACAGCGCACCAAGTTTTATTGTATGTAAACTTACATTTAGCGTTACTCTACAATAAACTACTATGCACCTAGCATATAGTAGAGTAGTTTATTGTAACCTGGTACATACATGTATTTTTCTCTTATTATCTTCTGTTTTTTAATCCTCTTTTCTCTCAGTTGACTGATATGCGTTAATGAACATTCAGGCTTCAGCAGTTAACGAATTAATGACAAACATCTATTATTTCAACTATCGAAAAGATAAGCTAATGAAAAAGTTAATAGAATATATTTTATTAATTTCTTTTCACGACAGTTATATTATATCCTGTTCTCATCTCTTTCTATTACAAGTCAAAAATCCTTTTGCAGTGAACACTGGCGTGAAGTACCAAAGCATATCGTCCTCCGTGAATCTGAACAACGTGACATATGGCCAAAACTACATCCAAGACGTGCAGAAGGTGGAGCGGGAGAAGAGGGAGTACCGGGACGACCTCCACCACGACCTCATGGCCACCATGATGCAGCAGCAGGGGGACTTGCTGAGTATGATCCATATTCATTATAGACCAAATAAACCAATGTCAATGACATGGGACCTCGATTTACGAGGAGTGACCAGTCCCTTATATTTACTTACAGTTTATTTGACTCATAACCCATAACATAAACCAAGCTATAACTATTACCTACTTAAAGTGTCACCAGGTCACAGTATTACAATATTTCCTAGGAAATATTGTAATACTGTGTGTTTCCTAGGAAATATTGTAATACTGTGACCAGGTGCTATTTTGACTATTTTTTAATTACCTATTAATAACAAATTTTTATGGCTTCTATTAAACTTTTTCGTAACAAGTAGTGAGTAGGTACTCAATCGATTTTGACAGAGCGCGAACTTTGTTTATTGGCGTGTGATGTAATCACGGTTACATGACAGCTTGGAGTGTTTTAGCGGCAATTTTAAAAACTATGTTTACATATTTTTTTGGTTAAAATTGGACATATTTCTTCACAGAAGTATTGATTCCGTAGAGAAGGGCAGGACATGCAGTGTTATTACTGGCACAGAGACTTAGCATCTTATGACAGATGATGGCAACACATGAATGAGTTGCCAGGTCTGGCTCCGGAAAAGCTAATGTTCATGGCTATCTGACCACTTACCGTCAGGTGGCATGTCTGTCAACAAACATAAAAAAACAATATACCACTGGAAACAATCACAATATACTCTTTGTATTTCGGATTGTCTGGGCTCCCTCTGCATTTATGGTTTCTGATTGGTGACAGTCAACCAGCCGCTTCAGCAGGGCACCCAGCAGCTGCTTGTGGTGCTGCACGAGCCCAAGGAGGCGGCTGCGCTGGCGCGGGCCATCAAGCAGGAGAACAGACCCGAGCGCGCCGCCGCCACCGCCCCAGCCGAGTTCATCAGTCAGTAATAGTATTTAGCGAAAACAACTTTCGACTCTATTTCTACACTAATATTATAAAGAGGAAAACTTTGTTTGTTTGGTTGTAATAAATAGGCTCATAAAGTACTGAACCGATTTCACGAATTCTTTCACCATTCTAAAGCTACATTATCCACGAGTAACATAGGCTAAACTTTATTCTGAAAAAAATAGGGTTCCGTAAGATATTTGGGTTTTTCGGACACCAAAAAAATCAACCAGAAAAGTTACTTATTTTGCGTCCTAAGATCCTTAAATCCTGTAAATCTTAGTTAACGCAGGCAAAGCTGCGGGCAACAGCTAGTATTGTATACATTGCGCTGTATCTTCTATCACGTGTCCGTTGATCACTCAATAACAAGTGAACTAAGGATCTTGGAACATGGTAGTATTGAAATAAAACAAAATGTATACCTACTAATAAAATAAAAAGGTGATGATTGCAAGTTTGTTCGCTTAGGAGTTAGGACTAGGTGTAGTCTATGAGGGAGAAGGTACATGTTATGTCGTATCAGCAGGTGAAGGTGTTGGAGGGAAAGAGAAATGAGTGGCGAATACTCCACCGACAAGAGCAAAGCTCTTAAATAGAGAGTAAGAGAGTCTATGTAACTAATTCGTTCGTTAGTTCGAATACGGCTGCGAGTCAAAGATAATACGTCGATGCTGAGGGCAACAGCTAGCCACTTGTAAAGACAAATAAGACCTTTTTAACCTTAAATCAAAGAATTTCGCTTCGAAATTATTGAATGTAACTCGAATTTTGGAAATAAAACAACAACGAAATAATAACAATAAATAATAAATAAGGTTTCATAAAAATAAATTTGAAGCTAGAATGTTATAATATGAAACTTTTGTATTATAAAAAAATGCACATTTATTCTAGGTATTGGTGACGTCACGGACACTAGCACTTGGCAGTCGCTAGGGGGAGGGGTGGCGGACTATCTGTCAGCGCTGCCGCTGCCGCTGCACCACCTGCTCAAGTACTCCGCGCCCGACGGCAAGCGGGACGACCAGCCCACCATAGTTACCGTCTCAGCCAACTCTTTACCACCGATGTCCACTTTGACTTCCGTAAGTATATTCAGAGAAACATCATCAAAGACAAGAGACTTAAAATATTTAAATAATAAATAAATTTAAATAGAAGTATAATAGAAATAAATAATTCTAATTTATTATGTATGTAGTGGCGAATAAGGCCTGCAACTATATTATGACATACATATTATACTAACTAACCTTTTGATCAAAGACTAGATATTATTGTAATGCTCATCACACAAACATTTGTCCTGGGTGAGAATCGAACTCATGTCCTTCTGGTTTATCACTCTGGGTGACTAACCACTAGAGCCTAGACCAACAGCATCGACCACATAATCCATAGACTCCTAATAACAGGGGAACGGGTTCTGGCGACACATCTGACTTATAGTTCCGATGCAAGCCGTAAACAACGAACTCAAACTATCGTGTCGTCTCATTCTTTCCCGTTGCGAAATATATCCATTTCTTTTTAACGTTCCACAATTGGTAATGTATGACATTGAATTAGCTAATCACAGCATTGCAACCCCTTTCGTCTCACCTCAGCTAGTTGCCAGAATGCATTTAATAAGAAAAATCAAACATAAGGAGTCTATAGGTTGTGTGGTCGATGACCAACAGGCTAGTCAATTTTTACACGCTTTTTATTAGCTTCACTTGTATGTCAGTTTGTCAGTTTGTCAGTTTGTCAGTTTGTCAGTTTGTCAGTATGTCAGTATGTAACTCTCCGTGGGTAATCTGCGCGCCTGCGGCCTTCCTTGGTTCCGGTAGCCGTTTCTCAGGCTCCCTCTCCGAAATCGAACTCTGATTCCCCGTATTTATAATATTTATAAATAATTACTAAAAAGTAAAAAATAAATAATAGTTAAAAAAAACTAAAAACACGCTTTTTATAGAAACCCAAACTAAAAAATAGAAAAAAATTTTTAATAAATTTATATTAAGAATAGTGTTAAAAATTTTAATTACTATAAATTAATAATAGTGTAAATAAAAAAAAATATTTTATTTAAAAAAAAGCGTGGGGTGCATGGTGTCAATATAGTTATAAATATTTTATTGACAGATATAAGTAGAGTGATTATCATTTTGATAATATCTTAAAAAGCACCCAACGCTTTTTTTTAAATAAAATATTTTTTTTTTATTTACACTATTATTAATTTATAGTTATTAAAATTTTTAACACTATTCTTAATTTAAATTTATTAAAATTTATTTTCTATTTTTTAGTTTGGGTTTCTATAAAAAGCGTGTTTTTAGTTTTTTTTAATTTAATTTCCAGATACCAACAAACGCAGTGAACAGCGTCGTAGTACAAACAGCCACCATCGTCAGTCCCAACACGAATGTTAACGCGAGTACAAATACCAATACCATCTCATTCGCCAAGAAAAAAAAGAAAAAGAAATTGTCAAAGGAGAAAAAACCACGGCCGAAGCCTGGAGAAATTCGACTGACTACAGCACTAGGTAAATATTACTTTTAGTTATAGATATTGGACATTGGTCTCCACATGGACATAATATAATGTTATTATTAGTGCTAACAGCTAACGTAATAAAATAATACCAGACGGAAGCACGCTGTACTGCTGTCCGGAGTGCCACATGGCGTACCCGGAGCGGGGCCTTCTGGACCAACATCTCGTGGGTCACACCATGGAGAGACGGTACGATTTATTATCATATTATTAAGATATCTCCATATTTTATTTGATCTAATTGCGCCCTGACGACAAGAAGTATGGAATAAAGGAAACTATACTAATAGTACTATATTTATTTTTCACTTCAACACTGGATTTGAACTCGCGGCGTTACCTTTTTTTTTTCATTTATGGCAATGAGTTTTTACTATTTGCCAGTGTCAAGTTTTCGATTGCTTTAAGGTGCCCCCGCACCACCTTATCTGCTACTATAGTAGATATATTTTGTGGGTCATGCTAACCCCATATGATAATTGTTGTAGGAACCCCACGTCTTTATTGAATTATGTTTTACTTAGTCCGGTTTTTTATGAAAATGTGTTTTGTCAACCATTATTTTTTAACCTAACCTGGTCAGGAACTTGCATCAAAATTATGAAATTAATTACTGTATTGCTGTATTTTCCTCGGCGCTGAATACGCCCTAAAGATCACTCTTCACAGGTGGTGGGCATAAATTAATTTAAAAGATTTTGTTACATTCCAACATTCATTAATACATATTCCATAGAGCAACACTGACTCTTTCCGGTATCCGTATTCCTTTATGGATTGGATGTATGAATATACATGAACGTTATAAACGTACAAATCAAACTAATAAAAGGGTGTTAATATTATTAAATAAACAATTAGTATCCTAGTAGGCAAAGCTGGGAGGATAGTTAACAAAGTTCGCATTACCTCAGATAATTGATGTACATACGGCCACTGTGTAGGTTTATTTGCGACATTTGCAACGCGGCACTGAAGCGCAAGGACCACCTGACGCGGCACAAGCAGTCGCACAACCCCGAGCGACCTCACGTCTGCTCCGTCTGTCTGAAGGCGTTCAAACGGAAGGAGCAGCTCACCTTGCACTTCGTCATCCACTCGGGCGAGAAGAGACATGTGTGCAATGAGTGCGGAAAAGGCAAGTATTGAGTATAGAGTAGCAGTTCGAACAAAGTGTGGAGTGGGACACGGCAAGCATTTTGGGCACAAATAATACAAATACTTTGATGAATTATCATACGTTGCATTACGGAGTATAGATATAAGGAGTCCGAACGCAATGTTTGACGAATGGTCGCAATTTAGATGACAGAAGTTTGCCGGTAGAGCATTCAGCGCGCCTTCTTTAGTTATAGTTTAAATCTTTACGCGGGATGCTTTGTGCGGTTCCGCACATCCATCGACAACATCAGTACACATCCGATTCTAGCGCAGCCAGTGGCAGAAAAAAGAACTAAGATCTGGGTTTATTATTGTGTATGTTAAAACAATGGAAAAGCCTATATCGTTCGGACTACTTAAATCTATACTTCGTGCGTTGCATTTTCAATTAATATTTTTCGTAAATATATGTAATAGTTTTCATTAACGTGAATGTTAAAAGTGTCCCTTTTTCACCGATCAAACCTGTTTTAAATAACATGTGGTATAATCTGGAATCGACTTTAATCTGTACTCAACAGTGCGGCGTGTTATTTTTTCTATTGTTTACCTACTATTATAATCTACTAGCGGACCCCACAGACGTTGTCCTTTAGATACGAATCGATAGTGGCAGTACAGATCAATTACCTAGATACCGACTGCAGCGCCATCTGCCGGTCTGATTTGTGAATCTAAACCATCCTCGAATCTACTTGAACACACACAAAGAAAATCACTCAAATCGGTCCAGCCGTTTAGGAGGAGTTCAGTCACATACACACGCACACAAGAAATATATATATTAAGATATAGCATTTCATTTTATTGAGTGATGTCGTATCACAGGTTTCTATCGCAAGGACCATCTGCGCAAGCACACGCGCTCGCACATAGCTCGCCGCGTGAAGGCCGAGCTGTCGCAGCAGGTCTCCACCCCGCCTCTCTCACAGGTATCTGCTTATTCCACCTTAGATCCGAACCCAGTGGTCTTGTCTTGAAAAACAAAAGTTTTCTTAGACGTATGGGAAAGGCGTATAAATGAAGATAATGCCTATAAACTGTAATGTTCGAAAAAAATACAGTAGAGTGACGTTCCAACTCTCCAGGGAATAGTTTCTCTAAAGGGAACCCTCGTGAGCCTACAAAATTCCAAATACAAATCTGATCTGAATCTGAAAACCAAGATCCGCCACCCACATCCAAATAGAGCCGAAGCAAAGTATCCCATAAGTTACGAGCTATCCTAAACTTAAAAAAAATATTTTCTTCTTTAGCAGACCGTACCGGCTCCGGCGCTGGAGCCCTCCTGACCCAACGATGACAAGAATGACTTGCTCACCCTCATCGCAGCAGCCAAAGACGCCTTTTGACAGTAGACCGATCATTTGATAACAATAACCAAAAACAAAAACGCAGTAACTGAGACCCCCGATTTTGTTTTGAGCCTACAATACGATTAGCTTAAAATTAGTGCAAGTGTTAAAATACTAACAAAACGATAAGTTTGAAGTTGAAATTTTAAAACTGATGGCGTTATTTTTGACAGTTGCATTACTTCGTGCGCGTAAATATTATAATTATTAGTGGACCAACTGTCAAATTACCGAATAATCCAAACCATGGAGCATTGAGACCAGGAGTACAAACATTGTGTATGTTCAGTTGAAAGCCGTTAAATACGCGCCTGTTGGACCCCACATAGCATTAGGCTAAACTTTCACATGAGATCTTACTTCTTGCTCTATAACTCATGATCCGTACAAATGTACGGAAGGATATTATTTATGCGTTTAGCATAAAAAAAAATCGTTTATAAGTAATATTGTAACAATACTTTAATTTATAACTCAGCCAAAATCGTTGATGTAAAATCGATATACCCAAAATGATGTTTCAAATAAGTATAATTTATACTAAGCGTTAAAAAAATGAATCAAATAACGAAGATTACATACATACGAGATACCGCCTAAATAGCTATAGACAAATGAAATATATTGTCAAAATAAATTTAACTCATTGTAAGTAGGAGGCGAGCAAATATAAATAAAAAAAGTGATTTTTTCATTAAAAGTCGCAACTTACATCAACGATTATATGATCGTATCTTCCATAAATTATTCACTAAGTTCCCTAAGTTCGAATGAAATGTAAATTCACCGTGATATCTGCAGGTTCAAAAGTTTTATTCATTATAGACAACTGTTACACTTGTAGTTTTTCGCCTATTAATTCCAAGAGGGCGCTGCTCACAAATGCATTTTCCGAGATTGAGGATCAAACTAAGAAATTTCCTAGCAATGGCAAAAATCTACAGCCGCGCCCGAATTATTGTATAAATCTGCCAAAATTGGCACAAATGTATATATTTAATGGAGATAAAAAAATAATTTTAGTAAAATCTAGCCAAAATTAGTTTACATGTTCGGCGTTTTTCTGTGATCAAATTTTGTAATGTTTATATATAATTTATTCAAAGTTATAAAAGCGTTGGTGATATTTCGAATTAATTTTGAATATAATGTTATTTTTATATACTGTTAATTAAATAGTTGTTTCATATTTTGTTCTAATATTTTCAAACTTGTAGAAGAACTCTTTAAATTATAATCATACTTACTGTAATTGTTGCAACTATAAAAAATAAATTTGTTCTTTATTGCTTTTTATGTTTTTATTTATTGCTACTAATATTTGTTATGTATCATTTCTGAAATGGAAATGTTATGTAGCCTTAAAGCTGGATCCGCACGCTTGGCAAGCCTCGGCAAACCCTCACAAATTCAAACGTGTGGATACAGAGTTTGTTTTGGCTTGCGTAGGCTTGCAAGGGTTTGTGGCCGATCGGACGAGTGTCGGCACTGTGCACAAACCAAAGGGAATTTGCCGCAAGCGCTTGCGACGCAACCACGTTTGTGCCTTGTAGAGACTTTGAGTTTGCAGCAAGCCCCAAACGTGTGGATTCGGTATAACATTTACTGTTAAAAATATCAATATTCAATAGATATATTTTAAGAATTATTTTTCGATCTCATGATAAAATAATTTACTTTCAGTCTAAATTCAGCTGACAAATGAAAAGGACATCTTTCGATACAGCTGTTTGCGTTTCGATATGAATCTTTGATTCAATTATATTTATGAATAAAACGATATTTAATTGTTTCAAAATATTTTATTTTGTACTTCGCTTCACATAAAGACCTTACAGTAAAATCACAATATACCTAACGAGGAACTTCGAAGATAAAAGTTTTTGGTACTTGTCATGGCACCGATTCATCAGATCAGAATTTGCTTAATACCGATAGCATCTCTTACTACAGATATGTACATTTAGAATAACTTACAAATTGAGCTAACTTTTATGAGTAACAAGTAATTCATAGTTATAATAATAATAATAATAATAATAATAAGCCTTTATTGCTGTTTACATTTATTTACAATATATTATTGCATCTGTTACTGACAATCGGTTATTTAGACAACAGCTTGTCCTTCGACAAAGGCCTCCTCCAAAGATTTCCATCTGATTCTGTCTCTCGCGATTCTGGTCCATTCTGGGCCGGCAACTCTTTTGAGGTCATCTTCCCAGCGTTTTATTTGTCGACCCTTACTTCTTTTTCCATCCCTGGGGTACCACTCTGTTACAGCTCTAGTCCATTTTACAATTTCCTCTCTCATTACATGTCCTGCCCACTTCCATTTAAGAGTTTTGCATATTTTTCCTACATTTTTGAATTTAGTTATGTTTTTAATTCTATCTAATCTTACTTTATCTTTCCTTCTCACTCCGATGGTACTTCTTTCTATTCCGTTCTGGCATACGTTTAGTTTATGAATTAGTTTCTCTGTTAGTGCCCATGTTTGACAGCCATATGTTAAACATGGCAGAATGCACGTGTTGTAAACTTTTCTTTTGTCTCTAAATGGAATGTCTTTGTTTTTCATCACTTCGCTAAGGGACCAAAATCTTTTCCATGTGTTGGAGATTCTTCTGTCAATTTCTTTAGGCATAGTATCCCGTGTGGCTATAAGCTGTCCTAGGTATATGTATTCGTCTACATATTCTATTTTCTCCTTGTTTACAGTGATGTTGTATGTCTGTGAAGCATTGGTCATAATTTTGGTTTTTATTGTGTTCATTGAGAGTCCTGCTTTTATGCTTTGGTCAGATAGTTGTTGTAGCATTTGCTCTATTTTTTCTGGACTTTCTGAGAATAGGATTAGGTCGTCTGCGAAGCGTAGGTGGTTCAGGCTTTCGCCGTTTATGTTGAGTCCGTTTTTAATCCAATCTAGATTTTTAAATATCATCTCTAGGGCCGCCGAAAACAACTTAGGTGAGATTGGGTCGCCCTGTCGGACTCCTCTTTCTATGGGAAACTCCTCTCCCGTTGACTCTAGCCTTATTTGGGCTGTACTTTTTGAATATATTTTTTTAAGTATTCGTATGTACTTTTCTTGTATACCCTGCGAACGCAATGCTTCCCAGATGTATTCATGTACTAAGGAATCAAAAGCCTTGTTGTAGTCTACAAAGGCCAGGTAGTATGTTTTATTGTATTCTTTGTATTTCTGTATAACTTGTCGAAGAACATGTATATGATCTACTGTTGAGTATTTACTGCGGAACCCTGCTTGTTCTTTCGGTTGGTTTTCGTCGAGTATAGATGTGATTCTTGACAAAATTATTTTAGAAAAAACTTTATATATATTCGACATTAAACTGATTGGTCTGTAATTCTCTATTTCCCCTCTATCTCCTTTTTTATGTAGTAGTACTATGATTGACTTGGTCCAGTCTGTGGGAATATTTTCAGTTTCTATAATATCATTAAAGATGTTCGTTAGTGTAGGGGCAATGGCGTGTAGGCTAGCTTTTAGTAGTTCGTTCGTTATTTGATCGGTTCCAGGAGTCTTGTCTCTTTTTTGTGTATTAATAGCTCTTATTATTTCTGTCTGTAATATCTGTGGTATCGGTTCAGAGTCTGTGATGTTCAGTTCCGTTATTTCTTCTTTTGGATTCCTGCTTTGGTACAAATTTCGGTAATATTCTGTCGCTATTTTTAGAATTTTTTGTCTTTTGTTTGTAAAGTTTCCATCTTTAGTCTTTACTTTCAACATCCAATCTTTTTTAGAGTTCAATTCTTTGATCGCCTTTCTTGTTCCACCAGTCGTCTCAATATATTTTTTCAATGTGTTTTGTCTATTTATTTTCTTATCCTTTCTTATACTTTCATTTATCTTTTTACTAATTTCTGCTATTTCACCGCGATTGTTTTCCTTGTCTTTCCTTTGTATTAGTTCTTTCCTTTTCTGTAACAGCTGTTGTGTTTTATCAGAAAGGATGTTTTTGTTTTGTTGGTTCACTTTCTTGGTTTCT
This sequence comes from Lycaena phlaeas, assembly GCA_905333005.2. Classification (NCBI taxonomy): domain Eukaryota; kingdom Metazoa; phylum Arthropoda; class Insecta; order Lepidoptera; family Lycaenidae; genus Lycaena; species Lycaena phlaeas. Next base: position 13,499,823 of record HG995175.1, read on the forward strand.
GTTTGTAAAATATTTATAAATTTTCCATACTTAGTCTGGGTTGGTAAGTTATTTAGCTCTTCATTTCCTATTGATTCTTTTAAATTAGCTGTAAGTTGTTCGTTATTACAGGCGTGCCCAAGAGAAAAACCGTCCTTATAGTTCCTCCTTTTTTTCTTTATAGACGTACTGGTCAGTCTAGCTCGAACCATTTTATGATCCGAATAGAAATTCAGATCATGTATGATTGAAACGTCCTGGATCGTTTTGGCATTATTAGTCATAATAAAATCTATTTCATTTTTATGCAGTCCATTCGGGGCAATCCATGTCCATTGCTTTGTTTTCTTTTTCTTGTAGAAGGTATTGAGAATCCTGAGTTTGTTTTCTAAAGCCAAGGTGACTAATCTATCCCCATTCTTGCTTCTTTTACCATGCCCGTATTTACCTATTATATATTCTTCTCCATTATTATTACACATTCCTATTTGCCCATTGAAATCCCCCATGAGTATAATGTTTTTGTAGGAATTTGTAATAGTTGTTCTTAGTTCTTCATAGAATTTGTCAATTTCTATTACATCATCTCTTCTGTTAGATTCAGTTGGTGAATAGGCTTGAATAATGGACCACTTTTCGTTTTTATTTAAGGGCAAAGTTATATTCAACACCGCTATTCTTTCAGATATCCCTTTTATTTCTTCGATTCTGTGTGCCAGTTTCTTTTTAATTAAGAAGCCCACACCGTATAGTCCTTGTGTCTCTCCTTTATAGTGTAGGATGTAGTCTCCGTAGTCTTCTATGCCTTCACCGTGTCTTCTCATTTCACTGACTCCTATGATGTCCCATTTTATTTCTGCTATGGCTAGTTCAAGTTCAATGCGCTTTTCGGTGGTTCGTAATGATCTTGTATTAAAAGTAGCTATGTATATATCTGAGGTGTGCTTGGCTACCTTTGGAGGGTTTTGGTCTTTTTCCCCCACGAGGACCAGTCGGCTTGGGGGAGGGTATTTTGTTTCTGCTATGTTATAATTCTGCTTGTTATTTGGCTGTTGTTTCCGATTGTCAGTGCATAGTTGTTATTGTTCCATTGTAGCTGGGTTTCCGGAGGAAGATAAAGACGTAGATCGGCCTCTCATCATATCAAATGCGTTTAGTCTTTTGTTTGAATTTAACGTCTGCTGTTTTTTTGGATGTGCATCAGTTTGAGGGGAGACCGATGTCTCCCTTTTCCTTTTATCCTTAACATAAGTATTTTTTTTAACAATTAGTTGATCGTATTTTATATAGGCAAAGTTTCCTTTTTTCCTCTCTTCCATAAGCTGAGGTTGTAAGGCCTTTCTCTTTTCCAAGGTTTCTTTTGAATAATCTTCGGTTAAGTATATATTCTTGAGTTTCTTTTTATTCTTCATAATTTCATTCTTTTTCCACCAGCTTACTAAAGAGACGAGTATAGGCCTCTGCTTCCCATCTTTGTTTTTGTTTGCAATTCGGTAGATTTTATTTATTTCCCAAACTTCTATATTTATCTCCAATTCTTGCCAAAAACATTCTTTAACTTTTTTAAATAGCTCTGATGTAGATTTTTCCTCCTCCTTGAGCCCGTGAATTATTATATTGTTGGATTTTTTATCTCTTTCCAGATATTCCACTTTTTTTTCTAACTTTTCCACTTTACTTTGCAACATTTTGTTTTCCTCTAGAACAGGTTTTAACTTTTCATCTATTTTTTCCATGATAGTATTAGTCAATTCTACTGTTTGCTTTTGCATTTCTTTTTTCATTTTATTGAACAAAAGTTGGAATTGGTCCTCCATTTTTTTTTTGTTATTTGGTAGTGTATTAGATCGATAGTGTAGTAGTTGCACCTTTTTTAATTTCTTAAGTTAGTATTTTTTCCCACCGCAATAAATGCTCACTTTTACTCACTAATAAATGCTCAATACTCCGACATCAATAATTTTGTTATACTTGAGAGTGGGTATTTTAAATATTATTTTTAATTTTTGCAAACACAATAAGTTTTATGACAAGTTAAATGTTATTTTTCACCTTGTTTTAGCGTCTTGAGGTAGTATTGTCACTGATTTTTAATTTCTCAATTGTTTATTAAGGAGTTATAAGCAAACACAAACACTTTTAACAACTTTAGACTCGTTAAATAGATTTAAATATACAGAGGAAAACAAAACGCGTGCGTTCGACTGTGACTGACAATTCGGATTTCATAGTTATTTACATTCAAACTTTTCATATAATACAACACTATATCAACGTTTCCCAAACCAAGAGTTTTGTATCAATTAATTGAATTCATTTAAAATGTTTTATATGACCCACTTAAATAAGTATCCTAAGAAATTAGGTAAAATAGAATACATTGCAAATACTTATGTAGAAAATAAATTATGTAAAAATCATAAGTGAGAAGTGTGAAGGTGTTTATTTTTGACTCTTTTTGTCTTGTCAATCAAGTTCTATTTTATTTGTAATTATATTTGTTTAAAAAAATAATGCCATGCTCTAGAGTGAGATAGCAACATAATATATGTTGAGACAACAATTAAAACAAAAATCTTCTAACCTGAAGGTAATCTTGTGTGTCTAAAATTCGCCACTTACATTTAGTACATTAAGCAGTATAAAATAATTCTTTAAATTTAAAGTAATTTTGTGTGTATCAATTGATTTAATAGTAATTGACGAATCGCTTGTGAGTTTTGAATTAAGACTTAATTATATATTATAACTAAATAACATATTTTAAAAGATATTCACTCCCTTATTTAGAAATGCTTAGTAGTTAAGGAACTAAGGAACTCCCTTAAGGGTGATTTCAAATGATTTTCACATTTTTTGTTAATGTATATTCTTTATGGTTTCTTATCATTATAATAATTTCAAATTTACTTTATATTTAACATAATTTAAACGTGATAATAAATTCGAAGAGATGGTACTAGTTCTTCTAGTCAACGCTAGTACGGGCGCTTGGTCCCTAAACATTACACCCGATAGAAAATGTATAAAAAGTCTAGTTGAAATTAATTTACTACTTTAACTATTTCGTCATAATTTTACGTTTCGTAATAATTTATTTACATTAAAATATTATAATGTTCATTAATTTTCTCAACCTTATTTGAACTGCACCTAGCCTAATGAAAATAAATTAAAAAGGGGAGAATCTTAAATTGAGACTTATAAATTATATTACATACGCCGATAGGTAGCCCCGCTATAAGTATGTCTGCAAGACTTATTTCAAACGGTTTTAATTTTTTTTTAAATTTATACTTAATCTATGTAAAATGATCATATTGTATTCTTTTTATCTTTTATTTTTTTTATATGTAGAATTTGATCAGGTTATCAAAATGATTAGAAATTCTCAAATTCATTGAAGTTTTAATCACTGATTTGGTATACGACTTTTTATGTATAGTCGATACATATTGGTTAAGTATTGAATAACACAATGGTTACTTTCCACATTTTATTAATACTTCAACATAAGAGCATTAAACACCGTTTCGCTAAATATTTATAACAGTGTTAAATTTTCAAAGATCTGTTTTTTTTTAATCATTTAGTTGTAGTCGCTCACTATGTTTTTGATTTCTGAGGGAGAATATTGAAATATTACTTAATATCCATTAAACTTCGTCACTTGATGGATAACATCTACAGAACACACGCGGGACAACATATTTATTAAAATAAAATCTTTTATATTAAAATTATCATAAATTTTGAACATGTTCTTTTTTGATATTTACTTAGTCAAATGGGTATTTTAGTCGTCGCAACCATAGTGTGATCTGTTCTAGTGTCTGTAAATTATAACTTTAAAGTGTAATTGAAAATTCAATATTTTTAAAGAAAATTTTTAATTTCCACAAGATCAGTCTAAGCCTAGTATGATATTAAACATCACATTGATTTCTAAACTTATAAAGAAATTTTGTTCAACAATTCATTCACAAGTTGGTCCCAATATGAAATGATTACATCAATTTTCGTATAAATAAATACTGATAACAGAACTTATAGCGCGACTACCCCAAAGTATTTACACTTAACATGAGTCCCGGGACATTGATTCAGTGCTGGTCTGCGGGGTCTACGGTAAAGGCTCTCTTCTCTCCGTTGTCCATGGACATAACCATCTGGTACGGAACCTTGATCTTGAGTGGAACTCGCAGTTTTGTGTTCGATGGAGCCTGAAATATAATATATTATATTAGCAGGATATTTGGAGTAGCAATAGCTGAATTCGATTCCTGTCTAGGCTGTCTAGGTGCTAAACTGTACATCATTATGGGCTTAACTGGCTTAATCATCGATCAAATATACCCGAGATACCGCGCAAACGCTAAAAGTGTCTCGATCCAATTGTGCTTAAAACTGTTCTAAGCACAATTGTGAGTAAGGTCTCTGGTAATGAATTTTCACTACTTCCGCGATGTGCATATTCTATAATTCCATAACCGCGAAACCCTAGTATTGAAAATAAAACATTATTGTTAAGGAATAAGGACGGAAATGAAAGAAAAACAATTTGACTTTTACTTTTTGACTTGCAACTTAGCAATGGCGTAGCATGGGACACTTTTTCGATTTGAATTTGTAGGTAAGTTCTAGGGTAATCTAGGGCATATTTGATCAATGGATTTAATATATTTTGAGAGATAGCACCATAGGGCAACATACAGATGGTTGGAGTATGGGCATTCAAAACGGGATAAAGTTTCATCAAAATCCACTTTTAGGCAATTATTAAAAATTCGCGCCATTGTTAATTTTTGCGTAGGTGCATATTAAATGTGCAAACTTTTTAACGCGACCTCCTTTTTAAATAAATCCCATCATCACTATCATCATCTCGGTACTCACGTGTATGGTGATCTCCGGCACCACCTCCTTGTTGGTGGGTGTGTGGGGGGCGGGCAGCTGGCCGATGGGGAACAAGTCCGGGATATGTTTCTTCACCCTCACGTCCCTGGTCTTGAGCCGCGCGTGCACTATCATGTGCTTCTGAAGGTGGTCCTTCCTGTAGAAACCTGAGGGAATAGTTGTTCCGGTGAGTCATTAGTGTATTAGTGTGTGTGAGTGAAAATATGTAAGATTAGTGTCACTCCATCATTATCATCCTATATCTGTCCAATGTAGAACATAGGTTATCCTTAATTCAAGATTTTCAATCTCACCAGGCATGCAGGTTTTCGCACAATATTTCCTTCACTAGACTTCACTGGATCATCAACACTCAAATGGTGCAGTTTAATACATTGACCACTTTCAGTAGTCTGTCACGTTCATATTGCCTACCTTTCCTACAGTCCGGACAGAAGACAGTCTTCACCCCCGTGTGTATGAACTGGTGGATCTTAAAGTGGTCCTTGCGCTTGAACGACTTGTGGCAGAACTTGCACACGTACACCCGCCGCGGGCACGGGATGCCCGCCTCCGACGACAGCTCCTCGGGGGCCTCGTTCACCACCACCTGCGAGGGAAAGAGACAGACTATAGAGGAGCAAGCGAGAAAACAATAGTGTAGGGCAACTTAGAGCGAGATAGGGGTAATACGGACAGACTATAGTACTACTACATGAGAGTACAAGTAGTTTTATTTATAATAGCTGTTGCCCGCAGCTTCGCCTGCGTTAACTAAGATTTACAACGGCATCTTAGCGGGATGATATATCTTTACCGTATATGGGCTATCGAACACTGAAATGTTTCATTAAAATCCGACCGACAGTTCCTGAGATTAGCGCTTTCAAATAAACAAACTCTTTAGCTTAATATCTTAGGGATTAAAAGCATGAGTAAAATAAACTCGTTTAAGTGTAGTCCAAAAAAATCAAAATTTCTGAATAAAATATGGTTGTTGTGCCTCACTCGACATAGATAGGTAAAGTGATGTCGTGGACGTTTTTGTAGATATTTATAAGATCTACAATTAATTAAAACATTTTATGGTTCTATCTTTTATAGTTTAGGCAGCGTACGCAAAATAAATAACTTTTCTGGTTGATTTTTTACACCTCGTGTCCGAAAAACCCAAATATCTTACGAAACCCTGTTTTTTTTCAGAATAAAATTTAGCCTATGTTACTCGTGGATAATGTAGGTTTCGAATGGTGAAAGAACTTTTGAAATCGGTCCAGTACTTTATGAGCCTATTCATTACAACCAAACAAACAAAGTTTTGCTCTTTATAATATTAGTGTATATATATATATATATATATATATATATATGTAGTATAGATAGATTTCGCCATAACTTCAAAACCGATCGTCCAATTTTAATCATTCAAACGAAATATTATCTGCATAAACTGTAATTAGTGATGAAATAATTTATTTTGATAAGGATCCAAAGCATGAGTAAAATAAACGCGTTTAAATGTAGTCCAAAAAAATTCAAAATATCTAAATAAAAAAATGGTTACTGTGCCTCACTCGACATAGACAGGTATAACGTGTCGCGGACTTTTTTGTAGATAATTATAAGATCTACAATTAATTAGAACATTTCATGGTTCTATCTTTTATAGTTTAGGCAGCGTACGCAAAATAAGTAACTTTTCTGGTTGATTTTTTACACCTTGTGTCCGAAAAACCCAAATATCTTACGGAACCCTATTTTTTTTTCAGAATAAAATGTAGCCTAAGTTACTCGTGGATAATGTAGCTTTCGAATGGTGAAAGAATTTTTGAAATCGGTCCAGTACTTTTTGAGCCTATTCGTTACAACCAAACAAACAAACAAACAAAGTTTTCCTCTTTATAATATTAGTGTAGATGTAGATAAATAAGACTGGCAGTCTGAATTAAAAATAGTGTAAGGGGTCAGATTGGGATAGAACATGTATAGCTTCGTAGCCATACAGGTGTTTTTGCGTGAAAAAGTAACAAACAAACATCCATACAATATTTCTTGTTTATAGTATTAGTAGGGTTGTGGAGATCAAAATGTTATGATTTATGAATCAAATATTTGATAGCGGGTGAAGGTTATGGGGAGATGGGGGGAGAATATGGAGGGGGCAGTTTGCTAATATGGGTCATATTAGTAAACTGTTCCCCTCGCTCCTTTACCCTGTAGTATCAGCTGACAACGAAAAAGTGTCGCATACCTCCAATAATTCCATGGGATTATTTTCTTTTTTAGCGTCTTGCTGCGGGCTGCACTCCGGCTCGTCGTCTTGTCCGTCTTCACTCTCTTGGGCCGGGTTCATACACGAGTGGTTCTCGTATAGGGTGGTGTTGTAGAATCCTGCAAGAAGAAGATATTACAACATGTGTGAGAGAGAGAGAGAGAGATAGAGAGAGATAGATAAAAAATAGCTAAAGCACCATAAGGCTTCTGACTGCTCGGTTCCCTCCTTATGGCAAACAAAAGCATATACAGCCCCTAAATAATGTAAGTCAAACCGAATTGGAAGCCATTTTAGCTTTTGAAGTAGGACTGTTCAGCGAAGTTCAGATACGGATGACATTTGATATATACATATATAATTGACACATGCCGCATACGTTATTAGCGGGGCGTATTCTGGTTTCATAGATGGTCTGATGATTAATACAGTGTATAAATCATATTTAAAATCTTCAATATTTTTGAAACCATGTAGACATTTGACATTTAGCAATTTCATTAATTTGAATGCATGCGAAAGAAGAAGTAAAATTTTTGACATTTTTGACACGCCACACAAATTTTTGACAAAAAGGTTAAATGTGATCGTTACCTTCCTTACACGTGGAGCACCAGATGGCCTGGTTCTGGTGTTTGAGGTGCACGTTGTAGTGCACCTTGAGGTGCTGTTTCCTCTTGAACTTGCGGTGGCAGACGGTGCACTCGTGGTTGCCGGCGCCCTTTGCCGCCATCGGCCACGTGTCCTTACCGTTCTGTAACGTACATTACCGTAATGAGTACTAATGCTTTTCCATTTGTCACTAAGTGCCTGTTTCACCACTTCCTGATAAGTGCCGAATAGGCTATCCACCAGGTATGCAACAGATAGAGTATGGAGTACCTGTCAAATATGTTGTGGATAGCCTATCCGGCACTTATCAGGAAGTGGTGAAACAGGCCCTTAACGTATTAATTTAATCAAAAAAAGCAATCAGGAGAAACCTAAAAAGTTATTTTTCGGGGTAGCCTGCATTCGTTCTCATCACTACTTCTGTGTAGCCAGGATCGACTGCGATAACGAACTGAGCCTTTGATACAATCACAGGTTCCTTGAGTTTTACATATTCTAAGTGGTATAAGTTAAGCTGTCTATGGACGCGCCACGTAATCATAAGAATTCAGGAGGAATTTAAGAAGCTTATACGACAGAAATTTGTCCTGTGACGCTGCGCCGATTCTGCGCTTTGATTAGCCTATTGATGGTCGGTGTTGGACGATTAGCCAATGAGATGTACATCCAGATCACTGGTTGGCTGAATTGCTATTACGTCAGTGACATATCACGGATGGAGTTTTATGGCTCAATTGGCTTGATGAGCGAAAACGATACGATGTGGATATTGATCGGCCCACCGAACGGTTTATTTATATTGTATAGGATGGCAACACATCGCAAGTCTTTTTTTTTTCTTTTTTTTCGGTTGGAGCTATGCTAATGGCCCTAATGCTTCGTCGGTAGTGGGTGAGACGGTTGGTTTCACCCTGTCATATAGTAAGTGGGGGTTGCCCCTCGCCAGTCGTGGAGTGTGACTTCCACAGCTTCATGGCGTCGGGTTTGTTCCTGTGGCGGGTCTCTACTCTCTGCCTCACCACCGTCGGATGAAGCATCGCAAGTCTGGTGTAGCGGCTGTCTATGGTAGCCGATCACCAGGTGATGTGACTGTAGGGGCATGTACAGTCGGATTACCGATCGACTCTTCTAGAAAATAAGTGAAAACTCACAGTGATGTTGGCGTTGATCTGGTTGCCGAGCGTGTGTCTCCTGTCGTGCTCGTGCGCACGCACGTGCGACAGGTTCACGTGCACCAGCAGCTGGTCCGATGTGTGGAACGCTGGGACAGACATACACACATCTCAATCATCATACCCAAAGGAATAACTCGCAAAAACATTATAAGAAAAAAAGTTATAAGACCATTTTTATATAAAATTTTACGCTCTACTTCTACTACTACTCTTTAACTTTTGTTTGAAGATTTTTTTCTAACGCCTACCGTTTTCACAGAATTCATAAAAACCAACTTCTTTTATATTTTTTTCACCTCTTTCCGGGGGTGCAATTAAAAAAAATCTTCCACAGTTCGTTTTTAAATTATTCAATGTAACTTGTATATAAAAATTCAAACTTAACTCGAAATTTCGATTTAAAGACCTTTTTTCTTGGACTATACGCTAAGGTTAATAATTAAATGGTGCGAGCGTCAAAGCCGTAACATAGTTATAATAATGATAAATGATATCTTTACTAATACATAGCTACAAGACAGTTCGGACGTAGGAAGACATCTTGCACACAACTTATAGGTACAATCAAATAATTTATCGGGTATAATTGTATGTTTATCATTCAGTGACGAAAGCTAAAACGTCACGGCTTGTATAAGTGAATGATAGCCGCGGACAACAGCTAGTTATCAAGTTGCCGGAACCGTAGGAAGCCGGAGATGGTTTTGGTCTGGTGAAGATGATGCTGTCTTGTTCTCCGGCTTTCGAATCGACGGATGGTGTTTACATAGTCTTTAATGGCAAATTAGCCAGAACTTTAATAATATAAAATTAAGGATATGTCGAATGGACTGATTCTCTCATCGGGTGATCGGAAGGCTGGCAGCTATTTCGCGCAGAGAATAAGTTTAGCTATTCAGCGAGGTAATGCTGCCAGTATTCTGGGTACCATGCCCCAAATTGGAATTTTGGATGACATATTCTTTTTGTGAATATTTATATGAATATTTTAGAGTAAATTTTTAATTATAAGTTTTTAGTTTGTTATTGTTGTTTATTGTTAATATTGTTGATTAATGTAATTTAGTTCAGTTTAATACATGAGATTAAAATTAAGGATGAAAATCTATTGGCTAAATACTCAGTATCATATCACACCTTTCTATCTGTCAGTGTTTCACATCTGTATCTGGCAGAAGACATTGAATCCCTCCCCCCTTTCCCGCCTACGCCCCCTTTGTGGCCAAGCGAAACGGGTCTGACGCACGCTTTCTCTTTACATACACAGCATTAATACATTCAAGGCAGTATTTTTTTTTTCGAGTTGTGACCACCTTATTACCTCCATATCGATTTTATAATTCCGTAATCGGGGCAGTAATGGGGAAAACTTGCACTAATGTGTGTATTCGCGTTCCAGTCACGTTCCACTGATAAGCATTCTTAATCGTAGTTTATCAAAAAGCTAGGAGGATACTTGGTCATAGCCATATGCCATATGGAAACAAATGAGCAGTCAGAGCCTTACGGTGGCTACCAACGCCCATGGAGATACACCCCCCTCACCCCTCCCCTGGTGCCACCGGAAACTTACAAACTGCACGAAACGTGACCGCATAGTTGCCACTTTACGTCGGTATTATGTGAGCGAGAGAGGCGCAATGCAGCAGTAACACTATCTGTTGAGAAAGTTGTATCCCCATTCCCCATGGACTTAAATTTATAATATGATACGAATATACGCAAACAAAATTCAGATAGAAGCTAGGACAGGACAGGAGATTTTACATTTCGTGGTACAGAATAAAAAAAGTCACTCAGTGTAGGCAACGCGTGGACGAGACCCTTGTCTCCTTATACTAATGGCATTTCCTGACCTAACTTGTTTGCATGGGCGACGTTGATCAACCAATAGGTTGCCAGTTTGTCTACATCTACACTAATATTATAAAGAGGAAAACTTTGTTTGTTAGTTTGGTTGTAATGAATAGGCTCAAAAAGTACTGGACCGATTTCAAAAATTCTTTCACCATTCGAAAGCTACATTATCCACGAGTAACATAGGCTAAATTTTGTTCTGGAAAAAAATAGGGTTCCGTAAGATATTTGGGCTTTTCGAACACAAGGTGTAAAAAATCAACCAGAAAAGTTTGCGTACTAAGATCCCGTTGTAAATATAAGTTAACGCAGGCGAAGCTGCGGGCAACAGCTAGTCTTAGATAAAATTACTTTTGATCAAAATCACAAATATGTAGACGATAAAAATGTTTGAGAAAACCTTTGTAAAAAAATTACGACCTCTGTGGCTCAATGGCTCAAGGAGGTAGCCGGTTCGAATCCCGCCAGAATAATGTTTCGGTGTTCCTGGGTCATGGATGTGAATTTAATGTGTATTATATAATAAAAATCTTAAATATATGTACTAATATAAAGGTCTTAAATATATGCAATACAAATACTGTTAATATAATACATATTATGCTGTTTGTCTGGTACCTACCCGTAACACAAATTCTTCGAGAAATGACCACCGGACCAGATTGACGTGGTGTAAAAAACCGTGGTGTAAACATAGATAGCATCATGTCAGCCCTCACGCCATGCGTCAGTAGGTAGATGTGTCGCATCAAAAACTTTTTTAGAGAATATTAAGAAATATTTCAACATCGACATTAATTCGTTCTAAAGGTGTGTTATGGGATATGTTATGAATATTCAGCGGGCAGGTGAGAGAGCTGAGCACCTGCCCTGATCCCGTCTCCCATCGGTGAGTTTTGCAACCTCGCTACACCTACATGAGTGGCTGAGTAGTGATGCATACGAAATTAAAATCAAAATAGTACCATCAAAGTATCTTTTTGAACGTCAATTGAGTCGAACACCGGTTCCAAAGCCACTGAGAAGAACCGGCAAAACAAACTCAGTGGAACTTGTCTTTTCAAATATTCTATTACAAAAAAAATAAATAAGTACAAACAATACACACTACTATACTAGTATAGCATATATAATAATATATTTGACGACCTCTGTGGCTCAACGGTTAGCGTGTTGGCGCTCAAGCCGGAGGTCGCGGGTTCGAATCCCGCCAGGGAACAAAAAAGTTTCTGTGTTCCTGGGTCATGGATGTGTATTAAATATGTGTATTATATAATAAAAATCTTAAATCTTAAAAACGTATTAAATATATGTATTTCCGTTGTCTGGTACCCGTAACACAAGTCTCTTCGAGTACTTAGCACGGGACCAGATTGACGTGGTGTAAAAAGCGTCCATAGATATTATTATTATTATTATTATTATTATTATTATATGAGAAGAATCTAGCAAGAAACTCTATTGGGTTGCTCTTTTCAAAGTATACTTTACAATTTTTATAAACATACGATATATAATTATCGATAATAAGCTTGGAAAATCGATACATACACATACATCACTAACCTATCGCAAGAACATGCATCAATCAAAGGATAAATCGTAATTAATGACGTCACGCTAGTGGTAAGTGGCAAGTTTGCAAACATACAAATTGACGGCCGGCATTTCTAGTAGTCAGGCTACCGTACACTACGCATGGTAGCAGGTTCCAATCCCGCCAAGTGCAGCTCATTTGTATGATCCATATGGCCGCAACATCGGGTCATGGCGTGTGAATATACATAATTATATAATTTTTGTAAAGTTTCTTTACGTCTTTGTATCCGTGACACAAGTTCTTACAAGCTTGCCACGAGGCTATGTTAGCGTAGCGTGATTGTTGAAAAATATTTTTTATTATAACTATCATAACCTATATCTCTCCTCGATAAATGGGCTATCTACCACTGAAAGAGTCATTCAAATCCGACCAATAGTTCCTTTGTTCTTCAGCTTTATATATTAGTACAATATTGTCATCAGCAGTTGTCAGGGTTTGAACTGGCGACCGCCGTGTCGAGCCTGACCACGGGCCATATAGCCCCGGCTTATTGAATTAACATAGGTATTATGCATCATTCGTGGATACATTATCAACCCATATATTATGTCCCACTGCTGGGCACGGTTCTCTACCTCGAAAGTAGGCAAGGCGGGTACGGTATATATTATAAGTATAGTATACACTATACAGGTACGTACATATTATAAGTATACTAATTGCTAAGTGACTGTAATGATATTATATAAATTTTGCCCCGATCGGGATTCGAAGCCGTTACCCTAACGTCGAGAAGGCCGCATTCTGGCATTTTATAAAACGAGCAGCCAACTACTAAGGCAGAAAGTCCTATAAAACATTTAACTACAACATGACATCGAAAACGCGCAAGTCAGCGCTTCTCCTATACCCCTCCTAAAATAAATTAAATCCCAAAACCCCTATAATCTGGCAACCCCTTAAATTCTCCCTCTTCACAAATCCCCCTCGTTGCCTAGCCCAAGGGGATCACCCCAAAAGAGGGGAGGGTCTAATAAAGGTCGCCCAGACCAAGGGTTCGGGGTTTGAGAACGAAACGTTATGTACGCTCAGATCCCAATTTATATAAGATATTTTAGCTTGTATATAAGAATTTGAGATACCCAAATTTTAGGGAGAATTCGATATTTTTTCGTATTGGAAGCTTATCTAACCGAAGATGGTTCTGGATTAACGCTATTTTTGTGGAAGATGACATTATACTGCTAATATTATAAACTCAAAAGTTTGTATGTGTGGATGTTTGCTACTTCAGCTCGAGTGAATCTCTATTTAGAATCGCGGACTCTCCTACTATATATTAGTTTCGGAAAAAAAACATACAGACGAATTGAGAACCGTCGGTTTAAAAGCCATAGATTGTGCATTATTATAATACATTATCATTAAAATGTAATATTAATAATACATAATATATCATATCATTGAATAAACTATAAAATATAGGTATTTTGGGCAGAAAAGAATCTTAAGTCTCTGTTATAGCTATGCAAGATGTAAAGTATCCGAAACGTCGGGCATATAAAAACTGAATTAACCGCGATAAAAACCCGTAAAAGTTGTTTCATTATAGAGCGAAATTAGCATACACATAAGAAAACAATATGCATGATGGTCAGAAACACGTAGTACTAATTGAAATGGACTAGCTATATTACAAGCGTACGAAGTAATATAGCTAGGCTAATTTTTTTTTTCGAAAGGACCTATGCTGTCGGCCTTAAGGCCTTTGAGCTATGCTAATTGGGATACGATGGGTCATGGAAGAACAAGTATCTAGTAGAATGGGACAGATGTCTTATGTCTTATGAGGTCAATCGAGTGGGCTAGTGGCAATTTAACATCGCGGGAAATATGAATAAATGAATGAATATTCTTAATATATATTATAATACCGATCTAATGTGAGTCGTGACGACTATTCTGTCGCGTTTCGTACCCCCTGCTCTTTTGTCCCCTCTTATAAGAGGGGTACAAAGAGCCCCCTCGGCTCAATTCGCTTCGCCCAAGGTCACCCTACTACTGAGCCCCACCGCTTGAACCCCGGTGGGAAGGACAATACATCTGCGTAAACTTTGGTTGTACTCATGTCTATGGGTAACTAAAGAGTCACCCATAGACGCTCCAACTGCTCATTTGCTTCCTTATGGTATAAAAGAAATATCTTGTCTTTGGTCTGTCATCTGACGCTGGTCTTCCGTTGTCGTATTACTATTTTAAATTTTAAATTGAACTCCCTTCCTACTACATACATAGTTCCAAATCTCGATAATTCACAGATTTAACTACAATGTATTTCTATTATCTATCTAAAAGGCAAACCTGACTCACTGGCTTATATATCAACGCATAGCAAACCTACCGTACCAGAAACTCGAATTTGATACAGGGATTTATTTTGTGTAAGTGAGTAAGTAAGGTTTCTATGAATTCAACCCCGTAAGGAGTAAAATAAGGGGATGAAGACTTTATGAATTTTTCTTATTTCTGGACTCGAAAGCATGGTATAGGTAATACGTTCTTGATTACATTTATAAATGATCTGTGTAAAATTCTATAGTAAAATAGAGAAGAAAAATTTGTATGGGATTTTCACATTTCTGAACTTAGCAGTAAGATAATTCTTATATAATTTGTGATTATCTTAATATATATATTTCTTGTGTGCGTGTGTATGTGACTGAACTCCTCCTAAACGACTGGACCGATTTGAGTGATTTTCTTTGTGTGTGTTCAAGTAGATTCGAGGATGGTTTAGATTCACAAATCAGACCGGCAGATGGCGCTGCAGTCGGTATCTAGGTTATTGATCTGTACTGCCACTATCGATTCGTATCTAAAGGACAACGTCTGTGGGGTCAGCTAGTATTCTTATATAATTACAAATAACAATGATTTGCGTTGTCAAAGATAAATAAAGAAAAGCTCCTGATGAGTGTTAATTAATTAACACTCATCAGGAGCAAGTTTCTATGGGACTTTCTTATTTTTAGGCTAAAAAAATATGACTGCTCGCAATGTAAATGATCCGTATGGAAGATGGCGACTTTAACAGCCGATTTTTTATACATTGTTATATTTAATATTACAACATATTATATATAACAACGTTTACCGGACAGCTAGTGTTCGATAATACACCTATTTTCTATATTAATTTTATAAAGAGAAAATATTTGATTGTTTGAATAGGCTCCGAAACTTTGACCGATTTGAAAAATTATTTCACTGTAGAAAAGCTACACTATCCCCGGTGAACATAGACTATAATATTACATTTTCAAAAAGTTGGGGACCCGTTTTAAACCGTAGTTGACGCAGGCGAAGCAGTGGGCAACAGCTAGTAATACATAAAGATGGAATAAGCAGTTTTCATTGAATAACATTTGTATTTATAACTACAGTGAGTCAGAATTAGCCGTCAGGTGGCCAATGGAGATGTGGGAAGTCCCCACCGCGTCAGCCGACAGACTGGCAGATCTCGGGGAGCCGGTGGGAGACGCCGGAGGGGGAGGGGGTTTTCCAGCAGGTTTGTTACACGCCAGGCACTTGATAGTACATCTGTTCTGTACAAAAATAGACATCGAGCTGGCTAAAAAATATTCGAGACTATCATACTAATATTAAATAATATTTGAGTTTGTGGTGGGAGAATTTCAACCGATTTGAGAAATTCTTTCGAAGTATAACGGACATAAACAGTTTTATATATGCTCTAAGTCGAAGTGAATGTAAGAGAAGCAGCCGGTCAAAGCTAGTATTGATTGTGTGTAAATTTAGTTATGTGACTTCTTACAATTTGGGTTGAACCTTAACTGCTTTACAGAGATTTTTATAGAGATGCGCAAAGAATGAAGAAATGGTTTTAAATTCTTAAATGCGTTAATAAAAAAATTGCGCATCTATAGACCTGATGAATGTCAAACCAAAAGGTCTAAAGAACCACTTTTTGATGTAATCCTTACTAATATTATAAACGTGAAAGCGTGGATGTTTGTTACGCTTTCACGCAAACTACTCGACGAATCATCATGGAACTTTGTACACATTCTGGGAGGTACTAGAAGTAACATAGGATACATTAAAAAAAGGAATTTTTTTTTGCTAACGCGGGCGAAGCCGCGGGAAATTTGGTTTTGCTTGATCGATAGTTTTAGACAAGACAGGTGGCGCTGATGTCAGTGGCAGGATGACATCAGACTCTAACCGTCCACCGCTGAACATAGGCATTCAATAATCAATTCTATTATACCGGACGGAAATATCTATCAATCATACAAGTCTATAGCGAGATTCGAGAAAGGCAGCCACTTCGGAACACATAAACAGCTGCTGTATTCATTATTATTCATAATATGTAAAAGTATCAACCCTTATATGTCCCACTGCTGGGCACGGGTCTCCTCCTCGAAATCAGGCGAGGAGGGTAATAGGCCAATAGTCCACCGCGGTGGCCCAGTGCGGGTTGGTGAACTTCACATACCTTCAAAGACTTTCAATCTCAAAAGGCATGCAGGTTTCCTCACGATGTTTTCCTTCACCGGTGAGCGAACGATGGTCTCGTGTGCACTTAGAAATTTAGAAAAACCCATTTCAAGGCACACACGGACGGGTCAGGATCGAGCCCGGAACCCTCGCATAAGAGGCCGAGTCCGTCCACCACTGGACCACCGTCGCTCATATTCATATGTATTAAGTTTTATATGTAAAATTGTTGTACAGATTTTTCATTTTCATTTATATAAAATTCTTGTGTCGCGGTGTTTATAGTAAACTCCTCCGAAACGGCTTGACCTATTCTCATGGAATTTTGTGTGCATATCGGTTGGGTCTTCGAATCGGTCAACGTCTATGTGGTCCAGGTGAACCCCTAGAGTCCACGGAAGACTCGAAGGGGTCCACGATGAGCATGACAAAAACAGGGGGTTCACAATCGTAAGCGGGGGGTCCATGAAATTTAATTTGGTTTCGATAGTGAAGAACTAAAATGATGGCTTGAGATTTCTTCTATCAATATTGTTATAAGAATTTAACTATTATACTTAATGTAATATCTTTTCAAATCAAAAGCAATTCTTTAAGCAAGGGGTCCACCTGATGCAGGACATTTTTGAAAGTGGTCTATTAAACGAAAGAGTTTGGGAACCTCTGTCCTAAGGGCGGTCCACCCATAATTTTTATTTCTTAGACATTTTTTATATGATACAGCATTAAAAAATACATACAGCCCTTAATATTCACCCTTCTATCACCAACGCCTATTTTTAATAGCAATATTAGTACTTATTAGAACGAACTCTGTTGGGACAGCTATTTTAAAATATAAAAAAATTTAGGAGGGCAACACATCTGCATAACCTTTGGTTGTGTGGATGTTAATGGGCGTCGATAGTTGCAAGGCCTTGGCCGTTCGTTTGCCCTCCTATGCTATAAAAAAAAAAATTATACAATTATCTTGTTGAAGAGCTTTTCGTTAAAAAGCAGCCACGTACTTGGTAACATAAATTAGTTTCCCGACTCGTCCTAAATGAAATCTTCGTGGGTGATGCGGACCACTCACCGTCAGATGGCTAGATGGTTAGTAGTAGAAGTAAAAGTAGTAAGGACTGGGGTACTTAGTTTAGAAGTAAAACTTCTCATTCTAGTTGAATAGACAAACTGACCAACTATGGTCTAAGAGCCGTGGGAGATTGTCTTTTGAACAGGCAAGTAATTATAGGCATATTTTTTGTACAAAATATTTGATAAAAAATACGTCTCATCTGGTTATCAGGTCGGTGAAGGACAATCTTTCACGGCTCTTAGACCATAGTTGGTCAGTTTGTCTATCTAACTAGAATGAGAAGTTTTATTAGGAAAAATTAATACTTGCTAATAAGTTAATACTCTTAATCGAAAATACCATCGTAATGAGGGATATTTTATGTATGACGTTTATTGAAAGACCTATGTTCAGCAGTGGACGGATAGTCTGATGATGATGATGTTTTATATGCAATTAATGATATAGCTAGTTAATGTATGTGACGCGTAATAGTCCCGACGAAAATATCAGGTTGATAATGTAGGCGTATGTGGGGGGCAGGTCGATATCTAGGTCGGAGTGGAGGGCCCGGCAGGGAGGGGCATAGCCGGCCCGGCTTTAGTGTGCATGTATACAGCGTATACCACATTATGTACATGTGTATAGTTCGTTCAAAGTATGTACGAAATCATCATTATTAATGTACTGGCTATGTTGTTTTTTTAATGTATCTTATATTACTTCTACCTCCGAAATATGTGTACAAAATTTCATGGTGATTGGTTGAGTAGATTTCGCGTGAAAGCGTAACAAACATCCCCACGTTCACATTTATACTTATAATAAGTAAGTATTTTTTAATCACTTTTGGACTTTGGACATAGGCCTATATCATTATTAGATTATGGGGAGGTATATTATTGCATGGCCGATAAGTACATAATATTATATACACTAATATGTAATATCGAGAATTAGGGAGCCCAAGCGGGTATTAGGGGATTTACTGAAGCTCGGCAGATTAATATATGGGTGGACCTTGCACTCACTTGAGTGCCTTAACCGTATACGAGCTCTTAATAAATAATATACCCCACCCGGCTAGGATCAAGGATTAGAATTGTAAAAAAATAGGTTGTCTATAAAGTCGGTTTACTGACGATAGTTGACCGTGACAACGTCATAAGAAAATACTGATGGGCCGATTGTGCCTCTTTGTCGCTCGTTCCGCGCTCTCTAGAGGTAAGTTAATAAGGTGTAAATTATAATAATGTGACGTTTTTAGTGTGACCTAAGGAAGTCAGGAGATACAACTTTAAAAAGAAAAAAAATTAGGATATAAATGAATTGTACCATTTGATAATTGTTAAAATAGCTTTATAATTCAAAGTCAACTATAACCACACACTTGGCCGGTTAACGTATATTTTATGTCATAATGTTACATCATTCACGTTACCGTTTGATATTCCCTAAAATATTTTCTCGACGTAGTATTTTAATTACGTAACTGTTTTGGATTTGCTGCTTGTGAAAATTAAGCGACCGAATAGCATAATGCATGACAATTTTCACGCCATCTTGCGAATTATTGACGTACCTACTACGAAGACACAAACCTGAGAATACTATCATTTTTTCGGAAGTGACATGAAAGTCAGACAATAATATAACGAAGACAAAATTAAAATGTGAGTTACATTTATGGCACGGCAAAACTTTTGCTGTCCAACCTTAAAAGTTTTGCAGCAACCCATTTATGTCCCACCACTGGGCAAGACCGATTTCCCGTTTTTCGCTCAAAGATATTGTCAACACTGCCACTCGATAACATAGCGTTAACCTTTTTTGATTCTGCAACCTAATTATAGCTAACGTAACCATTACAACCGGCTAACAATAACGTGTTGTTAAACTTGACAGAAACTATAACTGTAGGTAGTTTTAGTGCAATTCGGCCTAAGATGAACTGTATAGATATAAAGTATTCCTAAGGCAAGACGGAGTCATCCGTTGTGAAGTTTGAACCATGAATAATCTAGGAGTGGCAGCAATCTTGAACGAGAGGGGGGATGCGACCCCATTCGCGTTGAGCCCACTCCTGATGCGGGGTTACGTGGAGGGATAGGCGAGGGACTATCCTATTGATAACTGATTATACGCTATAGCGTACAAAGGGAACGTCCTTATACTATGTGACCCCTTCAGAAGGGGGGAGGGTTTTGAAAATAACACTTATTGTTATGATTTCGTCACATAGTCAATAACCACACGCTCAAGACAAACATGAAGCACTTATTTTTAAGATTCTGTTCGTGAAAAAATATTTAAATAACACTTCTGAATCATCATCATCATCAATAGCCTTTATCCATCCACTGGTGAACATAGGACTCCCTCCAACTTCTGAATACAGCTGACTATTATGTGTACGTAGAAGAAGTAGTCGTTTGCTGATTTTTATGATGGACAGGCTGATTAATTAGTTGTTCTAAAAATTTCCATGTTCACTTTGGTAGCGATATGCGCCCATAGACAACCACGAAACCAAAGGTTATGCAGGTACGTTGCTCTCCTTTTCCCTACTAAATGAGCAAGATCATCTACCTTCTTTGGATGCCCTTAAAAAGCTATAATATGATAATGGCCTTCAGTCATGAATTGGATCTACAAAGTTAAGAGAGTTTTTGTTAGAGAAATACCACTTAAAATAGTCTAGAGGTCATCAGACGTCTTGTAAGAGGTTATACCCTCCAGACGGCATCAGACATCACTGGGTGTTGGATTTTGGAGGGAGGGGGGGGGGGTGTGCCTACGACACCAATACCTCCATTATGGCCGTCCTTGTTATGTTATTTTTATTATGAAGAAGTATCCTTTTATACGTTTAAAATCACGATCAACGTGTATTATGAAAAGATAGATTTCTTTATTGATACGTGTCCTACTATCTACTTAGAATGGCTAGTAGAAGGGATTTTTGTATCAATTAAAGCTATAAGTGTGATGACTCATGGAAGTTTTCATCCGACGGTGGTGAGGCAGAGACCCGCCACAGGAACAAACCCGACGCTATGAAGCCGTAGAAGAGTCACATTCCACGGCTGGCGAGGGGCAACCGCCCACTTACTATATCACAGGATGAAGCCAACCGGCTCACCTCACTACAGACGAAGCATTAGGGCCATTAGTATAGCTCCATCGGAAAAAAAATATAAAAAACTCATGGAACGCTTATCAACGACTAGCTGTTGCCTGCAGGCAACAGTGCCTGCAGGCAACGCAGTGAACGCAGACGAAGCTGCAGCTTCGTCTGCGTTCACTAAGACTTACGACGTCATCTTAGCGGAATGATATAGCCTACAGCCTTCCTCGATAACTGGGCTATCTATCACCGAAAGAATCATTCAAATCCGACCTGAAATAAGTGTGTTAGAACCAACAAACTCTTCAGCTTTATCTATTATAAGATATAATTCGAGTTTCTTAAAGGGCATAGGTACTCTAACGTCTGAGGACAGTCAACTAGTTGCCTAACTAGTCCCAGATATACATCAATATTCATAAGCGACGCTGACCCCTTACCATCAATTGCACGTACTAACTAGAGGTCATCCAGCTATCGTAATACTATCTCAATTAAAAAAAAAAAAGAAAAACATTCAAATTGAAATACAGTTTGACCCCAAAATTTAATGCTTCAAAGTACCTTTGTGAAAAAAAAACTAAACGTCAAATTGTTTGACATTTTCGACATTATTGAACTTGTATACACACGTAACACAACTGTGTGTAACATTTAAACAAATTAATTAATTTATAATGTTAATTACGGCGGTTTTCAATATCCTATCTATCTTAAAATTTTCTTATCCATGTTACAATTTTGACAGATTTTGTAAGAAAATGTGTCAAAATTTAACGATAGATAAGAACATTTTAAGATAGATAGGATATTGAAAACCGCCGTTAATCTATAACTGGTATAAAATTCCATTTTTTCGGATTCCGAAAACCTCTTGAAAAGGGGTGCAAAGGTTTTCACGTACTACTACTTTCTATAATTCTATTTCTCACGGTTACCACCAGATTATAAAACAATCAGAGAGGCTAGCTCAGAATCTAGCACTGGATATACAGCATAAATATTAACGGTTAGTAAAAAGTCTTTCAATATTATTTGATATATTTAAACCAAGACGATATGGAATAAATTGTCTGATAATTTAACAGATAGAACAAATAAAAAAGAATCTCATAATATTTAGTTTTTTGTTCATTCATAGAATGTGGTATAGGTAAAATCTTATTTTATATACCGTTATAAGCAATGTGGGTTTGTGGGATAAGGGATGTGTACAAAAAAGGGGTTGTAAAAGGGGTAAAGTTGAAAGAAAGGGGAATCGCTTCCCTTCCAGAGAGCTCCGCAGCTGTCTTCATTTCTCACTGTACTAGATTTTTCCCGGTTTTGTTGCTTGTATCTGCTATACGTAGTCGATAATTAAGATGGAACATTAAAGGTTTACAATCTTCTCTTTCTTCTCAATTCAGCCATGTATAACGGTCAAACTATTATTAATATTTAAATTTCAAAAGCAATCGGTCGTCGAATAAGGGCCTGTTCCGCCAGGTATCCAACAGATAGAGTATGGAATATCTGTCAAATATGTTGTGGATAGCCTATCCCGCACTTATCAGGAAGTGGTGAAACAGGCCCTTAGTGTAATAAATGTTTCTGGGTTTTGGCGGGATAATACCTTATAGAAATATCTCAAGTATTACCGGCAGGAGTAATGCGCTTTTTACGGATAAACTTACGTCTCTCAAAATGGTAACTTTGTAATTTTTCAAAAAAACCAGGAGCAGAAGTGTAAATAAATACTGGCTCGGTGACAAAGTCAAAGTCAACATTTTTCATTCAAAATAGTACCACCAAAGTATCTCGTTGAACGTCAATTGAGTCTACCGCCGCGGCGGCGGTTTCAAAGCAAGACTACTGAGAAGAACCGGCGAAACAAACTCAGTGGAACACAGTGAGAGTAGAGTATAGTAATAGTGCCTCGGCCTATAGCAATAAGAGATACTCCTAGATGAAATCGCCTTATCATTTACAACCAGTAAGACGGCTGTTGTCCCGCCCTCCCGAGTCCCGTACGCGTGGGTACCAACTTCCTGCAAATCTATTTCGCGTTCTAAATAAGGTGGCTAATTAATATTGTTTACTCGTATAGGGTTGTCAAAAGTACAGTTAGCCAACCATCCTCGTTACGAAAATAGTTGACCTTGTAGTTACGGATTCGTGTACCGGTTCGTACGCAACGCCTTTCGCCATGGTGGGTAGAGTCACGGGGCCGTTGCTCAAGGCTCATGTAAATCTCGATTTATCCCAATTAGGATAAACTGCATTAAGATAATAACGATTTAAAACTTATCCCAATTATCCTAAGTAAATCAGCGTCATGGAAAATCTGGGCGACAATAGGCTATTAGCTGACGAGATTTTATAAAAATCACTGTGCAGTCACCGGTTTTGGTTATGCGTGTGTAGCGGCCGTTTTAGTGTTCGTTCGATGGGGCCTACAGCAGTGGGCGGAAAAAAGGCTGATAATGATGATGAATGCGTAATACTTATGATAAAAACGCAAAAGGTATACAAAATGTGATAATAGCAAACAAGAACTGACATAAATACTAGCTGTTGCCCGCGATAGGAATAAATCCCTTTTTTTATTGTACCCTTTATTACTTCTAGCACCTATGAGAATATATTTACAATGTTTAATGATGACCGCTTAAGCGTAACAAACATCCCTACTTTCCCATTTATAATATTAATAAGGATTGTGTGTTTGTGGACTAGATTGAAGTGACGTCATTTGGAACACTGAAAAACCATCGACAACGGTAAGGGACTACCTGAGACTTGTGCCAGTAACTGCATTGTATGAAAGCAGGATGGTTTTACCCATGTATGCAAAAAGTCTCTCTCCCTCTAAGTAAAATCTTCTTTGTCTATTACAGATCTATACTGGAATAATAATGCTGAGAAGTTTGTTTTTGGAACGTCTCTTCAATCCGGTTTGAAAAAACATTTTCGTATTTCATGGACCACAGATGATCTTCAGAATTTTTATTATGGATTTTTTTTTGGGGCAAGTAAGCGATACCAGAGAGATAACTCAATGGAACCTATTATGGTTGTGTTCCAATGGAATCGGGAATCCCCCTGACTATCAAACGAGTGATTGGAACACATGGCTTGTTTGTAACGTGTTTTCTTCCCTTGTAGGGAGTGGGGTTACATGTTATATAAGGACTATTTACTTATAGGGAGTGGGGTAAGTACATGTTGCTATTGATGGAGGGGAACCCAAATGGGAATATCCGTTTTAATAAAATGCTGAAGAATTTATTTAAAAATGCCATAGTTAGTCGATTGGTTAGATTTTTTTGATACTTTTCTTTCGTTTAAAAAAAATCTTTGAGATCGATGATCGCCGAGGGGCACAGTATTATCATCATCATCATTGGGCTCAGTCCGTCTGTTTCAGACGATTTAAACAGAGTCAGCGTAAGTCTTATATATATATACTAGCTGTTGCCCGCAGCTTCGCCTGCGTTAACTAAGATTTACAACGGGATCCTAGTACGCGAAATAACATTTTTTACACCTTGTGTCCGAAAAACCAAAATATCTTACGGAACCCTATTTTTTATCAGAACAAAATTTAGCCTATGTTACTCGTGGATAATGTAGCTTTTGAATGGTGAAAGAAGTTTTGAAATCAGTCCAGTACTTTTTGAGCCTATTCATTACAAACATACAAACATACAAAAATAGGTACAAATCTTTCCTCTTTATATTATTAGTGTAGATGTAGATAAGTCAGTATTATATACTTACACATAATTTGACAACATAACATCTGTAAGACTGCAGCACGAGTAAGAAACGCTCGTGGCGGTGAACGGTCACCGTCGCACCAATAATGGAAATTTAAGTCAGTGAATTGATCATAGTGACCACGAAGTATAAGTAAGTAGTAGTAGAAGAAGAATCCGAGAGTAATGTTGAACGAAATTGATAGCAATTTAGGAGACAGAATTTTTACGGGTAGAGCGCGCCTTCTTTAAGAAGTACTCGTTTAAATCTTTACGCGGGAAGTATTGTGGCGCTGATTGGTCCGCTACAATAGCATCGGCCCGCAGTCGATTCTAGCGCAGCCAGTGCCAAAAAAAAAGTACTAATATCTGGGTTTATTATTGTGTATATAATACTAAGGAAAAGCCTATATCTTTCGGACTCCTAATCTATACTTCGTGATACTGACCCGCCAAAACCTCACCGCAGTCTCAAGTGGGACGGAGGTATCGAGGCCAGTCGGACAGACCCAGATTGGCCCCGCATCATTACCCTCCCCCCGTAGACCTTTACATACACCCAATGTAATAAATATACAATGAAAAGTATTTTTTTCCAATATAATTTTCTTCTATTCTATTTTAAATGATATATTAAAAAAATATATTCTTATTTCAAATTAAATTAATTCTACGTCTGATTTATGTAAAAAGGCAAGTTCACTACTATAGTGTGCTATCATAGCATATAATAGTCCGCCTTGTACTGTAGCTTGGTCCATCAATCCACTTTTTATGTTAATTAGATTGGAAAATGATAGACAAACCATCACATAATAAGTAATCCATGTCGTACATTAATTATGAGTTCACCAGATATCGATTCAGCCAACTCAACTATTGCTTTGCTTACTGAGACGTGAGATGCAGTAATATGGTGCACGTTCGGACTCTCCTGATGAAACAGCAGAGCTGCTTCACGGACGGAATAAGGTTGGTGTACCGACCTAACCGCAATCATGGAATAGCGCATGCCACCCACCGGTTGAAACCGATTACAAAGAATTCATACGTACATAGAAGGCCAGTTCTTGTGAGCGCTTTGAGGACAAACTCTGTCCCCAGCATATGAGCCTACAAGAGCGAGCGAGTGCGAACTGGGGACATGTCCCCAATAAAGTCGGCACAAAAAATCTTTAAGAATTGTCCTTGTATATACGTCTGAATTCTTTGCCGATTAGCTGTAGGTTACGTGGCTGTATAAAAACTACTAATACTCATAGCATATACCGCGCAGTGCGGCAAACAAAAAATAAATCAAATTTACAATAGAAACTATTTGGAACGTTTCTAATAAAGGTTTTATATGTGTTATGATTGGACAGGTCGATATTAGCGCCAAACATGTCCTATTAGACACCTGCAGTCGAGGCAGGTGTACTTGTACTAAAATTTAGGACACTACGCCATGTACATAAGTCATTTAAGGTCTAGCTTGTGAGCTATGGTCTTTGTATAGGCTTGGCCCTACTGTGAGCTCGGGAGTCGGGTTTAATGTGATCATAAGTTTTTTCTAAAGCATTCACTTGAGCCGCGTTGTTTGCGCTTCGGTGAGGGTCCATTTAAGGTTTTAATCTGTATTTCTCTATTTGACAATTTTTTTTGTACTGCAATGTTATTGCACGGAATCCCATCAAAATTGGTTAAGATTTTTCCGAGATTAGCTTTGATTAGAGACGAATTGGCGGAGATTTTTTTTAAAAATCGAACGGTACAAACATTTACGTTATTCATATATGAGTAGGTATGGCTGTAATAATGTACAGTTGTACACCTGCATGTGGAAGCGTAAGGTTCCTCCCCACCCCAGGACAGGCCCTGGGAGACGTGAGAGCTGTCAAACGGGCGTTGACCCACACACACACATACACCACGCACCTACCAAGGCCGAGTATGCCTTTTGAGGATATGACGCAAGCATGGCTTCGGTGGCCATATACAATGAATTCGACGACCTCTGTGGACCAATGGTTAGCGCGTTAGCGCTCAAGCCGTAGGTAGCGGGTTCGAATCTCGCCAGGGAACAAAAAGTTTTCTGTGCTCCTGGGTCATGGATGTGTATAAAATATATGTATTACATACTTATATAAGTAATAAAAATATAAAATATATGTTTTATATAAGTAATAAAAATCTTAAATATATATGTATTAGAGCCTGTTTCACTATCTCCAGTTAAGTTCCCAATAGGCTATCGGCAACATATTTGACAGATAGAGTATGGAGTATCTGTCAAATATGTATGTTGCCGATAGCCTATTGGGCACCTAACTGGAGATTGTGAAACAGGCCCTTAATATAAAAGTATTAAATATATGTATGTATTTCCGTTGTCTGGTACCCGTAACATAAGTTCTTGGGAAACTTAGCACGGGACCAGATTGACGTGGTGTAAAAGCGTCCATGATATAAAAAAAATGTATTTTTGACTGGCAAATTGGTTTTGTGGCACCCGATTGTAAGTGGTCAGGTGACCAACCAACTTAAAACTTTCCAGAAATAGCCTTGACAATTACGCATTGCCAACTCTAAGATGTGAAATGGTCTAAGTGCCAATTGGACTGCTTGTCGTGCTTTTCCTTCAAACACATCCAAGGCTGTCGCTGAGTAATAAATAGTACTGTGGTAATAGGATAGTGGCACCCAACAACCATACTGACACAACTACTGACCACTTAGTGCCCTACAACCCTACTATTATAAATGTGAATATAAGTTTGTTTGTTATGCTTTCCAGCGGAAACTACTTAACTGATCATCATGAAACTGAAGTATTACAAGTAACAGAGGATACTTTATAATAAATAGGATACAATATATCTCCATGCGCCTACGGAAATGGGAAGAATGGGAAGATTAATTTAGATATCACGATAACTCTATTATACATACTAGTAATTTCTCGAAAGTTCCATACAATTTC
Organism: Lycaena phlaeas; assembly: GCA_905333005.2. Classification (NCBI taxonomy): domain Eukaryota; kingdom Metazoa; phylum Arthropoda; class Insecta; order Lepidoptera; family Lycaenidae; genus Lycaena; species Lycaena phlaeas. The sequence goes on from HG995175.1 coordinate 13,527,564, forward strand.
CTAAGCAAATCCACTCCTCGGCTCCACAGTTGAGCAAAATTAAAGACATCAAATTTCACCTAATTAAAAAAAATGTAAAATATTAGCACTAACATTAATCAAAAGTCAAGATATCACAGCAGTCAAACACAGCAGACAAAGCAGTCGCAAAAAATATTTCTTACTAGCAGCGTCCCGCGGTTTCACCCGCGTACTTCCCGTTCCCGTGGGAACTCAGGCTATATTCTTGTAAAATTTCATGATAATCCATTCGGTAGTTTTTACGTGAAAGAGTAACAAACATCCGTACTTACAAACTTTCTCGTTTAAAATATTAGTAGGATATTTTCTGTCCAAAGGTTGAAGGTGGATCTCTCAGTTGACAAGCCGAGCCCTTGAGACTGGCACCATTCGAAAAGACCCCACTCCACCAGAACATTATATACCATGATATTGTGTATATTATACAGTATATACACCCAACCCGCAACATCAGGTGGTGTTCTGCGCACGTCTAACTCCCAAATCGATTTTCCTCCATTTCCCCCAAAATACTCTGGGGAGGGGAACAGGCCCCCCTTTAAAATGCGGCCGTCGCCCACCAATCCCACTATAACGTTGTAACTTTGGACTTTTTATCCCATCTATCGCTGTGGTGGGCCATATTATGAAGGTTCCCATCTATACTTATTTATTAAGAGGAAAGATTTGATTGTTTGTTTCTTATGAATAGGCTCTGAAACTACTCGACCGATTTGAAAAATTCTTTCACTGTTGGGAAGCTACACTATCCCCGGTGAACATAGGCTATATCAAAAAGTTTGGGGCCCATTTTAAATCTTAGTTGACGCAGGCGAAGCTGCGTGCAACAGTTAGTCATTTCATATGACCATAACATAATTAAGTTTTATAACGGTATGAAATAACGATTTTATAGATAGAATAAAGTCTAGATTATGAATAGATGCTTCCATCATCATCATCATCAACATTATAATTACAAATTGGAAATACACTATCAATGAACGCCAAGACGGCCGAACCCCGTCGCTCGCGTCCAACCAGGCCGTGTACGGTAGACAAAAGATTTAAGTCTTCGGGAGAAAGTGAAATTCACCAGTAATAGAAGAATAGGCTATGACTACTTTTTACTTTTTAGTTGTAGTATTTGAGACTTATGTCTTATTTTTTCTTTGTCGCCATCTTAATGTTCGCAACGAAGAACCAAAAAACGCACGAAAAAACAAAGAAACCTACCGTCACGTAAAAAAACCACGTGGTACTTAGTTGGTATTCTTAAATAAGTATAATTCTGAAAACCGTACACGTTTTTTTGTGTAACCAAGAAGGAGGGCAATGTTTTTTTTATCATAACTCCAAGCTTTATCCCGTGGTATTTGTAATTTGGGTACGTTTATGGAATCGCCCCCTCTGGGGTAAAAAAATATGACAAAAAAGGGCCCTTACGGGGCAAGTGGGTCGGACAAAAAAAAACCCGTACCTACCTTAGTGGGGTGCCATAATGTATTGCCCCAACCTTTATTTTTTTTTACGCACAAAAGCTTACACAAATATGTTTAACAATATTGAATATTTGAGTAGTGATTTAAACAATTTCCATTTTTTTTTAATTTATGATTTTTTTCCGTCTGTTCGTCACTTTTACGCTCTTTAGTAAATTTAAAAAGGATTACAATTTCTAAATAGTCTATAATATTATATTAATGATTAAAACATAGAGAACCCATAGTTAGAAACAATATTTTGAGCTAGCCGTTACCCGCAGCTTCTTCTGTAATAACTCTACAAACGCTCGTGGGCTTATTTTTTCTGTATGTCAATCGGTGGTAACGTAGCACTCTTTTTTGGTGAAAGATTATTTTAAAGAGTAGGGTGTGAATCGAAAGATACCTTTTACATCCATAATTACAAAAACTAGCACTATTATATTTATACTATAGCACTATATGATAAACATATTATTAAATAATTCATTTGACGGTGGTGACTGGTGAGGCATGCTCCCGCCACAGGAACGAACCCGACGCCATGAAGCCGTGGAAGTCACACTCCACGGCTGGCGGGGGGCAACCCCCCCATTTCCACTTATCACAGGGTGAAGCCAACCGGCTCACCCCACATCCGATGAAGCATTAGGGCCATTAGGGCCATTAGCATAGCTCTAACCGAAAAAAAAATATTTGATAGGTACTATGTAATAATGAAACTAACTGCCTCGACAAACTTCGTTCTGTCAAAAGTAATATCGCTGTAAAAAACATGGGATGATCGTAGAAGGGTCAACATTTTGGGTTGTATGTATTTTTTAATGCCGTGTCATTAAAAAATATTGATTTAAAATATAAAACACTAAGGGGTGGGCCACCATTAAGATTTATGGGTTTGAAAAATAGATGTACCGATTCTCGAACCCATAAACGAGATATTATGCAATATGTACACAAAATTCCATGATAATCGGCAAAACCATTTCCGTGAAACCATGAAACCGCGATTAAAGAATTTTATATATTACATCAAAGTAAAATATATAAAAACAAAAATTTACTTTTTATAATCAAAAAACTTTAAAAGATATTATCGTTTATTGAGTTTTTTACTGGACCCCTGTCCTCATAAAATGTTAGTATTAGATTGATATCATCGACCTATACAATATACTACTATAATGTAAATCGACCAGTAAACCGCTTGTTACATAAAAAAAGCATTTATACAGTCTGGGGTTATGTCAACTGTACATGCATAAATAGTGGCAATCGCTAACAAAAAACTTCTCACTGTCGGACGGTTTGATAATGTTGTTTTATATATTAAGGGCCTGTTTCACAATCTCCAGATAAGTTCCGAATAGGCTATCGGCAACATATTTGACAGATACTCCATACTCTATCTGAAGATAATTGGTACATACTTAGAATATGTTTTCTACATCATATTTTTGTTGATCATATTTTAAAAAAAATTAGAATACAATACAGTCGCAAATCTCTATATCATCATCATCATCAGCCTTTATCCGTCCACTGCTGAACATAGGCCTCCATCAATGAACGCCAAGACGACCGATCCCTTGCTACTCGTATCCAACGGGAACCTGTCACTGCGCGGGGATCGTTTTCCCACTAATACATATACATAATATATCTATCTAGAATTAAATTACTGTTCATACTTTATAATCAATAATTGGCCACCACGGGACGACCAACAAATGTAAAACATCTATCATGACGTTAGAGTTCATAATACATAAAATCAATATCAAAAGTTGAAATAAAATACGAGAGCGTCATGACATTTGTCGCGGCATTCAAGTCGATTTCACCGCTAAAGCTGTACACGATGATGTTAAACATTAAAATCGTGTACAGTACACTGTACAATATACTGCACGTTATATTACAAAAATGCGTTGGATAAATATTTGATATATTATGAGACACAATACAGCATAGAACTCTCAAGAAAAAAAAAACAAGTTCTATATTATTTAAAAAAAAACGGTTCCAAGTCCCGAATCCCTTTCAGGGCCGGTCCGTTTTTTGTTGATATTGTTAGCCGGGTGGGACCCTCCAGGAAGTAACATGGGTCGGATCAGTCCCCCTCTCCTTAGCAACTCCATTACCCCACCCAAACGGTCCACTATCCGCTTTTAGGGTTTCATAGAACATGTTGGGGCCAAGGACTTTAAATTTGGAATACGGATAGGGGAGAATGGAATGTAACTTTGAAATAACGGTTTAAAACGTCTTTTTATTATGATAGGCAAAGATCAAATTACAAAAATCCTTATTTATATGGTTAGGTCAGTGTTATGAACATTAATAATAATGTAATTATCATCAGTTTGTTACTATCAAAAATCTGTGTACATTATTAACGTAGGTGTTGGTCCTCTTATCGTTGTCCCAACATATATAAATAACCAGTAGACGAACTTAGAGCAGTGTTCGGTCCGTGTTGGATGCGAGTGGCAAGGGATCGGTCGTCTCGACGTTCACTCAGGAGGGGCCTAAGTTCAGCAGCGGACGGATGTAGGCTGATGATGATTATGATTAAATCAATGTTTTATACAGACGCGCGCCAGAAGCGTATTCGTTCTTCCGGCCGCAGATAATCATTCAGTGTTTGTATATAATAATGATTCATTTAAGTTAAAATATATCATTCACTATTTTATTAACCTATTTATCTTTGTTAGTTTAAACTAACAGATTTATTTGAATTCTTAGGGCGGGTTGCATCGAGCGATTTTAAAAAATATGTAATCGTCAAAGATGGCGGTAACGAACGCTAGTTACCGAAGAGCGTTGTTTTTAACAGACGTTAAAATATAATCATTTCAACAACCAACTCATTCAAATTTAACGTTAGTATGAAAGATGCGTATGATAAAGATCTTCATGTACAAAATGTTAATAATGATTTCTATTGCCGCTTATAAAACTACGAGATTGGGCAGCTTTTTGTCAAAGAGAACGTATCATGTGTTATTCCTCTTCTTATATAAGCCAATGTTCCATACAGCTATCTGGATATATAATACGAGGCATGCACTTTTCTTTACGGTTCCAAAGCTCAAATTGGCACAGCAAAAACTTTACAGTTATGCGGATGCGAGACAGCTGTTTGTACAGCTCCTTTGAGCTGGTCAACACTTCGAATCGTGCCATACTAACCAAGAATTATCATCATCATCAGCCATATGATGCTTAGTAAATTACGATATATAACACTAGTTGTGGCCCGCAGCTTCGTTGACTAAGATTTACAACGGGATCTAACACTAGAAGAATTGTTCAAATTCGACCAATATTTCCCGAGATTAGAGCCTTCACACAGACAAACTCTTCATTCTACATGAATATTGAAAAAAAAACGCGTCTCTAAATATTAAGTAAAAAATTAAAACTTCTAAGTACAGACTCGAAGTTCCCCCTCCCATTTTGCCCCCCAAAAGTTGAGATCCCCCGAGGCAACATTATAGTCAACCCCCGTCAAAAAAATAGAATAAAATCTCCTAAAATTATCAAAAAGTATTATACATTTCTGACATTTATAATTTTATTTAATTTGTGCTACTTTACTCAACGAGTAAGGGGATCGACTATATTGACCTTCAGTAAAGGAGACCTACGCCCAAAAATGGATGACCTAATGCCCTTATCATTAAATATATAGAGTACAGATCCACCTTATCAATTAAAGAATAAGAATATACTACCATTTCGTCATGGATGCATTCGTAATTTCCCTAAAATTCGACAACATAAGCCAGTAATTCTCGTAACCTTACCAAAGTTACAATCGGCCATTTTGACGTTCATGAAATAGACTACGTCCAGCAATGAATGAATAAGACGACCTCTGTGGCTCAATAGCTGGAGCGTTGGCGCTCAAGCCCGGAGGTAGCGGGTTCGAATCCCGCCAGGGAACAAAAAAGTTTCTGTGTTCCTGGGTCATGGATGTGTATTAAATATGCGTATTATATACTAAAAATCTTAAATATATGTACTAATAAAGAATAAATATTAAATATATGTATTTCCGTTGCCTGGTACCCGTAACACACGGGACCAGATTGACGTGGTATAAAAGCGTCCATGTATATTATTATTATTATGATAATGGTAACTTAATGCCCTCGTCACGAAATTTCCAGTAAGATTATCTTTTAGGGACCGCCAGGAGTCAACATACGATTTCACGAAAATTCACATAGGAAGCCGGTAATTTGCGTAACCTTACTAACGTTCCAAGTACGAAGTAATTGGGTGGGCTCCGTCGTTCAGGTCCCCACTATACACACGCCAGCTATGTCCCCCTACACGTGGCGAAATACTTCCATTTTATTACTATTGCTCGTTCCCGCAGTTTCGCCCGCGTTAACTTAATAAGTCCACTCCAGACTTAGCACGATTACATAATATCAAAGTAATTTAAAAAGATTTCCATAAAATTATATTATTTACTAGTTTTTTTTATGTTTTCTCTGTTCACGCTTAAACAGCATTATTCTGAACAGCCTAGGACATAAGAATCATAAAAATACAAATTGAACTGTGATAATAATTTTAAATTACAGCTTTTGACTAAATAGTCTACAAAAATCAATGTGTTTGCGGCCGTAAATCTATATAAAGGGGACGAAGCTGCGGGAAACAGCTAGTAATAATATATGCGTCTACCCGCAGCTTCGCCCGTGAACTTATATAACCGTATTCCGACAGGCAAATATGATTGTCACGTAAATAAGTGATATCGTAGCATTAAACTGAAATTTATTTAAATCGGATAGGTAGTTTACAGTACGCCTCTTTAATTCATTAGTATCGGCCCGCAGCCAGGTCAAAATTTGGTTAATTATTTCCTCCCGAGAAATAATTCGTGAGACGTATCAGAGAACAGTATCATAAAGCCTCGAGAACGTCAGCTGGCGCTCGGTTGGGGGATGAGCGGTGGGAGCCTCCCACGCACGAAAAAAAAAATTACAATTGGTCATTTCCTCTCAGCTAAAAATTTGTTAAATTGTAGTTAACTCAATATCTCAACGAAAAAAAATAATCAGCTGGTTATATCGTACAATGTACTATACATTGTACGTCAGTTGGTGACTCGAACATGATTTTTTTTCACTTTCAGTGATTTCCTCTTAAACAAAAATTTACCTGATGATTATATGTAACTGTTATATATATAAATATATGTCAGATGGATGTACCTTTGGGGAAAAACCGTCAGCTGATACTTTGAAAGTTATTACGTAGGAGTTAGGCAGAAGCACCTACTGCCTATTTAAATGCATCAGATGACTAGGTTTCCCTCAACTTACTGCTAACTGTATTTTTTTATTGAACGGACATTAATTAATATTGGTCACTAATATGAATCCAGAAATTTTGTAATACAAATGTACTTCCGTCTTCGAATAAACTGGTAAAAGCTTAGGCATTTGCGTAAGTTTTTACCAGTTTATGTTCTGGGTGGGTGGAGCGGGGAATGATAGTTGATTGATGGGGGGCTGGACGGACGAGGCAGCGCGTCTTGGGGTTTCCCGCCGTTTTTCTATACAAATTCAGACTTGGCGTCACCCTTAATAAACAAATACCGACTCGGCTGTATGGATTATAGTCTCTTGCCTTTACCAATTGGGGATAGTATCGAAAAAAGTATCTTACTAAAGTTAGTAAAGAGGGACGTCTGTAAATAGTTTTTTTTTACAAATACGAGCACACATACTCAAGACTTTATAATTAACTTCGCTTCGTTAAATCGCCTGTACTCAAAACGACCTTTTACTAACTAATGTTGTAGAAATGCATAAAAATTAACCCCTACCTTTGCCACACTCCGTGCAAAACTTTTCCTTCTTCTTATGTGTCCAACTGTGTATTTTCAAATGGTCCTTCCTCTTGTAACTTTTGCCGCATAGTGGACAGACGTGCGGCCTCGCCGGGTCCGCTGGTTTATCTTCCACGGCGTAGTGCGAGAAGTCGAAGGACTGGCCTTTGGACTCTCTTGGGACCAAAAACTGCTGGGCCAAATCGTAGCCCAACGTGGGGTCGTAGGACTCGTTGGAGGTTATGGATTGGTTGGGCCCGTCGTTGCTCCCGTCTGTGTCCATCTAAAACAAATAATCTTGCGATAAGCCTGTGCGATTGAACTTGAAGTTTATAAATACTTAAATATGCTTAAAAAATTCTAGCTTCACAAAGGTATTATCGACTCAGTATTATACTGAAAGAAACGGGGTAGGGCGAGCAGCCGAAAATATAATTCATTTTTTATTTATACATTTTATGATGAACTCAATTGAATGTCTTTAATACAATAAGGGCCTGTTTCACAATCTCCGGTTAAGTTCCCAATAGGCTATCGGCAACATATTTGACAGATACTCCATACTCTATCTGTCAAATATGTTGGCGATAGCCTATTGGGATCTTAACTGGAGATTGTGAAACAGGCCCTTAGAAAACTAAATATTACACTACGACTTTAAATAATATTAAAATATAACAATTTATATTGTTCTACTAAACTATCCGCTATAATTAATATAGAAATATATGGAATAACAATTATATGTATAATGTAAGAGAAACAAAAGAAACGCAGTAAAAATAGTACTACCTCATAATATTACAACTACAACTTTTTGTATGCTCCTGTAATATTACCTACAGATAATGCACCGTGAAGCAACTATAATAACAATACGCTGTTGTCCGTAGTATTTGTAAAAAAATTAAAGAAAAAGATAGAGGCGTAGTGGGTTGAACAAAAAACTTTACCTAGAACGTAAGGGGTAACTTTTGTTTCCGAAAAGTGCGTTATAATTAAAAATAAGACATTCCGCCATTTTGTTGCATACAATCCACAATGAATGTACTATCGTTTTTCCTTTTTTAAAAGAATATGCGGAATAAGTAATAAAACAATGTAAAAAAACAATCGAGAGACGTATATGCTTAGGCTTTTGTAAAAGGACTGTAAAATTTCGTTACAAAAAAAAAAAAACATACAGCCGAATTGATAACCTCCTCCTTTTTTTGAAGTCGGTTAAAAAAGGAAATGTTCTTATGTCGAGAGTATTTTTTTGGGTATATAAAATACCCACAGACTTACCTACTATAAACTAGCAGACCAAACATAATATTCACAACTACATATGCGAGAATAAATTATACCTCCACTTCTTTCTTTTGAAACAAAATCTCATAATTCTATCTCTTTCACTTTTTCTGTTGCAACACTGATGCACACATAGACAAAACCAAACAAGTGGCAAGACGCCATTTTGATAAGCGAAATAAGCTACATATGGCGGCATCAAACTGACGACGACGGAGTTTTATTTCGCGTTTATTTTCATTTGCACGATGTGAATGTACCAGAAATATTGAAATACGATAGTGAAGTCTTGTGGTCCTCTTTGCGGCAATGCATCTTATAGAAAACTTCCTGATATTTTTTCATAATATATATTCCTTTCTGATACTTTCCATTGGTAAGTTTTTTTATGGGACCTTGAACTTAATAATGAGTTACATAATTTGTTTTTATTCTATTTTATCATGGTGTACAAGAGAAGTTGGGTCCTAAATATGGTGTATAAAATCAGTCGTTCTAAATAGTTTAAGTAGAAAAGATCTTTGAAATTCACAGTAAAATCAAATAACAAATAATTCGTTACACGTTTATTGGTCCTAAACACAGGGCCGAATTTAGGTTTATTTTTCTTCATTGTAATGATTGTAATAGACGATATTATCATATTTCTGATCCCCAAAAGAAGTTAATTTAAAGAATGCCTGGTTGACAAAAATGCATATTTACAAGCAAGAGAGGTAACGACGATACCTGACGGCGAGGTGAAACGTTGAAGGTAAACTATGTAGTGGGTTGTAGGCTACATTATAGGGTTTACGGGAGTAGAAACTGAATCCCGCTGAGTGCCTATTGATCACTCATACTAGCCCCGAGGGGTCCGATAGGCCCGACGGCCTTTGATGCGGGGGATATACATTAAGCCCCTTAAGAGCGTACTGAAATCCAATGAAGCACTGTCTCTATTACGAGATGATTAGCTTATATATGTAATTGTATAAGCTGCTCACTACACATATAAAGTTTGGCTTGTTTAACGTGTTTTACGAGACTACATGGCCATAGTGACTACCTATCAATCAAAATTTCTGCTATGTTGCTGAATATTTAACGAATTTCACAAATAAAGTTTTCAAACCCAGTTCGTTCGCCATTACAAAGAATTGTTGTCCAATAATACATAGGTACATAAGGGGATAAATTTCCCTGTGAAACTGTTAAAAGCTTAAGTAAAAAAAGCTAATATTGTTTTTTTATGATAAGAGGCCCTTAATACGTCCCTGTCTTTTGTATTAGTGTGAGTAATCATTTTATTGACACTGGCAAATAGTAAAAACTCATTGCCATAAATGAAGAAAAAAAGTCATCGTTTTATGTGTGCAAAACTGCCACGCATTGTGAGGAAGAATGTTGGGTCTGTTAGTTTATAGTAAGTCTGTGAAAATACGAAGCATTTATTTTTGTTCAAATATCTTATAATGAATTGGAACGAGTAGAAATCAGTAACAGGCAGTGGCGTAACTACAGGGTGGCAAGTCGGCGAAATGCCACAAGCCCCCCGCTGAAAGGGGCCCCCGGTCGGAGGAGAATTCCAACTACCAACATTTATTATTACACATTTAGTAAAAAAGAATGTGTCTTTCCTAGCATCCGATGAATTTGCCACGGGCCCCGAGCGGTATAGTTACGCCACTGGTAACAGGGCAAAGGATTTCGATAATAATTTGAATTCTACAATTCTACCGAGTGTGACAAACGGCAGCAAATTATTGAGGATTTTATCGACACAGGAAGATACACCTCTGGTAATATAAGGTGAACTATGAAATCTAAGAGTATTCTGATAGTATTCCATACAGAGGTGGCGTGGTAACAATTGAATTTTGGGGGCCTAGCCCAAATTCCATTAAGAAAGCGTTAGCGAAGTTCCAAAATGATAAAATGTATGGGATTGACATAAGGCCGCGCTTAATCACGTGGTCCATCCTATACATTTTATCATTTCGAACTCCGCTAACGCTTTCTTAATAGCATTTTGGCTAGGCCCAAGGGCGTAGCTCACACACTTCGGCTTCAAGCAGGTATCGAGGTCAGGCATGCTTGTATCTAGTTAGGGTTTAGGTAAGTAATATTCCAGTAAAGGATGGTACGGCAGTGTTGCTTCGCGCTCGACTTGGCGGGGGCACTTCCGTGCCCCCAGATCTCTTGCAGGAGATATTTATACGTGAACTACTTTTGGCCTTTTTCCATTGGATTCCATTCACATGGAGGAGGCGCGACAAGGACGCGCCACAGGAACTAACCCGGCGCCGTGGAAGCCGTGGAAGTCGTCCTCCACGGCTGGCGGGGGGCAACCCCCCATACCTATTCATTACAAAGTGAAGCCAACCGGCTCGCCTCGCGACCGATGAAGCATTAAGACCATTTTTTTACAGCATAGGAGGGCAAACGAACAGTCGAAACCTTGCGACTATCGACGTCCATTAACATCCACATAACCAGAGTCCAGAGGTTATGCTGATGCGTTGCCCTCCTGTTCCGCCTGTCTGTCCTAAATGGCCCACCGGAATCTCACGAACTGCACGAAGCGCGACAGCATAGCTGTCACTTTACGCCGATTTCATGTGAGCGAGAGGTACCATAACTTATTAGCATAACTTCATCTAAAAAAAATGGCCTTTTACAGAAACTATAGTGGCAACTTTGCAAAAATAGAGGGGAAAACAGCTTGTTAGCCTTGCAAGTATTTTTGCGCAGTCCACACTGTTCCAAGCGGATTAGTAACTGGGGTGTACCGAAGGGGGCGCTACTACCCTCTTCGCCTCTCATATGAAACGGGGTGGCTTATGTAGCCGAGTCAGTTTATGTACCATGTATTGCTTGACTTATGTACTGTGAAGGTCCCTAGATTTATATACAGGGAAGGTTTAATTAGTATACATGTTTAATATATAACTAGATCTTAATACGTCCTTGGATAAGGATCACCTCGAAACCTAGTGAGAAGGGTTTAATATATTAGTTCAGGTGTATGTAGTTGGCATCTCCTCTCAAATTTTTGCGACACATTCATTCAATACGATAAAATACAAGACAAAAGTTGAAAGGAGCAATTGATTTCACAATTGACGGAAACACAAATATTTTATGTAGAACAAACTGTGGGTTATTTTATACTTGTTTAGGTACTATTGTTATTCGCGATTAGGTCATAAAAATAAAAAAATGAAAGTGTCTAAGAAGTGGTCTTAATAAAACGTTTTGCTCACGTCATACTAATTACGTTAGCGAAAAGAAAATCCTTTTTTTAATGTATCCTATGTTACATCACTTACTTTCAAGAATATGTGTACAGTGTTTTGAAAATTTGTCAACATGAAAGTTTCGCGTGAAAGCGTAACAAACATCCCTACTTTCACATTTATAATATTAGTAAGGATTTTCATCTTCAACATTTTAAAATACGTATTACAAATTCCCTGTTGTAATACATTCGAACCCCTTAGGTCCCCTACTCGCGACCATTATGGAGGGGGGAACTAAAATTACAACGGACCGACGGACGCGCTATGAACATTTCATATGATATATTATATTCCAATGACTTCACGTTGATTTCCCGCGGATTTACCTAACCTAAAAATACATCTAATTAATAAATAAAAGCCTTCTTCAATATTAAGGTTTCCAGATCAAAAAAGGTTTTTGTAATCTTTGTTTTATCAAAAAAGGATATTTTAAATTAACGAGGACCTAAAAAGCAATCAAATACAAGATGGCGATTTCTTGAAAGCGATGGCGATTCACACACGATAGAAGTGAAACACATGTTAAATGCTCAAATACAAGCAAGTATTAAACAGCGTGCAATATACATACACACCGACATTGGCTCTCTCGCTCTTTTGTATTTGTGTGTCTTACCTGTCGTTTTTTCCGTTGCATCCGGTTTGAAATCACAACGTTTCTAAAGAAGTTTCACTTCAAAATCCAAAGTTGGCCTATAATACCTATGAAATATCCTACAGATTATGAAATGTAACCAGAGTAACAGCAATGGTTCTTTTAAATTTACTCCTTGCTAGTTGGATCCCTAATGCCTATCTATTGTAGGCGTGCCTGAATGCACGGAAGCAACCATTACCTATGTTTCTAAGTGAAATGACATTATGATATAGCCTTATAACCTGGTTTTTATCATAGAGGACGCAAACGGGTATACGATCCTTTTTTTTGTCGGATGGAGCTATTCTAATGGCCCTAATGCTTCGTCGGAAGTAGGGTGAGCCGGTTGGTGTCATTCAGTGATATAGTAAGTGGGGGGTTGCCCCCCGCCAGCCATGGAATGTGACTTCCACGGCTTCATGCCGTCGGATTTGTACCTGTGGCGGATCTCTACCTCACCACCGTCGGATAAAAAGGGTATACGATCCACATGGTGGTACATATTAGCGACATCCATAGCTAACGTGCGTTACCGGTTTTAAAAAAATAGTAGTATGCTTTTTCCTTGAAGTCATATGGGTTCGGAAATACCGTAAATAGTTTTCGTAAAAGAAAAATACGACTCATCCCGCCCGGGAACAAAATAATTTTCTGTGTTCATGGGTCATGGATGTGTATTAAATATGTGTATAATAAAGTAAAAATCTTAAATATATGTATTATGTATAGAATAAAAGTATTAAATATATTTCCGTTGTCTGGTACCCGTAACACAAGTCTCTTCGAGAACTTAGCACGGGATTAATTGACGTGGTGTAAAGCGTCCATAGATATTATATTATTATTATTTATGTTTTAATCCGTGAACACATTTTTTGTTTATTTACTTTCAAAAATTTAAAAAATTAACATTATTATTAAATTTATTTCATTACCAGCCTGGTATCGTCACAAAGTGGGACATCAAAACGGCTATAGTTTTAAATATTTTTTGGTAAAACATTGGTACAACTTGGGTGTGTCCGACTAGCCTAGTTATACTCCACCTTCGAAATTGCTGCGAAATATATCATGTACAACGTGCGTACATTTATATACTACGATGCACGACAATGGTCCAGTGGGTAAGGACACGACAAGGACTTTTGAGCGAGAGGCTCCTGGTTCGATCCTGATACCCAGTGGTGCCTTGGAATGAATTTGTTAAACAAATCTAAGTGCACCCCAAACACGAGAACATCGTGAGACCATTTATAGGAAAGCAATTGTATTTTTCAACAAAAAAACTAACATAAGCCCCGAATATTCGCTTGTTTATAAAAATTTTTTCCGTTTTGCTTATGTTAAATTACTCTACATAATATAAGTTAGCCTCAAGAGTATATCGACAACCCTAATTAAGTTAGGGTAACCTCCGGGGAGGAAAGTAAGCGACTCGGTCACCGCCCCACTCCGCCCTTCCTTATTCATGGGTATTCCCCCACGGTCCTTCCACCCCCAGACATTCCATACTAACTTTATCACGCAATATGGTGTAAAGTTTACTGAAGTTTTAGTACTACTATAAACCAAAATAGTTTGCTAAAACGCGGGAATCCAACGATTCTTTTTTTTTCGGATGGTGCTATGCTAATGGCCTTAATGGTACTAATGCTTCGTCGGAAGTGGGGTGAGCCGGTTGGCTTCACCCTGTGATATAGTAAGTGGGGGGTTGCCCCCTGCCATCCGTGGAGTGTGACTTTCATGAGCTTAGTTGAGAATTTAGGCAGTTATGAATCAAAAAGAGCCTGGTTCATATCTCCAGTCCGATTATTTTTTTGTCTTTTTATTTTCAAGTTCATTTTTTGAAAGAAAAACTTTATCATAATATTGTCAACCAGGTACTATAGGTATTATAAGGGCTTAACAGGCACTGGAAGCCTTTTAGCGACTATCGACGCCCACAGACACAACCAAAGGTTATGCAGATGCGTTGCCCTCCTTTTCCCTATCCCCCCCAATGGCCACCGGAAACTCGCGAACCGCACGAAACGCGCTACGCGACCGCATAGCCGTTGCTTTATGCCAGTATAATGCGAGTAAGAGAGAGAAATCGTAAATTGAAAAATATCTCTTACAAATGCCATTTCTCTCCAATAATAGTTTCAATAACATCATTTTAAACCCGAGCAAATATGATAAATCTTTGGAGATCAAATACGTTGATGATGATATCAAAGGCCTATGCGTTTTTTTTTTTGGAATGGACTTAGCATAAGTTGGCCTTTCAGCTTCATCGGAAAAGTAGATGAGCAGATGGCTCATCTAAGAAGCCTATGTATGCGTTTATAAAAATTAAAAACTTTCATCCTTCATTTCCATCCAACATTAATCCTCTGACGGTGTTGTACTATGAAAACGGTGAAATATCAAATACGTCATTATTTTTGCCGTCTCCAATCCACACAAACTTTCATGCAAATACGTCCATGGAATAAAAAGGTCCATACAAACTTTTATCCCCTATTTCACCTAGGGGGTCGTGCTTTGAACAATACATAGTGGATGCCTTCGTCATATGAGGAATACGTGTGCGAAATTATAATTTTCAGACCTTAGGGGATTGTAATAGATAAAAAACGCGACTGTAAAAAATAAAGAGTAACTAAAAAGGGGACAAGCGCTACAATTTAGTATGTACAGTATAGTATACTATAGCATATTATAGTTTATTCGATACTAACATAAACTACTGAATACTGATATATTTAAATGTATTAAATATATAATAATTTATCTATTTCTATGTATAATTAATTATTGGAGGCGGGGAGAAAGTAATGCACAAAATGCTATCTTAGGCTAGGCCGCACGGGTTACTTTTGTCACCGTGACATTAAAGTTTTTGTCATTGTCACGTCACGTTTCCAAAGTGGTGCACTCACGAAGGGTGACAGGGACAACACTTTTTTGAAATCGAAGCCTAACTACCTAACCTAATGGCGCGGTGACAGTTTCGTCACGGGCGTGTTCGCCAGTCGGCCGGCGTAACTAAATGTCACCCTCTTGTCACGTCATAACATGCGCGTATCTCCACACATATCCATGGACTTGATAAGAGTGACGAAACAATCACGGTGACAAAAGTAACCCGTGCGCGCCTAGCCTAACATCGAATATAAACAAAGGTTTATAATTAATATATTATTTAGTTATATTTCTGTTAATTTATTTTGTGTGCACAATAAATTATATACATTCATATAGACAACTACTAGTAGTTGTCTAGCGTAGATAGATGATAGAAGCCCTAGGGCTTCATCATATTATAATCGCTCCGTAGTTTCCCAACCGTGAGCAGCGGGCAACACGTAGTGCAATAAATTCTACCAGTAACGCTGTGGAGCAACCCGTACTCTGTTGACTAACAATTATTTAACTAGCTTTTGCCCGCTACTACGAGGAGTTTGTTGTATTAAATTTATTAACGGGGGATGTTTTAATAGCCTATCCTTCCTTATGATGTGTATCACCTCGCCGAATTGTATAAAAATCCCTCGCTCGTAAATACGTTACAGATTAATTTTCATTCTAATATGATGGAAACGATTACTAAATTAGTACCATAATATTTATACCGACTTATCCACAGATTTATAAATAAAGACAGATGGAGCATGCCGAATATGCGAGTGGCGCCACCAAAGCGAATACAAATTCCAAAGCCAATACAATCTAATAGACGTTTAGAGTAACGACGTTTTATCAAGCACTGTATCAAGATTGTATTCGCTTTTGAATTTGTATTCGATTTGGTTGCGTCATTCGCGTGTCCGGCATGTTCCATCTGTCTTTATTTATAAATCTGTGGACCACAACATGAAATCATGTTTTATCTCAAGTGGTAAGTATTTTAAAAAACCAGGTGATATTTTAGTGATTTTCAGATTTACTGCACATATAATAAAATCTGACGATTTTTACAGGTCGCAATTATAAAAATACGTCCATGAAGATGAGAGCGTGCTGAGGCAAAGCATATATTCCTTATCACTTTTATATAATTTTTAAGAACGTTCCCATCCCTAATGCAATTCTAAGTGACGTCACCAAAGGATATAAGTGTTTTTGCTTTTTAATTAAATAAAATATGGGTATTAGTAAGTACTTACTTTATATCATGATCTCAAAGTGAGATCTAGATACAATCTATCCAAATTCTACATTTATGATTGTTCATGTCTGAGTTTATTTACTACATCAAGCATGTATGCGTATATTGTATGAAAACTAACTCTACCAATTATTTTCTACGTAATAAAATTGAATAAGATCACCAGATTTAAATACTTAGTATCCTTACCTCGCCTGCTTGATAACTTTCCGAACTGTTTCCCGTTACATCTGGTAAGGAACTGTACTCCTCATATTCATGCATGACCTCCGTCTTGATACCCATTAATTCCAAGTCACTCATCGGTATTATACTTTGCCCCAAAAAATGTTTATTGTGAGTTTGGATGTGCTTATGAAGGTGATCCTTTCTATTGAATTCTGAAAAAAACATTACATTACTTACCATCTCAAAATCTGCAGTATTAGTCTAAAAAATAGGTAAATATATATATAGGTAAATTAAAACTCAAAAGTTTGTGTTTTAATCATATTTTTTACAAACTTCTATTTCTTTTAATAAACATTACAATATAAGTTCTGTTTTAAAATCTTTGATATTTGTGGTATATTCTTTCATGTTAAATTAAATTTATTAGAAATTTTATACTAGTTAGGTAAAATGTAGCTTTTAGGATGCAATTAACTTATTCAACTTAACTAAATTAAATTTACAGAATTTGTTTTGAGGATATGTTCTATTTGAAATTATAAATTACCAATTTATATAAACTATTAACTACTTACTTTTGTCACACACCGGACAAGATAGAACCTTTACTCCGGAATGAATAGCACTATGAATGTTAAGATGTTCTTTTCGTTTGAAAGCTTTACCACATTCGGGACAGACATGTGGCCTTCTTCCGGAATGCTCCTGCATGTGCCTATCTAAATGTTCCCTACGTTTTAATCTACAAGAAATTTTTAATTATTATTAAAGGTTTGATGCTTTCGAGGTTGCATGTGTTAAATAAATGTTAATTTAAAAGTATTTTCATGTATCAAAGGAATATTCATTAAATTGTTTACATGTATAGAAATTATTTTTATTATACATTTCATATATAGGTAAGATCTAAATTAATATTGTTTTATGACTTGTCTTTCTATCAAGGTTTTATTTAATAGGTTACTATTAATATTTTGATAATTTGACAAAATATTATATAACAAGGTTTTAGTTTTGGTAAATAACTATAATATTACCCTTTCCCGCAGACTCCACACACATACTTATATTCATCATAGTGTGTCAATAAATGCAGCTGTAATTTGTCTTTCTCTTTAAACTCTGCTGAGCAAGCAACACATGTGAACTTTTTCTGTCCATTGATCCCATTACTTACTATAGCCACTTTAGTAGAGTAATGGGCCTTTTTAACAGTAACCTCCAATCCTTTCGCTTAATGAGAAAAAAGAACTTTAAATTAATAATACAAAATGTACAAACCACAAAAAGCTATTATTGTTTAAAAATAATTTAAAATCAAAAAAGAAGATATTGATTACCTTCAATCTCGTTTTTCATTTTTCTCAGCATTGGTTATTCGAAATTTATTTATTCGTATTTTTACGTTTTGTATTACACTGTTATATGTAACATAAAAAATAATTGTCTTCAATATTCAACGGTTGTTTGAGACCCAAGCTCCCCTCTGAATAGGGGTCGACTACCCTTTGTCAGCTGCTTAGTGCCTTGGTATATGGAGAGGGGGACCCCACTTTAGGCGTCACGAAGGGTTACTCCTTATATGGTAACTAGCGCATGTTTCTATAAATATACGGCCTTACATTTATTTTACCTCGAAATAAATTATTTCGTCACCAACTTTAGAAATAAGGGCGCGAAAAAGTTTTACTTTACAACTCACACCCACTTTTTTATCACAACATAACACCAACTTTATAATGATCACTTTCATTAGTTATTGATCAACTATAATGCATATAAACACTTCAAATTAAGTTTTGCGAAATCGAAAATATCTTCAAATATTTATAACACTAAGAATGTGATAAATTAAAACAAAATCACAATAGCTGTACCCCGCTTCCGGGAGCACCTCCAATGACCGCCAAACACCAACTGAAAACTAGTACTGACTACTGACGTCACCTGACGGATAAGTCTTCGCTTCTTCTTCTTCGAAGTACTAGCTACCTCTAGGATTTGCCAACATTAGAGTCACAGGGCGTTTTCCAATTACAGCACAAACGCGCATTGTGCGGCACAATGCTCAAAGTTGGTGTTCCAATTACAGCACCGCATCGCATTTTTGAGCTCTCTTAAAAGTAGTGATTTCGCGAAAGGCGTTTAATTGGCCAACTGTTACAGAAAATTAACAAGTGGTTTTTCTTTAAGTTGTTCATTTATCGATATGTTTTATTTGAATACTATCGTTAATAATATTATTTATTGTTAAAAAATATACGCGTACGTGCACAAAAATATTAATATAATGTTTCAAGTTCATCTACAAAAAAGGGTTTTGGTAATCTTACTAATATTAAAAAACGTGAAAGTTTGTAAGTATGGATGTTTATTACTCTTTCTCATAAAAACTCTGATGAAATGGTATGGTAGGATGTGTAAGAACTGATCAACCCATTATATCCACCATGGCCAATTGCACGCATTTCGCGAAAGCACTACTTTTAAGAGAGCTCAAAAAATGCGATGCAATGCTGTAATTGGAACACCAACTTTGAGCATTGTGCCGCACAATGCGCGTTTGTGCTGTAATTGGAAAACGCCCATAATTACGTCGATTCGACGATATTACTCTTTGACGTCACCTGTCAGGCTGTCAGCAGCAGTGTTGCCAATCTGTGGGGAATTCCCCAAACTGCGGGGATTTTCAATCCGATTGGGTAATTTGTGGGGAGAGCGTTTATGTGGGGAAAATGCGGGGAATTTAAGCATTTACACTAGAACTGAAACTAAATCTAATAAAACTAGTATAAGAAGTATAATTCATAAATTATCATATTTAATTTAACTTTTACTCAACTTATCCGACTGCAAGATTTTAAAACTTTTAGAGATTATTTTATGGCAACAATTATGTCCATCAAAATTTATAGTTTATCAAACGGGGAAGTAACTGAATTGCTATCGATAAAATATTATACAAAGGTGGGTCTCACACCTCATCCCTATGAATGACAACCATTTTTCAATTTAATATCTCGTACGTTTACAAATTCAGCGAAAATCGTTTTTTTTTTAATTTTTTCATGTTGCTCCCATGTACAATAGTAGTCTTATTTGAAAGATTGTGATATTTGCTAGCATTTAAAACAAATAATGTTAAGAAGTAATGCAAAATAATCCATGAAATACTTTGGTTTAGCCGAAAAATTTGGTAAATTTGGCTTGTGGGGAATATGTGGGGAATTTCAGCTAGGTTTTTGGGGAATCCAGACCATGGGAGTTGGCAACACTGGTCAGCAGTCATACGCACATGGTCATTGGTTACTTGACAGTTGACATGTTATATTGAAATTTCAGGAAATTTCCAACCTCAACTATTATAGTTGTTCATCATTGTATATAATTTTATAACATACAAGTTTTTTTATATATACGACTTACAAAGTTTTTGGTCTTTCAACATGAATTACGAAAGAAAACTTGAAGGCCTCGCCATAAAACTTTTCGATATTGATGCTGTAAAGTTTGGTGATTTTACCACCAAATCTGGCTTGAAAACACCGATCTATTTCGATTTAAGGGTTATAGTAAGCTATCCCGATGTAATGGTACGTAAAAATACATTTAATGTTAGATGTATGATAGAATCTTTTAATGTCTAATTTAATTATTTTTGTTTCTTTGCTCAGGAAACAATTTCACATTTGCTGTAAGAGTTCGCTGTAAAAGCCAATGATTGTGACCATTTGTGTGGTGTTCCATACACAGCCCTTCCAATAGCAACACTGCTCAGTGTTTTGGCTAATAAGCCAATGCTGTTGAGAAGAAAAGAGTCAAAATCTTATGGTACCAAAAAAATGATTGAGGGTCACTACAAACAAGGGGATACGTGTTTAATTATAGAAGATGTTGTTACATCAGGATCTAGTATTTTGGAAACCATAAGTGACCTTAGAAAAGAAGGACTCAGAACAGAAGAAGCTATAATTATATTAGACAGAGAACAATCTGGAAGACAAAACTTAGAAAAAAATAATGTTAAATTGAAATCCCTGTTTACTATGACACACTTATTAAGCATTCTGGTTGCAAATAAGAAAATAACAGAAAAAATGAGTGCAGATGTTAAGGCATACTTACAAAATGTTCCAGCTCCTACAATTGGTATGTTATTAGTTATTACTTTAGCTGCATATGACAGAAATAATAAAGTATCAATTCTCCTGGAGAATGACATTTTGATCTGTAGTGAACCTTACCAGATTTTTTAGTGCTTTAATTAACATTTTTTTTTTCAATTACCTATGTTTGTGCTCAAAGTGATACAACAGACACATAATCATCACCATCAGCCTTTGTATGTCTACTACTGAACAACCGAGGTGGGAAAACAATCTTCATGCAGTAGCCATCTATACTAGATTAGAGAAGCTGTGTTAGATGAGAGAAACATAAAATGATTAATTTAAATATATTTTTTTTGCAGTGCCAAGTATAGATAGAACAACAATATCATATGAGAAAAGGGCAGAACAGGCAACAAATGTCATAGCTAAAAAACTTTTTATGATAATGGCCACCAAGAAAACAAACCTCTGTTTATCTGTGGACTTCACAACAACATCTCAGATACTTGATCTTGTTGAAGAAGTGGGAGAACATATATGCCTATTAAAAACTCATGTGGATATAATTGAAGATTTTACAAACCATTTTACTGTGAAAATAAAAGAGCTAGCAAACAAATATAACTTTTTGATTTTGGAAGACCGAAAATATGCTGATATTGGTAACACTGTATCTCTTCAATTCACAAAGGGTTTATACAGGGTTAATGAATGGGCTGATTGTGTAACAGTTCACTCATTGCCCGGAGAAGGAATATTAAAAGCTCTTAACATAAACAATGACGGTAGAGGTGTCTTTTTACTAGCTGAAATGAGTTCTGAGGTTAGTATTAAATACATATTATTTGTGGTTAATTTTTAACTCAACCTTTCAACTATTGGACATGTCATGTGATGCCCCATTCGTTATTTGAATTTAAAAACGTTAGTCTTTGATTGTGACAACACAAAAAATTAAACAATTGATTTATTGATGTTATTTATGTTGTGACTCTTTTAAAACCATGACATCATATTTCATAGTATTACACACAAATACTTGATATTGTACTGGACCAATACATAATGTTTTATAGGAGCAATAAACTTTATTAATAATCAAAAGTAAACCTAAATAAAAAGTTGCCATGAAAATATAATAAAACCCATTCACATAATTTTATTTTCCAGGGTAATCTTATCACACCAGATTACACAGAAGCAACAACTAAAATGGCAGCTAAATACCCTTACTTGATATCTGGCCTTGTTTGTCAGAAGAAGGACACTCTCAAGGACCCAGGAATGATACAGCTTACTCCTGGAGTGCAGCTAGAAAGCTCCAAAGATGACCTTGGGCAGGTTTACAACACCCCTGAGAGAGTTGTGCTAGAAAATGGAGCTGATATCATTGTTGTGGGCAGGGGCATTGTGAAAGCCAGTAACCCAAAAAAACAAGCTATTATTTATAAAGATAGACTATGGCAATGTTATGAAAAAAGAATTTCATAAGTTTTAGAATAATAATTGTTGTATAAGATCATAGTTATTAGTTTTTTAAAATATTCTCTTGTTAATTATTCCTACAGTAAATGTGGTGAATATTTAGTTTTGATAGTAATAAAAACCTACTAGTAGATAAATGCAACTTACAAGTGCATGTTAGGTTTTGTTTAGATAGGATGTTAGTACATTTAGATATCATATAAAAAAGTTAAAAATATCAAGATTAGTTTAGCATAAGATTCAATATTTAAAGGGACCAATATTTGCAGAGCTGAGGAGAGATGATTTAAGACACAAGATTGTTTCTTTATGTCTCTTAAATTACATATCACAAACTTTAGGACTTTTAGGTCCTAGTGTTGTGCGTTACAAGTTTTATTGAAATATATTTTATACAATAATTTACTATTTGATGTGATCTATGTATATTTTTTAATGCAAGTATAAAATAAAATTATATGTAAATGGCTAAAATATAGTTATCAATATAGGATCTTAAGAATTGTTATTCAATAATGTTACTTGCTGTAACGGTGTAGTTAACACTGATGCCTGACATATTTTGCATGAAATTTATGTAATATTTGCTGTAGACACAGATGTTTATTTTGATAAAATATATTTATTAATGATTGTATAGTTTCATTATTTTCAATTCATTCATTCATTATTTAATTCACCACATAGCCTAATTTTATTCTAGTGGTCAAACAAACTTGCAGTCAACATGTACTGTACCTGTTGTATGCATATCATTGAGCAACATATTAGAACACTAACGTTTATTAAATTCTCTGAAATTTTGATATCATTTCTATTCAATAAATTAAAGGATAAAAGAACTTTATGGAAATATAAATTATTGTCTCAGGCTGTCAGCAGCAGTGTTGCCAATCTGTGGGGAATTCCCCAAACTGCGGGGATTTTCAATCCGATTGGGTAATTTGTGGGGAGAGCGTTTATGTGGGGAAAATGCGGGGAATTTAAGCATTTACACTAGAACTGAAACTAAATCTAATAAAACTAGTATAAGAAGTATAATTCATAAATTATCATATTTAATTTAACTTTTACTCAACTTATCCGACTGCAAGATTTTAAAACTTTTAGAGATTATTTTATGGCAACAATTATGTCCATCAAAATTTATAGTTTATCAAACGGGGAAGTAACTGAATTGCTATCGATAAAATATTATACAAAGGTGGGTCTCACACCTCATCCCTATGAATGACAACCATTTTTCAATTTAATATCTCGTACGTTTACAAATTCAGCGAAAATCGTTTTTTTTTTAATTTTTTCATGTTGCTCCCATGTACAATAGTAGTCTTATTTGAAAGATTGTGATATTTGCTAGCATTTAAAACAAATAATGTTAAGAAGTAATGCAAAATAATCCATGAAATACTTTGGTTTAGCCGAAAAATTTGGTAAATTTGGCTTGTGGGGAATATGTGGGGAATTTCAGCTAGGTTTTTGGGGAATCCAGACCATGGGAGTTGGCAACACTGGTCAGCAGTCATACGCACATGGTCATTGGTTACTTGACAGTTGACATGTTATATTGAAATTTCAGGAAATTTCCAACCTCAACTATTATAGTTGTTCATCATTGTATATAATTTTATAACATACAAGTTTTTTTATATATACGACTTACAAAGTTTTTGGTCTTTCAACATGAATTACGAAAGAAAACTTGAAGGCCTCGCCATAAAACTTTTCGATATTGATGCTGTAAAGTTTGGTGATTTTACCACCAAATCTGGCTTGAAAACACCGATCTATTTCGATTTAAGGGTTATAGTAAGCTATCCCGATGTAATGGTACGTAAAAATACATTTAATGTTAGATGTATGATAGAATCTTTTAATGTCTAATTTAATTATTTTTGTTTCTTTGCTCAGGAAACAATTTCACATTTGCTGTATGAGTTCGCTGTAAAAGCCAATGATTGTGACCATTTGTGTGGTGTTCCATACACAGCCCTTCCAATAGCAACACTGCTCAGTGTTTTGGCTAATAAGCCAATGCTGTTGAGAAGAAAAGAGTCAAAATCTTATGGTACCAAAAAAATGATTGAGGGTCACTACAAACAAGGGGATACGTGTTTAATTATAGAAGATGTTGTTACATCAGGATCTAGTATTTTGGAAACCATAAGTGACCTTAGAAAAGAAGGACTCAGAACAGAAGAAGCTATAATTATATTAGACAGAGAACAATCTGGAAGACAAAACTTAGAAAAAAATAATGTTAAATTGAAATCCCTGTTTACTATGACACACTTATTAAGCATTCTGGTTGCAAATAAGAAAATAACAGAAAAAATGAGTGCAGATGTTAAGGCATACTTACAAAATGTTCCAGCTCCTACAATTGGTATGTTATTAGTTATTACTTTAGCTGCATATGACAGAAATAATAAAGTATCAATTCTCCTGGAGAATGACATTTTGATCTGTAGTGAACCTTACCAGATTTTTTAGTGCTTTAATTAACATTTTTTTTTTCAATTACCTATGTTTGTGCTCAAAGTGATACAACAGACACATAATCATCACCATCAGCCTTTGTATGTCTACTACTGAACAACCGAGGTGGGAAAACAATCTTCATGCAGTAGCCATCTATACTAGATTAGAGAAGCTGTGTTAGATGAGAGAAACATAAAATGATTAATTTAAATATATTTTTTTTGCAGTGCCAAGTATAGATAGAACAACAATATCATATGAGAAAAGGGCAGAACAGGCAACAAATGTCATAGCTAAAAAACTTTTTATGATAATGGCCACCAAGAAAACAAACCTCTGTTTATCTGTGGACTTCACAACAACATCTCAGATACTTGATCTTGTTGAAGAAGTGGGAGAACATATATGCCTATTAAAAACTCATGTGGATATAATTGAAGATTTTACAAACCATTTTACTGTGAAAATAAAAGAGCTAGCAAACAAATATAACTTTTTGATTTTGGAAGACCGAAAATATGCTGATATTGGTAACACTGTATCTCTTCAATTCACAAAGGGTTTATACAGGGTTAATGAATGGGCTGATTGTGTAACAGTTCACTCATTGCCCGGAGAAGGAATATTAAAAGCTCTTAACATAAACAATGACGGTAGAGGTGTCTTTTTACTAGCTGAAATGAGTTCTGAGGTTAGTATTAAATACATATTATTTGTGGTTAATTTTTAACTCAACCTTTCAACTATTGGACATGTCATGTGATGCCCCATTCGTTATTTGAATTTAAAAACGTTAGTCTTTGATTGTGACAACACAAAAAATTAAACAATTGATTTATTGATGTTATTTATGTTGTGACTCTTTTAAAACCATGACATCATATTTCATAGTATTACACACAAATACTTGATATTGTACTGGACCAATACATAATGTTTTATAGGAGCAATAAACTTTATTAATAATCAAAAGTAAACCTAAATAAAAAGTTGCCATGAAAATATAATAAAACCCATTCACATAATTTTATTTTCCAGGGTAATCTTATCACACCAGATTACACAGAAGCAACAACTAAAATGGCAGCTAAATACCCTTACTTGATATCTGGCCTTGTTTGTCAGAAGAAGGACACTCTCAAGGACCCAGGAATGATACAGCTTACTCCTGGAGTGCAGCTAGAAAGCTCCAAAGATGACCTTGGGCAGGTTTACAACACCCCTGAGAGAGTTGTGCTAGAAAATGGAGCTGATATCATTGTTGTGGGCAGGGGCATTGTGAAAGCCAGTAACCCAAAAAAACAAGCTATTATTTATAAAGATAGACTATGGCAATGTTATGAAAAAAGAATTTCATAAGTTTTAGAATAATAATTGTTGTATAAGATCATAGTTATTAGTTTTTTAAAATATTCTCTTGTTAATTATTCCTACAGTAAATGTGGTGAATATTTAGTTTTGATAGTAATAAAAACCTACTAGTAGATAAATGCAACTTACAAGTGCATGTTAGGTTTTGTTTAGATAGGATGTTAGTACATTTAGATATCATATAAAAAAGTTAAAAATATCAAGATTAGTTTAGCATAAGATTCAATATTTAAAGGGACCAATATTTGCAGAGCTGAGGAGAGATGATTTAAGACACAAGATTGTTTCTTTATGTCTCTTAAATTACATATCACAAACTTTAGGACTTTTAGGTCCTAGTGTTGTGCGTTACAAGTTTTATTGAAATATATTTTATACAATAATTTACTATTTGATGTGATCTATGTATATTTTTTAATGCAAGTATAAAATAAAATTATATGTAAATGGCTAAAATATAGTTATCAATATAGGATCTTAAGAATTGTTATTCAATAATGTTACTTGCTGTAACGGTGTAGTTAACACTGATGCCTGACATATTTTGCATGAAATTTATGTAATATTTGCTGTAGACACAGATGTTTATTTTGATAAAATATATTTATTAATGATTGTATAGTTTCATTATTTTCAATTCATTCATTCATTATTTAATTCACCACATAGCCTAATTTTATTCTAGTGGTCAAACAAACTTGCAGTCAACATGTACTGTACCTGTTGTATGCATATCATTGAGCAACATATTAGAACACTAACGTTTATTAAATTCTCTGAAATTTTGATATCATTTCTATTCAATAAATTAAAGGATAAAAGAACTTTATGGAAATATAAATTATTGTCTCAAAGATATTATAAATAAATTTATTTACATATTTCATTAAAGTCGCTATGGTAAACACATATTTGTATTTTATTTGGGTACCCAAATTTCAAAATAATTTATTACCACTTATGTAATAACATTTTTTACTTAATACTGTGATAAGTACATTTCTTGTATAAATCAACAATTATTCATTTTGCAATCGATTGTTCCTCAATGTGATACACTGTTTATGGCACTATACTGACATCACTAGCCAGTAGCCACCTATAGTCGTCGCCACTTTTAAAGTCCTGCGACTAATGGCCGAACTAAATTTGACAACATTGACATCTTGACGTCTGTCTGGAGTAAGAAGTTGTGATATTTTAAATTGTTTTACGTGAAATATGGAGCATATAATATAAAGTGAGGTGTAAAAAGTGAAGGCCGTAAAATGATCATTAAAGTGAAATAATTTTGTGAATTAGAAAGTAAAAATAAACAACAATTAACCCCGTTGAATAAAATGTTTATAAATGTCACTGCCATGACAGGTAAATTTTAGAGATGCCAGAGTCACTTATTTTTGCCTAATTTATGGTTAAAATATTATCATTAACTCTATACCTACATTTATCTTATGATATTTTATATGAATATAAATACAAGGTAAAAGAATTAAATCCTTGCTCAGATTAATTATATTTTCGGGTGTTTCTGTAAAAAAGGCCGAATAACAAAAGAAGTAACAATGGCAGCAATTACTTCTGAGAAAATCGTCACTCCTGGTAAAAGCCGAACACATCCGAAGAAGCTTGTTTTAGATGAATTCTACTAATTGGTTATACGTAAAAAATACGAATGAAATATTTACAAAAAAAAATGTTTTATTTTACTAAAACCTGGCAGGGAGATTTTTATTTTGCTGCTATAATTATTTTTGTCATTATTATCATACTGAGTCTTTATCAATCCACTACTGACCATAGGCCCTATAATTATTTAATTTTTTTATTGTACTAGACTTGGTGGAAAATCATTACACTATAAATTGGCAACATTGAGTTATGAGACCGCAGCGCCGCGTCTATCGGACTTCTAAAGTGGCGATGACTCTAAGTTGTCACTTGTCAGTTGTCAATTGTCATCATAAGTCAATCAATGTCAAAACTAAAATGGCCTGAAAACAAAACAAAGAAGTTATGTATAAAAAAGAAATGGATAAAATAGCTAAGGATTTAAATATAAGCACCAAAAATATTTTTGTCACAACTTCGCCCAACACATTTGCTGTCGTTGTTCACTATAACTGGATTAGAAATTGGCTAAAAAACCTAGAAGTAGATATTTCCTTACATAATTTGGATTATACATTACAAGCAGGTGAAAGTGTATCGTATCCACAAAAAAAGTTATTGATAAGGGTAAGGAAAACTAGATTAGAGTATAGAGATAACTTGCTAATAATAAGCAACCCTTGCATATGTTTATTTATTTATACATTTAATTTTTTTACAGGTAATAGACAAAAAGCTATCAAAAGTTTTACCTCTCCCGCGATATAAATTAAATGAAACCAATACAGATTTGCCTCTAACATTTGCCCAGCTACTGCAATATGTATCACAGAACAATCAAAGAAATTTATGGAAGGAATCCTATAAGAAATATTGTCAAAATAATGAAAGTCTCAAGGAGACTACCATAGTTAATCTCTTAGAGCATGATCAACTTTTATCGGAAATAATTTTAAGACTATATGGCTGTAATATTGTTAGAGTAAAAGATGGATCTGCAAAGTTTAATGAATACAAAGATGTACCTAATAAACATATATTAAAATCATATGAAACTCATGTCAATTTATTAGCAGCTATGTTCACAATAGAAACTGATAGTAATTTCTATATAGTGTACAGAGGACATTATGAGAACAGCTTATTAGATTGTCTTAACTTCAGCCCAAGTTTGATAGACAAGACATACTCACGAGGTTTGTTTGTTGTTTATCAACTTTTGAATGTCTCAAAAGCACTTTATGATAGAGGGCTAAGTATAGGAACTCTTACTCTTCAGGACATATATTTGTCGGAAGATTTATGGCTTCAGGTATTACCACCTATTACTAACAATATAAAGTGCTTAGATCCATCTTTAATATGTGAACAAAATAGAAGTAAACAAAATACTATAGTTCCTGTAAATAGTGAAGAAACTAAAAAGCAGGAGGAATGGTGTTGGCGTAATGATACTGTGCAACTTGAAAAGCTGTGTATGTTGTGGGTACGAGGACGGATATCGAACTTGGACTATTTATTGCACCTAAACATTTTGGCTGGTCGTTCACCGAATGATCCTCAAGCTCACTTTATGGTACCATGGGTAACTGATTTTAGTTCAAGATGTGGTTAGTATAAATATATTATGTATATTTAATACATAGAATATAGTAAATGTGGAATGTATGAAATGGCTTAACGTTACAACATAATATTATACATAAATACATTAAATTAATCAAATCTCCTAGTTTGACTATCTACATAATGAAATTAAACAAAAATGCTTTTATATAAACTGAAATTGGTTAACAGCCTTCTTCTAGATTCTAATTAAGATATATTTAGAGTCTTAGTTTATTAGGGGGAAATTAAAATAAATATTGAGATGTATGGAGTTTTTATCCATTTTTTTTGGTATGATATGTTTTTTATCTGAAACTCTCACAATAATAGTGGTTTTAATTGTAGGTAGGAACTGGCGAGACTTGACAAAATCAAAGTACAGACTCAACAAAGGAGATAGACAACTTGACATGACATATGATGTCACAAACTGTTCCGGACACATTCCGCATCATGTGACCGATGCTCTAACAGACATCACTTGCTATGTTTATTTAGCTCGCAGGTAAATACTATTTTTTGGATAATTTTTTGGTTAGGACAAAGGACTTACTTTAAGGTTCTAATGGCTGAAGCACTCTATAATTAAACATGTAGGTAGATTAAATTAAAACATAAATTTTCTGCAATTGTCTTGTAGTTTATTATATTAAACGAAAACATTAATTAATAGTGAAATATCGTTAAAATATTATAATATCTATTTTACATAACTACTTTTCGCAATTTCTAAGTTTTTTCTCTCATTTTTCTTAGGGTATCCTGCATTTCAAATGCGTTTTTTTTCCTATAGTTCTTTTGACTATTTCTTTTGAAATATTTCAAGTGTACAAGTTGTTACATATGAAATACAGATACATATATTGATTTAATGTCTTTGGGATGTTGCAGGACATCGAAAGCTATACTTTGTAAATATGTGCGCAACAAATGGGTGCCCGCCGAGTATCCTGCGTCCATACAGCGCATGCAAGAATGGACGCCAGACGAGTGCATACCTGAGTTCTATACAGACCCCACTGTGTTTAAGAGTATACATGAAGATTTACCTGTAAGTGAAGTTATATAACATATTAGGGCATATAAGAAATCTATACACGCCCGAACGCGAAACGTGTACGCGCGTGTAAAAATAAAAAAAAGTAAATGCGTAATATAGAGCGAAACGTAAATATAATAATATCTATGGACGCTTTTACACAACGTCAATCTGGTCCCGTGCTAAGTTCCCGAAGAACTCGTGTTACGGGCATTTAATATTAAAAAAAAAAAAAAATACATTATATATTTAAGACTTATTATATAATACACATATTTCATACACATCCATGACCCAGGAACAGAAAACCTTTTTTTTTGTTCCCTGGCGAGACTCGAACGAGCTACCTCCAAGCTTGTGCGCCAACACGCTAACCATTGAGCCACAGAGGTCGTCAAAAGATTGTTACATTGGTTCGCCAAGTAAAACATTAACGTTTGGGGCTTCATAAACTTGGCATTTTGTCTATAGGGCAACAGGCAACAGCGATGTATTTATTCCATGTATAGAAAGAGACAAATTATAATGCTTATATGAAACAATTAATGAAACAACTTTTACGGATTTTATCGCGGTTTATTGAGTTTTTTATGAGCGCGACGTTTCGGATACTTTACAGCAACCATGGTCACGGGAGGACTGAGGTGTCAGACGTCCTACTGTTACAAATGCTTGCTGTAAAGTATCCGAAACGTTTGGGAATATAAAAAACTCAATAAACCGCGATAAAATCCTTTTTTTTCCGAAAGGTCTAGACTTTTGGGCCTGATGGCCTTTAAGCACAATCGGTAGGTAGGTGAGCAGATGGCTCATCTAGTAAAATTCGAAAGGGGGCGCGCCCCTCCGTGCCCCGCAGGGGCGCGGTATATCGCGCGCGCTACTCTGGAGAGTAGGTGTTTGGCTGGTCAAAACTATTGGTTTTCGGTCTCGGTCGACGAGTCATTAGCGGATGAAGTTAGACTATTAGTCGGAGATACGATAAAGTCCGTGAAAGTTGTTTCATTGTAATAAAATGCTTATAGCTTTAAAAAAACTTTTAGGACCTCGGTCTCCCAACTTGGGCGACGTGCGCCGAGGACTTTATAACGAAGCACCGGGAGGCTCTGGAGAGTGCTCATGTGTCGGAGAACCTTCATCACTGGATCGATATTACATTTGGTTACAAGTAATTCTCACCTTTTCATTACAAAGTAATTTCAGTGACTCGGTTCGAAGCAAAATTGTGTAATTAGTGGATGTTACGTACGATTCGTTCATACGTTCATACGTTCGTATGATTTTTATGAATAAAAAAAAGCCACAGCCGATAAGTCTTTGAAATTTAAGTTTTCTGGTTGATGTGAAGCTTTAGATAGACGATATGTTGGTCGGTCATTAAGCAGGTGGGAAGACGATTTCCGTGCAGTGACCGGTCCGTGTTGGATGCGAGTGGCAAGGGATAGGCCGACTATCGGAGGGAGGTCTATGTTCAGCAGTGGGGCGATAAGGCTAATGACGATTATAAAGCTTTGGTTAAAAATTTTGTTTTTGTTTTCCATTTTAATCTTTTCTTGACCCTGATTCGGTCTCTCGTCTCAGTATTTTGTTAAAACTGTAAGAATGATGTGGTGGTAATTAGGTGCATACTAAAGAAAAAATCGGAAACTGGTAAATTTTTATCATCCTAGCATAATTTTTCACTTAATTTATTCTACCTATACATTTTATCTTGAGATTGATGAATTCAAATTAATAAAGTATTCGTCTCGGCAGATTATCAGGCGTACCGGCGGTCAAGGCTAAGAACGTGTGCCTGTCCCTGGTGGACGGACACACGAAGCCGAGGCGCGGTACTATGGTGCAGCTCCTGACCGCGCCGCACCCGCCGAGGAGACCCCGGGCTCCGCCGCCGGCGCCGCCGAGACTCCGGTGGACAGCTCCTAGGGATACAAGTTAGTGGAAATGTCCTTACTATCATAAATGTGAAAAGGAATATTTGTTACGCTTACACGCGATAACTATTCAACTGATCATCATGAAACTTTGTACATATATTCTCGGAGTACCTCCGAGAAGTAACATAGTTAGATACTTTTTATTAAAAAATATGTTGCGCGTATCAGCTAGTATGTCATAAACAACATAAGAAACAGTAATCCTTAAATGTCGTAACAGTTAATTAACCAACAACATAAATAACCATTTAAGCATTGATATAATAAGCTGGCATACTTCGTTCAGAGTGTATTGCATATAAACAAGTTGGAGTTAACAACGTTAGAAAAGTTAGAAAAGCTATTTTTCAATACGGTATGCGCCTGCTGGCATAAAGTATGTGTTGTATTAAAAAAATGCTTAGGACGCCATTTTTTTTATTTCTAGAAAAATCCGTCCGCGACAGCTCAGACGATCTATCCGATGAAGACGAGGAATCAACCAGCCTTCCACAACACGTCTCAAGGTTGACCGTCCCAACTCAACGCATCCGTAGACATAAAAGTACCACAAGAGCTCGTTCACTATGTAAAAGTCATGAGGATGACTCCAGCATCAGTGAAGCCCGGGCATCCTCTCACTCCAGACACTTCAAAGTGCAGCGATCTGAAATGGGGAAAGGAGTGATATACCTCCCAAAGGAATTCAACCCGGCAGCTACGATACAGGCGCTAGAAACTTTAGATAATTTCCGTACAAAATGCTTCTTCAGCAAAGCCGAAGACAAAGACAAACATAAAGACAATGTATCATTGAATTTATGTTCAGTTGAACAAGAACTTGGGAAGTCACGAGAAGGTATAAAAGAAGCATCAGATGATACGGCTTTTACGAATCATATGTTTTTAGCAACATACGAACAGGCGTATTTGAAGAAAATCAACCATGATGCTAATTTAGAGTCTGTAATGAAGGAAAGAAAGAATAGAATGTTCAATACTCGATATACCACAGCAGCGGGGGTGTACAAGCAGTTCATCACTGAAAGTAGAAAACAGGATATGCTTGTAATAGGATGTCTCATAGTTGAAATCTTTTTGCACAATCACATGCGTCCACTTAGATTGAACAACGATAACTTTATAGAGAGATACAACAGTTGTCGTACAGTTTTGAAATATAACTTCAATGCTTTACCCAAATGCGTCAGCTATATAGCGTCGCTGCTTTTAAACGTTGAACCTCCAACTTTGAATTATAAAGTCGAGCTGCAATCGCGAAAGGACGAATCAATGAAAAGAATTATAACAGATAAAGGTCTGCCCCCGCCAACTCCGTCGCAACTGCTCCAGCCTTTACTTATGCAGCATTTAATACCTTTTCCTCAAAATTTCAATGTTTTATACAATCTGTTGAGCACATTACACGAATTCGAACTCACCAGTAATGAGCTTTATATAATGTACACGTACGAATGCGATGGTTTGCAATGCGAGAACTATCAAAACGTTGACAAGACAAAGTTGTATTTCGTACAAAGAATTGCAGAAGGAAAAATTCAAGCTTGTATAACACATTTGGGGATACTCCTAAATCAAGTCACGAATGAAAACCAGTTCAACGTACTAGATATATTCCTCCAACATTATATTCAGCTATTGAAAAATAAAGATACTTCCGTTCTGGCTGCCTGGCACTTATTCGATACCATCAGTAAAGCGCTAGGTCCAGCAGAAACGAAAGAAAAACTTTTAAAGCACATATTGAATCTTTACGAAGACGACGATTATATCTACGAGAAAACGGACCATAAGATGACGGATGTGGAAGTTGTAGCTATCGCAGGGTTAGCAAGCAAACAGAAGTTCGTCAAGTTGTACCACAATATATTCCTTCTGCAGTTGATGGTTCGGCTTGGCCTGCAATGTTTTTTGGATAACTTTATTCAACATCTAGTAGAAGCGGTAGGTGGTTACAAAGATGTTTCTACCGAAACTGGTACTCCCGGTCATCTTTGTAATAACCGAACAATGTGTAATAAAAAACCAAGATACTCGGATGATAATGTTAAGAATGCTCTCACGGCTCCATCCGATATATTTTCTCCGGACACATCGTACGGTTCCGAAAATATAATCACTCCAAATCATGACGTAACTATTGCTGAAGTCCACGAAGTATTGCTAGAAAAGGATTCGGATAGTAAGAGTGAAAACGATTTATTCCATTTCGAAACAGATAAAGAAAGAGTACCCAGTCGTAGCAGTAGAAGCAGATCTCCCACAGGATCTATAGATTCATTGACTCCGAAAGATACATTGCAAACTCCCTCACCAGCTGCCGATTTTATTTCACAAGGGAATTCAAGGTTTTTCACCAGCATACCTAGTAGGGAACACGTGTCCAATGACAACGAAGTCTTGGAATCGAAGGTAACGTCTCCAACGATGGATATTCCCAAACCGATGTTCACGAGTCACTTACATTTTGCTGATGGCGAATCTTCGTCAGCGGATACAAAACATAACCACGTAGACCATCGTGAAGTTCATCTGAATTTCGACACAAAAATGAAAAAGGATATAGAAAAGTCACAAAAGTTTGAAGATCAAAGCGATACTAGTAAAATATCTGATATGAGTTCGGAGAGTCTGATTTGGTTGGCCCATAGACTCGGTCCGGTGCTCACGTGTAGGTACATAACGCGGAATCTACTGAAGATGCTTACTTTGTGCTATATCGGCAAAGACAATTTGGCTCCCTGGGATGGAGATGTCAGGGATGAGTTTGATGAGATATCGATCGTGAACAGCAAAATCTTGGGTGACAAGAATGCTATGAAAGTGATAAAATGTCTTACATCTTTAGTTGGTAAGTGTTTAATTATTTCTCTAAAGAAAAATAAGTTTTAAAGAGCAGTCTTCTCATCTCATCATTTTGAAAGAAAAAAACTTTGGAATCCCTGATTACTAGACCTACCATTTCAGGATAGTTTCAGTTATTTGCTGTAATCACGCTACTCGATTTCTGCTCATCTACAAATTTGCCTATCTCCTGTAAAGTTTAAAGAAAAATAATATAAAATGCTATAGTCAGAATTGTATCCACAATATTTGATTTGATTTAATGAATTTAATTGTGTCTACAATTGCTAATTTATTATAAAAAATCTTTTTTTATTATAACAATAAAAAATATATAATATGATATAACGCGTGTTTCCAGCGATGTATGGCGAGCAGCTGATAATATTCCAGTACCTGCCGCACATGGGCGAGCTGATTGCGTCGTGCCGGCGCCGCCTGTCCGCGCCGCTGGAGGGCGGGGTGGTGGCGTACCTGCAGCTCATCAAGTACCTCATGCCCTTCATGTCCGACGTCAAGGTCATGGAGCAACTGCAGGTGGGACAACCGACAACAATAAGCAGATATTTTTTTATGTTCTCGTTTGACGAGCGACTTAGAAGCTTATAACATAAGCTGCGTGTATAATTCAGACACTAACTTCTCAAATCAATATGTTAAAGTAAGTTATAGATTTTAAAATCGTCAGCTAAAAATGTTACCAAGAGAAATAAATATCATAAATATTTTTAAACTTATACCACAAATAGACTTTAGTGCTAGAAATAAAAATTGCTTAATGTGGGATTCCTATAAGAATAACAATGTTTTATTAAAAAAATATATATGTCTACTAAAGAAGTTTTTATTTCTGAATTTGTTGATTTCTATCGTAAGAGCATATACGTTATACTATTTTCGTATAGGATACGTTCCTGAAGTCGATCCTGCAGCCGGCGTTGCGTCTGGCGTGCACGGGGCGGTGTGCGTACCCGAGCGGCGCGGCGGCGCGCGCGGCGCTTGTACGCAAGCTGCTGGGCGCGCTGTACGCACTCGCCCTGCGCGTCGGGCCCGAGATGACTCGCAAATTACTTTGCGTGCCCGCGCTACAGAGGTACTGTTTACGGTCAGATTATACCCAAATGAGGCAAAGCTTCGTCTCTCCTCTAATGCTAAGTTACAAACCCTCCGGTCTATGCACCCTCAGCCACGAATATGCTATTGTATTACTTAGACAGTATAAAGACACTACTATTTAGCCTTGCACAACCGCCTAGTTTTTATTAGCTTTATTATTTTATGCCAAGCAAAAATACTCAATAAGCCTGACCTTTTTTATTTTTTTACAACCAGCCGGTTGTAGCCGACACTATTCAATAAATCGGTATAGAGATTATAGAATTTGCTTTATGTTGTAGGTTTTTCCTGGCGTTCGATAAGGCGACGGGTAAGACAGATAACTGGCCGAAACAAGATGAAGTTAATTTGGACAAGGTAAATATGTCATTATGTCAGAGATTATATTCACCGTTTCTACAAAATTAAAGAAATCTTCTCGTCGTTTGACGAACAACGAGCAATTATGATGGTACTACTTCTTAATAATAATGTTAGAAATATACAATACTTGCAATTTAGCTTGCGGAAGCGAATATTAGGTATAAGCGACGTCGAAGTAATTTTTTAACGTAAATTCTCAGTAATCTGTAAAAACAACTTCAATCGAGACAAGTTAACTTACTTTTCCTACCAATATAACCCGATGAAAGACGCATCTTTGGACGATTAATGGCGGAAAAATCGACTCGAATGCAGTTACTACAAACAGCACGACTATGTCATACTCTATTTCATTTCATCAATTTTTAAACATTCACATCGCTATACGTACGTACGGACAGACGGAATATTTATTTAATATATTGGAAATTCTTCATATAAAAGTACAACTTTATCCCATAGGTATCCGAAGAAGAGTCCGTCGATTCGAAGCTGGAAGGTTTCCTGGAGATATGCCGCGACGGCAGCACGGCGGAGTGGGCGGTGCGCGACGGGCGGGTCGTGCGCGCGGACCTGCCCGAGCTGGCGTACTCGCCGCCCTCCGTGCCCGACAAGCAGGACGCCGCTACACTCACCGTGAGTTATATACCTTTCTTCGTACGTCAATCTGTCTTTCTCTTTCTTTTTTGTTTTTTTTTAGTGTCGGAGATTTGAATAAATATAAAATATGTATTCTGCTTGACATTTAACGCCCAAAAAAAAAACCTCCTTATTCTACCTATGTTAAAATACCTTCGGGACGCTAATATAATTAAAACCAACGCGAATACCATTACAATAATCCCAGATCTTGGTCCAAATCATATATAACAAGGGACAAGGGTTTAAGTCGATGGATGAGTCTTCCTCTGAATTCCTAGAAGAAGTCTAGACATCCTTGCGGGGATACGCTATCTCCTGTTTAATAAACTAAGTGTGGGCTTAGGCAAAGAATTCAGACGTACATAGAAGCACAAATCTTAAGGATTTTTTGTGCCGTCTTTATCGGGGACTAGTCCCCAGTTCGCACTCGCTCGCTCTCGTAGGCTCATACGCTGGGGATATCGCAGTGTCCCTCTCGTCACGCCGCGCCATGCGCCGCCAAGCGGACGTTTACATCGCAGAGTTTGTCCTCAAAGCGCCCATAAGAACAGTCCTTCTATGTACGTCTGAATTCTTTGGCTTAGGTTAACGTTGTGTGATTGTTTATTCTTTCAGGCCCAGGAGGAGCTGTTGATGGTGTTCGACGAGGAGCTGGCGTACCACGCGTACACGACGTTCGCGCGGTACATCGGAGCCGACGCCATGGAGCGCTGCCTCAAGAATGGCGACACGGTGCGCGCGCTGTGCGCCAAGTACAAGCAGAAACACTCCATACTGTACGTATTACAATATCCTACCTTATTCTTAATTCAAAAAGACAGTGAATCTCCGTCCCGATAATGTTGCTTCGCTATTTCTCAATAGACAAAATTTCGACGAAATAGAGTATGCTTTCTCGTGCACCTCATTAAGTGCGAAGTATTGTATATGTCTACATACGGCTGAAAATAAATACTTTATACATCACAAATCACTTTTATACGATACTAGCTGTTGCCCACAGCTTCGCCTGCGTTAACTGAGATTTAGAACGGGATCTTAATACGCAAAATAAGTAACTTTTATGGTTGATTTTTTACACCTTGTGTCTGAAAAACCCAAATATCTTACGGAACCCTATTTTTTTCAGAATAAAATGTAGCCTATGTTACTCGTGGATAATGTAGCTATCGAATGGTGAAAGAATTTTTGAAATTAGTCCAGTACTTTTTGAGTAGTAGTATAATATTAGTATGGATTATGTATCTTTTATCATACTTATTCCAATACGAGTATGCATGCATAAAGCACCATTTCAACACCACATCTTTGACTTTACACACTTAACACGATCGACGTACGATTCGCACTGACCTTATAGCATTGACTGGTTCTTCAATAAAATACTCGTTATGGCTTCATAGTTTATTAAGGCGAGCTTACTAGTTGATGGTGGGCAGACGACTGACTCGCGCAAGAGGCTCGCCTGCCCTCGTACATGTAATATATTACAATGTTGCAATCTTAGCTGACACTACAGTTTATTAATGCGAATTACAGTATTTATATATACATATATATTAACGGATGACCGATCGGCCATTAGGGTTCAAGAGTGGAGGCTGCGTTTAGGTAGACGAAGTGTTGGTCGGCCATTAACCAGATGGGAAGACGATCTCCGTGCAGTGACAGGTCCGTGTTGGATGCGAGTAGCAAGGGATCGGTCATCTTGGCGTTCTTTGAGGGAGGCCTACGTTCCGCAGTGGACGGATAAATGATGATGATGATATAATAACGGGGTGTAGTCTTGTCTGTATGTCGCCACTACTGTATAATGAAATATCCCCCCCCAACCCCTGGCGGAGGCAGTGACACTTTTATACGTCTCAGTTTATAATTGAATTTAAAAATAGAAAAAGTTAATAGTTGTGGTCAATATATATATTATAATATTCTATTGTGGTGTGTGTATGAAACTGAATATCAAAAACAGTGCTTAAATAGCTAAAACAGTGTTTATATTCATATTACGTTTGAATTTGACAGTCAACTGTTAACGTACACTCAGCTGTTTGAATGTAAAACAAAATAGTGAACTTAATCTATTGAAATAAGACAATAGTGTTTTTGTTTTGTAGTGATACAACTTCTTGAAGTGTATATTATTAACGTAGTATTATTGTAATTTCTACTTAATTGAAGATACAAAAATTAAACAAAGATATTAATCAGCAGAAAAGTGCCATCTATCGGATTACACTAAGTACTTCTAGTATTATAAGAATTATGGCGAACAAGTGCAATCATTGTGGTAAGTTCCTGTCGACAACAGAGGGAGTTAAGTGCACGAAATGCGTCTCGGTGTTTCATAGATCATGCGTATCTGGGTTCGATGCTCGTAGTGCGTCCAAGTGGATGTGCCAGGCGTGCCGAGAGAAAAGTAGCGGATCAAAAAAATCTCCAGGTGCTGTTGATCCGGCCACCTCAGAAGAACCGTTTCAGGATGCTAGCATGGGAGACACAGCTTTACCGCCTAATCTAGCGGAAGAAATAAGGTTACTTCGGATTGAGATGATTTCAGCGCGGCGCGAAATGACTTCGTTTCGAAATGAGATAGCTCAACTCAATTTAAGCATGGCAGATTTCAATAAAAGAGTGAACGCTATTGAAGAACGTGTGTCACTGGTTGAGCAGCATATCAATCAGAACAACACACCCGAAAAAGAATCCCCGCTTTTGGACACGATTAATCAATTGAAGGCCGATTTGAACGATCGCGAGCAGGATGACCTTTTGAATGATATCGAGATTGCAGGGTTGCCGGAGTGTCAGGGAGAGAATGTCATCCACTTGACAGCTTTGGTCGCCAAGAAAGTTGGCATAGATATAAACCAGAACGACATAGTGAGTGCGGATCGCAAGGGCCCAAAACGTTACATTAGCAATAATCAGCGGCCACGCCTAATTAAGGTACGTCTCGCGCGAAAATCATTGCGGGACGATATACTCCGGGCCGCGCGTGTGCGACGCGGTACAGACACATCGGGCATTATTGATGGGACGGCGCATCGCATATACATTAACGAACATTTAACACGAGCTAATCGTTTACTATTTTATAAGGCCCGTGAAGAAGGACGCTTGCATAACTGGCGCTATGTCTGGACTCGTGGAGGTCGGATCTACGTACGCCAGGACTCCGGTAGCCCCACACAACGCATACGTACAGAAACGGATTTAAGCCGGG
Source organism: Lycaena phlaeas (assembly GCA_905333005.2). Taxonomy (NCBI): domain Eukaryota; kingdom Metazoa; phylum Arthropoda; class Insecta; order Lepidoptera; family Lycaenidae; genus Lycaena; species Lycaena phlaeas. The sequence goes on from HG995175.1 coordinate 13,568,278, forward strand.
TTTTTTGTATAAGCCCAGTTCGAAACTAGCTCTTAAATTATGTACACTATATTACTTAATTTTTCATTATATAGCAATTCGTAGAAGAATGTATATTTATATTTTTATTAACAAGGTACAATTATTTTCAGTATATATTTTGCTCGGTGATGTAACCTTAATTTTCTTGTTGAACTTTCCGTTTTTTTTACATAATATTATACATATCAAAGTTAATATTAACAATATAAGAATATTAAATCTGCTCATCATACTTCTGTTTAAGTGGTTTATTCACACTTTTATCTGTGTATATAGATATTGGCCTGAATTTTATAAAATATGTACTATGCACTACTCGTACTATAACAAATTACTGTGTCTTTATGAAAATGTTTTTTCTCATGTTACAGTACAAGTTCGATCGCGGCTCGAGTATTTTAACAACCAAAATATTAAATTTGTATTATTTACATCCATTATAGTGGATTATTGTATCGTATCAAATTTACTTGTCTTTATTGGCTTTGTTGCTAAATCATACAATATTTTATTAGGTGTCTTAATTATGCATTGTTTTCTATTGGTTGTCTTTCTGCCCTACATCAACACTCTATGGTCTTATGTTGCGCCCCACTTATTTTTAATAAAAAATGTCTAGACCGCAAAAACTTAAAATTGGTTTTTTAAATCCTGGCTCACTTGGTTCGAGACATGACGAGTTTTTATATGCTATGGACAAGCATAAGGTCGATATCATTGCCATTAATGAAACTTGGCTAAAAGAGGGAGAGAATAGTCGTGCGCCACGGGTGCCTGGATATCGTCTGCGACATATACCACGAGCTAGTAATATAAGACGGCGTGGTGGAGGTGTTGGGTACTACATTCGTAACGGTATCTCCACACGAACCCACAGTCATCCTGCCTCGCCCATGGTGGAACAAATGTGGTTAAGTTTTGAAGTTGGAAGAAAATTATTCTTTCTTGGTACAGCTTACCGACCGCCGTGGCTATCGGTTAGGGTGTTCTTGGATGCGCTAACAGAGACCATTTGTTCGCTTCCGGGTAGTGATTACATTATTTTGTTGGGGGATTTTAATATAAATTTTCTTAATACCAGCCATCATCATTTTAATATGCTGAATGAATTTTTAACTATCCACAACATGAATCAATATACAATGCAACCAACACACTTCACTGATGAAAGTGAAACCCTGCTCGACCTTGTTTGTTCAAATGCTAAACTAGACCGAGTATGGGTCGATTACATCCCCGATCTAAGTCATCACTCTTTTATAACATTTAACATTGACGCCTTGAAGGATAAAATACCTGCAAAAAGAATTATTACCAGAAATTTTAAAAACATTGATGAAAACCAATTAAAGGAAGCGGTCACAATGATCGACTGGACGAGCATGGGACAAATGTCAAATGTTAATAGTATGGTCAGAGTTTTTACTGATAGATTGATATGGGTGTTCGACTTAGTAGCCCCAATCAAGATGTCAGTTATAAAACAGCAGCAATACCCCTTTTTTTTTTTTTTTTTTTTTTTTTTTTTTTTCTTTTTTTTTTTTTTTTTTTAACACAGTGGAAATGCTTTGCGCATTCACCCGGGGATGGGTCGTCCCCGGAGATATGTGGGACTCCCGGCGCCCTCCCGACCAGCGCCGGTATACCGCACTAAAACCACTGCGGGTTGCCATCAGCCGCTTGATAGGGAGTATCCCGGATCTGTCTAACACAGGACACCCCCCGCGACCGGCCGGTTCGCTCAAGGCTAACCGGGCTTCTTCCTAGTATGGGGGAGCTCCGACAACCTGGAGCACCCCCGCCGACACCGGAACCTTTCTACCGGGGCAGGTTCCCAGCCTTACCCCGAGTTCCGTTAGACGGGAGGTAGAAGGTGCGCATAGCGCCTCCTTCGTGCTCCCGTCCTACGTCGACGGAGCGGGACGGATGTGACGTCGTCTTCTCTATCCCGCTCCGCAGCCTCCTTCTGTGAAATAACGGTTTCGCAGAAGGTGACCGCCGCCTGCCAGGCCTCATCGCTCTCGAGCATGCAGCGCACCATACTCGAAAGCGAGAGGTCCTCTCCAAGCACTGCCACGAGATCATGTCGCTGTGCGGCCCATCTGTCGCACACCTCTAGGGTGTGCTGAGCCGAGTCCTCTACAGCGCCACACTCGTGGCAGGCTGACGTCGGCTCTCTCCTGGCTACCCGACACAGGTATGCACCGAAACAACCATGTCCGGTGAGCACCTGTGTCAGGCGGAAGGTAAGGGGTTTCTTCCGGCGGCGCATCCACGCCTCCAGAACCGGGCGCAGTGCCTCGGCCGTACGCTGGCCATACGGCGACTGCGCCAAGACTTCCCCCCACCCTCGCAACAGCCACTGTTGCCCGAGTTTCCGCACACGCGAGACCTCCTCCCAAGTCGGTGACTCGCCAAATAGTGACCTCCTTTGTGAACAGAAAAGGCGCACCTCGGCGAGCACCAACGCCACGAGCTCCCACGGTGGATCTCCAGCCAGGGCAGTGGCTGCCACCCAAGAGACCGTACGGTAGCCTCTGATTACCCTCACCGCTATGACCCGCTGCATACTCCGCAGTAGAGCCTTGTTCTTAGTGGTGAGGGTATTCGCCCAAATTGGGGCTCCGTACATGGCTATACTCCGGCAGACTCCGGAGTATAGGCGCCTGCAGGCTTCACTGGGCCCTCCTACGTTAGGAAGGAGTCGGCCCAGCGAGCAGCAATACCCCTGGATAACATATAATATCAAGCTTATGATTCGAGAACGAGATAAGGCGTACAGAAAATCTCGCAACACTGATAATAGAGCTAAATTTGACTATTATAAGGAATTGAAACGTCAAGTCTCAGGTGCGATTGCTCGAGAGAAAGTGGCTTACTTTCAGAGCTACATTGTATCCAACACTCAAAACCCACGTCTGCTTTGGAAACATCTAAAGGATAATATCGACTTTAAGAGAAAACATGAGCAGGAATTGCCTAGTCATCTTAGGGATCCCTATAAGATAAATAGATACTTTCTAGATGTTCCGGGGAAAAATGAAATCTCGTTAACAACTATGAGTTTCTATGAGAACAACACCTTCTGTGACTCTAAATTTTCATTTAAGCTTACAAATGAATGCACCGTCACAAAGGTTTTGAAATCGCTGCAATCTAGTGCTGTCGGAGTTGATGGGATTTCTCTGGAAATGTTGATATCTGTTATGCCAATATGTGTTGAGATTATAACCAGAATAGTTAACACGTCTTTAGCCACTAATTCATTTCCTGAGGCTTGGCGAACCGCAATAATTAGGCCAATACCGAAGAAGGATAACGTTACGGATTTGAAAGACCTACGCCCCATTAGTATATTGCCATGCATATCAAAGATCCTGGAGAAAATAGTTTATGAACAGGTGACAGAGTTTATAAATTCTTGTAATATTCTACCAATCACACAATCAGGCTTTCGTAAACAGCATAGTACCACCACAGCACTAGCCGATGTTGTAGATAACATACTCTGTTCTCAAGATATTGGCGAGGCTACTATTCTGGTACTCCTAGACTATTCGCGCGCATTTGACACTATCAACAGATCTTTGTTATTGGCCAAGCTGAAATATTATGGTTTCTGTGATAATACTGTCGCATGGTTCTCTAGTTATCTTAATGATCGTACCCAAATTGTGGAGGTTAAGACTGATAACGACTCAACTTCTAGATCAAAACCGAGCCCAGTAAATAGAGGCGTTCCGCAAGGATCCATTTTAGGGCCCCAATTATTTGTATTATACTGTGCGGATATCATAAAAAACATAAAGTATTGCAAGGATCACATTTATGCTGATGATATACAGCTTTATATATCATTTAACCCCAGTGACACCGGCTCAGCTGTAAACAAGCTTAACTCAGATTTAGCACGTATTTTGGATTGGTCCAAAGCGAACGCTCTAGTGTTAAACCCAAATAAAACGAAATTCATGCTTGTTGGTACCCGTAAACAAATAGATAAAGTTGCTTCGAATATTCATAAAATACATATAGATAATATTGAGATTGAGCGAGTGGCGGTCGCGCGTAACTTAGGTGTCCTAATGGACGAAAATCTAAGATTCGAGAAACAAATCTTGCACACGGTTCGAAATTGCTTTTACAGATTAAAAGTTTTATACAAAATCAGAAAATTTATACCTACTAAACTCAGAATTAATTTATGCGAAACTTTGGTTCTTTCCAAATTAAATTATGCAGATGCAGTCATTGGTCCGTGTCTCCTTTCTCGATCTAAAAACTTAATACAAAAAGTACAGAATGCATGCGCCCGCTACTGCTTTGACATCCTACCGCGAGAACATGTATCACCGTACTTAAATGAGGCAAGAATTCTACGTATGGAGCATAGGAGGCATTTACATCTTGCCACATTGCTCTTCGGTGTCATACATCATAAAACACCTTCATACCTATATGACAAGTTGCAGTGGGCTCGGGATAAGCAGCATCATCTGATGACACGAGCAACTGCTGATATGCTGTTAATTCATCCTCATCGGACAGTTGCATTTAGAGGTTCTTTTAGGTATGCAGCGACCAAATGTTGGAATGATTTGCCACCGCCGATCAGAGCGTCACAAACAATAGTCTATTTCAGATCCAAAATGCATTCCCATTTGCTGGATATCCAGGTCAATAATTAGTTTTATATAATGAAGCTAATTCTTGACTTGGTGCGTGCCCTCTAAGTTTGTCCTACACGCTTGCGTCAGTTGGAATTTGATAATTTGTCACTATATTATATACATTGGCCCTTCGCCATATTATGATAGTCAACAAAACTGATGCGATGATAATTCCGTAGTGGGTGTTTTTGTTTTGTTTTGTTTTTATTTGTACTCTAATGAATTATCCGAGCAATGAAGTATAGATGCCTCCCTAACACGTATTACTTTAATCTATTTGTAATATTACTGCCAATTATAAAAATAAAAATTGTCATGAACCTATATTATGGATATATTTACATGCATAAATTGTAATATTTCCTTTACTTTAATATACATACACACACATACATATTTATTCATTCTGATACAAATGTTTGATGTCACTGTTTTCTATCCTTTCAATCACCTCTGGATGTCACAGAATATCGGTGTCGGAGAATTCTCATGTGAGATTCCCAACATAAGCCGAGTGACATTCCATTTCAGTTGCAAGGTTACATAGCTGTTCAAATTATTGCTAGTGTTAATTATTGTTGTTATTGTTTTCTTAATTTATATTCTGTCTTACGTTAATTTAGATTTAGTAAAACAATGTTGTATTCTTATTGTACTTTTGTTCTTGTATAACTTGTGTATCATCATGTATCTTTGCACTGAATAAAGTTGTACTATTCTATTCTATTCTATACTACAACCTCAAAAAAAAAACGTGTGTGTGTGCGATTCACACACGATAGAAGTGAAACATATGTTAAATTCGCAAATACATCAAGTACTAAACAGTCTGCAATATACATACACACCGACATTTGCTCTCTCGCTCTTATATATTTGTGTCTCTTACCTGTCGTTTTTTCCGTTGCATTCGGTTTGAAATCACAACGATTCTAAAGAAGTTTCACTTCAAAAGAGACATTCTAATGTATTCTAGTGAGGAGCCCGTCGCCCGCAAGTGTATCGACATCGCCCCGCCCACGGAGGAGCACGCGTCGAGCTCCAACAGCTTCGGCTCCAACGTGACGCTGGTCGGCAACCGCATCGACGTGGCGGACGACGCGGAGCCCGCGCGCGCGCACGGCTTCGACGCCGTCGCATACAAGATGGACACCACATACAAAAACGACAGGTTATATCACTTATAAGAATTTCATTCATCTTATATATAAAATTTTCGTGTCACAATGTTCGTTCCCGTACTCCTTCGAAACGGCTTGATCGATTCTCAAGAAATTTTGTGAGCATATTGAGTAGGTCTGAGAATCGGCCAACATCTATTTTTCATACCCCTAAGTAATAAGGGTTGTTAATGCTTAAATTTTTTTTTCAATTTTTGGACGAAATTTATTGTTTTTAAAAATACATACAACCCTAAATTTGGACCCCTCTACGATCAACCTCTATTTTTTAATTGCAATTTTACTTTTGGCAGAACGAAGTCTGTCGGGACAGCTAGTTATAATATAATATTTATATGGATGAAATAGTATTTCTCGGATACTCACTGCAACCGTGATCACGCGACTTAAGGATAACATCGCATCAGTTATATCAGATCATACCGTCGCAAATCAAATATATTAATAGCTATTTATTTATTAATAATTTGGCACAGTTACATGATAAAAAATATTACATTTAGTTAGTTTACTTATTACTGTATACTGTATAAAGTTTTATTGGATTGAGATAATCTATATTTCTAAATCTCATATCCTGCTCTAACTTGGACCAGAAAACCAGACCTCAGTCGTTTAAGGGGTGATGGTCGCTTTCGCTATTGTCAAAATTTTCAAGTTGTTTTGCGGATCTGTGGCGGGGACCTACGAGAGTCACTTATACCATTACTTTGGCTGATTCCATGGCAGGGTTTTTTCACCGTGGTAACACGAGGACTCAGGAAACCTGTATTCCAGACACCTCCGCGGCGACTGGCTGATCTACTGGGAGCACGAGATCGGGCGCGCGGACAAGGAGGCACGGTTCAACCTGAAGCAGATCAAGCTGCAGACGTTCGCGGGCCACACGCACGCCGTCAAGTCGCTGCACTGCCTCGACAACGAGCACAGCTTCATGAGCGGCTCCAAGGACAAGACGGTGCGCCTGTGGTCGCTCAGGAACCAGGTCGGACCACACTAAAAAATCATTTTGGTTATAAAATCGAATCAAATGAAATCAAATCAAAATTCGGAGGTAACAACTTGCACACTTGAAATATTATGACGAAAGTCAAAGTCAAAAATTTTATTCAAAATAGTACTATCCAAGTATCTTTTTGAAGGTCAATTGAATCTACCACCGGTTCCAAAGTAAGTCCACTGAGAAAAACTGGCGAAACAAACTCAGTGGTAAAAAAGGTGTGTGTGCGATTCACACACGATAGAAGTGAAAAACACGTTAAATGCTCAAATACAAGCAAGTATTAAACAGTGTGCAATATACATACACACCGACATTTGCTCTCTCGCTCTTTTATATTTGTGTCTCTTAAATGTCGTTTTTTCCGTTGCATCCGGTTTGAAATCACAACGATTCTAAAGAAGTTTCACTTAAAAAACAATTATGTATCATGTTGGGTCATGCTCTGCTGGACATAGTCTTACATCCTGTATCTTTTATTTTAGGGTGACGGCAACGCTGTAACGCAGTGCAACTGGGCGTACACGGGGCACAAGAAGGGCGTGCTGTCGCTGTCGTTCATCGAGTCGCTGCGGCTGGCCGTCTCCACCGACTCCGTCGTCCACATATGGGACCCCTTCATGGAGAGTGTCGTCTCGCAGGTACTACACATATACAACCCTCGGTGTTACTTACGTACATATATTTACACGAACGCATTACGTGTACATAGAAGTAACATGTACCTTCCTAGCTCGAAATACTATCTTTCGGGTCCGGGGAATCATTGCGAACTAATTTTTATCGATGACTGACCTCGTTTGGGTACCACTATCTTGCTTGTTTTTCGCGTTCTTTTATGTTTCGTAGAGAAGGGCAAGCCAGGCGGTCATTACTGGCATGGAGACTTGACATTTTATGTCTGAGAATAGGCAACAAATAAATGAGTTGCTAGTTCCAGGACCATCTGGACGTCTTCTGTTAGTTTATCTCATATTATGTATTTCAGCAAATTAACATCTGATTATGTTATGATATTTATTGTTTCTATTAATGATAGTTGGACAACATAAAGAGCGCGGTGAGCATCGTGCGCACGCTGCCGGGCCCGTCGTGTGCGGTCGTGGCCGCCACCAACGACGCCACGCTGCGGATCATCGACCCGCGCGCGCCCGCCAACGCGCCCGAGCTTAAGGTGCGTAAACGCCCCGCTACTGGGCACGGGCCTGCGTGAAAAGTACCTCGAGTTATTTTTTGTCTACTCCAGATATATGCTGTGTTAATATTTTGGATTTAAATAAACGATACGTTTGATCATTCTTTAGCGATAATTGATGACTGTCTTAAACTGTATTGAGAAGCGGTCGCTAATGTTGTCAAAAATAGCGACGACTTTTGTCGATCATATTGAATAACGTACTAATAAGACGGACGTATAAGATTTTTAACTGTTTTATTTATTAATTAGTTGTAACCGCAAAGCTTCCTGTTTTTTTTAAGATCGACCTGCTTTTTAACCAGATGAGTGGTTTCGTTTTTATTTGACCCTGAGTTTTTGTTTTTCGAGCATAAAATTAATATTTGTAAATGGGGTTATTGAATATCATGTTCCGTGTAGGTGATAAACGGCGGCAGCACGTTCATCCGCTGCATGTGCGCGGGCCCGGGGGGCGGCTGGGTGTGCGTGGGGCTGGCCAGCGGGCAGCTCGCCGTGCTGGACACGCGCACCGGCCGCCCGCGCGCGCTCTGGCGGGCGCACGACGGGGAGGTACGTACACGCACGCAATACGTACCACGTACGCTTTACCGTTGTAACTATGACCTAGTCAGGATACGTTATTATGAATGTGCACGTTTGTAAGTATTTAACGTAATGTGTGTACACGCATTCTTGTTTTATGAACGTCCACGTTTATACATTGTATATTTTGCGCGTTAAGCGATCATTTAAATTAATAATGATAAACTTAATTTATTTATTTGGAATGCAATATAATCAGTAATAATAAATAGAAAATATATTTTTAGGTTCTGCGTTTGGCTGCCGTGGACGAGCATCGTGTGCTCAGCTCGGGCCTGGACCAAACGACGGCACTGTGGCGAGTCGATGATGGAGAGCTCATCGCACATCTCAAGTTAGTAAAATCAATGTAGGAACTGATAACGTACTCGCCCCGGCTGAATATCCGTCGATCGTTGATTATCAACCCCCATATAAGTCTGTTTGTCGCCTATTCACAGTGGCGTAACTACAGGGTGGCAAGTCGGCAAAATGCCACGGGCCCCCAGCTGACCCCTTTCAGCTCCCCGGTCGGAGGAGAATTCCAACTACCAACATTTATTATTACACATTTAGTAAAAAAAATTGTGTCTTTCCTAGCATCCGATGAATTTGCCACGGGCCCCCAACGGTATAGTTACGCCACTGCCTATTCAACTAACATAATAAATAATAAATAAATATGGCGTCTTTCTTTTGTTGGAAGTACAAGAAAAAAAATGATAAATACAAAATGTTTTTTATTATTTACTTAAACTATTTAAAACGGAATATTTACCATGTTTTTTAATATTACTTCACAGAGCTGGATATTTCGACATTGTCTACGAACATCTTGTTCACGAGACTTTGCGAAGTAATATTAAAAAACATGGTAAATATCCCGTTTAAAATAGTTTTAAGAATGAAAATAACCATGTTAATTTTAAATCTTATATAAAATGTTTTTTTTTAATGCCGTAGCTTTACTTGTGTTACTATATAATATTAGTATATTATTTTACCGACTTACCATTGCAGAGGTACCACAGAGCCCGTACACTGCCTCTCCGTATACTACAACGAGCTGATCTCCGGCACCACCAACAACCGCATCGGCGTGCACACCTCCCTCGACACCGACGCCTCCTTCTCCAGCACCAAGCTGCGTTCCGACACCTTCAGGGGGGTCCTCACGTGTATGTCCGTGCTACCCCTCAACCGACTCCTCCTTCTGGGCAGCGACAACGGCACGATCAGCCTGTTGTGCTGATGACCTTTTTACCCGAAATGGGGTGATATTTGCAACAGATTACTTTACTTGGGTACAAAAATTATGTTACCCTTTTTGTATATAAAAAGATTGTCGGCAGCTTTTCTTATATTTACAGCTTGGGAGATAGACATAATTAGTACAATCTTGTATGGGAGAGAAATTGAAAGTGTCCAGCTGATGCTATAAATAACAAGTTCCAAAACCGTCCGCGATGGCGCTAGTGTAGTAGAAGGCGGTGTTTGTACATAACGCGCGTGTGTGTGTTGGCGCACACATCTTTAAAATTTGCCCTGATGCTAATATGGCGGCACGACGCTTTCGATGGACACTTTTCGTACGTACAGATTTGACTTATGTGTCTATCCTCTACTTTACAAAAATCACTTTGGCCGTGCATAAAAAATATTCACCAGAACATATTTTCTAGCTAATCGATTGAAAAAAAAAAACGTTTTGCCACTTTTTCCTTTTTCTCATTATTTCAATAGAGCATTAAGGTAATGAACTGATTGAAATTGCTTTCATCACTTCACTTTTTTATATATTTTGTAACAAATCTAAATGGGCAAAAGAAAAAAAAACTAAATATTTTGTCACAATTTTAGAAAATAAAAAAAACTGAAAAAATACTATCATCGTAATCTTAACATTATATTTTGAATTTAAAAACACGACAGACGTACTGTGTGATATTATGATCTCAAAAGTATAACAAACTTGCTCAGCTATTAGCAATAATGCAGGATAAGTGGATTCATATATTGTACGGATCCACTATAATACCGAGGCACAAATAAAAAATATTTAAAAAAAACCACACACACACACACATACATACACACTTATATTACCCGGTCTAAGTATATAAGTGTAACGTGTACACTTAACGTATAATTCAGAAAAAAAATCATAATCACAACACGGGAATTATATACAAACCGCGTTCCTACACACGCTAATAAATCTAAATTTCAAGCTATAAAGTAAAAATACATAGGTTTATGAAGCATATGATTGTTTAAAGTCAAAAACATTACAAATGTAACATTTTCTACAACTTACATTTCTAAAGGTTGGAACAGAGGCGGATCCGTATATGGGCTTTTTGCTGTTGAAAGCGATTCGAAATATGTAAATAAAAATATATGGAAAATAATAACCTATTTTGGCAACTCTGACATTTATAAAATAAGATATTTTGTCACAATAGAAATTATAGTCGTCGCCACTTTTAAAGTCCTGCGACTTATGGCCGAACTAAATTTGACAACATTGACATCTTGACGTCTGTCTGGAGTAAGAAGTTGTGATATTTTAAATTGTTTTACGTGAAATATGGAGCATATAATATAAAGTGAGGTGTAAAAAGTGAAGGCCGTAAAATGATCATTAAAGTGAAATAATTTTGTGAATTAGAAAGTAAAAATAAACAACAATTAACCCCGTTGAATAAAATGTTTATAAATGTCACTGCCATGACAGGTAAATTTTAGAGATGCCAGAGTCACTCATTTTTGCCTAATTTATGGTTAAAATATTATCATTAACTCTACACCTACATTGATCTTATGATATTTTATATGAATATAAATACAAGGTAAAAGAATTAAATCCTTGCTCAGATGAATTATATTTTCAGGTGTTTCTGTAAAAAAGGTCGAAAAACAAAAGAAGTAACAATGGCAGCAATTACTTCTGAGAAAATCGTCACTCCTGGCAAAAGCCGAACACATCCGAAGAAGCTTGTTTTAGATGAATTCTACTAATCGGTTATACGTAAAAAATACGAATGAAATATTTACAAAAAAAAAATGTTTTATTTTACTAAAACCTGACAGGGAGATTTTTATTTTGCTTCTATAATTATTTTTGTCATTATTATCATACTCAGTCTTTATCAATCCACTACTGACCATAGGCCCTATAATTATTTAAATTTTTATTGTACTAGACTTGGTGGAAAATCATTACACTATAAATTGGCAACATTGAGTTATGAGACCGCAGCGCCGCGTCTATCGGACTTCTAAAGTGGCGATGACTATAGTTAAAAATTCAAATTTACAATTAGTTAATAAAGTGTGCCCCAAGTAGCCCAGGACCCTTAAATTCACCATGCACGCAGGGCTGGAGGCCATAAGGCCATCAACGTAGGCATCGTAGGGCCAAAACAGTCTATTTACTTTGCTCAGTTTAGCTTTGTAGTAATTTATGAATGACGCAGCTGTAATACACGTAAGTTTCAGAAAAGTGATATTAATTTAATGATCTCAAAATCAACATGAAAATGTAATAGTAGATTGGCTTTTGCAATAGGAATGTTAAAAAATAAAAACCAAAAAAGATAGGGCGGGACTACAACACTGCGTTGCGACATCGCGTCGTATCGATGAAATTACGTACCATAGTTATACGATGCGATTGTAAAATGTAGCACAAATTAACGCTAACCATCATTTAAGTTTCAAACGAACTGAAACAGACAGATTGCGGCATCGCATATTTCGACGATGCGTTATGCGATGTCGTTGATTTTTGCGTTTCGCACCGCAACATAGTGTTGTGACCTCGCTCGTAGTAAATTAAAAGGAGGCTACAAGTGTTATCAAATAGAAAGTAATGGTAGTATAATAAAAAGCATAATAATAAAATTACGCCATCTTTAAATTTTCTCTTAATTATTAATTACGCTAAATATCTTGATTTTTTTTTACATTTGTGATTTCTTAATGAAAATATCAATATCTGTTACAATATATTTGCATAATACAACACAAATTAATTGAAATATATTTCAATTGCTTATTGCTAGTACATTCCAACAACGTTCTTATACTTTTAAAATTATTAAGCTTTAATTTTTTTTATATTTCAAAAACGAAAAAAAATATATAATACTGTATCTACTTCAAGGCAAAAGCCCGGTTCTAACAAAATACTTAGGTTAAGATATTTTAAGAAAACAGGGCTTATAAACATTTTCATACGAATCAAATAGAATTTAGTTCTTCAAAATTGTACAATGTTTTGTATTCATATTTCATATAGATAATAATTTTACCCAAATTAGATAATAATCTGCTTAAACACGATATGCCTGACATACAAATAAATAAATGGCACATATAGCTATTCCAAAAATCATATCACAAAAATGCATGAATTTATTTAATCTGAACATAACAAGTACAAATGAATTGTTACCAAAGATATAAAGTTTATTAATTAGTTTGAGCAATTCAATAATAACTCATAATCGAAAATAATAACCTAGAAATATTATGTATTATTAGATGATATGTATCACTTATGATTATTTGCATATACAGGATTTTAGTTTACGTTTCTACTTACTTATATATAAAAAAAAAACATTCCAGAATACATAATTATTCCCTAAGAGGCATTATAATTGTAATCATTTGGTAATATTTTAAACTATAATGATTATAATTTGTAACAAATAACGATATATTAATAAACGATATTATACTGTTTGGCAGATGTTCTAAAAATATGTGTCTTTCAATATATTATTATTGTTTTTTAATTCTTTTCGATTTGTTGCTCTGTATCTGCATAATTTGTAGACAATTATTATTTAATAAATAATAAGTGTACACAATTATATTGCTTATTTGTTGCATTTTTTTAAATATATAAATTAAATCTCTAAAAACTTTAAGTGCCAAATGTTTACATTTCATGGCTTTTTTACACAGTTCTAAAATATAAAGTCTTAAGTGTCTCCATAGAAAATGCTCGCGCAATCACTTAGGATAACTTTATTATTTTTAAGGCCTTTATATTTACCTATAATATCGAAATCATAATATTTAATTATTATTATCATTTGTATGAACAGTTTTTACAGTGAATAATAATAAAAAAAAATTGTGCAGATGATCGCAAAAGGCAAAATTATTAGTATAAAGACAATACTGAAATATATATGTATATTTGATATGATTATATTGTGTAAAATCATAATAGATTATGATTAGAATTAAGAATGATTATTTTGCTTGTAACTTAGAATGATTACACTATAGAAACCTCGCGCCAATTTTCAATCACCACAATTGGAGCCATAAATGTCACCAAACACCGGGCCGAAACAGTATACCGAACGTGTGCTCCGAAAAAAAATGACGGTTGATACAGTTAAGTAAATTGTTTTACAGTGCCACAAAACATCTGAAAAACAAAAGAAGTGTAACAAAATTAACTTTTCCCAGGAAAGCTTTAAATAGAAACGATGGTTTCATTAAAATAAACATTCGCGTATAAGACCGTAACATAATCATACCTATACTTTACTACACATTATGTATTATTGCGAAAACAAATTCTTATCGGCGGCCGAATCATTCCCCGCTTTCAGGAAAACTGCACCTCCACTGGCATTACACAATGTGTGCGTGGCGCCGAGCGTAAACGAGTAATCGTCACCCCTTGAGTGAATCGATTTGGTGCTTCACTTTTGACAAAGGGCTCGTATGAAGACTTGTCTTTCTATATTGTAATTATTCTAAGGCTTGTAAGTATAAAAATGTGCAAAGCTTATAATATAAATGTGAATAGAGACAGACGTATACCTTTCTCTTCCTACATCTTATTACACGCTTTTTTTTTACTTCAGTTGTACTTGCCTGTTGTATTTCAAGATGTTACCTTCTTCTAGGAAATTGTTATATCACGCCAGATGTAAATAAATATCTAAACTAAGTTCATATTTTTTCCGAGTATTATACATTTGTATTACGGATGTCCCATGTACATCGTATATAGGTTTATTAATTAATAAAGAATTTACATACTGGGAAGTGTTTATTTTTCTATAATACATAGGTCAATTTTCGGCAGCCATAGACATATTTAAATTTTTAATGATTTTCCTATCTACAACTAACTATAAAAATAATATACACAAAATTTTCGCACAGCTTCTAAAATGGGGGCACTTGAAGACCCCGTTCGCACCAGCGCTTTTTTATCGTTAGGTAAAAAAAAATCGGTAAATTAAAACAAATTGACACCCATGTATCTCTTCATTTTTAAAACGCAACGCTTTTTTATTGAGCACTGTTGGACTTTCTTTTTTAAATCGGATCTAGCATGCTTACTCGCAACTCAAGCCGTCGTAGGGTTTTATCGTGACGGTTTTAAAAGCGGTCGTGCGAACGGGGGCTTAAATTGGCTTTGGTAGTATTAAAAAAATATTTTGATTTCGCTCCAAATTGTAATAAATAAAATAAATGTAAACATCAGAAGATTTAATCCTGATCAATAAATGTTATGATGATGATTTTTTTTAACATTGTCAATAAAATTCTGCACACTGCAATCTTTTTGACTAACTAATTCTGTTACTCTTTATAATCCATGACAGTTGAAATAAAATTTCTTAATGTCATCTTTAATATGTGATCATGTTAATATGCAATTCGATTAATTCTTCTCGTTTATTTCTGAATTATTAGTCTAAAAATGCCTAACCGTCGACGCTCAAGTACTACCTCTCTTGTCGCAGCAAGACGTCTCAGTGTCCAACAAGTAGCTGAACTCAAAGAAGAAAGTCATACAGGTGATCATTTTCTGAGTCCAGCACAGTTGGAAGTCGTCTACCGTACAAGCATTACCAATGGTCTCAGTGAAAGCCTAGCTCAAGAACTCCTTGAACGAAACGGTCCCAACTCTCTCAAGAAACTCAAAGGGAACAGCTATTGGAAGATATTTCGACGAAATCTATTCGGTTGGTTCCAATGTGTTCTCTGGGTTGGAGCAATACTGAACTTCTTAGGGTATTTTTTCTCTCGGTACGTTGATGATCACGATACCGGCCACTCAAGTAAAGATTACTTATATTTGGGAATCGTTATAACAGCTACTATAGTTGGTACTGGACTATTTGCATTCTACCAGGAGGCAAAAAACATGGCCGTCATGAGCGGCTTCGAAAAAATGATTCCCCCTAATGCAACAGTCATTCGTGATGGAATTAGAAAAAGTATTCCGAATAGTGATGTCGTTTTGGGAGATATAGTAGAGATGGCTGGGGGAGAGGTAGTCCCTGCTGATGTGAGAATTTTGAGTTGTTTCAATTTCAAAACTGACATGTCGTCCCTAACGGGTGAATCGGAACTTGTTAAACACAGACCAGAATGTACGAACGCAAACCCATTGGAATCTAAGAACATGGCTTATTTCGGATGTCCTATAAACGAAGGTTCGGCAAAGGGAGTTGTTATTGCCACAGGAGAAATGACTCAAATGGGGAAGATTGCTGGATTGGTGACGGGCCTTGAAAAGGAAGCTACGCCTATTGCAAAAGAAATCACTCATTTCATAAAACTTATTTGTGGCGTAGCGTTTACATTTGGAATCGTATTTTTCTTGATGGTGTACTTTTTACAGGGCAGTTGGATAGCAGCTCTACAATACATGCTGGGTATTATACTGGCGAATGTTCCCGAAGGGCTCATAGTTACTTTGACCGTTTGTATGACGTTGTCAGCTAACAATTTAAAACGGAAAAATTGCCTTGCGAAAACTTTGCAAGCTGTCGAAACGTTGGGATCCACGTCCTGTATATGTTCAGACAAAACTGGAACTTTAACGGACAACCAGATGAACGTGGCTCATTTGTTCACCAACTTTACGATTTATGATAAAAATGACCATTCTGATGTGTCTCAGCCTGGCTATGCTGCTTTAAGTTTAGCGGCTTCATTAAATTTACGTGCGGTATTCGCTCATGATTCTCTTGAAGAGCCGATAGAGAAGAGAAAGATAATAGGAGATGCCTCGGAATCTGCGATATTACGATATATGGAGATCAATCGGTCAGCTACACAGACACGGGAACTCAACGTGAAGGTTGCAGAAATACCATTCAGTTCAGTATATAAATATCAAATAACCATACATAAAATGCATGCGACGAATAGTTATTATTTAATTATGAAAGGTGCTCCAGAAATCGTAGCAGACTACTGCACTAAAGTCCTCACTGATGATGGAGACATTGATCTGACTTTTGAGGTGAAGAAAGAATTGAGAGCTAGTTTCATTAAAATAGCTAATATGGGCGAACGCTTGATAGGATATTGTGACTATCATTTGCCTTTAGATACTTATCCTCTGGGCTATCATTTTGATACACAAGAAAAAAACTTTCCAATTGAAAACTTAAGATTCGTTGGAGCAATATCAATGATAGATCCTCCTCGGAAAGATATTGAAAAGTCGATTGCATTGTGTCGTCAAGCGGGAATACGGGTTATAATGGTAACCGGAGACCATCCAGTAACAGCACTGGCTATATCCAGAAAGTGTGGCACCATTACTCACCCGACCGCATATGATTACGCTTTTGAAAATCACATTGAGGTATCTGATGTTCCAGCACACGTGAAGAGCCTTTTAAAAGCGGCTGTCATTACTGGCGATGATTTACGAAAGATGACTGCCCATGATTTGAAAGCGGTTGTTAAGAAATACAGTGAGATTACGTTCGCAAGGACAAGTCCTCAGCAGAAGCTTCTTATTGTAGAAACATATCAAGCGCTCCAGCACGTTGTAGCGGTAACTGGCGACGGAGTGAACGACTCTCCGGCGTTAAAAAAAGCGGACATTGGAATCGCCATGGGCATCACTGGTACTGAAGTTTCAAAGCAAGCGGCTGATATGATTCTTCTAGACGATAATTTTGCATCAATAGTTTTAGGTATAAAAGAGGGACGTCGAATTTTCGATAATTTGAAAAAAACAATTGCTTACACCCTCACCTCAAATACGCCAGAAATGCTGCCTTTCGTAATATACGCGTGCTTAGGAATGCCTTTGCCGATGACATTGATTTTAATATTGGTAATAAACGTTGGGACAGATTTACTGCCCGCCATGAGCTTGGCATATGAGACATCTGAACAAGATATCATGTCTATTCCTCCAAGAAAGCCGACCGATCACCTCGTCAATAGAGTTCTCATATACATGGCGTACTTTCAAGTTGGGATGATTCAGTTCTTTGCTGGTATGTATGCGTACTTTGTTGTGTTTGCTCAAAGCGGATTCTTTCCCTCTAGTTTGATGTATATACGAAACGAGTGGGAGAAACCGTCTCATAATGTAAAGGACACTTTAGGTCGCATGTGGTTGTACTTAGATCGGAAGAAAGTAGAAAAGAGGGCGCAAACTGCATACTTCGTTGCTGTATGTTGGACTCAGGTTTCCGACGTGATTATTTGTAAAACCCGACGTATTTCTTTGCTCAAAAAAGGAATGACCAATCACGTTATGAATGTAAGCATTGTGATCGACATTATCGCTGCTATATTAGTGACGTATGTTCCATTTTGTAACGAGATTTTCGGCACGGAACCAATAGAGTGGTATAATTTCTTTCTGTCTTTTCCATTTTTCGTATTAATGATAGTCGCTGATGAATTGAGAAGATTTATAATCAGGCGTGGCATTTCTAAATGGGTTGAAAAAGAAACCTATTACTAATACAAATGGTTACTAATATGCTACTAAACAGTTGTTTTTAAGTTTAATGTTTGATTGTTACAATATAATACTCCAGTTTTTGTTTGTATGTGTAGCATTTGCGATGACAATGTATTTGAACCCCATAAAGTTTAATATTATTAAAGGTTGATTGATAGAGACATGTTCTTTAATCTTTGAAGCGAATTTTGTATACTTTTACACCATTTTATACCATTTTTTAATGCCCACCTCAGAGTGAGCTTAGCAATTTCTACAAAATATTTAAAATTATTTTTTCTTATGAATTAGTTCATACGTATTTAACAATTTGTATGGTAATCCACAAAATCTAGGACACGCATCCCTCGTCACACAATGTCACACTTGGTCACACCCCTCCCCCTTGAGGTTTGACGTAATTAATGGGGGGTCCCATAACATATGAACATAAGTGATTTAACAACTGTTTAAATCTAATCTAAACGTACTTTTGTATAGATATTCGACAGCGGTCTATGTACGGACAGGGTACAATCCGGGTGATAGGATCGTGATTTTAATAATAATGTCGACAATCAATAAACTATATATAACTGTACCAAGTGTCCATGAACTGAGCAATGCAGCTGCGGCACATATTGTACTATCATAAGTTATATTATGAGTTTATGACACACATGAGCCCGTAAACCCGTAAAGCGTTCATGGTAACATTTTATATTTTCTGATATTGAAAATTGGAACACGTCATGACATCAGAATTTCATTATGGATATAATTTGAAAATTTTGCAGAAATTGTCTCCTTTATCTAAATATTATGTAATCTATGCTTACTACTTACGCTAATCTATAATTACGCTTTCAGGCGAAAGCGTAAGTAAATTACTCAACCGATTTTTTCAAAAACACCGCGACACATTTGTATACAAAATAATGCCTAAGTTGAAACTGACTGCAAACAGCGAACATAATTAGATCAGCAGTCATAAACTAGCAATATAATAGGGAGGTCATAAACTAGCAATATAATAGGAACTTAGAGCTACGCGGGACCTCCTTCCTCCTTACGGTTCGGTACGGTTACGTAAGGAAGACCGTGATGCTCTAAGGGAAAACATGAAAGGCCTTTCTTAAATGAAATTGAATTCGAATTTTCGAAGATTACTTCCTAAGTCCAACCACTAACTTATTAAAATATCAAGCGTAGCG
The DNA here is from genome assembly GCA_905333005.2 of Lycaena phlaeas. NCBI lineage: Eukaryota > Metazoa > Arthropoda > Insecta > Lepidoptera > Lycaenidae > Lycaena > Lycaena phlaeas. The sequence goes on from HG995175.1 coordinate 13,587,871, forward strand.
GGTGTCCATCATTATCCACCAAGTAAACCTTCCGTTTCCCCCTTTTTAAAATAATTCCTACCTTTTTCAACAAAAATAGTCACATTCCTACTTTCATAGGCTTCAAATTCCAATTCCACATGGCCTATGGTAAATTTTTGTGTCAATGGTAACTTATGGCTGTTGGTTATGACATATGAACTTGTGTCTAGGACCTAGGCGATAGGGAAGGGCGCGGTCCGCGGGCGGCGTGAAATGCGGCCTGCTTTACATTCACCACGTTAACCTAATGTGGCCTACATTCATAGTTGCTTAGTCTTGATTATATCGCAATTTATATTAATGACAATTATTTAGTGTTTCGAACGACCTTTAATTAATCGTATACCGAAAAACCATATCAACCCGTGTACGTTCAATCAGGCGAATATGGCCCTAGTATGGAGGATAGAGGTAAGGACTAAGGAGTAACGTCTCTGTGTATGAAAAGAGTCCGTCGAAAAACGTTAAATAAGGGTGGCGCCACAGTCGCAAAAGGGTAAACTTTTAAACGTGTGTGCGCCAAGAAATCACGCACACACACAGAAATATGTATACCAATACTTATACCCTTTTACTACAACAGCGCCATTGCGGAAGGTTTTTGAACTTTTATTTATAGCATACAGCTGGACACTTTTTAAACTAGTTCCCCATATGAGATGGTACTCTATATTGCCTCTACCCTCTATAGGCCCAAGCCATAGTTCACCGATGCGCTGATTCAACGTGGGTTGGTGAACTTCACAAACCTTCAAGCACTTTTTAATCTCATCAGGCAGGTTTCCTTATGATGTTTTCATTCAGGTGAGCAAATGGTCTCGTTTTCAGGGTGCACTTAGAAATTTAAAAAACCCATTTTAAAACATCACAGGGATCAGTATCGAACCGGGACTTTCGCGTTTAAGAGGCTGAGTCTATACCCACTGGACCATCGGCGCTCGTCTGGGATACCATACTTATAAAAAAACTAGGATTAAAGTAAAATAACATAAAAAAAGTAAAGTATCAACCCTTTATGTCCCACTACTGGGCACGGGTCTCCTCCTTGAAATCAGGCGAGGAGGGTAATGGGCCATAGTTCACCGATGCGCTGGCTCAATGCGGGTCGGTGAACTTCACATACCTTCAAAGACTTTTAATCTCATCAGGCATGCAGTTTCTTCAACGATGTTTTCCTTCACCGATGAGCGAGCAGTCTCGTATTTGGGGTGCACTTATAAATTTAGTAAAACTCATTTCCATGCACACACGTGTCAGATCGAACCCGGAACCTCTCGCATTAGAGGCCGAGTCCATCCACCACTGGACCATCGTCGCTCAAGACATGATTTAATTTAGGTTCAGTTTAGTTCATAAACCAATAAACTTTGTAAAGGTTAGTGCTTCAAAACCATTTAACGTAGAACACGCGTGACGCGGTCGGATACGCGAACAATTGCTTGTTTTTGGCTGAAACTAGATTTATTAATGAACATGGTAACCCTGTAATAACAAATGGCTGACATACTTACAAACACACACACACACACACATTCATAGTCTCAGGACCGTTGTTTTCACGGACACGCATGTATGGCATAGTCCATTATAAAAACAAGTTTCATTCCATGCAATACAACGCATTGTGAGTTATTTATGTGTAAATATCATAACTTATTACGTTTAGGGGCGACTTTTCTACCTATAGAGCTTAAATGCCATCAGACCTAAAGACCTTTCCATCCATGACGCAATACAGACATCTTCATCATACAAATTATTTCACTCTGTGGGATTCAAACACACGCCCGTGAAGTGTCCTGACCACTCGACCAGCCTGCCGTCAATTATCTTAATGCGTAATTCGTAAATGGCTCGACTAATTCAGCTAATATAATTTTTGGTCCTCCAAGCCCACGGAAGGTTCTTGTTAAAAATAGCACGAAAATATTAAATGGCCAAAACGGTGTCCGCGAATGAAGTATCTCTAGGTAACTAGTTACTAATATAATTTGAGGAAGAAAAGTTACTTACATTTTTCTATTACACATGAAAGCTTTGATAGATGCGACATATTAAAATGATCATAGTTCTGATGAAGACTGTATCAACAGACAAGTGGAAAGATATATTTCATTATAAATGAGTTTTTTTTTATTAATCTAGATAATTTGAGATCTTGTACTCCGGAGACATGTTTCGTTATACGCTGGCTCGTATCAGTATGTTCATGAGATCAAATATAGCGCAAGTTACACCACACATACATTATTTATGGAGGCGGAGAACGCCGCCCGATCTAGATGATAATTTTATTAAATATAAGGATATGTACCAATAAATTGGACAAGTTACTAACTGAGCAGATATGAGGCTTAATAATAAATACAGTCGAACCAATTTAAACTATATGAATGTGGCGCACGGCAAACCTATTGCGTTTTCTCATTTTAAATGTCGAATGTGTTCGGTACTTCTGATAATAATATAGAGAGGCAAGCGAATGTTAATTTCATACATATATTTCTATTCTTTTTAATAACCGTAAAAGCCACTTGTCTGAAGGGGTTCAGGTGCAGACAGGGCCGGATATCAACTAATCGCCGCTCCTGGGCACCGGAATAAAATGCCGCCCCATTGGGGGAGAAGGGGGTAAGGTGGGCAAAAGGATGGTAAGGTGGACGTAGACTGTAAGCCCAGACTACAGGTTTTTTTTTTACTTTCCTTTGCCGCCCTAGGCACTAGCCCCGACTACCCCTAATGTAAATCCACCGCTGGGTGCAGAGGCGAACCATTAGCGACTCCGACGACGACGAAGCTCATTGAACAGAGGAAGCGGCCTATCTTCTCCTATTTCGGTAAAGTTTGTTAGTTTGCAGGTTTTACTCTGTTAGACACAGCGGTCTTATTTCAGATAAAACATTGCTGCATAGAGACGGCACGGCACAGGCGTTTCGTCGAGAAATAAGAAAATAGCATGGACTGCTTCAGTTTTATTGGGGCAAACTAACAGTTGGTACAGGGCAAACTAACAGTCAGTCCACTTGGTGTCAAGTAATCAGCGTCATACACTGCTGCAAATGCCATAAAAATCTAGTTGATGAAGCATTTTATGAAAGTCTGTGTGATGAAATGCCTCCCTCTAGAAAGGTGTCAGATGTCGATTACCAGTGGATCACTGAGGTGGTGGGAGGTGGAGGAGGAGTGTTCCTGTGGCTTCTCCAGCGTTAGCAAAAAAAAAAAAAATATTTTTCTTAAATGTGTACAAAGTTTCATGATGATTGTTGAGTACTTTTCGCGTGAAAGAGTAACAAACATCACAACTTTCACATCATACTAATATTATAATTGCGAATGTTTGTATGTATGGATGTTGTTACTTTTTAACTAAAACATAATATAACAAGAATGACACATAGGGCATATAAAGATACTAGCGGACCCCACAGACGTTGTCCTTTAGATACGAATCGATAGTGGCAGTACAGATCAATAACCTAGATACCGACTGCAGCGCCATCTGCCGGTCTGATTTGTGAATCTAAACCATCCTCGAATCTACTTGAACACACACAAAGAAAATCACTCAAATCGGTCCAGTCGTTTAGGAGGAGTTCAGTCACATACACACGCACACAAGAAATATATATATATTAAGATTGTATGAATGGTCCCATCCTGCGCAGACGATGTCTTCTACTCAATTAATATAATAACCTTCTACTAAGTCTTTGGCAGGCATACTTAAAAATTATATTGATATTTTAAGCTACTTAATATAATAAGGTCTGTCCGTATGTCATTAAGTGATTAGGTGAATTTGGACCGAGAGCTGTCCAAACGTCCTTACAAGGCGGCCGACACATTTGCGACCGTTTTTATAATACACATAAAACATTATACCAACTACATATTTTGTACAAAGTACATAATTTATTCATATTACTAATGACCACAGATTTTAGATCGGTCAAGTGTGAATCGGACACGCCAACAAATAATTTTTGAAATCGACTGTAAAAGTAACCTAAAAGAAAGTTGTAAAATTTTGTTTTTTAATTCTAGATGGTATGTATAACTATAAAAAATGATGGTGGTAGTGGTCGTCGTGCTGTTCATTCATTTATCATGTTTTTCTTGTCGAGGACCGCGAAACAAAATGTCAAAATCGAAATAAAAAATAAAAAATGGTGAAATAAAAAAAAACTAAATTATTGCGTTTCTTTAATCTTTGTGCCTACAAATGGCCTACATCTTATATTCATCTTATTTCTTTACTAACATACCAACAATATTTTAGTGTACCTTTTAAATTATATTTCTTTTCTTAATTTTTTGTTGTACCGAAATTCTATAACAGATTTTGTCTAAAGTATGTGTAGAGCCTTGCTTATTTTAGGCAGCTCCTTTTTAATAAGACGTGGCAACGCCTAGAAGAGAAGAGTTTGTTTGTTTGAAGGCGCTAATCTGTGGTTCCAGCAGTCGATCCTTTTTTGGTTTTCACAATGCAATGATTGACTACGTATACATCCATTTGAGATATTCGTTTTTTATTTAAAGCGGGTGAAAACAACGAGTAAGGCGCTAGTTGATACATAACTGATTGTCCTGCCTTAGTAAATTATAACAAAGATGCTTTACGGAAGATAGTAGCAGGATTGTAATACCCATACGGACAGGCGTGTCGTATAATGTCCATGACTTAGTTATGACTTAGCACTTATACTTAATGACTAAGGTACCCCTAAATCCATACATTAAGTGTGTGGCGGAACCACGTATCCTTGGTTGAGTAATCTGTATCAAGGGTCCACTCGCTGCCTTTATATAGCCGGCCCGCGTGAAGCCTGTACCTGTTCCGCGACCAGCGCACGCCAGACATGTATACTAAGGTAAGCTCTCGGACTAGATTTCGTTTAACAACTAAAACATTACGTTTAATAATTAATTAATATTGAAGAAAGTGTTTTTCTATTAATATTACAAGATATCCGAGAGTTTTAAAGATATATAGGTATTTAGTTAATTTTATCCATAGTTATGTGCAACAGCTATTAACTAGGCCCCTTTTAACCTATAGGGGGCTGTGGGCACAAGGGTAATAAAGCCCCGATATTTGTATCTAATAATTTAAACATCTAAGGCTTCAATTTTGGACTATAAGAGTAACCATAGTAATTGGGACACTACTAAGTGTTATAATTAGCAATCATTGTTTAACTTGCTAAAATTATCACTAGATTATATTCTGGTATAAATACGGAGGCCCCATGGATAGCGGGGCCTTGGGTAGTTGCCCAGACTGTCCAGTAGGCAAGACGGCCCTGGCTATTAATGGTGTTAAAAAATAGTACCATTTTTTTCTCGCCTGGATTATCATATATATGTATTTCAAATAGCTTTTTACTTCAAGCTTCAGCCTTGTCAGCCTTATTAGCGTCAAGCGCCCTATGTTCAGTCTTATCGCGTGTAATTTTGATGAAAATGACTGGAATGCTGTGCCAGCAAACTGCCTCTACTATAATTCCTTTTATCTTCGCTTTCTTTTTTTTTAAATCATGAAATGTTATAAATTTGTCGCAGCTATTGATCCTGTGCTGCGCGTGCGCGGTGGGCACGGCCGCGCCCGGCATCTACGACAGCATCGGCTACGCTGACCACGGTTTCGCCGCGCCGGTGGCGTACGCCGCTCCCGTCGCGCACGCAGCGCCCGTGGCGTACGCGGCGCCCGTCATCAAGGCCGTCGCTGCACCGGTAAGAGAAGCAAGAGGTAGTCAATGGGAAAAACATGGGAGCATTGTATGTGATGAGCTCAGCTAACTCAGCAGTGGTATTCTGTAAGAAACGCAACGCTGTGGTAGCGCTGTGAAATGAACTTGGTATTCAGTAACGGCGGTTTTCAATATCCTACCTATCTTAGAATTTTCTTATCTGTCTTGAGATTTTGACAGATTTTCTAAGAAAATGTGTCAAAATTTCAAGATGGATAGGAAAATATTAAGATAGATAGGATATTGAAAACCGCCGTTAGCTTGGTAAACCATATCAAACACCATAGCGCCGTCAAAGCTGTGTGCACCGCGACGAGCTCGTCGCGGTGCACAGCCTAGAAAATGACTCTTACAGAATAGCACTGCAGCTTACTAATTTTATTTTAAAGCCGCGACTGAGTCTTCATTGAGCTGTCCTGCGGAGTACCCTATTGATAGTGGGATAAATCATATTATGACCTTTGTTCTAGTAATTATGATTATTGAGCTGTTTTATTTGCCGGACTCTCAAGTCCGATTCCCGTCATCCATTCAAGTCAATCTGAGTAAATTGCGCCCGTATTCCTTACCTGTAAAAATGCAAACTTTCTATTGGTAATGTCTCTATCATATGCTTCCCTACAGTGGCGTAACTACAGGGTGGCAAGTCGGCAAAATGCCACGGGCCCCCAGCTGAAAGGGGCCCCCGGTCGGAGGAGAATTCCAACTCCCAACATTTATTATTACACATTTAGTAAAAAAAAACTGTGTCTTTCCTAACATCCGATGAATTTGCCATGGGTCCCGAACGGCATAGTTACGCCACTGCTTCCCTAATACATCGCTATCAAACAACTGTTAATTTGCCTTATCCACTTCTTGTATATATTCTACTCTTTATATTATGTTCATACCAGGTCGTGCACGCAGAGCCCGTAGACCCCAACCCTGCGTACAGCTACTCGTACGGCGTAGCGGACCCCTCCACTGGGGACCACAAAGACGCCTCCGAGACGCTCCAGAACGGCGTCGTCCACGGCTCCTACAGCCTCGTGGAGCCCGACGGTCACCTGAGGAAGGTCACCTACACCGCTGATAAGGTCCACGGCTTCAACGCCGTGGTCGAGAGGACAGGCAACGCTCACGCGGTAAGAGCTTTTCTAAAAACGGCAAATAAAAAACGCTATCAACGGTGGTTGACTCAATTGACGTTTAAAAAAAATACTTTAGTGGTAAAAAACATTGACTTTGACTTTGAATTTATGATCACAATAAGAAAAAATTTTATTCTACTTTGTTGGCATGTGTCCTATGTTTTTTTAGCGCAGGTGGTTATTTGGACATAATCTTCGAATGTCTTCAAAAAAGACTCCTTGTTGTTATGTGATATAAACATACACAGAGGGTTGCGCTAAGCATACCAACCAGTAATCAAAGTTCATACGATATGAGGCCGACGCTATAATGAAATAACCAAAATTACAGTTTAAACACAATTTTACTAATACTATTTTAGGGGCAAAATGGTGTAGCCTAAGCAGAACATACAGTAAAAAGCCAGTTCGCTGAGTACTCAAATGCCTTCTAGAATTGTATGTGATTGAAGAATAGTTTATTTCAAGGCTCTTATTACCAACTCAATCACAAATGGTCTTCCACTCTTTTCCAGGCGCCTGTGGCAGTTGCCCACGCTCCTGTCGCGATTGGCCACGCACCCATCGTGGCACCAGCACCCGTCGCGGTGGCGGCTCCAGTCGCCAAGCTCACCCTCCCCGCGATCGGCCACCCCTGGCGCTAGTCACACCCTGACATGCTGTACTGATGACGAGGAATCGAAACCTTTAGAGGAATGTCAGACGCCACTGGGTTTTACCAGATAAGCTTCTGGCTTTTTCTTCGGGTTTGATAAGGTTTAAGGATTTGCTTTTTTTACCGGATGGTGAAGAATAATTTAGGGATGATTATTTATGGTGCTGTTGTGTCTTCCTCGTCATCTGTGCAGGCGACTCGCATGTGTATATTGAAACTCCTATTATTAATTTATTTAGTTCTGCTTTGACTGTTGCCTCGGACTTGATCTTAACGCGTTGTATAATGTAAATATAATGTTTAGTTTATAAATAAATATTTTTGCGAAATATTGTCGTTTTTTTTAACTTGTTCTTTAACCAATCTTAGAGAAATGTAGAAAAATAACGAACACTTCTAGAATTATAGAATAGATGTTGATTCAGTTTATTACTCTATGGGTAGATTGCTAAGGGTTGATTGATTGATGATCTCGTAACAGTGTAGAGTTTCGTATTATACAATTAAATTGTATAAATTTTTTTGGATACGTAGATCTTTACCGTCATTAACTATCAATTGATTATAAGAAAATAAGTTCCCTGAATACAATAACAATAAGCGTATGCACGCAAAAAATAAAGGAAAAAATATTTTCGAAAGGTCTAGACTTTAAGGTCTGATGGCATTTAATCTCATTATATTATATCGGCTATTTTTATAAATCATAATGAAAATGTTAATCGTATTTTTTTAATTGACTTAGTAATTATAGTTCTTTTACTTTTTTTACTAAATTACTAAATGTAATAAATATAAGCAGATCGGGATGCCTGTAAAGGGCACTAAAATATATTATAAAATCCCACATATTTTTGGCTATAAATATGGAAAAACTTTTTCAACAATCATAAAACAACACAATTACGAAATAATATAGATTACACAGGTAAGAATTCGAAAAAATTAAGGCTTTGCAAGAAATGTTTGAAATGAAACATTTCTTGCATAGCACAGTAGCACAAGAACAAAGCAATGAAATTTATTTCATATGATTGTTTCCACTTCAATCCACCGAGGCGGTGTATACTTCATCCTAGCCGAGCCGCTACGCATTTCTTAGAGACTACAATGACGAAGCACGTGCGTAGACGCTCGGTGCGTCGCGCGCGTCGCGCTGAAGCCACGCCTTTACGGTATTAGAGCTTTTGTGATTCAATGTCTTATATTAAAACGATAGTTGATTATTCGCATAATAATGAATTTGTTGTAAGCTACTTTACTAAAGTAATTCAGAATTTAATATACATATTCAATTTGTTAGCCAAATAAGCCTACGAGTACGCGTTTTTAACATGGAATAAATTAATTAATTACACACAGGTAAAGCCTTAGTTATAGTTTTGAATGTCTAAATGAAGCAATGAGTGACTAACAGGTGTCCGCGGCTTTGGCGGATTTGGCGGAATCAAGAAAGGTGTACTCATAAATCTAGAAACTCCTTTTATGGAATGATCTAGCTCCATAAGTTGTGACCCAAAACAAGAAGCGATTAAAATCTTTACATGATTCGAATGTTTATGGCATAATCGTTTCATTAAAACATTCTTCACAGCGTGTTTATAAGTTTATATATATTATATTAAATAACTATTGTAAGTTAACCAAATCAATTGATGCAAAAAAATGGAAGAGTAGGTAATTGAAGACCATTGAATTTTGAATTAAAGAACTTCTTTCATACAAAAACTTAGTTGCTAAATTTCTTTATTTTGTAGGCAAATTGTGTGGGCACGACCGGGGTAAATTTATGGCTTGGCTGTCGCGTTTCGTCCGGCTCGTAAGTTTATGGTGGGCTATTGGGAGGATAGGGAACAGGAGGGCAACGCATCTGCATAACCTCTGGTAATGAGGATGTTAATGGGCGTCGATAGTAGATAAAGGCTTCGACCGTTCATTTGCCCTCCTATGCCATAAAAAAAATGCACAGTCTAGCAATGATAAACATACGCTTCACAAATCAGAGACAAAACCATCATCATCTGCCTAGCCTTTTCCCAACTATATTTTGGGGTCGGTTTCCAGTCTAACCGGATTCAGCTGAATACCAGTATTTTATATGGAGCGACTGCTATCGGACCTCCACAACCCAGTAACTGGGTGATACGGTACCCCGCGGTTAGACTGGTTGTCAGATTCTCGGGCTTCTGACGACCCGTAACTACTGTCAGAGATCCACGAATGACAGCCGGGATCAACGGCATAACGTGCTTTCCGAGGCACGGAGGAGTCTCGGTGTGTAAAGATGGTCACCCATCTACGGGCCAACCTCGGGCAAGCATTGCTTAACCTGGTTGAACGATCCCCGCGGCTGTTACCACTAAGCCACGAGCTCCTCTCAGAGATAAAAACATATGAATATAATATTTATAAACAAAAAAAAAATTGCAATATTAGGTACTAATAAATTAGCGGTAATTAATATGGATGTCTTACAGGGATGTGCGCGAGCATACTTTACATACATTGAAATGTATCCGAGCGAAATATTTCTCGGAGGAAAACCATATGCAGTTGGCTTCATTAAGGCGAATGTTAGGAGCAAATATCTGGGGTAACGCAACATGTCGGATGCTTGCGAAATATTGTGCTAGTGTGCTAGTAAACTTGATTAAACTATGTTTATAGTACCGTATTTTAAATACTAGTATTTTATATTTTATTAAGACCTAGGTTTAGTTAGATTTCCTTGTGATCCATTTTTAATTAACAAGATTTTGTTTGTTTTACTCAAGTTTTGTATTTGAATGAGTGCAGTCGAAAATAGTAATTAAGGCTTTAGATTTGAGCATTACATTTGAGCTACCGTATGGACAATAACACATAAATACTTATGCCAAAAACTGCATATTCTTCTTTACTTATTTAAAAATGTAGTTGCTTTTGCTGTCTGTTTGCTTAGATCTTAAAACTACCCAATAGATATGGATGCAGCTTCAGCAATAGACAGTGATTAATGGGGAAGATCTAATATATAAAATTCTCGTGTCACAATGTTCGTTCCCTTACTCCTCCGAAACGGCTAGGCCGATTTTTATAAAATTTTGTGTGCATATCAGGTAAAATTTTTTGTTTTTAATTTTTTACTATACAGCATACAGCCCTAAATTATTTTCACCCCTCTACGATCAACCCCTATTTTTAAATGCAATATTAGTACTTTTGGCAGAACGAAGTATGTCAGGGCAGCTAGTTGTTATATATACATAGGTAAAATAAAACAGAAAAGGCGAAAAATAAATTTTCGTTTGCTTAGATCGCAAACTTTCACTTATTATTTATTATTTCCGTCTTAAATCTAGAGCATGAAGTCAAATATTTTTCTTTTTAATTAAGTACAAAACTTCGTCCCGCGCTCATGATTGAAGGTAACTAAATAAGATATCATTGACTCAGCTCCAACAATAAGGTTCTTGTTTGAGATTTCAAAGTTCTATATTGGAATTCTGTTTTGTTGCGCCCACTTGGCTATCGGGCGTGATATGTGTTCAGCTCTAGCGTGGGGTCGCGGACCGCGGAGGAGTGCGAGCGCGTCGCGAAGATCAGCGGCAGCGGGTCCCCCTCTCTCCAAACCCCCCGATCGGTCCGACCCCCCTTGTCGTTCAGCAGCTGCCGCCTGCGCACATCCGCACACCGCGCCGCGCAAACCCTCCCACATTTCTGGCCCCCCATCCAATCTGTAACGTTAAGTCAATTCAAGCCTTAATAATATGAACAATTCAAATAAATTGTATATAAACTATATAGATATGCACATGCGTCTATAATTCTATAAGTTATAGATATAAGTAAGTCTATAATTATTGGCATAGTTTAAGAATTTGTGTAAGATTTTGAGCCAGCAATATGGCATACATATTTATATTACGTATGATTCAGCTGTACATGTGTATATCACTGAACTCCTTCTTAGCGGCTGGACCGATTTTAATAAAAAAAATTGTGTGTATTCAAATGGATTTGAGAATAGTTTAGATTCACCAAGATGTCCTGTATATGACAACGTGGGGCGGACCCGCTAGTATGATATGAATAATAACATCTAATTGCTTAAAATGCATTGGTCATCTTCAACTTTAGTGAAATATGTTGTACTAGCACCGTCCCGAAGCTAGAATATTTCCTACTCCTCCTGAATTCTTCTGATCGATTTCGTTGCCCAAGGTAGTGTTTAACGTATCCCCCGGGCTCCCGGAGATCGTATCAAAAGGTCATTTAGTGATTACCGCTGTCGATCCTGGCTATACAGGAGTTGCAGCGGTGGGAACGAGTGGTGGGCCAAGCCCGATAGCACCGTCCCGCGGTGTTACTCGCGTACTTCATGTGTTATTCTGATGTAAGCGATATTATTGTAAAGTTTCATATAAATCCATTTAGTAGTTTTTGCGTGATAGAGTAACAAGCACCATGTATTTCATGCAATTTTCGCGTTTCTAATATTAGTAGGATTTAAGTTGAGCTGATTTGATACCACGACGCAAAACAGAGTTAGGTATTGTTTTGGTACCTTACCTGTCTAGCATATGAAAAGCTTTAGCAGCTACTAGAAACTGGCCCATCCTGTAACTGTCGTTGGCCACTAGCTGTAGGAGAGCGAAGCTGTCTGGAGTACCAGCTGACTGCAACAAGACGTCCTTTTTTTGGAATGGACCTACGCTGTTGGCCTATAAGCTTAGTTACTTTTAGCGTTGTTTATTGTTGATGTGAATATAATACCTACTGCTGACTGTTTTAAATTCGTGAAGTAGATATCTAAAGCCGGAATCGCACGTTTGTGGCTGGCCGCAAGCTTCAAGTCTCCACAAGACACAAGCATGTGGACGCCTCGCAAGCGCTTGCGGAAAATTCTCTTTGGTTCCCTTTGGCTTATGCACAATACCGACACTCGTCGGGTCGGCCACAAACCTTTGCAAGCCTACGCAAGCCAAGACAAACTCTGTATCCGCACGTTTGAATTTGTGAAGGCTGGCCAAGCCTTGGCAAACGTGCGGTTCCGGCTTAACAACATAAAGAGAAGAGAGGAGATAGATGTATTAAATATGATTTTATATTATATTATTAAGACGAGGCAGCCGATTCACGTAGTCAACTTACTTTGCTTACATGAGCGAAAGGCAGGGTGCCTTTCGCTCATGTACTAAAAATTCTAATGCTTAATCTTAATATCACGACTCATAAAAGCATGTCGTTGCGTGATTTACTCTCTATTGCAGTATACAGTAGCTCCTGTATTCAATACTTTGCCAAATTCTTATTCGTCTCTCTCCAGTCACCAAACCTTAACGCATATCTCCCACGCGAGCTGCGCCTCCTTGTTCATGACGTGGCAGCGGCACAGGCATGCCAGGTACGTGAACGAGCTGGTCACGCTCTCGTCCTGGATCGTCAGCAGACACTCCTCCGCCTCCCGGTACAGACCAGTCGCCACTTTAGCCTGGAAGACATATTTGATTTCATGGCGGTGCTACGTTCTTGGATTGAATTTCAAAAACGTTCCTTAAAGGTACGCACGCACGCATCCATTAGCCCGCGCCGGACGCACCAAACGCAGTAGGGCTATTATGTAAGCTTGTTTTCAAATATCAAAAGCGGAATCCGCGGTAATATGACGAATTTGATGGATATGTATTCTTTAAAACTCGACTCTCTTCCCATATCAATAAAGATCATTTTCGAAGTGATGTAATGTGAGCTCTATCACTTAGGTGAAGCTCGATATTGAAATAGTTTCTCACAGAATAGCCCTACAGGGCACGCTACAGCTTTTAGTTTGTTTGTACAGAAAGTGACACGTGCTACTCTTGCGATCCATGCGATGCGGATCATACTTGTGTGACTTTCTATACAAAGCAAACTAAAATCCGTTGCGTGTCGTGCGAACAATGCGAGCAAATAGACGCATACCTTTATAGAAGTCTTTATCGAGCAGTCTAAGGGATTAAAATGGAGCCAATGACGAAAGAATCAAAAGCTTATATTAATAATCGACGACTAAAGTTTATTAAGGAATGTTAAATAATGAATAATAAGGTATTAACTTGTGCATAATTAAAGTTGAACGTATCGTCGTTCACGAAGAAGCTCTTGATGGAGTTGAGGTAGACAAGGACCTCCTCAAACTGGCCGGCGAGGAAGTAGGAGGAGGCCATGCACTGGCGGCCGGGGATGGTGTCGCACTCCGACGCCGAGCTGCCCACCAGGTGGAAACTCTGCTGCGCCACCTTCATCTGCTCATCCTGTACAAAATTTGGATCATTCGTAACAGGCAATATGAACTAACAGCGAAGAATAAGATGAAATAATTAAAGAGAATAATGAACAGCTTTAAGTATTATTTGATTTTGATATACATATTATGCTTGCTTCTTATGCAGTTGCTGAGTAAAACTCGACACAACCCGGACAAACGTGTTAGTGCTGATGAATTCTTCTCCAGATTTACCCGTGTCCAATGTATTATTACAAAGGATACATACATCTCCCGTCTCATTGTAGAGGCGAACAGCAACCACGGCTCTCAGTATGTAATGCAGTGGCGAGGTTGGTTGCAGTGGTTCCAGTAGAGCTCGAGCCTCCAGCGGTTCCCGGTGTCGCAGCTTGTAGCCCGCTAGGTTCAGTCTCGCCTCGGGTACCACGTCCACTAGTTCTGGAAGCACCTGTAAAAACAATTTCATGGAAGGTTCTTTCTCCTAATAATTCTTCAAAGTTCTGTAAAATGTGTTCACATTCTTCCAAACTCTATCAAACTCTTTTCCTTTTACCAATTTTGCAATAACACGAAAGAGTTGCAAATTACATTCTACTTATAGTTTACTGGAAAGCATTCTAGAAAGAAACCGCGTCAACGCAAGAGATCTACCTAATAGTTATTAAAGTACTACTACTATTACATATTTATTAAGATGAGAAAACTAAGGATCTCTATTGTTTGCGATAAATAAATTATAAATAAGTTTCATTACTCACCTTCAAAGCGCCTTCGCCATTTTTAAACACAACTAAATTGTGTTTGACAAGATCTTGTCCAAAAGTGTGCTGGTCTGATGCGATTTGTTTCAGTTCGCTTTCAGCAGACTTTCCATTGTACAATCTGAAAATATTAAAAAAAATATAATGATAATAATAGTTCATTCAATTCAATTATGATCAACCTTAAAGTATGTCTCATTATTCTAAACACAATTCTTCACATACATAGAAACATTTAGGTTCAACGATTTTTAACAACCGTTCAAAACAACCATTACTTAATTCATCATCCTCATCGCAGACCGCTCTGCAAAAGCAGAATAAGGCATCATTAAATGACCAACTAAAACATATTATTTTTTCACTCAGTATCAGTTTAAAGAACATTTATTAAAAAAATAGTCATACTTAAACAAATTGCAGGCCTTTAGATTTCCGGCGATAGTGGAGGTGGGGTGTTGCGCGAGATACACGCCCAGCACTTCCTGAGACACGTCGTAGTAGTCCAGCTTGTAGTAGCACAACGCCACGTACACGTTAAGGGCCATAAACGTGCTAAAATGAAACATAAAAAGGAGTAGGTACAAAACAAACAATCATAAAAATGTCAATAACCATAAATATGTCCCAAAACACTATTTACTCTACTTAAAAACTCTACATAATAAACTCTATGTCTGTATGTTTATTAAGGAACTTTCTTGTGACATTATTAATATTCTATTAGATCAAGATAATTAGGCGCATAACAGGAGACGCCAAAACCCCGCCGCGGTCGTTCTGCGATATCGCTATAATTGTCGCGGTAGAGTAGTACCTACGTGTACCGTAGACGCTTCGTCAGCGCTATTAATTATTATACATGCAAAATTTACTTTTGATTATTTTTTATGATTCTGATAATTCAAACTATTAACGAATTGCGATTGTAAGCTTATTTGATGTATATATTTTTTCTGTGTTTATAATTCTATCTATAAAATTGTACGCTTAAATATCCATATATTTATTAATAATTGAATTACTAGCTACAAGTTATCTATTAGGTCTCGAATATAAATAAATGATTTTATACTCTATACTACTTCAAAAACGACTATATAACAGGTATAAAATAATGGAATGTACCCAGGCACGTGAGCCAAAACCTTTATCCAGTTCAAATCGTCGTTGTCATATCGTTTGTAGCTGAAAGTAATTCATAATATAGCATTCTATAATATTATGTATTTGATTGACTAATAATGGCGTGCCATGGTTAGACTACTTTTTGAAGTAAAAGCTTTTTTAGCTGCGTTGAGCACTTTTTGGTAGGGAAAACGGTTATAGATTCGCGTCACCGACATGCTAATGTGAAACTATATGATTAAAATTATTTATTAGTACTAAAATTTAAAATTTCATAACATTGTGTTCATAATTCCAAAATATATATTACTTCAGTCGGCAGTTCTTATAGCTCCCAGTTTTCTTTTTTGACCCAGGCAAATCCTTTATGATTGTAGCCAAATGGGTAGACATGGGTAGTCATGCCACAAACGACAGTGAAAACTATCGATAAAAATGGCTCAAGGTACGTCAAAGTATACCTACACAGTAGTCACTATGCAACAAAAATATATTGTAAATATACATGGCTGCGTCGGCGCAAGTGCAAGACATAGACATAAGACTTATTAATTTGACAGCTATCATTATAAACTGTATAAAATATTACACTATAGGAAATACTACCGCCTGTCCAACAGCAGCTTCTTATATACGTCTATGGCCTCCTGATAGTGAGCGCGCAGGTAGTGGACGGAGGCGAGACTGAGCTGGTCTTCCGGCACGTCCCGGAGGCTGGCGTGGGCCTTCATTAAAGCCTCTTCATCGCTGAGCTTGTGCGCCAAGTGGAATTGGAGGCGATACTGTAACAATACAAGTACATATTGTAAAACTAAGCTTGGAAAACTTACATTTTGATTTAGCATAAAATTCTTGTACATAATTGATATAACTAAACCTTCTTCTGGGGGTGTCGGTTTAAAGCGTTAGTACACACTTAAAATTATCTAGTTACTACTTACTACCCTTGATGATAAATTTCTAATTTTACAGTAACATTAGGTAAATCATTAAATAAATATCAAATATTCCTAAGAAATTCCCTTAATGTTTATATTAAATATCTTTAAGCCCTCTCAACTCGTTTTGTTTAAAATGATTCATAAAAACTAGAATAATACCTTCAGCGGACATTTAGGAGCCTTTTCAACGGCCTCTTGAGACTCTGTGTACATACCTGCAAAAAATATACAGACAGAAGTTATGTAAACTTGGCAAATTTCTCATCACAATGAACCACACTATTTTTAAGTTCTTCGTGAATTCATCAGCTGTGAGGAATGCGTTGTTCCACACTCCTGTCTGTATGGGTACCACCGTTTTGCTTGTTTAGCTTGTTTAGTTTGTGTGCTGTGTTTTCGTAAGAAAAGCAGGCGGTTTGCGGCGGCAGGCACCATTTTACGTATAATAGTCAACATAAATGAATTGCCTAGGATAGCCTTCGGTGAACTCGTTAATTTTCTTTGATTGATCATTATGATAATAACTTCACCATCATCATCATCGTCATGATATTTAATCCGCCGATTGCTGGACATAGGACCAATAAACGCCAGGACGACCGATCCCCCCGCCATGGTTCAAGCCTTGTCGTGGCGGTGGGGCTCAGTAGTCAAGGGCGAACCCAGCACCTTGGACGAAGCGAATTGAGCCGAGGGGGCCCTTTGTACCCCTCTTATAAGAACAGGAGGCAAAAACGGAAACCTTCTTTCACTATCCTGACGTAACATCATTGTACTATCCCGACGTTGGGAGGGATTGTTCTGTGCGGGGCAACCCCTCTGTAGAGGTGGCGTTGGTCCCCTAAGGGACTGACTAGCCGTCGTGATGCCCTGTTGCTTGTAGATCCGGGGCACCTCATCAAAGCCGGCATTGGTGGAACTCGCCGGGTTTTAGTTGTTAGAGAGCTGCGTCCACTTACGAGCTTTCGGGCGCAGCGAGTCCCACATACCCGCCTGGGGAGATACTCTCCCCCGCGGGATGCCTAAGAGCATTTCTCGGGGATAAAGAAAAAAAAAAGACGTCCGATCCACTCTCATTGAACATGGACCAGCCATTACACGGAGATCGTCTTCCCACTTGATTGATGACCGACTAACGTAAAAATGACTTACCAAGGTAGAAGTAGCAGACAGCCAGGTCAAGTTCTATGCTGTCGGTGATCCTGGAGTCTATGTTGTCTATTGCTCTGACCTCGGTGTAGGCGTCCAGTGCCCGCCTGTAGTCGGCCAGGTGGAACCAGCACCACGCCGTCCAAACCTTCGTCCACACCTCCGACTTGCCGTTATTCGATAGAAACTGGAAGATAACACTGAATGAATGTATGAATAAATAATTAGAGGTGCTATGAATATACAATTTCTGAATATGTTTGAGGGGGTGAAGTAAATGAAGTGCGGGACAATTCACATTTAGGTAGTCGCTCTACGTAGAGATGAAAGAGAAACGAAAAGACGCCGAAATGGTACGATATTTTGTTCGAATCAAAAAATTTCCACCGTCAATAAAAATAACAGTTCCCTTATAATCATAATGCATTATTTCACTATTGTTAAAAATAATACAGAAATAATGGATAGAATGTAAATTTTTATGGTTACTTTTTGGAGATTTTTTTTCAAGAACGTGTTTAGAAGGGAACATAATGGTGAAGATTAACATATTTTTTTATGTTCTCACATTACATTTTCCTAATTTATTGGTATAATCAGATATTTTCTTTACTTCCAGCATAGTAAGAGCGCCAACGTAGTCCCGCTTCATGAGGTAGTCTTCTAGTTCAGGGAAGCCTTTCTTAGCGGAACTGCTTCCAGCGCGACTGTCGCTTGCAGGCTTTGATCGGCTGAGGATCTGTAAGGAGAATTTAGATATCATCGTCACCATCATCATCCACAGTCCACAGATGGACATGACAGGCCTCCATTTCCACTATTTCATTGGTTTGTAAGTGGTCTTATTAAAAGCTAGCTGTTTCCCGCGGCTTCGTCCACCTTAACTTAGATTTACGGACGTATCTAGTTTCATGATGATTATCTTTATAGCCTAAGTTACTCCTTATTATAACAGCTAGCACACTCAAGTGCTTGCTATAGCGTCATACTCTAAATGTCTATTAGGCCTCTGCCTCGAATGTAGCGGGCAGCGGGGCGGCGGCGGTGGCAGGGCGGGAGCGGCAGGATCTTTGCGTAAAAATCAAATGGACCGGTTCTCGAAAACAGCGGAGCGGCAGCGGCGAGGGTCTACGTTGCCCGCGCCGCTACCGCCCCGCTGCCCGCTAAATTCGAGGCAGAGGCCTTAGATTGTGTTCACTTTTGAATTTGTATTCGCTTTGGTGGCGTCACTCGCGTGTTCGGTATGCTCCATCTGTCTTTACTTATAAATCTGTGATATTATGCATATCAATTTCACATACGCACCTTTATGTATCTTTGTCATAAGTTATAAAGTAATTAGTGTAATAATTTTTTGAATTGACTATTATTTGAATGAATCTTACCATTTTGGTTTTTAAGTTGATATTTTATTCTTATCAAACTTACTTATTAAAAATGTATTTTTAGAGAACTTTACATCTACATTCCATTATTATTGTACATTAATTTGTTTTGCTGTCGGTTGCTATGGTAAACTTGTACAGAGTACAGTAATACAACGGCCATATTGCAAAGATTCATAGAGTAGGTATAATTTATTGTCTGTTGTACATTTCATAAACACAACGAAGACCATGGTTAGCCCATCCCATAGGATAAATTCAAGGTCAGGGCAACCGTATTGTCATACCTTGGTAAAAAGAAAGTTTGGTAAAAATGAGGACGCCACTATCTCACATTGGTTTCATCATAATGGGAAATTAAAAAGAAAATTTAATCAAATCGTTACAAATAAATGCGAAGCAAGCTAATATTTAAATTCTAGCACTTGTCGTGTTTGTTTTTTTCAAAAATCGTTCACTTTTGACTGTGGCGCTACCTGTCACGGTCTGTGATTTGTCGTGGCAACACATTTGTCACTTCTCAGACTTCATACAAGCTGTACAGAGATGAATCTGCTAAAAGTATCAACCCATATATTATGTCCCACTGCCGGGCACGGGTCTCCTCCTCGGAATCAGGCAAAGAGGGTTATGGGCTATAGTTCACCGATGCGCCGCGCCGGCCTAATCCGGGTTGGTGAACTTAACATACCTTCAAAGAGTTTTAATCTTATCAGGCGTGCAGGTTTTCTCACGATGTTTTCCTTCAACGTTGAGCGAACGATAGTCTCTTGTTTATGGTGCACTTAGAAATTTTGAAACAGGATCGAACCCGGACCCTCTCGCAAGAAGCAGAGTCCATACCCACTGGGCCTGTATCGTCGCTCTGAATAAGATGAATCTGCTAACTCCTTACTTTCTATGCTCTCTGCTCTTTATATAATTATAACATATCATATGACTCGTTATCACGCCACAAAATCTAAAAAAAAAACATACATTACAACAATATTTTTTTGTTTTTTTTTATTACATATTATATAACACATTTTTTTGGTTTTATTTTTTATAATACAGCATACAAACATACATACAACCTTAAAATTTCAGCCCTCTACGATCGACCCCTAATTTTTAATAGCACTATTAATATTATAAATGCGAAAGTTTGTGAAGATGTTTGTTACTCTTTCACGCAAAAACTACTGAATGGATTTTGATGAAACTTCATAATAATATAGCTTATACATCAGATTAACACATAGGCTATATAATTCATCCCCGTATTCCCACAGGAACGCGGGTGCTGCTATACTATATATTATAAATGCCGTTGTAAATTTTAGTTAAAGCAAGCGAAGCAGCGGGCAACTGTCTATTATGGCAGAACAAAGTCTGTCGGGGCAGCTAGTAATTTAAAAAGTCGTATTTATCGTGGTCTAAATCGTAGTAGAAAAAAGTCATTTTATACGTCAATAATCATCTTCATCATCGGCCTATATCATCCGACATGCCGCAGCTGAACACAGGCCTCCTTCAATGAATGGCTCGATTTGAATCCGCCATCTCAGTCAGCATACACGTTACACACTATCCACCATTATTTTATTTATTTCTACCGAAGTTACGCATCTTTATCTCCCCCCATAGAGTAAAATGATACTACGACCTCCCCCTTTCTGTCCTTCACACGGAGGTTTTAGTGTTATCCGTTGCTATGGCACCGAAACTTGTTTAATCTCTATTAATCTCTATTGTCGAGTTTTCACTACATATTTTAGTATTGAATTATATTAGTATTTTTATTATGTCTGACCAGAAATCATGTCCGTGTACCGAGGACCCTCCCGAACAGAAGCTGATAACGACATGCCTGTGCGTCTGTCCCCAGGACGACCACGGCATCGCCATTCACATGGAGACCTGTCTGCTGTATAAGAACGAACAGATTATATACCCTCAGGTAACACTGATTTGATGATACATGATTGACATTAAGGACAGGATAATATAAACGTGAAATACTAGTGGCAGGCAGGCAGACAGTTTTGGCGTTCATTATATGTATAAAACTAGCCGGACGGACCAGCCAGCAAAGGCGGATCCAGCTTTGGTACCAGGGGGGGGGGTCACATAGTCGTGGCCAAGTCTTGACTTTTGACTGAACTAATGTTCAATTAGTGGTCCACCTTAGATCTGGAACCAGCCCAGGGGGGGGTCATGACCCACATGCCCCCCCCCCCCCCCCGTGGATCCGCCGTTGCCAGCCAGCTTGGCCGGACATTTCGGTAAAAAGATCATCATTATTGAGGATTTTGTCTCAGTAGTTATGGGTACGACAAAAAATTGTATTTATTAGTGAAATGTAAAAACCTAACAAATACCGAACTCCGCTTATTTTTGCCGGTCATGCAATCAAAAAGACTACCTATGTCCGGCTTTACCCGGACGCCTGACAACTTTATATAAAGCACTCGCTTCTCCACAGAGGTCGAATTGATTAAGTATTCCTAAATGTTGCTTGCTATTTTGCATTTTCGCGTAACTTCTCGGTCGTAACCAGGCTTATTAATAGTTTTATAGCGTAGTAATAACTTAGTGCAGCATATATAAGGACAGCAACACACCTACAAATCTTCTATGCTGCCAAAACGGTAGCAAAAATATATACTGATTGTAACAATTTTTTGAATCGTATGCTTTAGATTTGAATTTTGAAAATTATCTTTTACATTCAAATTGTCAAACTCTTAAAATATTACTTTAGAGTTTAGATGTTGACCTATGACGGTATGAACTTCTGGTTCATAGGAAACCGAGAACTGTGTGTGCACTACCCCCGTGCAGCAAGACTGCCTGTGCTGCAGCTGCCCAGTGAACCAATGCCGGTGCAACAGGGCGGGGAGAGAAGCTTTCGACGCGTAAGTAAAACCAAAGAATTCAAACGTATAAAGAAGAACAATTCTTAAGGATTTTATGTACCGACCTTATTGGGAACATGTCCCCAGCGGGCTTAGTTCGCACTCTATTGCTCTCGTAGGCTCATGTGCTGGGGACATCGAGGTGTCCTTCTCGTCACGCCGCCAAGCGGACGTTTGCGTTGCAGAAAGTTTGTTCTCAAAGCGCCCATAACAACTATTCTTGTATATATACGCACGAATTCTTTTGTAAACCCCATAATATTTAGATACGGTAGAGTGTTTAAACATCACGAAAGCGAATGGGCCATACTTGTAGTTGTGACGATTAAATACGCATGTTATTGTGTGAGTAACTACAGGGAGCGCATTAACGTACTGCACCCCTAGATAAGTGGCACAAACGCTAAATGAGTAGAATACAATACTTATTGAATGGGAATGACACTAATTTACGAAATGTAATTTGAGCAGCTATTGTTATTCCCATACAATAAATATTCTATTCTATTTCTATTCGTTTAGCGTTTGTCACTTGTCTAGAGGGGCTGAGCGCTCCAGAGCACACACGAAAAAATATAAAACAGCTAGTAAATATCCCGTTTTAAATTGTGATAATAGTCATAGAACTACATTAGAGCGAGTAGAATGCTAAGCTTTTTCGGTGTTATATTTTTTAAATCAGGAACCTCTATGATGGCATCTGTGGCTCAATGGTTAGCGCGTTGGTGTTCAAGCCGGGAGGTAGCGAGTTCGAATGCCGCCGGGAACAAAAAGTTTTTGTGTTCTTGGTTCTTCTTATTCAAAAATGAAACCACGTGACCAGATTAACGTGGTGTAAAAGCGTCCATTAAAACTTTTTGTTTATTCGCAATTCAGATTAGACGATAGCAAGTGATTATACAATGTTTAATATCACATGTTAGATGGCGCAACAAACGAGACATGGGCGATATGCCGGCGGTGCTGGAGTCCACGCACCCACTCATGAACCGCTTCCAGGAGACGCTCAAGAGTTTTCTAGAAAAAGAAAACGCTATAGCCGCGGAGGAGATCTTGAACCTGGTATATTCGTTTATATTACAAATAAGATAAACTATTGTTTATATGATGTACAGGTGGGAGTGTAGAGGAGCTCGTGGCGCAGTGGTAACAGCCGCGCGGATCGATCCACCAGGTTAAGCAACGCTTGCCGAGGTTGGCCCGTGGATGGGTGACCATCTTTACATACCGAGACTCCTCCGTGCCTCCGAAAGCACGTTAAGCCGTTGGTCCCGGCTGTCATTCGTGGATCTTTGACAGTCGTTACGGGTCGTCAGAAGCCCGAGAATCTGACAACCAGTCTAACCGCGGTATCACCCAGTTAAACTGGGTTGTGGAGGTCCGATAAGCAGTCGCTCCATGTAAAATACAGGTATTAAGCTGAATCCGGTTAGACTGCAAGCTGACCCCAATATATAGTTGGGAAAAGGCTAGGCAGATGATAAGGTGGGAAACCAGCCAGGACCGGGCAGCCATTGTGATATTACTGCTACATAGTGAATGTTCATGAATGACGCGACCACGCACTATAAAATGGCATATCGGCCTGTTTGTCTATCTCACGCCCGGTTCCTGAAAGGCTGATTAACGCAAAAATTAAAGCATGGTTAAATTACTTAATTTGATCAGCCTGTCAGTTTACATAACAACTACAATAAAAAGCAGTCAAATTTGACTCTAGAATCGTACGTTAACCGCCATTAACAGCCAGGTTAGTTGACATACACTTTGACCAACGTTTCAGAAACCGGGCGTTAGTATCATAAAAAATATTTGCAGTCCCACTATCCCGAATTCATATTTATATAAACAAGTATATTATTAGAAGGTATGAACTATTTCACAGCGGGAAGAACTGCGACTGGGCAAGCAAGAGTACGATAAAGACCTCGAAGCGATTTACAAGAGTGACCACGACACCAACGCACAGAGGGTAAAGCTTACATCTAATACCGTATTGTGTCATGGTAGGCAAATTAGACCTGACATCAACCACACAAGTCTAGAATAAACCAGTCTAGGCTTAACTTTATCTTGCCGTCTGCCAGTTTCCTTGTTCATGTCTGATTTTCTGTATGAGCCTAATAATAATAATCTGCCATAATTTACATCCACACAAATAGTACACTTTTGTTTTCTTAGTTTCTTATAAAGTACACTTTTATTGTTATTTCAAGTAATTTTTATAGAAGTCAAGTAATATTCCTATCTACAAAAAGATGTAACGTGCCCTCAGAATTGAGTACACTCGAAGCTCACTGTGTGAAATTGTATAAGTCACAAGCTGCAATGCTTTTGGCATTCTGAATCATGATTCAGAGTGAGTTATAAAAAACTGATTCTAAAATCTAACCATGTGTCAAATGTCCAAAGGTGTTGATAGAAGAGTACGAGGCTACACTAGCGAAGAGCGCCTCGGAGCGGCAGGCAGCCGAGCAGAAGGCGCGGGAGGCGAACGAGAGATACAAGCGCGCCAAGGAGAAACTAGACGAAAATATTATTGCTGGTGATGCACTTTTTCAGTACCTTTATATTAAGTAGTAAGTTTCACTGTAAGGCGTGGAAGTTAAATAGTTAGTCGAACCTAGTAGAAGTTCAACGTTCATTGAAATTAAAAAAGGGATTTTGAATTTTGATACTTCACAAAAAAAAAAATATTCCCAGACAAAACTGGCTATCTGAAATATATCGAAATTATAAAAAAATACGTCAATAAAACAAAATATTGGTGTAATTTTGTGCAGAAATAATTTTTGTGTCCGGAAAAATATGTGCTCTACATGTCACTCTCATGTTTTATATAAAAATTATCATCGTCATTATATAATATGTGAGCTTTTTAGCTTTTTTTCAATAAAAAGACAATTAATCACCTCTGAATACCATCAAATGACCTAACCCTGATACATATATAAATAATCAAACAAATATTTAGTATTACAAACATTTAAGTATAGGTATATAAAGTATAACAAATATTTATTAATAAGTTTGAGGTTTCAAAATTTTTAGAACGTGAGGCGACCGAGGAGTTGGAGGCTTTAACGGCGCTGTGCCGGCAGCTGGAGGAGTGGCGCGAGGAGACAGAGTCGGACCTTAGCGTCAGCCAGCGCGTCTCCGACAAGATGCGAGCCGAGAAAAAGGCGCTGGCCGATGAGAAACGGCAGCTGGTGAGACTATAGCTGGCCACATTTTGGCATTTGGCTCTCCATACCAAAGCCTAGTTAATATTGTTTGAAAATTGCAAGGATGGAATTAATAATAATTACTAATAGTTTGTTATGGGTACAAATTCCTAATAAAAAGGTATTTTCCCTCCTTAAAAGTCGCCTGCGTAACTTGCACACGTGCGTGCACACGTCAGACTTTTATGGGTTATGAATGGACGTAATAATATCTACATCCATGGGGTTATGTCGTATTTTGACATTTCGTATTGACTTTCTTGAATCGGTTTCGAAATTAAAATCTAATATTAAAATAAATAACAATAATAATAATATCTATGGACTCTTCTACACCACGTCAATCTGGTCCCGTGCTAAGTTTCCGAAGAACTTGTGTTACGGGTACCAGACAACGGAAATATTATATATTTAAGATTTTTATTGATGATTATATGATATTTATAATACACATCCATGACCCAGGAATACAGAAAACTGTTTTTGTTACCTGGCGAGATTCGAACCCGCTACTTCCGGCTTGGTCGCCAACGCGCTAACCACTGAGCCACAGAGGTCGTCATATAAATAACATGTAAAGTTATAAACAATAGTCATTTACAATCATATGAATTTTGGTTTGTTTTTACTTTAAACTATATGTTACTGTATTTTCGATGTAGGATATGTTCATTTTTGGACTCAGCAATGAAGTTTGGAAGCTGGAATCTAAATTGGAGTTGTTTAAGAAACAGTTGGAGATAAAGAACGTAGAGATGGAGAAGGTGAATGATAAGGTAAGCAAGAACACAGAACAAAACTTTGGACAGTAGGTATGGTAGGTAAATATTAAAATTGACACATATCATATTTATGACTGGTCATTTGGGAAATATAACTAATTAGGGAATATCCAATTTGTGGTTTGTCTCAATATGTGGTTATTGTGCTTTCAACTGCTTTATAAAGCTTACTGGACGAACTATCTTGTACAGACTAAGCCACAAAATGTCGTGGAAAATACTTCGACTTCAAAGATTCGTACGTAACAATGTAACGGATAAACAATTCTAGAACTTGTGAAATTTATAATTCAAAAATTAGTGGCTCTCATCTTAGTTATTTCCTACAATATCCTTTAAATAATGCAAACTACAGGAATATATTTTATGATATCAACGTAGGTGACAGCTTACGCCGCGGAACTAGAAGACTTGGAGCTAGACAAACGGCGCCTGGTCAGCTTGTGGAATTCGGTGCTCGTCAATATAAAGCAGAGGGATAAGGTCTACGATTCTGTCAGGGATGATTATAGGTATTCACGTGCATTTAAATAACTTCTTTGAAAAAAGACAAAAAACCAGTCATTGCGATTTAAAAATGTATTTTATTATTATTATTATTAATAGAATGAAAGTAGATATCACGTATAACTTATTTCCTTTTTGGCACGTCGATATAATCCGTGAAATTTGTTTCATTCAACCCATCTAAAGACAAATTTGGCTTAAGAGACCTGTATTTATCTTTAGACCAGATTATAAAAGTTTACAATTTTAAGAGTGCTGCAAGAGAATTATCGTACACTTTTGAACAATCTGGAAGTAACGAAGAAGGTTGTGATGGAGGAGATGAACAAAGGGAAGGAGATTGCGATGAACAAGGACAAGCTGCTCTACGACATGAACCACGCGGAAAAGTTGTGTGAGTTAAACTTTTATTTTATTAGGATAGCTTACTGCTATTTGCTAACGGCAGATATGATATTAACAGCTTAAAGGTATTTGATTTAGATGTCCAAAAAATCACGTCAAAAAATCCTGTCAATAATAGCCCAAGTTTTGAGAAATGCTTTTTATTTTTAGCGGGTAGTTTTTAATTTTAATTAATTAAACAAGGCAGTTGTTTACGTGAACAAGGTTGTCCATGACTTTACACTAGTTTGTAATAATTAAATATTTATAATATTTGTGTACTTGTGTACTGTTAATCACTAACAAAAATGAATTCTTATGAAAACATGATAATAAAGCAAAGATTCGCTTGTAAATTATAAATGTTTGACTAATACAGTCGAAACCGAAGATACGAAGCGGATCGCTCTGGAGACACAACTGTCGGAACTGGCGGAGTCCATTGAGATGGCTGAGAGAGACGAACAACTGATCAAATCTGTAAGTTTCGTAAAATGTGAATATAATAACGGCGGTTTTCAATATCCTATCTATCTTAAAATATTCTTATGTATCTTAAAATTTTTAACAGATTTTGTTAGAAAATGTGTCAAAACTTAAAGATAGATAAGAAAATATTAAGATAGATAGGATATTGAAACCCACCGTAAGTAGACAGCAGTAGACAGTTTGATAAAAATTGAAACACTTTAAATGTCTAGAATCTAAATGTTAGCAAATAAAATATTGCATTTTAAACTTATATATACATCATTGCACGTTTATAATATTGAAACTTAAAAAAGGATTTTTTACAATTTTTTCCCTTTCACTTTTTTCGCTTTATTTACTACCTCCGTGAAATTTGAGCAAATAATTTAATGACAAAATGACCATAAAGAATTTTTACTACATATTTTAAAATTGTCTTGGCATAAAATTCTAGAAACTCTCAGAAAAAAACAGATTAATAACCATTTAATAATAAATTTTAAAATACATAATATGCAAAAAATTTCAGGAAAATCAAACAATGACGAACATTCTGAAAAGTACAGAGAAAGAAATAGATCGTCGAAACGAGATCAAGCTACGCTTAGAGAATGAGATACTGACCAACCTTCAGGAGTGTCTCTTGAACGATAAAGCCGTCGAGGCCATGGCCAACGGGATCAAGAACATGAGGGAATTGTCGAGAAAACAGGTGAAGGAATAGATTTCAATGAAACAAGAGCAGTGCGGCGAAAGGCATATAATAATGGTGTTGATTCGCCATCGACTTGTAGGGATTGCTATGTCAGATTGACTGTAATAGACGACATGCATATATTTTTTTAAACTAATTAAGGCTTGCGCAAACTAATTTGTTGGGAATTGGATAAATTAACCGGTAGACTGTGCCATCTTGTATCACCATCGTGCTTGTTTGTTCAGTGAACCATCTTCATTGTGTTTCGGAGAGAGGGGCAAAACAGGCAATTACTGGAAATTACTGGCACCGAACCTTAATATTATGTCTTAGAACAGGCAAAATTAATGATTTCCCTAGGCTAGGTTCAGATAAACTTTTTTAACTACTATTTTATAATACCGTCTGCCAATTTGTCTATACGACTAAAATAAAAAAAGGACACTTCTTAGATTCTAATAGAACTGCCATAAATCGAGTTACAGAATTATGACTGCAAAGATATCAAGTTTGTTATATTAATTGCGTAATTACTTTTATAGGAAATAGCTCTGATGACAATGGAAAACCAACACGCGAAGCTAATGCTAGACATTGAGGTGCATCGAAACAGGCAAGTTAGAAACAAAACAGCGCTGGAAGAGAGTCTAGCACAAGTGCAGGCGAGGGAGAAAGAAATCGACCAGCTAGAAGAGAAATACGAACAGAGGACGTTAGAGTTTACAAGGAAACAAAGAGAATTGGATATTATTACGAAGAAGTTCAACGCACTGAAAGAAATTTTTGATGTGGGTATTTAGACACTTCAAAGTCAGTATCAACATTTTTAATCCAAATTATAGGTACGGCCAAAGTAATTTTTTAACGACAATTGTATTTAATCTACACTAATATTATAAAGAGGAAAGATTAGTACCTATTTTTGTATGTTTGTAATGAATAGGCTCAAAAAGGACTGGACCGATTTCAAAAATTCTTTCACCATTCGAAAGCTACATTATCCACGAGTAACATAGGCTAAATTTTATTCTGATTAAAAATAGGGATCCGTACGATATTTTGGTTTTTCGGACACAAGGTGTAAAAAATGTTATTTCGCGTACTAAGATCCCGTTGTAAATCTTAGTTAACGCAGGCGAAGCTGCGGGCAACAGCTAGTATCTTATATAAGGCGTTCATGGAATATAGTAGTTACTTATCTCTTATTCTCACTCATAATAATATTTTCTCATCAATTTCAAAACAATTAAATCAATCTTTGTGAACAATATTCACGTATTTGATTTTTTTTTAAATATATATTCCACTACACAGACGCCGAGCGATTTGAATCCGGGCATCACATTTCGAGTCCGGGTAAAACTAGACTATCATCCATTATTAAACTAACAAAGAGAAGGAAAACCCGATTTTAAGCTTGTGCACCGATACGGCTCAAAATCGGACTTCACTTCTCAAATCGGACCTCACTTCTCAAATCAGAGTTTATGCGAACTAGATTGACCAGCGGGGCTAGACAAGTGGCAAACTCTCAGATTCTATTCTTTTGCGAGTAAACGCAAACTCAAACGCTAATTTGGTAGCCAAGTGTACAAAGACATTTTGAACGCTCATTCTATTCAATCCGTCATATAGCTATATACATATTCTAGAGTATGATTTCGTTTTTAAAAATGTCATTATGTGAAGTATTTAAAACGTCATTCATTTGTAATTACTGTTTTTTTATATTCGTTCCTGTTGGAACCGGTTAAGACCAGAGACCATGCTACCATGTGTGACTTAAAATATATTATATTTTAGTTGGTTTATACCAATATACTATAAACTAGCAGACGTAATATTCTTCCTCAAAATGCGTGGCAGCTTTTCACATAGTATAAAACAATTACTTACACCAATACAAAAGACAGGGACGTATTAAAGCCTTCCAAACATAAAAAACAATATTAGCTTTTTTTTACTTAAGCTTTTTACAATTTCACAGGGAAATTTATCCCCTTATGTACGTATTATTGGACAACATTTCTTTGTAATGGCAATATGTGGGACAATTACAAGAGGAAATGGATTTGAAAACTTTATTCGTGAAATATTCAGCAACAAAATACATACTTAATCTCTTAAATTGGATTTGACAAATTTGAGCTTATTTTACTAGATACGTTCCTAGAAGCATGTCCTTATATACTAAACACGTACGGATGTTTTAAACGAGCCAATCGTTATTTGTTTAGTAAGCAGCTTATACAATTATATAAGCTAATCATCTCGTAATAAAGACAGTGCTTCATTGGATTTCAGTACTCTCTGAAGGGGCTCAATGTATATTCCTCACATCAAAGGCCGTCGGGCCTATCGGACCCCTCAGGGCTAGTATGAGTGATCAAAAAACACTCAACGGGATTCAGTTTCTACTCCCGTAAACTCTACAACCTAGTACATAGACCACCTTCGCGTCGCCGTCAAATATCGTGATTACCTCTTCTGCGTGTAGGTATTTACCGTTACTTAAGGGGAATAAAAAACAACATAAATTCTGACAAAATAATTTATTTTTAAACTATAAGTTTTATGTAAAAAAATCTCTTCAAACATAACTTCGCTTTTCTTTGGCTTTATGTCTGTTTCTTAAATTACATCCTTAATTTTCAAACAATATATTATACTAGCTGTTGCCCGCAGCTTCGCCTGCGTTAACTAAGATTTACAACGGGATCTTAGCGGGATGATATATCTTTACTGATAAATGGGCTATCGAACACTGAAATGTTTCATTAAAATCCGACCGATAGTTCCTGAGATTAGCGCGTTCAAATAAACAAACTCTTTAGCTTCATATCTTAAGGATTAAAAGCATGAGTAAAATAAACTCGTTTAAATGT
This sequence comes from Lycaena phlaeas, assembly GCA_905333005.2. Classification (NCBI taxonomy): domain Eukaryota; kingdom Metazoa; phylum Arthropoda; class Insecta; order Lepidoptera; family Lycaenidae; genus Lycaena; species Lycaena phlaeas. Next base: position 13,618,891 of record HG995175.1, read on the forward strand.
AGTCCAAAACTTCAAAATTTCTGAATAAAATATGGTTGTTGTGCCTCAATCGACATAGATAGGTATAGTGTGTGGTGGACTTTTTTGTAGATAATTATAAGATCTACAATTAATTAGAACATTTTATCGTTCTATCTTTTATAGTTTAGGCGGCGTAGTGCGTACGCAAAATAAGTAACTTTTCTGGTTGATTTTTTACACCTTGTGTCCGAAAAACCCAAATATCTTACGGAACCCTATTTTTTTCAGAATAAAATGTAGCCTATGTTACTCGTGGATAATGTAGGTTTCGAATGGTGAAAGAATTTTTGAAATCGGTCCAGTACTTTTTGAGCCTATTCGTTACAACCAAACAAACAAACAAAGTTTTCCTCTTTATAATATTAGTGTAGAAAAAAAAAAAACTCCCAGAAACATTACTTCGCTTTTCTTCAGAAATATGTTTGTTTCGTGTATTACCGTATTAGTTTATAACAACTTTCACAAATAAATATGCATTTTTGTCAACCAGGCATTCTTTAAATTAACATCTTTTGGGATTCTGAAATAAGATAATATTATCGTCTCAGTACCTGCAATGAAGAAAAAATAAACCTAAATTCGGTCCTGTAATTAGGACCAATAACAAACAACATAAAGTGTCAAAAAGATAATATAATGAATTACTTATTATTTGATTTTATTGTGAATTACAAAGATATTTCCTACTTAAACTATTTAGGACGTCTGATTTTAATATACAAAATTTAAAACATAGCTCCTCTTGGATATTACGATAAAATAGAATAAGTAACATAAATATAAAATTGCTGGAATACAATAGTATTTATTAGATTATATTTTTTTATTTCATTATAAATAAAAAACACAAAAAGCAGCACTAAAACTGAACATTATAAAAATCAATTGCACAATAATATCATACGATGAATAAACGAAGAAGAAGAAGAGAAAAAAAAGGAAAAAAAAAACAAGAGGCATCAATCAAATATGGCTTGTAATTTGTATTGATAAAATAATTAAAATAAAATAACAAAATATATTATAAATTAAAGCATTCCAAATAATGTTCTCTGAGGAGTCCCTTAAAAATATTGAGACTCTTAGCTTGCTTAATACGATTTGGCAACGAGTTCCAAAGACTAACAGATATAGCAGCAAGAGTTACTATAAAATTTAGTTTTTGATCGGGTACATTTAATTTATATACGAAACATATAGTTCTCAAATTGTTATCAGAGTTATGCCACAATAATTCGCTCTTCATATTCCTATCAATCAACTATCCCTACTAACTCCACACATCCTGAACAGTCCACCACAATATTCGCTAACTAATCACATTATAATACAAAATGGATTAAATTTTCAAAACAAACACTAGTCACTACCTATAGCAAACCGCCATAGCAGTCCTATATGCTGCTGAAACAGCTGCAAAAAAGTTCTTAGTATTCACCAACCCATCACAGTATAAACAGATTGAGTTTTTGAAACAAAATACTATAGAACACCACTCCAAATGAATAAAATGGGAAATTGAAATTAATGGGAAATAGAAAAAACACAATTGCAGGCTCTAAAGCTTCTCGCTGCTAATGAATTAATCCATCCTATTATTATTATTTGACATTATGTTATATTTTTTAACTATTGTACACACATAATTGCTGTTAATGTTAATATTATAATCTCTACCAAGACAATGTAATAAATGTATCAATTGTACAAAAACTTTGCATGCCCCACGAGGTCAACATGTTGAGACATATAAGTATCTTTTATGTCTATCCATTGAAACTACCACCGGTTCCAGGGTGAGCACACTGAGAAGAACAGCACAATTAGTACACAATCCATAAAATCAAACATCTTTAAATTTTTAAGCTTCTATCACCACTAGTTGTTGTTGTTTTTGTCCCCTGGTTGTTTTTTCTTTATTATATACTGGCTTAATTTATTCCTATGTATTTTGACTGACTGGCTCACTCATGTCCCATCTGCATACACACCTAAAATGATCATGCTTTAGTTTTTTATAACTATATGCCTTCAATTACAAAAAAAAAGTAAATTGTTAATATAATATCTTCATGAAACTACTCAATAAAGCATACAATTTTCATTTCTTAATCTAAATTAAATAGTAGACACTAACCAAGAAAGTTTTGAAAGTCATTAAATCTACTGAATACCTATTATATATAAGTATAATAACCAAGAATAACAGCAAAATTAGTTTACAAATCAGGAAATCAAATAACTTTAAATTTGTTTACATTAAAATAAGTTTTGTATTATATTATTGACTAAATATTAGGTTTTGTGTTATATTATAACAAATTGATTATATATACACAGTTTATTTAGTATTAAACTAATACATATATTTTCCATAAAAATATATTGTTAGGAAAGAGATACCTATTCAAATATAGTAAAAATAATAAAAAAAGAGGATGCAATAGATTTTATATTGAATAAATAATAAATACTCACTAATAATTGTCTTATGCTTGACCTTTCTTATGATTTTTATGGGAAGGCAATTTATCTCAACATAATAATATAACTACTGTTTAGTAGGTACATCTACAACTTGTCTACTACATCAACTTGTTTTTCTATGCGTTAAATGTTGAGACACCCAGGATCCTTTGATAGGACCCTGTGGCCCTCAGCTCAGATTGCAAAGAACCTGTAAAAAACATCAAACATGTACCTAGTTTTTAAGTCCTATCATTGTAAGTAATAATGATTTATTTATTTACCTTTAATACCAAGGGAATTCCTTTAGTTCCGCTCAATGCTGTATGGACACGTAAATCAAGAAAATCTCTCGAAATACTATTTTGTCTAGTGTAAAACTTTACACAAATAAAACATCGGTTATATTCTCCAAACACTGGCGATGATTTTTTTCTTTGGCTTCGGCTTAGTTGTACTTTATTATTATTTATTTTATTATTTATTATTATTTATATTAGCAAAAAATTTCACACTATCACACTTCCACAGTCAGCTGATCAAAGATCCGCCATTTTGTAGCGTTTGAATTTTCAATTTCTATTGTGTGCAAGCGGCAAGCGCTAGGGAGCGCTTTCCGGCTTGTCAAAAGTGCCACTTGGCTACGATTTATATGAATATTTGAATTTCTTAAGCGTGTGCGTTTAAAAGGAATAGAAATACAAAACGCTAGTTTGACACTTGGCTACCAATAGTCGCCCAAATGTCATTCCCATACAAAATTAACGTTTTCTATTTCTATTCACTTAGCGTTTTTGCCACTTGTCTAGGGGGGCAGAAATGTCGTGAATTTTGCAGATGAAGTCGCCTCAAGAGCGGCGGATCGAGGAGTTGGAACAGCAGATCAGGTCGCTGCGCGAGCGTACGGAGACGCTGCAGAACGACTGGCTGCGCCTGCAGGGGCACGTGGTGCGGCTCGCCGGGCAACACCACAAGATCGTCACCGACATCAACCTCATCAACAAACGTAACTACATTTATTAGATTTGATAATATATTCTGTTCACAAGATGAGACCGAGAGACTGAGAGTCTCATCTCATTAGCATAATATGACATTCGTAAGCAATGTCGAAATATCAAGCTTCTCTTAAAAAGTGAAATACTGCCTGTTTCAAATAGAACTACACCTTACTAATCTAATCTAGCTAATTATGTTAGTTTAGTTTTTATAGAATAGGAAGCAAACGGACAGACTGTTTATCCGGTAAGTGGTCACCATTCACCGTCAACCATAGAAACATGCTACACCCAGAGACATTGCGTCTCACACCTTTCAATTATGAGTGTGCTTTTATTCATAAAGAAAATATCGTTTTGGATATATGTACCCTAGCTGGCAATTGGTTTAATATAAGTAGTAATAATGTATTATTGGACATTGGGTTTTAGCGATTATTGAACTGCTATACCCTGTCAGTGTACATAATATTATGTATTATAATTGTTTAAATTGAATAAAACTGGTCGAGGGGAGCATGATGATGTTGAGAATAAACCTTGAATTGACTTATTAATGGATACTTTATATTGTTTATTTATTTTTACTTATTTATTATTGTATTAATGACTTATTTAATTGCTCTGAAGTTTTCATGAAAGTAAGTTTAAAGCAAGGCAATAAGGGAAGTTTTGAAATAGTTGAGTTTAATTTAAAAAATAGTGAGTTGATTCTTATTTCATTATTTTTATAGATTTTTCAGCACTTGATTTGTGTGTTGATTGTTGTCACAGAAATACAGATCTGCGAGCAAAAGTCCATGCGGAACCAAGCGGAGTGCGACCGCATAGTCGAGGAGAGGGGGCGGGTGGAGAGATCCCTGCGCGCACTGCGGGGCCGCCTCGAGGTGCTCGAGCGGGAGCGGAAGAACGCGACCGACTCGCACGAGAGTGCGCAGAGGGACCAGCGAGCACTGGCGTACACCTACAGCGCTAATTTAAAGGTCAGTCGACAGTCGCCATTCAAGTGAATTTATGAAAGCCGCCGCGCCGAGCAAATTGGAATTAGAATTCATTGGAAATTGTACATATAAAAGCAGCGCCTATGAGCCAAACGTACGTCATGTAAGCGTATGGCCGATTTGTGGGCGCCATTTCTCAGCATGCATAATATTCATCATCAATAAGTCCCGTATTGACAATAATGAAATGTGCATCCTCTATCAACACACGCGACACAAAGTTCTACATAATCAGTTTTTGGACATAATTAATATAAACATCATATTGTAACAGGAAGCAGAGTCTGAAATAATACAATTGGAGGAGGAGATTGAAGCTTTCGAAAAGGAGAAAATGAATCTCACACAGGATCTGGACAGAGTTCAGAGAGAGGCTCTTATATGGCAAAGGAAGGTAAGTTACATAGTGTTTTATTGAGTCATGATTAACTTTAACATTTATTTCCTTACATTTTCTAAACGCCTAGATCCCAATCCTCAAATTTCGTAAATCTACAATTTTTCGTAAAACTCGTAAACTCTTGTGAGTTTACGAGTTTTACGAAAAATTGTAGCACGCACGAAACGCAACAGCATAGTTGTTACTTTACGCCGGTGTTATGTGAGCGAAAGGCACAACCAGTCGTGCCGGTCCATTTCGGCTGCAGAGCAGAATGGCACTTGACCTGACAAAAAAAAATCAGCATTTAGGGGTCAGTCGGATACGTTAAATTAGAAACGTTGTCCGTGACTAAAAAAGTTTAGGAAAGGTTTCCAAAATCTTTAAAATTTTGATGTGTAAAAAAATCACATTGTTTTAGAGCATCCTCGCAGTGGATCTGAAGAAGAACATAACCGACGCAAAATCAGCAGCCGGTGAGATTGGACAGATGAGAGCCGAGATACACAGGATGGAGGTGAGGCCCTGCATACAAGATAGCTCGTAATAGCGCGATTTGTTAATGCTATTGTTGAATTGTAAGTTATAACGGAATATTATGATACCCAACAGATCTAAAGGTGAAAGGAATCAGCAAACAAAAGGAGTAAGAGGACTCCACATTAAAAATAATAAATTATGACATTTTCTATTTACTAAAAAATGCAATTAAATTGAAATAAATTACTATAATGATTTTATTTCATCCACACAAAGTTATTGTATACTAGCGGACCCCACAGACGTTGTCCTTTAGATACGAATCGATAGTGGCAGTACAGATCAATAACCTAGATACCGACTGCAGCGCCATCTGCCGGTCTGATTTGTGAATCTAAACCATCCTCGAATCTACTTGAACACACACAAAGAAAATCACTCAAATCGGTCCAGCCGTTTAGGAGGAGTTCAGTCACATACACACGCACACAAGAAATATATATATTAAGATTATGTAAGTGTAATATGCTATGCATGGTGAAACAGGGAAAAAAATATTTATCTCACACATCATTACAAATTCTAATTTAATGATCATTATGAGGGTGTACGACAAGTAGAAGGCCATAGGTTCAATGACGTATCCTAGGTTAATATTATATTATTACCTAGGTTAATAATTTAATTTACCTAGATTAATTTTAATTAAGTAGTTAATTCCGTTACATTACAATCGTAAGGTTCGGAGGGAGCAGCTGCGTAAGACCAGCGAGAAGCTGGCAGAGGATCTGTCCCTGTATGTGACGCGGCGGGAGACGGCCGTGGAGAAGAGCCGGGCGGCGGCCGCGGCGGAGCGGGCTCACCGGCCCAGCGCGCCCACCCCGCAGGCGGCCTACCGACACAAGCTGCGCCTCGCCAAGGCGGACGTCGCCAGGGTCACAAAGGTACAATTTATAACTTCCAACATAATCACGAGAGAACTGATAAAATGGCTGTCATGAAACACTCCGTAGCTAGGGAACGTAAAATTTCAAATTATAAAAAAAAAGTCCCGTTGAAACGCTACGCTTGAACAGACACGTGGTTAGCGAAGGTTAGCATGAGCTTGAGGGGGCTCTTTGTACCCCTCTTAAAGAAGAGGGGGCAAAAGAGCAGGAACCTCACCTCATTGTACTGGGCCGACTGCCCCCAATGGGAGGGGTTGTTCTGTAGTGTGGGGCAACCGCTCTGTGGAGGTGGCGTCAGTTCTGTGGATAGTAGATCCGAGATACCTCACCAAAGGCGGCATTATTGGCACTCGCCGGGTTTTAGTAGGTCGAGCTGCGTCCACTTACCATCTTTCGGGCACAGCGTCTCCCACATACCCGCCTGAGCAGATCCACTCCTCCGCGGGATGCCTAAGCGCATTTCCCAGCGGCTGGTTTTAGTGGGTAGAAATAAGTCCACTTACCAGCTCTATGGCGCAGCGAGTCCCGCATACCCGCCTGGGTAGAACCGCTTCCCAGCGGGATGCCTCAGTGCATTTCCCGGCGTTAAAAAAAATAACGGCAAAAATATGCTTTGGCTTGTAAATTTTATCATTATAATTATATATTTAATAATGAATGGTCAGGATCTGTCGGAGGCGAAGGCCCACATGGAGCACTTGGAGCGAGAGCAGGCGCGAATAGGGCGCGAGCTGACCGACACCAGCGCCCTCAACGCTCAGCTGGAGGACCGAGTGGCCGCGCTCATGGCGGAGAGCCGGGACACGGACAAACAGAAGCAGTGGGTAGGTGTCGATATTACCTACACGGTGACTGGATCGGACCTAAGGTCGGCTAAGTTACCGGTTCCTATAATTAAACATGGAGCTGAATCTCAATGAATTAGAGGAGATAGTAGGATTTTTATTTATAGCGGTAAAATAACTTCCAACTATGTTATGGCCTGAACCCGATGAGTTTGAAGTTATAAGGATTTTTTTTATTGAAAATCTTAAGAATATAATATGTGTCATGTGATATACCTCTCTATATTTACAAATTACTTAATAGAATCTAGCTGCCTGTCGTACATAATTTAATGCGTACGTTATAACATTAAGTTTATAATTGTAATAGAAAAGATAAGTGTTTTGTATGAAAACTTAAGCTTTGTGCTGCGACGCGGCATTGCGTCGGTTCTGCGCTTTAATTGGCCTACTGATGGATGAAAGGTCGATTGGAGATACAGATCACTGGTTGGCTGAATTGCTATTGTCAGTGATAAATCACTAACAAATTTCCGACTTTTATAGCTCCCAAATTCCCAATACTATTCTACTGCTATATAGTCTATTTGATTATATCTGTGGTCCGGTGCTAAAAGGGGCTAAAGTATGTTTTTGTATAAACCGAGTTTATTAAGCAAGTTTAGATTTAAAGACCTATTTTCTTGGACTATTTTGAAATATTGTTATCACGAAAGTAAACTTTTGAAATATTATTTGAAATATTGTTAGCACGAAAAAAAATTATACTTTTTCAAATTCAATAAACTGGCCTAATAAACTCGGTTCATACAAAAACGTACTTTGGCCCTTTTAGCACCAGGCCACAGATATAATGTCCGATGATTCATAATAATGTATTCACATACTCGTATACCGACTGATGATCATTCCTATCGTTCGCAGCTCTTGGAGCGGGTGGTCCGGAGTCAGCGTCTCGGCAATGAACTAGCGAACGCCGTGAAGCGCCAATCTCTTCGGGTCAAGAAGCCCAAGTCAGCCGTGTTGTCGGAGTACGAGCAGGCACGCGCCTTCAATGACCAGCTCAGGCATGTCGTGCAGACCTTGTCTAACGAGTACCCCTACCTGAACGACCAGTTGGAGATCATAGCGAACACCCTGAATATACACTCGCCCGAGTCTTCTCCGAGACTCACAGGGGACTGCTCGTGTACGGCGCAGGATTTGGAGAATGTGGCTGAACGACTCGAAGAGTGAAATGTTGCGAAAATTGGCTGAAGTGAAGTGAGCTATGTGATAGTGATGTTTGCATTTATTTGTTTCATGTACACCATGAATGTACCAAAAAGTAAAAAAAAAAAAAAAAAATTGTCCATTATTATCTGTAGATAAATTCAAAAACCGCCCACGATGGTGCTAGTGTACGATGTGATGTAGCAGTTTTAGGCGAATTGAACGTGTTTGTATTATAAATATGTGTGTTTGTAATTTCTTGGCTTACACAAATTTAAAATTTATCCTCATGTTAGTACGGCGTAATCTTTATTTTTAATGCGATGGACACTTTTTGCACTGAGGCACGTAAGGAGTCCAAACATAATGTTGAAAGAATGGTCGCAAATCAGATGACAGAAATTTGGCCGGTAGAGCACGTCGAAGTACTCGTTTAAATGTTTACGCGGAAAGTATTGTGGCGCTGATTGGTCCATCGGTGCCCAACCGATCCTAGCGCAGACAGCGGCAGAAAAAAGAACTAAGATCTGGGCTTATTATTGTGTATGTGAATACAACGGAAAAGCCCATATCGTTCTGAATCCTTATAACTATACTTCGTGCACTGAGAGATAGCACTCCCTACTTCTATGCTCCAAGTGTAGGCACAGGCACAGATCATAAAACTAACTTGATTCGGTCAAGTGTTTTACTTGACCGAATCAAGTTAGTTTTATGTATGATCTGTGCTCAGGATATGCGTTTGTAATAAGTATGCGTTTTATAATGTTCATGGTTTAAAAAACAAACAATGCGTAAAATATAACATTTTATTCAAATACAACACAAATATACTTTCTTTCCTAAACACAAATATACTTTTTTCTAAAAAAAAAATATTTCCAAAGATGTGTTTTTTTTTTAATCCGACACATTTGGTGTTTACGGCTAATATTATAAACTTTTTTAAAAAATACGTAAGCCGCTTATAAGTCTCTCTAGCTCTATCTCATACCAAGTTTTAATGAGTGGCTGTGTGTTGGATAACTTCGGTTGTGAAGTTCTTCTGAGTCAGCACTAAGTCATGCGGAGACATGAGTCATTTAAGTCACGTGAGTCATTCGAGTCATTGGGTCACGTGAGCCTGTCCGCTGTGACGTTGCCGAGCATGGTTCGCTCGTGCACGGTCCGCTGGTGACGCAGGCGGTGGTCGGAGCGCCCGAACTTCACGCCGCAGTACTTGCACGGGTACCGCCGCTCCTTGGTATGGCTCACCATATGTATACGTAAATATCTGGAATAGGATAATTAATCTTCAGTTAGTAAGACTTTTCAATGATCATGGCTGAGTTGTTTGATAACTCTCTGAATATCCTTTTGAACGACGACGGTCCAGTGGTGGGTGGACTCGGTCTCTTATGCGAGAGGTTCCGGGTTCGATCCTGACCCTCGTGTGTGAAATAGGTTTTTCTAAATTTCTAAGTGCACCCCAAACACTAGACCATCGCTCGCTCACCGGTGAAGGAAAACATTGTGAGGAAACCTGCATGCCTGATGAGATTAAGTCTTTGAAGGTATGTGAAGTTCACCAACCCGCATTGGGCCAACGCATCGGTGAACCATTACTCTTCTAGCTTGATTTTGAGGAGGAGACCCGTGCCCAACCGTGGGACATAATATAAAGGTTGATACTTTACTTATGTTAGTAAGTTCTTTCAAGATACCGGCGGGGTTAAAGTTAACCCCTAAATCGAATCGAGCTCTTAATTGGGATTCAGTCTGACCAAGCATTCCATATCGCTCTGTCGGATCTATTTGGGGCTTTTTACTCCCACATTGGCGTTCGTGACGTGATTTGACCTACATTCCCACAGTATACAAAAATTATTTGTTCAAATTCATTTGCTTGTTAAGTAAAAAAAAAAAGTGTGTGAGTTTGTGCAATTCACACACGATAGACACAATATGTTAAATGCTCAAATACAAGCAAGTATTAAACAGTGTGCAATATTATAAATACACACCGACATTTGCTCTCTCGCACTTTTGTATTTGTGTCTCTTACCTGTCGTTTTTTCCGTTGCATCCGGTTTGAATTCACAACGATTCTAAAAAGTTTCACTTAAAAAAAAACACGTGCTTTTACAGATGGGTGAGATTCCGCTTTGTGTTAGTTATTATAATATGGAAAAGATATAATTGCTGCTTGCTTTTGTTCTTATCTGACTTGTAGACATGTCTTTGAGACAGATTATTTGATTGCTTGTCTACTCACTTGCTATTAGAGAAGGTCATATCGCAGTACTCGCAGGCGTGCAGCTTCGACCCCGTGTGGAGCTGCTTGTGGTGTTTGAGAGTGGAACACGACGAATAGTACTTGCCGCACTCGTCACACTTATACGGCTTCTCTTTCGAATGGCTTCTGAATGGAAGAGATAGCGATATCAGTTTTATATTTTATGTTTATATAAAAGATTGACACTACATGTTGAAGCTGTAGTGTCTTCCGTGCAACCCATCACCTCGTCCGGTTTACATTTAAAAGAAAACATTTTGCGGTGGAAGCTGCAGCTGAAGTAGGTGTAGTGTGTCGCAGTATTTCTGGCGCCATCTGCTGCGCCTTCACTGCGGTAATCTCATCTGGTAAGGTTGATCCGCCTGGGGCGACACTAATTTGGTCGAGATGGCTATTGCATGTGGAAGAATACTTCCACATGCAATAGCCACAAATGGACCACCCTTTGACAACCCTATACAATGAGGGATGTAATGACCTGACATCAGGGGGCCATAATGTATGCAATTACACAATACATGGAAGAAGAAACAGCAGCCCATGTACTACTGAAGTGGACAGAAGTAGCACCGCTAGGGGCTGCCCATCTCGGAAGTCCGAGAACGCTCCCGGAAATCTGCGCTAATGTCAAGAGACTGCTAGCATTCTTACGGGAGCTTAACTGGCAGTAGGGAGTGCTTCAGGCTCACAGCACGCAAAATAGGCGCACAAGCGTCGAGTTGCGGATACCAGCCTGACTTCAAGTATCGAGTACATAATATATGCTTCCATTTTTATTCTAACGAGCTGACTATAAAATATGACTAAGAATGAGTTTATAGGGATCAAATGCTTGAGATGTTTAAACATCACTTTAAAATATTTGTAAATCATATAATTGTAAATTAGTAAAGTACAGCTTACCCAAACATACCTGAGGTGGACTTGTAGGTGGTATTTCTTGAAGAAACCTTTAGAACAGAACTGACACAGATGGGATTTTTCATTTTCATGGACTTGCCGCCTGTAAATAATATGTTTTATTTTAATTTATATACATTAACTATAAATTTTTATACTATACTATATTTCATTATGGGTTAGATTAGGTAAGCCTCATTTATTCTTGAATGTGGAAAAAAAAAACAATTTACTGCTTAGGATCCAATGATTACAGTGGCAGGTCCGCATTGGCGTTCATTGGAGGAGGCCTATGTTCAGCAGTGGACGGATAAAGGCTGATGATGATGATGATGATGAAACATGTATGTATTTGAAAAGTGTAAACTTACTTATGCATCAACAGAGACGTTTTTATCCTAAAGCTTTGCTCACACTGATCACACTTGTGGGGTCTGTTTTTGGTGTGTACCAATAAATGTACATCCAGCACCGACTGAGTAATAAAGCTTCGCTCGCACAAGAGACATTTGAAAGGTAACGGCTCTGTTTTGTGTATGAGCATTTTATGTTTCTTAAGACACACTACATCTAGAAAAGAAATTATTTAATCTTAGAAGGATCTATTTTAGTTGGAAATGATTCATGACTAGATAAACTTTCTTTCTACTTTGAAGAGAAGAAGCTAGTTAAAAGATAAACTCTTCCTCTGCGGGATAAAGATTAGATAAAATAAGGGATGACGGTAGGATAGTGTTATAAAAAGAAAATATAGTTTAAAGATAGATTTTTCCTCTACCAGAAAAAAGCCTCGTTTTTTTAAGCCTTAAGTTTGCTGATCTTTCTTAAACCTTATCTTTTCTTGATTTAAGTTACTCTTATCTTAAACAATGTTTTGTATTTAAAGAAAACATAAAACATTATGGGATTAGATTCCTTAAGAAAATAAAGACCTGCAAAGAAAATTCCAGAAAAGAGTTATAAAACTATAATACCCCTGATTTAAGCTAACTAGTACATAGAGTAAATTTAAAATCATTAAAAATACATTATTACCCTTATTACAAATATCACAATGCTTCTTAAGTCCCAAGTGTTTTATCCTGTAGTGGGTGTTGCGACTGCTCTGTGTGGAGAAGGATTTATCGCAAAATTTACATTTAAGTTTCTTGCGGGCCTCCAGCGGTGCATGCTGAGCCATGTGCTCTCTGATATTCCGCACAGCTTTGCCACATTTCTCGCAGACAGATTTTTCGATTTCTTTAGCTAACTTTTTTTTTAAACATTTCCTTTTTGAGTGTACTACACATGTAAAAAAGGCATGAAATACATAAATTATCATAGAATATAACTGTTATTTTACATTTTTGCAATAGTTTTATACTTAATCGTTTTTGAACTATTTTGTTCATTATGTTTTAAGTTAAACGATCATAGAAACAACTTTACTTTACTTTGCTACTATAATTGACTTGTAATACCAGTATAGGCAGGCTAGGCCCCTTTAACCTTTCGGGGGCCTGGGCACAAAGGTAATGAAGCACCAACATAAGTTTAGTTATACAATTTAGTTGTATTATACGATTTTGGTTCCACATTTCACAACTAGGTGGCTACACTTACCGCTTCTTTCTATTTGATGCAAGTTTCCAGTTTATCTCCAGTTTTACAATAGTTATAGTCTTTGATGCTATGTCAGTTAAGTATGGTGTATGAATTTTATTTAAAATTAAAAGCCCTGTGTGCTCCTTCAAAAATGACAAATAAAGCAAATATTACAAATAATTACCATTTTCTTTAATATCTTCCATAAACTCATATTTTATTACACTTAAAAGTTCGTCATCAGATTGCATGTCTTCAGGAATCTCATTTTTAACTTCAATTTCATCTTTTACATCAAATGTATTTTGAGATTCATAATTCTCATCATCTGACGAGTTTTCACATTTAATTAAAGTATTCTTATTGTTTTGTATGGATCTCCAATATAGATCATTTTTTAGTGCTTGTACTTTAAACTTATAGTAGTCTATTATTTTAAAATAACAAACTTCGCACAGTTTAATACTCAAATCAGGACTTGGTAAAATCTGTAAAAAAACAGTAGACAGTGATTTTTTTTTAAAGTATTATGAAAAAGCTAGACTAACAATAGCTGAAGCATTGCATACCTGGATGCTTAAACAGAATAGTAAAATATCAGAATACGATTTTAATTCTTCCAAATCTTTTGGCAGTTGACTAACATCCATAACTTTATCCTCAAGTATAGTTAGGCAAATCCTACAAGATCTCATTTTAGATTTAGGTACTTAACGTATTTACTCTTTCTTACAAACCATTACTTTTATTATATTTTTTAAACTAAAAATATTAATACACAACACAAGGTTTACGTTTTTTTAAATAAAGCCAAAAATATTCATAAATAATACGACGTCAAAAGTTAGCACTTGGCTGTCAGTTGTCACAAACGTCAGACTTGACAGTTAGCACTCCATATCACGGAGTATTCCTTAACCTTATATCTATACTCCGTGCTCCATATCACTGGAGCGCGTGCAGCAGCAGTGCAGTATAGATATAAGTAGTCCGAACGTAGCGATGAACGAATGGTCGCAATTTAGGTGACCGAAGTTTTGTCGTGGGGACTGCTTAGCAGCCGAGTAGTCTCCTTTTTGTTGGAGAATCTGGTCTTGCTGGGACGTCTGCGGTCTGTCGCAGAGGGTTCCTGTTGCCCGCAGATCCGGATCCCTCAAAAAGTGGCTCACAGTGGTTTTAATGGGGTAGTGCACCCCCAGGCCTGGAGTCTAATTTGGGGTGGGGCAAGAAAATAAAGTCGTATTCGTTTCATTAAAATTTATCTTAGCTTTTGGTATAGGGCATAGTCCCACAAAGCCCCCCCCCCCCCCCCCCCCTAGCTACGGCCCTGTGCACCCCAATGCGAGCAGGAGCGTCTTTCCTTTAGGTGTAGTTTGTGCGTTGCACACGGGCGCTGCGGTCCTAGGGGCGCCGAGCGCCGCTCGCAACGGAGCCCGCGCCGCCGCGTTATCATGTTTGACGTACGTAAATGAACTCCAGTTTACATACATTTTGTGTAGCATCTGGAGATGTATTTATATTTGAGTAAATACAGCAAAGCAAGGCGCGCCACCAGCGGCTCGGCTTTTGCAATATAAATATAAACTTTATTTTTCTACGTTAAGCAGGCGGACAAACTGTACTTTCCGCGCGCTTGCTAGGGGGCGCTACGGTAATGTTTGCACACGGGCGCCACATGGGCTAGAGACGGCCCAGAATGCGAGTCCCCACACGCGCCAGTGTGCGAAAGCATTATCCAGTGCGACATAAAATAATGATCGCCTACCTAATTAACCTACACAGATATAAGACTACATATAGGAAATAAAACATGTTTGTTTTTTTAATTGTTCATTTTTTACATAGATGTTTACATTTTTTTTTTTTTTGGTTTTGTCCTTATTTTGTAGAGATCTTTGAACATTCCTATAAGCTGCCAGCCAACATGCATAGGATATTTTATTTCCAGGTTGAATCTGTGAATGAAAGAACCTTTTTAATAATTCAATTGTTTTTTAAGTAGCACTAGATGTTTTTATACATTAGTAAGTTACATTGGTTACCTGTAGGAGTAGTTTACGGACTTCTATTATATCTTTTCTGTCGGGTAAATCTGACAATGAATGAGAGTGTATGCCAATAAATGACTTCTCACCCCACCCACTTGTAGAGTTATAACTTGCATCTAAAGATAATTGATGTGCAAAAGAAGTAAACATTCTTCACGCATGATGGCCTGATGGTCAATCTAAAAGAAAAATATTTAATAATATTTAGTTTTTCCTTTAGGAATAATGTAAGTATTATTGAGGATATTAATCTTAATGCTGTAGATTGTGATACTGCATCACACCCATTACACACCACACTTTTTTTTCATAGCATAGGAGGGCAAAAGAACAGTCAAAGCCTTGCGACTATCGACGCCCATTAACATCCTCACAACCAAAGGATGCAGATGCGTTGCCATCCTTTTCCCTATCTTCCAATGGGCCACCGAAAACTCTCAAACCGCACGAAACGCGAGAGCATACCTTTAAGGGCGTTCGCTGCGTTAAGCGTGCGCCCGGCGCGGCCACCCGCGGGGCGTGCTTGTTTCATGTCATCCCATAGAGCAGCGCTGCGTTGAGGCGGGTTAGCCGACGCACGCGGCGCGTACAGCGGTGCCGCCTCGCGGGCGACGAGTCCCCGCGCGACGGTGCACGCGAGCGGAGTTGTAGGGCTATTCTGTAGGGTCGTTTTCGAATTTCGAAAGCGGTATCCGCGGTGATATGTCGAATTTGACGAATTTGTATTCTTTAAAACTCGACTACAATCTATAACAATAAAGTTCACTTTCGAAGTGAGCTTTATCACTCAGATGAAGCTCGATATCGAAATGGTTTTTACAGAATAGCCCTACTGTTTCTAGAAAATCAGTGAGCGCCGCTACATGGCCGCCTGCGTGAGAAGGGTATCGTCGCAGGCGGGCGCACGGCGCGGGCGGCCGAGCCGGGCAGCCGCGCCATGCAGCCGCGCCGGGCACACGCTCAACGCAGCGAACGCCCTAACTTTACGCCACGGCCCAATTCGGCTGCACAGCAGCATGGCACTACCTCTTTACAAGGCAATTACAACACTACACAATATCTTTTGTATTATTTTCATAACTACCAAGAAACAAGGGGGCCTACCACACGCGCAAGCTTCACCACACTTTTGCCTGCGCAGGCCGGCTTGTACACGGAACACGGTGCGTGTGGTTGGTAAAATTGTATCCGTGTTCCGTGAACAAGCCGGCCTGCGCAGGCAAAAGTGTGGTGAAGCTTGCGCGTGTGGTAGACCCCTAAGAGAGCATTAAAAGCTGCAAGACAATAATATGAAAAATGTAGGAAGCTAATTATTGATATGAAATAATTACTTACAAGAATCAGTTTGGGTTCTAGTAATACTCGTAAACGATAACAGACAAATCGCACTATTTATCGAAAGTCCAAGTGCGAGCCAAGTCATTGTATCTTGTGACGTAAAAACTACAGAAACCAAATCGTAAGTTTGTCGTAAAATGTTCTGATCAATGTTCTGTAGTCCAAAAAGTCACTATCTATGTTTACATTATTATCTAATAAGAACAATCTAGAAATTTCTAGATTTAATTTCTAAGTAATATCAATAAATTAATAAGAAAAAAGAAAATGTGTCTTTGATATGAAAAAAATATGAAATAAGTTTAGTGATACATTATAACATTAACAAATCACTCTGCAATTAAAAATTACCCAGTGAAGCGGATATTCCGTTATTTAGTACATACTACAATCAGATCAAGAAAAAGTTTACAGATCTAGAGCATTTTTCATCATCAACACAATTCTGGAAATGAAACTCGACCAAAGAGTGAATGCTTGGTGGTTATATTATATACCAAAAGCAGTATTCAAACATAACTTATATTACATTAGTAAAAAGAAGGGAAGTATAGATAATACATAGTTTTCATTGTATCTATCAATAGCTTATTTGGTGAGTTTTGAGAGGAATTAACATTAGTCTCAACGCTGTCATCAGTCTGAATACTTGAGTTTGTTTGAAGTAACCTAAAACATAACATAGATTAAATTTTTACTGAATCAGTTCGTTTTTTGCATATACATAAAGAGTATATCATGCTTAATATGTATATCAATAAAGTCTTGAAAACATGCAGTGTTTTTAGGACCTTATGAACTGCTGCATAAAGCTTGAGTGTCAGCTTCATAACCTTACATCAGTCATCAGGCTATAGGTTCAAATCTCAATCAACCCAGGATGGGCGACTTGATTTTTTAATGTATTCATTAATATACACAGATTGCATAACTAATTAGTAAGATAAATATAGGTATTATCTACCTACTCAGAAACTCTATGGTATCTTAGTTTTTAAATGCAGGTGAGTATTTAATGACTTACGATTTAGATGTAGCTGCAAGAGCAATTTCCTTATTTATGTCAAATTGTTTTTTAAATCTCTTCTTTTGAGGTTCACTTAGATGTAGACCACCCCTCCCACGATCATACACTACCGGCTCTGTTAAAAAAAAAAAAAAAAAAACAAAACAAAGATATGATTTGAAACTGAATTTTTAACACATTTTTTATTTATACATGTTTTATATTTTCATTGAATTGTTAATATTATTGTCTACTCATAATATCTGTGAGTATGGATACTTTGTTTTATATTATTACTGATTTTCCAATATTGTTTAGCATAAGAGTAATCCGTCAGGAATATCTTTAAACAAACAAACAAATAAATAAATAGATATTGGATCAAAATACCAATAAATAAATTGTTATTATATTTTGTCACTACAATGGTCAACAACAAGCGCCACTCTCACTGACAAATTGTTTTGGTTTAACTTTAGTAAATACATGTTCTATTATTATTTTTAATAATTACCATTTTTGTTAACATCTTCTATGAACTCATCATAATATTTTATTTCCTTTCTTACGCTTAAAAGTTGGTCATCAGATTGCATATCCTCAGGAGTCTCAGTGTTCCCTTTAATTTCATTTTTTACTTCAAATAGATTTTGGGATCTATAATTATTCACATTGTCTGACGAGTTATCGCATTTAATTAAAGTATTTTTGTTATTTTGTATGGATTTCCAATAGGCATCATTTTTTAGTGCTTCTACTTTGAATTCATAGTAGTCTATTATTTTATAATAACAAGCTTCGCACAATGTGATATTTAGGTCAGGCTCTGGTACTATCTGTAAAATAGTAGTAGTAAGATCGCAAAATAATGGAAAAGACAGATTAAATTTAAAGTATATATAACTAGTATAATAAGCTAGACTGTACTAACAATAATAATTGGAGCAGTACATACCTGGATATTTAAACAAAATGCTATAATTTCAGAGTACGATTTTAATTCTTCCAAATCTTTTGGCAATTGACTAGCGTCCATACCTTTATCTCCAAGTAATGTTAAACAAGTCCTACAATATGACATTATAATTTTTAGGCTTTTAAACTTAATTATTTCTCCAAATTCCCTAAAAACTAGTTTTATAATTAAAATAAAAAACACAGTGTATATTACGATTAATTAACACTATTTTCATGTCAACCGTGCGTCAACCAAAGAGGATATAAATCAGGCTGGCGAAACTCCTATACAAAATAAACGATGTATGAAACGGACGTCCTTTTTAATGGCTGCTATAATCCGATAAAATTAAGAAGAACATTATTAACTTTGGACCTACATTTACCGATGGCTCTTCTACATATAGATGGATTATATCGACCGCCATTTTGATTTTTGACAGAAAAATTGAAAAAGTCAAAAAGTGATATGAGATGGACTTATTTTCACGTGTTTATTACATAAAAGTGTAATATTAATTAGTTATAGTCATTTTGTGAGTGATTCTCAGAGATTCAAATAGTGTTTCTGTAAAACAATATGAGAAAAGTAGCTTGTGAGATTTGTGGTATAAAAACATGCCGGGTTGGTAACAAACGTATTTTTATGGTAAAATATCCATTAGATAAAGATCGGCAAGCTAAATTACTTATTTAATCCATAAAGGAAGTCAATTCTAGTAGAAAATATAGAGGTTTAATATATTTTAACAACTTAAATATATAAAATAAACTTGTTATAAAAACTTCTTGTAGTGCTTACCCATCAATCAGAATTTATCGACATCGATGTATAAACTCAGACTAATTATTCTATTATAATATATTATAACGTAAGCATTACATGCTGTTTGAGTCATTTAGTTAAATTTTAAGATTCAACTTATCATTCACTTTTAAGGTGTAAACAATGGGTCAAAGCGATATCTTATTTCAGATTCCCAAAAGATGTTAATTTAAAGAATACCTGGACCCTGATTGACAAAAATGCATATTTACTTGTAAAAATTGTTATAAACTTATACGTAAATTTAAGAAACAAACATATTGCTAAAGAAAAGCGAAGTAATATTTCTAAGAATTTTTTTTAAATAAAAATTATAGTGTTTGAAAATAAATGATTTTGTGAGAATTTGAAGTTTCTTTTCCGTTAATTCGTTAATTATAGATTTATTAAAACAATCTGTGTATCATTTACCCTTCATTTGTTTATGTTTTTAAAATAAAATTCGCACTATAACGAGTCTTTAAAAAGTCGATATCGATAAATTTTCACTAGTCCTAGCCCAGTACTAACTAGTTATGACATTATGTTGGCAGTATGTACCGCCAGGCGCCATGGTTCTGTCTGTTAGGTTGGTATTGGTTTAGAGTGCACGTTCATACATCGTTTTTTTTGTATGGCAGTCCCGTCTCTTAACGTTAGTTTTACATACTCTTTGATATAAATTATAAACCAATATAAACACTACTGGCGTCAACCACAGTCCACATGTCAACTATTTAAAAAAAATGCTTACAATAGACTTTTATTTTTCATTTTAGAACCAGATAAGACCAAACGCTATGCTACCATCTCTGTCGTAATCTGAATTTAATCTGTAATATGGAGAAACGGCTGAAAATCCGTAAATATACTACTAAAAAACTAGTTTATAGTATGTCTGTGGAAAATCTTAAATGCCACTTCGCCCCTCCAGTCATATTCATTATCACTTTCCACTGCAAGGACTCAGCACAGTCCACCATAATATTCACTATCCGATCACATTATATAGGGCGTCCCACGGCTATATTATGAAACCTTAGAGCTTCACGGTATTCCTTACGGAATCGTACGGAGGAAGAAGGACCGCGTTGCTCTAAGTATGAAACGGTTGGTGGATAATCTCCACGGAAGGGAATCATTTGAGCATTTGATAAATTTTGTATTAAAAATGTTAAAATTGATGGCCTTCCTTTTATTTCTTCGGGTAGGAGGCAGCCTTACCGGATGCCACAGGATTAGACCTAGAACCGATACCTCTGGGGCACCGTATTTGACTCACTACTTGCAGACTACTTTACTAGATTACTTGACTTTGACTCCTAAAGAATTCAGTGTCCCCGTATCACACTATAAGGGAGGCAGCTGAAGGCATTTGCGATATTCAATTACACCGCGACTGTGGTAGTCGCGGTGTTCACCCGTCACTGCCCGGTGACGCTTGAGGGCGTCGACGGTCGACTGGCGCACCCGGAACCCAAATTGAGTATATTGAGTCACGATCCTGGGCCGTCAGAACAAGCCGGGAGGCCACTATTCTTTTCAAAGCCTTCCCTACTTCGCTCAGTAACAGCTCACAGTTGAAGCAGAATCCGGGTTCTGAACTGCCTTTGACTTTCCTTCCAGGCCCTTGATTGTTAGCCTGTACCGCAGGCAGCGATCAATTATGTCCACCTCCCGTGCAATCCGTCCGAGCCCGGCGCACTCTTCTTACTCGGAAGCCGCGTAGAACCGCCTCCATTACATCCTTTGTGGATGGTATTTTGAACTTATCTATCAATTAAACTTAACTTTTCCGATCTATCGGAATTTGCACAGACCCGAGATAGTGGGTTCCTCTATAAGTACTTGTTTTGATATCATGGCAAGTTTTTCCTTTATAAACAGGGACTTATCTGGAGTTAGTTAAAAACAAACTTTAAAAAGGTTTAAAGATATTTCATGGCTAATAATTTTGCAACAACTCGGGAAGTGTTGCCATCCATGTATCAACATTTTGTTGCGCGACTGTTTCTGATGCCTCACTGGAATTTTACTTATACTTAGAATAAAATAAAATTCTTGGTAATAATTAAACGAATAAAATACAAATTAAAATCTTAAAATTTATTTCATGTAAGAATATTGGATACAAATCGCATTTGTTTCGTATCAAATTAGATGATAATGAAAATTGTACATAATACCTGAAGCGTTGCGGACAACATAATTCGCGTCTGTATGAGCTTTTAAAACATTCTAAATAAAATAGGCAGGCACATTGAACTTAGAACTAAAATAAAAAATATATCTAAAATCCCTCGTATCACCGTTATTGTGATGTTACATAATAAATGTTGCCATCGAATACTGTTTAAAATAGCATATATACATCTGTCAATGAAATATCGCACAGTAAAGAATCTAAAAGCTGCCATTAATATTATTCAATACACCGTGCATATGAACAAAATAAAAACTTAGGTAAATAATAGATGACAAAAATATTGTATCTCATGCATACATAATTTATTCAACTTTATGTACTGCAAAAAAATCGACATTTCAACGTGCGAAATTATTAGCTATATTAAAATATAACCTAGTCATTAATTGTCAAATCTAATTAAATAAAGTTCTCTTTATAAAAAATAAATAGGCACATCACATTCGTTTTGAACGTTCAAAAATCAACTTAAAATACTTTGTTTATTAATGGTAATTTCTGATAACAACCTACGTATTGCAAAATTGCCAGCATAAAAAAATGTATGGCCTCTTTTGTACTAACTTTGTAATAAAAAAAAACTACATAATCTCTTTGTACGATTAAGTACATTTTAATTGTATTTATGGTACTGTAGTTACTGCACAATGTTATGCTAGTTATCACGCAAATAACATAAAACTAAAGCAGTTGCGAAGAAAATTTAAAAAATGTAAAAAAAACAGGGTCAAAGATCAAGCTTTTTTCGTTCGTTTGTCTTCCAGAAAACTATAATGAACACACATACATAATTAAAATTGTTT
This sequence comes from Lycaena phlaeas, assembly GCA_905333005.2. Lineage (NCBI taxonomy): Eukaryota > Metazoa > Arthropoda > Insecta > Lepidoptera > Lycaenidae > Lycaena > Lycaena phlaeas. The sequence continues at coordinate 13,641,102 of HG995175.1, forward strand.
AAAATAACTTATTTATATTAAAACAAAATTTACATACATTAAGTATTCACATATTGCAGTGTATTAAATATTGTGCACTCGTACCATAAAGTTTAAGTGAAAGTAAAATAACACTATACACATTCATTTTAAAACCTTTTGACACATTGACCCATATATATTCATAATTTGATCAAATTTACAGTTAAAAAGCTTAACATTTGAAAGTAATGTGTAATATGAACGAAGTATAAAAATTTAAAAAAGTGATCCATACTAAGTCCTTGTATAAGGCAGTTACGTCTTAGCCGTAAAAAAATGCAGTCATATTTCTTTTAAATATTGTGGTTAGCATCGACAAATATATTTGCGTCGTTGTTAACCATTCTATAATCGTTATTATGATATTGCTATTCTAATGGAACTCTTAAAACTATTTAAGACCAGTTATTTACCATATTTATTACCTTATGTGCATATTTGAACGGTTAATGGTTGTCTGTATATGGTTGGTAATGCATTGGTATTCAGTTTTGAATAGTTTTAAAAGTGTTGTAGCTATTGTTTGCTATTCTAGTGGAATTACGACTCGGTGGGTGCTGGCACTGGCACGGCTAGTGGCGACCTCTGGCGGTCAAACATCTCGAGGATCAGCTTGGGGTCCGTCCCGGCGGGTACTGTCACCGTGCCCGTCTGAGGAACACCGCTCATGAGTACCACCTCACGTTCTTCTCCGCAACGCGTGGCGTCCGCAAGTGTTTCGGAGTTTCTAACAACACATGGCCATCGTACAGTCTGTCAGAGTCTACATTTATTTTTTCTAAAGTATAGGCTGTTGGATCACCGACAACCATAGAAACCTTGTAAAGATCTAACGACTAGCGGCGGTTTTCAATATCCTATCTATCTTAAAATTTTCTTATCTATCTTAAAATTTTGACAGATTTTGTGTGAAAATGTGTCAAAACTTCAAGATAGATAAGAAAATATTAAGATACATTAGGATATTGAAAGCCGCCGTTAATATACACTACTATCTTTGAACGCTGTACAAACTAACATGATGTTTTCGGGATACGACAGGGACACGAGCGGACGCCACAACATTGTTCGGGTTATGTACATTTTGTTATTTACATACAATATAGGTACAGGAAAAGAAAGTTAGTTAGTTAGTTAAGAATTTTTTTTTTAAAAAGTCTATTAGAAAATTTGAATCAAATTTAAAAAAGAAGGATTTAATATTAAATAATTATTAGTCAAAGAGATGACTTTCCAATAAAAGAAGTTATTAATTATTTGTTACATAAAAAATAAAACTAAAAATTCATTAACTGTTAATATTAATTAAGTAAATTTAGTTATAAGAAAACTGTTAGTATGAATATATAATATAGCAAAAGCTTAATAAATAGCTCGTTTAGCATGCAGTTTAGGTACTGTTAGTATAGTTAAGCAAAGTGTCGGATACCTCGATACGAGTGATGACTCCCTCCTCGCGACTGTGCTCTAGGACTACAAACAAAACACAAAGCGCCCGTCAAACATACAACATACGGACATGTAAACACAATATTTATGAAGCTGAATATGGGAAACTACAATTTTTTTTTGAGTTTCATTATAATTATTAACTTGAGTATCTTAATACCCAATTAGTTTCACTTTGTGTTGTGAAATAATTTTTAGATGCGATAGTCTCAACTAAAAATTATTTCAACACCTCAATAAAGAGTATTTGTCGTGTTTTAGAAACACAATTTAAAATTTTGAAAATACAAGAATTATATATAATCTTTATATATTAAGATAGTGGTCCTGTTACAATTATATCACAAATTGCATATGATAATTAAAAAAATAGCAGTTTCAAGGTGGAAAAGCAGACTTAACCGAGACGAACGCTTCAAAGTTTAAAGTTCAAACAACGCCGTAGATTCTGGCGATTTGGCGCGGGTAGATGAGCAAGGTTACATAGCATTTCATAAAAATAAACGTAAAGCTCGTTTTGATCTTGTCGTTGAACGTGTTTGTTTCGGATAAGTGTGCGTTTGCCTTTAATGTAAGCTATCGCCGTTTTAAAAGGGGAATCTTTATAAAATGAAATAAACACAGGTGGCGCCACTTAAAAAGAACTTATTCACATAAGACTTTTAGTATGTCCACTGTCGACACAGCGTTAGTATTACTTAAGTATTTTGTACTAAAAAGTGTCACAAGTGGCGTCCTCTGCAAGTGTAAAAATTGTAGCCTCGCATAAATGCTTCATGCGTGAGGAGCTCAATAGCTTATCTAGCAATCTATGTTTATAAATAAATCTGCAATATAATATATTTCATGTCATGTATCTTGATAAGTATTGTCTATTTAAAATTATATACTCTGTGGTGTGTTACAATCTGTGTAGCATACTATTGAAAAATAAATTACAGACAATTTATATAATATTTTCTTAAATACTTAGCGAATTTATAGAATATAATTATGTAGTATGTTAAACAGATAGTGTGTGATAGATAAATTGTAATAGTATTTAAATTACACTTATTATGCTAAGGCGTCAAATGTGAGTTTGCTTACTGTTCTCGGATGCGTTGTTGGTGGTGGTGGTAGTGGTGGTGGTGGTGGCAGCACCGTCGACGCTATTCTCGTTGACCGTCGTCCTCGTTGTCGTCTTCACCACCATGGAGCTGGTGTTCACTTGCGTGTTCTATTGTAATTAACATATTATTATCACAAGTATACATATTGAGTATGGTAATAATAATAATAATAATAATAATAATAATATCTATGGACGCTTTTTACACCACGTCAATCTAGTCCCGTGGTAAGTACTCGAAGAGACTTGTGTTATGGGGCACCAGACAACGGAAATACATATATTTAATACGTTTTATATTAATACTTATATTTAAGATTTTTATTATATAATACACATCCAAGACCCAGGAACACAGAAACTTTTTTGTTCCATGGCGGGATTCGAACCTGCAACCTCTGGCTTAAACGCCAACGCGCTAACCATTGAGCCACAGAGGTCGTCAAATGGTAGATATAAATTTATGTGCACAAAAAATAATTACTTCCATCCATACTATGTTCTAATGTTATCACTTATAGACTTGAGCTGAAGATGACAGATATCGGTGGCGAAATAAGCTACTTTACTATTTTGACCTTGTTATCGGAACACAACAAAGCAAACGTGAAAAACACGACAAGTCAGGCAGACTAAGACTTACAGGCCTCAAAACGGTTACAAGACAAAGATATACGGTCAAATTATCTTTGCATATGTCTGCGCTACATGCTTACACATAGCTCAAGCTGCGATAGCTCTACTCATTCAACCCAAAAAGAGTGTCTTCGTATTCGCTGTGTATTTCAATTATTTAATATATTTCGACCATAGATTACAGTGCAACAAAGACAATCTAGCCCAAACAATGTTTCTGTGCAGTGTGTTGCTGCTGTACCATATTGTAGTGGACGGTCGCGTTGGTTAGTGGTGGTACCTGCAGGTTGATGTTGAGCTCGGGCTCGGGCGGCGGCGCGGTGTGGTCGCGCACCGAGTCCACGGTGATGTCGGCCGACGCCGCCGTCACGTCATGCGCCGTCTCCGGCGTCTCCTCCTGACAAATATTTTATGTGAAGATCGATTCGGATGCCCTGTTACATATAATATCTACTACTACTTAATTTAATTAAAAAACAACTAATTACTAAACAGATTTACAACTAACATAATAAGGCAAGATATTAATTAATAACTAATCCACTTTACAACCAACTACATGACTAACTATTAACATTGATACCAATTTCCATTTTAGAAGCTTCCAGACACACATAATTAGTACTACAATACAATGAATACAACATAAAGAAATATTCATAACACCTGCTACATCTTGATGGGTTTATTAAGTTGTGTTTAAAATGATATTTTTATACATATTGATTTAATGAGTAATATGACAATAAATAATACGAAACTCATTCGTCTGTCGCTTTACACCCACCCGGTCAAACGTCCCGAACCAAAATAAAACAAGTCATACTTTGTGTTCACCATTAGTTAGTGGAGTCTCCTCGGGCTGGCTGCGCAGCGCCGCCGCCCACGGGGACAGCAGGATGTGACACTCGGCTATTGTCACCTGGAAATATACGTGCATATGTATTTGAGTATTTATAAATGTATAACATCATGCTTTTGTTAATAACTTCGCACGTACGTGTCTGGAAACATGTTGATTAAAATATATTCTTTGTCACTCGGCTATGAACTAGCATTACAATAAACGACTTGTTTCGAATTACCTACATTAAAACTAATAAACATAAGATTTTTATTTTATAATTATAGATTCGTCGGACCTATAGGTTTGACAGTCGTCAGCCTTATCACCTAAAACAGAGCCATCTATATTTTTTTAATTTAAATTGGTCGAAATTACACGTCGTGAAAAATTTCGTTCCAATCAGGGCAGTTATTTTAGTACATCGTAAAAAAAGTGTAAAGAAATGGAAATCAATATTTGGTGTCTAGTACATACCTTTGTAGCAGACAGCGTAATTCGTTGCAATTCAGACGATGAATGCAAGTAGAGAGCTTCACCTCGTTTTGAGAAACATAAACTGGAAATGCCGCTGAAAATAGAAAGTAAAGGACTATACAATGAACCCAAAGGCAGTAATATAAATTATGTTAACGTACATGAACAACAATTGAACTGAAGTTAGTTTACATAAGCATAAGAAAAATTAAATGTCAATGTGATGCAACGCTTCAGCGCAAACTTGAGCTAGTATAGCTTAAGAGTAGTGTTCTCACTTGATGTCCTCCTTCCGCACGGCGGCTGCGTTGAGCTGGCGGCGCAGGTCGGGCGACAGCACCAGGCAGTCCCCCAGGTTGGTGAGGCACAGCAGGCACCACTCGCGGTGCCGCTCGCCCGCGCTCGCGCCTGCGCACTCGAACCACGCGAACGAAGTCCTGCGCACCTGCGACATGTGCGTTAACATAAAATATCAGCTACTACTCGTTTTTATAATGAAACATATTTACGGATTATATCGCGGCTTATTAAGTTTTTTACAAGACTGACGTTTCGTTCGTTTTGTTTCTTCATTTATTGTCGCTAATAATTTTTACACATAGAAACATGTCCAGTGTAATATTTATGGATGAATGTTTAATCCTAAATTGTAATCGTTTTAAAGTTTCTAGTTATATTTTCAGTATTGCATAGTGAAATTATTAAAGCAGAAATATTAATTTAAGATTTAGATTACTATGATACTCGATGATAAGCTTGCTAGTTAAGGTTTAGTGTATCAAATAGCGGTAAGAAATCGTTGTTAATACAGGTATTTTTTTATACAACATACCCTGGCTCCCTCGTGCGCGGTGAGTTTGTACTTGTTGTGCGGCTTGAGCGCGGGCAGCGTGAACACCTTGAACTGCTCCTCGGACGCGATGAGCACGCGGTGCGCGCCCGCCTCTGGCAGCGGCGCCACGCCTCGCTCCACCTACCACAACGTGTAACGTAAGTATACAGTAAAGTTATAGACTTTTTCCAAAACATTCGAGTCTCCCTTAAGTTTTTTTTTATAATGTTGATAAAGAATATGGACATATAATATTACATATTGTATGAACTAAAATACATGTATGTTGATTAAGTTTACTTATTATATTGTAGTGCTTGGAAAACGAGCAAAGTTGATTTTTAATTAGTAACACTTAGTTGCAATTAATACTTTGATTTTGATATTATTTTTATTGTACTTAAAAATTCTAGATTATAGCGAAAAATAATAAAAATTGCCACAAAACTAGTGACTGTTAGTCATAAATATTGAAGAAGTTATGAACTGGAATTTGTTTAAAACCTATAGAACAAAATAATACTTAAAATTTACTGACCTCTAGTGGATCGGGAAGCGGTATCGACGCTCCGTCCAACACTGTGATACCGATGACCGGCGCCCTGTGCTTTAACTGAATTTCTTTCGCTAACTGACACGATACCTGCATGGGGAGTATAATTTTATTATAAACTACAAACACGTCACGAAATCTGCTAATAAATTAGAAGCTTACAATTGTAGATTGATTTAGACTTGTATTTAAAGAATGCATATATACTGACTATAGTTGCTATGAATTTAGAATAAATAACTGTCGATATGACAGATTTAGTTTCTTTAAGTTTCGGTTTTCAAATATATAATAAGAGCGAACACAAACCGGGTCCTCTTTCCGTTTGTTGGTGTTGGGCACGTTCATGGTGAACGCGTACACGGTGCCGTTATTCGTTCCCGCCCACAGCGTCGGTGTTGAATTTTGTGCTGGAAAAGATTTTTTTTTATTTCAGTTGACAGGCAAGTCCACCACAAATAGGTTAAACTGGCAAATGAACACATGCTCTTATGATATAATTTGTATGTGCCTGGATACGATTCAAACAGAAATAATTGAATATGAAAGCGATATAGTGCCCCTACCAATTGAAAAAAAAACCTATCAACTTTGTTTTGCCGGTTTTGCACAGTGTTTTTGTTCTTGTTCTCAGCTTTGGGACTTTAAACTGTTAGTAGTTGTACTACTTGTTACTTCTTAAATTTTATCAATGAATTCACGTACAGTTGATGAGGAAGGTGCGCGCGAAGTACAGACAGCGCACCATGGAGCCGAAGGCGTCGTCGGTGGAGCGGGCCTCCACCGCGCGCTCGACTGGCTTTACGTCTGCGTCCGCCTCCGGTATCTTGTCCGCCACCTTCTTGGGCGCGGGCTGCGGACATAAAGTTATCATTATAAACACGGTGTATTTGGAACGCTTTGAAAAACGAAGAAGTATGACATTGTAGGCGTGGCCTGATATGATAGAAATGAAAAAAAAAAACGCGAAATTATATATCTATTTTTTTGCTTATCTTTTTATCTTTTTTATGTTATCCGGTTTGGTAAACATAATGATACAGACATTTGATGACAATGCTTTAAAATAATCGTTTCTTAAATAAAACAGAAATGTAACAGCTGACTCACAGCCGCGTCGTACGAGGTGAACGAATTCCCGAGGTCAGCGTGAGTCTATAGTGTGTATGAATACATTGCGGGTGCGCAAAAGTCCTAAAATTTTCTTAAATAATAACGTTTCTGAGATAGTTATATGCATTATATAGTATATAAATAGTATATCATTAGGCTTAAATCTTTCCGAGCGATCCAAATACACCCATTATAATGTCATTATAATATTATATACATAGTAAATCCCGCTGCGGGGCCCACGAGTCTCCTCAATATAAGGTAAGTAGTTTTTTGAGTTCAAGTCGATTCGGGATTTTAAATTTCACACACCCTTGATCTCCTATTGTTTTCAGTGATCTTATCGTAGTTTATTAAAATACCTGTACTGGTGACGTTGGACTGGCAGCAGTAGTCTGGCGTCTCTGAGATCTACCCTTTCGTAGTCTTCTGAACGATTCTCGCAATGATTTCTTGAAAGATTTTCTTCTCGATATCGGAGTGTCCCCGGCACCGGAATGATCTGAATTACAATAAGAGTTGCAGTCATCGCTTTGTAAATATTAGTCGAATTTAGTAATAACCTTAAACGACATGACGAATATAGTTATATGAAATTATACAGTTAGTTCATCTATCTAGTGGCAAGCGATTACTAACCCACGTTTTTCGGAGCGTTTAGGGCGTGCGTCGCCGGCCTTAGAAATATATAGGCTTTTGGACGACGCTATCTATTGCCTATTGGGGTGATGAAATTATGTACGAGTGAGTTACAATTTGGTCAGTTACAAGATATTTGGCATAGAACAACGTCACAATAATATGAGGAACAGTATGCGTGTACCGTGCGGGTTGAGCGTGCACTTGTGCAGCAGCGGCGCGTTGCGGACGGCGTCAAGCAGAGCCAGCCCGTGGGCGGTGCCAGCGCACACCACGCCCCATTCCCAGTGCGCCGCCAGCGCCGTCACCGCCGCCGGGGGCGACAGCTGCGCCACCGTGCTCGCCTATATGTACATACAATTTATTCAATCGCATGTTAAGCGACAACTAAAGCAAATAATCAAATGGCGTTAGATTACATTATTAACATTAAATCTTAAGCCGCTGGAGATAATTAACTATAAATCTGGTAAATCAAAGGTTGTAAACTGACCTGGAAACCTGCCGGGAATGTTAGGGGGCCAGAGCGAAGCGTGAGCTGGTCGTGACCCTTCCAAACGAAGCCGTCGCGGTCCGACACAATATTCACTGATATCGACTATAAAAAATGTTTAAATTTATTTATGCCTATGTTATATAGTAGGCCTATGTTCATCAGTGGACGATAATAGTAAACCACACGTAATTCATTTTGGCCACAGCCTCAGCTCAGATGGGCCAATGGTTTTGAATAGGTAGTATATATATTATGTTTTTTCTGTATATATTAAAATTTTCAAGTTATTTAATATTTTTAATGTTGTAATTCTTACTACTGAACGGTAGCATATAATAACTTATCTATTTTAACAATTACCTTAACTTCAGCAGTGCTCGGAGAATTTTTGAGACTAGCCACGACAATGTGTCCAGCTGCTCCTCCGATAGTCAGCATACCGGACAGTGGACAAAGCAGCACCTAACAATCAATTATGTTTATTATGGAACCTTACATTGCACAGCCCTAGTACGTTATTATTAGTAACATAACTCAACCATGCCATATGGGGCATCTGTTGTCACTTTTATTCCTCGCAATGGTCCTAAATTTTAGTCACATAGCTATGATTCATTTCTTTTCCGCAGACAAAAAAGTTTATTTAATGTATTTACGTCAATTTATTATCCTGAACTTTTTTAAACAGCTTTGATTTTATTTTAAGGAAGAAAAAAAAATAGTTGACTATGCAGTAGACGATTATAGATTTATAAGACGTTACCACGTCTAAAAAATCTAGGTAGTAGCTACCTTGTATTATCTACCTAACTACAAAAGTTAGAAATAATGAGCTTTTAGGTCAAAGACTACGGAAGATTGAACGTTGAAGATTTGACGACAATAGCCCACCCGTTTGACAGCGAGGCGCGGGTCGTCGCTGTAGGGGTCGAACGAGCCCACCCGCCGGAAGGGCGGCCACTCCTCCTCTTCGTTCTGGCTGTCGTTGTTCTCGCCTATCTCTTCACCGCTGCAATGTTATTTGTATGTTTAGAGTCTGATTTTTTAATTCTACAATCACGGCGTATAGATATAAGGAGTCCGAAAGATATGAGCTTTTCCGTAGTATATAATAAATAATCAACAATTCACAATAATTAATCCGGATCTTAGTTCTTTTTTCTACCGCTGTTTGTGCTAGGATCGGTTGATTACCGATTCACACAGACCACAGTTCTTCCCGCGAGCGGATCAATCAGCGCCACAATACTTCCCGCGGAAATATTTAAACAAGTATTTATTAAAGAAGGCGCGCTCTACCGGCAAAACTTTTGTATTCTAAATTACGACCATTTGTTCAACATTACGTGTGGACTCCTAGATATAAATCTATACTCCGTGTCTACAACTATCAAATTAATATTGTTTACAATCTATTTAGATTGTTGTAAAAGATGCTAGAATTCACAAAATAGTTATATTTAAACATAATAACGACGCGAAATCAGTTTGGTATTTTAAGTAAGTTTAATTTCAACCTTAGTTTGATTCTATGCATGTCTTTTTGTTGGATACAAATAGACTTTTAAGTAGACTGATAACATTTCAAATGTGTCCTTATAATCTATGTCAGGAGTAACCGAGGAGTCTATGTATGATATTTCAGAAGCAGAATGCAAATGTAATGTATCTCATGTACAAGACAACGATATGAACACTATCGGTATAATACTCTAGTGGTAGGTATAATTTAAAAAAAGTCAACTTTTTGACAAGACTACTTTATTGGATTATGATTAGCCTCTACAACTAACAGTTTTTTATGGCGGTCCAAATAAAAATATATGTAAATGACATGTTTACCTGGGCGTCGATCTTTTCAGGCCACTTCGCAACATAGGAAGCAATAAGCAAGAGATGATTCGATTAGCTATCGTAGGTGCGAGCTTGGTACTACTTAACGTAGCTTAGTAAGTCTAAGTTTATTCTCGACAGGCGAAATATCACATATTTAAAAAAATTATAGCCTAGAAGTAAAAAAAATCTATACCTTTAATGACGATTAATTATATTTTTTACATGGATCCCTTCAAATTAAGATGATATAAGTAAAAGTTTTAATAAAACGAGTTAACTTCGCGAAAAGTAGTAATTCGTAGACGTGATCACGACTGAGAATAAACTTACGCTTGAGGCTCGGTTCTATCATTTAGTGTTTAGCAAAAGAACGCATGCAACACGAGAGCGGGTATGTACGTAACATTATTATTTATTAATAGAACCAGTGAAATTTATAATAGTTTGAGAAATATTTAAGATATAAGTAAGTTTAAGTAATTTGAGGAGAAATCAATATTTTATAAACGAATCTTAAAAACAACGCAGTGTTTATATAAAATATTAGAATACATACAAACATACATAACTTAATTAAATGTAGCAATAAATTGTATGAAGCTTTAATATAAAGACAGACACACGCCGCACGCACGTACGATCGTACGCATGCACGCACGCCCGCACGCACACTTGTTTGTGTTGTGGAACCATATTGTTATAATATAGTTGCATATAAAAATATGTAAAATGATTATTGTATACCTGAACAGGTGAGCTGTGGTGTACTTGTAGAGCGGCGTCATGATCACGCCAGTGACGTCCCAGAAGCGCACGGAGCCGTCCTCGTGGCCCGTCAGCAGGATCTGCTTGGGCTCCGCCTCGCTCGCCTCCACTATACCTCCTGATATCGGCCACTGGCTTTCTGAATATAGGTTTTCAGTTTGCTGTTGACCTGGGAACAATGAAGTTACATATAAAAAGGTGGTTAATTTATGTTTTTCTAAACTAACATTTTGAAGGAATTCTTAATATTTTTTTCAATATTCTCGCGGAGTTCAGTCACCATTGCAAACTTTTCTCCTTTTTCTTTCATTCTTGATCTGAACTCTAAAAAGCTCTTTCATGGATCACAAGTCTACAACCTCATATCCATAACTGATTGTTAATTAATAAAAAAAAGTAGAACAATAATTATCAGTAAATGAAACTGACTTTATACGTAGCTAGCTAAAACAGGTAAATAAGCAACTTCAAAATTAATCCAAAAAAATCGTCTTATTTGTGCACACTACACCAAGTGCAAAAATTTTATAGCGATGTTTACTCATTTAGTGACGTAACTAGATCTTCAGTGTTTCCAGCCCAGACACATTCATAGACTGCTTCAGCTACACGTCGTACGAGGTGCGTGGTGACGCGTGCGCGTAGACTTTCGGTACGGCAGTGAAGCTTGATTTAGTTTAATTTATTCTATCGTGTAGTGACGTCACGTAATCTCCGAAGATATACCGCGTACGTACCGGCAGCGAGGATGGAGTCTAGCACAGAGTCGGCAACGCCTCCCACGAGGTGGGCGGTGGTGACGGCGGACGCGTGCACGGACACCAGGTACGGCAGCCGCAGCGGCCGCCAGCCCGCGTCGCACAGGTCGATTACTACGAGTTCCTCCTCCGCTAACACCACCTACATTGTAATTATAAAACCCGATTTAATTTAAGATTGTTAAAAAACACTTTTATGTTTAGACATAACAATCTATAATACATAGGTTTAACGCGTGCTTAGTAGTTTAGTGGCATTTGCGAATTCGGACATAATAGCCGTATAGTCAATTTATTTGAATACACGAAAAGTTATGTCATCATGCTGGGCATGGGCCTCCATGAATACACTCGAGTACACAGTCAAAAGCCTGTTGGTCTCCAATACACGCTGTTAGTAGCCCCCTATAGTGGAGTTGCGTGTGTTAACGCTGTGGTTACCAATGCGGCGGCGACTTGGTTGACGGTGGTGACTTGTATCTGCGCGGGCGTGACTGGCCGCTCCTCCTGCAGCGGTACGCCGTCGGGCGGCACCGGCGTCGTCGTAAAGAAGTCGATCACCTGCACAAATGGAATATTGAAGTGAAACTTCTTTAGAATCGTTGTGATTTCAAACCGGATGCAACGGAAAAAACGACAGGTAGGAGACACAAATACAAAAGAGCGAGAGAGCAAAAGAGTGTAGGTATATTGCACACTGGATTAATACTTGCTTGTATTTGAGCATTTAACGTGTGTTTCACTTCTATCGTGTGTGAATCGCACACACACCTTCTTTTGTTTTATACTACATAGTAGCAACCCATACATGTCCCACTGTTGGACACAGGTATTTTTGGGACATAGTTCACCAGGCGCTGGCTCGATGCGGGTCGGTGAATTTCACACACATTCAAATACTTTTAATCTCATCAGGCATGCAAGTTTCCTCAAGATGTTTTCCTACACCGATTAGCGAGCAATGGTCTTATGTGTAGGATGCACTTAGAAATTTAGGAAAACCCATTTCAAGACACCACAATAGGGTCAGGATCGAACTTCGCCCATCTCGCTCAGAGGCCTGTCCCAACAATACTGCTAAACTATATGGACTTCAGACATGAGACAATATTTTATTATAATCAGGCGTGCAGGTTTTCTTGCGATGATTTTAGTCACCGGTTAATGAACACCAGGTTTATAGATCTGCTACACCAATGAGGAAGCATAACTGGCCTCGTAAAAAAAACATTATCACATTTTGGTAATTTTTTAAGTCTTTTAACACTAGAGAGGTTTTTACCGGTTTCAATTAATAAAATTATGATAATAATATAATGTATAAAGACATAGATGTATATGGACATACATATTACACACGTATGTAGTTGATGTAGTGCGAAACAGAGCTCATCCACGTTAGTTTTAAAATAGGATAAACATACCCGGCTGGTGAAGTCAAAGGCCACATGCTTTTCTCCCTGTTGCACTGTCACGGTGTACTTGTCCGAGTATGACGCTCTGGGCATACCACCTGAAGAAAGAGTGTAGTAAAAATATTGATAAAAAGATATTAAAGAATAATAAAAAAATTAAACGTTAATTTTTTTCAGTTGGTTTATTTCACGAAAGCGGTTCGACCATGCTTGTTATTGTGATGCGAGCATAGATGCGTTGTAGAAAGCGTATCAGCGTACTTTCGTCAGATTTTAACAACCGAAAAACTATTTGGAACTGATTATATTGGGATAGTGTAAAGATAAACCATCGAGTGGCAAAACAAGAATTGCGAGTGGCAAATTAAGATAATAATTGTCTGTTAGCCAAATGATTTTAATAGGCTATTTGTTTTTGTTTACCAAATTTTAAAATGGCATACCAATTAATTACTTCTTAAATAATAATAGAAAAGGTACTCACCAGCGTATATAGTGATCTCCTCTCCATCGACGCTGGTCCTGTTGAGGAGCTTGGTGATGGCCTTGCACGGGTAGGGGCCGTAGGGCGTGACCGGCTCTTTGAGAGGCCGGTCGCTGGCCGCGCCCGCCACCTCCCACGTCACATACGACCCGTCGTTGTGCGACGATGTAAAGTGCTCCCCTGAAACGGTATTTTTTATGACATGATTAAAATGAAATATTCAATTTAATTATAACCAAAAAAAGTATATGGCATTGAAATTCTTCTGGTCTACTCACTCTCTCCTTCTCTCTATTCCACTCACATTCATGACAACAAAAAAGCCTTAATATACTAATCAGTAACCGGCTTCATTGTAACATATGGAGCATAGTACAAAAACAGAAGCTTATTAAAAATGTTGATGATGCTTTGACCCTCGTACCTTCATCATTCCAGCACAGGCTCTCGAGCTGCTGGTTGGAGACGAAGGTGTGTGTAGGCGAGGCGGCGACCCGGTCCCATAACACCACCAGCCCCCGATTGTAGCCGATCAAGATCCGGGTGGGGACTTTGGGGTGCTCGCACACCGCTTCCACTGCACCAGGGTTCACTTTGAAGTCTTCTGGACAACTGTGAATATCAAGTTATACTACTATTACCTCAGAATCTTTCAAGATGTGTAGCGAGTAGCGAAAAACCCTAGCGTTTATTAAGAATACAAATATTTTTTTTAATCATTATAATATGATGAGTAATTTATGATAATGATGCCAATTAAACCTCCAGCTTTGTAACAGCTATTAGAAATTAGTATCTTCAGGATTGATTTATTTTTTATTTTTCTTGAATTCTTTCTAAAACACGATAAAGCAAAGGTAGTTTATCTATGAATGCGCACTTTACATACACTTAAGCTGTTGTCGTCTTAGGCAAAGAATACAGACGTACATAGAAGGACAGTTCTTATTAGCGTTTTGAGGACAAACTCTGCGATGTAAACGTCCGTTTGGCGGCGTGACGAGAGGGACACCGCGATGTCCTCAGCGTACGAGCCTACGAGAGCGAGCGAGTGCGAACTGGGGACTAGTCCCCGATAAAGTTGGCACAAAAAATCCTTAAGATTTGTGCTTCTATGTACGTCTGTATTCTTTGTCTTAGCATAGACGTTCAATGCTTGTAAATACCTTCTTCAATAGAAAGATTATCACCTAATAAGATGGAAATACTCACTTCTGCATGACAACATCTTGATATATAATGTCCTCACTGAGCTGTAGGGTGTTCGCATCTAGCGTGTATATGTTCCCCCCCTCTGTGCCCAGCAGGATACTCTTGCCCGACGACTCCACGCATAATGCGGATATCTTCTTGTTCTTGCCCTCGAAGGCGTAAGACTTTATTTCTATGAGCGACTTCTCGTTTATCTCCCATAAGTGTAATGTGTTGTCATCGCATAATGATATGAGACGCCCGGTACCTGGAAAAATAAAAAATGTAATTTAAAGCCGGCTTTGAGAATATTTGGAAAATACGAAAGTTATGGAACACAGAGCACCTGTTGTGCTTGGAACTCCTATTAGTAAGAGGTCGCCATTACCCAGAAACACTTGAGGACTTCTATAAACGTCAATGACTATTTATTATGGAACCTGACTGCTGAGTGTTCAAACTCGTTAATTTTAAATTCGGTTTGGTATGGGGCTAATGACTATTATAATATACATATTTTATTGTGCTAAGACACATTAGAACCTTGGTTCTAATGTGTCTTAGGGCCTGTTTCACCACTTCCTGATAAGTGCCGAATAGGCTATTCACAACATATTTGACAGATAGAGTATGGAGTATCTGTCAAATATGTTGTGAATAGCCTATTCGGCACTTATCAGGAAGTGGTGAAACAGGCCCTTAGTAGACAATATAAGATCTGTAGTGAGATATGTACTATTGTACATACATATAAGTACTTATACTATAAACTTATAATAATAAACCAAGGCCACCGTAAAATATATTTTAAATATTCTAACGAGAGTCGCACGGGGAAATTAAACAATAGTTTATGATTATGGATTAATTACTCACTGTGTCTTTCTATTACAATTTACTGTTCACGGACTGTATCAATATAAAATTATTTGTTATTAACTAATCCTGTGCTTAGAACTTTTACTTATTAATTTAGTGTCATATGAATACCTAATACACATAAGTAACTTTATATGCCGATGATTCTGTCATATAATATAATAATATAATGGCCGCGTGGAAACCTATGTCACTTTGGTGACTGGTCGCTTGCAATAAAATGTGCAAATTGTATGTGTACATGTACTAAATTACCCATAATTTACATAATTCAAAGTAAATATTACAATGTATTACAAATAAAACAATTGGGTACAAGTTGGTGAAGAAACTAAGAATCATTATCCTGGAAAGCAATCTGAATATAATTTTCATACAGTAGCACTGTAAAACATACGAGTTAACTACGAGATTTAAAGGTACACAGAGAGTACACTACACATGACATGAGAATAAAATACAAATAAAAAAATTGTGTTCAAAATTAATATCTCTCTTCTCGCCTGATTTCGAGGAGAAGAAACCAGTGCCCAGCAGTAGGACATAGGTATTTAGATGATACTTTATTTCGTAATCTACTCCCGTGATAATTTATAGTAATGCAATACTACATGTATAGTATAAACTTAGGTAAGGATGGAAACCCGACTTGCAGCCTGTCGTTTGAGGTGTTTCTGTTGCCTGCAGAACTATCAAAAAAGTTCCTGAAGGCGCGTGTAGATGGTTTAGTTAGGGTAGCTACAACTTACCCGGTATGAACCGTATTTGCATGACGACAGATTCGATGGTGGTGTGCTGCCCATACACCTCGACGCCTGGCCTGCCGTAGACCTTGAGCGCGCCCGACGCGGTGCCCAGCGCCGCCAACCGCAGCAGCGGGTCCCATGCTAGCGCCGACGCTCTGTGCGGGAAGCCGTGTTGTACTGTCTATGGACAAAGATTGAATTTAGAAAACTAAGACTGACTGATATTATTTAAATTTAGAAGCAGGTTTCTTATCGGTGGTTCTTAAAAATGTACAAAAATTAGTTTTATCGTTTCAAAATCACTTTTCTTATTGATTTTTTTATACTTATTGTTTTCAAATGTTTACGTGAATTTTACCTATTATAATAACACACCTCTTACAGATTTTATAAAAGTTTTTATATGCCCGACGTTTTGAATATATTTTTCAGCAATATAACATCCGAGAACGGAGACAAACTTTGTAAAGACTGTCCTCGATAGATCTTACATTCATACTAGAGTTTATCATTCTGGCCATATTATAGGCCATGCGCATTAAACTATTGGACCAGTGTAAAAAAAAGGGGAAGTAATTAAATGAACGGCAATAATAAATTTTGCAGGGCCAAAAAAAAGATTTTGTACGCAATTAAATAAATGTGGTAGCAATTCTTGTTCCGCAAATAATTTTGATACTGGTCAAAAATTAAATCATAAATAGGCAGCTTACAATATTATGAACTCGCATAATAAACATTCGCCTGGCAAAATAACTACTTGAACGGCAAGATTTAAATATTGCTCGGTAGAAAAACATGTCTACAAGCAGTATATTTGATTGGTGTGCCTATTAAAACATGATGAGCAATATACTTATATGTAGCTGCAGGCGACTTTTTTCTTTTGTTTGTTTATTAATATACATTTTTAAATAATAGTTTTTGGTATTACAATTACAAATACGATTCACAAACTAAAATATTGTATAAAAAAATTGAGGATCTACTCTTTCCTATTTGTTGAGGACAAAAGTACTTTTCAGTGAATGCTTTATTTACTTTCTTTACAAATGTATATTTTATATTTATAACGAAACGACTTTACAAAAAAATTATGACTTTTAACCTAGAACGAACTAGAAGCGAGTGAAGTTACCTATATGCAATTTCATTGCATTATATTTTATGTCCTGGTTCACACCATCTAGCGGCAAATGGCGCAAACCGGTGTAGGTTTTTTTTGCCGTAATTCAGCAGTGGTCCGTCCACTAAAGGCTGATAATATGATGATGAAATTTTTTTCTTTAAGATTTTATTTTGTTTCAGTTTCGTAGATTTATGTAGATAGTAGATAGATTATGCAGGTATTAAAAATTGTAGGTGGTATGTAAAATAAACAAGCAGTTCAAAAACTTGCAATATTCAATTCAATCATTACCTACAAAAATCAAATCAAATCAAAACATTCAATACGCCAGAATGGATCCACAATTTTAAACCTATTTGTAACAAGACGTACAGCTCTATGGTTAACACTGTCCTCGCGCTCAGGCCGTACGCCGTCGTTCGCAAGTTCAAATCCTCTACATACCTATAAATTTCTTTTTTTGTTTGTTTATACATTTTCAAATAATATTTTTTGATATTACAATAATTATAAATACGATTTACAAACTAAAATTTTGTATAAAAATTGAATAAGAAGTTAATAAATTATATTATCATTCTTAATAAAGGACAAGGGAATTAATTAAAATCATGACGTCATCAAATCCTGTGGACTGGGCTATAACGCAGAATTGAATGAAAAAGAAAGTTGCTTGAAGTTATATTCATGCTACTTATATATGCAGCACAAAATGATTTTTTTGCTTGCCCTTTGAGTGCTTACCAAAATTTTATTAAACGGGGACAGCACATTGCCCCTCATTCAATTAATATGTCGTCCGAAAATAATTACAGCCATCCAGAATGACACAAAATTGCTGTTTGATTTTAAAATGTTTGCTGAACATAAGTTGCCGTTCAATTAGTTATTTCTGTTACCAGATTATATTTTTCTGCTCACAAAAATACGAATATTATGCTAGTCATTTAAATAACACCCAAAAAAAAGCACATTACAGGTACATCTTCCTCGGCAGAAATCCTAGTTATATTATAAACGCGAAAGATTGTATTAAGTATGTATGGTTGCATGTTTGATATTCTTTCACGCAAAAACTACTGAATGGACTTTAATTTGATTTCAAATGATGTGTATTACAATATCATACATATTATAACTTATCCCCATACGGGACGTGAAGTTCCCGGACTGGCGGACTGGCGAGAAGTAAAAACTCACGTGTCACATTGAACTCGGTGGCGATGATGCGATGATTGACTCCATGATTTTTAGTCATATAATAGGTATTTATAGCTGTTCGCGTTTTCACTTCAAAAACGTTCAATTTCCAATTGTTAATATTCGTATGTGGTCGTAATCACTTACCACGTTGTGAACTGCGTGTTCGTTAGTTCAGTACACTAAGCAAAGCTCTTATGTTAGGCACACGTCACCTCGATAGGAACAATAGAGCAATCGGTGTAGGTGCAAATTGCAGGAGCGAAAGCGATTGAGTCATGGGATGTCGTACTCTTATATCCTCATACGGCGTTGGAATTTGAATTATATTTAATACAAATAATTTAGATCGGAGCCTATAAGGAAAAATAATAACACAATACCCACTCTAGAAATAAAAGACATATTTTTTTATTACATTTTATTGTTGGTTATTCTATTCTACACTTGATCGGTTTAGTGCTTAAAGTGTTAAGATTAGAGTTACTAAATATGTATATACTATATAGTATTACTACTACTACGCCTTGATTTTCTTTTTTATATAATTTATACCATTCCATTTGAAGATCCCTATTAAAAAAGTAAAAAGTCAAGTGCCGACTTGACAACGGAATAAAACATTAATTTGCTGACTGCTATCTCTTTACATATTTTTCCCATAAAATATATTAGTCCTATTAAAATGTCGCATCAAAAATATATATTAAATATAAATAAGCCACGCAAATATCAGGAATTTTTTAATGCATATTATAAATCAATTATCTATAAAAGCGAAACTTTTTATCGCCGTGTTGGAGTGTGGCCAATTGCTAAGTTATACATTTGACGTTTTATATTTGAAAGGAATTCACATTTTCGCACTTTAGTTCACATCTATATATTTATACGTTTTATTATTATATACTTCTGAAGTGGTGGCATCTGACCTCTCTTTGTATAAATCGAACTCTAAATCACCACTTCGATGTCCGGAAATCTACGAAAATTCAATTTTAACGGCACTTCCATCCTCGCATTTTCAATATATGGAATCAGCTGTCACGATATTTCCGAATCGATACGACTCAGGGATCTTAGAAAAGAGCATATTTATATTTGGAATGCCGGCAACGCGCTTGATAAGCATCTCCCAGCAGAGCATCGATAAGGGCTGGTGATGATAATGATTATTATTTTTGTATAAAGTCGGAAGTTTTTTAAGACCTAGACAGTCGTCATGAAATAGGCGTATCCATGGAATAAAAAAACAGTAATCATCCATTTTTCAATAATAATTTGTGGCCATAAAATAAATCAAGTGCACTAACATTACAAAAAAAAAACTGTTGAAATCAAATAATTCAACACATAAAGTTGCCGATACGCATATTCAATGATGCATGATCGATTCTATGATTAATATATCTGAAATATTACATATTCATTTGTTATCCAAAGGTTTATGAGTGATTTGAGGAAAAATAGTTTTTCCTTTGATTTACACCGCATATGAGTAATAGCTGTGTTTGTTGCCTTAGCTTATCTTTGATATATACTCATGAGTCTTATTAGTCGGCTCTGGCTTCAAGGCCGAACGTAAATTTGTAAATGTTCTCTCCTTCGATGTCTTGGCTTTCGCCACCGAGTCAAAAAAAAAAAGTTGAGGCTCCAGCCCCCCTAGGCAAGTGGCACAAACGCTAAACGAATAGAATAGAATATTTATTGTATGGGAATGACACTAACTGTCAAATTACATGTCGTTAACTAGTGTCATTCATACAATAAGTATTGTATTCTATTTGTTGAGCGTTTGTGCCACTTGTCCAGGGGGGCTGTAATGATCCCCTGTCCTAACCGACCATCTAAACATTAAACCTCGATGTGAAGATTGGGTAGGGCAGAGTACCTTAGATAATATCAGATAGATCAGAGCGTCCCTCTTCCACCAGATATAAGTCATCCCTTGTTCTCGAGGCCATGATAAGTGTAACCGATGAATCACAGCTACAAGGCGATACGTCGTTGTTCTCGCAAGTACGAGCATATTATGTACGTGTGAATTTTCGCATATTTTATGTTACGTATGCTATGGACCTGGCGCTATGCATTCCTCGAAACTGGTTGCTTCAATTGTAACAATCGTTGTGTCAAATGTCACGTTCTTTTGAATATAGTTTTAGAATAAACGTTGCATCATACTTCGAAGAGGGTTAAAGTTAGACTAGAGCAAAGAATTCAGACGTATATAGAAGCACATTTTTTAAGGATTTTCTGTGCCGACTTTATTGGGGATATGCCCTCAGTTCGCACTCGCTCGCTCGCTCTCGTAGGTATGCTCATATGCTGGGGACTTCGCGGTGTCCCTCTCGTCACGCCGCCAAGCGGACGTTTACATCGCAGACTTTATCTTCAAAGCGCTCATAAGAACTGTCCTTCTGTGTACGTCTGAATTCTTTGACTAGAGCAAATCAATCGAATATCAAACCAACCTATTATTATGACATAAGGTTTTCTATTCAGAGTGAACATGTACATGGCGATTATAGTTTTTGAATTAAAGTTAAAAAGTGAACATATTAAGTTCCTTTTCTATACCGTCTAAAAATCAGTATGTAGTCAACATAAAACGTTAAAAGTTGATCTTCTTCAATCTCGTACACAGGAAGAAGACAACCATTAGAATATCAATTTGGATTTATTGGCGCCACTAAAAAGAGAAAGTACGGCATTCTTACAACATTGCACTACATTCAAAGTCTATCTCGTCCCGATTGAACCGGAAAGCTAAGATAAAGATTATTATCTAATTAAAAATAAAACAAAAATACCATCGAAATATTCACAATTCTGTCTACCTAGCACTAAATTATTTTATTATCACACAATTAAAGAACAGTCGTGCCTCAGTAGTCAGTAGTACTCAGTAACTTAACATTTTTACACTCCCGCCAGGACATGAATTTGCTTCCATTGAAATATGGAGAGGAGTTTAAAAAGGGTACAAGCTGTACGGGAAGTAATAAGCGGGTCTGTTCCTACTACTCTAGACATACTGGCATGCAAAAACAGGCTATTGGTACCTCCTGCATAGACAAAGTGGCGGACGTGCCTGATGGTACGTTGTCGACGTCACCCATGAAAATAAATTAATTTATTTTTATTTACTTATTATATTTTATTTATTTATTTCGGGAGGAACAATAGCTTACAAGTAGAACGTATACATATATATAGAAATTATGAGCTACCCGTAGTTCTCCACTGATAGTAACAAAAACCTCGGAAAATTGAAAGGAAAATCTTTACCACGGACTTGCCCAGGCACCTCATGCATGTGTTACTTAGACTGAGACACATGTTATGTCTCGGAATCAGTAATCAAACTGCCTTGCCCTTCTCTTCGAAACACAGCAAAGCTGTTAAACTTGAGGAACAAGCAAGATAGTGAAGCCGAGAGCTCTGCACAGCGCATCCCTACCGCCGGTACGGAATGCTTCATGCCTTGGGCACAAACAAATTTGAAGCTCTTTTAGAATGGCAAAGATCTTATTTAAGCTATTGTTGATCGTTACAATTCCAACATAGTCATATTATGCTAAGCTAAGAAATGACTATGTTATACTTAATTTCAATTAACAATTGTAGTATCAAATGTAATGATAGAGCAGTACGCTTTCGAATTTCGGGGCCCCCTTGACGACGGGGCCCCAGGCACAGGTATCGAGTGCCCTTGTAAAAACGCCACTGCGTGCACAAAGTCGATGATAACGTCCATTAGACTAAACACTTGTCTACAATGTTAGAAGCGATACGTCATAAGGGCCGTGTATAAACAAAGGTTAATGTTTTTTATCTGTAACGCCTTTATCTCTGGCCCGTAAGCTCGGTAAATATTTTATCAGCCAAACCAAAGCTTATTTTAAACATCAACACGAGTTAGCATAATCTACTTTGTCAGGGTTGTGAGCCGCGGTGAAAATTATTATTTTACATTTGTTATAAGTATCCATAGCGAAATTAAAAGATATTTTTTATATACGTATTAGGCTCTGTATTTTTAAGTACTACCGGAGTTTATAAGGGATTTTTTTAATGACGAATTTTTTTTTAACTGAAATTAGGATAATTAACATTTAAACTTAAATAAACTTAAATGAAAAAATGAAAAAAATTAAGGAAATTACTAAAATAGTACAAAGTACCTACAACTGTTATAATGAAATTGGGATGAACGAAAACTATATAACAATGATTTATACATAGAATTACAGTAGTGGCCGGATCGATAATTGTGTTCAACCATTCAGCGATAACTATTCTACTGTCTACTAATATTATAAACTCGAAAGTTTGTATTTATGGGTACTCGTTACTTTTGTACACAAAAACTACTAAAGGATTTAAATAAAATTTATGTCAATTGTCAAAAATCTAATCGCGCACACGGTTCAAAACAGATACAGTTTCCGACATTAACTCCTGCATACAACCTTACACATATCACCTCTCCTTATTGCCCCCAGATTAGATTAACTTCATCCGAAAATGTCTCGTCGACCGTATTGAATTTGGCTAGCTAAAATCTTACTCTTTAGGAGTAGTGTGCGCTTTGAACGGGGTTTAGATAATTTCTGGATGAGCCATCTGCTCACCTGCACTACCGATTGAGTTTGAAGGTCCTCAAACCTAAAAGTGTAAACATTTCGAAAAAAAAAATACTCTTTATTATGAGAATACAAGATGCTAAAGCGTCAACCCTACCTGTTATTTTAACGTTCAGCGAGGCGAGTATTTGGACGCGGGCTATTTAATGATCGATTCATATACTAATATAGGATGTTTGTATCGTTACTTCCAGCTTGTTGAAACGATCACTTCGCTTTACCTGCCTATATACCTATGTCAGACCCGGTTCCAGATAACCAAATCCCCTAGCAAGTAGAAACAGTAGCAAGTGCTGTTGTCTATTTATGTGCATTTTATGCTGACTTTTACATGTGTATTATTAAATAAGTTCTACAATCAGTTTTATTATTTATTTATAGGGCCTGTTTCACAATCTCCAGATAAGTTCCGAATAGGCTATTCACAACATATTTGACAGATACTCCATACTCTATTATATATCCATCATATTCGGAACTTATCTGGAGATTGTGAAACAGGCCCTTAGTAACTTAAAATTCTTCTTCTAACTCAGCATACACTTTGAAAATATATTTCAATGGTTATCGGGACGTGTATATGATGCGTGTTGTATGCATAATGCATATAGGTAACATGTGATTAGAAGATTGGCCAACAGTTCACGATCGCCGCCCAAACGTCTATTGGACCGGTTGTGCCGTTACTCGACCGGCGTCTACACTTTCCTTGTCTGTGATAGGGTTTTATTATACCCACCGTCCAATACTGCATATTATGCTGGCACTACACATTTCTGGCTATCTGTATTTGGATATTTGGCATAAAATGTGTGAATAGTATATTCCTTTACGTATTATTAAATTTATCATATAATTTCACTACATTAGTTTGTACGTCATAATATATTTGAACAAGTATACTTTGTTCGGCCATTAATCCCGCACGACTAGTTGGTACTCATCGTATAATCACATTATTAGCGTGTATCGGCTCGGAACTCTGAGCACGTCGGATGCTGCCGTCAATTAGCCAAATTCTCAACACACAAGCTCTTGCATTCGCGATTAGAACAGTACCTACGTGGAATAAACTAATCAGGATTGAATGATTGATTAAACGTATTTTGGCTTAGAAATCTCCATTCCAATTCTCAATCCAAAAATCTTAGAGTAGTATCTTAGAGAAGACCGTGATGCTGTCTTCGACTCCGTAAGGAGGAAGGAGGTCCCGAGTTACTCTAAGATTTTTGGATTTAATCTTTCACGCGTGATTGACGAAACAGTATGGCGGTGGATATGTTGTGGTCTGTGGTAAAAATATTTTAAATCTCTCTCAAAAATATATCACTTACTAGATTATTGGGGTATTTGAGAAGGTACCTGTTATTTTATTGCTATTAATTAAGAAAATGATTGGATTAAAGCTGATGATTAGGAAGCGGTGAAGGTTATCAGAGTGTTATGTCACCGTAATATACCACATGGCCTGAAATGGAACGTTTTTCCTCAAGTCATTGCTTAGTTTTACGTTGGTTTTCGCCATTGACTCTGTCTGCTAGGAAATGGTTCTTCTACAATGTGGACGACGAAAAAGAACTCTTGTAATACTACTTGCTTATTTACTACTTACTTTTGCGGCTCAGCGACCCAAAGTGGGTCTTGGCCTCCAAAACGAGAGACTTCCACCGATCTCTATATACTCTTGTAATGGTCAAGAAAAAACATTTTAAAACATAAAGTCTTTAATCGTTGACGTTTGGTCGTTTTTATTTGGACCTATAAGTTTTCTTTTCGTGCATGTGACGTGGCCGCAAGACCTTACACTTCAAACAAGTTCCAGGAATAAGTTTGGACTCCGGAGTATAATCATATTACTACTATTACATTCAAGTTAATCAACTTATCGTTAAACTCAGAACCAAGACAAAAACGAAACTCCACCACAGAGTGACGGGCGACCTATCATCATCATCAGTAGATCAACCGTGTCACCGGTCAATCGTAACGTGAATGATGCACACACCCACCGGTATGATGTCACTCTGCTATTACGACCGGTGCCGCCGCTGCCAAATGACATCATTTATTACCTTATACCTTGCAACAATGCTTGGCTAATACTAACTTGGAATTATTACATTTAGCTTCACTATCTAGTTCGGACTGACCGTGAATTTTAGACATTTCCGTAAAGTAGAATAACGGCGAATTTCAATATCCTATTTATCTTAAAATTTTGACAGATTTTGTAAGAATATGTGTAAAAATTTCAAAATAGATAAGAAAATATTAAGATAGATAGGATATTGAAAACCGCTGTAAATTGCTCGTGCTTGTGACAAATGCTATGTGAATCGATGCGAGGTAAACTATTTATATATTTTCACAAAGATTATTTTAATAACACGCTAGGTATACTTGTGTGACCGTGTACGTATGAGTAACTTCACTTCAGTGGCTACTAATATTGGTATAGATACGTTTCGTATGATACGATTGGTACGCCAGCCGGCACGGGTCAGCGTTGCTGGGTTCTTACAGGATTCAGATCCTATGCGGACGTGTACAACACCAAGCTCCTTATCTTAATCCTTTCATAATAGCTTCAGTTTATTTTTGCATCTGACCACTAACCACCACGCGTCTTGCCCGTGCAACACATTATGCACGTCTTTCCTTATTCACTTATCTCTCTCTATTTAAGAGCTTTGCTCTGGTCATTTGAGTATTCGCCACTCATTCCTCCTCTCCGCCAACACCTTCACCTCCTGATACGACACAACCTGTACCTTCTTCTTACAATAAAACAATTTGCATATTTTGTTTTATGTAAAAGTATGGTATTTACGATAAAAACTATCTAAATTATATAAAATTAACGTTTAAACAAAAAACAAAGCCTAGAAACAATCCGTTAATGCTATGCGTCCATGGCTCTCACTGGCATCCGGTGACACGCCGCCGTAATAATAACAAATCATAACAGTTAATAAAGCATCTTTTGTTATCTGTACTAGTTCCGCGGTGGAGCTTCCCATCGGTTAAATAATCGATCGACTCGTGAATCCATTCACTTTCACAATGTCATAAATGCAATTTTTACCAACTGGAGTAGTTTTGCAGATGTATGCTAAATGCTTGGTGACATTTTGTTTTTTTAGCATCGACTTCAATGATTGCTAGTATTCCGTACCCAAAGGCTGAGTAACCCTATTGGGTAATAATACTCCTGTCTGTTTGTCACCCAGCTGTATTAGATACTTAAAATATTGACACAATATTTAGCTAAATATACATATTGTACAACTTTAAATATAAATAATTATTAAAATAAAATAAATATATAAATATAAGCGACAACTCATGGCATAGTAGGTATTAAATTAGGGAAATCGTATTCGAGTATTAATCAATAAAATAGTTTATAACGCCATTAGATGGCGCTTATATTAAAATATCAATAGCCGTATATTAATTTAACAAAACCAATTTTTGGTGTAATTTTGTATATGAATATTAATGGTACGGGACCCTACGTGTGCAAGCCCTATTGTTAAGTTAAAGATTGCAACAATAACATATCTTTCGAACGATTGCATTACGTAATAATAACATAATCATTATTAAATGCCGAGCTCTCGTCGTTTTACTGTTTGTTCTGTTGACGCCCGACAGCGGAAGGACCTTTTCCGGAATCGATTTGAGAATGCCAGACTAGCTTCTATAATACGTATCTAATTAATTATTTATCTATCGCCTTTTACTAATGCCACAAGTCTTATGTTTTGCTATGTTTAGGTACAGTAGCAAATTAAGTTCGTTCAGCCTACTTATCTTCCTATTTTTCATCTCGTACTTTTGTTTCTGTATATTCAAGATTATTTTACATGTATTTCAATCTGGAATGTTCACGAATTCTTGGTTTACTATTGGAGAGTGTCACAGTTCAACTACCTTCCACAGATATCAATAATTTTACGCACTTTTCACGATGTAGAATGTATGGCGCAACCAAATATTTAAACGATTAGTAATTACTGTGCTCATTAGAGCCGCCTGTTTGGAGCCTGTCTCACTACCGAAAACTTAGGACCACACTCGATTGGCTCATAACTACATGGGAATGTAAAGATTGCATCATCAGCAGCCTTTATCCATCCACTGCTGAACAATGGCAATGGCCTTCCTGAATGAACGCCAATTTTTTTTAAATAATTTCGGATTTTATGAAACTTAACTACATATGTATAGAATGGGAAGACGATCTCCATGCAGTCGGTACAAGTCGTTACTGTAGCAATCGACATAATAGACAAAGTTCAGCACTGGAAGAATATGGGCTGATGATATTGGCGATATACAGAGTATGGATAAAAGCCTTTTCAATGGAAGACTCATTTTTATATTATACCTACTATATCAACCGAAAACTAGATAAGGTGGCCTCCCAGCAAGTTTCAGGTCAGAAGGGAGTGGCCCAAGATAATTATGGCAGACATCAACGAAGCCTCAAGTATAGCTTCAAGATATACATAAGTTATGTTGCCATTTGTGGAATTACTTTGCAAGACCCAATGTAAGGGAAAATGTGTATTTTTAGGGAAATCATGTAACTGTATTTCATTATCGATTTTGATTTTTGCCTTACAGCGAAGCGACTATGGTTACAAGATGACTGAAATTTTTTAACTCAAAATGAATAAAACAAAAAAACAGCATCGAAATCATCGTGTTATGCGTTTCACGATGTTTTCCTTTACCGATGAGCGAGAGACGGTCAGGGTGCACATAGAAATTTTGGGAAACCCACTCCAAGGCACCACAGGGCGGGAGGGAGCTAGGTCAGGATCGAACCCGGACTTTTTGCTCAAGAGGCCGAGCCCCCTACCTACTGGACTATCGTCGCTCCTTATACATTTTACTGTGAATAAATTGTTCTGGAAAAAAAATCTTAATAAAATTGTAGGTAAGTATATATATGTATTACTAGCGGACTCGACAGACTTCGTTCTGTCAAAAACAATTAATTTGCAATAAATAAAATTGCAATCTAAAATTTGAGAAATAAACTATCCTATCTTTTAAGTTGGAGAAAAGCACACATTTTAAAAGAAAAAACATTAAAATCGGTTAAGTGGTTTAGGAGTCCATTGAGGACAAACATTGTAACACGAGATTTATATATATTAAGATTATCATGGTTGATCAAAGGCAATATGCATCGGTGAAAGTATTTCCATGAACACTTTCGCTCGGTATCGTTATTTGTCACAGTACCATACAAACGATGATGCGATGCAACCAACATGCCGAGCTAATCTAGTTTTTATCAGGAGCGTAGGCTGCCATCGTATTATCCGTATCAATTATACGGGGCACAGGGGCTTTATAGGCCCCAAAACTTGCAAGCAAGTCTAAAAGTCTTAGCGTTCATTGAGGAGGAGGCCTATGTTCAGCAGTGGACGGATAAAGGCTGATGATGATGAAGTCTAAAAGACATGTCGATGCGGGGCCCCGTTTACACGCCTCTTACACGGCCGGATATTGGTTTCTATGGCGCGTGCGCAGCCGCGGAAAACAATAATCAATGATATAGCGAGCTAACTATTTGCGAACCTTTTTTTTTGAATGGGCCTATGCTGTTGGCCTTAAGGCTTTTAAGTTTGATCGAAAAAGTAGATGAGCAGATGGCTCATCTAAGAATATATGCGAACACAGGTTTTATATCAGTTGGTTTCTATAAACCAAATGATCGTAACAATACACGTATCACATCACAACTGTCACCTGACAGTCTATTAAACCGATGATTCATTATACTATTAACTATAAATATATTGTACTATACCAAGAATCAAGGTAAAAAACATCATTAACACAATCAACAGTCGAGTAAAACTACATCGCGTAATATGAATGAACAACGCACGCCGTGTGTGTGAATACCCGCCAGTGTATAGCGTCATACAACATGCTGACCCATGACTCACTCGACAGCGTAGCGCCGCATTCCACGTATGGTCGACAACTTGATGTCTTGATAAGAGCTTGGATTCGTAAGACAACTGGGCAGAACCACGTAAAAACTAGTTGTACATTATTTTTTATTTTATTTAATCTTTATTTCAGGCACAAGTGTGCCCATATTATAGTTAGTTTGTTAGTTACAATATTAACTTATAATTATGTTAGTAGTGTTAGTATTTTACAGGAATACATTTACAATAATGCTGTTGCTGGCCTTCCGCGGATATATAAATCTTGTTTTAATACTATTTAATTTAGATATCTTTGAGGCCTTCTACCATATACAGATACATACATATGGGACTTTATCCAATGTCCCATAATTGGGCAGTCGTACCTGCCACTTATCATCTTCAGAATGGTGTTGTTACTGCCGCGAGTTCTGTGCATCAGCGACGCGATATGTTTCCGAATCACAGCCAAAAAGCTATCGGTATGCGTTTGTGTAAACATTTCCGATGCACTACAGAACCGCGGCAGACCCAACATCACTCTGAACGCATTATTATACTGTACTCGGAGAGCGTTGTAAGCCCGCTGAGTGTAATTAACCCACAGATTGCAGGTGTACATGTTCTGACAAAAAGTTTTAAACAGAGTTAGTTTTACTTCTATGCTACACCGTGCAAATCTGCGGGCCAACATGTTGCAGCGGACTGCCAACGCTCTCCTTTCCCTCTCAATGTCACAGTCATCTCTCAAGTCTTCAGTCACTACATGTCCAAGGTACTTGAAAGACGAAACCCTAGCAAGAGCCACACCATTTATGCACACCGGCGGTACGCTAGTTAGACTGCGTCCCTTCGCCTTAAAAATCATCAGCTCACTCTTTTTCACATTGTAGACGAGACCATGCGATTCAGCATATCTCTCACAGAGTGATACTAATTTTCTTAGAGCGGCGATTGATGGACTCAGCAGCACCATATCGTCCGCGTAACTGATATTGTTCACGCAAAGACCACCAAGAGAGCAACCGACATGTGTGCTGCTAAGTTCAACAATCAGTGCGTTTATATAAAGGTTAAAGAGTGCAGGGGAGGTCAATCCACCCTGTCTTACTCCACACTCCAACCCATACTCGTCAGATAAGTGTCCCAGCCATTTGACCTGATTTATTTGGTTTCCATACCAATATTTAAAGATGTTCACTATATCAGCAGGTACACCAGAGGTAGTCATCTTCGCCCATAGCACATCGTATCTTACCAGGTCAAATGCCTTTGACAGGTCAAGAAAGACAGCATAAATACTAGTTTTTCTACTCGTATAGTAGTTGACGATATGCTTGAGAGACAGGATTGCGCATTCTGTCGATAGCCCCGCTCTAAAACCAAACTGCGCATCATGCAGGTCGAGGTATTTTTTAAGTTGTCTCTCAAGCAAACCATCCAGGACCTTGGCTGTGACTGTTGCAAGAGAGATAGGTCGATAGTTAGTCCTATCTGATGTGTCACCAGTCCTATTTTTGACAATGGGTACCACTATGGTTCTCATCAAGTCTCTGGGCAGGTAAGAATGCCTTTTACATATTGTAAATAGCATTCCCAGTAGTCTTGGTAGGTGTGGCCCCGCATATATAAAATGTTCTATACTAAGGCCATCGTGTCCCGGCGATTTTCCTCTTGTCATTTGCTTAATGACAGAAGTAACCTCATTACCAGTAAAACGCTCATAGCCCCCTGGCATACCAGTCTTCACATTCACAGCGCTGTCGCACCTCGTACTCACAGGTTTGACATTAAATTGAGTTGCAAACAAGTTAGCAATATCCTTGGGATCAGTCATATTGTCAACGCTCACCGGGACATTAGGCCTAGAACTCATTTTTTTTATCTGTTGCCAAAAACCTCTAAAGTCCTTATTCTTATGCTTAGTGGCTATAGCATTCATTTTAATTAGCTCCTGATTATTTTGGCAGAACCTAAGCCTTTCCTTAAATATCTTTCTGGACTCACACATATCAGAAAACAATTGACCTATACGCGGCCGACCATGCCAAACCCAGTTCAAAAATTTTTGTCTGGCATCCTGATGAGCATTCCTGACGTGCTTATTCCAGCCAACAACGGGGCGACGCTTCTTTTTACTACAGTCTGTACCTACATAGCTTTGTATAGAAGCTTCTTGCAATGTACTTATAATTTTAAGATACAAATTATCAATTATAGCTAGGTGTTCTGCATTTTTATTACAACACACTGTGTCACAACATGCGCTTAATTTATAAGGGAAGTCTATTACTTTAAGCTTACTTTTACAATATTTTGTATACAAGCTTATTTGTCTATCGTCCCTAATCCCCCATATAACCTTGTCAGTTGAAGCACGCGGCATCAGAAACGTTGGTCGCACCGCCTCAATATTGCACTGAATTTCTAATGGGAAGTGATCGGACCAATAAACATCGTAACATACCTTTACAGATACCACCGACCTCCGCGCAGCCTCAGTTGTTAAGCAATGATCCAACCATCTTCTACTGCCGTGCGCTTCACTGACAAAAGTATATGTATCGCTTTCTAACATACTGATGTCAATACATCTCCACTTCTGTTCATTACAAAAATTTAATAGCTCAAATCCAAACAGTTCTTCTGGATGAGCATTAAAGTCCCCCAAAATATAAACACATTCTATTTCATAGTCTTCAATTATTGCCGCAATCTCACTAAGACACTGTACGAATTCTAATAAATTATCTGTACAGTCAGTTGGCATGTAAACACTGAACACTAGCAAGTCTCTATCTATAGCGGAAATTTTTATCGCTGCGATTCGATCACTCTCACATTTAACAACAGAGACACAGTTAAACTTTATCTTATTCCATAGTAACGCGACACCGCCATACGGACGTCCACGCAAAATCCCCTGCGAGGTATCAACAGCTGATTTGCCGTAATAGCTAAAATTTTTATTTACTCTGCCTAGTTCTGATATTTCGTGCGGTAACAACCAGGTCTCTTGTAATGCGATAATATCAACATTTTCACTCAAATAAGTCACACACTCCAGAGACCTTTTGAAGTTCTTACAATTAAAAGATATTAATGATGTGCTATATTTATCCATTTTTTACAATGTTTGCATTAGCCGAATCTTTGTCTATATTCCCCTTTCTCGGGCGAAATTCAATAAAACGACGGAATGATATACCGTCGGGCCATAGGTTGGAGTCCATGAACATTTTCAGCTTATTTTTTGGCACTATAATTTTATAAGAATTATAATCTTTCGGCTGTTTAGTTTTAATCTGATAAAGTGAAACCTTCACTCTCGTTTTATTTTCTATATATGAAATAATATCTTCCTCGCGCGTTTCTACATGTACATTATTTATAAACAGAGGTACCGAAATATCAGCCGCTCGAAATTTTTCAGCTTCCGTACAAGTACCTTTTTCTCCCAGAAAACGATTTTTATACTTATATTTCTTCTTACGTATAGTTATCCATCCCTCATTCATAGTACAGTGTTTCCATTCACCTTGACTAGCAATCTCAGCCATTGTAATATTTGCATCCGCAGATGGAAATGCACCCTCGTCCCTATGCAATAACTTCGCTTTTGGTTTAACTGCAGAATTCATTTGAACGCGTACCGTCTTGTCAACCGCTGCACTCTGTGAGGCCCTGGGCAGGACCACGGTTTCATTAATAGGCGAAACCGCGGTGGGAGCCTCCACGTGTATCGCTTCCGCACTTTGTCCGTCGTCTGCGCATTGAGGTGAGGACGAGAGCGAGACCGGTAACGCATCCTGCGGTAGGTGCGAAGGGGAAAGGGGCATACACGATTGCACTAGTTTTATACTTTGTTGCGAGGTGCATACGCCTTTCAAGGTCGTTGTTAGTTCTTTGTCCTTGGAGTTCATTGACTCTTGCTGAATGTGTATAATTCCTATGGGTCCACTATCACAGTTTAGGCTTTTTAGTCTATTAGACGTGCCTCGCGTTGTATTAACAAAATTATTGCACTCAGTACTTTTCATCTCTGACGCCTGCTTCAAATTCAATACATCATTTTGCAGATGTCGAAATTTATCTTCGGAAATGTATTTGCTCATAATTTCATCTAGGTCGCTACGTAAAATAACAATATCTTTCAACAACCTTGTTACATCGATATGGTCGAAGGTCACAGGGGGTAGTTTTTGCAAGTCCCGAGATACGAAAATTGGTAACTGCTCCGGGTCTGTTTCTTTAATTACAGTTATGATATCCTCTAGATCTCGATTCGTTTTGCCATCTCTTTTGCGTGTAATTTTTCTTTTTGAAGTTTTAATTGAACCGAAAAGTAGATTTTTTGCTGTATTAATTTCTTCTGATTTGAAAGCCGTGGAACAAAGACGAATTATACTCTCCTCATCCATGACATCACATTTATTTTGAATAAATGATAGCACTTCATTTATAACAATATTACAACTCGCGCACTTAATTACATTAGAGGTCATTGACCCTCCAATATTAGCCATATTTTTTTTTACACACGTACGTACGCAACGAAGTGTGCCGCAAGACTGATGACACATTAAATCAACAGAAACTTGTAATTTTAAAAATTGCAAGTCCACGTAAATCCTCCATAGCTTCCTCGCCTTGGACATAAGATACTTATTATTTCGCGATGTCCTTAATTACACTGCTTTACAATCTTTCGGAAAGAGGGGTCAACTTTCATTCCGAAAGACAGTAAAGATGTTTCACAAAAAAGATAGAGAGGCAAAAGCGAAATATGAATTGTAGGCACAGATATCAACATTCAAATATCATAAACATCTTACAATAATCTAAAAAGGCTAACCGTTTCGATTATTATGTGGAAGACGTTTAAAACCAGACATATTAAACAGATGCTCTTAACCTTTTCGGTGATTTAAATCAAGACACTTTTGAGGCTAAAACGAGCGAGATATTGCCTCTGACATTACGACACGGAGTAACTATTTAGTTTCCCAACCAAATACGTTACTTACACAAAGGATAAGGTAATTTGGCAGTTTTATCATTTTAAGTCTTAATTTGAACAATAGAAGACATATGTTTGCTTGTGGCGATGCTACATCTGATTGCAAAACGTGTAGATGCAACAATGCTCGGTATCTTGTGTGTTCTTTTATAGCAGTATTTTTGAACTTCTTATCAGATTTGGACCCAAAGAAAATATGCAACTGTTTTTGAGTTAGTAATAATGGTTTTTTATATGTCAAACATACATATTTTGTTCAAATTGAGAACAAAATAGATGAATCACGAGCCAAGTAAGAGAACAGAATGCTGTTCTTAACATTATCAACATTCACAACCATAAGTGTGGGGTCCACATATTATGTAGGGGGCGCGGCAAGTGCAGAAGAAAAGACAAGCTGGCATTACTAGTAACGCAAAAAATAAGATACCTCCTATATATCTACCAGTTACTTACACAAGTTTATATAGTTATTAAAATTAATTTAATATATACAAAACATTCTGTTTCGCGTTATCAATTTATTAATTCATAAAGTTATTTAATTAGTTAGTGTTACATAAGCGTATAAACATAGCAACTGTACATATAAGGTACAGAGCAATCAGGCTGAATGATTAATATAGTTATGTGAGAAATGATAATAACAACGCCGGCGTCTGCTAATAGGATCCGTGCTAATGAACATAATTAATGAAGTTTTAGAAGCATTGCGTTTGTGTTTTACAGAAATCAATAGTTTATGGTTACAAAATGATACTAAAAAGCTAATATTGCTGAAGAGTTTCATTTGTTTGAACGCGCTTTTGTAGAACTATCAGTATACTGTTTTGACCAATTTTAAACAAACGATCAAATCTTTCCTCTTTATAATATTAATATAGCTAAAGCTAAAGCATTAGTTAAGCTAAAGCTAGCTAGCTAGCTAGATTATAAAGCTAAAGATTTTGTTTTTTGAACGCTCTAATCTTAGGAACTATTGATCGGATTTATATGTTTCTTTTAGTGTTAGATAGCCCATTTATCGAGAAAGGCATCATCCCGCTAAGATGCCGTTCCAAATCTTAGTTAACGCGCTTGCGTTAACTAAGACTAAGCCGCGGGCAACAGCTAGTTACTGATAAGCCGCGGGAGCGTCTAATTATGTTTATTATAAGACATTACAATATTTAATCTTATACTAACTGAAGAGTATGTTAGATTGAACTTCAGGAAATATTGGTCGGATTTGAATGATTCTTTTAGGTATAGATAGCCCATTTATCGAGAAAGGCTATAGGCTATTTCATCATTCGTATCATCCCGCAAATATGCCCTTGTAAATATTAGTTAACGAAGGCGAAGCTGCGGGTAACAGTCGTTGATATAGTTTTATCTTATAATATCATATTTGCAAGTTCCAACCCAAACGACTACACACAACACCCAACTAGACTCTAATTATAAGTTCATAAACCAATTTGCGAAATAAATAGATACTATAGACTATAGTCTAACTCTATAGAGTTATAGACCATAGTCATATGAATGAGTATCATGTGGTGGGCACAATGCTCGTCCCAGCCGGAAGCTGGTCAGGAAGCCACGCGCTCCGTTATGTTTGAATGTTGCACCATTGTGTTCTGTGATCACATAGCGTCACTATGTAACATCAACCTTGACTATCAACGCTGCTCATCATGGGGCTGATGAGCTAACAATGACTTCGGGAGTTGGTTGGTATTTGTAGACTTATTACATGATCAGGTATTCCCGAAAAATAGTATCTTTCCTACTTCAACAATTGGGTTAATGAATTCATTATTTTCTTAATCCGACAGTTTTGAAGATTAGCGCTTTAAAGCAAACAAACTCTTCAAACGCTTCTTTATTAAATTAGTGTAAGTATAAGTTTAACAAATAAGAAACAAAGCAAAAGTACATACTCCATTTTTTCTTATCTTATATCTTAATACACATTTGAACAGAATTACTATATTGTTACTGAATTCCTCTTAAACGACTGGATCGATTTTGATTAAATTTACTGTGTGTGTTTAAGTGGAATTGAGAATCGTTTAGGTTAACAAATAGCTCATCTAAGTACATAATTTTTCGCACAGGACAACATCTGTCGGACCAGCTAGTATCACCATATTTATGCACGTATCGAAGGAAGCAGCTTTAAATATTTATATAGGAGATTAATCTACCTGACTATTGACCCCTACCTATTGGTCTACAGGTCTAAACAACCTCGTTCAAGCCCGGCACGAGGCGTCAAAAACCCGGTACGAACCTAATTCACCAACTTTTAAGGTTTAGGCAGAGAAATATCAATAAACAACTTTACAGCGGTAAAGACAATTACAACGGTAGACTTATAATTTTCGAAGGATTACATTAAAACTTATAAACATAATTTAGTACAAAATAACAATTAGGAACAATAGCGTTGTATGATTGATGCCGCAACAGATTAACGTCACCCATCTGAGTTGGGTTTACGCCGCCGTTTATGCCATCGTAAAATTAGAACTCGCTGTACAGTTTAAACTAAATTCTATTTCGTCTGTTCAAACAATGATCGAGGTTTAATTTCGATCAAAAACCTTCCGTACGTGTTCCGTACACTTGGGATTTAAATTAAA
The DNA here is from genome assembly GCA_905333005.2 of Lycaena phlaeas. NCBI lineage: Eukaryota > Metazoa > Arthropoda > Insecta > Lepidoptera > Lycaenidae > Lycaena > Lycaena phlaeas. Next base: position 13,677,935 of record HG995175.1, read on the forward strand.
AACGAATCTATAGTAAAAAGAAAAAAACGGTCAAGTGCGGTCGGGGGTTCGAATCCCGCCAAGTGCACATTATTTGCATATTGAATATAGATAATATGATGTCCGCATCGGGTCATGGACATGTATTTATATAACAGGGTCCTGACTCTGACCTATATGAGTCTTGGGAGTGCACTACGCGAACCACCTACGAATGCCCTCAGCCTTTTTTACTCGGATTTGCAGTACCATCTCGGCGACCGGCTGACCCCAACGAAATCCAGGCTACGTAAGGAGGGCTTGCTCGGCCGACACTAAGCACCAAGTCCCCAAGATGTAGTGTCGAACTGAGCCAGATTCAAATCCTGACACGAGGAGAGGTGAGTTACTGGAGGCGTTGCCGGCGGCCCTCTTAATCGACCGTCGGCCTTCTTCTGGGACATTTGTCTCGCAGGAGAGCATCGTCGAGCATCCCACAAAACTCTCCACCGGAGTTGTCAAAGTATTTATTGCTGCTAAGTGTGAAAAGGTTCTTAAATACTATATTATCAGTTAGCACTTAAAACTTAGCGTCTTAAGCGTTGCAATATTATTACATATTTGTATTGTAGAGACCTAACCGAGATGCATTTTTAACACGCTTTTATTGGCTTCACCTGAATTTTTGTATGTTTGTTTGTAGCCGACTCCTTTGAGTACGATTTTGTCCTACTTTGAACGATCAGATTTAACTCAAACTTTGCACACCTGTCAAAGACCGATGACAATGCAATAGTTCGATTAAAAAATCCGATTATCCCAATTAGATTCGCCAGGATTAAATAATTCCTTTCCGCATCCTTTGCGAATAAAAGAGATAGAGCTAGTGCGCGAACTACGCATGCGTGCAGCTCCACAGTTACTATTTGGTCGTACACTCAGTTTAACACAACCTCGGAGAGACTTGTAAAGCGTGTTTTTTTTTAAGTTTTTTAAACCATTATTTATTACATTTAGGAGTAATCATCAGATATCAGGTTGTTATGATTCTTAGTAAGCGAATGTCTCACCGTTGACTAACGGCAGTCATTTTGAAAGGTGTTGAGCAAACGCTAGGGTGAGAACGATAACACTATCAGCGCCGATAAAGTGCGATACGCAGAGGTTACACGATATCCTATACATTATCTATACTATACTAATATAAATGCGAAAGTTTGGACGTTTGTTACTCAATTACGACAAAACTATTAAACAGATTTTGGAGAAACTTGGCTTATAAAAAGAATAACACATAGTGTCACATAGGCTACATCTAACCCTGAAAATTTTAAGGTTCCTACTGGAATTACATTGCCTTTTTATAATGAGAAGTGAAGTAGTACCTAATTGAAAATTACAAAACTTCGCACAGAATTTGTATGTAGGTAATAGGTACTGGCCATCTCTACAAGTCTTTCAACTTGGTTTAAAGAATTTTAAATTAACATGGTTATTTTCATTATTTAAACTACATATTTAAAATGGGATATTTAACATGTTTTTTAATATTATTTTTCAGAGCTCGATATTTCATGTCATGACATTCGTAGACAATGTCGAAATATCGAGCTCCGCGAAATAATATTTAAAAAAAAACATGTTAAATATTCCGTTTTAAATACATAGTTTAAATATTGGTTTAAAGAAGTGTGTTATATTAATACACGTTTGTACTTTTTAATATTCGTAAGGTTAAAAACACAGCTCATATGTTTTTTTATTATCTTATTCTAGCTAGGATATAATACACCTCAATCATCATCAAGCTGTAGGCACGAGCTAGTATTAGATCATATCTATACTAATATTATAAAGAGGAAAGATTTGTACCTATTTTTGTATGTTTGTAATGAATAGGCTCAAAAAGTACTGGACCGATTTCAAAAATTCTTTCACCATTCGGAAGCTACATTATCCACGAGTAACATAGGCTAAATTTAATTCTGATAAAAAATAGGGTTCCGTAAGATATTTTGGTTTTTCGGACACAAGGTGTAAAAAATGTTATTTCGCGTACTAAGATCCCATTGTAAATCTTAGTTAACGCAGGCGAAGCTGCGAGCAACAGCTAGTATAGTATATAACATGATCTAATACTAGCTGGTGCATATATTTTATACTTATATATTCTTTCCAGCTAGTTGAGACTATCTCCGTGCAATCCGCTTCGATGCGACAGGCGAGAGATGTTTCTTTACTCTTGGTGTTTATTATAAAATAAAAATACATACTTTTTGCGTTTATTATATTAGTAGAATTCACCACATATTCAGATGTAGCTGCTACAGACAGACAGTGATCTAGGTAACTGATAAATGTCTACAAATCGATGAGTCACTGGATACCCGGTACGGTACTTTGAGGACTTATCAGTAAATGTCGCATGAGACTGCTCACGTAGAGGTTGGCGATTCGGTCATACTGATTTAGTTTTGTCTCAATATATCTTTAATATAAGCTACACCATGTGTGTATTATATAGCATATGTAATTGTAACATTTTCGTTTCTGTAATCGTCGTGGCTACCGAGTATAGTAAAAATAAAACATTTTTTTTGTTTTTTTAAGTAATTACGTCCTACATTTTATAAATTTTAAAAATAAACATTTATAACCATTTTCGCGACTTTCATAGTGACACACTAAGAGTTAATTAAACACATCCTCAACCAGAAAGTTTTTAGTAACTGAAAAATAATCAATATTTGTATGATAATATTGTGATGACATATTATCATACATATAATTCTATAATATTGACATGACAGTATGACAAAATTTTAGCCATTCGACTGTGTTTTTTGTTTGACACAATATGCGAGTTCGGGACATTTAGCCATAATGAATATGCACCCTATCAAACGTTTACTTCCTTCATAAAACCGGCTTTACGACCCACTTTTATTTTGTGCAAACAGCAAAACATAAAGACAAAAAATGCGTTATCAAAATATTAAATCCTTTGTAGCAAAAAAAAAGACCAAAAAAAACAAATTCTGACATTTAACAGAGTGGACGTTAGATTACAAATAAATAAAACTGTTAATTTAAAATTGTCAGCCATTTTATTAATAAAAATAATAAGTGTTTTATTAGATGGTGAATGAAACGAGAAAATGTAAATAATTATTAAATATATTTTTTTTACTCGAATCTATCATATTTTTAACTTTTCACAAAAACCTGTTAAATGTCTCACTTAAAAAAAGATTGTTGTTAATTTTACTATTAAGGAAAATTAAATAAATATTATTTTAATATTTTATATTTAAGATGTTTATGTATGTTTGTTTCGTTTTATTTTGGCTAGTTTCAGCTGGTAATCGTTTTGTTTATATTGTTTAAAGCCTTTGAGTCCATTAAAAGCTATCAGAATATACACTACGTTTGTATCGACACAGATGAGGCTTCTAAACCATGGAAAGTTCTGGATATAGGGCGGACATGTACGGCTTCTGTGGGGTAAAGCTGAGCTGACAGTGTATTTACATGTAGCTTTAGCTAACTCAACAAAATGCTTGTATTGTTTTGCACGTTTCGAGTCTGAATCTTCATTTTCAAAGATACTTATCATCATCAGCCTTTATCCGTCCACTGCTGAACATAGGCCTCCCTCAATGAACGCCAAGACGACCGATAGATACTCGCTGACCTGATAAACGTTGTACGTTACCCTTATCACTTAGCGGTGTAAAATATACTTAGGGCCTGTTTCACAATCTCCAGATAAGTTCCCAATAGGCTATAGGCAACATATTTGACAGATAGAGTATGGAGTATCTGTCAAATATGTTGCCAAAAGCCTGTTGGCAACTTATCTGAAGATTGTGAAACAGGCCCTTAGCGAATTATTATTATGATTATTATAATATATACTTATATACATACTTACTAAAAATAATAAAAAAACCTTCAAACCGAGTCTGAGGAGTGTGACCACACACACTGTGACACGAGACTTTTATATACCCACCTACCTGCGTGCATATATTTTTTACTCGGTTAAATAAATATTGATCTTTATACTGTTCAACAGTCGCTGTGGCAATTATCATAATACAATTGCTAAAGATACTGTCGATTACCTAACACATTTAATTTGCACCGACATTTCTAAGTCACATAGAAAAAAAAAACTTGGACATCAATATAGGTTTTAATAATTTAATATGTTCTTAATTGAAACACCATGTATGTTCTCTATTTTTCAAGACAGATAATGAAGTTATAAAGGGTTTATTTCTTATGCCCATAAATAAAATGCCCAAAATAATTGTGTCACGTGTTTGGTCACTATAATATATTTTTTTTAATTAAATATATTTTGAAATATGAATCATTTTTATTGCAGAACAACGTTTGCCAATGCCGGGTCAGATAGTAAGATAAGTATTTAAAAATAAAAAATAAATAATAGACTCAAATAGTTTAATATAATTAGTTACGGTGTTAGCCTGTATACTGTAACAAATTACAACCATTTAGTTACTACTACTACGAACAAAGAAAAAAAAGCTGCAATTTATATATAGTATTCTGTTCCATTCAAAGAGTAACGATATTACATATTCAAGCCTTACACATCGGGTTTGACCTTCGGAGGTGAACGACCGATCATAATAGAACCTATCTATCAACTGAATATAGTATATTGGGTAATGGGTAGGTACATCGACGGAGTAAAAAGCCTTACAAAAACCGATAACGCGTTTTGGTGGCAATTACTTTGTAAAAAAGAAACATATGAAAAAGAAAATTGACAAAAAATATCCAGTTCATTTTTTTTACAAATTATGGAGCGATTGGTGACGCAGTGGAGGCCCCGTACGGGAAGGAGGGCTGGTCGACACACAACTACATACATACGAAGACTTGTTTAACTGTCTTCAATTTCTGACTGGTTCCTCCTGACTTAGGTCCGACGTTTTCCCAATTCCCATATCAAAAATCATATTAATTTAACTCGTTACTTTTATTTTATCGCGGTTAAGGCTTGGTTAGGAAAGCACACACATCGAGAATATAAAGAGTCAATCTCTACAATCAGGTTTGTATGTACCGATCAGTACGATGGATGTGCTGTATATTGTGCACATCGAGAATATTATGACTAGATAATGTGAGGCATGAAAATCAAGCAATATGATTCTGTCAATTATCCATCAATAGTATCAGTTGGCCAATCAGAGCGCAGAACCGACGCAACGCCGCAGCACAAATTAGCTAGAATTTGTTTATATAAAAAACACATAACACTACCGCCTCATTCCGGTCCAGTATTGAACTCGATGGTTGGGTTCCATTATTCAGCTTATTTCTTTTAAGGAAGAGCTTTACTCTGTTTAGAAAATTCTTCTGAGCAAATCATTGATACCGAAATACATTTTGTTTTTATAGGAAGCAACGAATGAAATAATGAAATGGTAAGTTCGTTATGCTAGTACTTGCTGGACTCTTTAACGTTCACCGTTGTTGTCTTACCTGATGGTGGTTAGCAACATTTTTATCCCAATAAAATAAAAAACGCGAGCTCGAGATCGGCGAATGACGTAGTATCGACCGGTGTTGCCTTCTAAGAGGCCTTCCTCTACGGAAATTGGCTGTCATGTTTATATAGGGATCACTAAGCGGACTCAAGCGGATATCTAGCAAATAGCTTGCTTATCGTTCAGTGATCCCACACAGGATATGATATTACGTTTGAATATTTTTTGCCGATTACACACGGGTCAGACAGGTTTATCTTTTGGATTATTAATCATCGGTAGTACACGAGTAAAAGAGCTTAAGCGCCTTGGAGATCCTACAAGTCCTACAAATATTATAAGCCCGTAAGTTTGTAAGAATGTATGGCTGATGAAATAGAGTAACAAAACTCTTTAACGCAAAAAAAATTCTATGGATTTTGATGATACTTTACAATAATGTAGCCTACATATCAGAATAACATACAAGCTATACTTATGCCCTCTCTCTATTTAAGAGCTTTGCTCTTGTCGATGGAGTATTCACCACACATACCAGACCCCTACCCCACTCACTCGCTTATACCCTACTCCCACAGAAATAAGAAGTATGCATAAAATCGCTAAACAGCTGCTGAAAGTATGACCTCCCGTGACCATGGTTGCTGTAAAGTATCAGAAACGTCGGGCATATAAAAAACTCAATAAACCGCGATAAAATCCGTAAAAGTTGTTTCATTGTAATGAGTGAAATTCGCGTAAACATAAGAAAAAAATATATTCATCATTTGAGTGATAGTAAGAAGATTTTAATTGAGGGCGGGATTGTCATTTTAAATTACAAGGAATTTCAACGATGTACTATAAAACGACCGAACGTAAATTAAATACTCATTCAAATTAACGCGTCGTTTCATACATCGACCACACAACCTATAGACTCCTAATGTTTGATTTTTCGTATTAAATACATTCTGGCAACTAGCTGAGGTGAGACGAAAGGGGTTGCAATGCTGTGATTCAAGACAATCACGGAACGTAAAAAAGAAATGGATATATTTCGCAACGGGAAAGAATGAGACGACACGATAGTTTGAGTACATTGTTTACGGCTTACATCGGAACTATAAGTCAGATGTGTCGCCAGAACCCGTTCCCCGGTTATTAGGAGTCTATGGGTTATGTGGTCGATGGTTTCATACGAGTACACTCAAAATATGTATCAATTAATAATCGTGATACATATTCGTCTACATCTCAGTTCCGTGAGAGCAGGCCGCGTCTAATGGAGGTTAAGATGTTTGGCCCTTCGGGGCCCGGGACGCGCTCTGCTCGCAACCGTGTCATACAAATTGGATGACTTGTGTCGCGCCTAACGAGTGTGCTGTGAAAACAATAGCTTAATTTGTCAATTGATATCGCTATATTCGTTGTCATGACCATAATACACTTTGGTACACATCAACGTTTTGACAAAAATATTAAATTGAAAGATAAGAAAATTGCCAACTTAAAGATACCTGTAATAAAGTAAGAAAGAAATATAATTTATTAAGTTTTCGTCTGGTCTTAAGTCAGTAATTAATGAATATTGTTTCGAAACAGCAATGATATACTATATACTTGATTCCGTTAGGAGGGATGCTGTGCCGCTCACGACCGGCCGAGTACCATCATCTTTCTTGTTTCTTTTGTGAAACAGTTTTGCTGTGTTTCGGAGGGAAGGGCAGTGTAATTACCGACGCCGTGGCTTACATCTATCTCAGGATAACCAACACATGATCGAGTTGGGCTAATTCTAGGTAAACTAGTTTATGTGCATGCGCGACATCAACCACTTGCCATTCGGTGGCAGTCCGCTAGTTTGCCTATTTAGCTAACATTAAAAAGTGTACAACGATTCTTACGATGAATTTTCAAACGCCACCTAAATATCTGGAGGTCCTTCAAACTACTAAGCACGCCTTAATAATATATAATTCATATGTCATCAAAATGTAAGCAGCTCCCGAATTTGCGTTGCGTTTTGAGTATTCGGGCATTTGAGATTTTTTAACTGATGACTTACATGATTTAATTGAACATAGGTTTCGTTTACTACAATGATGTTGGCTATTTTAGGGTAAAATAAAAATCCTCATATTTTTTCAATGTATTCAGGCGACCAACACCAATATAAAAGCAAGTGTATAGGGATGTTGACACATGTTACAGATTCATGTAAAGTTATGTTTTACATATTAAATACAGTATTTGAAAACCTAAAATAACATTTAAAAAGTCTACTTATTTGTCTTAAAATTTAGAAAATTAATTTAAAACTAGCTGTTACCCGCAGCTTCGCCCGCGTGAACTTAGGTTACGAATTTATCATGTTTGATGACGATCATTTTCCATTTCAATAATGACTAAGTTTTTGTATTAAAATTGATATATGTTATCTTGAACATAAAGACATATTATATTCCTATGCAGACTTTCTGCATGCATATTTACTATTTAGGATACTATTACATATTACTCGCATCCACTGCCCTCTCAAATCACGGCAACACTATTTATTTTCTTGCGTATTATTTTGATATTGCCATATCTTCTAAAGTATTCATTTAATTTTCATGATGTAAAGGGTAAAAATAATCTTCATTATGTGCTCCAGCTAATTAACTGATTTAAAATGATAAGGATTCATACCGTATTTTTGTAAATAACTTTCAAATTATCGCGTTATAATTGTCCATTTTTTAAAGTATTAAGTGGATATAGTATGATATCCCAAACAGATAGATAAATGCCATCGCGGACTTTTTTGTAGACCTATTTAAGACACACAATTCCACAATACATTATTTTGATATATATCAAAGGGTTTAGGCAGCGTTTTCGTTGGAAACTCCTAGACGGCCAATTTTTTTCCGAAACCTCCAACAATTATTGTTATATCTTAGCCAATGTATATAGAAACTTAATAAATTATGTACATAAACCTTCCTCTTGAATTGTCCTATCCAATAAAGTAAACCGCATCAAAATCCGTTGCGTAGTTATAAAGATTTAAGCGTACAAAGGGATATAGGGACAGAAAAAGCGACTTTGTTTTATAATATGTAGTGATGCGTTATTTATCATGCATGATCACGTGACTGTAAACGCCAATAAGGCGATGACGTCACTGAACATTGAGCTAAGTACAAACTCACCTAACATAGCGCGAGCTCTGAATGCTGTGTGTGACGTAATGACGCTTGGAGCGTTTTAACGGCAATTTCAAAAACAATTTTTCTTTATTTAATTTTTTGTTAAATTTGGACATATTTCTTTACAAAAGTATTTTTTTCGTGTTTATCTATAGTATATCTATCAAATAAAATCAATTAAAAAAAATAGTCAACATCCCTATTGTCCCCACTATCGTCATCTGTAGATACTCAAGCCACTATCATCGCCAGACCTCGCTCATAAAAGTCTATTCAAATCTAATGTTAAAAATCAATATTAATTTCGAGTGCCGCCGGTAATCAGACCGATGATATCGCGGTCGTATTTTATTACCACCAATATAACATGAAACACTATTACATAATGTATAAAGTTCGATTAAACCTGAGAGAAATATACAACAAACGTTCCTTTTTGTAAGAGGTTGTTCCATACTGCTTTACAGCTGGATTTTGCCGGCACGACCAGGGTGGGACATGTGTAATATGTATACTATGCTCTCTGTCTTGGCGAGGGAGGCCTATATTTAGCAGTGGACGGATAAAGGCTGATGATGATGATGCTGTCACGTTTCGTGTGGTTGTGAGATTCGTGGAAACGAAAAAGGAGGGCGATGCAGATACATAGCCTTCGGCAGTCACCAGGCTTCGACTGCTCGGTTATGCCCTTACGACATAAAAGCAATCTTTAGTAAATAGTCATAGGTACTGTTAAAAACCACTGGCAACACCAGCCGGGTGTGACTGGTGGCGCCTCACGCATGTGCTATTAATGAAGATTCTACTAATATTATAAACGTGAAAGTTTGTAAGTAAGGATGTTTGTTATTCTTTCACGTAAAACTACTGAATGGACTTTAATGAAACTTTACAACTATATAGCTTATACATCATAATTTATCCCTGTATTTCCACGGGAACGGCAAGTACGCGGGTGAAACCGCGGGACGCTGCTAGTTATTAATAATTATTAAAGTACTTATAGCTAATAATAAATTATTAATTGAAGTATAACTCATAATAAATCTAAATATTATAGTTATGAAGATTCAATTGTTTTTAGTCGCATATTACTACTACGAGCTCGTGAACAAGCCGTAGGCGATACTGAAAAATCTTAAACCGCTAAATCCATGCTGATCATTTTAAACGTTTTGATTACTAACGACCATTTGCGTACATCAAGACGTGTTCAGAACACTCGAGCCGCTCTCCACCATAACCACAGCAATCTCGTACCCACGTCTTCCTCGTACGCCAAATGCCCAATTGACCACTGAGCTAATTTTTAGCAATGATATCATTTACCAGAAATAGACGTCATGCGCCCGTATCACTGGTCAAGCATTGTAATTTCAAGTCGCTTCCCACACAAATTATATGTATATAAAAATGATTGGTATTTTACTCAGCCTACCTAGTTAATAATAAAGATTTCTATTACAAAAATATACTATAATAATTACAACCAGTGGCGTAACTATACCGTTGGGGGCCCGTGGCAAATTCATCGGATGCTAGGAAAGACACCTTTTTTTTTACTAAATGTGTAATAATAAATGTTGGTAGTTGGAATTCTCCTCCGACCGAGGGCCCCTTTCAGCTGGGGGCCCGTGGCATTTTGCCGACTTGCCACCCTGTAGTTACGCCACTGATTACAACTAAATCACATAACAGCAATTAATTTCAATAGAAATCGTTCGAAGAAGAATTTATATTCTACTAATATTACTAACATGTCCGTTTGCGAGAAGGTAGGACGTATGTTTGTTATTTTAACACAAAAACTACTGAATGGATTTTGTTGAAACTTTACTACCTTTACCCGGTTGAAGTCGCGGGGCGCTACTAGTACTATATATTTCCGCACTATTTCAAGTTATTTATGGCACTGCAAGGTATTTCTGTCATGTGTTGAGATGATAGATTTTTAAAGTATTAGTATTCAGAAAGACGTGAAGTAAGCCGAGGAGAGAAAGGGCCGGTGGCGCGGGCCGGTCGTCTCGGTGTTAACTGATAGAGGCCTATGCCGGTGTACGGAAGCATGATAGAGATGACGATCATGAAATGTATATTAAAAACTGAACCATCGATAAATTTATTAAACTCGATTGTATATGAGACGTATAACACTGTATGGATGAATCGAGGTCAAAAACTATATCGGGTTAACTCGAGTGTTCCTTTCGAAACGACGTGGACCGCTTTAATCATGATCCAATCGATGGACACGCGTGCAATTCGATAGTCTCGAATAACGTTACACGAAGCGCACTTCCGATGAATATTAGTTTATCTCCATCGCGTCAAAAGCTAATAAAAAAGTCATAGCCCATAGGGACTGCACTTAGAACTATGACATTCGAAAAGTTCAAATGTAAATTCCACAATTACGTCATAATGTCATATTAGCATGTCGGTGACGCGAACATATAAGATTTGTTCCTACGAGAAACGCTACTAAGAAGTTTTCACTTCAAAAACATTTTTCTCGTTACAGTATAGAGCGGACTGCGTATACTTGGATCGAGCAGTATACTTTAACGTGACCTATGACGTATACCTGTATCAAGTTTACAGTCAATAAACAAATTTAAACCAGATTCCATTATGGCGCCGTTGGAGGGAAAGTTATGTTGCATAAGCGGCCTCAGAAACAAACACTCGTAGATTGGATGAATTGAAAAGTTAATAGAAATATATATCGCTGATTAGTTTTTATTAAGCCTGTTTAGAAATAATTAAACGACGCCACCATTGTTTTAATTCTCTTCGGTCATCCGAGTCACACGTGATGTCTTTAGGTTTTTATATTAAACTAGTAGCGCGCCGCGGTATCACCCGCGTAATTCCCGTTCCCGTGTGAGTACGAGGATAAATTGTAGCCTATGTGTTATCCTGAAGTATAAGCTATATTAATGTAAAGTTTCATTGAAATCCATTTAGTAGTTTTTACGTGAAAGAGTAACAAATATCCATACTTACAAACTTTCGCCTTTATAATATTATAAAGGCGAAAGTTTGTAAGTATGGATATTTCATAACTATTCATCCTACTATCCTACTAATATTAGTAGGATAGTAGGATGAATAGTTATGAAACTTTACAATAAAAGACTAAAAAGGTGTGTGTGCGATTCACACACGACAGAAGTGAAACACACGTTAAATGCTCAAATTCAAGCAAGTAATAAACAGTGTGCAATATAAATACACACCGACATTTGCTCTCTCGCTCTTTTGTATTTGTGTCTCTTGCCTGTCGTTTTTTCCGTTGCATCCGGTTTGGAATCACAACGATTCTAAAGAAGTTTCACTTCAACATAAAGCTATGTTGAAGTGAAACTTCTTTAGAATCGTTGTGATTCCATGCTGATGTGAAAGCGCACATCAGCATAACGCAGAGGGCGGCGCCCCCCTTTCGAATTTTACTAGGTGAGCCATCCACTCATCTACCTACCGATAGAGCTTAAAAGCCATCGAGCCTAAAAGTCTAGACCTTTCGAAAAAAAAAGCATAACGCTCGGACGGGAATGGGAAGAACGCGGCTGCAACCTCAGGGCGCTGCTTTTCTATAAACTATTCCATATCAATTTTATCTAGTAGATGATTAACGTTAATACAACGTCGATGTTAGTTTTATTACATCGCATCGATTTAGATAACATTCAACGTCGTGGATTTATTCCTCACTAATTTTAGCTTACGCCAAGCCAAGTAAACTTTCAAGTAAAAATAAAATACTCGCGTGTTTTTTTACTAGAAACACCAAAAATACGGTATGATTTTTATAACGTAATTTTCCATAAACTACTTTTAGCGCAGGAATCGATCTAACGTTATCGCTATCACAACTTATCGAATAACGCCCGATAAAGCGTCCACAAATAATGTTTGTGTTGATTTTGAGTGCGTCCTGTAAAATTATGTTGCATTTTGATAACAAATGTACTATCTGTAGTCGGCAGCTCTTATTCATCTGCCTAAAACTGAACTGAACAAGTGTCAGACAACAAATATTTGATTACAAGGTTAGTCTAACAGTGATATACGGCTGATTATGATGATATAATATGAAATAATATACAATATGTATATTCCTTAACACGCCAAAATATAATTTGGGAATCCTCCAGATTCGATCCTGACTAACTGTGGTGCCTTGAACCTTGGAGTTTTCTAAGTTTATAAGTGGACCTGAATATAAGACTATCTCTCTTTCTCGCAGGTGAAATAAATCATTGTGAGGAAACCTGCACGCTCGATGAGATTATAAAGTCTTTGAAGGTGTGTTCACCAGCCCACATCGGACCAGCACATTATTGAACTATTTCCCAACAACCTCCTTGCCTGATTTTCAGGAGACCCGTGTCCAGCAGCGAGCATAAGGGTGATAGATTACTACAGAATAACTTTTTGGCCTATTTTGTCTAAAAATTTTTAAATAAAAGTAGTTTCAAATCTAGTAAGCAGTAGGCCTGAGCGTGATGAGTAATAGTACTTTAGGTATCTATGAATACAAATGATCTCATTTGGAGATGTCACCGTAATTGTCACTCTGATTGTCACAATTACTATGTATCCTTGGGAGCCATTGATATTTGACATAGCTAAATTTAAGAAGCTGTAATGTTAAATGGATTTGGTGGGTCTGAAAAATTCTTGGTTAGTTTAAGTATTGAATCAATATTGTGTAATTTTGTATATATAGACGTTCAGATATCTACAGTAAAGTTTATTATGTTACAATAAAAACATTATATCAGATCGAACCTAAAGACAAGAGATAAAACCAAATGAAACTAATCTTTATTAAGACAGAAAGTGGCATTTAAATAAATAAAATGAAACATTTAGTTGTTACTGTTACTTAAGTGGGTACTGTGTTACTTACAACTAAAGTAGATACATATTATGTATAATATACAAAACCAACAATAAAACTTAGTACCCGGATGACCAAGCTTTACTCGACAGAGTTGATTATTAAAAATACAAATAAAACAACATTTTCTATAAATAAATTCTAACTATATTGATTTATCGCCCCAAAACTCCATGTATACTTCATGAAAATTGTTGGAGCCGTTTCCCAGATATATGTATAATGTATACAATTTATGTATTTTGGACTGTTACTTTAACAGACTTAATAAATTTAAATGTTGTTACCTAAGTACATCTTAAATATTCTATGGTGGTTATAACTATACCATAATGCAATAAAGGTTTCTTTATCTATTATCGTGTACATGTCCATGATCCAATTTTCATTATGATTATGAGTTAAAAGAAACAGCCATAAAATCTAATCTCAAAGTAAATATGTTGCAGGGCTTGGCTGATAAGGAACACACTCATCAACTTTATAATCGAGCGACACAAAACAATATCATCAACGCTTCTATTCACAATTGTCAGACCCTTAATAAAATGACAACGGGTGTATTTATCATTTAAATGTTCATTGTGACAATTTTATTCATTGCCTCCACATTGCTCATAGAAAACAAATAATATAAATGTCTCGTTGACATTGGAAACTAGTCTTTGATCATGATAAAATATTTAGTTCAGATTATTTGTCTGAAGCCGGATACATATGAAGGAGTTGTATTTCTAAGTAGCTCCACTATTGCTAGCATTTTAGGTCGCTGAATTAATGAATTGTAGCTTATCAAAGTCTCCATCGAAGTAATGAATAACACTAAATAACATTTTAGGCATAATTTTAAATGCTTTCCTGTACACTGTTTCCTTTTTTTTGGATCCCTTTTATTTGACCAATTCTTTGGTCATAATTTTATTGGCATAAAGTTATTAGGCATGATTATATTTAGGCATATGCATTGCAGTAGCTCAGTGTGCAGCAGGAGTGGGATAGAACCCATGCTCTAAAATATTTTCCTGAATAAAAATTCTTGCCACAATATTATTATGTTTAACCCTTTTTAGGATGATTAAAAGTAAGTCATGTAAAATTATGATACATAATTTTGTGCAATAAAATAGGAAACCATATTTTTTGAAGTGATATTTTGTGAATATAGTGAATTACAATATCTAATTTTTTATTATTTTTTATTATTAAACATCTGTGATCAGTCCCAAGACTATAAACAGATTGGTTGAGTGGTCGAAGCATTGTAAGGGGTCTCCCCAGCGGGAGGCACTCCTATTTTACCATCGAGCATATAAGGTCTAGATATTGTGATGTTTAAGGCGTTTACAGTATTTGATTTCTGTTAATTTGGCAGCTAAGTCATTTGGGTGATTGTCAAGCCGATTTTTGTATTTTGTGGAAGATTGTTGTATCTCTTCCCTTACTGTTTTGATTTCCAGGGCTTCATGGATTTCAGAGTTCGTGAGAAACCATGGAGCAATTACAATATCTAATAAATATAACAATTGTTTTTACTTTCGACATTGGAAAATTATAGTTGTTGATGGGAATATTTCTTTGGGAATGAAATATTTATTTATAATTAGAATGAATCATGGAACATTTATAAGGTTACACAAAATCATTTAAAGTAGCAAGTGTTGGGCTCAATTTTTTAATTTTTTAAACATAATACCAATGTAACAATAAGTACATACTAATTAAACAATAACAAGAAATAATAATCTACACTCAAATATTTTTAATACAGCTTGTTTCCAACATGAGCGAAAAAGTAAATATTTGTTTTTTGCTTTCAATAAATATTAATGTCACTTACCTTTCTGAATGCAAAGAGCTCATTTTGTAGTTTTTGCCGCTCAGCAGAGGGCTGCTGGCCCTTCCCACGTATAAACTTTAGCATTCTGCCGGCCTGCAACAAGAGAATCACTTAGCTCACTTCACAAACACTATAAAACATAATAAACTTGGTCCTACCATTTTAGCATACTAGACGTACGGACACTAGTTACCCGACCGGTATCAAAATACGAACTGACTTCACAGTGCTCTACCAAATCTAACGCGGCGTTGTCACCATCTATGCCCGCACCCTGATAAAAACATGGCTTGTTCATGAAATTAATTGATAATATCGACAAGAAGCACCATCAATGATAGCAAGTGAATTGCTATACAGTGACTACACTTAAGTCTTAGCGTATATAAGATCACTATTCGAAGTATACGAAGTAAAGAGACAACGCCTGTTAAACAGGTTACAAGTTTAATTTCACACTATATTATTAATAAATAAAGGCATCAAATACATAAAAATAATATTAATATTGCTCCTTACGTACCTAAACACGACAGTTTGAAAAGTTTGTGTGATAAAATCCAAAATTAGAAGAATGACAGCAACTTAGAACGGCGTCAAATATACATGTAAATATCTATAGTCTATGTACAAAATACAGAGTATAGTCCGCGCCACGAAAGAAGTCCGATAGATGCGGCGCTGCGGTCTCATAACTCATTGTTGCCAGTTTTAGTGTAATCACTTTCCACTAAAACTAGTACAATAAAATTATAATTAATTATAGGGCTAATGTTCAGTAGTGGATGGATAAAGGCTGATGTTGATAAAAATGACAAAAATAATAATGGCAGCAAATTAGAAATCTCCCTACCTACCAGTTTTAAGTAAAATAAAATATTAAAAAAATATATATTTCGTTTGTATTTTATGCGTATATAGCCGTTTAGTCGCAAGCATCAAAAACAAGCTTCTTCGGTTGCGTTCGGCTTTTTCCAGGGGTGACGACTTTCTTAGAAGTAATTGCTGCTATTTTTACTTATTTTGTTATTCGAGATTTATTTTTCACAGAAACACCTGAAAATATCATTCATCTGAGGAAGAAATGAATGAGGAAGAAAAAAAAATATGTCAAGATACGTGCTTTCAATTAATGACAATATTTTAGCCATAAATTAGGCAAAAATGAGTGACTCTAGCATCTCTAAAAATTCCCTGTCATGGTGGGCAAATGACTTGTATCCAGCTTTTAATAAAAAAAAACCTGTCATAGCGGTGACATTTATATACCGGATCCGCACGTTTGTGGCTTGCCGCAAGTCCCAAGCCTCCACAAGTCACAAGCATGTGGACGCCTCGCAAGCGCTTGTGGCAAATTCTCTTTGGTTTCCTTTGGCTTGTGCACAATACCAACAATTAATAGTTGTTTATTCCTACTTTCTAACTCACAAATTTTTTTCACACACCGCACGTTTGCCGAGGCTTCGCAAGCCTTCACAAATTCAAACGTGGATAAAGAGTTTGTCTTGGCTTGCGTAGGTTTACAAGGGTTTGTGGCCGATCCGTGAGAGTCGGTTTTATTCACAAGTCAAAGTGAATTTGCCGCAAGCGCTTGCGATGCATCCACATGCTTATGACTTGTGGAGACTTAGAGCTTGCGGCAAGCCACAAAATGTGGATCCGGTATCACAACTTCTTACTCCAGACAGATGTAAAGCCGGAACCGCACGCTTGCCAAGCCTTGGCAAGCCCTCACATATTCAAACGCGTGGATACAGAGTTGGTCTTGGCTTGCGTAGGTTTGCAAGGGTTTATGACTGATCCGATGAGAGTTGGTTTTTTTCACAAGTCAAAGGAAATTTGCCGCAAGCGCTTGCGATGCGTCCACATGCTTGTGACTTGTAGAGGTTTGGAGTTTGCCGCAAGCCACAAACGTGTGGATCCGGCTTAAAGGTGTCAAGCTTGTCAAATTTAGTTCCAGCTTTAGACGCAGGACTTCATTAGTGGCGCGGAATATGAAAGTACAAGCCATGTGGGCTCGTTAAAGTTAGCCCCCCTTTTTTTTGATTGTTTTTGATTTTGCTATCACATAATATCATTTGTTCTTCGTTTGTTCTTGATTGTTATCTATAAATCGTCGTTTGTTCTTCAATAGTTTACGTATAAAAAAATATTTAAAAGTCTGCCTTCAAGCTAGCTAGCTATTTTCAATTTACAATTCTTTCTCGCGTCATTATTGAACTTTTTAAGCTGGAACCGCACGTTTGTTCCGTTGGCACTTGGCAAGCCTTCACAAATTCAAATGTGCGGATACAGAGTTTGTCTTGGGTTGCGTAGGCTTGCAAAGGTTTGTGGCCGACCCGACGATTGTTGGTATTGTGCATAAGCCAAAGGGAACCAAAGAGAATTTGCCGCAAGCGCTTGCGAGGCGTCCGCATGCTTGTGACTTGTGAAGGCTTGGGGCTTGCGGCAAGTCACAAACGTGCGGTTCCGACTTTATGTTTGCTTTCGTTTGTTCTTAGATAAACTACGTTTATTTCATCGAAAATAGATCCAGTTTTTGCTTAATTATTAATTTAAATCACATTTTAATTTAGCTACTTTTTCTTAAAATTTGTTCCTATTCGAACAGGCTAAGACCAGAGGTCATACAATAATGGCTATATAAAATATTATAATAATATATTTTTTATTCCAGTAAGAAGGCACAATAATTATATCTAACATTTATAATAATCGATTTATACTAACTTTCAAAAAAAGAAAAATAACAATGATTATTTTCAATAAAATATCACGGCTACTTTACTGAAATATCATTCTGTATGGATATAATTGTTAAAAATGATATTATAATATAATATTCAAATGTATGTAGTAAAAAGCGGTTATTTTAATAGTATAAATCAGACACTCCAATTTTATTTATATGTACTTATAGATATGAGGCATTGAATAAGTTTTTTTCAGACTGTGATCTAGGATCTTCAACAAGTATAAACATATTGGTTATTACAGATCCTGAAGGCTCATTAACTTCGAAAAAAAAACATATTTAAGAGTGTCTAGGCCCTAGGGCAACGAGCCACTGCAAGCAATTGTAGCCTTGGTGAGGTTAGTTTACATACCAAATTAAATTTCAAAGAAAAATATATTATAAATACTAGTTTAATAATATTATATTATTATAAATAAAATATTCGGTGTATTTGGAACGCTTGCAAAAATGAAGAGGCGAACGATATTGTTTGTTGTCTTTTTTTTGGCAAACCTGGTTTGGTAAACATAATGATACAAACTTATGATAATGCTTTAAAATATTAAAAAAACAGCAACGTAATTTGTTTATTGAATACATACTACAGTGGCGGCCAGCCGAACTGCAACAGCTGACTTATAGAATTCGCCGCGCTAGGTGAACCAACTCGCAAGCGTTCCAAATACACGCGGTATAATATGTTGGTTTTGAGGAATTTGAATGGTCAGTTCAAAGCCAAACGATTTTTTTTTACATTAGCGACGTTTCAGATACTTTACAGCAATACGGGTTGATAATTGATAATATGTGCCGCACAATAGTGATGCCTGCCTATGATCTATCTTCGAATTTTTCATTTGTTAGCAATAGCACTGGCAACATGCCATGATGCCATTTTTTATGAATTTATCCTAAATCCTAATACAAGAAACTCGTAAACTATATTTAGCCTGTTATATGAAAAACGATAGAAAAGCCAAGGAGAGCGACTTTGTTTGTCTAGTTCTCATCAATCAACTATCACTTCCTATTCTACCCAACCGGATGAACCCATCAAAATATTCGTCCACATGACCGGATTCAAAGGTTAAGATGCCCAATTCAAGAATAAATATTAATTAATAAGCCCAAAAATATATATAGCGGAATAATAAAAAAACACGGTATTAAATTAGTAGTAGGAATGCTCTTCCTACACGTCCCACTAACATAAAGAAAGATAACAACCATGGTATTTTTAATACACAATCATGAAGTCAACACAATATAATATAATATTTATAATGTTATTAATTTAACTCAAATCAAAACATGACATTGTGTGTGCCAGCTTGTAGTTTACACTGCCAACCAGCAATGGCGGCGACGTTATAAGTTCTCAGTTTGCATGTATAGTCTGTTGAATTGAAGCCGCAGAACTACGTTATCCTGTAAGGAATCGAATGAAGGCGGCACATCTGCGGGACGCTCAGATTTGTGTCCATAACTCACTTCGGAACGATAGCGACACGATCAAATTGCGTCTATTTTCTGTGCAAACTACTACATCTACGACAAGTAGTTATAGTAGGACTAAAGAGTGCGTGAAGAGATTCTAAAGCGGACATAGTTAAAACAACATCTGAAAGAAGATGAAAATATATTTAAAAAAAAAAAATTAAAAACAAACATAAAAGCGCTAACTTCATCTACATAATATTATGTAACCACATACACTTACATATTTTTATATGTTTTGTGTTAAACATACTAAATAAAAACTTTAAAAATAATATATTCAGAACGTCCTAGAGTCTGTGTCTGTATCATCATCATTATCATCATTAGCCTTTACCTTTCCACTGCTGAACATAAGCCTCCCTCAACGAACGCCACGACGACCGATCCCCTGCCACTCGCATCCAACACGGACCGACCACTGCGCGGAGATCGTGTCTGTATGTATGTAAAGGGGAATTTAGTTGAAAAAAATATCGTAGCGGAGTATATTTTGATCATATAAAGTAACCGCGGACTTGTATAGATATAGGAGCGTTCAATTCACGGTCGTTTACAAGGAAATCCAACCAGGAAAATAAACACTTGAGCCATATCACGGAAATTTCGGAACTAATTTCTGTATGGGATAAAGTATGTGTTACAATTGATGATACAATTGCTAGACGCGGCCTTTGTCTCTACTGGAGACGTGCTCTTAGAAATCTGGCGAAGATTATGTTTAGCCATAGTTCGACGATGCGCTGGTCCAATGGGCAATTTTGCTATGTAGGGGTTCGCTGTCACCTGGATATTTATTAACGTGGGGTTCGTGACGTCGAAAGTTTGATAAAGCTCTACATCGTATCGCTCCTACCGGTACAGCATAGAACATATTATATGAGTCAATGCTGCAAAGCATCCAAATCGGCTGTTACGACAGGGTTTGTAAATTTTGCTCAAAAAATGCTGGCGTAAAGCGACAGCTGTGCTGTCGTGTTTCGTTTTTTCCCGGTGCAGTTAATAAGGATCCCTCTCCGGTTGTACGGATGTCTATGGGAGTCGGTACCATAAGGCTGCTTTTGGGTTGCCTTTTGATGACATAAAAACATTGCAAATTATATGCGTCCTACCTTTGACTTCATAAAAGTTTTGAATATCGTTGTCGTGTAGTCGCGTGTAAGTGCGCTGTTGAGGCTGGATGGTTGCCATGGTAACATCGATTCCCGTCGGACGCATCCTGCACTGAAGCACCACTTTATCAAGCCTTTGTACAAATATGACTTGCGTTTAAGTTATGTTTATAATTAGATATCTACGTGCTTGCATGTATTTAGGGCCTATTAGTCGGGGCACGGTCGATATAATAATGTTATTGTTGCAAAATAAATACTCACTTCTGTAATTATAAAGTTAAGTGGAAACTTTACTGGCTTATGTTCTGTTGATTTTGTGTAATGTTTTGTAATTTTATATTGCTGTGTGTTTCCCTAATAAAATTAAATAAAAAAAAAATATTTTTTATAATGAAACAAATTTAAGTGCGGATTTTATCGCGTTTTATTAAGTTTTTTACAAGCCCGACGTTTCGTCTCGACGTTTTTTAATAAACCGCGATAATTCCGTAAATTTGTTTCATTATAATGAGTGAAATTCGCGTAAGAAAACAATAATATTTTTGTTATTTAATTTCGATGTTTTTTGAATACAACATATTATACCATGTTCTGTATACGTATTTATATTTACTGGAAAACAGATGAGAAACTTAAAAAATATTTAGTTAAGGTAAATTACTAGGGGTACAGAAAAACCACGTGAACACTTCAATAACAAGAAAGAGGTTACACATGAGATATTTATACGACATCCTGAATGTCATATCCAGAATATGTATATTCTCTGAATGTACCTGAATATTCTTGATATTGGAGTACATTGTAGTACATTTGTAACTGAAATTAAGCAGAGGCTGAACTGATGACAGACAGATTAAAATACAGTTGTGAGGAAAAAATAAGATTAAAAGACTATCTTGAACTTGAGCCGCTTAATCGTTTTCTTTTGTTGGGAATTTCACTAATCATCAAAAAACAACTTTTATGGATTTTACCAATGTCACAGGAGAAGGAGGGAAGAGTTTTCCCGTCACCATGGTTGCTGTAAAATATCCGAAACGTCGGGTGGATAAAAAAATTAATAAGCCGCGATAAAATCCGTAAAAGTTGTTTCATTATATTAGGCTGCATAAATTTCTTATGAAAGCATGAATTACCACAACACTTTGGCTTACTTACACTACAGGTAAGCCAAATAACTATTACAAAAATACTATTACCTATTACTAGTCGATTCTAAAGAATTTTAATAAAAAATCTTACATCAACGATCAAAACCAAACGGCATTTGGTTCAATAGCGTTCAATCTGCTTCCATACCTTGAGACTTGTAAGCTGAGTAGGCGATTCCCTGTTCCCACCTCGATTGCGGCCAGGGCGCCATTCAACTAAAATGCTCGACAGATGCGGAAAATAAGAGGATCCAAACGAACTTACATTACCAAGATGTCTGAATGTTATTTTAGATGTAATAAATTATGTTTCAGACAATTTTATCAGATATTATTTTAAATAAGATTTTTTTACTTAACATTCTGATATTGTGGGTCTGTATAACTTCTCTTTATATAAGGTTAGAGTTATGTAAGCTTATGTAACTGTACTCGCTAAGAGTAGGTATGTAAAGCTCCCCACCATGGTTCAGGCCTTGTTGTGGCGGTGGGGCTTAGTAGCCCAGGGTGAACCCAGCACCTTGGGCGAAGCGAATTGAGCTGACGGGGCTCTTTGTACCCCTTTTATAAGAAGAGGGGGCAAGGGGCGAGGACGGGAATCTCGCCTCATTGTTCTGTCCCGACGTTTGGAGGAGTTGTTCTGTGGTGCGGGGCAACCTCTTTATGGAGGTGGCGTCGGTCCCCTGAGGACTAGTCGTCGAGGTGTCCTGTTGCATGTAGATCCGAGCACACTAAAGGTGGCAGTGGTGGCACTCGCCGGGTTTTAGTAGGTAGAGCTGCGGCCTACCTAGCTTTCGAGCGCAGCGAGTCCCACATACCCGCCTGGGGAGACCCACTCCCCCGCGGGATGCGTCAGTGCATTTCCCGGCGTAAAAGAAAAAAAAGGTAATGATATAATCAGGATAGGCTTTAGCATTGTTGAGAAGGATACATGATACGCTTCGTCATTATTTGCACGTATCGTATGACACCACCCTGCTTAGATCCGAGCAGGCACTTTGAAGTGTTACGAAAATAAGACAGGCAACGAAGTGTTGCCTAGGCCCTACAAAATAGTTTTTTCCCCACTTAAAAAAAATACATTCTTCTTATTTTCGTCTTTGACTGCCAAATAGCTATTATTCATTTTGTCACAAAATAAGGATTTCTCAGGTCATAAAAAGTTAGACTTCTAACAGGTTTACATATTGATATTATACAAATTCAGATATTTTAAATTAAAAAAGAGAACAAAACAACGACGTAATCTTTGAATTCAACTGAATATTCAATGATTCGTTAAAGTAAAGTAATATCTTTCGATCTCAAAGCCTCCGAAGCAATTGATCTGTTTAAAGGTGATCATTCGATAAAATTTATAGCGGCCTTAACGACAGAATCCAAAGGCTCCTTTTGAAGATGATGTAACGAATAAAATCTATCAATTACCTAAGACTTTTTTTTTAATTTGAAAAACGTCGAGGCTTCTAGAAACTTCTCAAGACTATTTAAATTTAAATTTAAATTATCAATAATTAGTGATGTTTATAGATGTCTGCACCGTGTCAAGGTCAAGTTTATAAGTTTCTCGCGGTAAGCTTGTCAAAGAGTAATAATGTAATGATAAGATAAGAAAATATTTTCGGCCTGGCCGACCATACAATCTCTTTGCGGCATTCTACTATACATCCCACAATATATTTAAATATAGAATGACATCTAAGCCCTTTATCCAAAATGTCTCGTTACTCTCGATCCTATTTTTTGCACTTAAATGAAAGCCTTTCACCTTTTTCATGTTCCGGTAAGATCATTAGAACTTAGTCCTGCTAAGAAGTTTCCAAACAAAATCGCTCTCAGTCGGAGAATGCTGGAGTTTAAGCTCAAATATACCCTTCATAAGTAAAACGAACAACTTTTAGAAGTCTAGAAGTTCCTTACCTTTTCGTTTGTTGCGCCAGTTTTTTAGGGTTCCTTATACGAGTACATGTGATAAGCAAAATAGAAAATTTTTGGAAGACAAATATGCCGGGAAAAGTAAACTGTGAAAGTATAAGATGTATCTTTAACCAGAGGTGGAATGGAGTTAACTTATTATAATGTTACTTGCAAGTTTACAGGTTTGCCCCCTCTTAAAAAAAAGGAAATGTGTAATTGCAGAAGTGAAAACAATTAAAATTATATCGTATAAACTAATTAATAACTGATAGTAATTAATATTAACAATTATCACATGATATAAATTGAAAATTATAGTAAAGAACAATAAAAAACGCAGCAGTGAAGTTGACTGATCCGCTTATCTCGGGTACACTCGGCGGACCCGAGTTTACCCGATCGAGCCTTTTACCTCAGAGCGTGATCGATCAGCCTCACTCACAGCCTACAAAAAAGGTGCGGTGTACCAAAAGAATTTTTCACTTCAAAAATTCATAAATATTCACATTTTTATTATGTAAAGAGTATTGTGTTGTGTTTCAAGTGTTTGTTTGTTGGTGACAATCTTTAAAACTTCCCATCCGTTTTTGTATGCGACAGCTAAGCATTTACTTTACGCCAGTATCATTTAAGCAATTATTTTTTCATCAACATTATTGCGTTATCACTTGTCAATCATTGATCAAATAATCAACTCGATTTAAAAAAAATGACTTTTCGTTCTCTTCAATAAGATAAATGCCACTTATTTCTATTAGATCAGTGAAAAGTTTATATCGTGTGTAGCCTCCGGGCAGAGCTGTCAGCTCTAGACACCGAAGACGGTTGGAGTCGAATTTCCTAACATTTTATGCACCTGCATATAAATGTCAGCCGGCAAACGCGAAGAGAATATAAAAATGTTATTACAATGGAGGTTTTATTATGCCATAATTTAAGGTTTACATGAGAAATGATTTATAATATACTCAATATTAGCCTCTCTAGGATAAATGGGAATGTACATACTATATGCTATGCATTTTTCTAGTACCTGCACATGATACTTATTGTGGATATGGACTCAGGCTTTTGGGTGAGGGGTCTATGTTCGATCCTGGCTGGGTGACATGGGTTTTTTTTAAATGTCTCCGTCCAACTCAACATAAGAATACTTACGCATGCTCACCGGTGAAGGAAAACAAAAAGAGGAAATCAAAGAATTGTAATCTCACTAGACATGTAAAATACAAGCTGTGTGAAGCTTGTTAACCCGTATTGAGTCAGGGTATCAGTAAAGTACGGCCCAACAGCCTTCTATCTCTTTTTCACTTTCTTTTTCTCATGTTCCAGTCTCATCAGGAATCCAGCCATCCTCACGATGTTTTTCTTCACCGCTCGCTTTATCGCTCGATAAAAAAGCGCTGCTCCCTAAAAACGCTTTCGTGTGAATAAATACATGACGTATAAATAAGACATTTGTGTTATTTATACGTTTTTAACGCTCGTCAAAAAGCACTCGAACGACCCCTTCGTTCGCCTTAGTTATTTGTACAATAGTTTGCCTCTGCAAAGAACATAAATAATATATTATAAGAATTTCCGTTGAATATGATATAGATAAAGTATTTATTTTTTGATGCACTCACGTCGTATAAAAGACCAATTTAACAATTGAATGCTTTTTGAATAAGAATTTCTGAAAAAAACAACACCAGCATCCAATCATGCCTTTCTACGTATTCGAATAGAGAAAGCCTAAAATATTGCAATGTACCATCCATACGAGATACCATACGAGAAAAAACTAGTGAAATATATTCATCCGAAAAAATTGTTCGGTTCATTCGTGGAAACCATTTCCAACTTATATGAAATCCTCCCGGGCATCAATTCCCGTTACCGGACAGATGGTCGTGGATTTCGTTTTAACCATCCGGGTATCACCTTTTATTACTCCATTTTTCCGATAGTGCTATTAAGTTAGAGTTTTATGTGACTTTTGAGCGGGAAAAGTATTCTAGCCGATTGATTTGAGAGTTTGGTACCGTATGTTATGTAACGTATACTACTTTGATATATGAGTGAATGAAATATTCTCATAAATCTGATCTAGTTCAGCAGTCTTGACTTTCATTTTATGGCGTGTGTCTAGAAGTGGATGGGTAAGGGCTGATAATTATGATAATGATGATTTAGATGAAGACAGTTACAGTTTCAAATCATCAAGATTACACACTAAGGGCCTGTTTCACAATCTCCAGTTAAGTTCCCAATAGGCTATCGGCAACATATTTGACACATATAGTATGGAGTATCTGTCAAATATCTGTCAAATATGTTGCCGATAGACTATTGGGCACTTAACTGGAGATTGTGAAACAGGCCCTTAATGCAAAATATGAAACTTCAAACATTATTAGACAGCTTAGCTGACACAAATATGTCAATACAATATCACTAAAATATAAAAAGGTAAAACCCTAATACAATTCTTCTTCTCCTTCTTGTATGTCAAAAATAAGAAAGAAGAAACATTTTTTTTACAAGTGCAGGTAGGACGGATCAAAGAGAATGAGGTAATGAACTCATAAATATAAGGGCCGGTTCTTTCAAACCATCTGTTAACGTAAGAGACATCGTTAAACTTTAACGTCTGTTAAAAGCAACGCTCTTTGGTCACTAACGTTCGTTACCGCCATCTTTGACGATTACATATTCGTTAAAATCGATCGATGCAACTTGCCCTAAGAAGAAAAAAAACTACATCGATGCTATACCAAAATTAAAAAATAACATCGCCTCTAACGGCGGCTTTCAATATCCTATCTATCTTAAAATTTTCTTATCTATCTTGAAATTTTTACACATTTTCTTACAAACTCTGTCAAAATTTTAAAATCGATAAGAAAATTTTAAGATATAAAGATAGGATATTGAAAGCCGCCGTATGTCAGTCTGATGATTAAATACTTATCAATCCATGCTAATATTTTATCCTCTGGAATCTGGATCAGCCATTTTGTAAGTTGACGTGGTCCAGGTGACGCGGCTTGATAAGAGGCCTCCAACCCACTTGGCACGCGACTCGATACGAATGAGCTTTCTAAATAAACTAACTTGTAAGACACTAAACTTTTTACGGTATTTGTAAAATTCTGTTGATCGTCGTATCCACAGTTTTTTTGGAACTGCAACAGGAAGACATTTCGAAAAATTTCAAGTATAAAACTATTTTAAATAGGATTTTTATCACGTTTTTATCTTTACTTCGCGGAGCTGGATATTGTCTACGACTGTCTTGTTTAATAGACTGAAAGCAACATGCTAAATGTCCCGTTTTTAATAGTTTCATTAATGAAACTATAAAAAAGTAAACTAGCAACCCTTATGTCCCACTCCTGGGCACGGGTCTCTCCCTGGAAATCAGGCGAGGAAACCAGGATCGAACCCGGACACTCGCGACAGAGGCCGAGCCCATACCCAGTGGACCATCGTCGCAATGAAACTGTGTCGATGGAAAGTGCTATATGTATAATCTATATATTACAGTTCAATATAGGTACGTTCTAACATAAGGGTAGACAAATGGGATGCAAAATCTTACTAGCTGGGTTCTTTTTCATCTCGCTATCGGTAAAAACATTCTAATATTATAAACGTGAAAGTTTGATAGTAAGGATGTTTCTTACTGTTTCACGTAAAAACTACTGAATGGATTTTTATGAAACTTTATAATAATATAGCTTATACAAGTGAATAACACATAGGCTATAATTTATCCCCGTACTCCCATACGGAATAGGGGCGCTACTAGGATAACTATGGTCCTTAATCATATCAAAATCTTAATAAACCGCGATCAAATTTGTATAACCTTGTTTTATTATAGTGAGTGAAATACGCTTAAACATTAAAAACAAAAATCGCAGACATTTTTTCAATGTTACACAAGTTCAGGCTTCACAGTGAAATCATTATTAATTTACAGTTCACCTTCACCTGGGTTGAGTCTGAGTCTGAGTCACTCAGTAATGAGTCAGTAGTGAGTCACAGTGACTCAGTGGCCCAATGAGTCTGAATAATTCCAACCATTCCGCGGAAGCTACTGAAGCTCGCTACAAAGGCTTTTACATGACAAAGGATGCCGTTTAGCATTACAAACGGGACATAATTTCATGTCACTGATTAATTTAACAGCCTGAATATTTATATTATGAGTTGACTGTCGGTTTGAACAATGCGGGTTTGAATCCATCCAAAAAAAAACTTTAAGAACAACATGAATTTAGTGTGATGAGATTGCACTTTTATCAGATTTTATCTGCTGAGCATAGACCTCCCTGGATGAACGCCAAAACGACCGATCCCTTGACTCGTATCCAACATGGCCACTGCACGTATATCGTCTTCCCACGTGGTTAAAGGCCGGCCAACACTTCATCTACATAATTAAATCAAGACTAGGTATTTATAACTTATAATATATCATAGCTGTTTTCTTGAAAAAAAACTACATAACTATATGACACGATTTTTCCCAAATCGCTAGATAAGTATCATTATCGTTTGTGAAAGTTTTGAAGTATGAATCAATATAGTCCCGAAATAAGTGGCAAAAAATAAGGACGCTTCTTTAGAATCAAAATCTATCAGGCAATATTTTACTGATCCTGTTTTTAACCCGGTTCGTTAGAATATATGATTTAAAGTAAGATACTAATTAACGTAGTCAGCTTACTTTGCTTATAATAGCGAAAAGTGCACTGAGAAACTATGTAAGCTCGTTGCTCAGGCAGATAGAAGTACGTAAGCATGTAATTTATGTTGCGAAAAGCGAGATTAGATGAAGATGGGAGAAATAAAACTACGTGTGATATACGTATTGAATATTTTACTGCATTCACACATTGTATAAGCTTTGTGTTGCAATACAATGTATGAATAAAATTTTGACAAAATGGTTTGCCGTTTCTTTTATAAAGCTGTAAAATATTGTACGTGAGATACTGTATTGTATATATTTATATTTGATATACTAAATATTACTTTACAACTAAGGTTATAAACTCGAAAGTTTGTAAGAATGTATGGATTCATATTTGTTACGAAAATGAATAATATTATAGCTTACACATCAGATTAAGACATAGAGTATAATTTATTCCCGTAGTCCCACGGGAATGTAAAGTACGCGGGTAAAGCCGCGGGGCGAATGAAAATTAATGTAGGAAGGATTTCGAACGCTTTATTTATTTTATATAATTACACTTAAATTACGTTGCCTATTTCTGCATCTACTTATTCCCATAATATAATAAATAATAACATCCATAACATAATAACATTATATCCCCAAAATAACAAACTACATTTAAATCTGGCTCAAATAAGATGCACTACAAGAGCTCTCTTACAAATCTTAGGGAATTTATTTTGTCAGCGCATACAGACTCTTGTTCGTCAAAGGAACTAGTCTTGTTGAAATGTTTTTAAAGGCAATCGTTACGGGGGACTACCATGTAAACAGGCATAATATTATTCAGCTTTAAAACTATTTATTTAATACGAGCTGAACTTGGATAAACTTGACTCTCACCCAAAAATGTTTCGCGCCATAATTTTTTTTTTTGTAAAAACCTTGTTCTGGCGATAACTAATATAGCAAAGAAAGAATTATCTCGTTTAGTGCAGTAGAAAATATTATGATGTTATGTGCGTTCATACATTTTGCGGATTCTTGCTTTTGATTGGTTTATAAAGGTAAGGTAAGGTTGGTTTCAATACGGTTGTTTTGCTATATTATTCCAAAGCGATAATTACTCTGAGGAGTTGTCATTTATTTCTAGTTTAGAAATGTGTCATGCTTATAATACACATACCTATTGTAATTAATATGGATAGTAATAAAAAAACATATAATAAAATTAAAAAAGTAGTTTTTACATAATTTATAACGGTTTATTAAAGTTTTTACAATCTTAGGGTTTCGGATACTTTATAGCAATCATAGTTTAAAAAAATGTCAGATGTCACAAAGTTCATCTTCTTGTTTTATTTCTCTCGACCAGCCCATAAACATATTTTTTTATAAAATATCAATAATTAAAAAAATAATAATGTTACCAAATTAATAAGTGATATGGTCTAGTGAATGAATTCGAGAACACGTAGTAGCTCGAAATGAAATCGCTTTTCTATGCATCGAATTTCGTTGCAGACTGAAAAGATTTAGAATGGAAGCCAGAGAATGCTGGAAAAAAGTTGTTAGCAGACGTGAAAAGACAGGGAATAGATCGTAGGCAGCTTCATTAACGTTACTTCCGCTGTCGGATGAGGATCGGAATTTTTAATTTAAAACTCTGTGACTTCAGTATACGAGAGTTCGATGCTAAACTACATGAAATTACAGTTTAAGAAATGTACAGGTGAAGTGATTTTTTCTTTAAAAGCGTACTTTCTTTACAAGCGTCCTATTTTTTATAGAAGAGGGGCAAAGGCAGTCGGTTCACCTGATGTGCTAGCGACATCCACAGACCAGGCACCAGAGCATTAGGAGGTGCATTGCCGGCCTTTCAAATAAGAGTATCCTCTTTTTTTGAAGGTCCCTAAGTCGTATCGGTTCGGAAACACCGTGGGTGGCAGCTGATTCCATGTAACGGTCGTACGAAGCAGGAAATACCGTAAGAATCGAGATGTTGTGGATTTCCGGACATCGAGGTGGTATGGGTGAATTTTGGAATTTCGACGTGATATCCGGTGATGGAATTCTGATGCAGATATGCGAACAATTCCTCAGAATACACCCCGTGGTAGATGCGGCAGAAAGTGTAGAGTGAAAATTGTAGTTTATAATCAGTGATTGATTTTGAAGCTTGTAGAGCTTAAGTATAGACACAGTGCTAGAAAATAGTATGCTCATAAAAAAGTCAAACATCAACCTGCTGAAGCTGAACATAAAACTCCTACTCAAAATTAGGTGATATTATGCCATAGTTCATATGCGCTGGTCCAATGTAGGTTCGTGAACTTCACATACCTTCAAGGACTTTTAATTCCATCAGGCAGGTTTCCCCACTACACGTTCGCCGGTGAGTTATTGATGGTCTAGTGTTTTTGTGTACTTAGAAATTAAAAAAAATAATTGTAAGAAAAATCCCATAAACTTAAAATGCGCATTCTCTGCATATGTTCAAGCCAACAATAATCATGCTAATAAGTTAACCTATACAGAAAGAGAAGAAGAAAAAAGAAAAAAGAAGGCCTTAGAAGCACGCCCCCTTCTGCCAGTAATTCGTAGCAAGCTTCGTAGCATGCTACGAGGCAAGCACGTCTGGTCGTTCTTCTACGTATCGTCTAAAACATGGCTGATAATATTGATATTTTTAACGATACGATTATAATTCGGAGTACTTTTTAGAGAACCTAATCCTTTGTTAACGAACGTAGCCTACGAATAACTTTGTAGACTACGAAAAACGGGTCTGTCTACAAAGTGTCGCTGGTTCTATTAAAAAACCCTGATAACGAAGGTCTGATTAAGGTGACTTTGGTTGCTACGAAATACTAAAACTACTACTACTGCTACTTATAGCTTATTTCTGGATTATATATTTTATGTTGTTGGATAAAATGTCCCTGGCAGTGATATGGTTCTTTTGTCCTTGGCTATAAAATACTACGAAACCATTGCTACGGAATGCTCGCCAGCTACTAATCGTTCCAAAAACATTATACATTTGAATTCACTTTTTTTGTAATAGTAGTTATCGATACTAATATTATAAAGAGGAAATTTTTTATTGTTTGTTTGTATTGAATAGGCTTCGAAACTACTGGACCGATTTGAAAAATTCTTTTACTGTTGGAAAACTACACTATCCCCGGTGAACATAGGCTATATTAAATTTTCAAAAAGTTAGGGACCCGTTTTAAATCTTAGCCGATGCAAGCGAAGCTGCGTGCAATAGCTAGTAATAAATATATTCATATGGAAAGATCACTACTAATAATGATCATTATTTTTAATCGTATGTATTACTCGAAATATTTATAGGTGGTGTCTAATTGAGTTATGGCGACGACACTTTATTAAAATATTAATTTGACCATTTGGCTATTGACAAAAAAAAACTATAATTATCATCATAACGTACATGTATTTTATTTTTTATTTATTTAATATTAGATAATATAATTTTATGTTACTTGTTCATAGTATGGTTTTCTGATATTAATCATCCTACTAATATTATAAACGCGAAATTTTGTAAGTATGGATGTTTGTTACTCTTTCACGAAAAAACTACTGAATGGATTTTATTGAAGCTTTACAAAAATATAGCTTGCATATCAAAATAACACATAGGCTATAATTTATCCCGTACTCGGGAATAGGAATTACGCGGGTGAAACGGGGCGCTACTAGTATTTAATATTAAATAAAATTGTATCATCATCTTCATAATCATTATTATTCCCATTCATTTGGGGTCGGCTTTGTATGTTTTGTGCTTCAATTCTCTCCATATGTTCGTTAAACAAAATTATAATGATGTGCAAAATTTGCCACAGGTCAATCTTTACAACTAAATTAATTTGATATATGAACTATAACAGTATTTGTGTGAGACTGTGACGTTGCGCAGCGTGTTGGAGGGTGCTCGATTTTTAACGAGGCATGTGCGAGGGCCCTACATCCCGGGAGCACTCCACTGCCCCGGAAATTTTATAATCGATACTGACACGCTTTACTATCGCAAAATATACAAGGTTATTGAAAAGTAGTTAGTAGTTTAAGAAATTAATTGGGAATGAATTGTTTTCGGTTATCGTTTTTGGAATCGTTAAAAAAATATATTGCTGTGTGCGATAAATTTTGTCAGATGGTTAGACCGGACGGTCACTAGACACGGAGGGATGGTGCGTTCAAATCCTATTAATATATTATTATATTTAGGATATTTTTAATTATATTCACATAAAAATTATCCATTTTCTGATATACTATTTTGGCTCAGTCGAAGCCTTTTGACGATTATGGACGCCAATAAACATCTATATATGTTATACAGATGCGTTGCCCACCTTTTTCCTATCCCCCAATTGGCTACCGTAAACTCCACCACACGAAACGCGACAGCATAACTGCCACTTTAATCCGGTATCATGTACGTGAGATGTACCAGTATACCAATTTTATATGTATATTTAATGACACGGTCAGCTAAAATCTAAATTATTAATTGAGGATTTATTGACAGCTAAATAATATTCACAATCCAGCCGTCTTGGTGCTTATAAGGCCCAGTGCAGCCCGTCCAGCAGCGGCGGAATAAGTTTTATAATCATGATGGCGATTATGAAAGACAAAAACAAAATTGTGGCGAATTTATCGATCGTGTTGATGTGGCGAATGCACAAAATGGCGCGATGTGAAAAAAAATTATAAAAGCTGTCAATCGCTCGTTTCCTGCTTTTACGCTCCGGGCTTCGGGAAAACACTTAATGACGTTTTCATAAAGCCAATGGACCAATCAGAGCGGCTTATGTTTTGTAACAGCGATCGATCGGCCTTTGTGAAAATGCATTGCATCTGACCAGTTATTTTAAAATTTTAACGAGGGCATGTGCATAAAACAGCTTTTAAAAGTAATGCTATACAAATAATTATTTTTTATTTTAAAATCTTAATTATTAACCTGTAATTACTGGTGGATGACTAGACGGAAGCTTTTTTTTTCTTTTACACCGAGAAATACGCCTAAGCATCCCGTAGGAGAGTAGGTCTCCCCAGGCGGGTATGTGGGATTCGCTGCGCCCGAAAGCTGGTAAGTGGACTTAGTTCTACCCACTAAAACCCGGCGAGTGCTACCAATGCCGCCTTTGGTAAGGTGCCCCGTGTCCAACCGGAAATCGAAGCCGTTACATGAGAAAAA
Organism: Lycaena phlaeas; assembly: GCA_905333005.2. Lineage (NCBI taxonomy): Eukaryota > Metazoa > Arthropoda > Insecta > Lepidoptera > Lycaenidae > Lycaena > Lycaena phlaeas. The sequence continues at coordinate 13,711,677 of HG995175.1, forward strand.
TAATCAGCTATATTATACCGATCGAAAGTCTTCATGATAAGTATTACTTTTTGCTAATGAACATAGTGTCAGAAATAAGAGGAAGGTCATGAATTTTTAACTTCCAAACAAGTTTATTTATTAAAAAACAAGTTTATTATTATTATTATTAAGTTCCTTTCACGGCTTAGAGCATCACGGTCTTCCTCTACGACACCGTAAGGAGGAAGGAGGTCCACATTGCTCTACGTTCCACGGAGATTATCTACCAACCGTTTCACAATAAATAGATATTGTTTATTTCTTACAGGATATTGTCCGCAAAATGTATAGTACGTAAAATGTTCTATCTAGACACGCGGGAGCGTGTCAAGCCAAGTTTCTCCAATATTCAAGGTACTTTCCCTCCATGTGGCACAGCCGTGGAACGCCCTGTCAAGTACCTGTTATATCTATGGTTACAGCTGATATCGACTCTGACTGATGACTTCGTTATAAACTTCATCCGCTAACTTTAGAAGTAACACGAAGTATCCGTGAAGACTTGTAACGGGCATAGCTCGTTTATTACCTGTAAGCAATGGCTAATTCTATTAACTAATAATTTAGGTATTTGTGGGTTTCAGTAATACAGCTCCTACCGGTATAACAAACGGTTTCTTCAACTTCATTATATTTCTGGAAACAAGCTGGTTTTATTTATGACTTTGCGGCTGAAATGTTATGTTATTTACTTTAGATAATAGTTTGTTTTTCTGTTTAGAGCGACGATGGTCCAGAGGTGGTTAGACTCTGCCTCTTATGCGAGAGGTTCCGGGTTCGATCCTGTCCCCCCCGTGTGCCATGAAATCGGTTTTTCTCAAATTTATAAGTGCACCCTAAAAACGAGACCATCGCTCGCTTACCGCTGAAGGAAAACATCGTGAAGAAACCTGCATGCCTGATAAGATCGAAAGCCTTTGAAGGTATGTGAAGTTCACCATCCCGCATTGGGCCAGCGCTTCGGTGAACTATGGCCCATTACCCTCCTCGCCTAATTTCGAGGAGGAGACCTGTGCCCATCAGTGGGACATATAAGGGTTGATACTTTACTATATTTTTCTGTTCAGATAAAAACGTAAGGAAGTGCTAGTTTTTCATATGAAATTAAAAAAATGCCGTGTTAAATATAGTTTGACAAAAAAATTTGTATATTTGAAAAGTGTGTTAAAAAGGTGAATATTTTAAATCTCCAATTCGAAGGAAGTGTGAAGAGATTGCCAAGAAATCATTACACACATAATGGGGTAAACTTTTGGGCACCGGGTAGGGAAAATGGGTAACGATCACAATGGAAAGTTGAAGCCAATTCAGTTATATAAACATAGTCAACCCATATCTACGTTCATATTATGTTCTCTTTAAATAATCTACAAGGGCAGCCCTGCGGTTTTGTCCACCTTCCATGTTCCACTTCCCTTGTAAATATGGGATTTAACTATACCTATGTTATTTGGCGATAACATTGCTATTTTTTGATAAAATGTTTCTAAAATTGATTGGTGATTAAGAGAAGCGCGTGGCTCAGTGGTAATAGCTGCGCGGATCGATTCACCAGGTTAAGCAACGCTTGCTGAGGTTGGTCCGTGGATGGGTGACCATCTTTATACATATACCGAGACTCCACCGTGCATCGGCAAGCAAGTTAAGCCATTGGTCCCAGCTGTCATTCATGGATCTTTGACAGTCGTTACGGGTCATTAAAATCCCAAAAATCTTACTACGGGATAGCGTATCACCCAGCTACTGGGTTGTGGAGGTCAGATTTAAAATACTGGTATTCAGCTGAATCCGGTTATACTGGAAGCCGACCCCAAAATATAGTTGGAAAAAGGCTGTGTAGATGATTAGTGATTGATATAACTGTCCGTATTTATGCAAAAAGGAACCAACCAACAAACACGTACTTCTGAGATATCAAAGGTTTTACAAAAACATGTGCAGGATGGGTTAGATGAGGTAAAATTTATATTTTTTTTATTGGAATACATTGGTAAATTATCAATTTAACTATGTGCATATAAATTTATTTTCAATACTTTTAAAGTTTCTAGATAATGAAGAAAATGTGCATGTGGTTCCTTTTAGCATTTACTAATTGATAGGTTTTCTTATATGCAAAAGGGAACCACACCGCATGGATTTAATGGTAAAAATAAAACTGTGCTAAAAATGAAATTAATATTATCGTAATGAGTTACTTTTTTATTAATACATAGTTAGTTGTAATAAAGTTATAACTTTAATTCACAAATAATATAAAATAATACATAAAGAGAGCGTTAATTCGACGTTATCATCCGATTACATTTCGAAATTCATCTTGTCTAGTCCACCTATGTCATATTCTGCAGCATCATCACTAATGCGACTATTTTAATAACTCTGTGCATCTGATCATCACCATCTGAGATGTAATATGGACTTTCTAGCAGCTAGTTTCACTGGTCAATGGCCACAGGGGAACAAAATTTTGGGTAGTGTAAAAGTTTTTTTTTTAAAGTAGCTTCTGGTTAGTAAAAACTCTCAAAGTCTTCGTCGAGGTTTAGAATCTATATTTCCCAATATATTAAAAATCAATAAACGGTTTTTTGTTCTTGTGAAAAGGCTTATTGGAATATATTTTTCTTTAGATCCTAGATAGACCACCATACACATACTTTCGGCCTTTCTTTGGTCATCCTTTGCCATCATCTTCTTCTTCATTAATACTTGCTGTATCATCCTTAAAACATTGTATGAACACTGGTGATTTGGCTATATTTTCACCCTCAGAAGCAGACTCCTCTACGATAGTACACCTCGATTTTCTGGTATGTAGCCTCATTTTCTTGCTGCCAGCAATTATTATAGTTGTATCTTCTGATGAATCTGGATACATATTATTTTAACGAGCGATATTTTTCTAAGCGATTTTTAAGTCAATATATTAATTCAAAGTGAAGACAGTTTCCCCCGAAGCGCCGACGTATCAAGTTCTTCCTTATGTTCTGTAAAAAAAAGTCGCATTGTTTTGTAAGTTTATATAGCAACAGCAAAATATTATTAATACACAATCGGGAATTAATATATTAAAGTAACCTATAGGTATATCAGATTGATAAAATGCTTAAATCCAAAAGCTACTCATTATTATCTTCGGTGTTCGCCTTCAATGCGTTTCTTACCACTTGTTTGGCTTGACTTAACATTTTCACACTTAATTTTAAATGTAGTTATTAAAAACAATAATACATTCATCGCGGAGAAAAAATAATCGTCACACGCTACAAACTCTTTCGTTGAATATCACCTATATAGACAGATGTTTATTTATTTATTTATTTATTTTGGCATCAAACAGTCATAGATATAACATAGTAAGTATATAATATAGTTTTACTACATAAAAGACAAACAGTGCCGAAAATTACAATATTAAGTAGGTGTAACGCTTATAATATTATGTGCTAAGTTTAAGATACAAATATGCTTAAATATGTTTACCGGTTTACTTTGAAACTAACATCGTAAAATCGTGAAAATCTATTTTGTATAAGAACAAACACCCCTTTTAAATCTCGCTTCTCCTTTGGCTGTCTTTGAGCGGGTGCTTTGATATATTTTTACAGACTTTCATTTACTTTTATTATTAGATTTATGGCTATCAAGTTTTTTATTATTTCACAATAAAAATGTAGCTCTTATCATCAGCTAAAGGCCTACTTCAACGAACTGTTAGTTAAATTTCAGATTAAAAATATATTTTACAAAACTTTATTGATTGATATTAGAACATTAGAATATAAGGGAACTTTTGGTAGAACCTTCACGTTTGGAGGCTTGGGACCAACTGCCGGATTCTCCGAACAGCCACAGCTGATCAAAGCTTAGAGACCTACACCAAACACGGGGTATGCTGTTGCTTCATTATGTCAGCAATAACCTAAGAGGCCAGGCCTACATCCAGAAGGAGGCCGACGAACGGGTGAGAGAGGAGGCCGCCGATGTGACCTCCCCTCGTAGACGACGAACAGGGGTGCACGGTAGGCGCTACATAATGCTCTTCCAGTAACACCCCTGTGCTCATGTCGGGCTCGGGATGGGAACCCGGGCCCCGCTGAAGACACGACGTCGTGATGACTGCCAAGTGATAGCCGGGCAGTCCCCCTATTGTGGAGAATCTGGTCTTGCCGGGACCAGTCTGTCGCTGAGGGTTTCCCGTTGCCTGCGATCCGGGTCCCTCAAATAGCGGCTGAAGGCTCAAGCAGCGGTTTTAGTGGGGTAGTGTACCCAATGTGGTAGACTCAATTGACTTTCAAAAAGATACTTTGATTGTACTATTTTGAATAAAAAATTTGACTTTGACTTTTTGACTTTGAATGCGTATGTATGGTCGGTCCGAAAAGGATTTCTACTGCGTCATCAAAAAAAAAAGGCCAGGCCTACATACATCAATGGACGGATAAACACTGATGATGATCATCATCATCATCATTGTCAGCTAACATGTATTTACTGGCGTGTATAGTGGCCAATACTGAGGGTCGTGATAACAGAAAGACTCGAATTAACCTATCCTAAGGGACAGACGTCTTTTAAAATTGTTTTGGTAAAAAATTGAATTATTTATCTGAATCATTCTCAAATCTTTTTGAAGTCATCAATATAATTAAAAATCATTTATCTTATACATATCTCACACACGCACATAGACGTGTAATTATATATCAAGAATAATTGGTTAAGCAAGAAATCATCAAATGGCGATTTAAGAGGGACATTGAATTGTCATGACGAAATGATCTGTAGAGCCCTACGCGAAGCAAAACAAAGGGACTGAAAGGGCTAGCGGTTTCCGGACCGCGCAGTATCGAGTCCGCCCGCCCCGCCACAGATCAGGGCGTAGACGCGACAAGCCAATTAACTCATTATGTTTTCACTTCAATTTTTATCTTTTTCCTAAAAGGTCTTCTACCTACTACCTTATTTCTAGGTTTTGGTGTTCCTAATGACGTCAATAATTGAGGCGTAGCGTAAAGAGTGGTTTTCTTTATTTATATATAGCTGTTGCCCGCAGCTTCGCCTGCGTTAACGAAGATTTACAACGGGATCTTAGTACGCAAAATAAGTAACTTTTCTTCTTGATTTTTTACACCTTGTGTCCGATAAATCCAGATATCTTACGGAACCCTATTTTTTTTTCAGAATAAAATTTAGCCTATGTTACTGGTGGATAATGTAGCTTTCGAATGGTGAAAAAATTTTTGAAATCGGTCCAGTAATTTTTGAGGGTATTCATTACAATCAAACAAACAAACAAAGTTTTCCTCTTTATAATATTAGTGTAGCTATTTTTTTTTCAGTAACAAAAACATGCATAAAATGCAATTTTATTAAAAACAATGATTATAAAAGTAACAAGGGATATACATAATTTTCTAATATGTGCATTTTTATGATTGTTTTAATATAACATTTCTTGACCTTGGCATCGTTTATGTGAATGTGACGTGAAGTTACGTGACAGTAAGGGCGTGGCTCCACCGCGGCTAGAGACGCTATACACATTTGTCATGTGCGGTTTCGCGATAAAATGAATATGATTCCACTGTAATCCAAGAATACCCTGTGCATTAGTTGACATTTTCTTTTGAAGTGAAACTTCTTTGGAATCGTTGTGATTTCAAACCGAATGCAACGGAAAATACGACAGGTAAGAGACACAAATGCAAAAGAGCGAGAGAGCAAATGTCGTTGTGTATGTATATTGCACACTGTTTAATACTTGCTTGTATTTGAGCATTTAACGTGTGTTTCACTTCTATCGTGTGTAAATCGTACTCACACTTTTTTTTTAAATTAACATTTTAACTTATTTGGAAAGAGATTTCGCTGGTTCTTTTCATTGGACTTACCTTAGAACCGGTGTTAGATTCAATTGACGTTCAAAAAGATACTTTGATGGTATAATTTTAAAGTTTTTGAACGCATATGCGTAGCCTCTCCTTGCCGCGGTGGAGTGGTGCCCTTATAGCTGTGTATTCCATACGTAATTAAGGGCCTGTTTCACAATCTCCAGTTAAGTGCCCAATAGGCTATCGGCAACATAATATTTGACAGATAGAGTATGGAGTATTTGTCAAGTATCTGTCAAATATGTTGCCGATAGCCTATTGGACACATAACTGGAGATTGTGAAACAGGCCCTTATTATTACTAATAAGCTGCCTATAAGTAAAATTTATTAGCTTACTCGAACATCTAGAAGTAGAGTATCTAATCCTCATATACAGACACTTGCAGGTGGCAATAGAGATGATGTTTTCATGATCATGTATTATAATGTTTACAACATTTTTACAATTATTTTAATCTCTAAGTAGTCCTTACCAGTACACACGTCAGGTTACACATTTGAACTACTAAAACAGCTTTTATTGTGTAGGGAATAGAGGCGGTTTCAAGGTCAAAGTGTGTAGTCTGACGTGCGGCTGTGTGTACAATAAATATATAATGCTAAGGATTTATTTAAGCCATCTCTCCTAAAGAAACTAATGATGATGATAATGATGATATCAATGAAAAGAATTTACTATTTGAGGTATTCAGTCTCCTTAATAATACATGATGTTCCAATTTGCGCGTCTCTAATTTCAGGCTTCAGCTGACATAATCTTTGTTGAGGGTTGCGCGGGGTACCAGGCTTGGTCAGTGCCCCGCGCGCCGTCTCCTCGCTCACACGTGTTCGAAGCCTCCGCTATATAATTTATGATATTTGAACATTGATATGAACAATTGAATTTGTATCGCTATGATCGTCTTCGGTTAGAAGAGGAGATATAGGTGAGTTTGTTTAATATTTATTTTATTATAATGTTTTTGCGTCGCCACAAATCGCTAATTTATGTGTTGCTATTTCAATAAATAATAATAAACATTTAAACAAACATAGATAGCACACTTGGTTTATTCACATAGAAAACATTTTACGCTAAATTACAATTATTAAAAAAAACGAATTGTAATGAAAATTAATCTAAAGTGACAATAAAAATATTAATTAAATAGTTAGGTATATCTTCAAAGTTACTTTTGTAATTATTATTGATACCATTATACTTATTCTGAATATTATATTTGTAATATTGCCATGCGTAAAAAGGTATTTGAGCAAAAAGGTTTTATATGTTTACATTCTGCGGGCCGGCGGTCTATTTATATTATGATCGATACGGGAAGATGGAGGGATGGCGAGTAACCTTTGCTACAGTTGGCAAACAGACCAACTGATGATTATAATCAACATAGTCATGGGGACGATGCGTTTTGAGTCGTGTACTGCATGGAGACCATAATATCTTACTTAATAATATTATAAACGTGAAAGTTTGTAAGTATGGATGTTGTTACTCTATCACGTAAAAACTACATAATAGATTTTAATGAAACTTTACAATAATATAGCCTATATATCAGAATAACAGATAGCACATATAATTTATCGCTGTGCTCACACGGGAATGGGAAGTAAGCTGGTGAAACCGCGGGGAGCTGCTAGTTTATCAGTATTCAACGCATATTGCGTCTCAGCATTGGTTACATCAGGATATCAACCTGAAACGGGTAGGGATGCGCTGTGCTGCGTTCACAGCTGCACGAGTACCACCATCTTGCATGTTCCTCTCCTATAACAGCTTTGCTGTAATTATAATGAATCAACGGAAGGCCTGTCCTCCCATGACCATGGTTTCTGTAGAGTATCCGAAACGTCGAGCATGTAAAATATTTAATAAACCGCGATAAAATCCGTAAAAGTTGTTTCATTATAATGAGTGAAAATCGCCGAAACATAGGAAAACTTTGTTTCGGAAGGGCAAGAAGGGCAGTGTAATTCCTAACACCGAGACTAATGAATTAATTAATTAATTAATTTAATGGAATGGGAAGTACGCGGGTAAAACCGCGGAGCGTTGCTAGCTAGTTATCAATCAGGGAAAAGGTAAAAATAAGAAATATTAAGCTAAACCCATGTAAAATGCTGTTGTCCGGTTGCATACAACGATAACCAATAGGTAGTAGAAGGCTTAATAGAGTCATGGAGTGGAGTCTGCGATGACGACGGAGCAAGGTTGATAAAATGCCTGATACCAGTTAAGTGCGATGGTTGACTCACCAACATCTCATATCTATTAATATTTATTAAACACCAAAAGAATCAGATCCCAACCACGAGTATTTCATTGACTCTTAATTTCTCCCTTTTCCCTTCGGCTTTGTCACCTCGAGTTTCTCCCTTTGTTTGAGGACAAGAGTCTTCAAACAGCGCCGTGGAACGTGTAAATATACCCCCGTAACGCCTCTACTCCAGTATCTTATCGAGATTAAAGAGATTGTCCGTTATGATCTTCTTAGACATTGTCATGTGGCCACAACATTTTATTATTATATTTACACATTTTCAAAGAAGGAGGCGTTTCTCAATTCGACCGTAAATATGTTTTTTAAAGCTTGTTAAAGGTTTAGGTTATTCGTGAATATTACTTGCCTAATTATGTATGAAATAAAAAATCAGCAAGCACAATTGTACAGTTTCTTAAGACATTTCTCTCGTATTAAAGTTAGGTGTAAACTGCAAAACAATATGACTTGGGGAGCTCCAAGAAAAATGCAGACTTATTCCTTAGTGTCATATAGCTTAAAAGCGTTATTAGATTAAGTATTAACCAGTATAGATTTATTTAAAAAACCTTCCTTAGAAATTAAAAAAAAAATGCGTTTATGTACATCGGAATTTAATATTTACCATTCTTCAGGGCTTACTTTCTCACATCACCATATTTTCTACCAATATTTAAATAATATTTCTATTTTTTTAAACTATTTTTTAAAACAATAAAGAACTGATTTAAACACAAAACCTCACTGTTTGTAGCCTCTAAACTACATCCAAAGTTCGTCTGCTTGTTTTCTATTCAGAGATTTCTCTTCACATTTTATTCGTTTGTCTCGAGGCGAATATAAACTCAAAGGAAATCGGATCATCGGGCTCTAATTCGATTATATCGCCACTCGAGTTTTCGCCAATTACCGATCAATGCTTTGCCCTAACGAGCACATAAGTTAATTTCATTTGAAGTCTGCGCACCGCGAATCGATTTTCTATTCGATGTTTACAAAGAGTTTCTAGTGATGTAAATTAATATTGATTTTAAGTGTTATTTCGAATCTGAACAGATGCGACGGTAAAAGATAAACAAACGGAGCTTATGACAATGACGGTTCAAAAGGAGACATTAGAAGATATAATGTGATGTAGAGCTGCTGTCCGTCTATGTCAGATCTCAGAGCACCAGACACCGTTATACTTTTGAGAATAACGTTCATTATTATTAGCCTTCTTCCATTTTTAAACATCCTGGTTCATCAAAAAATGCTACAGATTTTTTTTGTAGTAGCGTAACAGTTTGCAAAATTATACAATTCAGCTAACAGAAAAAATAATCTTTTCTCTCCAATAATAATAACAGAACGCAATTACTGATTTTAGCACCAAGTTTTAGTTGACCGTGTGCTCTATCGGTAGTTAAATAATTATACTCATTTACATAACATAATATATTTATAAACTTATATACAACATCTCTTTTCAATGTCTTGATACAATCTCTTGAATATAATATTAAAAATTTACATTATAAAAGATAGAATTCTTAACAAAATTTAAGTTTTTTACAATATTTACAACCTCTTTCCTCGTGACCCTACACTGATTACAGAACATAATTAGTGTTTCCGTGGTATGTGGGCAGAACTAACAAATGACTTTTAAATTAATTACAATACATTCAATCACCATTGGCCGGTAATGACTTATTCTATCGCGGTCCCAATGATACGGGAATAATTGATGAGATCGTCTGATACAGTTGTAGTTCATTTTCACATTAGAGTGCGGTGTAAAATATAGCGTGGGGATAATAGAAATTTATTTAATTACTTCTTTACTAATAGCTTTTGTTTATTTCAAATTCCTGAAGAAGTCAATTAAGTATTTAGTTATATATATTTAAAAAAGTTTTTGCTGTAGAATTTCTTTAGGCGCGACTCAGTTCTCTGACGGAAGTAACGCTTATTCTATATTAGAAATAGTAACTGGCTTTGATCGTATCATATAATAATATTTATAATATGATGTATTATACCCCATCTTTCTTAACTAGTGACAAAGATCATAAATAAATTAGGGTTATTTATTCATAACTTTTAATAAGTTTTACTTTAATATTGCCTAATAAATATACCCACTTACATTTTTGTTTCATACATAGTCAGTATGAGCCTGAGTCTGTCTAAAACAAAAGAGGAGTTTAAAGGATACTTTTTAATATAAAAATAAAATTGTGGAAAACTGCAGCAATATCCACCCTTATATACTACATAAAATGAACAAACATTAACAAACAATTTTAATTAGACGCGATAAATTTTATTACAATGAGAAAATTTCGCGTTAGGAAACGCTATTCCACTGCGAAGGTATTATGATTTTAATAACAAGAAGAGTCTTTTATTTCAATATTTGCTGTTGGTAATAGACGGAGATGCATGAATGAATGAATGTATCGATATTTTTACACATCACTAGTTTTTTTTTTACATGCAGTAATTGTTGATCGTCGAGACTTAACACTTTATGTCTTAGGATAGGCAACAAATAAATAAGTTGCTTGGCCTAGCTCCAGGCAGCAGTGAATTTACAATAGGGGCAGTCGGGGCTAGTGCCCAGGGCGGCAAATTTTCAAGGGCGGCAAAATTTCCAAAGTAAAATATCCAGTCTTCCAGCAGTCGGTCCTCTCCTTCTGTGAGATAACAATGTCGTAGAAGGCAGGCAGAGCAGATCACTTTAAATCCGACCCTGGCTCCAGCCTTCAGGTAAATTAGTTTTTGGTGGCGTCGACCATTAACCATCAAGGGGCGCATGCCAGCTTGCATATCCGATTAATGTTAAAAAATAGAGGTGATCAGACTGCTCCTCGTAAATGATTTACGCTGTACTCTTAGCTATAGGCGCTAAGAAAGTAAGCAAAATTAGGGCAATTGGATAGACCTTTTGTCTATCCAATTGCCCTAATTTTGCTTACTTTGACTATAAATAGATGGTTAGTCCACTTTATGGGTAGGTTGGGAAAGGAATCGTAGCTGACGTTCATTAGTACTTACGTCTTGCTTTACTAACCTCTTTAAAAGTTATCGGACGATAAGAAATGACTGAAAAAAAATTACCTAGCCTACTACTATTTTTATAAACATTAAAAAAAGTTCTACTAACTAAACTATCTGTGCCCTGTTAAATATAAGCCCCTCTTGATGACCTTCTTATAATTCAATTTTGTTCAGTTACGTGTAAAAGTACGTACACTATAATATATTAAATTATATAAACCAATCGACCTCGATAAATAATTCTTTTGTACGCTTTGTATATCAAAATTAATAACATTAAACAAACATCTAGAATCCGTCCCGTTGAATCGCTTTGAGGCTCTCTCATTTCCTCGAGTCCCTTATCACAGGCTCTATTGTGAGCAGTATCGATCCCAGTTTGTTGTTGTGTTGGGAGAGACACTCGCAATACTCACGGCTCTAGAAGATTCCATTATTATTAAATATTACATTTGAGTTAAGAGATCTTTCGAAGTGACATTCTTTATTTAAATATTTAGAAAAGGAAATATTTGATTTGTTTTGATTGGCCTGTTGGTTAAGTGGTTAGTGATCCAGACTGCTAAATCAGAAGGTCGGGGAATCGATCCCATCCAGGACAAATGTTTGTGTGATGAGCATGATCATTCTGTGTCCGGGAGTAATTTATCTTTTTTTTTAAATATATAGGTAAGTATGAATCAGTTGTCTGATTGCCATAAAACAGGCTCTGCCTAATTTGAGATTAGATGATCGTGAGTTAGTTGTCCCAACATATTATTATTATCATTTATCTACGTTACTGAAACGAAACTTTTACGAAACCGTGGCGAGAAGAGGATACAGTTAGGTATTATTACGAAGAAATTCTATTATATAAAAATATTGCTATTTCAACATAAGTAAGTAAATCTATTTAAAACTTGGTCAATTAAATATTGAAGATGAAATTACTGAGCGCTCCCGCGTCTTTGTTAATTTTTGTCTTAGTCGTTTGTATTTGTCTTTTAAATCTTCATCAGCATCATCATCAACTATGATGTGAAAAGAGGTATTCAAAAATAAATCTTCCGGTGCAGCGAGTGTCTATGGATGTTTATATTACTTATAATCAGGTGTACCGATTTTCGTTTGCACCCTTCCTATAAAAATAAAGAATAATGAAAAACAAATTACTAAGCCCCTTAAATTCACTATCCTATAGGAACTATCTCGTATTTTTGCACACAACAGTCACGCAAGTCGTCAATAACGACGAAGCCGCCCATCATCGGACCTAATAGACTAAATCGTGATTAAAACGCAAGTCCGGACACAATCGTATGATGTGCTGCTAGTACACTCACTAAAATCCTTAGTATTAGAACAACTAGATCTATACTAATATTATAAAGAGGAAAACTTAGTTTGTTTGTTTGGTTGTAATGAATAGGCTCAAAAAGTACTGGACCGATTTCAAAAATTCTTTCACCATTCGAAAGCTACATTATCCATGAGTAACATAGGCTACATTTTATTCTAAAAAAAAATAGGGTTCCGTAAGGTATTTGGGTTTTTCGAACACAAGGTGTAAAAAATCAATCAGAAAAGTTGCTTATTTTGCGTGCTAAGCTCCGGTTGTAAATCTTTGTTAACGCAGGCGAAGCCGCGGGCAACAGCTAGTAAGCAATATAGTAATGAGAGCTTTTTACGCGGAAGCCTCCAACATTTCCATATTTCTGTAAAAGTTATTCACTCAATAAATAATTTATAAAATAAATCGTTTTTTTCTCAAATGTTTCGAAATTAATAAAAACAAATACCCTTATAATATAATGAAAATTTATAAACTGAACTCATAAAACGAGTCAAAGCTTCTATTTACTCGCTTTTATACAATTTGACGTTTAAGTATCTAATTAGAGAAAGAGCTTTTGTTACATCTGATTAACTCATTAATTAGCAATAACTTTGTCCTTACATTATACCATTTTATTTTATTTCATATTTTTTTGTTTTATAATAATTATAAATTGGTACCTAATTTAGTACAAGAATAATAAATTGTAATAATAAAACAACTTTTACTAATTTTTTCTCCGTTTTAGTAAGTTTTATACATGCCCGACGTTTTGGATACTTTATAGCAACCGAGGTCTCGGGAGGACTACTGGAGGACGTTATAAGGTATACGAAACGCCTCGAAAGCAGCTTAAGAATACCCCTACCCCTATACCAACCCAGCGTGACGTAGAAGTCGTCAAAGGGCATTCAGTCTCCCAACATCAAAGGAGGCTAATGCTGTCAATGGATTGCTCGATGTCAGTCTGTCTCATCGTGAGAGTGAGATAGACTAGATCACTGAGCACCGTTCACCCCGAGTGATGGCGGCACTATCAATCGGATCGGCGGCAGGCAGCAGTGCCGCCGATGCGACATCATCATCATCTGCGATTGCCAATTCGCCTGCTCAGCGTGGCAATTATGAGCACATTCGCCCAAAAAATCGACATGCATAAGCCGCTAAAAAATTGTTTAATTATAATGCGTGAAATTTACCTAATATAAACATAAGAAAATGAATGTAAATTGTTATATAAATAATAATTTAAGTAATCTTCAGAGTTTGCTTAATTACTTAGATATATAATTGAGTTCATCATAAATTGTATAAAATAAATAGGTTAGGACCTTATAAGTCGGATTCTTAGCGTTTTTAATCGCGACAGCCAAAATATTAATACAAGAGTATATATCTTCTCCTGCTGACCCCCGCTCGTTACATTTTTTTATTTTCGTGAAAATGTATTTTCAGCGTTCGCTTCCGTTTTGTTCGTGTCGTAAATAGTGTTTTTAAACTCGATCGACGGCGTCTATCGGGCGTCAATTTTCAAATATCCTTCACAATATTGCGCTGTGCATATTAAATACTTTTCCTCGTTTTTCCGTCGCTCGTCGTCGAATTTAGATCGAAGTATATTATACATTCCTAACAGAAGCTCCAAGTATTGAATCAAATATCGTAAGAAATTATCATCTACATTTTGATAATATTTACTGGCTTATTTGAATAATTTATTAGTAAGTGTTTTACTAGTTTCACATTGTAAATTAAAAATATGTCTTATTATGTAGTTAAGTTTGTGGTTATTGCAATTTTTGGCGACGGCAGTGCCACGTGGAGCAAAAATATATTATTACTATAAGCAACATTAATGTTAAAGACGATTTACTGATTATTTGAATTGTATAGATTTCTGAAAATACTGTGTTTTTGCAGTGAATCATCACGTAAAATAAAATTTAATAAAACCACTTTATACGGATTTTGTCATTTTTTTTAAATTTACCTGATATTTCGAGACTGTTCTCTCATCATCTGATCCCGTGAACATGGTAAGTCTAAACTATCCTGAAAGTCAGGGAAATCACTACCATCATCATCATCATCAGCCTTTATTCATCCACTGCTAAATATAGGTCTCCCTCAATGAATGCCAAGAAGACCGATCCCTTATTACTCGCATCCAACGCGGTGAAATACAAAATGTAATTCATGTAATCGTTAAAAAACAATGTGTAGAGTATGAATGGGTCGTTAATGTTATCAAACAGCCGGCCACCTGTAAAGCGGTATTGTCATAGCCCGAGAGCCAGTAACAGGTCTTCATGACCAACTTCCTCCTGCGAGATAATTCGTGAGACGTATCAGAGAATAGTATTACAAAGCCTAGTGGACGTCAGCTGGCGCGCGGTTGGGGGGATGAGGGGTGGGAGCCTCCCAATCATGTAGAAAAAACAAATCAGTCATTTCCTCTCAGCTCAAATATTTGTTAAATTGTAGTTAGCCCAATATCTTAACGAAAAAAAAAATCTGCTGGTTATGACATGGTACCTTGTACGTCGGCTGGTGACTCGATGATATCTTTATATATTAAGCTATCATCCATGTAAAGCACTCCACTGAAAGTGAAAAACAAATTTCATGTTGTAGTCACCAGCTGACGTACAATGTACCATGTCATAACCAGCTAATTATTTTTTTTCGTTGAGATATTGGGTTAACTACAATTTAACAAATATTTGAGCTGAGAGGAAGTGACTAAATTGTTATTTTATTTTTCTTCATGCGTGGGGGGCTGCTACCGCTCATCTCCCCTACCGAGAGCCAGCAGACGTTCACGAAGCTTTATGATACTGTTCTCTGATACGTCTCGCGAAGTATCTCGCGGGAGGAAATGATTGACTAAATTTTCACCTGGCTCCCGGACCATCACACCATTTCTCGTTACCTGTGCTAAACGTCAGAAGACTTTCAAAAAGATGGGCAGAACAAGCCATATAATACAGATACACGTTTCGATATATTTCTAGCGGTTCCGCCTGCGTACTTCCTATTCTCTTGGGATGTCTCTATAATGTACGTGTTACTATATATTATACTTGTACATAAGTCATTGTGGTTTGATTGAAATCTATTCTATAATTTTTGCTAGGAGGAGTAACAAATATACATACAAACTTTCGCTTTTTTTATAGTATAGGAGGGCAAACGAACGGTCGAAGCCTTTTGACGACTAGCGACGTCCATAAGCATCCATCCTTAATCAGAGGTTACGCAGATGCGTTGCCCTCCTTTTCCCTACCCCAATGGGCCACACATGGAAAACTCACAAATCGTACGAAACGCGACAGCATAACTGCCACTTTACGCCGGTATTATGTGAGCGAGAGGTACCACCCCGGTCGTGCCGGCCCAATTCTGCTGCAAAGCAGCATGGCACTACCTCTTGCAAAACGCTTATTATATTACTACGATTTGTACATTGAAGTTTTATAGAGATAACATTTTCGTATATTGAACAGTTCTTTATATTGTGTACCTTACTTTAGCTCCGCAATTTCGCGCCAACACAAATTCAACTTTGAACACTAAAACAACAACAAACTGCAAAATTGAAACAATTTGTTTTTCTTATTGCACAACTACTGAGTGGCAAAAGTTGGGATACCGAACTACTAAATCTCACCAAGTTGGGTTCGTTCGAGTGTCTGGGGAGTGGCCACGAGCAATTCTATAGGTGAACTATTCAATGGAATAGCTTCTAGAATCATCGCTTTGTTCTATACAAACATTCGTACGAGTTTACTGCATGTAATACGTATTGTGATACTTCGATTGTTAAGTCTTCAGTGTAAGAGCAAAATTTATCTTGTTGTAAAGTATCCTAAACGTCGGGCATTTAATAAAATATTAAAAGAACGCTATAAAATCCGCGTACGCTAAAAAAATATTGTTCGATTAGGTATAATGAGTGAAATTAGTGTGACATTTTTTTAGAGCCAATAAATGTGTCGCAGTAGGTGCTTCTGTGCTTCACTCACGGGCTTTTAATTCTTTCTGGAGTAATACAGCTCTGCTGTGTGCGTGTTTTGTTAAGGAGAGCAAGACAGCCAGTACTGCAGGGCTATTCTGTAATATAATAGGGTTGTTTTCGAATCTCCAAAGCGGAATCTGCGGTGATATGACGAATTTGTATTCTTTAAAACTCAACATTCTATCCATATCCGTAAAGTTCACTTTCGAAGTGAGCTCTATCACTCAGGTGAAGCTCGATATCGAAATGGTTTTTACAGAATAGCCCTACTGGTACCTAGACTTAATCCCACATCTCAGAATGGCGTCGCCTGGATGCGTTGAATGGGGTAATCCCGGATGAACATATCCAGTAGCTCGTGTGCCTATTCTCCAAAAAAAGCAGCCACAAGTGCACCAAAGCGCTGGCCCAATGCGGATTGGTGAACTTCATACACCTTAAAGACTGTGAATCTCATCATGCATGCAGATTTACTCACGATGCTTTCTTCTAGCGGTAAGCGAGTGATGGTCTCGTATTTAAGGTGCACTTAGAAGTTTGAGAAAAAAAATTGGTTGCCTGTAAAGTCGGTATACGGGCGAAAGTTTTACGTGACAACGACTTTGAGTGGTAAAATAATTTTTATGTCTGTCTCTCTCGCTCTTAGGCGGGCTAACCATGCCCGAGTGGAAGGGACGCGTGCCTCTCACTCGCTCTCATTGTGAGCGCATAACGTGAGCGGAGCGTAACGCAGTTTCTTGAAGTGTCACCCGGCAAACCAATTTATAAGACGTTGTCACGTCAAAGCCCATTTCATGGCACATGGGCGGACAGGATTGAATCCGGATCACCTTAAGAGACCGATCCCATACCCACAGAACCACTATCGCCTACTTAAGTCTCATAATCTTGTCGCGTTTCGTGTGGTTTGTGAGTTTACGGTGATGATAGGGAAAAGGAGGGCAATGCATCTGCATAACCCCTGGTTATGTGTATGTTAATGGGCGTCAATAGTCGTCAAAAGATTTTGACTGTTCGTTTCGCTCTCCTATACTATAAAATATAAATAAAAAATAAAATCACTTTAATAATCTTTGAATTGTTTTTGCAATTTTATATCTATAATATTATTTTTTAAACGACATTGGCTTCTGGAAAATACTGAATGATATTAACCAGAGACCGACAGCCGAATATTGCCTTCTAAGAAAACACGAAAATATTATAATGTTTATCCATTGTGAAAATGATTGTAGTTATCTGTAACAATGGATTTACCGGTGAAAGCAATCGTGATGTGGCATATTTGAATCGATTTAAGGTTTCGTGGGTAGATGTAATAGAGGTACGGATGTTATCGAATCTAGGAAATATTGAAAATAAAACGTACACGTTCACCAAATAATCAATTTTGACTTGTATGATTTCGAATCTGGAATGTCGTGTTCGTCATTTATAATGCGACAATATTTTTTGAATTTGGAAGGCATGAAATCCTGTCATCCTATACTGAGTTGTTCAGTTGTGGCAGGTAGGCTGTTTACGCGGTGCGCCTTTCCGGTAGAACTATCTCGCTTATTTCTTCCCAAGAACTGCTGTATAGCCGTATCAATTATACGGGGCCCCTGAAATACAGCAGCAAAAACTGTGCAAGCAAAATAATATGTCTTAAAAGTATCTAGAATTCCATTATTATTTTACCGGACATATCGATCGCGGAACCTCTAAAAGAAGCTACGCCACTGTTTCTTTCGTTATGTTTTTTCTGAGGAATTATCTATAGCATAAATAACGCAGTCAATATGATGCATGGCCAGTTTAATCATCATCATCATGTTTTTATTCGTCCACTACTGAACATAGGCCTCCCTTAATTAGCGTAAAAGATTAAAGAAGCCAATTTACATATCTTCATTCCAAAACTGAATGGTTTCTTTGTTTATCGTGTCGATACCTTTGTCACCAGCTAGATTTCAGCAATTCTTATTACATTTATTAGTCCAATTACAGGCAGGCTATTTATGTTAGCGGTTTTCTCATGAGAAGCTTCAAACCGCGAAAACAACTGGTTTGAAAATGAGAACAAAGTGGCTGTCGTGCTACCGATTAACGTAGCTTTTTTCGATTGCCAATCTAATTGGGTGATAATTATGGGATTTGACGGCTGTCGGGTGTGGTGGCTGGTGTCTGATGGCTACACATTCCATGTTTGAAGGCCTTCTGTACTGACGATACACTTGGATTTTATTGTTAATATTCATTTAAGGGATCCGTCGTCTTGGCCGTCCGTCGTTTATTGAGGAAGGCTTATATTCAGCAGTGGATGGACAAAGGTTGATAATGATGATGATGATCACAATCTTTCGGGAGTCAATTTGCTGATTGATGACATAGAAAGTCTTCAATGTCTCTTCCCGTGAACTACAGTGCTTGGAACTCTTCAAAATAAATCAAGCTTACCATAAACACAAAAATAAAAAAAATATGAAATCTTATCTAATGTATAAAAATCTTGTGTCACAGTTTTCGTGTTTATATTCCTCCGAAATGGCTTGATTGATTTTGATGAAATTTAGTCAGTCAGTTAATTCTCAGTAGGTCTGAGAATCGGTCAGACCTACTGAATACCATACCCCAAAATGTTAGGGTGGTTCACTAATAATTATGTTTTTTGCATAGGAACTGTGTTTTTATTATTTTACGATACGGCATTAAAAATACATACAACCCGTAAAATTTTCCCTTCTACGATCATCTGTATTTTAACAGCGATATTAGTACGAGTACTCGTAATTTTGGCAGAACATCTGTTGGGGCAGCTTGTTTATGCTATGGTAAACTGTAAATGGCTGATCCAAGTAAAAAAAAATGTTGAAAATAACAAATGCCAGAAAAGATAGTTTCTGATTAGCAAGTCACGTGTTCTTCCAATATGCCAGTATTGTGAACTCCTCCTTACTCGGACAAAATGGCGTGCGGTCGAGTCAATACCGGCGGGAAGCCCTCACGCGGCATTGTGCCCGACGGGCTGCGATTGGCAATTACCCTCCAACACAACAATCATATTGTTCTACGTTGATTGTAATACAAGTTTCATTATATAACACCATACTAGTTTAGTATTATACTAAGCTGAAGACTGTTTGAACGCGCTTATGGCATCTTACAGCTGACTGAAGAAATATAAAATTATATTATAGCTTAGCAACATCGCATTTTGTCTATATTTATTGAGCTCTTTTCGACAATACTAGCTGTCCTTACAGATTTCGTTCTGCCAAAATTAAAATTCCTAGATAAGCACACAAAATTTATCAAAATCGGTTCAGCCGTTTCGGAGGAGTTCAATAACATACACCGTGACACGAGAATTTTATAAGATAATGGCCTGATATAAACTTTTCGAACATGTTCGATTGAAGGCTTCTTGAAGGGGTGTTCCCCCAGTCATTACATTTTTTGGCATTAGAAAAACCAAAAAATAATAGACAAACCCGCCAGCTAGGTGAATACGTGGGGAGTTTCACGTTTCTTTTTGTCTTTTAGGCTAACCTTATGTATAATAATAAAATATTTCATATAAATATATTTATTTTATATCTTTTTTTATTTTATATATAGGTAAATAAAAAAAAATGTTTGTTGTGATCAACACGGAACAAACTCACACGGTACATTGAAATACATATTATGTATAACACATAATTCGGTATGCCGTGTTGGCCTTCATTAAGAGGAATCTATGTTCAACAGTGAAAGGATAAACGCTAATGAAAATAAGTTATACTACTTTTTCTTTTTTCTTTTGGCATTAGAAAACTTAATTTGGTTATTAAACATAAAACATCCACTTTTATTGTAATTTTTTTTGCTCAAAAAATTGCTCCTCAAATGATCCATCAATAAAAAATTGCGCCACGTTTATTACTATTCATTAATTTTTAATAGTAAAAAAAATGAAAATTTAATTTCACTATAAAATATCTACTATTTTCTAATTTATTTTTTACCCTATTTACTATTTTAATGATATAGGAAAGTTAATAACAGTAATTTAACAAAGGTTTTACGTAATGTTACCTGTAATCCATTAACTGATATACGACTAACGACCAACAAATAGCAATTAATGTCCAACCATTATATTAGAAACACATTTGATTCGAACATTAGTTAGTTATGGTTTTGATCGAAAGGGGAGGGATGTGAGGGTGTGAGGGAGAGTGGGGGGAA
The DNA here is from genome assembly GCA_905333005.2 of Lycaena phlaeas. Taxonomy (NCBI): domain Eukaryota; kingdom Metazoa; phylum Arthropoda; class Insecta; order Lepidoptera; family Lycaenidae; genus Lycaena; species Lycaena phlaeas. The sequence goes on from HG995175.1 coordinate 13,732,448, forward strand.
AGTGAGGGGAGTGAGACGAACAGGTCTGTTTGTTGGGGCGGTGGGTCCATAATTCGATAACCGACTCCGCTAAATGTCTATTAATGTGCGTTATTTATTGATTTAATATTTACCTGCTAATTGATATGTTTTCTGCAATAATTACCATTAGTAAAAATATAGTAAAATTACCATCAGTGAGTAAATAAGATGATTTGAGAAATAATATGTATTGTACATGTATTAAATACTTTGATGGGTTCAAAATAAAAAAAAAATCAGTCAAATAAAATGTATTATTCAGCGAACTTAGAAAACTATTCGTTGTTTTTACTTCTGATTGAGACATTGTTTAATATAAGGGTTAAGTAAACTAATAATAAAGGCAAACAGTGTTATCTATTAGGGCGATGTTTCGAGTTCGGAGTCAACCTAATTCAATATACGAAGCCTCTAACTATCAAGTAATGCTCGTTTTCTCACAATTTTACTACTGACTACAAAGTAAAGGTAAACTATATTACTTTCTTAGAGGGAATTACAGACTTTGAAATAAAACCTTTTTACTCTGGTTGTTTTGTATCGGAAAACTAAAATCTTCATTAAGGCCAGTATATTCGAGCGTTTTATGCATTGAGCGCCGTCGCCCTCCCCGCACGACGAGTTACGCGTAGTCTCCAAACAAATGAACTTTCTTGAACCCGGCGTGAACTTATTGTCCGTCCTAGTGTAATTTTAAACGTATGGCAACTTACTAGGTTTTTTTTTTACTTTAGTTTATTTCATAAGAATTACATTATATAAAGAGCGTTTTATGGTTTTGTTATCGATCCTGAACACACATGATCATTTTCTATTTTAATAATTACTAAGTTTTTGTATTAAATGGATACGTTACGTGAGTATTTAATCTTGAACACAAATACATATTTCCCTTCGCAGACTTTCTGAAGGCATATTTAGGATACTATTATTGCTTTCATATTTTCATTTTCATATTCATACCGTATTTGTGTCAATAACTTTCAAATTATTGCATTATAATTGATAATTTTTAAAGCATTAAATTGATATAGTATATATATATATATATATATATATATATATATATATATATATATATATATATATATATATATATATATATATATATATATATATATATATTGAATTGTCCTATCTATTAAAAAACCGCATTAAAATCCGTTGCGTAGTTTTGAAGATTTAAGCGTACAAACGGGCACAGGGACGGAGAAAGCGACTTTGTTTCGTATTATGTTTAAATGGATATAGCATGATATCGCTAAGAGATAGACATATGCCATCGTGGACTTTTTTGTAGACCTATTTAAGCTGCACAATTCCACCATACATTTTTTTGTTGTATCTCAAAGGGTTTAGGCAGCGTTTTCGTTGAAAACTCCCAGGCGGCCTATTTTTTTCCGATACGTCCAACAATTATTGTTATATCTTAGCCAATATATATAAAAACTTAATAAATTATACACACAAACCTTCCTCCTAAATTGTCCTATCTATTTAAAAAAACCGCATCTAAATCCGTTGCGCAGTTTTAAAGATTTAAGCGTACAAACGGTTACAGGGACGGAGAAAGCGACTTTGTTTCGTAATATGTTTAAATGGATATAGCATAATATCGCTAAGAGATAGACATATGCCATCGTGGACTTTTTTGTAGACCTATTTAAGCTACACAATTCCACCATACATTATTTTGTTATATCTTAAAGGGTTTAGGCAGCGTTTTCGTTGAAAACTCCCAGGCGGCCTATTTTTTTTCGACACGTCCAACAGTTATTGTTATATTTTAGCCAAGGCATATAAAATTTTAATAAATTATATATAAAAACCTTACTCTTGAATTGTTCTATCTATTAAAAAAACCGCATCAAAATCCGCTGCGTAGTTTTGAAGATTTAAGCGTACAAACGGATACAGGGACGGAGAAAGCGACTTTGTTTCGTAATATGTTTAAATGGATATAGCATGATATCGCTAAGAGATAGACACATGCCATCGTGGACTTTTTTGTAGACCTATTTAAGCTACACAATTCCACCATACATTTTTTGTTGTATCTCAAATGGTTTAGGCAGCGTTTTCGTTGAAAACTCCCAGGCGGCCTATTTTTTTCCAACACGTCCAACAATTATTGTTATATTTTAGCCAAGGCTTATAAAATTTTAATAAATTATATACAAAAACCTTCCTCTTGAATTGTTCTATCTATTAAAAAACCGCATCAAAATCCGTTGCGTAGTTTTGAAGATTTAAGCGTACAAACGGATACAGGGACGGAGAAAGCGACTTTGTTTCGTATTATGTTTAAATGGATATAGCATGATATCGCTAAGAGATAGACATATGCCATCGTGGACTTTTTTGTAGACCTATTTAAGCTGCACAATTCCACCATACATTTTTTTGTTGTATCTCAAAGGGTTTAGGCAGCGTTTTCGTTGAAAACTCCCAGGCGGCCTATTTTTTTCCGATACGTCCAACAATTATTGTTATATCTTAGCCAATATATATAAAAACTTAATAAATTATACACACAAACCTTCCTCCTAAATTGTCCTATCTATTTAAAAAAACCGCATCTAAATCCGTTGCGTAGTTTTAAAGATTTAAGCGTACAAACGGTTACAGGGACGGAGAAAGCGACTTTGTTTCGTAATATGTTTAAATGGATATAGCATAATATCGCTAAGAGATAGACATATGCCATCGTGGACTTTTTTGTAGACCTATTTAAGCTACACAATTCCACCATACATTATTTTTAGCATGATATCGCTAAGAGATAGACACATGCCATCGTGGACTTTTTTGTAGACCTATTTAAGCTACACAATTCCACCATACATTTTTTTGTTGTATCTCAAAGGGTTTAGGCAGCGTTTTCGTTGAAAACTCCCAGGCGGCCTATTTTTTTCCGATACGTCCAACAATTATTGTTATATCTTAGCCAATATATATAAAAACTTAATAAATTATACACACAAACCTTCCTCCTAAATTGTCCTATCTATTTAAAAAAACCGCATCTAAATCCGTTGCGTAGTTTTAAAGATTAAGGCGTACAAACGGTTACAGGGACGGAGAAAGCGACTTTGTTTTATAGTAGTAGTAGTAGCTAACATGCGTACCCGGGATATTCTTCTGTGCATTATTAATAATAATAATAATATCTATGGACACTTTTTACACCACGTCAATCTAGTCCCGTAGTAAGTACTCGAAGAGACTTGTGTTACGGGTACCAGACAACGGAAATACAATATATTTAATACGTTTTATATTAATACTTATATTTTAAGATTTTTATTATATAATACACATATGTAATACACAACCATGACCCAGGAATACAGAAACTTTTTTGTTCCCTGGCGGGATTCGAACCCGCGACCTCCGGCTTGAACGCCACCAACCATTGAGCCACAGAGGTCATATTACAAACAGACACACAAATCATTGTAAACGAAATAAGTGTTAATTATCACCTCCATCACCATTCATCACTACCACCACCACCATCATTATCCTCGTCAGCGTCATCACCACCATCATTATAATCATCAACTTCATCATCATCACTATTACAATTTACACCCCCCTCCCTCACCACCACCACCACCACCATCATTATTCTCGTCAGCGTCATCACCACCATCATTGTAATCATCAACTTCATCATCATCACTATTACAATTTACACCCCCCTCCCTCACCACCACCACCACCACCATCATTATTCTCGTCAGCGTCATCACCACCATCATTGTAATCATCAACTTCATCATCATCACTATTACAATTTACACCCCCCTCCCTCACCACCACCACCACCACCATCATTATTCTCGTCAGCGTCATCACCACCATCATTGTAATCATCAACTTCATCATCATCACTATTACAATTTACACCCCCCTCCCTCACCACCACCACCACCACCACCACCATCATTATTCTCGTCAGCGTCATCACCACCATCATTGTAATCATCAACTTCATCATCATCACTATTACAATTTACACCCCCCTCCCCCAACAGTTTTATTAATAATAATTTACAACTAGAAAAATAATCAAAAACATCTTGTGTTTGTGATTTTTTTTTATCGAGGCAAGTTACAATGATCGTGTTTTAAATAGGTTAATAAAAAAGAATGTATACTAAACTACAACATATATTTTTAACGGATCAAAAAACCCAACATTACTATGTTTACGACTTAAACAAAAACAGGCGCTTTGGGATATACTGGCCTTAAGTAGTTTTACCATATTCTTTTCTCATCATAATGTTGCTTTTTGAGGATCATATCGCGGTTTATTAAGATTTTTCTTCAGTTACGATGGTTGCTAATGTATCTGACACGTCGGGCATGTAAAAAGCCGCGGTAAAGTCCGAAAAAGATCTTTCAATACAATGGAGTGGAGCGTAAACCTTAGAAAACAATATATTATTTTCTTTGTGAAAATTTTTATTAGTATTTTTAATGAATTGATCAACTGAAATGATTATCAACAAAAATTTAAAATGGTAACGATATTTTAGTAAAAGTAATGCCTCTTTGTAAGTACAAACATTTAGGTAATAATGTTGCTGTAAGATACCACGTCCCCTTGGGCTAGACAACCTTAATAATCAGAGAAATAATATTATTACGAATATAAATTTCAATGAACCTCTGATCTCACCGAACAAACCACACTTATTATTGGATGCCCAGGCATAAAATGTTGAAGTTTGAATAAAATCCTTGCTAATATTATAAATGTGAAATGTTTGTTACGCTTTCACACGAAAACTACTCAATCGATCATGAAACTTTTTACACATATTCTCGGAGGTACTAGAAGTAACGTAGGTAAAGGTAAAGTATACGTGAAAAAAAAGGGAATTTTTTTGCTAACGCAGACGAAGCCGCGGGCAACAGCTAGTATTTATATTGAAAATATATACATTTTTAATTCAATTAAAAATGCTCCAAAACTCTTGCTCGGCTTCACCAAAACAAAAGCGTATTAATTAAAATAACATAAAAAATAATATGAACAATAGAAAAGCGTAAAAAACCTGACGGTGCTCAACAATACTCGCTCCTCTAATCAGCCTCTTGACCCATGTTTCGGGTCGAGTTTCTAATTGTCACTTTTTAATTTCACCCGTGAGGTCAAAAGGGTATGAATGAAGAAAAGTGCTCTACTGAAGGACCCTCAGTGTTGCTCACGTCATTCCGCCCCTAAATTTTCACCACAATACTTCGTCTCATTGTCTGAGTATTGTACTGACGCAATTTTAGCGAACTTTATCTGTGGAGTTGTTTTACAAAATATTTTCACTGAAAAATTATTATGCTTTTTGGCCGACTTCAAAAAAGGAGGTTCCCAATTCGTCTGTATATATTTTTTTCTTTTACTTGTTGAATTATAATGCTATAATACTATTATGTTCAATAGAATCACAGTATAAGTACGTAAATGCGTTGCCCTCCTTATATCCCTCCCCCTTATAATGGGCCACCGTAAGCATACGAATCGCACGAAATGCAACAGCATAGCTGTCACTTTACGCCGATATCATATGAGTACCATGACATGACGTAATATTTCAATTCATTACTAAGGTTAATGAAAGAAAGAAAGAATAGGCTTTATTTGACACAAAACACAATATATAATAGGATGAAATACAAGGCAAAAAGGTCAAAAAGGCAGTCAGTTCAGCATGTGCGACTGCGCTAATGAGATAATGACTTCAAGTTATACAGGGTGTCTAAATATTAGCACGTCACACTGACACCGGAGGTAGATGGATCGAAGAAGCATTGAACAAGTCTAACATGCTCATAGAAAAGTTTCGTGGATTTTGAGATATGACCAGTTTTTTTAAAAATCACCATTTTTTTGTAAAGTTCGTATCAGAAGTATCCTTTTTTAAATGCACTTTATTTTACTTTTTTAAGAGTATTCCCTCAAAAATAGTTACTTATTATGAAACAAACAATACTTAGTCGATGAGTAATGTGAAATAACAACAGTTGATAATAAATCTCAATTTTATTTTCTCAAAATCCACGAAACTTTTCTATGGGCATGTTAGGCTTGTTCAATGCGTCTTGGGTCCATCTACCTCCGAAGTCCGATGTCAGTGCGACGTGCTAATTTTGGGACATCCTGTATAATGTAGAACAAAACAGAATATAAAACAATTATCGTGTGTAACCTTTAATTAATAAATTAAATTAGATAGTTAATTAAATTTTAAATGTAATTTAATTTACTAAGGTGTTTTACTTATAAGTAACAAACGAGTAAACGAGGCTTAAAATGGTAAGTGATTGTCGTCCCACAAACACGCTGTCTAGTTGAAATGCTTGGAGCGTGACACGTTCTTAAGAAGCAAGGAAATGGAAATTAGGGATGGATCAACAATTTCGGGATGAAATATTAACCATCCCAAAATTGATGATCCATCCCTAATTTCTCTGATTATATCAAACTCTGACATTAAACCAATTGACATGTAGGCCTTTCAGACACGCCCAAATCAGTTTAGCTGTGCCTTCTCACCTAAATTATTACGGGTTTGATATTAACATATTATCTACACTAATGTACACTAATATTATAAAGAGGAAAACTTTGGTTGTTTGTTTGGTTGTAATGAATAGGCTCAAAAAGTACTGGACCGATTTCAAAAATTCGTTCACCATTCGAAAGCTAATTTATCCACATAGGCTACATTTTATTCTGAAAAAAAGGGTTTCGTAAGATATTTGGGTTTTCGGACACAAGATGTAAAAATCAACCAGAAAAGTTACTTATTTTGCGTACTAAGATCCCGTTGTAAATCTTAGTTAACGCAGGCGAAGCTGCGGGCAAAAGCTAGTCACTATTAAGAAACTATCTATTATTTTTAGTATGTTTCTTTCTTTTTTCTTTCTCGTGAACACGAGATTCGTAAATATCGAGCTACAGCACGGCACGAGCACAAAATAATAATGGAAAACATATCCCGTTTTAAATAATTTTGATTCCAAGGTTCGTTTTTAGGTATGGCAATCTAGAAAATCAATATATACGCATAATGTAGGTGGATTTGCTATGAGTATAGTTTACCTTTATTGGTTTTTATCCTATATTAAACGTATATAAGACTTCACAAGCCAGACGACCGCCCTGCGGCTGTGTGCATTCAACTCGAATCAGCCACTCAACGGGTAATCCTCTAGTGCGGTCCGCTAATGTCGATGGTCCTGCGACCGGATAAACTAAGTTTTGCCAAGTATTTGATATTTCGTCGTGATATTATTATTAAGCCTTATTTCGTACATTACTGTTTCTGTTATTCATACAGTTTCCTTTTGTCCTACGTTTGTGTGTCCGTTTGCCAGGTGGCAAAGGTTTCCTCCATTCTTTTCGATTCTGACCTTTCTGAGGCCACTCTACTCCATGTTATTCCCGCGACTTGTCTAATGTTATCCTCCCACCTTCTTTGTGGTCTATCTCTCTTTCGTTTCCCCTCCCATGGGCACCATTGTGTGATTATTTTACTCCATTTATTATTTCCTCTAATCATGTGACCAACGTGCTATTGTGTAAAAGTTCAAATTATTTTTTGTTTTATAGCACAATCATTAAACAATTTAGGGAATTTATTTAAGAGGTCTTTTATCTAATTTTATATAGTGCAAGTAAAACTGTGCGGGGGACTACATAACAAAGTTTATTGCTTCTAGATAGTAAATGTGCTTGTGTTATTATATTTATGCTAGATATTACCTGTTTAGTAACGATTATGGTATAGTCACTAATTCTCTCATGAGTAAAATACTCGATCTTGACACCCTGTTGTTCTTTGGAATTGGTTTTTCAAATTTTCTAAGTGCATCCCAAACACGAGATCATCGCTCGCTCACCGTTGAAGGAAAACATCGTGAGGAAACCTGCGTACCTGATGAGATCGAAAGTTCTTGATTCGGTGAACTATGGCCGAACACCCTCCTGGCCTTATTTCTGGGAGACTCATGTCCAGGAATAGACTAGGATTTGTTAGGATTAGGAGGGCTGATTTATTTCTTTTACTATTTATAAAAACTGTTTACCTACTGTATAAAGCTGGTATACATAACAATAAAGATAATAACTATCTCGTTCATTGTTCATCTTATATAATGCCTGCACAACATTTCTCTTTAATATACTTGAGATGTCTTGATTTTAAAAATTCAGGGCTGTCCTCAACTCGAGCTCATTGCATAAGATTCCCTTGAGTGGTTCGTCCCCGAAGTCTGCCTTGACACACATTTGAAGGCACCGAGGCTGGCTGGAATTCGAGCTGGAACCTAAAAATACGAGTAATGCTCTGAAGATGCACTTAAAATATTTTATACGGCAAACCAACGTCATGCGGATTTCTGTGATGTTTTATTTTGTTATAGGTTTGTGACGTTTATTTCGTTTGTCAATTTTTTATGTACTGTATGTAAATGAGAAATTAAATGTTATAAGCCATGTACGATGACACGAATGTTTGTTGAGGAGTTGAAGCTATCGCCGTAGTCGGAATCGGCCTGATCAGATCATCATCGTTGATTTGGTTCATATACATTCGGAAAAGATTTGATTATTTGACTTTAAAAGAGCACAATTAATATTAAATTGCCATTAACAACTTAGAGTCGGTTGTTGTAAATCATCTGTTAACGTAAGAGACGTCTTGACGTCTGTTAAAAACAACGCTCTTTGGTCACTAACCTTCGTCACCGCCATCTTTTACATTTCATTTCATTAACGATTACATATTAGTTAAAATCGGTCGAGCAACCCGCCCTTAGTATTTTTAATACAGGAATGATGCTAATACAGAAATGAATGCTGATGACTGTAATGAAAGTCGCTTACTACATTTAGGGTGGGTCGCATCGACCGATTTTAACGAATGTGTGATCGTTAAAGATGGCGCTAGCGAACGTCAGTGACCAAAGAGCGTTGTTTTTAACAGACGTTAAAATCTAACGAAGTCTCTTACGTTAACAGATGATTTGGAATAACCGACCCATAGTCTGATGCGACAGGTTTGATTGGCTTTACAAAGGCAAAATGGCGCCTGTGATAGGATTACATGCTTAGATGGAATTAAAATCTCGTAGCGTATAATGAGAAAGGTTCTTTGTGAGTCAGACTAACAGACTGCGTAACTAAACATTAAGCCACACGGTGTTTAAAGTTACTTCACTACATATTATAAAACAAAGTCGTTTTCTCTGTCCCTATATCCCTTTGTACGCTTAAATCTTTAAAACTACGCAACGGATTTTGATGCGTTTTGTTAATAGATAGGACAATTCAAGAGGAAGGTTTATATATATAATTTATTAAGTGTTTATATACATTGGCTAAGATATAACAATAATTGTTGGAGGTGTCGGAAAAAAATAGGCTGTCTGGGAGTTTTCAACGAAAACGCTGCCTTAACCCTTTGAGATATAACAAAATGATGTATGGTGGAATTGTGTCTTAAACAGATCTACAAAAAAGTCCGCGATTTAAAACTTAAAAAATGATCATCATCAGACATGATAAATCCGGGAATCTAAGTTCACGCGGGCGAAGCTGCAGGTAACAGCTAGTTTATTATAACCAAGCAACACAACGTTAGGTTGCCAGTCCTAAGACAGAAAGTCTTACCAATAGTAGTATGTACATTCAAACACAGTAAATACAGCAATGCGTTTTTAAGGAGGTATTAATAAGGTGTAGGTGTAAATAATACCTACAAAGCATCAAGCATTTAACCGGAACAGACCGATAATATTTTGTGTTTGATATTAAAATAAATTTCGCCAAAACTGTGCTGCGACGCTGTGCTGGTTAACGATTTGATTGGCCGACTGATGTTGGCTGATTAGCCAATAGGATGTACTTAGGTCACTGGTTAGTTTTGTCACGATTACGTCAGAGACAAATCACTTACCAATATCGTCTTCGGATTTTTATGGCCCACGTGACAGAACTGAGCGCTCCCGAGCTTACGCACACCAAGACAATGTGCATGTACATTTACAAACACATACACAGGATATATATTATATACCACTTTATCTGTAGACGGGCGCGCGGTACATGGCGTATCTCTACTTTCGGTTAGTATTCTAATCGTATTATAAAAAGCTGCTTTACGGCTGTATTTTTAACATATTCGAGACTGTTCTACGACTTTGTCTTTTTGATCTAGCTACATAGGTAGTATTCAAGTAATACTATATTATGTATGTGTCAGTATGTAGTTAAAATTAGTTAAAGTATTCTCATTGCATTTTCTATTACGTTATTAGTGAGTTGAGGTCTATAATATTAGCCCGGTAAAGGAGTTAGGGTATTGGCTGGGGAACTTGGTCGGGGTTTATTTACTTATTAAAAGTTTCTCTCGCAGTGGCAGGCGAGCACGTTCTGCGGTGACTATACGACTAATTACGAATCTGAGAGCATATTGCGTCTGACTAAAATGTTTGTCACTAAAGATGGCGGAATTTTGTCCATAATTATACCTATACATTTAATAGCAACTTATAAAAACTTATCGGTGAAGGAAAACATCGTGAGGAAACCTGCATACCTGATGAGATTGAAAGTCTTTGAAGGTATGTGAAGTTCACCAACCCGCACTGGGCCAGCGCGTCGGTGAATTATGGCTATACCTTCCTTCCCTGATTTCGAAGAGGAGACCCGTGTCCAGCAGTGGGACATATAAGGGTTGATACTTTTTACTTTTATAAAAAAATATTGATCGACTCTTATATAATTGCAAGCAAAGCTGATTCAAAACGGTGAGCGAATTCCACCATCAATACTATACGAAACTTGTTTTTAGTTTTATTTTAGTGGTTATTTTGCATTTTTATGTTTGCAAATGAAGAGACATTGGTAAATCGCGCTCGGCACGTGAAAAATGAAAAATATTTTCTGTTGTGTACGAGACAAATATTTTTCAGTATCGAAGTCGAAAAACTCGGTTCACTATTTGGCTATTATAATTGTTATTGTATGTATGTTTGTACAAATATTGTTAACAATAATATTAAGTTGTTGCATTAGTGAACTTTGCGTTAACATTAGAGAAAAAATACCTTTTGTTTATCACATAAACTAGTTCAATACACTTACGGCTTTGACCGTTCTAATAAAGCTTGAAAGTTATATACACATAATGTGGATCATTCGTTCTATTTTGTTTAGATACTAGAAGTTTCGGAACGAAATTTCGATCAGCTTCATCTGTCGACGTTTTGACTCCACAGGTCAGCAAAAGGCGAACTTAGTTGAATTAAACTTTCGCTGAAAAGGGAGGTTCAGTTGAAGGAGTTTTGGAACTCTATTGCCTAATGACGAATGATAAAAGTAGGATTTTAAAAGTTGGTTGAATGGGTAGGAATCCAAATTGGTGGGCTATTTTGAAAGTTAAATGCTATTTTCTCGAGTTATATAGGTGAATCAATCCTACTTCCTACTATCCTACTAATATTATAGACGCGAAAGTTTATAAGTATGGATGTTTGTTCTCTTTCATGTCAACTACTGAATGGATTTTAATGAAACTTTACAATACTATAGCTTATACATCATAATAATACATAGACTATAATTTATAACCGCACTCCCACGGGAATGGTAAGTACGCGGGTAAAACCGCAGGGCGCTGCTAGTCAGTCAATAATTCTTTATTACGTCAATGTATTATCGCATTTTATAGACAACTTTGAAATGCATTGACTTTTTAGAATTTATTTGCTATGTTTCATAAAATAACTTTGATCAATTCAACTTTATTTACGTGAAAAACTGCAAGCTTCATCCAGATTGCCACTAAAACAAACACACTAAATCAAAACGAATGAAATTCTAGAATATTCCTACTCAAACAGTCGGCCATTTCGTATAACAAATAGTTGCGGGCGTGTCCGCGTCACGTGCGCCAGTACGTATACGTGTACGTACGTATATGTGTACGTACAGGACGTGCAAACAGATTATGTGTTTGCACGCCAGCTGGTGACGGATAATGTTTGTAAACGCCATTAAAGGCTGTTCAACTGTAAATAACAGTTCATAACTATTGTAATTTGTTTTATTTTTTTATGTTTGTGAGATGAAACTTACCCACGAACAAATGGCAATGGGAATGGCATGGGCAACTCATGCCATGACGCCAGTAATAACGCCTGTGAGTCGGTGTACTTGCATAGATACAATAGGCATGCGTTGCTAGATTTGTGTAAGATAAAACGAAACTGTTATTAGAAGAGTATATTGAATGTGAAAAATATTTCGTGGTTTTGATAATATTCTTGCTTTTCTTCAGTATAAACTCTAAAGCATATCAGCAATTTATCAGCCTGACTACTGTATACATCAGATCCGTAATTATCCGTAAATATCCGTAATAATTATAGTATAATAATCCGTATTCGATTTTTAAATTCGTTTTTCGCGTTCCCGGACAATGCATCAAATCAATATGAAAATACATTGACTGCCGCACACGTTTGTTTTTTACGGACAGAATACATTCATTTTGTATTAATAGCTAACAAAAAAAAAAAAAAGTATCATTTTATTCACAAAAATATATCATTAAAGTAATGAAAACGTAAATAATGGCGTAATCAGTATTTATAGATGTTTTTGCTCTCGGGTTATTTGACGATAAATTTACGCGAACAATGCTACCGGTAAAAGCTAATATGTGGTAAATTTTGGCGTACGTTTACAAAAAGGTTTTTGAATGCCTTATTATGTACGTATAAAGCGAATCGGAACGGAAAACGGAATTCTCGAAAAAGACAGATATTAGAAAAAAAAACTCGTAAATTGTTCATTTTTTTATTCATTCAAAAAAACATCACAGATTGCATACAGTTGTAGAACCTATTAGTTTTTATGAAGCAAACATATAGTGATTAATTTTGGCTACATTAATCACAAGAGGCCCTCGCCAGAGCTTTCCATCATGAATGTCGGCGGGGGCCGTTTTTGCCCATATTAGATTAATTCAATGATTTGACGAGGGCTGAGGCACCACCGGGTATTTTCGCCACAGACCACAGATTAATAATAATAATAATAATAATTACCATCACACGTGACTCATCATTTATCTTTTTAATTATTATTTTGATAACATAATATATTATGTATAATAATCTATGGTAGGAGTCTAATAGAACATAATATGTGTACCTAAGACCGAATTTAAGAAGTAAATATATAAATTGGTACACAAACTCACAAAAGCTCTTCAACTCAATAATAAGAAAAGAATAGAATAACATCATTATCTACAAAATAGGAATAAATGCTTTTTTTTCTATTCCTTTTCCTTTTCTACTACCCGGATGGCAAGATATAAGTAATTGAAAAGAATTTTTGCCAACATTTTCTTATTACGTTTGAAAATAGAACGACCTTAAAGTTTTTTCTCGTCTTTTTACCCTAATCACTCCAACAGTTTCTGACATATTTCGATTTTCGATTACAACGCAAAAAAAGTCAACGATAATATTTTTTATAAATGTTTTACACAATATATTTACAGTACGTTTTATATATGCAAACACTGCAGTTTATTTGAAGCCGCGGAAAATTAGTTTAATTCAAAAATCTAGTTGAAATAAAACAACTGTAGTGGAAGCTCACAAATTGAATTGTATGTGCCGTTTATGAAGCGCGCCACGCTCATCACTAATTCAGTTATGGCGGCCGTGTTAAACGCCTCAGTGTGGCAACACTGTTTGCTTATCAACAACTAAACGTTTTCACATGGCAACACTGTCTGGCTTTATAAATATAGTGTTGCTAGCAATATTTTGATATTATGTTATGTAATATTAGGGTTGCAAAGTTTTCAATTTGTATATGTAATCATCACTATAATCGTTGTCTTGCATAATATATTATATCCGTCAACGGCGAGCCCTAGCTGCAATTATAACAGACAAGACTACTAAATTCGAATTTGGCTATGGTGGAACTAGACAATAGACTATAGACAATATCGCTTTTGATATTGTTTTCTTTGTCCTGGTACCAGGGACTTTTTCCTGAACGTGTCATTTAATTATTGATGATCAGACAGCTGCTACTACTAGCTACCAATGCATTAACTCTAAGTAATCACTATTTTTCAGGTTAAACGGTTAAAAGCTAATTCTAAAAATAAAAACCTATGGTTATCGAAATAAAATAAGTGGACTCTACCACACAAATAAACAAACATCATAAGTTTGAGAATCAAAATCATTATGAGCATTTTTATATTATAAATAAGTATTCAGCTATAATGATCACTTTTTAAAAATGTTATTTGACGAAACCATATCAAATAAAATCACCGACGAGTATTTGGATAATTTGAATATCGAAATACCAAAAATTTTAATTTGTTGCCTCCGTAATGAGGGGAAATAGCAACATTAATTATTATTTAAATAAGATAATTTTTAAGGTACAATATTATACATTACTTTTAACTTTTACTTTACTAAGGGGTAAAATTGTTTTTAAGCTTTTTTGAGGCGTTCATTCAAAAAGAGAATACATGTTATAGTAATTAGCGGGGAGGAAGTCGAGATCCCCGTCCCGTGTTTTGCCCACAGAAGGCTGGAGTGAAGTGAAGCACCATCCACCCTTCATTATGTGTTGTGAGGATCCCGACCTTAGAGTTTCAAGTGGAATCAATTACTGGATATTTTTATCGATAGTAAATAGTATCGATATAAATTTTCAATCATTGGAAATTACGTTAATAAAAATAATTAATCATCGTCATCATCAATATCATCAGCTGCTATCACTCGACTTTACTGCTGAACGTAGACCTCTTTCAATGAATGCTAAGACCTTACGTTAAGTAACAACCACATCAAACAGGCCATAATTATTAAAAGTTATTTTTGTCTAAAAAGAGGTTGTAATAAAAGACAGGTGGTTATCTTCTATACTTGATATTTGTGCAAAGTTCTTAGACAATTAATTTTAGTAAACATAATAAAAAGTATTATACTCAACTATTTATGTGTCTTACTAATAAAATCATTTTGAGTAATTTCATTTACTTTTAGCAAATATTTTCAGAGCTAAATTTGCGGATAATTTTTAATATTTAAAAAATAACTTATAACATCCCTATTCGTACTTGAGATCTCTTCAAATGCATCTTGGTATGAAATATTAAAATATGAAGTGATATTAAATTCGATACAGAGTTGAGTGTCATTGAATTTCCCCCAACGCTTAAATCGAATTTGATACCTACTCGATATTCTATCGACATATCGATATATGACAGACATGTACAGCCCAAATTGGAATTATTAAATAAATTTTGGAGGATTTTGTGTAAAAGGCTTACTAGGTAGTTTAACTTTTGTTAGCTTTCACGCGAAAACTGCTTAACCGATCATCATGAAACTTTGTAAACATATTTTACGAGGTAACATGTGATACATTGAAAAAAAAAGTTTTTTCATAACGTGTGCGAAGCTGTAATTATATATATAGTCCCTATGACTACAGAGTATGTTGTTCTATATATTTCATAATAACGTAAATATATAACCAATATAATGTTTAATTTGATTGGATAAGGCTCCCTTTTAATAAATTGAGAAGTGACAGACGAACTTCGTTAAAATAAACCTTTAATTCTATTAACCTTTTAACTAGCGGCGCCATTTTGAATGTTATGGTGGATGTGCATGTGTGTGTGTGTGTGGAGCGGCACGTGCAAAAAAAACCTTTACTTACACAAATTAAATGATAGCTTCAGCGTAATCATCAGAGCATTGTTTTCTTAAAAATAATATAGTCTGAGAGGCTACTCCAAAATTCTAGCCGAAGCATATTCAACACTTATAACACACACATACATCAGTCAGCGCGATTAAAAACGTTACATTAATTACTTACCTCCTGTTTCGACTCCGGAACTGGGAACAAGCGGGACTAATTAAAAGCAAACATTTAGAACAATAGTGTGGAGTGAGTCTCGAAAAGTCAACAATTATTCTTTTGAGTTATATTTACGGGTCAACGAAGGCATAAAATATTTCGTTAATCTTGTTTTCTATTGAATTTGTCTATATGTTAGTTATATAGGTAAACTGGTAAAATTGTCACATGATGGTAAATGGTTAACATAAACGAGTTTACCCGAAGCTAACCCTGGAAATTTGTTGCTAATACAAAATGAAAGATAAGTTCTTAAGTCTCTATTTCAGTGTTTATACTGCAAGATTGCAGTATAAACACTGAAAAAAAATGAGTACTAACACCTGAATAATGTTTGAAATACATTTCATTTTAGCTACACTTCAAACTGAGAGCTGTACGATTGATTTAGATTTGGGTTTGTGACTTTTCAAATTTCTGTTGCTAAAAAAAGCATTATTGTATCCTTGTTGTCACCGTCGTAGCCGATCATGACCTGACATCTCATGCTACCCGCATCAAGCAGCTTCCTGTGACACTTACTATATCTTTAATATTATATCACATTTTACTGTACTGTATAAACTCTACTCTATATTATATTCAATATAAAATACAATTAACTATTAACAATGTTTGCCACACAAACAATACAAACATCCTGTAAATTGGCGGTATCTGAATCCTCTGGTTCAGCACCACTGACCACTAATAGATGTTCCAAAACAAATAGTAACTTAGATGGAAATATTAGTTTCCAATAGTCATTAAGGTTACGTAACGGAATCCTTACGTTAATCCTTGCTGAGTTACTAATGACAGTTTAATTAAAGTTCTGGGTTGACGTGCTGCCAAATGTTCGCTCCCAGTTGATCATAATTGCTTCACGAGCGTGCCAAGAACTGTTCACATATGCCCATATTTATAAAAGCTGTTTTTAATCTAATGGTACATTTTGTGGACGCCTCTTAGACTAATTATGAAACAAAGCGTAACTTGTTTTCATATGATATTTAAAATAGGTTTTGTTTAAATAACTTTTAATTTCTAATTTATAAATGTTATTACATATACTGTTTTATTCTCATCGCGGTTACGTTTTTAATTTAAAAATTTACGTACATAACCTTGGGTGCAATGGCCGATATACACATATTATTATCTATTTTCTAAATACATTTAGTGGTATTCAAAGATGAACAAATGGTAATAGCTTAAGAACATAATGCAGACGAATTCGGTCAGCACGATCGGGGTGGTGGCCTAGTCAATAGAATAACCAACGTGAAATGACAGCTATGCTGTTGGCTTCATACGGCTTGTGAGTTTTCGGCGGTCTAATGCGGGGAAATGGAAAAAGAAGGCAATGCATCTGTATAACCTCTGTTTTTCCGGATGACTATGGACATTAGCGTGCGGATGTCTGCCAGAAACGTAGTAGCCTAGAGATGAGCTGAATCGGTTTTGGCTTTGCTGTCTTCGTCTTGTCAGGGAAGAGCATAAGACCATATTCATACTAGCAAGCCTAAAACCAGGACCGAATATGTAAGATCAAGACCAAACGATCAAGACGAAAAAAATATACATTCCGTTGAAATTGTGTTATAATATATGATTAGACTTTTTATATACGAGACTTTGACAAGCTGGATTCTATTATATTTGCCGACCTCTGTGGCTCAATGTTCAGCACGTTGGCGCTGAAGCTGGAACCAGCTACGGGTTCGAATCCCGTCCGGGAACAAAAAGTTTTCTGTGTTCCTGGATCATGGATGTGTATTAAATTTGTGTATTATATAATAAAAATCTTAAATAAATGAATACAAAAGTATTAAATATATGTATTTCCGCCGTCTGTTACAAGTTACAAGTACTTTGGAAACTTACCACGTGCCCAGATTGACGTAGTGTAAAAGCGCCCAGATAAAAAAAACCCAAGTGACATGTCATATGAGTAACATCAAGACTGAAAATTCAAGATAACAACCAACACCATCATGGCTATCACTATTCCAAACGACACGACACCTGAACTGAATCGCTGTCTATACTCATCTCTCTATCTATCCTAATTTCTCTCACTATGAATCCCTATCATATAATCACCATCGTTTGTTTTATGGTTATCCAAACAAAGACAAGTCCCCCTAACCCCCCCTTATTAATTGGTGGGGAGGAGATGAGAGGGTGCGCAGTACGTGTATTATAAACTCGGTTACTTTCAACGCTCTTAGAATTTTAAGTGAAATGTTACGTAGCTTTTAATGTTTATTGGTAAATGAAATTAATGTAAGACGTACTTTTTAATGTGGTAGCTTAATGGATTTTAGCAGCTCGTAGTGATCTGATTGGGTAGGCAGTGATTCTGGATACAAATCAATTGGAAAATATTATGCCGGTCGGTGCCAGCCAAATAGGATATTTTAATGATTAATCACATACACCAAGTATTGAGTAGATGTCTGTGTAGGCCATCTTTGTTTTGGCTGGTACCGACTCCAAAAATACCTAATTTTAAATAGTATAAGTAAGACATAATATAAGTTTCAATATTTTCGTTAATTATTTTTTTTAATTAACTTCATCTCGAAGTAATTAAATATTATTTTAAATTTTTTAGTTGTACATATTAAAAGAAGCTTTGAAGTCGGTTTTTGGTTTTTTAATTAATTTAAACTTAATTTTATTTTGATTGAATTATTTTTTGTAATTTATTTAAATCAAAGGCAAGCTGCAATAGTTCCACTCTATTTGGAATTTTTTCTCTAAAAGGTGTCGATAAAATTGAGTGCAGAAACACTTGAGATACACCCTATAAATATTTCAAGTTGCGAAGGGTGTTTCGCCACCTTCTCAATATCGCCAGTAATGTGATGTACAAGAAAATGCTCCTATAAATATTTATACATTCTAGATATAACAGCTCCAAAAGTCATATGACTTACCTATCATTTTGCAATACAATTTGAGCGAAAAATCCTTCCAAGGTGAAGTAAATAACTTTTTGAATTATTATTATTACATGATTATTTAAACAATATTATGTTCTGCAATGCATAGAGTACAATCATCATCACCATCCCTATACCTTATTTTGCTGAACATAGGCCACCCTCAATGAGGCGGATCACCTCACTGCGAGCGCTAAGGCCGTGTTGCGCTCAGCGCAGCGGGTCATCGCGGTGAGGGTGATTCGGGGGTACCGTACGGTTTCGTGGGCTGCAGCATCCGATATAAATCAATTATTTATTCTATATACCAAATAATAAATATGCAGCAGACACATCTATATAAGGAGACATGAATATTTATTTTATATGAATTCATGAATAAATAAATGTAAGATATTTCAAAAGGCTGTACTTAAAAACATTTATTGCTAACTGAAAAAGAAAATTTGAGCGGCTTAACCTATTATATTTAAATAAAATAAACGAAAGTCTCTCATTTCCTATTAGTGTAATCCCTTAATCTCTTCCAAGTCTATTAAAGGTCGTTGACGAACCTCTACCCAGACGGAATAAACGAGCAGTAACCCGAACAAAACAGGAAAACTACGGACAATCCCGAATATACCCGAACAAACCCGGACAAGCTCGGACAAACCCGGAAAAGTCCGGAAATGCCCGGGGCCCGGGCAGACCACCATCAAACTTGATAATTACTTTTCGTACTTAAGTTAATGGGTTTTAGTTAGGCGTTATTTTTATCGAGTCTTTTAAGTATAAGATCGAATTTACAAAATACTGAAAATGATTGAGTGTTGTAAATAAAAATTGTACAATAATTTTAGAATCGAATTACCGGTAAATTTGTAATGCTAAATATTTCGCCTGTCAGCGCTGTTTTTATTGAAAACAGCATAAGCTGTATAACTGCCAACAGTGCCAACCTACAATATTTATCCTCAAACCAGCCAATGATTGTTATAATATAAGTCATAAGATTCTGTAAGGTTAAATAAAGATGTAAAATTTGAGGCGTGATTTTCTATAGTGAAATATTTATAAAACAAGGAGTTATTTTTGCATAAAATATATTAGAATTTGATTTTATTTTTAAGCTCATTACTGAATACTGGATAAAATAAATCAATACAATCGAATACAATCGAGTACATATTTAATATTTTAATTTTTGATTCCGATCACAAATACGGTGGCTTTTAAAAATACGTTATTAATCACAGCTATGAATTTTGATAAATTGCAAGAAGTTAATATTATTGACGTCGTAATGAGCACGCGGCGCCGTGGGATGGATCGTAACAATTTAATAACAAACAAATACAAACAAATTGTATATAAAAAGTTCGTACACGGATGAAAACGCGGGGTCGCTGACCTCATTACCGGGAGGGAAAGTCCCTAACGACGGATCCTGTGTGGATATAAAACCTTTTTGTAATTAATCTCTACTCTTGCCATACATAAATACAGTCGCGCCTCATTATTTTAGAGAAATATATTATTGTAGAATTTTTAATTTGAATTATTTTCAGCGTTATTTTGCAACTAGGATGTGAAATGCCACAATGTCAAAGTAACAAAATGTGAAATTCAATACAACATTTTTTAATTTACTATTTGTAAGCCGCAGCGCGAATGTCCGATGAAAACAATTGAATGTTTTTGATCACATTATATTTGGATAAATATACTGGTATAAATAATAAATCACAAGAGCGCCTTTTACTCTTGAACCAAATTGATACAAATGTCGCGTATCACATATCACCAAATGAACCGCCACGAAAAAAAGGCAGTCAAACTGACAGATTATATTATATGAATAACACAGAATAATAAAAGAGTTCCCTCTTGCCTATGTTCAGTGGTGGACGGATTAATGCTGATGATGATAATGATGATGAATGACAATCTTAAAACAAATAAAAAATCATCATGACGTCATTATATAATATAAACTCGGCATGGCGAACCTATAAGAGCTTCTCCTTCAAGAAAGTGCTCAACGCGGCAAAAGAAGTTTCACTTCTAGAATCACTGACAGAAACAGTCAAAAATTCATCATAATGCGAGTGAAGCTGCGGCCGACAGCTAGTTGGAAATAAATCGATTTAAAGTTGCCATAACTCAATTATAAGTTGGTGCAAACCAAACACGTCTGAAATTACTTTGACGTCTTGAATTATGTCAACGTAAATTTTACCGAGGGAGCGACTGCGATCAATTTGGAATTGGCTAAACTCATCTGAACTCGATGTAACTGTATGTTGTGAAAATAAATCATCATTATAAGGAAGACAAGATACTTTTTCTTCCGTTAATTCCTAAATTACATCTAACCGTAAATAAAACTCTACACGACTTTTAATAATAGTGGCTCCAATCAATGAACACCGAGATGGCTTAACCCCCGCCATCAGAACACAAATAGAACCGGACATTGCATGCTGACTTCGTCTTCACGAATATTTTTTTCAGTTCATGTATAAAAATATAATAATAATAATAATGGACGCTTTTACACCACGTCAATCAGGTCCCGTGGTAAGTACTCGACGAGACTTAATGTGTTACGGGTACCAGACAACGGAAATACATATATTTAATACTTTTTATAATAATACTTATATTTAAGAATTTTATTATATAATACACATATTTATTACACATCCATGACCCAGGAACACAGAAACTTTTTTTCTTTTGTTCCCTGGCGAGATTCGAACCCGCTACCTCCGGCTTGTGCGCCAACGCGCTAACCATTGAGCCACAGAGGTCATCAATATATAAATAATATATTTATTGGCTACTTGTGTAATAAATAAATAGAAATATTAAATGTAATGTCTAAGTCTTCATTTTCCGCATTCAGCGCGAACACAACAGTGCTGGAGCTTATCTAATAAACGTATAAAATACCTCCGCCTGCGTTGCTCTCTACGGCATTTCTAAAACTAGGCTAACTTTAATAACAGGCTGAAGGTTCACTGTCATACTATTTACCAGCCTCACTTATAAACCTCTCTTAGGACAGTTTCATCGACCGATTTTAACGATTACATATTCGTTAAAATCGGTCGATGCAACCAGGGGGCTTAGTCAAAACGCCATTACGAAAACGACAGCGAAGCTCGTTCGTTCGTTCGAAGTTGTGATTGGCTGAATTACGTCGTCGATCGCTCGATCGTTCAATCGACGATGTGATTTAGCCAATCACAACTTCGAACGAACGAACGAACTTCGCTGTCGTTTTCTTAATGGCTTTTTGATTAAGCCCCCAGGTCTCAATGTATAATCAATTTTAACGTCTTATTCGCAAAAACCTCACTTAAAACTCTATTTAGCCTTAAGAAGTCGTTAAGTATTGCTTAAATAGCTACCGATGTATGTAAAGCATATATGTAGTGACAATAGCTAAACATAAATTATAACAGATTAATAAAAATATGTGCTAGTACACAGTTACACACAGTAGAAGTTAAATTTCAACGGACGTGGTTCTCCACGTGGACGCCCGCCTTTACGCTTTTTCATCACAGATCCTCATGCCCGCTGCTATATAGAAGTTTCACTTCAATGATATTATGAAAAACAATACTGTATAGGCACGCTCGAAATAAAAGAGCCTTGATGGCATAAAGCGTAAGAACTAAGCTTTAAAAATATCGCGCGCCGCGTATTTAGTATAACGGTAACATCGGACGATGAGCTCCTATAATGTGCTTCCGTATAGCTTCGATTCAAAAATGGAACGGTATACGTTTATTAACAATAGGCATCAAGTTGTGAACGAACTCGCATAATAAATTTCCAAACAAAGAGATGTACAGAAGTTTTTGAGGTGAGGGCATAGAAATTAATATGAATGCCGCTTCGCAGAAATTTCAAATTAGTGGCGCGTATTCCATTGTTTGTGTGTCGGCTGTTTGCATTGTTAACCCCTTGCCTAAGTCGTAATAGAAGGTTGGAAAATTTTATTTTATGAAAATCACATTTTTTTCTATCTTTAGAATTTTAATAGTACTTTTTTCGTATACACGGCAAAAATGAAAAGTTCATATTTTTTGCAGCCTATGTGTGTAGGTTTTATAAGATTTTGTCGAAGAAGATGTCTATCGATGTTTGAAGTAAAACTTCTTCACATAAGCTTGACTTGGGGAGTATTACACGCACACACTTACACTATAGTCCGGATTACATAGACTATTTTGAAAGACTTCAAAACGGAATGGTAGCATGTTACCTAATATAGTGAGTCCTACCTTTAGTTCATTTCTTAAGCCAATAATTTATGCATATTCTTCACATATGAGAAAGATGTGAAATATTTATTTCCATTTTAACTGAATTTTATTACCATAACCATGTATACTTGTATATTGACCGTCTTGGCATTTCTACACTTATTATAAAGAGGAAAACTTTGTTTGTTTTTTTTGGTTGTAATGAATAAGCTCAAAAAGAACTGGACCAATTTCAAAAATTCTTTCACCATTCGAAAGCTACATTATCCACGAGTAACATAAGTTTTATTCTGAAAAATAAAATAGGGTTATTAAAATATTTGGGTTCTTCCTACACAAGGTGTAAAAAATCAACCAGAAAAGATACTCATTTTGCGTACTAAAATCCCGTTGTAAGTCTTAGTTAACGCAGGCGAAGCTGCGGGCAACAGCTAGTATAGAATAAAAGCTATATCCAGCCATGTGCGGAAATAGGTCGGTGACGTTGATATTTGTACTTTATGTGGCAAAAATACAAAAATATTTTTCATATTTTTTTTTCAGAAAAATGTCGAGTCTCTGGCTCATATTTGTGCTGGTGGCAGCCGCCGGTGCTGATGAAGCCTCGGACCCTCAAGGGTTACTGGAGCAAGTACCAGGTAAGTTACCTGATATTGTTTGATAAAGTTGTGGGTGTTACTTCTATAAAAAACTGTAATTATTGAAATTATAGTATTATTTTAATATCTAATTAAATGAAAATTTAATTATAAATTATAACCACAAAATTAAATAAATTATTCATGTAGAGTAAATCTTTATTTTTAGATTCTTATTCTCTTCTTTCATATTCCTTTATTTTTTTATTTGATCTCTAGTATAATGGGTTTATATGGACGTCACTTATAAGCACCAGGCGAACTATCTACCCGTTTGCTCCCCTTTTAAAAAACCCACCCTAAACCAGCTCAAGGCAAACCTGATTAGGTCGTAAAAATGCAGCCCCTCTCAATGGGAAAACGCGACCATAAATGGATATTTTGAGCCTAGACCTCTCTCTAAATACCTGAAAATCCATTTGATATCAGTTTAATGTAAAGAAAAAAAATAGCGTGTGAGCTCGTATCTGGAGCACATTCCCGATAAACCGGCTCGTGATACCTCGTAGCACTAGCGCGTAGCCACGTAGCCACGTAGCCGCGTAGCCACGTAGTCGCGTAGCCGCTAACCCTTGTAGTACTAGCTATTGTAGGACGACTATCATTTTGTATCGTATGGACGACTACAAAATGATAGTCGTCCTACAATAAATTAGTAATGATAGTCATACACTTATAATGATCAGTCCAATTTCGTCCTCTTGTAAAATAATTGCCAATATAATTGAAAACATATTCTATACTTAAGTTACTCAGAGTTATCACAGAGTTTAATTTGTCAAATCCCTATTTCCTCCTTTTGTCTATCTTTTTAAGTAGGAACTTATGAGCAATTGTAGAAATATTCAGAGACCATTAATAAAAATGGCGTAATGAAGTGGTCCTTCGAGCCGGAGACGGCAGACGCGCGCGCTGCAGAGCCCTCAGGACGCTCGCCAAGCGCTTAAATGATGCACTTAATGATGATTTACACCTGCCGGTTAAGAATTAACGGTGTTCTTTTATATTAATATGTTATAATTAAATATACAAAACATCAGGGCCGTAATCGGTTTGGTATTAGTAATATATTTTGTCCGACTGTAGACGAAGTTGGACTTATAATAATAATTCCTTTAATTATTATAATTATCCATATCCAACCACTCACACAGGGCGTAAATTTTCATCATCATTAGTCTTTGTACGTCCACAACTAAACAATGAACATCGAAACGACTGATCTCTTCATCATCTTCCTATCTAGTTAATGGTCAAACAACGCTTTATCTCGTCCTCATCAGGTCTTATTTTTTGAACCATCTGACATATCTCATCTTTTACTATCTATTAAAATTAAATAAATGGAATAAAATTTACGTTTCGTTATTACTGGTTATCCAATTTCATTAAATCGAATTTGAGCAGCAAATGGGAATGTACGAAATCATGATAACCTAATACCTAAATATCGTCGAAACTTATTTATCCCCGCTCGATTTACGGCACCCCTTTAAAGGTGTGAGGACACATCTGACCACAACACCAACACCCCCAAAATAACCCCCAAATAATCCGCGCAACCTTCTTTAATATGCCACGTCTCCCACCTGATTGTAGTTTCTAAATTAAATCTCAACGCGATGCATAATTCTGCTCGACGCTTTAAGGTAAACTAAATTGTATCGCGGTAATTAAACTAATTAGTATTACATGTACTGCTGCTAGTATTATATTCAGCAGTGGATGGATAAAGGCTGATGATGATGATACTGCTGTAAGGAATATGATAATAGGTTTGCCGGGAGAGCTGGAAGAGACGGATACCACCATCTCATCATGATATCTTATCACACAATCCATATATTATCATCATCAGCCTTTATCTGTCCACTATAGAACATAGGCCTCCCTCAATGAACGCCAAGACGACCGATCCCCTGCCACTCGCATCCAACGCGGTCCTGCCACTGCACGGAGATCGTCTTCCCACCTGGTTACTGGCCGAATCTATATATAATTCTTGCCAACTATCGAAATTTAATCACCGGTTTCAGCGCTAAAACGTTATAATTCCTAAGTAACTTTCGCGTTTATAATATACAGGGTACTTTTTATGGTATTAACATACTAGCAGCGCCCCTCAGTTTCACCCGCATACTTTCCATTCCCGCTAGATTGCAGGACACATTAAACTCACCTTGTTATTCGGATGTGTAAGTTATGTCATTGTAAAGTTCAATCAAAATTAATTCATTACTTTTTGCGTGTAAGCGTAAGAAACATACATAATATGTATGTGTGTTACTCATACACACAAAAACTAACACACATTCATACTAAACGCGTTTATAATATTAGTAGAATTATACTACCTGCACGATTAGGTTGTTAGAATAAATAATTTAAACTTTTAAAATATAAATCACTCACTTGGGACAACATAAGGATAACTCACATTACACCTTGGATCCCGCTTAGGGGGGCGGAAATACTTACCTCCTTTCTTCCCCCTAACAGGATAAACCTTACAGCTTACACATAAAGTAATTTAGTTTTGCAGCCAAGCTGTATTTATTTTATAACTCACCTGATGGCTTTGCAAAGAAGATAGTGAAGTATTTTTTTTTATTTTGTTATGTTGAATAAAGTTGCATATTTGTATCATGAATTATCTTAGCAAGAATATCAAGATTGTTTTATCCTGAATAAAACAACAAGTAAACAAGTTTCATCAAAACATCTTAATTAAATTGTGATATTAGAAAGTCGGCATAGATAGAATAAAGTTGTTATCAAACAAATCACAACATTAATTTATTCTTATAAAAAAGTATATACATACATATTAAGATAATATTTCGCGTTACTATAAAATAAATTAAGCCTATAATATTACATTCTCATAGCCAGATTATTTAAAAAATTTACCTAAAATTATCTTATGGAAAAAATACTAGCATTTTTCGTTCATGTAAAAGAGATAAGCTAAAATACATACAAGAAGATATGTGCTGACGTTCAATTCTTGTTGTGTTCCCCGGAAAAGGTTTATTGTCTTGGCTAGACGCTGTACACTTTACATTTAATATTAAAAGGCTTTCACAACAGAGGCTCAGGTGTGGAATGGTGAAAAGGTGAATATTTGTGTTAAATTTAGTTTGAAATGAACAGAAAATAGTGAAGAATGTCCTTGCAATGTAACAACGACCTCGTCGATCTTATGCGTTGATTAATGATGTGGAAAACCCTAAAAACCAAAACTAAAACAGTAAAGTAGTGAGAGAGGTCTTGATAAAAAGAAACATCTTATATTAAATGTAGTTTAGAATGAACAAAGCGATTTAGTCGAGAACTTCATCCATTTTAGTGTAACAGCAACCTCGTTTTTGTGCTTTAATTAATGATGTGATAAATATTAATAAACGCGAAACTGATTAAGAAAAAAGTTGTTTTAATAAAATGATGTGTCATTGGTAATAAATATTAAATATTCCAAATTTAAATTGGCTTACATCATTACCATGCGTGGATACTTCGCTGATCACGAGCTACCATGCTTTAAGGCCTTAAGGCCAACAACATAGGTCCTTTCGAAAAAAAAAAGTGCGTGCGTTTCAGGCAAGAATGCCTTTAAAATAAAATCCTAGAAAGCGTACTATATATATCCTATATATACTATATATATATCCCATAAATCAATCATTGTATATACTTGAATACTTTAATGCTACTAATATTATAAACGCGAAAGTTTGTAAGTATGGATGTGTGTTCTCTCTTTCACGTAAAAACTACTGAATGGATTTTAATGAAACCACAATAATATAGCTTATGCATCAGAATAACACATGGGCTATAATTTATCCCCATACCCGCGGGAAGTACGCGGGTGAAACCGCGGGGCGCTCCAAGTATTAAAATAAAAAAAAAGACGTGTGGCACTCGGGGACTGCCGCGGTAATGCTATTGCATAGCATTTTGTATCAACTTATGCAATTATAATTATTTATTTATTTTAATTATTAATGCAGTATTTCTTTTTCTTTGATATTAATTCAAGTTACACTTTTTGAGCGTGGTGACCGATAAGAAAACATTTTTTTTTCCTTTATTAAATAAATAAAAAAATATAAATATTTTAAACAATATTAACTAATATTGTTTAAAATATTTTTATTATTTTACAATACATGTGTTATATTTTATTGTTATTCGTGCGAGCTTCGTAGTGTCGTACAATACGTCTAGTTGCAAGCACACAAACACCGTGTCGAAGACTGCCGAAAAGAAACGACGTTAGACGATGCATGGCCTTCAAGCCACACCTCCGTGCCCGTCGGAGTGGGGAGCGTTAGGTTTTATTTTCGTTACGGAATTTCTGTACTCGGTCCCCGCGCTCAAGGCCCGCGATAGAAGCTATGCAATAGCTTAATAGAACAAATATTGTGGTAAACGAGTAACAGCATTTTAAAAAAATACAATGACCATGAGCTTTATATGAGTTTTAATTTACCTGAAAAATAATTACTTGGCTTCGGCCCGTAAATGTAGCTAAAAAACAGCCTCGAGTTGAGAATATATAAAATTAATTTTAAATAAAAATTTTAAAATAATATTGAAATACTTCGAAGTGAAGTAGAAGACGTATACTATTTAAAATCGGATATTTTTGGAGTCGGTGCCAGCTAAAGAGGATATTTTAATGATCAATCACATACACCAAGTATTGAGAATATGCCTGTGAAGGGCAGCCATGTTTGGCTGGTACCGACTCCAAAAATACCCGATTTTAAATAGTCGTCTTCTACTTCACTTCGAAGTATTTCAATATTTTTTAAAATTTTTAGTTGAACATTAATAATTAAGGTATGTTTTTGAAGTCGGTTTTTGGTTTTTTATTTAAAATTAATTTTATTTTGTACTTTTTAGTTTTAAGTTTATACATTAGTAATATATTTTCTTGCAAAATTTTTGGCGTTCCCGATCTGTGTTGGATGCTAGTGGTAAGGGACCTGTCGTCTTAGCGTTAATTGAGTGATAGGTTTACTCAATTAACGTGGCGATGTTCAGCCGTGGACGGTTGAAAGTTGATGATGATGACCTCACAATACTTTGATACTTTCCAAAGTATCCTATTCAGTGGTTTTGTTCATATTATTCATACTAGCTGTTGCCCGCGGCTTCGCTCGCGTTAAATTTGGAGTAGCGCAGTTCCCCTTTCCTGATTTAGAATGCTACATACAATTGTCAATTAGAAAAATTGTCATTACATAGTCTCTGGGCACCCAAATTTTGCATGAGCATGACTGGGACACCTAGTTTTAATTGAAGTTTTTGTGAGGGTACATCTGACAGCTCAAGCGAATTAAGAAGCTCTACGGGATATAATATGCTCTTTTCTGTACCATAACTGTGTCTATTGATAAATACTCTGTTGTACCTGTCCTGGTACTTTACTCTATATGTCAGGATTTACTTAGTTGATAATATAATTTTTAGGTGCTAAAATTGTTCTTTCACATATAGAAATACAGATAGGTGAATCTTCCTGGGCGAGATTAAAGAGTAGCGCGCCATTTCCAGGTTCTGTTAGCTGCAACACTTCGCAAATACTTGTTGTTCTGGTAGTAATTTGGGTATCAATTCAGCTACTTGCTGCTGCAAAGCTGTGTCATAGTTTGTTTCTCGTACAATCTCATCTGATAGTTCATTTTCGTTCGTTCTCCGAGGGCTAATCATTCCAAATTCATTCAAACGCTTATCCACTAAAGCCATTACTTTGTCTTAATTTTTTCCAGGGGCTTCGTTATGCTGATCATGATAAATGTGTCCATTGTATATTATGTCCGTGTGTGTCTAATGTAGCCTACGCAGAATGTCTTCCGCCATGTACTCTTTATATTTGTTCCATAATTCATTAGGATAAGATAGCCCGCAAGATGATAATATTATGAGCGTTGCATAAAGGTCTCTGATTTTGGCTGGCGATTGGCACTGGACAGCTTCCTTTATAGTTTCGTCTCAGTGATTATCATTCTCTAACAGACCCAGAGTTTCACATGCTTCTCTATATGTTCCGAATTCCTGGCCGTTGACAATTTTAAGATCACTATAGCCTACACGACCCTGAATTTGGTGTAGTAGCAAACGTAAACAAAAACATTCAAAATTAGTATCGTGGACGGTGTACACATGACCAAGGGCATCAGATGATTTCACTCCGGGCCAATTTTCAACAGACATTGAAAACGGCGTTCGCAGTCCTTTGTAGATGTGTTTCAGGTATAATAACGGGGGATTTTAGCACAGAAACACATTTTGGCAAAAGAATCGCCCTAACAAAGATGGAAAAAGGCTGCTAATGTTGTTTTGGGCGGTGTAGATACTTTTTCTTGGAAATTGTTCTCGGTAAAATATATGCGCTCTCCATTTTCTAAGTGTACAGCAAGATAGGTTACTGTTGGATGTCTTTCAGGCAAGAGGAAGCTAAGGAGCCGCCACGCTACCTTATTACTGCTGACGTAACGTCCTGCTTGAAAGGTTTGCACTTCATTCAGAAGAAGTGCTCCACCTTCATTCCTGAGATTAAATATAGCCTGTCAATTCCTTTGTTTATATATTTGTATATTTAATTGCGCGGACAGAGCTACAGGCTTCTACATTAATATGAGCATTGAAAATTTTATATAAAATAGGCAAATACGGGAGGATCCAATTGTTGTCTAAGGTTTCGTTCGCTCCAGATCGAGTCTTAATTGTAACAGTTCGGCCATCGTCTTCGGGCGCTGTGCGCCTGTACAACGGATAGCCATTGTCATTTTGCACAGTTTCTTTTATCAACTGATTAGAGAAAATCCCTGTGCATTTTCCAATGTTCATGTATTGCGAGGCTGAATTTCTAACACCACAGGGACCGTGTACCATGTTTTGGATAATAGTGTCATACAATTCTTTATCTTGCACAGGATCAGGAATCTCGGCGCTAATAATTAGCCCATCTATTTGGATGGGCCGCATCTTCTTTTTTAAGCTTTATTAGAACGTGCACATGTGGCAGTCCCCTTTTTTTGTTAAAAGTTAATTCTATGTAACAAAATATTATACTACTAGTGCCATCTGTTGTGTGCAATGTTAAATATGTTACTCTTTATTGGGAAATAAATTTGTTAGTCTGTGGTCTGAAGCAGTCTGGTAAAAACTTACAACGCGTTTTATTAGGTTATGGGCCCAGACTCAGATTTATAGACTTTCGGTGAATTCTTTTAAATTATTATCGCCAAAATGTCGGGGAATTACGCGGTGAACGTTCCAAAGTTAAAGGGGCGAGAAAATTATGATGATTGGGCGTTTGCAGTTGAAAACCTAATGATTTTGGAAGGCGTGGATGTGAACAGCGCAACGGAGTTAACGGACACGGAAAATAAGAAGGCGAGGGCGAAAATCATAATGACTATCGATCCATCGTTATTTGTTCACATCAAGACCGAAGCCACCGTACAAGATCTATGGAGCAAACTAAAATCATTGTTTGACGATTCAGGTTTTACTCGCAAGATTACTCTCTTAACCCTTTACGGAGCCTTGTTGCACTTCTGCAACATGCCATTCAAATGGAAAGAAAAATGAGGTAAATGCACATAGATCGAATACCCTCGGTGTTGTAGTTCGGCAACAAAGCATACTAACGATTTAGTACCAAATCAGTTGACTAGATGGCGGTAATTCATAGATGTTTCGTTCACAGTGCCATTACATATACAAACCGGTTCGCGCTCTTTGACTTCGTTTATGAAAATTGATTTTTAAGTGAAATACTGATTTTACGCTGTTGAAATTGTTGGGAGTAAAAGGTAAGAGGATGTTTTTTAATTATCAATAAAAAAAATTGTGACTTCTATTTTCTTTTCTATAATTTATAATGATTTTGTTTTGTTGCATAAATGCAACATTGCGCGTTAACCACATATTTTTTTAACGTTTTCTTTAGTTTGAATGTATTTTTTTTAGGATCATAATGAGTCGTAAGTTGTGTCATTTGACTACTCAGGAACTGGACAAGATACTCGCAGAATGGGAAGACAGTGAAGATGCCCTTGACTTTTCTGATCATGATGATGTGGCTGATTCGACTTGTAACTTCGAGCCGAACGAGCACGAAGGTTCTGATGAGGATTTAAAGGTATCACCTAACTTGGAAAATGAACTTCAATCAACCACCGTACTAGTAACTACATTCACTAATACTCAGATCATTAGTACTGCAATAGATCCAAGTCTAGTCCCCGCATCTCCTAGTACTTGTTCTGCAGCAGCTCCAAGGACAACTAATCGTGTGCCTAAAACAAATATCACATGGAGAACGAAAAGTCTGAACCTAAATGATGAGCAACTCCGCTTTCATGGATCTGACCAATTACCTCAAGAGATACTTTGCTTTACTGAGGACATTATCAATCTCATTAGAGACCAGACTAAATTTTTAAAAAAGAACCACGTGGTACGTCAGTAGAACAGGTCGGTAACTGCAACGGAGTTGACGTAGCTCTGGTCGCTTGGAGAGACAACAAAATCGTTACACTAGCATCCAATTTTGCAGGAAAGCACCCAACCTCTATCGTAAGAAGGTGGGAAAACAATACGTTTCTATTGAACATCCTTTCGTTGTAGCAGAATATAATCGACATAAGGGTGGCGTTGACCTTTTAGATTGTGTTATGGGTATACTACAAAATAAAACGATCGTATCTACGAATGTTTTACCATTTATTGGATATGCTTATATGTAATTCGTGGCTTTTATATCGAAGAATACATACCGAAAAAGGGAGTACTACTAAAATCTTATACTCTGCTGAATTTAGAGTAAATATAGCGGAGACTCTATGCAAATATAACACAATAAATCGCACAAAACATTAAAGTGATGTTGAATGTCTCATTCAAGAAAAAATAAAGAAAGGTCCAGCTCAACACGTTCCACCGAAAGATGTGAGGTTACACCCATACGGGCATCGGCCAGTTTGGGTGGATAAGAGAATGAGATGCAAATTTCCAGACTGCAAGGGGTATATGCAGACAATCTGTGAAAAATGTGGGATTAGTTTGTGCTATAATAAGCAAAATAATTATTTTAAAAATTTTCATATTTCCCAAGTTTACCTTTGATGTAATGGCACTATTGAAGCAATGTTGCATTTCTACAACGGATAGTTTTTTTGGGAATAATAAATATTTAATTTTTAAATATATTTTTTTTATTATTTTTCCCCTTAATAATATCCTATTTCCTATCTATTTTCTATAAAATTAACAAATTTAACGACCTCGCGCCGTAAAGGGTTAAGAAACCTAATATCAATACGTTTGGAGAGTTGTGATTGTATGACCAGTTATGTTAACCAGCTTGTCGAAACGGCTCAACGGTTGAAAGGCACCGGGTTCGAAATAAACGACGAATGGATTGGCTCGCTGTTGTTGGCAGGACTCCCTGAAAAATTTAGTCCTATGATAATGGCAATTGAGCATTCAGGACTAAAGATAAGTGCTGATGTAATAAAGACAAAATTGTTAGATATGAGTTCGGATTTTGAGGTTAAGTCGGAAGGCGCGTTAATTGCACATGCGCAGAAACGCCACATAAAGGCGCGAATGCAAAATAGTAATGGAGGTAGCAAAAACGAAACACATACGTCATCTGTCATTGGAAACATTAATACAACTCAGAAAAAACAAATTCGCTGCTACCATTGCAAAAAGATAGGTCATTTTAAAAGCCAGTGTCACCTACTAAATAAAGATAAACAGAAACAAACCTCAAAATATGTGTTGAGTGCAGTTTTTCTTGCGCGAGAGTTTAATCAAAATGACTGGTACGTCGACTCTGGCGCTAGTGCTCATATGGTGTCAAACAAAAACATGTTAACAAACTTGTCTTATGAACCGAAAGTGAAAGAAATAATCGTGGCTGATCGCACGAAAGTTCCAGTGTTGTGCTCTGGAGATATTCAACTTACTACACGTGTGAAGACTGAGGCACGTGAAGTAGAAATAAAAAATGTTTTGTGCATACCTAAGCTTACCACAAATTTGCTTTCAGTAAGCAGAATGATTGCTAATGGTAACAGAGTATCCTTCAATAAAAATGGATGTTACATTTACAATGCTCAGAATGTTTGCATTGGAGAAGCAAGCTTAGAAAATGATGTGTACAGATTAAACATTGAAAAATCAGAGCAGATTTTAGCGGCAACAGTACAGACCTCATGCAATACTTGGCATAGACGACTAGGTCATATTAATATGAATGACCTAGAGAAAATGAAAAAAGGTGCAGTTAAAGGTGTAACTTACCAGGAAAAGCAGGAAGTAAGCAAATCAAGTTGTATAGTTTGCTGCGAAGGCAAGCAGACTAGGCTGCCTTTCTCTGCCAGTACAAGTAAGAGCAGCAGAGTCCTAGAAGTGGTTCACACAGACTTATGTGGCCCAATGGAGAAAAAATCACTTGGTTTAGCTAGATACTATCTGTTATTTGTAGATGACTACAGCCGGATGTGTTTTGTATATTTCCTAAAGGAAAAGAATGAAGTCTTTAAATATTTTAGAGAATTTAAAGAACAGGTTGAAAATCAACAGTCACAGAAAATAAAGATATTGAGATCTGATAATGGTGGAGAATTTTGTTCTATGGAAATGGAAAATTATTTGAAAAAGCATGGTATAATTCACCAAAAGACTGTCGCCTACACGCCTGAACAGAATGGCTTAAGTGAAAGGTACAATAGGTCAATTGTTGAGAAAGCACGCTGTCTTTTGTATGATGCTTCATTTGACAAAGAGTTATGGGCAGAAGCTGTAAATACAGCTGTATATCTGAAAAATAGATCACCAGCAGCTGTTTTAGGCAATAATACTACCCCATATGAAATGTGGACCGGCAGAAAACCCGATCTTAGCTATATTAGAGTATATGGAAGCCCAGCGATGGTTCATATTCCCAAAGTGAAACGCAACAAGTGGGACAAAAAGTCTATAATGTTACAGCTAGTTGGGTATTCTGAAAACACCAAAGGCTACAGATTATATGACAAGAACTCACATAAAATAATTGTGGCACGAGATGTTATGGTCATGGAAAATCTTAAAAACGACACAACAGAAATAATAGTTGAAGAGAGGGAGCCAGAAAATAATACAATAGGAGAAGAGGAAAATCAGAGTATAAGCATAGATGATCCAACTTATGTTGCAAGTGATTCATCAAGTGATCAGGATGATGACTACAGTGAGTGCTTAACAGCTGATGACCAGATCGTCACTACTCAGAGAGACATTCCAATCCAACAAGGGAAGCGTATCCGTCGTGCACCAAAGTGGTATGGTTTTTCAAACATGTGTGTTGAAGAATTAACAAGTGAACCAATATCCCTAGAGGATGCTCTCTCAGGTCCTGAAAAAGACCAATGGTGTAGTGCTATTGAAGAAGAACTTAAATCTTTTAGAGACAATGACACATGGGAATTAGTGGACAGACCAAGTGCTGGTACAGTAGTGAAAAACAAGTGGGTCTTTAAGAAAAAGTGTGACAGTAGTGGTTGTGTACGTTACAGAGCTAGACTTGTTGCTAAGGGTTTTACCCAAGTAAAGGGTATGGACTATAATGAGACATTTTCACCTGTTTTGCGATATTCTACCTTAAGACTCCTCTTTGCCTTAAGTGTTCAACTAGACCTAAAAATGAACCATTTAGATGTACCAACAGCTTTTCTAAACGGTAATATTGATGAATGTGTATTTATGGAAATACCAGAGAATTCATATTTCAAAAATTGTTGTAATAAAGTTTTGAGGTTAAAAAAGGCCATATATGGATTAAAACAATCTGCAAGGGCTTGGTATATAAAAGTAGAATCCAGTTTGTTAAAGTTAGATTTCAAGAAATCCAAATATGAACCCTGTCTGTTCATGAAATGTTATGATAATTTAAAAATTTATGTTGCAATATTTGTTGATGACTTTTTTGTTTTTTATAATTGTGAAAATACTTACAAAAATTTGAGAGAGGTTTTAGAGTCAGAATTCAAAATTAAAGATATGGGACAGATAAAAAATTGTCTTGGCATGAATGTAAATGTTAAAAGGAATTGTGTAACTTTGGACCAAGAACAATATATAGATAATATTTTAAAAAAATTCAATATGATCAATTGTAAAACTTCTGATACTCCAATGGAAGTAAACTTAAAACTTGAAAAGGCTGTTAATGACAATTGTTGTGAAACATATCCTTATCAACAATTGGTTGGATCCCTGATGTATCTTTCAGTTCTCACAAGGCCAGATATTTCATATACTGTTAGTTATTTGAGTCAATTTAACACCTGCTTTAATGAAACACATTGGAGACATTTGAAAAGGTTGTTAAGATATTTACAAAAAACTAAACATTTTGGTTTAATTTTCAAGAAAAATGATAATGATTTACATGGTTTTGTTGATGCCGATTGGGCATCTTGTACTCTTGACAGACGGTCTTATACAGGGTATTGTTTTAAATTGTCAGGTTGTGTAATAAGTTATGAGTCTCGAAAGCAAAGAACAGTAGCCCTGTCTAGTACTGAGGCCGAGTATATGGCACTCTCAGAGGCATGTAAGGAGGCAATATATTTAAAAAATTTAATGTCAGAACTTTGTGTGTATAATAAGAATAAACCATTAAGCTTGTATAGTGATAATCAAAGTTCTTTGAAACTTGCTGCTAATCCATTGTTTCACAAACGCACAAAGCATATAGATGTTCGTCATCATTTTACTAGAGATTGTGTAATAAATAATCAAATTCAAATTAAATATTTACAATCTTTGTCAATGCCAGCAGATATTTTAACTAAAGGGCTTGGTTCTGAGAAACATTATAAATTTATGGATATGATGGGAATGGGAGAAGTAGATTAAAGTAACAAATTAGAATTGTTTGTGTTGAAATATTTATTTAATTTTGTAAACCATAAACTGTGTAATTATTGAAATATTTTGTTAAGAGAGGGTGTTAAAAGTTAATTCTATGTAACAAAATATTATACTACTAGTGCCATCTGTTGTGTGCAATGTTAAATATGTTACTCTTTATTGGGAAATAAATTTGTTAGTCTGTGGTCTGAAGCAGTCTGGTAAAAACTTACAACGCGTTTTATTATTTTTTCCATTCAGTAACATATAATTAAATAATTAAATACAAATAACTATACATGAAACATTGTATTTCGCCGAATATATTAAGAACATTAACGAAAGCAAAATTCTATGAACAAATCGAAATTGTTACAGCTGAAAAATGCCCTCACATGTCTGCCTGTTCGGGTAGCAATACGACATTTTCCCCACTACGTCCAGCGCAGAACTTTTTTTTTGAACTACCCTCTAAACTTTCATCTCGTAATGCCCATATAGGCGAAAACCTTAAAAACGGTGGAACAATTAATTAATCATGGTTATTTAATTCTTATTAAGTGCCTAAATACAAAGTTTTAAGGCGTCATTTACATATATTATTTTTATTTATGCATAATGACGAACTTCCATGCAAACTTTCATCCCCTATTTAAACCCCTCTTAGCTTTTTTCGCGATAAAAAATAGCCTATGTCATTTCCCAAGCTCTAATTTATCTCTGTACCAAATTTCATCAAAATCGGTTAAGTGGTTTAGGCGTGAAAGCGTAACAGCCAGACAGACAGACAGAGTTACTTTCGCATTTATAATATTAGTAAGGATTACTATTCCTTTCCAACGTTTTAAAGTTTTAACAAAATATAATAACCAATTCGTTAAACTTAACAAATAGGATCAGATACATGCAACGCCATCTGTTGACGACCTAGATACCTACTTATAAGTCGGTAAGTCGTCAATAAGTCGGTACTATAACGACGGCTTTCAATGTCTTATCTTAAAATTTTCTTATGTATCTTAAAATTTTGACAGATTTTCTAAGAAAATTTGTCAACATTTCAAGATAGATAAGAAAATTTTATGATAGATAGGATATTGAAAGCCGCCGTAAATTGTCAATAGATGGCGTTGATCTGATCCTATTTGTTAAGTATCTTATTTAGCTACATTTCAAATACATATATCTTTTGATAGAGTGAAGCGATTGCGATGAAACAAAAACTAAATGTTACTCTAAGTTACGCTAAATTTTTATGGATAAAATTTATTTACACTGGCTTTGTAGTTTTCACGTGATGCGTGCACAACTAAACAGACAAACAGACATACAGACAAACAGACAAAAATTCCAAAAATGCTGGAAATGGATTCTGTTAGTAATCCTTTAACACCCAGGCTATTCTTTTTTTAAATATTTTCAATGTACAGAAACGGCTCCTCTACAAATTTATTATATGTATAGATTACATCGACAAGTAATAAAATGAGAAAATCGTCTGGGTATACAAAACCAACCAATAAGCATTATTGAATATAACTTAAAAACCGCTAATCAGATGTCGATCAAATTAATATGGGACCAATTCGGAAACATAAGCTTACTAACAAAACAAGAATCACCAAAATCCATTCCCAAACAGCGGAGTAATCGAGTAACAAACATACAAAAATAAACATACAGACGAATTGATAACCTCCTTCTTTTTTTGAAGTCGGTTAAAAACAGTTATGAACAGCATAATAATATGTAATAATACATAAAAGAGAGAATATAATGGCATATTATCTATTTACGATAAATCGAGACGATGCATTATTATCTTCCTGCACTATATGTACGAATATCAATCAAACTAAAGCCCATTTTAGGTAAAGCCGTAGAAAATTGCTAGTTGCCACATAAATGGTCAGCCAAAATGGCGCGTAGATGACGCGTGTGCGATGTGATAAGCCCCACTCGAGTGGAGCGCCCTCTAGCGCTCGTAAATCATACCGGAGACCGCTTACTGCCCAACTGAGTCCATGTGCCAGAGTAAATAACATGATCATAGCCTGTTAATCATATTAGGCTAGTTACCTGTGTTTCTGAATATATTCTGTATCGTTAAATAATTAAAATAGATACCATCGAAAATCCGTATGCATAAATAAGTCAACACTTTCTCATTTTTTTTAGACAATAAGATATTTCAAGGCATAAATGTATCACCTGCCGCTATCCAGCTAATTCATTTCTATTATGTGATTTTTAGTACGCTGTCAAAAAACTTTATGCGACCACCATTTTGTTTTGTCTATTTGTCTTCAGGGAAAACAATATGGCAGAATGGCGGCTTTCAATGCAATTTAGAATGTTCGCTGGAAACGAGTACAATGCTTAATAATTTACATTATATTTTACGGGGGGTTACCTTCCGATGGTCTTCTAATCGACTTACAATGATCGGCTTAAAGGTACACAAGGGAAAATAGAAAAGAAAACTTCACTACGATGCTCAACACGGATATTTTATTACATTCATCGTCACCATCATCATCATCAGCCTTTATCCGTTCACTGCTCAACCTAGGCCTCCCTCAATGAACGCCAAGACGACCGATCCCTTGCTACTCGCATCTAACGCGGACCTGCCACTGCACGGAGGTCGTCTTCCCATCTGGTTAATGGCCGAACAACACTTACATTTTTTTAAACAATTATGTTTTTAATATAACGAATCGAACCCTTTATTTCTTAAACGATTCTTTTAAATATATCTAACATTAATTACTTTAAGTAAGAAATACATAGTCTTATTTATATGTATTTTGATAAGGGTTTTATATACGTATTGATATTATGGGTTCGAATACTTCCTTATATACTAAAACGTTTCCTATCCTGGGAAGGAAGATAGTAAATCTCCAGTAAATTACGCCACCTGTCCCGGCTTTCTTTTCGAAATAGAGCAAAGCTGTTTTATTGCAGTAATAAGCAGGAACAGTACTCCCACAGGTAATCATGCCAAAAGTATACAATTTGTGTCGGCCTAAACGGAGTAATAGAAGAATATGTAAATAATAAATTGAGTATTTTTTTAAAGATTATATATTTCTATTATGTACCATATTGGACGCGAGTGGCAATGAATCGGTCGTCTTGACGTTGATTGAGGGAGGCCTTTTTTCAGCAGTGTTCTTACGCTGCTGAATAAAGGCTAATCATGATGATGATGATGTACCATGATACATATAGGTGTATGTTTGATATTTCTTTCAGAATGATGAATCGTTTAGGGAGTTTTCCTTCAGTTTTATTGTTTTGTTCCTTCAGTTTTCTGTTGTATTTTTGCGTCTGTATATAAAACTAAGAACATACTACCACATTAAAGTGGCGAACTAATCAAATTATTATTACGTAAATATCTATAATTTAAAACGGAATAATTGAACTAAAAAGACTAAATAGTCAGACTAAACAGATAAAACTGAAGTTGTGTTGCCTGTGGTTATAACTTACAATGTAACATATATACATTGGAAAAAAACATGTATTACTTATGTAATATTATAAAATAACGAGGTGATGATGATGATAGATAAATTTAACTTTACCTTATAGTAATTTAATATTAAAAACAAATAGCAGTATAGAACAAAGAAAACAGTAATTTTATTCTAAGAGACATAACATTACGCCGAGCAAGTTATAAAAATAAAATTTCGTATAAAAATAACACTTTCCTTCGTTCCCGAATAAAGTGCTGCATTTATTATTTACGTTCGGGATTACGGGATAAAATAGTTGTATCCCTTATCTCCAAAGGATATTGTAAGGAGCATTTTTAAAGTCCAAATATATCTTCTTCCGGACATCGTTTAAAATTTATCTACTGTCCCGTGCCAGAGACAAAAGACTTTAGAATTCTCTGGAAATTCTATTAAAAATGCTAAAATGTCTTTAGAAACGAATAGTCAAATAATTTATCTTTAAAATAAATTTTAAATATGAATTATATGAATAATGTGTTCTTTTATAGGACATTTAATCAGTTGATCTGAGTTGATGTATCTCAGATTTGAAACATGTTTGAATTGTAGCTTCTTTTAATGTTTATGAGTTTGATGTTAAAATTTATAATCAAATAACATTTATCAAGTTCTCTTTGCATTGTACTTATCTATTTATTAACAATTATTCAAATAATTGTCCATCTGATCAGTGGCTTTGAATCCGAGAATTCTACTTGTTCTTAACTATACTGTCACTGGCCAGAATATTGTTTATTATATTATATTCATGAATATATTATAATCAAAATATTTTATAATTTTTTCCTATATTTTAGATATTTATGATTTTATGATATATGTTTTTATTAACTGCCATATTAAAAAATACAATCGGATATTTATGTATGTATGTAAATAGTTGAAAATCGCATTATTGTAAATTTAATAGCTGGTGAGAATTTAATTTTGAGCCAAATTATGTTGGGAGTTTGCCAATATCGCTTTTTGTGGCCGACGGCTCGGGACAGATTGAAAAAAAAACAGCTTAATCTCTTGAGGATATTGTTTTTATAAAGAAAACGTGATCTCTAGAAACCGTGATCAGCCAAACATCTCTCAGGTCTTATACAACCACGTCCAGTTGACTTTAGTGCCAAGTTTAGCGCGAGTACATCTGCCTCCATTTTTAATTAAAAACCTTCATAAAAAACGACAAAACAGATTATAAAATTACATTGATAAAAAATATGACTTTTTTTAAACAAGGTTTTGGCCCATTTTAGGGGGTATCAGATGGCAGTAAGCTGTTTATCGACAAAATTAGGGCCGACCCGATGTTGACGAGTGTCGACGGGGCTGGCAAAACAAAGCAAATTGCTCCCATTACCGTGCATTAGGGGACTGGTTTATGGCAAGCGTTTCGAATGCCGATTTATGTATGCAAATATTGGTTAAGTTACGTATACGTTTTAGTACTGGCCGTTAATGGCTACTGTGTCCTAAATTAAAAAAAATAAACTCTTCTTCTTTTTTTTTATGTGCATTGTTGCCATTCGTAAAATAAAGTAGGGATTTTCTGTGATATTATACGTTTTGATGTCACATGTAAAATAAAGTTTTACAATCAGTGAGTAAAAAGTATCATTATCTTAAGCTAGGGTTGCCATCCGTCCGGATTTCTCCGGATTTGTCCTAGTTCAGAGGGCATCCGGGGAGCGTCCGGGGAAGGTTTCATTTGTAGACCGAGTTTAAAAAAATGACGAGCCATGAGCCACGCGCCGCTATAGAAACACATTTGCCTGTTGTGTCGTGTCGCGTCATAGCCCCCACCTGTAACCTAACCATATTAAATGTATGAAACCGATATGCTTCTGGCGCGTCACGACACGCCACGACACGTAAATGTGTTTCTGCCTTTAATCGTTGTCATATTTATAATTTTCATAATATTCAGCAATTTAAAATTATATATGCCTAGTCGAGAGTCCAATTTTATATCGGAATTTTGTGCTAAAAATCTTCTATTCAAATTAAACCTTAAGTTTATGATATGATCATTTGAGAACAACAGGGTGCAAATTCGTTTAGCTGTTGGAGCAGACAGCCTGAAAGTGACATGGATATAATGCGAAGTGAAATAAGCGGAAACATCCTCCTTAATAGAAACAGACGGGCAAAGCCTGGGGCGAGCAGTAGCGTGTACTTTTTTTTTTATATTTATTTATCCCATACAAGGCAAAGAACTATAGTCCATACTGCCATGTCTGACGAAAACTACACATATTTTGTGTGAAGAAAAAGTGGGAAACGCCAACGGGGCCCCCGTCCCTTACGTCACCAGTAGCGTGTACTAGTAATGGACGTACAGTGGGTTATACGTCAATACGGGATTAAATTTTTGTTTAAATTGTTTAATAAAGATAATTGAACTCAAATTTTCGTCCGGCGCAATATTGCATGTGCTTATGTGTTGCAGTGGACCACGGAGTATTGATATAAGGAGTCCGAACATTGTATAAATGATCACAACTTAGGGGACAGAAATTTTGCCGGTAGAGCACGCCTTCTTTAATAAGTAGTCGTTTAAATCTTTACGCGGGAAATATTGTGGCGCTAATTGGTCTGCTCGCGGGAAGTACAATATTTCCCGCGTATGATATAATATAAAACATTTTCCTCAACGAAGCTTCGACCAAAACCTTAAAACTTTGTAACTCTCGAAGTTAGGGAGAAGACACGATATTTCCATAAGCGTTGCACGTGAACTCTAAATACAAAAGTTTCACATTCATTATTGAAGCTTGGTCCTTTCCGTTCCTAACTTTGGAAAGCTATTTTCAAGTTAAGATAAGGAGCTGAATATTTAAAAAAAACTTTGAAAATTAGTTTAAAACTTATTACTACTTAAAAGGCTGGTTGCTGTTTGGTAAGTCTAGGATATTTTCACTTTACGTCTAAGTTGATTATCAATAAAGAGAGTAACTTTGATTTAAAAAAATATAGCATAATATGTGTTGTTAAAGGGCTCCCAATAATATTCTTACAAAAGAATGCACTTAAAAATTGAAAAAAATTATTAATCGGGCTGGAAACTTAAACCGGGGTCTTCTGGATTCGGAACTGCGGTTTTCCACTGCCTGAAAACGTGGATAAAAGGAGGTTTGGATCGATAACACGTGCTAAATTTCATTAAAATCGACGGAGCCGTTGGCGAGATTAATATAAACACAAGGATTGCTCGTTTAGAGGTATAAAATATAAAATTTGTTAGCCGAATGTTAATGCGCAGTTTACTAAAATTACGTGAATTTAATAATCTGTGATTCCATCAGGCTTTACGACAAATTAACACAACCTACTTCACCAGAGTTAAACCTTTTTCATCATAACCTAATTTTAATGATTAAATAAATCGTAAATCCCTTTTTTAATTATAAACATCACGCAAAATATAAACACCATAGAAATCTATATTTAATTTGAGACTAGTTCAAATATTACTCGCAAACTAGCCTCTTAGATAATAATAATGCTTCTTGAACAAAATATTTGTCAGCCATGTTAGTTTTTTATGAGTGTTTAGCATTGAATTGGCCCAAACAAGCACCGATGCTACATACAAATTGTAATGATTAGCTAAAAAGCTAAGTTTAGCAATATTTGGGTTGGTTTGAAACAAGTTTTATAGAATTCTATGGCAGTTCTTTTAAGATTATTT
Organism: Lycaena phlaeas; assembly: GCA_905333005.2. Classification (NCBI taxonomy): domain Eukaryota; kingdom Metazoa; phylum Arthropoda; class Insecta; order Lepidoptera; family Lycaenidae; genus Lycaena; species Lycaena phlaeas. The sequence goes on from HG995175.1 coordinate 13,776,441, forward strand.
ACTTCTAAGATTATTTTTTCCCTAACCTTTCTAAAATATTACAGCAATAAGCGCGGGAGGACTTTAATATAGACATTACTAGCTATTTCCCGCGGCTTCGCCCGCGTTAGGAGAAAAAAAATCTTTTTTTAAATACATCCTATGTTAGTAGTCTAGTACCTCCGGGAATATGTATATAAAGATTCAAATATCGGTTGAATAGCTTTCGCGTGAAAGCATTACAAACATCTTACTTTGACATTTATAATATAAATAAGTAATGATAAATATTCCTTTTTTTAAGAAACGATGAAAATTTATTACTTATTTATCACTGGAAAATGAGAAATATGTCGACAGCTCTTCATTTCTTTCCCGTTTAGCCTCAAGACGGATTTGAACAAAGGACGCCAATGCTTTGTTGACAGAGATCCCGGGGACTAGAGATATTACAGGCCTGGGGTGATTGCCTCCTGTGAGATACAATCGATCGCCTCGACTGCCGAGAAATTAATGAGACTTACAAAATGATTTATTAAAAACGACGATCAAATGAAAATTAATGATTATAATTAATGTAACGTATTTTAATATATTTAATTAACGATCTTCATGGAATTAAATTCAAATGAAAATTGAAATATATTTTACGTACATTTTTTAATTTACTTTGAATATATTGTCACGATTATTTTTTAAGGCGCGAGAAAAACCATTAAAAGTTTAATTATAATCAGCAAAATAAAAACTGTTTACGCGAATTTCGTTTCCATTAAATAAACTTTTAAATTGTTATGTTTATCATCAATTTTGAAATTTCGATGTTAATGAACTTACCAAACTTCAGAGAGTCTTAACGACATAAACAAAGTGCCTTTTCATTTTATTAACAATTATATTTAATGTAACGCAATATTTCGCTGAAGCCAAAGCTTTATACCGTCTCCATAATATCGCCAGCTGATATGTCATTACGGGCGAAATCGTCTGAAAGGCGAAGTTCTTGTATTATATGGAGCGAGAGACTCCGCAGTAAGTTTTATGAATAACAAAATGTAGATTCAAGTAAATTGCTATAAATAAACTTTGAACTATGTTGCATCTATTTTGCACTCAAAAGCATTTGTCATTTGTTACTTATGAATTTCGAAACTGCAATTGTATTGGATTGTAGACGAAAAAAATATACTTAGTATTATTAATGCTTATGTTTGAAATTCGTTATGATACTATATTTCATTTCCTAAAATAAAAATAGTTGGTATTAAAACTATGTACTGTTATTATTTTACTACAGTTTCAGAAAGAACGTATTAGAAGAGAATATATTTTTTTTATCTTAATGCCTAATATTATATCAAGCTTAATGAATACACTTTCCCATTTTTTGTTATTGAGTGGATTGGATAAAGCCTGGGAAAAGCTTTTGTGAACGACATTCAATCTTGTATTGAAAAGATTCTTGATATTATCTTGCGAGTTTATTTCGCAAGGAGCTCGTGATATATAGGATTTTAAACAATTGTTTAAAACTGTTTACATATCTTTTAACGGTACTAACTCACACATTCATATGCTGTCTATACATAAATGAGATGGTGCCTTGTCTCTTTTTTCTTTCTATCTATCTACGTGGATACGTAAACTCAATCGTATATTTTGCACCTATTATTGGTATATATAATTTATGATATTAATGGTAAATTTCGCTGCTGTTAATTACACTGCCTGCCATGGCTGTACTTTCAAAAATACAGCGTAGCTGTTTTACAAAAGAAATTAGCAATAATGTTTTTCTACGATAAACTAAACTAAATTCATACTATATTAACTATAAAAAATATAAAGTTATCCTGAAAATCGTAAAATTATGCAATAATAAAAACAAAAAGTCTTTTAGTATAAATGAGAACAATATACAGCCAGTAATAACAAGCTACAGTAGAGTGTGTTGAGACATTGAGAGCCATTTATTCGCGGGGAATAAGAGGAGAGGAAAAATTTACACAAATAGTTTTAGCCCGATGTTCACATAAGAGAGGAGAGTGTGAGAGGCTAACACATTAATTTCCCTCTGCCAGAACCCTTGCCGCACTTATTTTTTGCCATAGAATTAATACACAACAAGGAGGCTGTAATGAAACAACTTTAGTGTAGGCAATTTATTAACAGTACCTGGTTGACCGAGCATTTGCTCGGTACCCTTAGTGATAAAATACGATCAAATTTTTCTTCCAAAAAAAATATTTTAAAAAAAGGAAAAATAATTTCGGACCGGGGATTCGAACCATGCTCGTTCGGATTTAGCTGTCTAATTTCACCACTAAGCTACCATGAGATAGTATTTGACAGCGAAATTTACTTTCGTATTCTAATCATATTATATCGATGCCTCAAAACACGGATAAAAAAAAGTTTTCTAAAAATGTATCCTAGCTAGATTGATTTATCGTCGTTTTTAACGTATGTATACAAAATTTCTTGAAAATCGTTGGAGCCGTTTCCGAGATCCCGATTCTATATATATATATATATACAAGAATTGCTCGTTTAAAGGTATAAGATATTTATGTTATTTTTATTTTTATTATTATATTTATTTTTAATGTACACTGCGATAAAATTCGTAAATGCAATTTTATTCATGTATTCACAGCAATGGGTGGACTGTCCTTCCATGACCATGGTTGCTGTAAAGTATCCGAAACGTCGGAAATGTAAAAAACTCAATAAACCGCAATAAAGTAAAAAAAAACTTGTTCAATTTTAATTTCATTTATATACATAATATCATTATAGAGACTGAATTTGGTGTTTACATTAAATATAGTAATAAAAGCACATAGAGGTTTATACTCCAAAATAACAATACCACATTAACAAAAGAGCTGATCAATTCAAAGTTCAAACGATTTTCATAGAATATGTGTAAGAACCACCGCTAGAAACATATTCAAATCAGTTGACCCCTTTAAGATCTACTATGTGTTTGACAGACATACACATTGCGGTAATAATACACTTTTTACTGTCGGGGATTGCAACTGAAATCTCTAAGTTGCACGAAACAATTAGTGCTTGCAAATAAAATCAGAATTAAAATAAAGAAAAATGCGCAACTAAATTGTAATCACTTTGCGGAGAAAACTTTTCCAAGGAGCTCTAAAGAATTGGAAAAGAAATTCTTTCCTCATTTCTTCAATTATTTTTTTATTAATTTTACTTGGAATGCGTTTATAGTCAGATTATTTTTACATTTTCTTTTTGCTTTGCTTGTTAAAAGAGTCACGATTTAATTAGTCGGATTTTAATAACGAGAGAGATAATTTATTTGATATTGGTTTATTACATTTTCCATTTGAAATGAAATTCCACGCCAGAATCATTGAAAGGCCATAAGACAACACGCAACGGTCACGGTCAACACGGTCATTTGACTCTGCCTAAATATATCCTTAAAGGATACTTCCTACTAATATTATAAACGCGAAAGTTTGTAAATATGGATGTTTGATACTCTTTCACGTAAAAACTACCGAATGCATTTTAATGAAACTTTACAATAATAATATAGGCTATACACACATAGCACATAGGCTATAATTTATCCCCGTAGTCATAGTGGGAAATACGCGAGTGGCGGGTGAAACCGCGCTTTTTTGTTTGTAAAACCGTCTAAAAACGTATGTAATTCTCCAAACTCAACTATTTATTTATATCAATAAAGTTCGCTTTCGAAGTAAAGTGAGCGCTATCACTCCGGTGAAGCGTGATATAGAAATGATTTCTTACAGAATCGCCCTACTGCTGGGTGAGTTTTCACTGACGCATCAGTGGAAACTCACCCTAACGCTACGTCACGCGCTAGATCTTTGGACGTAAGGATATTTATTGCCCTTCGTGATTTGAATACTTTGTACTGTTCAGAGTAGGAAAAAGGTCGGATTAGCTAGATGAGGAAAAATGGTCTCTTTTAAAGCTTTTGCTTGTAGTAAACCTTTGCTGTATAAAACCTATTTTATACTGTTCTTGCTTTGTTGGGTTTTATTGTAGTCGTTTGATGAATTCAAGAGATAATTAAACACCGTCTTTAGCACTTTTAAGAACTCAAACAAGAAACATACTATTTTTGTATTAGTTGAGATTATTGATTAAATAATAAGTACATGACGTGTTATTTTATTATAGTAATTGAACAAACTATCCGATGGCATTAAATTAATAACATGAAATGAATTTCCACCAATTCTTTTCTTTTGTAATTGGATGTTAATATAATTCAATAGTCTAATTCGATTTGAATATAGAAAACAACTTTTCAAACAATTATAAATACAGTGCTATGTTTTAACGAATACGTTACAATTTATCTTGCTGACCAAATGACCCGTTTATACAGCTACAACTGGAAAGCGGGTCAAGCTTTGTGGCCACGATCTCATACATGACACATTTCACAAGAAGCCATCTCGGAATGGACCTCGAAATATATGAGGATATAAAATAAAGTGAATGAGGTCAGGGGGATGCGACAATGGAATGAAAAATTGCTCATTCCGAAACAGCTTTAACACTTAAACGGATTATTCGATATTTAAAATATTCGACGTCACGGCATTATAAAAATAGGCATAATATGTAATATTTTTTGCTTAAATTTCAATAAGTCCGCTTGACAATTAATCAGTGATTCCTGTACCATCCCATTCCAATATATTTGCTGCGTGAAAAAACAAAGTAATGGCGACCTTTATGGCTCAATTGTTAGTGATTTTGGCATACAAGCTGAAAGGTAGCAGGTTCGAATCCTGCTAGACAACAAAAATGTTTTCTTTGTTCCTGGGTCATGGATGTGTATTAAATATGTGTATTATATATATAATATTTTTTATATATATATGTATATTGTATAGTATGAAAGTATTAAATATATTTCCGTTGTCTTAAAAATCGTAAGACAACTCTTTGAGAAGTTACCACGGGACCAGATTGACGTGGTGTAAAAGCGTCCAACATTATTATTATAACTGGATAAACGCATTCGCACTATCATCCCGAACAGCAAATTTTGTTTTGTAGAAGAAATAATCTGCACGCCACCACAGAGTGCTATAGACCGAACAAAGAAACCATAAATCAACTGAAAAGGAAATAGAATATTATTCTAGAACCTTCAAAGCATAAATATGACCTCTATAAAAGATTGTACCAAATTCTATGAACCGTATTTACACACTATACCAGCTAAGTACTAAATTGCTATCAGAATATCTAGGGTATTTACATGCATATAATTTAGGCTAATCTATTTTTCACACGCACCATAAAACACCGATAAGACCGCTTATAATATGAATTGGTATAAATGTAAGCCACATGATATCGTACCTATATTATATAAAAAAATATTTTTCACTTTGTAGCTTATTGTGTCCATGGAAGAGGAAAATAACATGGTTAGGGTTTTCTTTTGTACTCTACATTGTCTTAGTATGAAAGTTACTAATGTTTAAAAAATCAATGGAACAGTTTTTGGTGCTACCGCTTAAAATTCCTTAAGTTTTAGTACAGCATAGCTGTACCTTTATGTGTGAGAGAGTCGTCCTCCTCTGTCAGTCATGTCGGCCAAATTTGGCTGCAAAGTACCATGACACAAGGCCCTACTTCCTAGTAGTACCATGACACAAGGCCCTACTTCCTATATCTACGTCTACACTAATATTATAAAGAGGAAAACTTTGTTTGTTTGTTTGGTTGTAATGAATAGGCTCAAAAAGTACTGGACCGATTTCAAAAATTCTTTCACAGTAAGTTCCGTTCACGAGTAACATAGGCTAAATTTTATTCTGAAAAAAAAAAGGTTTCCATAAGATATTTGGGTGTTTCGTACACAAGGTGTAAAAAACTACCAGAAAAGTTACTTATATACGTAATAAGATCCCGTTGTAGATCTTAGTTAACGCAGGCGAAGCTGCGGGCAACAGCCAGTGTTTATATAAAATCGTTAATAAAAAACACAACAAAATATATACCATCAAAAATTGCCAATCAACCCGATACGTTAATAAGCCTGACACTTTATAAATGTTGTCGAATTGAAACTGAAATCGTCGACAGGAGGGCTTAACGAATATTTAATATTCCCTCCTCGCCCGGGGCGGAGAGGGACGGGCGAATGAGGAGCATTTAATATATGCCCGTTACACCGCGACATTACTCATACAACTTTAGGGTATTACGGGAATTCTTTAAACGCAGTTTGTTGTAATGTAATTTTATTAAATTTTTCACGGTAAGAATGATGAAAGAAGTTTTTGAAAAATTTCAATTGTTCCCATTAATGTATTAACAAAGTGATCGATTTAATATGTTTAGTAAAATGATTTGTAGCGATTTTTGTAGCCAGGTAACTGGGTTGTTTTTGACCCTGTGTGGGACTTCAACCGCTTTTTCAAGGTCCCGGATCCAGTACCACAATGCTACTAAGCCGAACACTAACTGTTGTTTCCATATTGTGAAATCAAATACTGATTGCTTCGGAAGACTTCAGAAGCCTTTATTAATTTCCTACCTGCCAATCTCCATATACATCAAGACTTTATCCTTTATATCCCAAAATACTCCAACCCTTTTATTTGCAATAAAATTACAAAACAGTTTCGCCTCTCACAAAAGAAAATGTGAACGAGAATTACCAACTTTAAAAGTTCAGATGTAATTTGAAAGTCTTTAAAGTATCGTTTGAACGTTTAATCACGCGAAAACGAAAAATATTTTCCATTATCAAGTTAAAACTCTTCTTCATTAATTAATTAAGTAAATATGTATTTTCACTTCATTGTTCACACTAAAGATTAACTGACTTTCTTCTTACTAATATTACAAACGCGGAAATTTGTAAGAATGTATGGATGTTTAGATGTATATTTGTAACTATTTCACGCCAAATTGCTGAATGAGTTTTGAAGAAACTTTTCAATAATATAGCTTACACATCATAATAACTCGTAGGCTGCTATTTATCGCCGTACTCCCACTGGAATGGGAAATATGCGCTGACGGTATTAAATAATAACCTTTTACGCGCAAAGACCATAAATTACGCACTCGTTTAGGGGGAAAGGGGGTTAACCAAATATGACATTGTATGACAAGAGGTGGCAAAGGTCCTAAATTTGGTGTTGTCACATTTTCATATTGAAATGTCTAATTTATTAGGACACTATAAACTCATAAAATAAAAGAAATCGATAAATATTTAAACTAGTTTCGACATGTGAAAATTGCTGAATATGTGACGTGACGTCACTGACGTCACACCAGCGAAGAGGGAGTCTCACAAATGTGACTAGCTGTGTCGTGGACGGTGGGGTTGAAATATCTTGAAATTTGTGTGATGGAAGTAATTTATGGATGATCACTATCATCATCATCATCAGCTATCCGTCCACTACTGAACATAGGCCTCCCTCAATGAACGCCAAGACGACCGATCCCTTGCCACTCGCTCCAACACAGACCGGCTGGTTAATGGCCAACCAACACTTCGTCTACCTACACTATACATATAGTAATCTTTCCGTTGACTGTGCTGTTAAATATCCGAAACGTATACCTATTGATAAACCATAAAAGCTATCACAATAGAATGAAGTTTTTATCTTGATCTGTTGTATAAAGTTGTGGACAAACGCTGATGATCATCATTAATTTTCATTTATACAATTTCCAAAAGTGCACGTATAAAGTAAGTTGAACAAAAGAAGGCTATAATTTCAGCGGGCGTTATCGCAAGTAATTTCCCCGACGCCTGCTATCTGACTCATTACGATTTACATACGAATGCATACGAGCGTGAAATACCGCCGGCGCGGGCGTAACACCTATCACTACTAATTTTGTGCCACGCTGTGTTCTAGATGTTAATATTATGTTACTTAATAATTGTTTTCGGAATTCGATATTCAAATTTGCTTTCTTTAAAATATGGCATTTGTGGGATTTGTAGGATATCATGATATCCTACACATACCATATTTTAAGGATAACAAATTTAAATATTTTGTCGACAGTTATTATACATCAAAATATATCATAATATAATAATATAACGGCTTTGAATTAATAACTTTATCACGTCTTTTTTATTGCTTTTAACTACATTAGGTTCACAAAATATATACCGTCAAAAATTTTTCCATAATTAATTTAATTCAAATAATATAAATAGGCCACCTCTAGAGGCTAAAAACATATATACAAATAAAATTTATGTGTCTGTATGCAATTTAAAATAAACAGCTTTTTACTAAATGCATATATACGGTACTTACACAAAAAACATATTTTTTTGTCTGTCTGTCTGTTTATTCGGGCTGCTCTGGGCTTTTAACAGAACTCTCACTGGCACATAACTGAGAACTATCAGGCTACAAAAATAGTAATCGCCGATCCGAATACCGCTGTAAATCTAATTAAGGCTGCTGAATTAAGACCTAAGTAGTTATGAAATTAAGTTCTTTTTAAGCTACTATTATTAAGCTTAATGTGATTTACAAATCTAACAACAAATATGTAGGATAGCTCCAATTTAATACTGTTCAAGTAGCTTAAGCAGATGTAAACAGTACATTTGCATATACTAACGATCACCTCATTACGCTTCCCACAGCTGATTGATAGCTCAGTTCACTGAACCGGATCAACATTCCGCCCTAATGAGATTTTCAAGTAGATTTGTAATGCTCGTAGCGGTTGTAGCACTCGTAGCGTTTGTAGCAATGTAGAGTTTGTATCGTACGTAGGGCTCGTAGCGTTTGTAGCATTCGTAGCCAATGCACATAATATATTATAGAATCGATTACCGTTATGTGAGTTAAAACATAGTCTTGCAACAAGATAAAGTAGATAGAAGGCTAGAATTTATTGAACACTAGCACCGCCCCGCCATTTTACTCGCAATCTTCACACCACCATGAGAATACGGGGATAAATTATAGCCTATTTTTTTGTGAGTGACTTACACTCACAAAAAAGTAGCCTCTTATTGGTAAAATAATTTTCAAAATTGATTTAGTGGATCCAAATATATCAAAAACTTACTTATCATTATCATATCCAACATACCTGCCTATCGTACCTGGCAACACCCAAACGGTAATTGGAATTGTACCGGTAATGCAGATCATAATAATCCCCGGCGGATTGCATCGTCCGGGATGTATGGAACTCCCTCTGCGGTCCGACATAATACGATCAACTTCAATACCGTGCACTCGATATTATTACGTTACGTTCTGGAAATTTCGATACGTTTCGTTTTTATGGAATTCACGAGCGAACCTTGAAACGTTTTTAAATATACGTTTTTTAAAGTTTTAAAATATTAAAAACTTGTAAAAGTTTAAGCTTAAAAGTCACGTCCAATTTTAATAGTCTAGGTCAGGGATGACTTTTTTACGTTTGCGTGCGGTTTTCACATAAATTTTATTTTCACGGCCTTAGCACCTTTACTTGAAGGCCTAGTTTTCGCCATTTACAAAGGCCAGTTCTAGTTATTATAGAACATTTTTGATATCCCAAAAGCCACAACGAGCATATAAAAATTACATGCGTTGAAATATTATATGTCTTTAATCTACATTGCAGTTAAGTTAGGGATAAATTCCTGAAACATGAGCCTTTTTTGTGTACAACCGTATATTGTATTCTATGTAAAAAAATATATACAATGAAAATAGTGCCTAGTGTAAAAATAAAAAAAATGCCTAAATGAAAAAAAAATACTACTATCAAAATTACACGAGCCATGTATTCGCCTAATTTAAATTTCGTATTCCACTTCACTCTCATACAACTTTAACATTGTTTTATATTTCGTGGAATTTCAGCGATTTGACCCAGAAAACTGGAGCACAATTGTTGTAATGTGTCACTGGATCTCGGCAGAATTAGAATTTCCGAGCGGGAACGTGTGTGTCACGAATTTCAAATTAGGTTTTTTATCTTTACGAATTTGAATTTGGAATAAAGTCGGGAGTGCTAGGAAGCGTAACGTCGAATTTTATAATTTTTATGAAAGTTGATAGTATCTTTAGTACTGTGTTTTAGTGTGATATCAATAATGCTCTAAGAGTGTGTTCTTTTTTATTGTGTATGTGAGTATGTGGAATTGTATATGAGCAAATAATTTTTGAAGTAAAAACTGCTTTACCCACGATGTGCACTTTTTTGATAGTTGAAAATTTTATCTATATAGTCTGGAAAATTGTATCTTGTCCGAGACACCGACACGATAATGTGACTATTTGTTATAACATCGTGCTTGACTTATCAATTGACGTCATTCTAAACTACTACTACTGTCCAACTTATATACTATACTATTCTATTATTCTATTATTCTTCTTATATACTATACTAGTATAGTACTATGTATTGTTTGTATTATTATTTTTTGTAATATTGTATTTGAAAATACTAGTTCCACTGAGTTTGTTTCGCCGGTTCTTCTCAGTGGACTTACTTTGGAACCGGTGGTAGACTCAATTGACCTTCAAAAAGATACTTTGATAGTACTATTTTGAATAAAATTTTTGACTTTGACTTTATGAATAAATTCGTTTAAAATCTTAAAGTTAATCAAGTAAATTATATCAAAGCAAAAAAATTACCTTTGAAAGTTAATCATAATTATTGGCGAAGTAAATTAAGCTAACGGCTTCGTTTTAATTGAATGGGACTGGAAAATCTTTTGAACATAAATAGCACGGTATTTTATTGGCTTCGGCTCTATTGAACCTTTTCTTTATAATTATATAGCCATTGATTGCATTATGAAAAGGCATTAATTAATAATGTGATAATTAATGGAGTTTTGGTCCATACTTAGTCGATTCACAAAGTGAAGTATAAATTCAGAAAAGCGGACTAAGGTTTCAGAAACAAGTGCTATTTTATGTTTTACAACAACAAATTATCGGTGAAAACTTCTTTATGCGCGTTTAACAATTTTCGGGTGAACAAAATCATGGGACTCAAGACATGTCACCAGTCACCGAACGCTTGTAGCACTCGTAGACGATCTGTAGCGCTATTAGTTGTTCGTAGCGATTACGTAGCGGCGCGTAGAACACCTTGGAGTCAAGACGCTTGAAGAATATTATGTCTAATTCGTTATAAACTAAACTATTATTACCATAATAAAAAACTATTATAAACTATTTTATTAGTAAATTCCATGTGAAATCATTTTTTTTTTGTATTATATTAAAATCTCGGGATGTCATTCTAAGTTCAAAACACTTTTATCGATATCCTTATGACAAGCAGTCAGGTGACTTTTTTCTTATTTATATTAAAAAAACTTACAATTTCATGATCCTATGTCAATAGAAATTACCCTATAGACAGACCGACGGACAACGGAGTAAAAAAGTTTGTCATGTTAGGGTAAGGAACCCCAAGACAATAAAGACATTAATCCATAGTGCAGAAATTAGTTCATAAAACGGCAAATTTAGTCTATTATGTATTAAAAAATAATTCATTGCAAATAATATTTAATAAAAAAAACTGGCATTACAGAGATACTTACTTAGTTTCAAATTTAATAAGAATATAGCCAAAGTTATTGAATATAATAAGTCGTTTGACACTCATTAATCGAAATAGGACAGTACTTACTTCTACTCTCTAGTACTACTTCACAAAATTCACTTAAGGGTAAATTTACATAGGTTTTGTTTTTCGAAATGCCCTATGCTGTGGCCCGAGGGCCTTGAGCGAAATCGGAGCAGTGGGTGGGCCAACACCCAAGAAAATTTACACAATTTGTTATTGATAAGTGACAGAATTACAGTTTTCTATAAATGTTACAAAAGATAAATAAAATATAGGAGATAAGTCAATCTATCTTCAGCCTCATATTGCTAAATAAAGATAAAAAAACACTTTGATCCTATTTCCAATATGCGAAAATCATATTGATCCTATTTCAAATATGCGAAAACTCCAGAAAATTCTCTTTGAAAAGAAAATAAGGAAAAACTATGTTGTGATCGAAACGTCGTACAAATATGTTTGTTATTCTAAGGGGGGACTGACAGAAGGGTCTCGACAATGCTCTGACAACTTTAATCCATCCCAGGATGTTGTCATTGTTCGATTCGTGTGTGCTTTGGTGATCTGGCCGAACTAAATTTCACGCACCAATCTAAAATATATCATAACTACACCAGCAATTGGTCTGGTTTTCTTTTTTCATTAATTTTATATTATAATGAAAGTGTTTGTTCGTTCCTCTATCCTACATTATTTATCACGTAAAGTGCATACGGATCTACATACTTTATTTCCACTGAATCTTTTTGAGTCTTGAATCAATGAAATGAAAAAGCTTTTTTTTTTTGCGAATTAAAAAAAGACCTTTTTCGCCCGAACGATTTTAATGAAATTTTAGTATTCCAGTGTTTCTGAGGCGATATAATAATATAGTTAGGCTTCGTTTTTAAAAACCTCATTTTATCCGTGTTTTATGCAAAAAAAACTGCTACTGGAAAATAATGCGATCACAAATTAGTAGACCTCTTAAGTTCGAGTCTAAAGTCTTATAATTGTTTTTTTATGTACTTTTCTTTTGTATATTGATAAAATAATCTTTGGATATTTTTTTGCCAAAAAACCAAAAAAACTCTTTATTGATGCTAATAGATGTCCGAAGAGTATTTTTGGTTTTGGCATGACATCTATTAATAGATTATTTAAGTCATCAACGGTGTAAGATGAATGATGCTTAAGGTATATTGCTTGTTGCAGAACTGGTGTCTGCTGACGGCGAGTACACGGCTCACATCGGCCGCTGGACCGACTGCGTCGCGGGAGACGGAGACCATGTTCAATCTGTTGACAGGTCTGTATCCACATATCATGGATTATTAACCCCAATAATCTTTCTTTTATTCTTCATTTCATTATTTTACTTCCCCTTCCATAGACTTTTCCATTCCATATCCTACGTATTCTTTTATTCATTTTAATCCAAGTCGAAAAAGTATTCCATGCTACGCCATTGTTAAATTGCAAGTCAAAAAGTAAAAGTCAAATTCTTTTTCTTTCATTTACGTCCTTATTCCTCAACAATAACGCTCTAATTTCAATAGTAGTTTTTGCACTACTACTACTACTAAACTGGTTTTTATTTCAGACCACTTACTTACTTAGTAACTTACGAAACACTTATATAAAATACCAAGCTTTTACAAAAATAATATTACTCAGTATAATTAAAGTATCTCGTCTAGACGAAGCTATTTATCCAACTACAGCTACAACATAGATACTAAACATTTTCTTGAGCACGTATTTTATAGGATCAGTCTACCCGTTGTATACCTTTGGTAATATTAATTCAAGTTTATTGTAATTTTATATTACAATAAATTCACAAGAGACTATATTAATAATAATATATTAATTATAATAAAGACTATACTAATAATGACGTTGCTATTTTGGAGAGGAATGCCATAAATTATATTTTACTTATAATAATAATTCCTTCGAATCTTAAATATATATAATAATAATAATAATAATAATAAATCTTTATTGCAGAAAATGTCTACCTATATACCTACCCTCAATAGCGTAAAAGTACTTATCTAGTCTATAGTTAATCATAAGAACAGAACTAAAACCTCTTAGAAAATTAGGATAAAAAGAAATGGTTGTCTGTCAAAACCCCTTGGATAGCCTTAGACAATTGGTATTGAACTTTTACTGATTTGGAAATAGATATGACACACTTGTAATATAAATGGGCCCAAGATGTATAAAACTGTATACTGTAAGTACTTTATTATACTAACAAACTTTATTTGTATAGACACACGCAGCTACCAGAGACCGACTCGCTGGTGCACACGCCGCGGCTGGGACTCCAGCGCAGACAAGTGCAGTGCCGACACAAGGACGGCCACTTCGTAGAGGCCATGTAAGTTAATAATCTGTTTGTTTTCGATTACAAATCTACTTTTCGCTATCAAAATTGTCTAAAATCTAACTAGTCCATTGAAATGTTACATTTTTTAGACCTTACCTTGCGTTTTTTAGAGGACGCAATTTTATTTTTTTTATGTGTAGGTGGGGTCAGGGTAAAGCTAAAACCAAGTTTGTGGAGTGGCCAGCCTTGTCCTACGACCGCCATCTTGAATTGAAAGTGTTTTTACAATATATCTCTTAAAATATTTACCTGATAAAAAAAAATTGTAAACATATTTTGTTGCAAATTAAATTCTCTACAACTTTGGTTCTGTAACTTTTTGGCGTAGAACTATAAATTTCAAAGTTAAAAGTGAAAATGTTCGGTTAATGTTACAGCTCGGTCTAGTAAAGATTTTACACTTTTTGCCTTTAGAGTTCTTATTTTCACTCATGATGGAATAATGGAAAAGGCACGCTTAAAAAGTTTAAATGCAAATAATAAAAAGAAATATTTTTTTTAATTTCTGTCTAAAATCATTTGAAATTGTCTTCACAATAAAAAACAGGAGCAGAAGCAGAACAGAAGAAGAAGAAAGAAAAAAAAAAGAAAAAACGGAGGAAAAGGTGTAAAAACTTTACTAGACAGAGCTGTAACATTAATCGAACATTTACGCTTATAACTTTTTTATTTATAGTTCTACGACAAAAAGTTACTGGACCAAAGCTGTAGAGAATTTAATTTGCAACAAAAAATATCTATAATTTTTTTTTATCAGATAATTATTTTAAGAGGTATATCGTAAAAACCATTTCAACCCTTATTTTCAAGATGGCGGCCGTGGGACAAGGGTGGCGACCCCACAAACTTGTTTTTAGCTTTACACTGACCCCCACTACACATCAAAAAAATAAAATTGCGTCCTCTAAAAAACGCAACCCCAAATGTAACTTTTCAATGGACTAAACATCTCGCTGTCACACGTGATTCGTGTTTTCCTAGCCCTATAGATAATTTTAAAAAAGTTTTTATAACTTATATAATAATAGCGGACCCGACAGGTCTACCACAGATTATGGTGCTACCTACGATGTCCAGAGCCTACCTCTCGGGCTCAACCAAAATGCACAATATACTGAATTTCTTTTTAACATCGATTCGAACTTAGGAGTTAATCTAACAAACAACGAGACAGGAAATATTTATACAAAAATAATAAATCAATATTTATAGAGACCGCTACGTGAGTTACGGATAAGTTACTAGACAATAAAATTGAATATAAAAGATATTAATACAGGCACGTTCCTGACACAAGGACATACATATTACTAAGTATATACATGACAGTGACTGTTCTTGGCGCGTGGGTAAATAAATTGTTTGTATAAATACTAGTGACCTCCTGCAATCAATGTAGATATTACTTGCCCAGATGTTCCCTTCTTTTTCCCCCTGTCATGGCCCACCTAATGGGAACACTGATGTAGTCGAGGGCGGGTTTTCCTCTTATGTGCAGAGCCCTGAAACCAAATTGTTTTGCGCCATTTTCCATATTCCCCGGCTATCGAAGGCCCTGAAGCCTGATGTGCATTTTTACGACGTCCCGCTAACTGGGTCACTCTGATCGATTCAGAGACGAGCTAATTTCCGTCAACCTCTTGTGACATTTTACTTTTAATATCTGGAAAATTGAATAGTTTGCGTTTACGTACTTTTACGTTCTATGCTGTTATGATTTTGTGTATTATATGCTTAGATAGTTTAGATGACAGGAGATAGAAACAAATTGAATGTATTACCTTTGACCTACATATGGAATGTACTGATAATAAGATATGGATAATGAAAGGCAATATGGAACACATAAAGAAGAAGGTACAGGTTATGTCGAATGAGGAGGTGAAGGTGTTGGCAGAGAAGAGTGGCTCTATCGATAAGAGCAAGGCTCTTAAATAGAGATAGAGGATAAAGGCTAGTCAACTTCAGAGATCCCAAGTATACGTAGTGTTTGTTTTCTTTTATGTGTAGTAGGATTAATTTTCTATATAAATGAAGTTCTTCTGAGTGCGTGACCAGCCTATTACCACTTCAACGTGCTTATTCTTCGCGTGATATTGGTAACTTTAGTTCTCTGGCGAAGGTCTTCGTTTCGAATCCTATCTGCCAAAGAAACACCCAGCATAGCACGCTCCATAGCACGTTGAGCTACGGCAAAACTCAGAAGAACAGATGGCCGATGGGCCATTAAGGTTCAAGAGTGGAGGCCGCGTTTAGGTAGACGAAGTGTTGGTCGGTCATTAACCAGATGGGAAGATGATCTCCGTGCAGTGGCAGGTCCGCGTTGGATGCGAGTAGCAATGGATCGGTCGTCTTGGCGTTCATTGAGGGAGGCCTATGTTCAGCAGTGGACGAATAAAGGCTGATGACGATGATGAATGAAGTTTATTACTTTAAAAGTTAAGTTCATTTCTTATGTTAGTATAATTAATATTGCAAACTTATTTCATCGCGTTAACTGTAGACTGGAAAGAGAGTAGGAAAGTAGACATTACGGAGTTAGACGCGTTGAATTATTAAATACTAGCATGCATATGCAACGCTCTTAGAGGCTTTCGAGTTTAATTTTAAATGTTAAAGACACACGCGTTCATATAATAAGATTCTTATTCATTCATTTTCAAAATCTAATAATTTATTATTTTCAAATGAGGGGTAGGTAGGCGTCCATAAATTACGTGAGGTGTTTTTTTTAAATTTTCTGTCCGAGACCCCCCCTCTGTCCAACGTAAGATTAGATGAGATTTGACTCGACCCCCTCCCCCCCTTAAACATCTTACGTATTTTAAGAACGCCCCCAATTAGATATTTTTGCCTACACATAAAATTATAAGTATAAGGCAAAGGAGCTGTATCTAAAAATAATTATTTAAAAAAACCGGACAAAAACCTTTCATCCAGATCCTAATAAATGAAGAGAAAAAAAACCAATGCGATTGGAGAGCGACGGTTGGGGCACTTCATTTTGTTTGCAATGCCATTGCATAAGCGTAAACGAAAAGCTGCGAGAATTGGCTCAAGGCCGCACGCGAGCTCTGCTTCTCATTAACTTGTGATAAACGGCCTTTACTTATAATTTGTAATTACGTTGTTATGTTACTTGGAATAATATATTCCCCATCGACCACACAACATATAGACTCCTAATGTTTGATTTTTCGTATTAAATGCATTCTGGCAACTAGCTGAGGTGAGACGAAAGGGGTTGCAATGCTGTGATTAGCTAATTCAATGTCATACATTACCAATCACATAGGTTAAAAAGAAATGGATATATTTCGCAACGGGAAAGAATGAGACGACACGATAGTTTGAGTACATTGTTTACGGCTTACATCGGAACTATAAGTCAGATGTGTCGCCAGAACCCGTTCCCCTGTTATTAGGAGTCTATGGGTTATGTGGTCGATGGTATTCCCTGTATGAGTACGCATTGCATATCAATTCAGGCATATAAGACGGTAAGTTTGTCAAGATTAATGACTCTCGAAGGGGTGTTTTGAAAGTATATACCGAAAGTAACACAATATTGTTTATACCGAGTTTAATGTGTTGCTCAAATGAATATATCAAATATTATGTTAATACTTCTACACTTCTTTACAAATATTATAAATTTGAAAGTAGTGATGTTTGTTACGCTTTAACGCGAAAACTACTTAACCGATCATCATGAAACTTATTCTCAGAGATACTAGAAGTAACATAGGATACATTAAAAAAAGGATTATTATGTTTTTTGGCTAACGTGGGCAAACCCGCGGACAACATATTTTATAAAAAAAACTCTGCTATCAAATTGTGCTTGTTCCTGTGCGTTTGAAAAATGTGGTGAAACTATAAACTAAGGCGCGGCTCCACTGCAGCCCACGGACATACTACGCATCTTCATCAATCTAAATTCTAAGGCATTTTCTTGCCAGCGAAGCTTAAAAACTTGCGTAGCCCCTCTGTGCGCCGCAGTATAGACTCGCCTTAATCTGTACATCACTTCAAGATGAATTTAGAACTAATGAACCATTGTCAAAGCTTTGTTTGCGGAATCACAAAGTGTTTGACAACCCGCATACTCCAGCCTGCCATCAAATGAGATCTAATCATCATCGTTCGCTAACAATACGTCTCCTATATGCTTATTGTCATTTATGAAAATGATAAATTATATTCACTTGGCGACGATGGTCCAGTGGTAGATGGAATCGGCCTCTTATGCGAGAGGTTCCGGGTTCGATCCTGACCCCACGTGTGTGCCTTGAAATGGGTTTTTCTAATTTCTAAGTGCACCCCAAAACACGAGACCATCGCTCGCTCACCGATGAAGGAAAACACCTTGAAGAAACCTGCATGCCTGATGAGATTGAAAGTCTTTGAAGGTATGTTAAGTTCACTAACCCGCATTGGGCCAGTGCATCGGTGAACTACGGACCATTACCCTCCTCGCCTGATTCCGAGGACCCATGCCCAGTAGTGGGACACTTTATGTATTGTAAAGTAACGTCTTTTTTATTCCATAAATTGTGCTCACGTGAAAGTTTTATGCGATGACATAAATACTCACGTAATTTATCAGATACTGCAACGGTCTCGCGAACATCGGGACGGCGCGCGTGTGTGTCATGCGGGAGGACTGCTCGCTGGCCGAGTGGTTGCCGTGGCGACCGCGCTCCGACGGCGCCCTGGTGCGGACGAGGCGGCTGAGAAGACTACCTCAAGGTCAGTACTGATTAGCGCGTAGTACCCCTCAAATCAACGCATCAGTGAATGGTTACAAGTCTTTGGCGTTGATTCGATTATGAGCATGGCCACTTATCAATCAAAAATCAAAATCAAAATTTTTTATTCAAAGTAGTACCATCAAAGTATCTTTTTAAACGTTAATTGAGTCTACTACCGGTTGTTCTATCATCGGCTGTCTCACAATTCGCCTATTTTGATAACGTTAAATAACTCGGATAGTACCTAGTAGACCGTACATTTGCTCGGTTTCTTTTGTTTTGGATATATTTGGATTGGTGTGATAATGTCTTTATTACAACCTAGGGAAAGATTTTCCTCGATTAGCCCTTTTAGGGTCGAGTGTTTTTAAAGGCTCTAGCACCAATAAAAAAAGAATCTGAGTTACTCCCTAGTCGCGTCAAAAGAAGTTTTACTTTCAAACAAGTACCAGAAATAAGGAAATTACGTTCAAAATGGTGAAAAATATAAAGCTCATTGATATCAGAAAAGACTTTAAATTTAGTCATTTCGCAATTGCCTTTGATTGAAAATTAAGAAAAACGACTAGGAGCTTTGAGCTCTATCAGAGTGGAAAGTCGTTATTTTTCATATTTTTCAGCTTGTTAAAACTGTTTCTCTCAAAAATATACATCAAATACTTATCTATACTAATATTATAAAGAGGAAAGATTTGATTGTTTGTTTGTATTGAATAGGCTCCGAAACTACTTGACCGATTTGAAAAATTCTTTCACTGCTGAAAGCTACACTATCCCTGGTGAACATAGGCTATATTAAAATTTTAAGAAGTTAGGGCCCGTTTTAATATTTAGTTGACATAGGCGAAGCTACGTGCAAAAGCTAGTTGTTAATAAGAAGGGTAGTAACAGCTGCGAGAGATAATAAGCCATAACACTTCCTCAATCTGCGCAATGACGAGCTCTACACACCCTCCATTATATTTATGACGATATTATAGTGTAATATAATATCTAAATAAGATATAATAACCCAATTCCCTTTTATGGTTTTTGGTTATACATAGCTTAAGTAGACTCTGAGAAATTAAAACTTTAGTTTTACAGCACACGCCTCTATTAGCTTCAGATATCTTCAGACGTAATTTGTTTATGTAATGGAAACTTTGAACATGATTTTCACCCATTTCAAGACGTCAGATTAAATTGAAAATGTCCACAATTTAAAAAAAAAATGTGGTGTCGTGGTAGAAACGAAGTTCCTTCAGCTAAAAAGAAAGGTATTATACACTACTCGCTTGTGTATGCGACTGTCGCGCCTGCGCACGTCTCATTTAATGATTTTATTCCACGCACTTTTTCTTACGGTTAGCCTGCCGTAAGGAAATTCGTTCCAAAAACCAATGACTTACACTTGTATTCAAGAAGAGTACTTGGCTAAGTAATGAAACAATGCTATGCAAAGAACGCCACTATCTATGCGCTCATCGTATCAATAGTTTGGGTTTAACAGACACAGTGGCAGATTTCCCTTTAGTATTGTTTATGAATTAGTTTGAATGACCCTATGCTTTCTTAAGTACCTACTGCGACACCTCATAGTATTGTTTGTGAATACGGGCTATTCTTTTCTTGTCCTCCTCGTCTTATTTCGAGGAGAAAACGTATCCGGTTCTGTGTTCGAGATACGCTCTGTTTTCTTTATGCTTATGCCATATGCAACTTACAGGCGGTGGTAAGGAGTGCGAGGTCGTGGAGGAGGTGAGGCCGGCGGTGCTGGAGGCGAGTGCCCACTGGACCCCGGGGCCCTGGGGGGAGTGTCGCGTGTCCGTGGATCAGCCAGCCACCCCGCCATGTGAGTATATCGAATGTTTTTAAAATTAAAAAAAGAATGAGGTGCCATTTTGCATCTCCTTCTTTATATACTCGCAACTTATGGTATCGGCTAGTCTATGTACTCCTAGTCTAGTAGACTAATAGTATATGGACTTGTAGTCTAGTAGACCAGTAGTACATGTATTTATAGTCTAGTAGACTAGTAGTATGTACTTCGGCATATTCCACGCTATGTGTTTGAACATTAGACCATAGTTTTTAGTTATCCTACTAAGGAAGATTGTTCTCTGACTAATTGATCTTTTAAGATATAAACCGAAAAGCCAAACTAAAAAAGCCAAGCTACCATTTAGACTTTATTCTAAAGTGTAATTAAAATATAATATAATTAATATATTAAAATATTCTATTTGTATTATATACATCCGTCAAATATACAAAAGGTGGTGTTATCATGACACTAAACAAAAGCAATACAATAAAAATATAAAAAAGCTTTTCATATTACAAAACTTAAAATAAACAAACTAGAAAACAAACATTTCCTTCATCCTGCTTTCGGCAGTAGTTTAGGTTTGGAGGTTTTGGTTACGGCTAAATAGTAACATGTTGTGTTTGTCTTAAACACGGTTTACACACAAAGTCAATGCTAGTATACACTGTGAAATTTCAATGGTTGTTTTCCCGCAGTGAAAAGTTTTTGTCTTGATTATACAATTGTTTCACGAATTAATAAAATATTAGAAACAAAAAATGGCAGATTAAGCATTCTGAAAAACAAAACTTGAGAAATATCACAATAAAATAATAATACCTCTTAGTGCGCGAGTCCGACTCGCACTTGGCCGGTTTTTTCTTTAAGTAACTCACCTGAGACCAGTATGACTGTAAAACTAAGTTAACGTTAGCAACGCAGGCAGCAGCGGGTAAGAGCTAGTTGAATAATAAAAATGTCTGTGACTTAAGCGAACGATGACGATGATGATGCTGACGACAACGACGCGATCTACGAGGAGGACGACGAGTCGAACGAGGGGGAGGCGGAAGGCGGGGCAAGCTGCGGCGGGGGCGTGCAGCGGCGGGAGGCCACATGCGTGCGCGCCGACGGCCGAGCGCTGCTGCCCGCGCACTGCGCACACGCACCCCTACCTACTCTCGTACAGCCCTGCGAAGTAAGGAACATAATATAGTTTCCAGAAAGATCTTAGCTTATTAAGCTTTTATGACCACTCATATGGATGTTTTTTTTTGGGGGGGATTAATAAGTTTACGTATGGAATCATTTACATTATACGTATAAATAAAATCATGATTAACTTACTGATGAGCTAAGTAGTCCATTGATATGTTACATTTTTTAGGCCTTACCTTGCGTTTTTTAGAGAACGCAATTTTATTTTTTTTATGTGTGGGGTCAGCGTAAAGCTAAAACCAAGTTTGTGGGGTTGCCACCCTTGTCCCACGGCCGCCATCTTGAATTGAAATTGTTTTTACAATATGTCTCTTAAAATACTTACCTGATAAAAAAAATGTATACATTTTTTGTTGCAAATTAAATTCTCTACTACTTTGGTTCTGTAACTTTTTGTGAAAATGTTCGGTTAATGTTACAGCTCGGTCTAGTAAAGATTAGTAAGTAAGTAATATTAATCGAACATTTACGCTTACAACTTTTTAATTTATAGTTCTACGAAAAAAAGTTACTGGACCAAAGTTGTAGAGATTTTAATTTGGAACAAAAAATGTTTACTTTTTTTTTATCAGATAATTATTTTAAGAGATATATCGTAAAAACCATTTCAACCCTTATTTTCAAGATGGCGGCCGTGGGACAAGGGTGGTGACCCCACAAACTTGGTTTTAGCTTTACACTGACCCCCACTATACATCAAAAAAATAAAATTGCGTCCTCTAAAAAACGCAACCCCAAATGTAACTTTTCAATGGACTAAAGAGCTTTGCTGTCTTTTGAAGAAGGGCAGAACATGCAGTGTAATTTCTAGAGCCGAGATTTGCTTCAAGAATAAGCAAGACATGAATGAGAAGCCAATACTTTTAGACGACTCTGACTTCTTACCATTAGATTAATGTTTGCATATTGCCAATGCGACTTGCATAAAAAAACTTTGTACAGGTGCCATGTCCCCGCGACTGTGAAGTCGGTGAATGGAGTGAGTGGGGCGCGTGCCAGCCGGCCGACGGGTGCCCGCTTTACCCGGTCCAGCAACTCACCACTACCGGTAGGTACCTTGTTAACTGCACTTTATACACTCTTACGTTGTAAGTGCAATATTAAATTGAAAAAAAAATTACCTTTAAAATCGAAGAAAAACCAGGTTTCAACAGCTTTTTCATAAAAATATACGAATTATTTATTTAATGGCCATATTCATGCATTCGAATTTTTGGGGCTAAATGGTACCAGTTTATCCTGAGCATTTAACTTTATTACGATTTTAATTGACGGAACTAATAGCGATACTATGCCGATTGCCATATAACTATGCCATCTTCATACTGAAGTTTGGAAGATCACTTCTTGATTTAAAACACACTTTTCATTTCCGTACTCCCTCAGGCTACAGCGTTCGTCGTCGTCGCATCACCGCCGCCGCGTCCGGTGGTGGGGCCCCGTGCCCCCCGCTCGAGGAGAAGCGCACCTGCACCACGCCGCGCTGCGCCGCCTGGAGGGCCCTGCCGTGGGGCCCTTGCGTGCTCAACCAACCGCACACCACCTGCGGCCCGGGCAGGCGCAGCCGGGAGCTGAGATGTGTCGGACACGATGGGGTATGTTGGGTTGTGTGTGGATTAATAATTAAAATTTAAAAATGTGACACGGTTTTAGCATTATTTAATATTTAACTTATCGAAAGGATGACTGATGACTTAACTATTGGGGCTATTTGATTGAAATATTTTACACAAACAAGGAATGATGTACAGGTTGAATTAGATGTCTAAATTTATTCATCCTCCCTCAGCTCAATTGGCGCTTCTTTAGCAGAGACGAAGAAAGAATTTAAAAAAAATATCTTAAGAATAGGTTTTCTTATTATACCTTATTCAAAAGTAGCTTGCGCCCCTGACAGCGTCAAAATAGATTGCTCACCTATGACGACAAGACGACAAACCTTCAAGTCTAATGATACAGTCTTTGAGGGTGTGGGGACGGTATGTGGGTTCTTGCATTGGGCCAATGCAAAGATTAGCCCTAACCTACTCGATTAATATCAAGAGTCGTATCCAGCAAAGGGGACTTATAAAGAATGTAAATTACACAGAAAGAAGCGCAACGCGCTTGGTGCACAGGCAGCGGCGCGCCGGGTCGCAGCGAGCGGTGCCGCATCGCGTGCGCCGGCGACTGCGTGGTGTCGGCGTGGGGCGCCTGGGGCCCTTGCTCGGCCCCCTGCGCCGCGCCCTCGCGCCCCCGCCCCACCAGGACCAGGAGGAGGCACATACTAGCCCATGCTACACCTAGTGAGTATACGATAATAACTAGTTTTAGCCTAGATTTTGCCTAGAATAGTCAGCAGGCGAGCACATGGCTCACCCAAGAATGGATTACATCGGCTTATAGCGCCTCGCTTTTACGTACAGGTAGAATTGGAATATTTGTAGTATTAAAATTGCGGTTATCATTTATTTTTACTAAACATTTTGTCTCTGTCTGCCTGTTCCGGCTAATCTCTAAAACGGCTGGACCAATTTTGACGCTGCTTCCATTAGCAAATAGCTGATTTTATATCGAGTAATTTAGGCTACACAAATAATCTTAATCAATCCGCATACGGCTGTAAATCTAAGTAAATGTGTTAGACGGCTGGCCGTGTCCCCCGGAGGAGCAACTGGTCCAGAACGAGACGTGTAACGCCCACGCCTGCGCCACGTACTCGTGGCTGGCGACGCCGTGGGGCCCGTGCGAGCGCCGGCGCGGGGACTTCATACCGCACAACAACTACACCGATCTACTGGTACGTACGCACCATCATCAATATCAACCATTTCCCGCTCTAGAAGATCATTGTCCCCTTCGACACCCCGCGTTTGGTTACGACTCCAGAACTATATCAGTTCACCTACTATCAGAAAATTGCTGTGGATTCCTCGGACAAATTTGCTAGCACGTCCTAAGGCGAAATATAAGTAGTAGCTAGCTGGTCTAGTAGCTATTAGCTATACAGCTAACACGAAATGAAATTAATATAAACTACTACTCGACCAAAACAATTTGGCGCGTAACAGGCGACGTCACATCTTTCGTCCGACCTTCGTCTCGCGTTTGTTAATATAATTTTAGCCAATCCCGATATATTTTTTTTAAAAAGTGTTTTACTATGTGCCGTAGGCACATAATTCTATTAATAAATAATTTCATTATTTAGTCTATGTCATATGAAAATGTAATTTGCGCCTCTACCTTTGTAACTCTTTGTAATGATTTCATATTGGTAATCCTTTTAATGTGATTGTATGATTAGTGTGTCTATGGTACGTACAATAAACGGTCGTCTTTCCTTATTGCCCTTTTACTAAATACCACGCCTGCACAACTATTTTGACTACAAAATAGTAAAACACTTTTTATGTAACAATTATTTAGACAAAAAACTAATACTATATCCTAGACTCCTAGAATACTTTTGTAAAAATAACTATAAAACTCCATCCTACTCTCCCTATATCTATGAAAATTTCAACATAATTGGTACAAATATTACAATACTGAGTATCGACCGCCTTTCCCAGGACTCTGAGCCCTACAACGAGAGCGACGACGAAGAGCCGTGCGTGGAGGAGGGGGAAATGATCCGTGACGTGATGTGCGTGCAGAACAACGCCGACGTCGTCAGGGAGGCCTTGTGAGTCGCACTGATTATATCAACTAACATAACAAACAAACATAGCTACATTGCAGCCAAATAGCACATACACAATTTGGTTCTAAGTGTCTTGACAAAAAGGTGAAAATTACAGTGAAATTAAGTTTATAAGATTAAAATGCGGAATCCTGAAGTCAACTATGGTCATTGAAATTATATCTGGGTTTCGACGTAGTCATTGTCAAACCATAAAACGACAAAGGTTTAGTAAGAGGTAGAGCCATATGCCTCTAGCTCACATAATACCGACGTGTGGGTCAGCTACTACGCTGGCGCGTTTCGCTCGGTTTGAATGAATGGCCCTTTGGAGGGATAGGGAAAAGGAAGAGAACGCATCTGCATAAGCTTTAGTTGTGCGGATGTCTAAGAGTTGGTAGTCACCATAGGTCTCCGAATACTCGTTTGCCTCATTACGACATATAAAGATATCATATATGTGCTGTGGATATAACAGCATACAGCCAGCCATAAATACAGTTCGTACTACAAATTCAAACCCCCTTTTACTCAAATGTCACCATCCCAAATTGAAATAGATTCTTACATAAATAAAAATTATTTTAAAAAACATTACTATTTAAAAACTATAATTCCATGTAAGAACATTCATTATAAAACCGGCACTTGGATTGAAAAACACATCCAAATCGTTTCACCGTTTGAGAACTGCAATGTTAGACAACACAGTTTTTGAATCGGGGGTTAAGAAGGTAAGAGCTAAACTAAAAAGGAGGTTAACAATGTTCCAATATTCTACAGATGCGCCCCCCTCCGGCGGCCGGCGTCGCGGCGCGCGTGCACCGTGAGATGTCGCCGCGGCTGCCGGGTCGAGTCGTGGATGCCTTGGTCCCCCTGCCCCAACACGTGCGGTAAGGAGATACACCATATGAACTGAATATAAGCTTTGATATCCAATATCGGTGCGGTAGTAAACAGCATTGCTGTGTTTCGGAGGGAAGGGCTTAAAAAAATTAAATAAGGCAACTTTAAAAAATTTACCCTCATACGATTAAAGAAGTTTCACTTCAAAAATGGTAAATCGAAATACGATCCACCTGTCACACCCGACGTCACGTCCCACGTGGTTAGCATAGTTAAAGTGAGTTTGTTGGTTACGATTTCACATCTAAGTCACTTTATTGATTATGTAAGTGGGACTATAACATCTTCAGTAATGTTAGGGCCTGTTTCACAATCTCCCGTTAAGTTCCCTATAGGCTATTGGCAACATATTTGACAGATGTTTGACAGATACTCCATACTCTATCTGTCAAATATGTTCCTTATAGCCTATAGGGAACTTAACGGGAGATTGTGAAACAGGCCCTTAGTGTTGTATAATATCTAAGTCAATGCCGAGCGAATGAAAATTCATACATTCATTCATTTATTCATTCGTTCATTCATTCATTCATTCATAAGTTTAAGCGGGCATAACTGCGAGCAACAGCTAGAACATAATTAGCAGCCAGATATAGATACCGTAATTGAGTAGCGTAAATTTTAAGTGACAGCCGATCGATAGATCTAGTGTCGACAGCCGATAGGGGTCTACACGAATAGTCCTTTAATGACCTGGTAATTAGACGTGTCGTTATTTAGTTTTTTTTAAATTATATTATTTAAATACCAAATGCTGTCTCCCTCAGATCCCGGTAAACAGGTGCGTGTGCGACAAGTCCACGGCGGACCCAACTGCGGGCCGTTGCAGGAGTCGCGGGACTGCCCCGTGCCTCGCGGCTGCCGGTCGCGGGCTGCCTGGGCTGCCGGAGACTGGAGCACCTGCCGCCTGCCACCCGGGGAGTCCTGCGGGGTCGGATTCAGGCTCAGGAGTGAGTATCAAAGGCTGCTATAGGCCAGGTGTTAGTAGTGGTGGCTGGTGTTTGGAAGCCAGTGGGTATCCACTTGACCATCGTCAATATACACCCCTTCTATTGCCATTATTTTCCTAATAGAGTAAGGGCCTGTTTCACAATCTCCAGATAAGTTCTGAATAGGCTATTCACAACATATTTGACAGATAGAGTATGGAGTATCTGTCAAATATGTTGTGAATAGCCTATTCGGCACTTATCTGGAGATTGTGAAACAGGCCCTAAATACAATAATTAATTATTATTGAGCATATTTTCCTGTTAAAATTGGAAAGAAACTGTATCTTCTTTAGAGGAGGCCGTCGTTTTATGAATATTAACTTATATTCATAAAACGAAGGCCTCTCTATTATTCATAAATAGAACTTTTTATGAATAAAAACGCACAAAAAAGTATGTATATACATGAAATTAATTTTGTTAACATACGAACTACATAGAGAAGAAATTTGTTTTTTTTCCATGTAATGATATTTTGTCCATGCAGGCATCTGGTGTGGTTCGGACTCGCACCGCGTGGAGGCGGGCGCGTGCGCGGGGCAGCTGGTGCCGCCCAGCGTGGCGCCGTGCCGCGTGCCCTGCGGCGCCATCGTCCCGCTCACCTGTGACGTCATCTGCGCCGACCCGCTCAAGTGAGGCCTAACTCTTCTGCAACTGCACCCCTAGACAAGTGGCATACGCGCCGATTCTATTCCTTTGCGTTTTCTCGCTAACTCTTAGGGTTGCTGCAAAAATTTTGAAGAAAGTTTATTAAGACACATATAGTATATGGTTATATTGTGTTAATTGTTAACCGAGAAAACACTGATAGCACCTTGCTATCGATCGATTGCACGGGTTCCGCTCACGACCCACCTCCCCCGTCAGAGGGGGAGGGGACGGCCGGCCCTCCGACTAATAGTTTAACTTCATCCGCTAATGACTCGTCGACCGTATTGGATTTGACTAGCCAAACACCTACTCTCCAGAGTAGCGCGCGCGATATACCGCGCCCCTGCGGGGCACGGAGGGGGCGCCCCCCTTTCGTATTTTACTGGGTGAGCCATCTGCTCACCTACCTACCGATTAAGCCTAAAGGCCATCAGGCCTTAAAGTTTCCTTTCGAAAAAAAAGTGTTAATTGTTAAGGTATCAACAAATGATTCACTGTGTTCAGATACTTGGACGCGTCTGATCCAGACGTCCCCTCGTGTGTCTGCAAGAACGTTTCTCTGCAACTGCTGCCGGCTGACTCCGACTGTATATTACCACCAGGGTATGTCTTTCAAAATAAGATACATGGTTATGTTATAGTTACCTACATATTATGAGCGACGACGGTTTATTACTGGGGACGGTTATGAGCTTAGCTTCATATGCGAGTGGTTACGGGTTCTATACTGACCCCCTGTGGGGCTAAGTGCACCCTAAACATGATACCATCGCTCGCTCACCGGTGAAAGACTTTTACTTTACATTACTTCACTTCACCTTACTTTACTTTACATTACCTATAAATGTGTAATCGATGTAGTGTGGAGTGCGGCGAGGGCAGGTCGCTGAGGGCCGCGCGCTGCCTCGTCAAGGACCGGGACGCGCCGATGGACGTCTGCAAGAAGTATCATCCACTCACCGGTAAATACTTTATTATAAACACTCTGTACCATATCGAAAATAAAGTATTGCCATTTTTACCATATTAAAAAAATTGATATGTCGCAAGTAGGTGACAATATTAGGATAGTACGTGATATTTACCATGGTTTATATTTTTATTTCACGGAGCTCTATATTTTTTCACTGTCTATGAATATTTGGTTCACGAAACTGAAATAGCATAGTACACGTCCCGATTCGAATAGTTTTAATACTGAAAATAAGTGTGTTTATCTTATTTATACGAAACGAGTTTAAGTACTTACTTATCTTTATGCTGCAATATAATAATAACGCTCTTGTCTATTGTATTTGATTTAATACACAGCAAAACTTATTATCATTGTGTGTAGTACGTATTCGCATACAATAATAATAATATCTTTGGACGCTTTTACACCACATCAATCTGGTCCCGTGCTAAGTACTCGAAGAACTTGTGTTACGGGTACCAGACAACGGAAATTATATTTAATACTTTTTTACTACCTCCGGGCTTGAGCGCCAACGCGCTAACCATTGAGCCTAAGAAATCGTCAAAGATCAAAGAATTTTCATATACCTTTTTGTGTAGGTCCTCGTCGAGTTCGAGAAGCTTCTACGGACGGGTTCACTTACGACGAGGAGTTCAGCTCGCTGCTGCGCGGGCCGTGCACGGTGAGGTGCGCGCGCGACTGCGCCGTGGGCCCCTGGGCCGCGTGGGGACCCTGTGCCAGCGAGCCCGGCTCCAGAGCCGCTTTTAGATTCAGGACTAGGTAAGCATTAGAAGACTCCAGTCTCTCACAAAGGTTGACTACTGTGTGTTATTCCATGATTGTACTCTAAAATTCTAAAATTATTGTAAACCTTTGTGAAAGAAAAGAAATAAATTATTATTATTATTAGCTGCCCCACATCTCTCTCTCTCTCTTATCTCTTGCTCAAAAGCATACAAGGAGAGAAGGGAGTGAGAACAATGTGCCTACCATCTTCTCATTGCAATTCTGTACTGTCCAGAATGTCGTGTCTCCCGCTTTGAACGGGGCGGAAACTAGAATATTTCCTACTTCTCCTGAATTCTTCTGATTGATTTAGTTGCGGGTCCCAAGGCCGTGTTTAACGTATCCCCCAGGCTCCCGGAGTATCAAAGGGGCATTTGGTGGTTGCCGTTGTCGATTCTGGCTATACAGGAGTTGCAGCGGTGGGAACGAGTTGTGGGCCAAGCCAGACTAAAAAATGTGCCTTCCATGTAACAAGTTTTCTCGGTGTTCCTTGAAGCAGGCTTTTATCCAGCATTGGAAAATTGTTAATGATGATAATGAAAGTCGTCAGTGCTAATATTATACGTGTTCCTTGATGTTGAATGCTGTTTTTTTTCTCATTTTTGTGATTTTAATCCGCCATGAAAAAGTATTTTCCCTTCGAAGTAAAATTACCAAGTACATATTTTGTTATTAATTTGTAAGGGGTCCGGGTATATTTCGATGATATTTGACATTTATTAATATCAAATAATTCTCAAAATGAAACCTTAGAAATCAAAAAAAAAATTGTAAATGATATTACATATCCAGGTCATGTCGTAGCGCAGTGGTCGGCCTGTGTTGGATGCAAGTAGCAATGGATCGATCCTCTTCACTGAAGGAGGCCTATTTCAGTAGCCTAGTTCAGTAGTGGTCGGATAAAAGTTGATGATGATGATGACGATGAAGTTTACAAGACTGTATTGTTGAATTGTATTAACATTAGATTAGTAAAGTATTTTTGTGTAATTTCTGACAAAACGACAGGGAGGTGATAGAGGAGGGGTCGGGCGGCGGGCGCGAGTGCGGCGCAACGCTGCAGCGGGCCGCGTGCGCCGTGCCGGAGCCGCGCTGGGCGGCCGGCGAGTGGGCCGTGTGCGCGCCGCGCAGGGCGCTCTGCGGCCGCGCGCTCATCAACAGGACCGTCGAGTGAGTTGCGCGCGATACATACCTTCCACCGTTTACAGGTGGGAGAGATGCGCTGAGCTGCGCTCCCTTCTGCTTGGGTACCACCATCCTGCACATTCCCCCCGTATAACAGCTTTCTTACTTATCAGCATCACACACACACACACACACACTATTTGCATAACGTGTCACAAATGACGACAATATAATATTATCATCACATATTTTTTTTAGTTTTAACTAAGATGATGGTGCTTAATATTATGACTCTCGAGGTTACACACATTTTTAAAATAGGATCATAAAATGTGCACATTTATTTATTTAATTAATTTTTAGGAGGAACAACAGCTTAAACACTTACAAATACACAATTAAAATAGAAACATACAGCTAACAATAGTTCCCCACATACAGAAACAGCAATTACAACAGAGATACGTCATCAACCACATATCACATTATCACATGATATGATAATGACAGATGCGTGGACGGGTCCGGTGGCCGGCTGTCGGAGGAGGCGTGCGCGGGCGCAGGTCCGCAGCCCGTGCGGGAGGCGGCCTGCCGCGCGCCCTGCCCCGCCGACTGCGTCGTCAGCGCCTGGTCCGACTGGAGCCCTTGCGATCAGGTTTGTCCTACCATATCTCAATACTTCCTTTTCCTACTTTAAACTTTTCCTTCCCTAATATGTAATAACATTCGGCTACTCTTCGATATAGGATGCTTTTGAGACACCATACTGCCTCTGAGGGAACGAAGAGCATCGCATGGGAAGGACTGAGATTTCTCCGCAACTGATCCACGATTAATCCGTTTTACGATTACACCCAGTCCTAGTTCAGTCTGGGCTAGTGAACACTTGTTCAACAGGGGCCAGCAGCCACAGCAGCATTATGAAGGTCTTCTTCTGCCTCTTTGCCTGTCTGCGTAACATAAAGGGCTTTGACTCTTTCTGCAAGCTATATTATTATAACGGATCAACATTTAAATTAACACCTTGTCTGTCAAGTCTGACCTCTATTACGGGATGTCTCTCAATTACCAATAATTACTACAACACCTCCCTCAGACTAAGTGGGGCGGCCGACGCGATCGCACGCGTGTGGTGCTTCGCCCCGCCGAGGAAGGCGGCTCGCCCTGCCCTCACCTCGTGGGGGCGGAGCCCTGCGCGCCGCACACCTACTCCTGGCACGTCGCACCGTGGGACGACTGCCAGCCTCTAGGTATAGCAGTCGATAGTTTCATCATCAATCTATTTACATATGTGAATTATCTGAAGATAAAATCCAACATCATCGTATCAATCCATGATAGTAATAATGATGATGATTAAATTATTTATATGTGTGGCTTTTGTTTAAACAAATAAGTATTGACATCTTATCCTCCATCAGTCATCTAGAACATTATGCGTTACGTTTAATTAAATAACTGTATAGATAATTAGTCTTAGGGCCTGTTTCACAACCTCCAGATAAGTGCCGGATAGGCCATCCATAACATATTTGACAGATACTCCATACTCTATCTGTCAAATATGTTGTGAATAGCCTATTCGGCACTAATCTGGAAGTGGTGAAACAGGCCCTTAAACTTTACTGTGTATGACGTCAGGTGGATCACCGTGTGGAGAGGGAACCAAAAAGAGGTCTGTGCGCTGCCTACGAAGCGATGGAACTTTTGTTGAGGATTCATTTTGCCCGGTAAATACCTTTTCTTTGTTTTTTCCTTATTGTTGTTGGCCTTGATACCTTCTATATTTTAGTAAGTTCTTTACATGAGTAAGATTAGAAGCGTAATTATTTTTCAAAGCCTTAAGGTGAAACTATTTTGATGATAGCTATCGTCGCCCATAGACATCGGCACTACCAAAGGCTATTGCAAATTTGTTGTGCGCCTTTTCCCTATTCCTTCAAATCCCAATAAACACCTTTTACTCTCGAACCGCACGAAACGCGACAGCATAGCTTCACGACGGTGTTATGTGAGCGAGAGGTACCACTTCGTGCTTCCTCAAGTCGGCTTCAAAGCAGCATTGCAATATATCTTGCATAAAGCTTGGTCATTTTATAGTTGGTCAATGGCTACGTCGAAACCAAAATATAACTTCAACGATCGTAGCTTACTTCAAGCGAATTTCTTTAACTTCAATCCACCATTTTTTTTTTGATGACAATGTTTGCAATCATTTGAAGCCTTACCTTGGAGTAATATGGTACAGGACGCCCTATCGCAGGGGCGAAGGGGGGAAGGGAGATAGTAAAGCCACAGAACTCCGGAGACGATGAACGAGAGTACAGCGGAGGCGATACCTGCGCCCCTAGCCACGTCCATGATCTCTTGGCACCAGGTTGAGAGTGTAACATCATTGCATAGTCTCAGCACTATCAGGCTGAACTATAGGTTACTAGAGCTACCAGCACAGGTGAAGGATCGGCTTTAGTGGGTTAGAGGAAAAAGGACTTATACTTGGGGAGATGGCAACACTAACATTGAGGTGTAATGTTGGTAGACAGAGTATTGGCAACACTGCGTTACGCTGTTTGTTGTGTTGTCAGAACGCGACGTCGAGCGAGGCGCGCGAGTCGTGGTGCTACGTGCCGTGCGGCGTGGACTGCGAGCTGGGCGAGTGGGGCGCCTGGGACAGCAGCGCCTGCGCCTGCGGGGACGCCGCCTCCGCCCGGCACATGAGACGGATACGGTAACACACATACATGATATAGCGGACTGTTAATAATATACATAAACGTAAAGAATAACGTGTTTGCCATCAACAACGAAGCAATTTCTTGCAACAGAACAACCTTCTATCCAAAACGTCGATAGACACAAACATGTAAAATATTTTTTTAAAACAGTGATGAAATCCGTAAAGTGGTTTCATTATAATCGGGAAATTCGGATAGACATTAAAAATTATGTTTTAGTTTTAATTATCGTCTCATCACCACCTTTGTTCATCCCTGAACAGCATTGCTGTGTTTCGGAGAGAAGGGATCATAATAATGAATCAATTGACACCTTATTCATCAAAATGAAATAAGAAGTTAAGGCGCGATGGTTGAGCATATTATACATAAAGTTAATTTCATCGAAATGTGCTTATAAGTTTCCCTGTTGTCTGTACATCGCCTGTATCCCAGACAACACCTGACGTCGGCGGTGTGGCCCGGGCGCGCCTGCCCGCCCACGGAGCAGCGCGCGCCCTGCCCCCGGGAGCCCTGCCTCAGACTCGTCGCCAGGCCGCTGCTGGGGTGCCACGTCCAGGTTAATATATGTTGCTAGTATATGTTTTAATTAATTTATCTATTTGTGTAAAGATAAAATTTAACTCTTGCACATATTAATTTCTGAAAAAAGCCAAACATCAGAAAATATTCAATTATGAATCTCATATACATAATATATTCTAACAATCGATTTAAACGGAAATCTATGACTAATAAAAACAAATACATATATTATCTCGTAAATTCACTACATTCATCTAGGTAGTAAAAATATCTATATTTATTACGACATAATATACTTGGACAGCCGAAATTACTTTGGTTAATGATTCTATTTCGTATACGTTAAACATTAATAATTCTTAATGATTTAATGATTCTTCTAGTAGACCACAAAAGCGTACGCTTCTTCAGATACCAGCCCATCAAACCGACTTTTTTGTTCACTCTGCTAGACTGTGGAATTCCCTACCTCATGAAATACGGGATTGCCGGACGTTGTCACACACATATATATATATATATATATATATATATGTCGCAGTCATCTGGTTAAATCAGTCATTTGATTGTATCACTAGCGCCTTAATCGAATGACGACATTTAATTGAATGACTAAAGGACCACTCGTCAAGTTGTTGAATGTAACGTTTAACGTCTTGACTGAACGTCATTTAGCATTGTCGTTGAATGGGATATAGCCGACTTTGTAATGTTTGTTTAAGGTGACCATAAGTTTTACCAGTTCCTTTCCATAAAAATAATGAGGACATGAATATAAAATCATAATAAATTGTAATTGTGTTCGCGGCAACCAGTAACTTACAAAGCCCATATTCTCACACATAAACTGAGCCATAACAATCATAACATTCAACTGACCTTGATTATGTTGTTCGTATTCAGTTAGTTTCATCTCAATTTTTTTAAAAGTAGCCGGTGGCGGCGTATTAATAGGTAAATCCATGTTGTCACGCTATTTTATTACAAATAAGTCACTTTAATATAAATTTAGTAAAAAAAATATCAAGGCAGTGTTATCTGCGCGAGCTGCTTTACGCCATATTTGTTTTGGTGACATCTAACGCCGCGGTGGTAAAAAAATGAACTAAATTACAATCACCTGACTGATTTTACGTCCGCTATGTTTAAAGGGCTATGTTACAATCCGCTATTTAATTGGATGTTGAGTGACGCTTGTTCAATCAACATTCGGCCTAGTCATTCATTTAAATGTCGTCATTTGATTAACGCGCTAGTGATACAATCAAATGACTGATTTAACCAGATGACTGCGACATATATATATGAATGCATGTATGTGTATTGTGTATCTTTATTTAATGCCTATGTATTTATTAAGTATTTATTGTTTTACTGCTTATAAAGTATTGTTGTTATGTGCACACTGATTTTGTTTAGTCAATTAAACTTTCCTATAGTAGGACTACTGGAAGAAATTCCACTTATGGAATAAGTAGTACCTTTGTACCAGTGTTTATTTTTAATATTTCATTATATTATGTGTTTCACAGTGTACATAAATTATTAAATAAATAAATAGTATATAATGTCTGTGAACGCTTTTACATCGCGTCAATCTGGTCCCGTCACCCGTGCTAAGTTTCCGAATAACTTGTGTTACGGGTACCAGACAACGGAGATACATATATTTAATACTATAAGTACCTATATTTAAGATTTTTGTTATACATTACACATATTTAATATACATCCATGATTCAGAAACACAGAAAACTTATTGTTCCCTGGCGGGATTCGAACCCGCTACGTCCGAGCTTGAGCGCCAACGCGCTATTTAGCCACAGAGGCTCATATTATAATAGAGAATAATGTCAGAAAATTATAATATTATAATGGTTTATCTATTTGATTTATTGTTTGTTTGTTGCGAATTAACTCAAATACGATTGATTTTGAGAATTGATTCACTGTTAGAATGCTATGTGGCTTGGGCTATAAAATAATCAATCCGACTACGGCTGTAAATGTATATAATACTGCAGACATCAACCGGTGCCGAAGCAGTGAACGCGTGCGGTTGGGGCGTGCGGCTGTCGCACGCGCGCTGCGAGCTGACCAGCCTGACGGACGAGCCCGCCGCCGACGCCTACCTGGAGCCCTGGCGCTGCGCCCCCGCGCTGCCCGGCCGCATCGTCGCGCCGCCCCTGCATAACCAGGTCACACAATATTACTGATGGACAATCGTGCCA
The DNA here is from genome assembly GCA_905333005.2 of Lycaena phlaeas. Lineage (NCBI taxonomy): Eukaryota > Metazoa > Arthropoda > Insecta > Lepidoptera > Lycaenidae > Lycaena > Lycaena phlaeas. The sequence goes on from HG995175.1 coordinate 13,812,756, forward strand.
TCGACAGTCATAGTTAACTATATCCACTTTCCGTAGTATCACTTTACTCTCTGATATCAAACCCCACATTTGCTGGGAACGCTAACAATTAATACCAAATCTTAATTCTAAAGCAATCGGACTTAGCATTATCTCATATTTTCGTGAATCCTACTCTATGAAATATACTTAACTAATTTTACGGAAATCATAGTATGAGATACGGCTGCGAGATGTATGAAAATAAACTGTTTTTTTTTTGTGAAATGGTGTCTAAATGAACACACTTATGCTGTATAAAAATTTTGTCAAATGAATCATCATAAAATAATACATATCAACCTCATATGGGTTATATATCCTCCTCGAAATCAAGTGAGGAGCTATAGAGCCGCACGAAAGCGTAGTTAATTATAAATTAATCAATATCTTGAAAATAATCTAAACAATTTGTATTTTGAGATTTGCCAATAGCTGTGATACTATGAATATCAACAAGATATTTTACAGGAGGACGAGATCTGTGAAGTGGAGTGCGGGTGCAAGGAGTCGGAGGTGGGGCAACCCGGCCCGTGGGGCTCGTGGGGGCCCTGCCGCGGGGGCGCGCGCTCCCGCACCCGCCAACTACTGGTGCCGCCGCGACAAGCCTGCAAGACTGCTTCCAGGTAAGGCAACCGCCCAAACCAATAACCCAGTGGCGATTATTTAAACGCGCGGCAACCGCGCTTCATAGATACAGGGTTGTCGCGCGACGCGATTAGCACGATTCCAGGCGTGCTGTAGGGTTATTTTGTAAGGTCGTTTTCGAATCTCGAAAGCGGAATCCGCGGTGATATGACGAATTTGTATTCGTTAAAACTCGACTGTCTATCTATATAAATAACTAGCTGTTACCCGCAGCTTCGCCCGCGTGAACTTAGATTTACGGATTTATCATGTTTGATGATGATCATTTTCTATTTTAATAATTACTAAGTTTTTGTATTAAAATGGATATAATATGTTATCTTGAAAATAAAGACTTATATCCCTTCGCAAACTTTTGTAGGCATATTTAGGATACTATTATCGTAATATTATTCCATCATAATATTATGTTGATCATATTACGTCTACCAGAGTTAATAGTTAATACACTATGGCCTTAGACACCAGACAACCGCCCGGGCCCGTGCGAATCACGGCAACACGATTTAATTTCTTGTGCATTATTTTGATTTTGCCATATCTCCTAAAGTATTCATTTAATTTGCATGATGTAAAGGGCAAAAATAATCTTCATGAAGTGCTCAAGCTAATTAATTGATTTAAAATGATAAGTATTCATATCGCATTTGTGTAAATAACTTTTAAACTATCGCGTTAGAATTGCCCATTTTTTAAAAGTATTAAATGGATATAGTATGATATCCCTAAGAGATAGACATATGCCATCGCGGACTTTTTTGTAGACCTATTTAAGATACACAATTCCACCATACATTATTTTGTTATATCTTAAACGGTTTAGGCAGCGTTTTCGTTGAAAACTCCCAGACGGTCTATTTTTTCCGACACCTCCAACAATAATTGTTATATCTTAGCCAATGTATATAAAAACTTAATAAATTAAGTACATAAACTTTCCTCTTGAATTCCCCTATCCATTAAAAAAAATCACATCAAAATCCGTTGCGTAGTTTTAAAGATTTAAGCGTACAAAGGGACATAGGGACAGAAAAAGCGACTTTGTTTTATAATATGTAGTGAAGTTCACTTTCGAAGTGAGCGTACAGTGAGCTATCGCTCAGGTGAAGCTCTAAATCGAAATGGTTTTTTTACAGAATAGCCCTACTGGTCTCCTATGATTCGCCAAACGTAGCCAAGGCTTTAGAGAATCACCAAAGTCAAGTATAAAAATCTACCATGAATCTCACCGCCCACCCCCCACTCTTTGGTTTTCAGTATCAAAATTTGGAAGTTCTTGGAAGGTGATTGCTATAGGTACATATTTTTTGTTAGATACATAACAATCGAGTGGGCGAACTGCAGCGGTGAGGTGCCCGAGGGCCCGGAGCTGGTGGCGGTGGAGCGCACGGAGCAGCCGCGCCGCGCCTGGCAACCGCGAGCCGGCGGGGTCTACCACGATGGATACATCGGTGAGAACCACCACACATGGCATGTACTTAACAATGGCCCTCCGACTAATAGTTTAACTTCATCCGCTAATGACTCGTCGACCGTATTGGTTTTGACCAGCCAAACACCTACTCTCCAGAGTAGCGCGCGCTATAGACCGCGCCCCCTGCGGGGCACGGAGGGGGGCGCCCTCCTTTCGTATTTTACTGGGTGAGCCATCTGCTAACCTACCTACCGATTGAGCTTAAAGGCCATCAGGCCTAAAAGTCTAGACCTTTCGAAAAAAAAAACTTTACAATGACTGCGTCCCACTTCTCGAAAATACATTTCAAAGGCTTTTATCTCATGATGCAGGCTTCCTCACGGTGTTTACCTTTACCGGCGTTACAGCAAATTAGTTTTCAATAAAATAATGCCTTATAATAAAAATTAAAAAGCATTTTGTAAGTAAATATATTTTTGGTTATGTAAGTTAGAGGATTTGCTGCATTTTTGGAAAAATAATAAAAAAAAATAAGACATGGTCATATTCAATTATTTTGCTACAATTTATTTTATCTCAAAATTATTCCAAGCAAACGTGACATGAATTTAGCGTTCATTTTTATCCTTATTATCATAGTTGTTTCTCTATCTAAAACTATGCTAATAACTATGCTAAATAAAAGATATTATTTACATTAAATTATTAAAACTAGGTAAATACATTGGTAATGAGTATAATATTCAATATTTCAGAGGGCAGCACTTCCGTCCTGGCTGTGGTGTGGACGGCGACTATATTCCTCAGCCTCTACGGAGCATTCATGCTGTACCGCGGAATCATTAGGTAAATCTAACAATGATTACTTACATATTAACTACGGTGTGAAATTCTTTTTTTTTTTTTTTGACTTAGCCGTCAATATTTGCCAACCTTGAGAGATCCTTCGCGCTATTACACCGAACACCTCTTAAATCATATTATGTGCGTCAAAAATTCTAAATACATAGGTAAATTAAACGCCAGCGATAACATTCTAACTAAAACAATATTGTTTCAGATGTCTTAGAAGCAGGAAATTGAAATCCATCACTAAAGTGTAAGACAGCGAATGCTGTGTATCGGTTGACCCTGTAGATCTTTTGTTACTGTTTACGTCCACGTTGTGTTGTTTATTGCCCTAGCGTAAGATTTGTTACTTTATTATTACTTAGATGTTTGACATCATCTTCAGAACTTACTTTTGCAAGCATTTGTGCTTGGTTGGTTAATATTTAAGTCGTACGAATATTGTGTTACAACGGGTTACCTATATTAAAGATTATTTTATGACCGATTTGATTTTAGAATATCAAGTTTTTTTTTTTGTAATCTGTGAATTCGTTATGTAGCCTCCTTTTTGGAGTTGATAGGTTTAACTTGGAATAAGCGTAAGATATGTTTATGATTCTCCCAGCCGTACCTTTAAATTGTCATCTGTAACAGTGAACAGTCTGTCCGCGAGAGTGCTTCCATGTTTTTACGACATATATGAATACGCTAATTTAGACGGATTTAAGAATTTTTCCTTGCGATTAGCCACTGTTTTATAAGACTTTCGGATTGACAATATTTCTAACTTAAGCAACTAAGGAGTCTGGGGTGGGGGGAAAATCGTTTATTTGAAACATGACGGGAAAGTTGTATGTACTTATATTTCAACTGCAATTATTATTTCAACTATACGTTCGTACCAATCATGTCATCTAGCTCCTGACGATTAAAATACATTTCAATATATATTATAACTATAAGCATTTTAATATATACTTATTAGTTATTATTTAATTATTATAATTTAATTTGATTGTTGTAAAAATGTATGTTTAATTAAGAAAGTATTAAAGTTAAGAAAGTACATACGACTTTTGAAATATTGTCAATTTAAGTTCATTTCAAATTCTAAATTAATTAGCTAGTTGAGAGAAACATAGAGCATTCATGACTCACAAAGAAATGGTTTGACCAGCAAAAAGGTGAACTGATACAGCCACGAACAAGGCACAAAGTAAGGAATACCTCACCTTCATCAAATATCTGTCTAGAGATATTATTATACGTAATATATATCGCGTCCTTAGAACCTCGTGGCTGTTTATAGCTCAACTATATTGCCAGTTTCTGTTTCATTAAAAAAATAGAATTACAAAACGAATTTGAAGTTGTTTTCCGAACCGATGTCCTGCGCGGAATAATCCACTAGACAATAGAATTAACGACGAATAAGAAACGACATATGCTATCAATACTATCATTAGTAACCTAAGCCTTTTAGTACCTAATATACCGCAAGTTTTTCTGGCAATATTTCGCGCGGACGTTGTCAACTATATTTTGTATTATTTACCCCAAATCATTTGTGGAATTGTATTAGTAGCGTAACGTATGTTAATCTAGAATGGTACTGCCCGGATGACTCGTAGGGCTCGATCGTAGCGACCAAGAGAGACGTGACACATCATTACCACATATCAGAGCTAAGTCATAGGTAGGTCTCTGCAAACGACTTGGCCGGCGTTTTAACTTCTATTTATATTGCGGTGGGGCCACAAAATGCTGATCAAATTCTATTTATTCTGTCGGATCTGTTCACATCGTGCAAACAAATGATATAAACTACAATAATATCATTCTTTTGTAGTCTGTAATTTTTTTTTTAAATATACGGAATTATACTTGACCGGTCTGAAGTCTGACCTTTCTACATATTAAGTATCAAAAGTGATGCTTTAAACAACACCCTAGCTAACTTCAGTGCAGCTAATTTCATTGCGCGTTTATTAAATAACTATTAATTGTAAGTCACCTTAAAGTCAAGCATCATCAAACAATATCCGCCATCATTGCAGTTGAAATATCGAATACAATGTGTTCAAGAACTTATAATTTAATTTTCAAAGAAGTCAAGGCATGACCACGACTATGTAACCCGCTCCTGACGCCAAAGCTGGATCCGCCTTTGTATAAGGAGTCTGAACGTAATGTTGAACGAATGGTCGCATTTATCGCAATTTAAATGACAGAAGTTTTGCCAGTAGAGCACGCCTTCTATAATAAGTACTCGTTCAAATCTTTACGCGGGAATTATTTTGGCGTTGATTGGTTCGCTCGCGGGAAGTACGGTGGCGCTGATTGGTCCGCTACAATAGCATCGGTACGCAACCGATCCTAGCGCAGACAGCGGCAGAAAAACGAACTAATATCTGGGTTTATTATTGTGTATGCGAATACTATGGAAAAGCCCATATCGTTCGGACTCCTTATATCTCCTCCGTGAGTAAATCATTCCAGTCTTGATATTTCATTTAAATTATTAACTGGCCTCTACAGGTTCTTCCCCCTGCAACATTATGAGTTGTAAATTTGCTAGATGTGAACATATCTTTGCGTGCAACTTAAGTCCTTTGCAGACGAATCTCTAACGCTTACGATATCAAAGACTTAGAGCTTTGGCGCACAAAATATTTTTAATAGATAGGTAAGGGCAAATATTAATCCATTATACCATTTGAGATCGTAACCATGTATAACTTTTGTAGATTTTGCATATGCCCATGTAATGTGTCCAATATGTATGTGTCTGTTTATGTAAATCCTTCTATTTCCCTTCAAGGAATCTTCTAAATTATGTTGTAAATACCATTTTAAACTGTTTAATATGATATTTTAAAAAGTCTATTTTTATGTACGGGTACTATGTATTAAGGCTCGTTCCTTCATGACAATATAAATATATCTTTTTATATTCTAAATGGCCGTCGAGCAAAACTGGATTCAAATAACAGGCAAACTATTATTGCAGCTCGTGCTATCGCTGAGAAACAGTATTGTAAATTGTACAATAACGACTTTATAAACTAAGAATTTAAACTTCAGACATCAGGAGTTATAAAGTGTGACTTATTAGTCAGATAAACGATGAATTAATTGTTTTACTATCCAGCAATTTTAACAAATTCGAGATTTTTAGGAGTATTTATGGCATTTTGTGATGTCGTACAGGTGACGTTATAAAATCGGCATCACAACCTTGTGATTGGTCGCTTTCGTTTGTGTGACGTCATTCGTCATCGAGATTTTTACATACCTACTAACTCCACTGGAAGGTTACAAAGTCAGGTTACACAGTAAGGGTTACACAGTAATCCAGGCTTAGTTGTAACATGAGGAAAAAATCTCTAAATCCAGTTTAGCTCGACCGTCAATGTTATACAGTTTATTTAACAAAAATCTTGCTATTTTCAGCTTTTTCTGTCCTGTTCACTCTTTGTCTGTACTTTAGTACTTGAAGTGTATTAATCCATATTATTATACCATTATTGATGTGAAACATGATAGTTATGGAATCGTGTTAGACAATACAATATTTGATATTTAATAAAATTTGATTGTGTTTTTATAAATCTGACTTTTATTTTTCAACTCATCTTTCACAAGAGACATGAGAGTGCGCCCAAGCTATAACCTCTGCCATGAGATCCCGCTGTGTATGACCGGCAGGGTAGTGGCCCACGATAGCGTACGATAGCCGCGACTCACTCTTACCGCAATGACCCGCTGCGGCGAGGGTCGTATTTCTCATGGTAAAGTTCCCAATAAGTGCATCATACTTCGGTAGACTCCGGATTATAGCTGCCTGCAGGCGGCTCTGAGTCCTCCGACGTTCAGAGGGAATCTGCCTCAACGCACTTGACGCTTTCACGACCTTCGACCCAACATTGAGAAATGTGGGCCAAAGGTCCACCCTCCGCCAAGAATGAACCCCGGGTATTTGAAGGCAGCCCATGGTAACTGTCCTTTCCACCCGGTCCCGCGGAAAAGAAGAGCTTTGAAAAGTCTCTATCTCCGCTCATCGCTGATACTCTTTTGTGGCCACGTTCTACAAGGGTAACACCAAAAGACTTATTCATACGCTAAGAAGCGAGCCCGAAGAATACCTTAAAACTATCTTAGCACTAAGGAGTAGGAAATATGCTTAGGTATTGGGAATAAGGAGCAATAGGACAAAGAATTTCAACTACAATAAGAATAATCTCTTAAAATATATTTAAAATTTCAACTATTATTTAAACAAGCCTTAGCGTCTACAGTCTAATGAACATCAATTATATAATAATAATCATTAATCCTGACTTAGACATTTGATGTCACAGAATCGACTCTGATGCACCTAAAAAATTATATACCTACAATAATAATTACATATAATGAAGCTTTAACGGGTGGACGGAGATGTCCTTACCCGTCTTAGCCTCAGACCTTCCGTGACCTTGGTTGCTGTAAAGTATCGTTCAAAACTTAGGGGATACGGGAACCAGAATAAACCGTGGAAAAATCCAAGTTGTTTGAAAAATACATTCTATCTTGTATTCAATTTGTTTAGAGCTTCTTCATATTGTAAGTCAGCCAATCCCTTCCGAACAATGTCATTAACCCGTGCGGCCATGAGCTGACGTCTTCGGTCCTTGAAATCATTTTCCACTGCCGCCAAATTTTCGATGTTATTTAAAAGTACCTTAAAAGTAAAAATGGAGTTATCATTTGTTTACATATTTATGAATTAAGTACTTTTAATCTACCAGCTGTTACCCGCGGCTTCGCCCGCGTTACCAAAAAAATTCCTGTTTTTTATGTATCTTAGATTATTTCTAGTACCTCCGAGAATATGAGTACAAAGTTTCATGATCTGTTGATTTGTTTTCGCGTGAAAGCGTAACAAAAATTCCTACTTTCACATTTTTAATATTAGCATAGATATTATGTATTTTTAGAAAACCACAAAAATCGCGACATCAACTGCTCTCGCAAGAATTCCTATCGCATATAAAATACGTCTTAACCAAATAGAAACAAATCAATTAACTTCATGTTTTGCCACAAAAAATCACCTGCTCTTTGACTGGCACTGACGATTTCCTCCTCATTCCTTTGTTGCCTACCCTGAGAAGTAATGTCCTAAGAGCGAGGCAACAACATTGCACTTCGTCATCACTTTTTGCTTTTCAACACCGCAAGTCCCAACTCCCAACGCACTATTGTTGCCTCGGCCTTGGATTGTAACTGGCGGTGCCAGAATATATATTATAATGCACGCCTGTCTGTTTGATTCTCTTTAAAAATTAAAAATAAATGAATTAATTAGCATAAACATAGTTTAATAATCAATTTGAAAAAAATACTAATAAAACTAAATTGCGGCGTAAGAAGATTCAGCAAATTCTTTTGCAGCTTTTTGCGCCTTGATCATTGTGGGTGAGTTACACGTGAATACGTCAGAACAGTAATAATCCTTTATTGTTTTTAATTCCACTTTTAAAGGGCTACAGGGTTTCTCTGTCTCGGGTTTAATTAATGGCAGAATCAAGTCTGTGAATAGTTTCTCCTGATACGTATTGTAATTGACAAGATTAGGACTGATTTGAGCTAATCGGCAGCACAGGGTATTGTCGTCACTATACGGCAGACTTATTCCACAATATTCTGCTAGGGCTCGAAGTATTCTCCAATCACTACGAGCCTTTCCAGGAGCTGTAACAGCGGGTAGGGCAAATTGAGCACGACATTCCATATTTAAAAATGTACCTCCAGATTCTGAATACGCACATCCAGGTAATATAATACAGGCACTCTCTGCGCCTCGGTCTCCTTGATATCCAATATATACAATCTTAGTGTCTAACTTTGGAGTCCAATCATAGAATATTTCATCTGCCCCTAGTGATAGGATAACACTCGGGGTGATGGTTTTCAACGCTGTCAATGCCCCTGGTTTCCAACCACATTCTAAAGCACCAGCAAAACTCGCTTCTTTCGTTACGATATTTATAATTTTCCAATCTTTACTCACTTTTAATGTTGCAATCAAAATATTTAGTCGATACATAATTTGAGAAGCCTCAGCGGTCCCGAGTTGATCGACGCCAACAAATATTAACGGCCTTTTTGCACTTTTCAAAACTTTTTGAAAGTCCGACAAACATTTTATATCGTCTCCAATATAATTAACATGATAATTGTAATCACAGTGAGGACCGACAACAAAAATATCACACTCGTTCTGTATGTACGCTTGTCTTATCCAAGCATTTAGTATTGGAGCTTCAAATCTAGGATTTGTGCCTATAAGTAAAATTTGGTCTGCTTTAGCTACATTCTTCATTTTATTATTAAACGAGTACCCAGCTCGAATATCAGTACCCGTCTGTGAATAAGCAAAATCTCTTTCTATATATGTATCCTCACAGCCTAGCATATTTAAGAAATCTTTTGCAACTACTAGTGTTTCTACATTGGTGTGAGGACCAGCAATCGCCATTATTTTCGACGGATCAACACATTTAATAACATTTGCAGTTCGTTGCAAAGCTTTATCCCAATCTTCTGGGACTAAACAATCACATGATCTGTACATGGGAGATACTAATCTCTGCATATCGAGAGAATCAATTGCCCAACGACCTTTATCGGACAACCATTCTTGATTAATTTCTTCGTTCTCTCGCGGTAGAACGCGCAGTATTCTATTACTTCTGTGATTTAATATTGTATTAGTACCAGTCGCATCAGTTACATCTATGGAGTTAGTCCGTTTTAGTTCCCAAGGTCTCGATTTAAACATGTACGGTTTCGATGTCAAAGCTCCTACTGGGCATAAATCGATAATATTACCAGATAGTTCTGATAGGAAATATTTCTCAACGTAAGTACCGACAAGCATATCTCCGCCGCGTCCGGTCGATCCCAACACGTCCATTCCACAAACTTGGGAAGCGAATCTTATGCACCGAGTACAATGTATGCATCTAGTCATTTCTGTGCGGATGAGAGGACCTAAATCTTTATCTTCAACTGCTCTTTTGCCTTCAAAATGGATATCGGTAAAACGAGATCGATCGCTACCAAATTTCATTGTTAGATCTTGCAAATCACATTCACCACCCTGATCACATATCGGACAATCTAAAGGATGGTCTAACAGGAGGAATTCCAAGACACTTTCTTGTGCTTTAAGTGTTAGGTCCGAGTTTGTGCGTATTTTCATATCTTTCGATACGGGCATTGCACAGGCCACTTGTGGTTTTAACGAGCCTTCTATGTGCACTAAGCACATTCTACAATTACCTGCGATTGACAATCGTTCATGGTAACAGAATGTAGGTATGGTAATCTTCTCCCGACGCAACGCTTGAAGGACTGTGTAATAACTTGGTACTGATACACTTTTCCCGTTTATAAATATATTAACATCGGACTTCCTTCTTATTATCTGTTTACCTGGGTTTGTTATTTTAATGATATTATACCATAATCTATTTGATAACATTCTCTACAATATTTGAGTTTCGTTAGTTCAAATGTGTGATGTCAAATTTCATTGCAGACGTTTGCTTTTCGAAAGTGACATTTGTATGTAAAAAAGATGTGCATACCTGATGAATCGAGTTTACAAGCTGCACGAGAGCCTCTTTGAATTGTAAAAATATTTCCGTTGCCCTTTGATATCTGTAACAAAATATGTTATATTTTTTTTTTTTCAACCAATGCTAGGTAACGTGTAAATAGTCTAGTCCGGGGTTTTCAAGGACCCACCATAGTTCGCGGGATAGGGCCCATAGTTTAATTTATGATAAGGGTATTCTCAGAACATTACCGAATTAGAACGGATATTACTATGATCACGAAATATTACGACGCGCTTCAACTTCTAACAAGAAAACATTACTGAAAATAAATAAATTTAGATCTATCTTGTCTGTTGATCTCTTTAAAACAAAATATATTTTACTAAATATAGCAACTAATCTTACTTTAATCGCAAATATTATATTCGTGTAGCGATTGAGCCTTACGAGCCCATACGCACTACAGTACATACACCCGCCTTACGGTTAGAGGTTGTCCGCAGAGGTTATACGCACTGTGGAGTGCATTCTTTGCAAAAGAGTCGCAGCGCGTATAGAAAATATGTGAATGATACTAAAAATAACATAACATATTTTTTATTTTCGCGCGCCTTCCCGCAACCGCTACAACTAACTTACCACTATACACACATATAAAGCCTTGGTATCAACGATAAACATACTTGCGGTCATGCATGGTATCAGTGAAGGCATAGTCTAGGGCCAGACGGAGGGCTCTGGCGGCCCTCGGTGCGGCAGGGGTGGCGAGCACCCTCCGAGCGCCGCGCTCCTGGCACCGAGCGCGCACCAACAGCTGACACGCCTCCGAGCACGCCAAAGTGCGCTCCCAGCCGCTTCTACAATGGGAAGGCTTTGGTACACGACCGTACGCAATTTTTTAGAGTTCTGTTCCCTAAAATGTTCCGTTCCTCTGTTTAATATAGTCATAAAACGCTAAAAACTAGGTCTCAGCATACACACAGAAAAAAAACCGGTAATTTCTTGATAAGAACTCATTATGTGTAATATTTTAGAAGACCATTTTACGGAACTTTCAGCGCGTGACTCAGACTAGCATTTATCAGGCATTCTTTTATTATTCTGCCTTCTTGCCTGTCTTTATAATTAAGAACTGCAAAGCCTCTAACAAGAGCATCAAGGTCACCGGCTCCAATAAGAATAGTAACGCCTAGCTAAAGAATCATAAGAATCTGCAAAAGACTGAACAATTTCAATGAGATAACTTCAAGTTATTTTTAACATTAAAGATCCGTAGAATGTGGATTCGTCAGGGTTTACTGTAAAAGAATCTTTAGTGTGGTGTTATTTATTCTTAAGCACTTTAAAAAAAAATATTATTATATTCGTCTTACTTGCCAATGGCAGCAAATTTCCAAGCTGCGAGTGCTTCGTCGACCAGGCGTAAAGCTGCCTGGGCGTAATCACTGGACGCTCGCAGCCTCGCCGTCACCAGCGCGAGGGCGTCTCGCAGAGATTGTACTCGTTCCATTGCCTCTTCGATCTGCAAGCCCGCTCTCTTTTCCTCTACCCATATACTCTCTATAAAGTCAATTTTAATTTTAAAATATATAAATAGATTAAAAAAAAAAATAATGAATAAAATATTTTGATGTCTAAATGCGACAATGATGAATTGGCGATTATTGGGAGAGGTCTACGTGGAGCTCCCCACCATGGATCAGGCCTTACCGTTGTGGTGGGACTCAGTAGCCCAGGGTGAGTTCTCTTAGTACCCCTCGTATAAGAAAAGGGGATAAAAGAGCAGTGGGCGAGGGCTGAGGACCGGAACCTTGCCTCATTGTACTGTCCCAACGTTGGGAGGCGTTGTTCTGTGGTGCGGGGCAACCCATCTGTGGAGGTGGCGTCGGTCCCCTGAGGGACTGACTAGCCGTCGAGGTGCCCTGTTGCTTGTAAATCCAGGGCACCTCACCAAAGGCGGTATTGGCGGCACTAACCGGGTTTTAGTGGGTAGAGCTGCGTCCACTTACCATTGCATCGCAACGAGTCCCACATACTCGTCTGGGGAGACCCCCTCCCCCGCGGGATGCCTAAGAGCATTTCCCGGCGTTAAAGAAAAAAAAAGGTCTACGTGGAGCTGTCGACCAGTACAGGATCATAATGATGATGAATGATAAATAAATAAATAGTAGTTTTATAATAAACGAAGGTATATCCCACATTATCGCCATTTATTATTTTAATTATTCAACAGGCAAACCTGCAGACGTGCCACCTGATAGCAAGTGCTCTAAGACACCTCAGGCTACTCATTTATGGCATCCTGAGATATAAATAAAAAAATAAACATTTGCCGGGTTCAGTTTATTTCTATTATTGAAATCAAAACGTACGAACCGCATGAGAACAAATATAAGATATTATGTTTGTTCTTATGCGGTTTTGTAATAGATACCTAGTAATCGTTGCATTTGCTTGTAAAGTGCTCGTATGCGCAGAATTTGAGCGTGCAACACCCGTCTCTCCTTCTGTAAATCAGCTTCTCTAGTACGCAGCCAGGATAACTCCAATCGGTGCAGTTCCTGAATAGAATTACTTATGCATATTTTTGCATCATCATTTTACAAACTCAATTGATCAATATTGACCAATAACACCTAACCAAGTTATAAAAAAAACCGTCACTTTTCAAGTACCTATGTCTTTGAAGAAGAATAAGTAAAAGTGTAGTCCCTGTTACTAAGAAATGGAATCCGAAAACAAATGAATCATAATCTGATAGAGATCCTTTAAACTGGACGCTCCTCCACGAATTATTTTTTTTTATTATGATATGATTATTTCAATGTATGAGACGAAATATAGTTTATTACACTATATTATGTCCGTATTGCGATATTGCAGGTGACTGAATGACCAATTATTACAAACACCATTTGCGTGTACCGCGTCTATACAGCAACTCTAAATGTTAGCGTAAATGAATTTTTGATGGACGTTCGTTACCGAAACTACATAAATTTCGGTACTTCCATAAATAAAAATCTAATATATAAAATTCTCGTGTCACGGTGTTCGAACTTGAACTCCTCCGAAACGGCTTGACCGATTCTCATGAAATTTTGTGAGCATATTGAGTAGGTCTGAGAATCGGCCAACATCTATTTTTCATACCCCTAAGTAATAAGGGTTGTTCACCCTTAAATTTTTTTTTTAAGTTTTGGACGAAATTTTTTGTTTTTATTTTTTTATAATGTGGCATTAAAGACGGAAACAATCACAATTCCTTTCGACTAAAAAGTACTTATAACCGACAATGTTCGTTAGAAGGAAAATAAAAATAAAGTAAATTTTGAATTTACATAATATTACCTTTCTATTTACATTGGCAATAAAATCTTCGTTGTCTGTCGCTAATATAGGTCGTTTGTACAGGTCTAGATTTATGAACATCTGAAAAAATCTTGTATTAGAGGCTAACGTAAAATTCGTCAAAAGCAAAAAAGTCTTTGTTCCAATATGTACATACTATAATATATTCAAGATAAATAACACTAATAAATGATCCGAAAGCGTTAGCAAAGTTCGAAAATAATAAAATGTATGGGATTGACATAAGGCCGCGCGTAATCACGCGGTCCATCCTATACATTTTATCATTTCGAACTTCGCTAACGCTTTCTTAATGGCATTTTGGCTAGGCCCTCTTCCAGTCATAGAACATAAAATTGTTCCTAACGATTTTGTAATATCTGTAGTTGAATAGTGCCGACACCCATAGAGGCCATAGACATGCACGCAACCAAAGGTTTTGCAAATGCGTTACCCCCAAGTCCCTTATTATTTAGATTTCTATGGGTATTTTAGATTTCTATTACCTTATTATTTGGATTTCTATGGGTACCACCCAGTCGTGTCGGCCTAATACGGCTGCAAAGCACCACACACACACTAGCTCTTAACAAATAAATAAACTCATGTACATTGTACATTGTGTGATAACCTGTGATTGGATTTTTTTAATCTAAGCTGTTACTTATAACTTTTTTGTATAGGTACCATTGGTTGTCCTTAATATAAATAAATTAATAATATATCAAAATTCTCACCTCATGGACCGATTTGGCGTAGGACTGCGAATTAGTTACATTAATTGTAGTTGTTTCTTCAAAATCTCTAATTTCCTGTTAAAAATATATGCATATTTGATATAGAAGATAGAGAACTATTAATTACATATTATTATCAGTAACGGTTTATTTGTAATAATTAATTTAGTTTTATTATTATTTAAAAAAAAGTCAAATAGATTTATTCGAATATTCATATCGTAAAATCTATGAATAAAATAATATACCTACACGAGAAACTTTAGCAACTAAATAAAGAGAAGAAGACTACGAAGTCTTCTACTAATAATTTCTTGATTGTCGCTCAGGTGATCCTGTTGCCTGCAGATACCTCAAAAGTGGCTAAAGGCGCTCGTGGTTATAATTATAAGTATATAATATGTATAGGCTAAATTTGAGTAGTCAGAAGCCACATAGAATCAGAAACCTTTTTTTTTATGACGCAGCTGATATCCTTTTCGGACCCTGCCAGGGCCTTGGGTAGGCGCGCTGGCGTGTGTGGAGACTCGCATTGGGTGCACTACCCAACTAAAACCGCTGCGTGAGCCTTCAGCCGCTATCTGAGGGACTCGGATCTGCAGGCAACGGAAAATCCTAAGCGACAGACTGGTACCGGCAAGACCAGATTCTCCACAATAGGGGGACTGCCCGACTACCACTTAGCAGTCCCCACGACGTCGTGTCTTCAGCGGGGCCCGGGTTTCCATCCCGAGCCTGACACGAGCACAGGAGTGTTACTGGAAGCGCATTAAGTAGCGCTTCTGGCGCACCCCTGTTCGTCGTCTACGGGGGAGAGTCAGAAACCTACCTCAGTCCTGCCTACATGCAAAAAGCATTTTTCTGCGCCAAAAAAGGCAATAACTAACTAATTTAATTCTCTCAATCAAATCAAAATTGCTCAAGTTTGAAAGAAATGATGACTATATTACTAGTACAAAGATCTTAAGCATTCAAACCTGCTGTATGCTAGATAATTCTGCTGATACCACGGTCAATCTTTGCGTTGGATAAAATCTTTCACTGGCCGCAATTTCTTCGACCAACCTTGCCAAAGTTGCGAGAATGGTCTCCTTACGTTTTAGTTTGTGTGACATATCTGATGGCTAAAATAGCATTACAATAGGTATAATATGTATTTAAATATTATTTTAAAAAATTACTAATTTTTTTTTGTAGGTGGGAAATAGTTTCCCTAGGGTAACCGACCATGCAAAAACTAAACTACTATGTTAGTTATGCTACTGTGAAGGAAACTATCACAAGGTCGCACAAAACAAGAGGTCACTCGAAGGAAATTAGGTTTCTTTTAATAGAATGTAGTAGAAGGAAAATAAATAAAGATTTAATACTCCTACAGAAAAGGGTTGTGTCTGGTTTTCCATTTGGGATTTTGCAGTTGGTTTATATTCAGTGTTATGTCCAAACCATGTTTATAATTCAGTACTTGCATGTGGAATGTCTTGTCGTTTATAAAAAATGTCGAACAGTGGATTAAAAAAGATTGATAATGATGAAAATAATAATAATTAGATGACTGATAGTATACTGTAGTGGCAACAGTAACGTACCTACCTAGTGCTAAAAGACAATAAATTAATAACCATACAATCTTTTCCTGATCAAAAAGAGGTGATGACTGATGCCATCATTTTTATCGATAAAAATGTTTATACAATATAATCATTATAATTGAATATAAATTAAAATAGAAAAATTAAGCCCCCGTTCGCGCGAGCGCTTAAAAACCGTCGTAATTGTATAAAAAATGTTGCATTTTAAAAACGCCTTCTTGTGAACAGATACATGGGTGTCCATGAGGCATGATAAGTCTCATTTAAACGGTTTTTTACCGCTCGTTAGAACGGGCGCTAAAGTAATGACAACTTCGCGTTTGACGTCACGACATCCATGTCGATTTTAAATAAATCACGAAAAAATCACGTTTTTTATATTAAGATATACATACTTGCGATGAAATGGCGTTGATAGTTGGCGAGCTCGTGCCGCAGCCCATTCCATGCTCGCGTTCTGGAATAATCTACAAGAGTGATCCGTATAGTACAATAGTGACAACATAATGGTGAACCATACCATGAATAAGGGACACTGCGTGCCGGTATCAGTGTTGTAGATGTATGAAAAAATGATGCGCTTCATTTTGTAGTTTTACGGGTTTTACGTTTACGGGACATTTAACATTTTTTGGAATGTGAATGTGTCGAAATTCCAAAAAATTGCAATTTTTTGGAATTTCGACAATGCGAGAGAAATGCGAAAATCACGAACTGGGCTTTCTTGAAACAAATGAAATAAAAGAAAATAACCAGACATCTTTAACCACCTATTATGAAAGAGGAAGTTCTCAATTCGTCTTGTAAGTATATTTTTGAAGTTATACTTCTTAAGAATCGTTATTATTTTAAACCGGATGCAACGGAAAAAACGACAGGTAAGAGACACAAATACAAAAATGTGTAGGATGAAGCCGGCAAAGAATGAGACAGAAATATACATACTATTTTATATTATCGGTCTCTCTTCTTTGTCCCATAATATAGGAGCCTGTAATTAGTGAGCCAGAGCGATAGAGTAAATGTCGGTGTGTATGTATATTGCACACTGTTTAATACTTGCTTCATGCTTGTATTTGAGCATTTAACGTGTTTTTCACTTCTATCGTGTGTGATCACACACACCTTTTTTGTATGCTAGTCATATGATTACTCCGTCGGTTGTGAATGGATGTCGTTGATTATTTTTTGTGAAAGCTGATGTTTCCGAATTGGTCCCATATTAATTTGAACAAGATTTGACATTCGTTTTTGAGTTTTTGTCAATAATGTTTACTTGGTTGACTTTGTCATCATCGAGATGATGTGCTCATTTCATTGCTTGTAGATATTTTAAAATGAACACTATATTTTAAAAACACATCATAATATTTCGAAGTCATCGCAATATCCATTCTTATTACTGATGTTCTGGTGAAGGTCTTTGGTGAGAGATAAGCGAAAATCTTTAAGAAATAAAATCCATAAAAGTTGTTTCATCTATAATGATTGAAATTCTCGGAAACATTAGAAAACAATATGTTTATAACATATTGTTTGAGAATGACAAACAAAAATAACAAACAAACACACAACAACAAACAAAAAAAATAACAAACAACTTGTTAAAAAAATATTGTTTGTCATATCCAAATTAAACCACTGCCGTGGGATATAATTAATGGTCACGAACACCACTTAACGAATGATAATGCACACTTTTTTCATACATATTCTAAAAGAATTATATAGAGCTTTGATAAAATAAATAGTACGAAGTGTTGCCATTGCTGCATTTCAGCTGAATTGGACCGGTACGACAGAAGGTACCTACCTCTTTGTCACATAATACCGGCATAAGTGACAGCTATGCTGTCGCATTTTGTGCGGTTTGTAATTTGATGTCTTGTGGTGAATACTGACCCCAATAGACAAACTGTATTACCAGATACACACATATAGCAGATTGCTTTGCCCTTCTTTTTTTATCCCCCCCAATAGGCCACCGGAAACGTGAAACGTAACCGGAAATAGTACTACCTCATACTATATAATATTATATATTCATGGCAAATAACTGTTACTTTCGTTTTCTGTTTATCTGTGCTAGCAACCTGTGGTGGTACTTGCTAAGTAACGAACAAACAATCTGTTTAAAAAACACATTTGTTTGATCATGTATATTTAATAAATTTAGTGAAATAATTTAAAATTCAGTCCATTGGATTAAAAACGTGTAGCAGACGTGTATAATTTTTACGTAGGTATGTATGCTGGCTGTAATTATATACCTACCTATGTATATACCTGTCGTTGTTTCCGTTGCATCCGGTTTGAAATCACCTACGATTCTAAAGAAGTTTCACTTCAACAAAATTAAACATAGACTAAAGAGCTATCATATAGAAAAATTAAAGCCAAAATCTTTTCTGAAGAGCGATGGTCGTGTTTTCTCGCTTTTCTGTTATTTATTTTTATTTTATCCTTTAATCATTATAAGTGTTTTTCTATAGTGGGACATTCTGGCGGTTTTCTATAGTGTTTATTTTAAAAACTTAATCCATTGTTCCACAAAAGAGCGAGAGAGCAAATGTCGGTGTGTATGTATATTGCACGCTGTTTAATACTTGCTTGTATTTGAGCATTTAACATGTGTTTCACTTCTATCGTGTGTGAATCGCACACACTTTTTTTTTATTGTTGTGTTTCATCATCATCATGGGGTGCTATCTTCATACTAAAGCTTAAAGGTCAGCATTCGGTACTTCGTCCTATCATGTAATATACTTTTATCTGGTATGTTAGTTCAGTCCACTCCTTCATATAGTCAAACCAATTGTTATGTGTTTGGTTGCCGATTATTACAGTGGATTGTTTAGGTGGGCGGTTTTGTATGGGTGGAGCAGAAAATGACAGTTGATTGATTAGGACGTGAAGGGTGAAACCGCGAAGGGGAGCGTTTCTCGCTGTATCTCCATATTACAGACTAAATAAAGTTTATAAGAGTATATACTAAGTGCGTTTTCCAATTACAGAGCATAATGCGACTCAGTGCCGCACAATGCCGCACAATGCTGTTGCTTAATTGGAACGCGATAGTTTTAAAATGCGCCAGCAGAGTGCGCTAAGTTCAGGGTAGAATAAAAAATATTAATAAAAGTTAGCAATAACCTCAATAATGTAAATAAAGTGGTATACATAATAATTAGTTGAAAGCTATTTACGGTTATTTTAAGTTATTTGTATTTTGATTATTTCATTATCATTTTTTGTTTTGAGTAAGTAATTTTTTTTAATGAGTTCTAAAACAATTATATACCTTTCAATTAAATCATCTCTTTATCAACTATTGCATATCATCTGATATGTACGTATTTTAAGAATTCATATTTTGGACTTTTAAGCATTTATACTATATAATATAATAGCAGCGCCCCGCGGTTTCACCCGCATACTTCACATTTCCGTGGGAGTGCAGGCATAAATCATAGCTTATATGTATCGTTTTGGTGTATATGAGCTATATTATTATAAAATTTCAATAGAATCCATTCTTTTCGTCAGAGTTTTTACGTGAACGAGTAACAAACATCCATACTTACAAACTTTCACGTTTTTAATATTAGTAAGATTACTAAAACCTTTTTTGTAGATGAACTTGAAACATTATAATAATATTTTTGTGCACGTACGCGTATATTTTTTAACAAAAAATAATATTATTAACGATAGTATTTCAATAAAACATTTCGATAAATGAACAACTTAAAGAAAAAACACTTGTTAATTTTCTGTCACAGTTGGCCAATTGCACGCATTTCGCGAAAGCACTACTTTTATGAGAGCTCAAAAATGCGATGCGCTGCTGTAATTGGAACACCAACTTTGAGCATTGTGCCGTACAATGCGCGTTTGTGCTGTAATTGGAAAAGGCCCACTGTGTTTATGAGGCTCGTCATTGGCAATATACTAAGTGCAGTCCATAAAAAAAATATTTTCTGTCAACATTGTCAACGTCACAATCTCCTCCCCATTCGACAGTGTCCGTTTGTCTTGTCACATTAACTTATTTAGTATATTTTAATTTTTAGCTGTTAATATTTTTAGTTTTTTAGTTAATAAAGAATATTTTACATCATCAGTCTATCGCAACAAATTCAAGACCGTAAGTACACTTAAATACCTCTTAATTTCGAATTTGCCACATGTCGAGGAAAGTCGATTAATATCATACGTTTCTTATAAAATTGTTTTCAGGGTGCATCAGGGTATACTTAAAGCTGGGCCTAGGGTCCTGGCTTCGGCTCAATACTTCTTGAAATCCCCCAAAAACCTTGTTATTACACAAACAAATATTTACATGACTAGTGAAATTTCATCATATTATACCATTTTACGGTCAGTATGTCACAGTGGAATAACTCATACAACTATAACAGTCAACAACAGGGGGCTAGTGCATGGGATGGAGATGTAAATAGGCAATATATGAATCAAGCATACTATCCAAATAGGCAATATGATTCTAACAACCAATATGTCAGCTTTAATGAGTTCATTTCCCAAATGCAAGTACCTAATTTACCTACATCCAATGCTGCCAGCTATAATAATGTCCAGTATCAAAATTATCCCAATAACCAGTATACAAATATAGCAAATTATCAAAATGGTCCACCGAGTCAACCAACCCAGTTAATGTATGGCTACCAACCAAACACTGCCAATTTTTCGAATAATCTAGAAGTTTACCAAGACAATGTGCAGGCTCAATACAACCAAGTCCCTGAACAAAATGGTTATACAAATGAAGTGGTATCCAAATCTAGACTTACACCAACTGCTAGCGAATTTGTCCCTAAAAATGCTGTAAAACGTGAAGATATATCTAGTGAAAGTAAATCAGAACCAGAAAAATCTCAACCACCTCAACCATTAAACACAAGAGAAACAAATAATAAACATCCAGCGCCATCAAGCTCCTCCAACTGGCGGGATCGACCACACAGCTCTAATCAAAATGGCCATTCTTCAAATGAAAATAGTCAATCACAAAAAACTTACAAAAATCAAAGGCCTAGTGATTATAACAAGGAAGAAAATAGTAAGTACACACAACAAAACAATAGTAAAAAGGAATCTTATAATTATAATGATTACAATAATAGAAATCAGAAAAATAAAAAATACAATGAAAACAATCCTAGTGCTGAATCTAATTATCGTAATCATGATTATAACAATCAAAAATCTAGCAACAACTTTAGATACAAAAATAGAAATAGTGAATCAAACAAAAATAGTCAAGACTCCAATTACTATGCAGAAGGAAATGACTCCTTTGAC
Organism: Lycaena phlaeas; assembly: GCA_905333005.2. Classification (NCBI taxonomy): domain Eukaryota; kingdom Metazoa; phylum Arthropoda; class Insecta; order Lepidoptera; family Lycaenidae; genus Lycaena; species Lycaena phlaeas. Next base: position 13,834,282 of record HG995175.1, read on the forward strand.
AATTACCGTAATGATAGTGGAAATAGTAAAAATAATTCCAAATTAAAAAACAAACAAGATCCAGACGTTGGTCGCACATTTTACAATAGCTCCATGCCAAAATCAAGTCAAGATGTTAGAAATGGCAGGAATGACAATTCTAATAGAGGCCGGAACTGGGCAGGGAGTCAACGGGTAAGGGCTTTAGAGAATGTTGAAGATGAAGAATTTGCCAATTCATATATCCAATACAGAGACGATAAAGAAAACAAAAGTCCAGCCAAAGGTAAAGGGAAAACTACTGCAGGGTATTCAGGTATGTTTGTTTCTAGAATAAATTGTCTATTCAATAAATACTATGGCATTTGAAATATATTTACAGTCAACTTTGCTATAAGGAAGCAATAATTATATGAAATAATATGTTATTTATAAAAGACAAATTTGATACGGCAGAGCTGAGTGATCCACACAATCTACTCAATTTACAAACACTTCTAAAAACCTAATTAGCAAGTTACCTGTGAATCAAGCCCTTTAGATAAATTCATGTTAGTAACTCAGACAAAATAAACAGTATTATTTGGTCTGAGGTTAGTAAAAAAACATTGATCAAATAAAATTAAAAAACTCTGTACTTTAATTATATTATACTCACAAATAACTTTTTAAGATGTAATGTATTGTGTTTTTTTAAATACTTGATTACTTTTAGATAGCAAAGAATTGACACAACGGGAGAGACTGAGTGAACAATTAGATAAGGGCACTTTGGAATGTCTGGTGTGCTGTGAGAGAGTGAAACAGATTGACCCTGTGTGGTACTGCGGGAATTGCTACCATGTGTTGCATCTGAGATGCATCAGGAAATGGGCCATGAGCAGCATGGTTGGTGAGTCATTGCTATTGTCTTTTAAGGGTGAGCCAAATACAGTAGAACCTTGATAACTCAAACCTCTATAACTTCAAAAAATAATATGTTCCCTTCCCTTAACCTATTACTAATATGACCCTTGATAACTTAAAACCTCTATAACCTAAAATATTTTGTGTTTCCCTTGGACTTTAACTTATCAAGGTTCTACTGTACTAGTTTTAATCTTAGAGATCAAATCCATTATTTATTGTAATTAATATTTCAGAGGGTAAATGGCGTTGCCCAGCCTGTCAGAATACTAGCCAAGATATTCCAATAGAATACCGTTGTATGTGTGGTGCTTTACGGAATCCTGAATATCAACGAGGATCCAGTGGTGCCCACACATGTGGAAAATCTTGTAAAAGGACAAGAAGCTGTCCCCATCCATGCACATTACTTTGTCATCCTGGTCCATGCCCTCCTTGCCAGGCTACTGTTAACAAGTAAGAAATGATTTAATTCTTTTTTTTTTTTTCATTTAAGAAACTCAACATTTTACACATTACCTTAATGATTTGCCTCCTTTAAATATTTTAAATTATTCTTTTCTGTTACATTTTGTAGGCAATGTGGATGTGGTGCAGAGACTCGGTCAGTTCTTTGCAGCAGTAAACTCCCGCAAGTGTGTGGACGGGAGTGCCAACGAAAATTAGAATGTAATGTGCATATCTGTGGCAAAGAATGTCATGAAGGACCCTGTGATGCTTGTAAGGAGACTGTCACACAAGGTAAAAATAATGTGTAATCATTTTTTTTTATTTTGGCTATGAAATTTAATATTTATACCTTAGAGTATAGCAATATATCCATAGAGCGCGCGTCTCTAAGTATGGAGCACAGCTGGTGTACAAATTTCACTAAATTACAAAAATAATATATTTTTTTCTGTTTTAATATTCTTTTAGCCAAAATGGCCTACTGTAAATGTTCTAATTGTGACCAATCCATGATTGATACTAGTAGCGAGGTATCGGCCGTCATGGCGTTCATTGAGGGAGGCCCATGTTCAGCAGTGGATAAATACTATGAAAATAGTACTTACAATATTCTTCTTCTTAAATTTAAGAGCTTCGCTCTTGTCGGTGGAGTATACTTACAATATAATATAATAATATTTGCAATCGCTACAATGGAGTGGTGTGACACTCGCACCTCGTATTTCACCCGTCATTATATAATTTTAAGTTTAAAATTTTATCTTTAAATACTTTAATTAAGCAAACCTTAATATTTGTAGTGTGCTACTGCCCGGCGGCCCAAAGTCGATCGGTGCCGTGCACGGCGGAGAGCGGCACGCAGAGTGAGTGGTCTTGCGGCGCGGAGTGCGGACGCGTCCTGGCATGCGGCGCGCACGTTTGCCGCGCTCCCTGCCACGCCCCGCCCTGCAAGCCCTGCCCGCTCCGCCCGGAGAACGTGCCCACCTGCCCCTGTGGCAACACAAGGTACTTGTACAGTACATTAACAGAGGGCCCATCTTTTTTTATGTAAAGGCCAAGCAGACAATTGTTTTACGTGAGGCGATATGTCGGCCACATTCATATACGATTACTACCATACCAAAATTCCATGGAAGGTAGCTGGTTCCAGTGAAAGTGCAAGGCAAAAAGTGCCCTAAAAATTACACCACTGAAGCAATAAATGAAGAAATAAAAATGGAAGCAGAAAGAGTAACTACTACTAAAATCAATTTTAATTTAGTATACTAAATTTCCTGCCCCACGTGCCTGGAACCCGTTCACAGGAACAATTTCCTGTATCATTATACAGATAAGTAGTAGTAGGGTACTCACTCTACATATGTACATAGTACATACTCTCATATGATGCAGTATGACTATTGTAAACATTCAAATTTATGACATTGTAGATAAGAATTTTGATTTGAATGATTAATTATTTATTTATAAAATTAAGAGCGGCTACTCTTTATTTTATAAACAGTCATTGTTACATAATATTAAAAATATTCACATGTGATTTTAAAATAAACATCTTTATTTTTCAGAATAAGTCCAAACCAACGTAAATTGTGTAGTGATCCCATTCCGCTCTGCGACAATATCTGTGCCAAACCTTTACCGTGTGGACCAGCCGGTGACAAACATTTTTGCAAGGAAAAGTGTCATGAAGGTAAGAAAATATTATGACATTTTATAGTAATATCACAGTGTAAATAAATTCATACAGTGGTCCAACGCCTTTGAAGTCGCGCGAAATGCCGCTTTTGTGTAGGTATACGTCATTGCTTCAGGGTTGTCACAATGATGTGTTTTATTCTACATTTTGTGTATTCGTAGTATATGTATGTAGAGTACTAGGAATAAAACAAAAAAATAGATATAGAAGTATTATTAAGGAGTTTTATTATAAAAAATACAAATGCGTATACAAAAGCTCAGGGTTTGCATGATACCTATATATCAATTGATATTTTATGCTTGATATATATATCAAAATTGATATTTATATTTAAATGTAAAATAATGTTTTAAATGTAAAAAATCTTACATCAAGTTATAGTCTAAATATACACACGACACGACATTAACTAATCATAGCCATGACACGGCTTGTAACTTAGGTTTATGACACCCACGTGACCCCCCATTTTTCGGAAGAAAATTCCTTTTTTGTTGTTATACTATTGTTAAGTATCCATTTATACCATGTGTCAAGTTATTTCGACTGATAAAATTAAGACATTATTAAATAAACAAAATGAACCAACCAAGGGAACAGGCCGGTTTTAGAAGCGGCTTCTCTACACTTGACCACATACATGTCGTCAAACAAATTGTTGAGAAAAATAAAGAGTACAACATTAAATTTTATTGCGCTTTTGTAGATTATTCCAAAGCTTTTGATTCGCTAGAACACGAAAAAATATGGGAAGCTCTATACAATCAGGGGGTGCACACAAAATACATCAATATAATAAGAAATACATATCAAAACAGTACAGCAAGGGTGAAACTTGAAAATGAAGGTGATGTTATAAAGATAGAGAGGGGCGTCCGCCAAGGAGACCCGCTTTCTCCTAAACTTTTTACAGCCGTATTAGAAGACATTTTCCGTAAACTACACTGGGAGGAATATGGGCTGAATATAAACGGAGAAATGCTAACCCATTTACGGTTTGCGGACGACATTATTATCTTTGCCCCAACTAGCACTGAACTGCAAGCTATGATATCAGACCTGCCGGCCTAAGATGCGCGCGACGACAAAAAGACATATCTCTTCCGAAGAGAAACTCGTCGAAATTTTTACTTAAATCTTTAAAACTACGCAACGGATTTTAATTTGGTTTTTTTTAATAGATAGGACAATTCAAGACAAAGGTTTATGTATATAATTTATTAAGTTTTTATATACATTAGCTAAAATATAACAATAATTGTTAGAGGTGTCGGAAAAAAATAATCCCGCCTGGGAGTTTTCAACGAAAACGCTGCCTAAACCCTTTGAGATATAACAAAATAATGTATGGTGGAATTGTATATCTTAAATAGGTCTACAAAAAATTCCGCGATGGCATATATCTATCTATTAGGGATATCATACTATATCCATTTAATACTTTAAAAAATTAGCAATTATAACGCGATAATTTGAAAGTTATTTACACAAATACTGTATGAATCCTTATCATTTTAAATCAGTTAATTAGCTTCAGCACTTCATAAAGATTATTCTTCCCCTTTACATCATGCAAATTAAATGAATACTTTAGGAGATATAGCAAAATCAAAATAATACGCAAGAAAATAAATCGTGTTGCCGTGATTTGAATGGGTAGCGTAATAAGAGAAACCTAAATCTACACTAATATTATAAAGAGGAAAACTTTGTTTTTTTGTTTGGTTGTAATGAATAGGCTCAAAAAGTACGGTGCCGATTTCAAAATTTCTTTCGACATTCGAAAGCTACATTATCCACGAATAACATAGACTAAATTATATTCTGAAAAAAAAGGGGTTACGTAAGATATTTGGGTTTATAATTTTTCTCGTCCCTTCTCGTCCATATGTATTGACATCGAGAAATTTCTCTTATTTAAACGACAAAATTCGAGAAAATTACGATGTCATGTTGCGTCCGTAGAAATTAGTACATTATGTCTTCGATGTAGACATTATGTCTCTCTCTCGTGAAGAGAGCGCATGCTAGGCGGGCTGGAGAGAGAAAGCGCCATAGTAGGACTACATATGAATATTGAAAAGACGAAGATTATGACAAATACCTTTGAACATCCTATTTACCTTAAAGACAACAAAATTGAATATGTCAGCGAATACAGCTATCTCGGTCAACTCATATCAGTAACAGACCTAATGAAAAAGGAGATAGATATAAGAATAGGCAAAGCGTGGAAAATGTACTGGAGTTCCAAAGAAATCATGAAAAACAATGAAATTAAACCCTTCTATAAGAGAAAACTTTTCAACTCATGCATACTTCCAATTCTCTCATACGGTTGCCAAACATGGGCCCTCACAAAACAACAGAGACTAAAACTAGCCAGGTGCCAAACTGCAATGGAACGAAGTATGTTGAATACCAAGAAATCCTATCGCATTAGAAACCAGACCATTAGAGAAACCACAAAGCTAACTGATTTCATTGAAAAAATTAGAAGATTAAAATGGAGATGGTCTGGCCACACTATAAGAGGGAAAGAAAAATGGAGTCTTGATGTTTTGGTACCCCAGGACAAGGACGGCAATACAGACGCTGGGAAGATGAGCTTAATAAACATGCAGGAAAACTATGGACAAGGTTAGCAGGGGATCGTACTAGGTGGAAGGAAATGGAGGAGGCCTTTGCCAAAAACTGGCAAACAGACTAAAAATATTAAAAAATAAAAAAATAATTAAAAAAAATGTATTTAAGCAGCATGTTCCATTTGGTCTGAAATAAAGGCTTATTATTATTATTATTAAATAAACAAAATAAAAGTAATTTTCTTCTGGTTAGTAAAATGGACTTAAGACTCAAATTGATTTGATTGATTGATACTCAAAAGATAGGTATCGTTGATTTTTAATTTATTTGAAAACTTTGAATATCAATAATAAATAAATGAGTTTAATTTTACTTCCCTGTCTTCAAATTATCGGACATACAAATTATTTCGATTCAACTATTAGGAAAAAACATATCAGTGTATTAAATTTGTATGTAATTTTGAAAATATTAAAAATAAAAAAAATCGGTTGCAAAGTACTTAAAATAATCAAATTAAAATGCGACAACCCCGACTGACGTGTCCCAAGCGAGTGTATGGCAGCTAGGGCTCGCTACCGCGCCTCTCTCACCCCGCACGCCCCGCACGATTGCTCTGTCTAGACGTGTTCATTGGACCACTGTATGAATTTATTTACACTGTGGTAATATTATAAATAATCGTTTGCCTCGGAAGTCGGGAGTGAATCGCCTGTGTTAATATTTAAAGAAATGCAATAATTTATATAAAGGAGTCAAATAGTGGGCAATGTACGTTTCACGAATAACATCTCAATTTCTATTTTATTCGTAGGGCCGTGTCGCGTGTGCCCAGACAAGACGGTCCTGCAATGCCGCTGTGGCCACTCCAGCCGCGAGGTGCTCTGCGCCGACCTCCCGGAGATGTACAATAACGTGCTCTGTCAGAGGAAATGCAACAAAGTAAGTACTGAGCTGGCAACTCTTTCTAAATTTTACAAATTGATTGTAATATACATTTTTATCACTTTAAATGCATAGGCAGTGTTGTTTTAAAACAGTGTTTCGTGAAGTAGGGTTAAAAAAATTGAATAGCACCTATTTCGTTGACCACTCCACAATAGTTTTCTGATTTTTCTATTTTTTCTAATAAACGTTTTATGGAAATATTTTTTTATATATGTGTTAAATTGTCACCATTGCAGCGCCAAGATGTATAATTGTTAAATAATGTGAAACTGTTAACGTAGAAAATGTCGTGTGGGCGTCACCGCTGCCGTGCGACGTGCTGCGACGCCGCGACGCACCGGTGCTCGCTCGTGTGCGGTCGCTCGCTCGCTTGCCAGCTGCACCGCTGCGAGGAGTTCTGTCACACCGGCCACTGCGCGCCCTGCCCCATCGTCAGTCAGTACCCACCTTTTTGTCTATTACTACTTCTTTCATTATTTAATTCATACCAGGTCTTTATTTATTATTCTTATTATTATTATTTTTGCTATCAATCATCATAAAAAGTTTTAATTATGTATAAATGAGTTATTACTGTCAACAGATACCGACATAGTTAAATAGTGTATAAAGTATTGAAATATATATGTATATATTTTCAGGTTTCGAGGAGCTCCGTTGCGCGTGCGGCGCGGAGGTGGTGCTGCCGCCGGTGCGGTGCGGCACGCGAGCGCCCGCCTGCTCCGCGCCGTGCCGCCGCGCGCGCGCCTGCGGCCATCCGCCACACCACTCGTGCCATACCGGCGCCTGCCCGCCCTGCGTTGTGCTCACCACCAAGATGTGCTACGGTCGCCACGAGGTATATATATACTCTATAGTAATCAGTAAAGCTAAAATCGTTTTTTTAGGGATAATTTGAAAGAAAAACTATGCATTTGAGAGCCCATTTATTGAGAAAGACTAGGCTATTTATTTTTGGAGGACACTTATTTATTATTATAGTATAGTACATACAACTTTAGATAGTTTACAGCAATTGTAAGGTATACAAAGCGTTCGGATTAAATATTTTTACAAATCGCAATTATATATTGTTTAAACAGGAGCGAAAAACCATACCCTGTTCCCAAGAGGAGTTCTCGTGCGGCATGCCCTGCGGCAAGCCTCTCCCGTGCGGCAAGCACACCTGTATCAAGACCTGCCACAAAGGCTCCTGCGACGCTGGCAAGTGAGTATAAATAAATAGATAAAATATTATTTCCACCTTTTTCAACTACCTTTGACACATTAAATCAAAAATTTTGATTGTATAGTTTGGTTATAGTTGTAACCGAGTAGTTTGTGTACATATTTTATTTCTATATATGTTCCAAATAAACAGTACGACGTGGCTTAGCAACAAATGTCCATTCAAACTTTGACATTGATAATACGAGTACGATTGAACGAGACGTGGTGACGTTCAAAAAGATACTTTGATTGTACTATTTTGAAGAAAAAATTTTGACTTTGACTTTGATCTGACATATGTGTTGTCGTATGCCAGGTGCACGCAGCCGTGTCGCGAGAAGCGTCCGTCGTGCGGGCACGAGTGCGCGGCGACGTGCCACTCGAGCGGCGGCGGGGCGTGTCCCAGCGGCGCGCCGTGTCGCCGCCCCGTGCGCGCCACCTGCGCCTGCGGTCGCCGCTCCGCCGAACGCGCTTGCGCCGACAACGCGCGCGACTACGCCAAGTGAGTACACGCCCTTATATACGAGGTATGGTAATGGTTCATACCTAATCATTATGATCATACCTAACCATTACAGAAAATTAAGTACTGAAAATTAACAGACTGATAAGAAGTAAAAATATAGAATTATTAGTGGGTAAGTTCAATTCCAGAATTTTTTTATAAACTTAATAATGTTGCAGATTGATGAGCACATTGGCTGCTTCCAAAATGCAAGAAGGGGGGTCCGTTGATTTAAGTGAAGTCCAAAAACCCGGCTCGATGCTAAAGACGTAAGTATATTACAGTCTGACTGTATATACCTGTAAAATTCAAGGGCTTCATTAATAATAATAGTAAAGAGGACTGCTGCTTTTGACCTAAGCACAAATTGTAAATCGTTATTAGACTGGAATGCGACGAGGAGTGCTACGTGGAGGCGCGCAGCCGGCGGATGGCGCTGGCGCTGCAAATCCGCAACCCCGACGTGTCGGCCAAGCTGGCGCCGCGCTACAGCGAGCACGTGCGCACCACCGCCGCGCGGGAGCCCGCCTTCGCGCAGCTCGTGCACGACCGCCTCACCGACCTGGTGCAGCTCGCCAAGAAGGTAAGGAAGGCCGCAACAGAGCAAACGTACTACTATATATTCCGTACGCACCTGCAAGCAAACTGCGACACTAACCGAACACGACATTGTGTGAAGAGCTTACTAGACATTACTATCTCACAATGTCTCCACTTAGTATTCCCACTATATCTGCACTTCTATATAGTACGATTAATAGTTTATATTTTAAACATGATCTTAAGGCCATAACTTCCTTATGTCGGCCCCATATCAGAAATAAGCAGGACCGCAACTCATACCACTTTAAGGTCAAACTTGAATGAAGGAGAGTTGCTTACGTTGCATATTAAATATTATATTATTCGACAGTCAAAACAGAAGACACGAGCGCACTCGTTCGCGTCGATGAACCGGCAGAAGAGACAGTTCATACACGAGATGTGCGAGCACTTCGGCTGCGAGAGCGTCGCCTACGACGCCGAACCCAACAGGAACGTCGTTGCCACCGCCGACAGGGAGAAGGTATTTAATATACAGATATTCTGGAGACAACCGAAGCACAACAGATTTGAAACTCCTTTATTTTTTATTATAGACTAGACCAGTGACGCTTCAATGTTACTCAGTTTAGTGCACGTAAATTTATCGTTAAAAAAGCTGATATCTATCTTTCATAACGTCCAAACTAAGCCTAGTAACTGATGCAATAGTGTGTAGGTGTAACTTGACCGAACTGTACTTTTATACAATTGTAAAAGTAATTTAATCCGTTTGATTATATCACGTGTCCTGTAAGAATGCAAAGAATGCTCGTTTAAGTCAGTAAATTTCACTACAAACAAAATCTTGCGTACTGTAATATGGTGATTAGGTAGTTTCACTAAGATTTTTTCTCAGGTCCTTCTTACCGATTCACTTTTGGAATTAACTTTCATTATACATTGTGTATGGGTGTGTCCAGTCGTGGCTGCCGGCGATGAGCGTGCTGGAGGTGTTGGGGCGGGAGGCGGGGCGGCGCCGCGTGCCCGGCCCAGTGCTGCGCGCTCCGCCTGCGCCCGCCCAAACTACGCCTTCGCAGAGCACACAACTCTCCTCAACCGCCAAGTGAGTACATGGCACACGATTCATCACCATCATCAGTTTTTATCCGTCCACTGCTGAGCATAGGCCTCCCACAATGAACGCCAAGACGACCGATCCCTTGCTACTCGCATCCAACACGGACCTGCCACTGCACGGAGATCGACTTCCCATCTGGTTAATGGCCAACCAACACTTCGTCTATCTCAACGCGGCCTCCACTCTTAAACCTTAATAAAATGGCCGATGGGCACATCGGCCATCCGTACTTCTGAGTGAGTGACCAGGCCAATGCCACTTCAACAATTACACAATTAGTATTATTAAAATATTATGCTTATGAGTGTATTATATACCAATATGTGTAGTATATACATACATATACATTTCCCATCTGTTTCAGTGTAATCATATCATTGATATAAACAATTTATTATCTCGTTGGCTTTTTGCAGAAGCCTGCAAAAGAAATATGATAATAAAGGTTAATCTTTCCTACATTTCAATACATAATCTTTGCCATTAGTCATTACCTATAAGATTATTAAATTCTAAATAGATCTCTGCAACGAAAATCAATTAGATAGTGCCACATTTTAGGAAATATCTATGGACGCTTTTTATACCACGTCAATCTGTTCTCATGGTAAGTTCTTAAAGAACTTGGGTACCAGACAACAGAAATATATTAATTAATTTTATACTATACATATATTATTTAAGATTTTTATTATATAATACAACATCCATGATCCAGGAACACAGAAATTTTTATTTATTTTATTAACCTCAGGATTGAGTGCCAATACGCTAACCACTGAGCCACAGAAATCGTCAAATATGTATCATGTTTGGATAAATCTAAATCTTAAGGACTAATTCTTACAGATCTGGCACTGGATGGGCAACTCTAACATCGAGTAATGCCTGGGCAGCCCGGAGTCAACCTAAAAAGGAAACTAAAATAGACTACTTCGACAACCCTCCCAACAACTAATTAGGCCAATATAGTTCAGACAAGTGTTTTCTAATAATTTGCTAGCTTTTAAGTAAACATTAATAAATCAATTATTAAAAAATGTTTATTGGAACTATTTGTTAAATTGATATGGTGTTAGAAATTGTTATGTATTAAATATGTGTTCTACCAGTTATATTTGCTTCATATTATTTTGTAATAAATATATTTTTTTAAACGGCTCATTGATTATGGCCACTGGCCAAATTAGGGCTGAAAATAAAATTGGCAAAAACACTGTCAAATTTCCATCTTCTTCTTGTATGTCTTCTACTTTTATGCCTTTTGCCATTATGATGGTAAAGGCTAATAATTAGAATCTATATTTTAAAATGATGTTGTCAAATTTTATTAAATTGCCCAGTAGTTGACAATACTTAATGTAAGTAAAAAACGTTTGTTTTTAGTTTATAAACCTATAATAACCTTTAAAAATTTGTCTTCTGGACTTGTATGACCCAGTGACATTTAGTTTTTAAAATTAGCTATACTGGTTCCCGAATGAAAAGGTTTGACTTTACTCAATCTTATTCGTTTTTATATTGAAAATATTTTTTAATGTCTAGAAATTAATTTTAAATAATGATATAAGGAATGGCCAGTGAATGGCCAAACTTGGAAAAATATTTTGGAATAGACTAATGCTGTCCAATAACAATGACATCCTTTGTACAAACACTTGTCTGTTCAATAATATTTATCTAGTAAATTTATTTAAAGGAAAAAAAATATGTTACCCATTACTTCTTTTATTATACTTAAGTGTCATTACTTGGATTTCTGTAATAAAAATGTGGTTCGATGAATAGGTATTTAAAATTACTTTAGAAAATAAAAAGTAGATGTAAGAAGCACAATACATACATTTTTTATCACAATTTTATTCAACGAAAAATTTAAATTCTAGTTTGTTTGTGCTGCCAACAATTGAACGTTAACTGAATTATTTTGCGAATTAATTGTCATTAAACACAAGAGCTTATTATTTTTAAGGGACTGCTGTGTAGAAGGCAAATTAAATAAAAAACACACTTTTATCAATTCATTAAAAATGTGTGACTCATATGTGTTTGTATATACATAGGTTTTTTCAATATTCGCAAGCAAAGCAAAAAAAAGGTGGTCTCGTTCCTTCGTTTTTTTTTTTCATTTTTAATTATTACTAAAATTCAACTTCTCGAAATTCAGTGATTAGTGACACTTTGATTTTCTTCTACGTTTCAATTTATACTGGAATAGGACATAAATAAAAACTTACTACGCATTAAAATTATAATTTATATTTTGTGCAAACTATTAAATTTTCATAATTAGTTTCGCTGGATGAGCTCAGTCATTTTTAGTCACCCTGAAGGGCAAAATTAAAAAAAAAGTTAATAATATCGTGACGATACGATGATCACGTCGTGGACCAATTTGTTTTTTCGTATATTTACGTACAGACCCATATTATTTAAAATAGTGTAGACACTTAATTAGAATTGTTATCGTAAAAAGTTAAACTAAATACATTGTTTAACAGAAGCAAGAGTAGTGTCACTTGGATTTTTTTTTAATATTCAACCCAGAAACATTTTTTTTTTGTGGGAATGATTTATTTATCATTCAATACATGCTTATAAATTAGCAGGTTTTATTAAGACTGTAAGGCCTCTGCCTCGAATTTAGCGGGCAGCGGGGCGGCAGCGGTGGCGGCGCGGGCACCGCACACGCACTTCGCTGTTTTCAAGAACCGGTCCATTTGATTTTTACGCAAAGATTCTGCCGCCTCCGCCGCCGCCCCGCTGCCCGCTAAATTCGAGGCCGAGGCCTAATGCCTTGTTCACAAGAACGCTTTTTCTCCAAGCATTAAAAAGGCTTAAATGACACAAATGGATGCATTCACTCGAAAGCGCTTTTTCATCACTATTGGGTTTTTGACGCTGAGAGTTGGACGTTAAATCGAATTAAACTTGCAGAACTCTGATCTCGCGCCATCGTGTGGTCTTCACTAAAGAGAGTCTTTTAGGTTATTAAACTCTTGCGAATCGGGCCGACCTGTTTAGTATATTTTATAATATCACGGACAACATTTATTATCATAAAGAGCGCCTTCATACGGTAAGCGAAGCGCTCACGTGAAATTTGCTTGACGATTTGAAGAATATTAGGTAAGAAATACACGTAATAATTTGTGGAATGACTAAGTTGATCTTGTAATAAAACAGTGAGAATAAATTATAAAACAATGGGCGTATTTTAAGTCTAATAATATTAAATTTTGGTTTCTGGAAAATCAAAGCTATGTTTATTTAACGGTTAAAATATGTTTTAAAAGTTACAGAATATTATACAGAGTATATAATAATTATACAGAGGCAGGTACCTTTTTAAAAAGTATTATAGTAAAACCTTTACATATTATACAGCAGACATTCTCAAAGTTTCTGTGTGGTAAATATATTAATAGTTATTTTGCATGCAAACGTAAATTGTGACTGTATTTATATGGTTTTTTGGTACTGGTTACGTGTCAACATTGTCTTTCAAATTGGTTAAGTATTATTTGGTTGTGGCACTTATTTATATTTGTCAATAGTTTTTTCTATAGATAGATTAATATAGATATACTGTCTATAATAATGTCCACACTATGATGTTAAAATATACGCTGAATGTGTGTTCATTTACAATTTTGATATGTATAAAGTAAGCCTGTATTATAGACGTTAATAGCACAAATTATACTCAAGCTAAACTAGATCCATATGCTATAACACCGTAAACGATTCTACTTATTACCTCTGATATTTGTATTATATTTTTCAACTGCCCTACTTTATGTTGGTTTTATTTGCTATCCATTTTTATTACATATTAGGCTAAACGCTCCTGTGTGGTGGGATTAAAAAGCAATGAACCAGTCAAGAATGTAGTTCGGTTGCATGGAGTTGCGGCGAAATGTTCAATGATGCTTATTATCATCATTCAACTTCAAGAAGAAACGGCATTGTACTGTTATTGGTTTTATCTGATTGCTAGTCCTGTATCGTATACGACGACTGTTAAAGCTAAAATAATATACACATTCTTAAGCCGGAACCGCACGTTTGCCGAGGCTTGGCAAGCCTTCACAAATTCAAACGTGCGGATAGAAAGTTTGTCTTGGCTTTCGTAGGTTTGCAAGGGTTTGTGGCCGACCCGTCCACATTCGTAACCAAATTTTCGTAACTGGTTACGAAAAAGGAAATTTTTCACTGTTTCGTAACCAGTTATGAAACAAGACTTTTTTTCCCCATTTTCATAACCAGAACCTCTTAGTTATGTATGGCCTCCTGGTACTTTTTCCTGGAACTAGGATTTGTATTGTGAATATGTTTTAAAACGGATTTATAATTATTATTATAGTTAATTCTAAGGCCTCGCCCTCGAATTTAGCGGGCAGCGGGGCGACGGCGGTGGCGGCGCCGGCAACGTAGACCCGCGCCGCTGCCGCTCCGCTGTTTTCGAGAACCGGTCCATTTGATTTCTACGCAAAGATCCTGCCGCTCCCGCGCTGCCACCGCTTTTTTTTCGAAACCAGTGGTGCCACCGCCGCCGCCCAGCTGCGCACTAAATTCGAGGCAGAGGTCTTAACGCTGTTGTTCCTGCTGCTTTTTTTCCGCCTGCGGGGCACGGAGGGAGTGAAGGCTTAGGGCTTGCGGCAAGTCACAAACGTGCGGTTCCGGCTTTATATATGGAGCCTGCAGCCAAGAAACTTGTATTATAAACACGTCGGATTATAAACAACCTAAGAAATGGTCTCGTTTTCACCACGACAATACTTTAATTTACTTTCAAACTCTAGAATATTTTCCGCTAAATCTGACGCGATTAAAAAACTTACATCCTTTAATAATCCATTAATAATTTATTACACGTCAGCCAATTGTTTAAGTGGCATTTGACTTTTTTATATACAGGAAGAAGTGTTGGATATAATATTAAATAAGATGTTTCGTTATGTATGGTTTCTAATGAGTTTCTATATGTATTATTACCGTTTAGGGTCTTTGTATAATAAAGAGTTATATATAATTGGTGTGTCCCTATTATTTCCCTTTTTTGGCTATAGTCACCTTTGAGAACAGGAAACATTAAAAAATTAAAGAAAAAATATTTTTAAACAATGTTATTAAAAAATCATTACAATTTTAATCTGTGACTTCATCTAAAATGTCGTCTACGAGTTGAGATAGTTGTAATAAATGCACAAAAACTTTTCTTAAACATCGACATTTACAAGTAAATTTTGCTCTGTGATATACATTAGGAATCGTGTAATCTGGAGACAAATTTTTGAACGATGACTTTTCAATTTTATGTCCTAGCTCACTCCGTAGTTCGTTCTGTTGATTCTGATACTTGTATTGCCAGTTATTTTCGGATGAATATTTTTGGTTTTTTCTATTTTCACATTTGAACTACAATAAAAACAAAGCTTTAATAATCCCTACTGCCTAGTGCTAAAAGCCTAGAGAAACTTGTTTCATTCAGTTCAACTTCAGTTCGTCACTTCGGTACATTGTTCTAATTTCGTTATTCGTTATATTCGTTCATTCGAATCGAATTCAAAGGTTTTATGGACGCCTGCATCTTGTTTTCGTATTCAGGGCATACATCATGACCCCCACCTGGGCTGGTTCCAGAACTAAGGTGGACCACTAATTGAACATTAGTCCAGTCAAAAGTCAAGACTTGACCACGACTATTTGACCCCCCCCCCCTGGTACCAAAGCTGGATCCGCCCTTGGTCAAAACTTCCTCAAATCATTATAATAAAATACATTTTTTTTATTCTTTATCATTATTCATAGAAAGGCTATGTTTCGTTATCATCATCAACATCAGCCTTTATCCGTCTACTGCTAAACATAGGCCTCCCTCAATGAACGCCTAGACGACCGATCCCTTGCCAACACTTGCTTGCTTGCAACTTGCTCACATCCAACATGGACCGGCCACTGCATGGAGATCGTCTTCCCTCCAGGTTATATAAATGGCCGACCGTCACTTCGTCTACTTAGCGCGGCCTCCGCTATTGAGCTTTATGATTTGTAGATTATCCTTTGATTTATTTTCAATAATTAAAGCAACGCACCTCATCTATATGACTCTTGCCATTTTTCCTTTTTCGACAGTAAATACAGGAATTTGATAGTTTTGACTCGCTGGAATTAAATCCGATCGGCGACACGTAGGGCTGAAAAATATAACCTAAAATTGTAATCTTCTACTGACACACAAAAAATTACTATAGATTTCTAATTAAAATTCGAAATAAAATGTACCGCGATAGCTTCATATTTAAAGATACACTTACATACTCTACCAACGACCCTTCGCAATACATCAAACGCAAGAACGGCCGTTAAAAATTGTGAGCTGTAGTCGAAGTAGCAATTGGCACCTATTTAAAAAATAATTACATAATTAGCGCTTAGATATAAGAAATAAAATAGGTCCAACAAATAATATACATTCATATCGGTGTCAGACTGTGCTCGAATACATCCATGTTATTTGAGACTGATGTTTCTACACTCAATTCTGTCGTGAATCACGACAGATCATAGTCTGTTATATCTCTATTATACCTACTTCTACAAAACTTTTGACCCATGCCTACGTTTAGTGCTCAAAAATGGTAAATGTCAGAGCGTTTAAAATTGTTTGCGTCCTTTAAAAATGATTTCATCGCAAACTATGCTTATAGCGCTCCATCAGCCTCTCCCAGGGCCGCGCCGCACCGCCCCTATGTGCAAAGTGTGCGGCGCACACAGACGCCAAAGTAATAGGGCGGTCGCGCGACGCGGCGCCGAACAGTTTTTTTTTTTTCAGAGCATTGAATTAAAATAACATAAACCTAAGCTGACCGACCTAATTTTACTTACGAGTATTTACCAAATAATAAAAATTAATGAGTTTAAGCATAAACATTCGTGAAAAAATAGGCGCTTGACAGGTTCAGGCGCTGTATGGGGTAGGCCTCTCCAAGCATTATAAAGCCAAGAAAAATTCATAACTTACCATGATTTAATTTAATGAGTTGATATGCAAACGTAACTAATTTTGACCACATTAGCAACATAGAGTTATCATATTGAACTCTGAATTTTTCATTTCTAGAATTTTTCAGTGAGCGTTCAAAAGAATCATAACTCTCTAGATCCGTTATTATGCTATCATCGCACAATTTTGAATATTTCTCCAAACATTCAATATTTTCCTTTACCATCTCCAATTGTAGATTTATGTTTTCAGCAATGTGAGTATTAACTAACTCAAGTTCTTCTTTTATATTATTGTCTGCACCTTCACTGTCTTCATTATTCGGGAAAACGTGCCCAAGATTATTTTCTTCGGCATCCTTAGATTCATATTCAAAATTTTTATTTTCCGAAAACTCTCCACGAGTGCATGTATCGCTTTCAATTAAAAACTCATTCTCTATCTCAAGCTCACAAAGGCTTCCAAATAGATTGTCAGCGCTAGCGCAAGCAATCTTTGAAGAATCTTCTCGCTCGAGTGGCGATTGATTGAAGTTCGATCCAAACTCGTCACAAAGTCGTCGCCTCGCCCTGCGTTCGTGTAATTCTTGATGCAATATTTTGTCTTGGCATGATTTACTTTTAAGGCGACGTGCAGCATCCAACTGATTTCTTTCCAAGGACCTGAATTGTTCGTACAAATACCAAGAACGAACACGATGACACTTTTTGGGTGCAGACTCTAAATCTAAATAAAAATATATATAATTAGCGGAGGACATAAAATGGACTAAGAACGGTTTCTGTGTCTGGATTCTGTAAGGTCGTTTTCGAATCTCGGAAACGGAATCCGCGGTGATATGACGAATTTGTATTCTTTAAAACTCGACTACCTGTCTATATCAATAAAGTTCGCTTTCGAAGTGAGCGTAAAGTGAGCTCTATCACACAGTGAAGCTCGATATCGAAATTGTTTTTACAGAATAGCCCTACTGGTCGTACATTTCAGTTTAGTGTTGATAAAGCTTTGATATGTGTACTAGTCCCTACATTATTCATGACGTCCTTGGGAGTTTACCACAACTTAAAACCTAGGGTAACTTTACTACATCATAATACTTACCCAGACAATCTAATAAATCCATATTCAAAATGTTTAGGGACAAATTTTGGAATTAAATGTATATTTTATTATAGTGTGCCTATTGTTGTCAATTTAAAACATTTGAATCAAAACCAGAAGAGACAGACACCTATAATATCTCCTGCCAGTGTATAGTTACTTCATAAATAAAAAAGAATAAACTATTGTTCCATCAATATTTATTATTTTAAAAAATTCGATAAATTGTTTTTAATAAAAAATGTTTAATTTGACTTGCCTTATAGTTATACTTACTTTATTTGTCGCACTTCGCAGAGTAACGAAAATTCCTCCGAATGTTTAATGACAAACATGACGTGGCCAGAGAAAAACCATTATTAAAAAAAATACCTACCAATATAATTGATACACAGCATATTTGTTTCTTTTCATTTATTGTTTACTTATTGCATACTTCTTACCCCCGTGTTTATGTGTAGTTTCATCAAATCCGCATTCAGTAGTATTTGCGTGAAAGAGCAAAAAAGATCCAAACGTACACATTTTTGCCTATAAATTATTATTTAGAATGTACAACCTTTGTTTTTCTTTAACGCCGGGAAATGCGCTTTTAGGCATCCCGCGGGGCAGTGGGTTTCCCCAGGCGGCAGTGGCATAACTACAGGGTGGCAAGTCGGCAAAATGCCACGGGGCTGAAGGGAAGCCTTCTGAAAGAGCCCCCGGTCGGAGAATTCCAAATACCAACATTTAGTAAAAAAAATATTGTCTTTCCTAGCATCCGATGAATTTGCCACGGGCCCCGAACGGTATAGTTACGCCACTGCCAGGCAGGTATGTGGGACTCGCTGCGCCCGAAAGCTGGTTAGTAGACGTAGCTCTACCCACTAAAACCCGGCGAGTGCCACTGTTGGAATCAGTGATCCGTGGGTTCATATCCGGCTCGAAGGACCATATGTTGGGATTAGGGCCCTTTAAAGTATTATTATTAGGGAGTTCTGATATACCGTTTTGTGTTAATAAAAGAATGAACTGTAATAATCACCGATATTTTATATTTAAAATGATTACAATATTAAGCCCCACAAGTTGCGTGTGTAACGGCTGACGTTGAGAGATATGTTAAAATGACGAAGCAGTTACTGTCAGCTGTCAATGACAATCGGTTCGGTTCGTTCCGTTCGGCACTCCGCCGCACGGCCCGCGCGGCGCTGTCTTCACCAGCCACCAATGCCGCCTTTAATGAGGTGCCCTTGATCTACAAGCAACAGGGCACCTCGACGGTTAGTCAGTCCCTCAGGGGACCGACGCCACCTCCACAGAGGGGTTGCCCCGCACCACAGAACAATCCCTCCAGACGTCCAAGCGGTGGCGTCGTTGATCCTGTCGGCCGTATTCATTATTTTACGTTACTTGCCTACACTGCTTGACTTAATTAGGTACATGTTTTATTGGTACCATTCGATGCTTGTTGACACGAAGTATAAATACAACTTACAAGGAGTCCGAACGGTAGAGGCATTTCCATAATATTCGCGTACACAATTATGTATATATAAATTATAAACCCAGATTTTAGTTCTCTTTTTTGCCACTGGCTGCCCTAGAATTGAGTACGTACCGATGCTATTGTAGTGGAGCGTACGTTAGTAACCTACGTTCAGAGCGCAAAAAGCGCCCTAGCCGTAAAAAATATATTTTGCTCCCTTATGATACAATCTACTAAAGATAGCGACGATGGTCCAGGGGTGGGTGGACTCTGCCTATTACGCAAAAGGGTTCCGGGTTCGATGCTGATCCCCCGCATGTGCCTTGAATTGGGTTTTTATAAATTTCTAAGTGCAGCCCAAACATGAGACCATCGCTCGCTCACCGGTGAAGGAAAACACCGTGAGGAGACCTACATGCCTGAGGAGATTGAAAGTCTTTGAGGGTATGTGAAGTTTACCAACTTGCAATAGGCCAGTGCATTGGTGAACTATGGCCCATTACGCTCCTCGTGATTTCGAGGAGACCCGTACCCAGCAGTGGGACATAATATAAGGGTTGATTTTTTACTTTTACTAAAGATAAGTGCGCGAAATTCACCGATTTGATCATGAACAAAAAAGATACGAGCTTATAAGTCTAATCAGATAGTGTTAACGGATGCGTTAACTTTCAATATATGTATTATAATCACTAACGTACAATGTTTAGATTAGGAGTTGATGCTAAACACACTTGAAACTAAAATGGTCCGAAATCCGGATGGATAAAAGGGTGGGAACACAACCTGACATAAATTCGAATTTGAATAAAAAAAAGATTTCATCTCGAGAGATGAAGATAGCACTTGAGCCATATAAGATGACTTAGGATAAGAGACTGGTCATTTCGTAACTATTAATTCAAAAAATAGGGTGGTATTAAAATCAAACTTACGGTAAGTACGGTATGCAAAGAAAGGTCACAAAAAAACTGTTGATGGATTATGTTATTGTAATAAACAAAAGGAGTATGTATCCTGAAAGCTCCAAGGAAACTCCCCAATTAGAGCATAGAGCACATGAGCTTTCGGCTTGGTTTGGTGGAGTGTTAGCTGTGAAGAAGTGACAGCCATATTTTTGTAAAAAATATAAATATCGGCGCAAGTGTATCAAAGTACCATTCTAGAGTAGTTAGGTATTCTAGGCTGGTCGGCCGTTAGTCGTGTGAGTGAGAACAGTTCATCGAAACCTATATTCAAGAAAAAAGGACGTGGTTTTTTCATATAATGCCAAAAATCAGTTCTAATCATTCATAAAGTAGGTTTGTGGCCTATAGGTATCAAGGAGTGCCTAATTATTGTTGATTCGCATCCTCTGATTTTCAATTTTAGAAGCAACATTGGCTACCAAACGTTATCAAAGGCGTCGGAGATATCCTTACAACCATAGCACGAGGACTGCTAAACGACCGACCGTGAAGTGTTGTTAATTATTATGTTCATAGCCACCTGGTGGTAATTGCGGTACGATCAGCCGTTCAAACTCCGGGTTTCCGGGTAAACAGCCGGCGATGGCAGCAGTGATAAGGGATGGTGTAATATTGGGTCTTGCCTGGTTAAGCTAACTAAGAGCCAGCCAGCTTCTACTCTTTTTTGCAAATAACATTTTGTAGGTAGAAAAAAAAACATCAGTTAATTCTCTTAATTTTAATTAAAAAGTCTTGAGTTGATGTCCTGGGTTGATGCGTCTTCTTTCTTGATGTAATTTAAAGAAAAGGTTTATGTGTACCTAACATTGCATTTGCCCCCAACACATTAGATTCATTTAAAAACCTTTCCTTTAAAATAGATCTAAAAGATATTTTCTTATAAAAATATAAGTACTCCAATTTCCTGTCTAACTTGATTTGTGATAGAGCAAAGGGTGATTAAAAAACCTAGAAGCGGTGTATCTGCAAATCACAGCAATCAGCACAGGAAACTGCCACAGCAATCAGGCCAGCGGGCAGCACCGGCCTGACAAACAAATTCATGTATTAGAATTACATTTATACAGAATTGTTTATTTACTCTTAAATAGTCAAACTACAGTAGTTAAAAACTATTTTACTCAATCAACTAAGATGAAACACTGCTTAATCTTTCTACATTAAATTTTTAGGCTTTGGGGCCTAAAAAAATTATTTATCATGTAAATTGGTGACAATTCCTTAGAATATATATTGCAAATATTACTTCCTGTTCAATTTTTACCAGACTTATGTCAAAAAATATTGAAATTTACTCATAACTTTATGCTCAGCAACAACAGCAAAATGGTTGTCAGCAAACAGCCAAAACCCCTCCCCGCAACTGCCTCGCTCCCCTCTCTCCACGGCCTGAGCATACCAACATTTCTATTAATTCTATATGCTTTTGAATCATTAAGACCTATCAACTATTTTTATTTAAAGGATTGAGGACATCAATTATATAAATCTTGTGATGGCTAAAAGAGAACATATTTATCTGCTTAAATGAGAACAATGTTTTATGTAAATTATTCATACATTTAAAAAAGTAGAGATTGTAAATGTCATGTTCTGTCAAAGTCAGTAAATGGACACTAAACTTTTAAAACCTTGCAAATGTGTCTCTCATTGGAACCCAACCACTTAATTCAGAACAATATCACTAGTAGAAAAAAAAGGAATAATACTTCTCAAAACACATTAATTATTTACCAAATAAAGTGCATTTTAGCCCATCTAATGTCCCACAGGGTGAACATGACCTTCAGCTAATCATAATGACCTGAAATGATTTGTATACCAAGGGACCTATGAGTAATAATATATTTTAGTTACATTTCAATCTCGGTTTACAAGTCTTACATTACTAACTAATTTGAAGAAGGTTCACAAAATCCTTGTACATAGAAATATTTAGATTAAAAACAAGATGACAGTCAAGAAGTTTAAGTTTAATAAAAAAAAATTGTTAGAACAAAACTCAATAAATTTTTAGAACATTATTGCTATAAGAATAAATTGTATTAACTGAAAATTAAAAATGAATACATCTATGTGATCATTTTTAAGTCAAATTTACTTATGTTCTAGTACCTCAACTGAAAGCTGTCTGTCTTGCTACATAACATGCTGCCTGTCTCCAGCTTTCAAATGGTACAATCCAACCATTGATCTGAAAGTAAACACAAAATTATGTTTAAATTCTTATTTAAAACAGCTTCCCTATATTTATTTTGGTATAGAAATGTACCTTATTGTTGTATAAATGATATCTTCTTGCAATGATTTATTTCTATTCTATTGGACATAGTAAATATTACTTACCAGTTATTTTAGTGCCGGGAGCGAGAACGAGAACGGCTGCGGCTGCGGGAGCGTCCACGAGAGCTCTTAGAGTCCGAGCGGGACCTAGAGCGGGAGCGGGAACGGCTGCGAGTGTAGGAGCGCTTCCTGGAGCGAGACCTGGTGCGGCGACGAGAGCGAGATCGGGAACGGGAGTAGCTAAACCAAGCATAATTAAGTCATTACTTTTCTTCTATTTGATTTAGCCAATTTGGGATAAGGAATATATTATGATATAAATAGAGATCTTCAATATTAACAATATTATTATACAGCTGATTATTAAATTAATTTATAATGACATAGATCTATAAGAATAAACATATTATATCAAAAATAGTTGTTTGATACACTTCTCAAATGCTAAAACCTAATGTGACAAAATAGGTAAAAATATCTAGTTATTTTTTGTTATAGTAATGTGTATGAAATTATGTATGTTTGTAAAAAATTGTGAAGTGTGAACTATATTTTGAAAGGAGCAACCCAACAGTTTCTTGATGAATTATTCTTATATACTATACTACTATAGTAGTATGTATTGTTTGTATTTTTTTTTAAATATTGTATTTGAAAAGAATAGTTCCACTGAGTTTGTTTCGCCGGTTCTTCTCAGTGGACTTGCTTTGGAACCAGTGGTAGACTCAATTGACCTTCAAAAAGATACTTCAATAGTACTATTTTGAATAAAAATTTTGACTTTGACTTTAGATACATCTAATTACCTAGTTCCCAATTACAGGTGGTATTATATAGGATAATGCTCCTATTTCTAGATGGGGAATAATATATTTTTATATAGATGACAAACAGATTGTTTCATCTGGTACATTTGAACAAGTAACAAGACACCAGAAAAGTTATTAGTATACTAGTAGTATGTAGCTACTACTATCACTGTCCAAATTATGGAGGGCAGAGGTAGGGAGTACCATCTCATATGGGGAAATAGTATAAAAAATGTCCAGCTGCATGCTATAAATAACAGTTCAAGAACCATCCACAATGGCGCTGGTGTAGAAAAAGGGTATGGTATTGATATACATATTTGTGTGTCTGTGATTTCTTGGCACACACACATTTAAAAGTTTACCCTTTTGTAACGCTTTTTGATGGACAATTTTCATACACAGAGATGACACTCCTTACCTCTACCCTCCATAGTCCAAATGAATGACTAGTACAACCTAATTACACAAGAATGGACCCAATCAAGTAAATTCATACCTATTTAACCAATGGAGCTAAACTAAAAAACTAACTTATAACAACACTAATAAATCAGATAATCCTAGTCTTAATACCTCTTGACTTATAAGTTATAACAGTGTAATATTATGCACTAAGACCTTTATACATACAGCTGTATGTAGCATACTCACGCTGACTGTTTAAATCGTCTGCAACAGACGGGCTGAGGCCGATGATGATGATAATAATATGTAGCATAGAATTTGCTAATGTTTAAAAACTACCATTGTTTATTTTTTAATATAAAATAAATAAATATCTCCTATGATATATAGCAATAAAAATACAAAAACAACTTTGCATGAAAATAGGTCTGATTTATGTCATTCTATATAGTTACCTTCTACGGCGGTCGTGGCGGCTTCTGTGGGGTGAAGATGGCCGACCATAGCGTGCCATCTGTACACGGAGTTCCCTGCCATCCAACATTCGACCATCTAGGGTATCTAGGGCCTCTTCAGCTTGGCGCTTTTCAAAAAACCTAATATAATTGATGCAAAAAATTATTAACGCGCTAAAATAACATCTACATTTTATTTTTATGGATCAATAATATACGAGTAAGTACCTGACAAAGGCAAAACCCCTGCTTTCACGTGTGTATCTATCCCTTGGAATATAAATATCACCAACATCACCACATCTTTCAAAAACGCGTCTCAAATCTTCAGGCGTGGTTCTATATGTTAGATTATCCACTTTTAACGACACCATGCCATCAATACGTGGCGGTGGACGTCCGTAGCTCATGTTTGCTAAAATTTAATCACTGTATAACTTAAATCTTAACTCCTGGCAAAAAAGCTTTTCGATTTCGGCTATAAAGAAACAAAATGGCTTCCCAACTCACAAGTAGATAAAAATGCGATGCGCATTGCCCGGCCAGCGCACACGGCACAATAAATTACAGCGGGGGAGAGGGAACCACAGAAAATAATAAGGGATTCACACGTTTGTGGCTTGCCGCAAACCCCAAACTTCTACAAGGCACAAACATGTGGACGCGTTACAAGCGCTACCAGCAAATGCCCTATGATTTGTGCAAAAAAAAATGGACCCTCGTCGGATCAGTCACAAACCTACGCAAACTGAGGCTCGTATTCTAAAACGTGACTTGAGCGCTGATCCGCGCTTGATACTAGTCTTCGCAGTACCCAAGAGTAGTATCAAGCACCGATCAGCGCTCAAGTCACGTTTTAGAATACGAGCCTGAGATAAATTCTGTGTCACACGTTGAATTTGTGAAACAGCATCCGCACGCTTGGCAAGCCTCGGCAAACTCTCACAAATTCAAACACCAACGCGTCCACATATTTCAAGCCACAAACGTGTTGATCCGTTATGAGTGTTTTCCAAGGCTTGCCAAGCGTGCGGTTGCCGCTTAATATACACCCCCAAGGAGGGATATATATTATTATAATATACAAGAATTGCTCGTTTAAAGTTATAACACTTAGGGTCTGTTTCACAATATACTAGTAAAGTACCCTATAGCTATATGACACATAAATTAACTGACACATAAATCTTCTAGTTAGTCTTGATTGGGTTTCACCATCATCTTCCCTATAAATTTGTACTTCTTCTTCCCTATAACTTTATACTGGTTAGTAGGCTTGGCAACCTCGCATTTCATCGTTCCATTTTACGATAAATATGTTTTAGAAAAAAATTCCATGTTGTAAATATACATGAAAATATGTTTTTATAATTTAATTGTATGTATCATACCATCTTTATACCTTTTATTTACATAGACCTTGTATATAATGTTATCCCTTAATTATTAAACGATCAAAACACAATTTAAATTATTTTGTATATTACCGTTACCGGAACGTCAAATTGTCAAATGTCGTGAAGCTGTCAACCGCGTATATATCTGTCAACTAATTTATCTGACAGATGAATTTGCTAATGGCCAGTTGATCCGACCTATAGTTTACAGGGAACTTTATTAGCCAAATATTGCTATATGTCAATTGTGAAACAAAAACGTTGTAGTTATGTGGTAAATATGTTGCAAATAGCTTAAATGGAACTTTATTAGGATATTGTGAAACAAACCCTTAGAACAATGACATCGATGCCTTTAGCGACAGCGACTCCTTGCGACCTTAACTTGTACTAAAATGCTTTTTTGATATGGCAACTATAGTCTATACAAGCACATGGCAGTTATTTTGCACTTGCAATTTTACAGTATTCAAAATTCAAATCTTAATATATATATTTCTTGTGTGCGTGTGTATGTGACTGAACTCCTCCTAAACGGCTGGACCGATTTGAGTGATTTTCTTTGTGTGTGTTCAAGTAGATTCGAGGATGGTTTAGATTCACAAATCAGACCGGCAGATGGCGCTGCAGTCGGTATCTAGGTTATTGATCTGTACTGCCACTATCGATTCGTATCTAAAGGACAACGTCTGTGGGGTCCGCTAGTAAAATATAAATAAAACCTAAAATAAAACGTTACAATATGTTTGCCCTAAGAATAAGAGTGGTTGCAGGTTACCATTAGTTACTGCCAAACGTATTGAATTACGCTACGTCCACATTCGTAACCAAATTTTCGTAACTGGCTACGAAAAAGGAAATTTTTTCCTTGTTTCGTAACCAGTTATGAAACAAGACTTTTTTTTCCATTTTCATAACCAGAGCCTCTTAGTCATGTATGGCCCATTCGGTGCGCGTCCGCCAGCGCGTACAGTCGTCCGTCCGATAGGTTAGATCAGTGAGCTTTGTTTACGCTGAGTTCATTGTTTTGAGGGACACTAACTAATCACTGTATGAGTTATGACAGGTGCTTCTCTCAATCAAATCATAGAAGCAATTATTGGCACTACCCACTGTCCCAACACAACATTGATAATTATGACTGGCAGAAGGGGAAATGTGAACCGAAAAAAAATTGTCAAATTTATAGATTTACTAAATAACTTACAAAACATAGAAACGGTAATTATGTTCACATTTCCCTATTTAAACACACTGCCTCAGGAAAATATAATAAGACATAATTTAAACTTATTATTATATACAATGTCAAGCAATAATAATAATATAATTTTAAATTCGAATAATAGTAATCATAATAAATTAGAAATATTTGACATAAATAAAATAATTAATTATAAATTTAGTTTTAAGACTAAAGATAAGTTTAACTTATCATATTTTTTTAAAAGACAAATAGCATCATCGCTATCCTCTTTACTATACATAGACCCAGCCAAGAATTTGGCTACACAGACCACTGCTCCTATTGAGCCGTGTCTCTTATCGACACAACAAAGCTTGGAATTCGTTCCAAATAATTTAAACTAGGTTATATGACAAAAGAAATTGTATCTTGCTATACTATGGGGAAAATTAAAGAATGTAATAAAATTAAAAATAGAAAAATTACAGAAAAAACTAAAATTAATTATTGTAATATCAACCTGGTGCATCAAAACATACAAGGTCTGGTCGGTAAAGAGTTAGAAATAGATTTATTTATTAAATGTTGTAGTATAGACATACTATGTATTACCGAACATTGGCTGAATAAGAACGAAGTTATGTTTAATCTTGGTGATCACCAGGTAGCAAGTTCATTTAATAGGGAAAATGCAATACGAGGTGGCTCCCTAATACTGACAAAAACTAATCTAAAATGTAAAGAAAGAAAAGATATTGTGAGCCTCTCTATTGAGCGCACTGTTGAAATAGCCTGTGTAGAGTTTGAGTGTCTTATTATTGTAAGCGTATACAGACCTCCTAGCAGTGCTGGATTTACGTATAGGCCCGTGAGGCCCGGGCCTAGGGCGGCACGATTTGAGGGGCGCCAAAATTTCAGAAACGAAAAAAGTAAAGGAGACTGCCTTTGAAAATGAGTTTGGATTAATTTTTGTAAAGATTTTTTTATAGAATATACCTATAACAATTCATTTTTTTTATTTACTTTTCAGTCTATGAATAAGATTATGTTTTTTTAAAGATTAATTATAGTCTTTACCGAATGATGTTCTTTACTTTTTGTTTCATTACTGAATATCACATGCATATAAAGCTTTTAAACATGCCTAAATCTTAATAGTTTCGCCCCGGCCCAGCAGTGGGACATAATATAAGGGTTGATACTTTACTTTTTTCTAGCATTAAGGGCGGCAAAATAAACAGGGCCTAGGGCGGCATCAAGCCTAAATCGGTCACTGCCTCCTAGTGGGCCATATGATACTTTTGAAGAAATTATGGACAAAGTTCTTGTAAAGGCATGTGGATCTAAGAAATATATAATTATATGTGGTGATTTTAACATAAATTTATTAGAAAATAATTCCACCACTATCAGATTTTTATCATTATTTAAATCACTTGGCCTCAATAACTTATTCTTAGAACCCACCAGAATAACTTGCACTACGGCTACTTGTATAGATAATATATTTAGTAATGTAACACCGTTTGACTTTGATCGTTAGTGAGTGACCGTAAGCCCAGTGATCCGTTCGTTTTGGTAACTCGTCTATTGCGACAGCAAGAAGGGGTGTAAAGCCAAAACGTCCTGTGTTGTTGCTGGTTAGACGCTCAAGCTTCCCATGTTTACACACGGCTACGTTAGTACAAGTGTTTTTAGTGAAGAGCTCCGCCGGGCTCAGCGCGTTTAGCGCGGAAACCTCATATAGGTTTTCTGCGCTCGTATAGGTCGTCCGTTTGTGATTTCGTGGTGTGCCGGTACCACTCGCGGTGTTGTTAGGCGCGGTGTGCCGTTTTCGTATTCGTGCGAATAGTGCAAAGTGGGATCGCACTTTGCAAACATATTTCACGTAAGTTACCCGATATCATACACACATCTACCTCAGGTAGTCGATCGAACAATACACACCCTCCGCACAGGCGGCTGGGATAAAGTACACAATGGAATTAGTTTAAACAATAGACATTCCATTCCCATTACCTTTTTAAACAAAAGAAAATTTTAACAATAAAACATGGCGGTGTATCATCATTTTAAAAACGTGTCCCCAGAGGACTTACTAAGGCAACTAGCTAGTCAATACCCGGACTTAGATGAAAAATTAGAGCTCATCAAGCTGAAGATCGCCCTCAGCGATTCTCCTGTATCTCAGTCGTCAAACAACGGCATTTCGACGACAAAGTCGTCATTATCAACGCGCTCATCAAGCGCGACTCCGACTGAGGAGGAGATGTCCATCGCAGGCACCTCCTCTGAGGAGGACGATTGCGGCTTCACCGAAGTCCGCAACAAAAAGAAGAGGCGTCGCCCGGACCCAGAGTCCACGACCTCTTTTGCGCCATCCCCCCCACCCAAGGCTCCCAAGGTAGCAGCCGCCAAGCCCCCTCAGGGCAACAAAAAAGGTTCTACGGAGAACCTTACCCAATTAGAGGCACCATCTGTGCAACATGTAACTAGGCGCGACCAACTCACGTCGCCCGCAACTGGCTCATCGTCCACCCCAAACGAGGGCATGGACACCGACCAGCCATTCGTTAAAACCCCCCCACCTGTGATAGTCCAAGACACGCAGTCATGGAACCAAATATCAAAAGCGATATATGATAAAAAGATTTATCATAAATCGGCCCGCACGTGCGCAGACGGTATCCGCGTACAAGTCAGTACTCCCTCCGACCATAGGCGGCTTACAGCCTTCCTTTAGGAGCACAATATAGGTTACCACACATACGCCCTGGAGGAGGAACGTGTACTCCGGGTCGTAATAGCAGGCGTGCCCAAGAAGATGGACACGGTCGATATCAAGGAAGACCTGGTCCATCAGGGCTTCCCAGTTGAGGAGGTGCACAGAATGCACCACCCTAGGACAAACTATGTTTACAACATGGTTCTAGTCATCCTCCCCTTGACCCCGGCTGGTAAAGCCATTTACAACCTAAAAGCCATCTGCAATATGACAGGTATGAGGGTAGAACCCCCACGTAAAAGGGGAATAATCGGGCAATGTCATCGTTGCCAGCTCTATGGGCACTCCGCCCGTAACTGCTGCGCTCACCCCAGGTGTGTGAAATGCCTGGGAGACCACGGCACCTCGGACTGCTCTCGAGACAGAGCCACGGCCGTCGAACCGCCTAGCTGCGTGCTATGCGGGAACGAAGGCCACCCGGCAAACTATCGGGGATGTCCAAAGGCCCCCCCGACCGTAAAGCGTAGGGTCGTAAAAACAGCGGGCTACTCCAAGCCCGCCGCGAAGAAAACGGCTTCGCGAAAAGCCACCCCGCGTTTCAAGGCGCCTAGGGATGAAGAATTCATCCCCGCCCCCCCTCCCACAACAAACGCGTGGGACAAGCCGGTAACATCCCCGGCCCAAATCACGCTACCCGTACAAACCTCCCCGACAGCGGCTGTAAGTAGACCAACGGGACCCCCTGCTAGCATTTCGATGCACGCAGTCTCCCGCCCTGCCCCCCGCCCCCAACCCACTACAGATAGTTTAGGGGACGACTTGACAATCGTGTCAAGTTTCCTCAGGTCTATTGACCGAAAAGAGCTCAGGACCCTAGCGGATAAAACCGCTCAGGCATCGGTCTGTTACAAGCGGTAATCGATCACCTCCCTTTGATCCAACAGATCGAAGCCTTTAACTCAAACGTTTAAATGGCTACCACGGCTAGAGTTAAACCCCACTCACTACGAATAGTGTCTTTCAACGCGAACGGCATTAGAGCAAACATTGACGAATTGCAAATATTCGTCAAGAAATCCGTCCTTCTTGTGCAGTAAACGGGAGCGGCAGGATCTTTGCGTAGAAATCAAATGGACCGGTTCTCGAAAACAGCGGAGCGGCAGCGGCGCGGGTCTACGTTGCCCGCGCCGCCACCGCCGCCGCCCCGCTGCCCGCTAAATTCGAGGGCGAGGCCTTAGAACTATAATAAATAAATCCACGTTTTAAAACATGTATTCACAATACAAATCATTGTTCCAGGAAAAAGTACCAGGAGGCCATACATGACTAGAGGCTCTGGTTATGAAAATGGAAAAAAAGTCTTGTTTCATAACTGGTTACGAAACAGGGGAAAAAAATCCTTTTTCGTAACCAGTTACGAAAATTTGGTTACGAATATGGACGTAGCGTAATAAATTAATCAGCCACTTTGGAGAGCATCTCGTCGCCACGTGCCAGAACGCCGGAAGTTGAGGATTATTTCAAGAGATTTACTACTCATAATACAACCGAAGAAGAGATGGCTGGACGAGATAAGGAGAGATATGGTGGAGTGTGGAGTGACGCGGGAACTAACAAGTATGAGGCCAGAGTGGAGGCAAAAGTGACAAGACAATATAAAGCCGACCCCAAATGAATGGGAATAATAATGACAAGGAAGATGATGATGATGATGAAAGGCTGGACCATCAGATCTAGTGTAAATTCCCACTACCAGGATTGAAATTTGTTTCCCACGAACCATACACTCCTTTAACGGATAAAACAAGTGGTAAGAGCTGCTACAAGCATTGCTGGTTAGCAGTTGACAGTTGTGCCTATAACATCCTCTTCATTTTCCCCTCCAGCCTTCCTGGTTTTGGTCCAAGTCATAGTCTTCGTAACTAAAACCTCCATTTTGAGGTTATTGCAACACTACACCTACCCTCCACGGGGTGGAGGATAACCCAAGCACCTCCACACACTGGGGAAATAACTAAGCCTAAGGCCTTAATAGGCTTTCGATTCAACAAAATATTCACATGATATTTTAATGAAGAAACATACAGGATCTTATCGCGTTTTTTACGTTTCCGACGCTCGGATACTTTACTGCAACCATGGTCACGGGTGGACTGGTTGTTTTATATAATAGTGAAATTTCCGTAAACGTAAGAAAACAATAACTGAAAGTGATACTAAAATACCGAAAGCATCTAAATAATAAATTCCCTGCGAGAAGTATTTGACGACTTTTTGAGGATTAGCATAATCTCGAATCACAAATTGAAAATTCATGCAAAAGCTACGAAACTACATTAAATTTAGGTTCGCACTTTTTTTTTTTAATAATAAAAAGCATGTAGGAATTGTTTATTTGTCATTGATGTCGAGAACGATCAATAATTTTTCAGATAAAAAAATAAGTATATACCGAGCACATCACAATATTTTGAATCAAAATAATTCTTCAGTAGAAGAAAATAGCACCACCCGCCGGCTGTCTGCTATAACCAGGATTGGTTTGGGATGAGTGAACCCCAGAATTCATTAACTTTACACTGAATGGTGATCTGCGCTCTGTAATACCACCACGCCGCATTGTTGGTCCCTAAAAGCAGAATTAACACTGATGCACGTACATTTGAATAACACATATACTCTTTCATCCATTGACACAAGCGAGCAAAAATCAATTTAATTCTTGTGGTATAGTTGTTGGGCCCCACGTTGGGCGCCAGTTATAGTTGTTGGGGTTCGGAAACTTAAAGATTCTACTTAAGATAAAAAAACTTTATTCTTTACTTCACTATTTAAACAAGAATTTAAGACAAACAGACTATTAATATTTAAACATAACATGTCCGTTACGACGGTCGCCGGAACGACGCACTCGTATAGGCTTTTCGCGGACTACTGTTTTAAGTCATAAGACGCGGCCGTTAAGTAAGGGTGGGTGCAACAATTCGGTTATTCCCGAAATTGTGCGAATGGTGTTGCCAGCCTGTGTACACCATGCGCTATAGTGGTTTTTTTTTTAGATAGCTTTTTATGAAGTAATAGAACAATTAATTGACTCTTCCAATTTTCCTAATAAGGCTGATTCCTATCGAACTGACATCGATTCATCATTTATGTTATAGTGCGTCAGGGCCGTAGGCGGGGGGGGGGGGGGTGACATTATGGGGCAATACCCTACCTTTAATAATCAAACGAATACGACTCTATCTTCCGCCCTACCTGTAACAAATGCTGCCCTACCCCAAATTAGACTCTATGTAACTACATGCCTGTAGTGCGTTTATATCAAATAGGCTTTAAGTAATGTTTTTACCATTGGTATAGCCTTTGGTGGGACCTTATCGTATGTGTTTCTCAAACGGCGCCATGTCTCACATCCAATAGTCTCCGGCTGTAAATATACGTCCTCCTTGTCCGGAAAACGCTCAATGGAGTGATTATAAGTGGCTGCTAAAACAATATCTAAACTGTCTTCGGGTGAACTGAAATAAAAATTAAAAACTCAAGCCATCATGTTGGTCCTTTCAGTGACAACTGGGCGAGTGGACTGAAGCTTAGGGCGGCAATTTTTTGGAGACGACGAGTTTGAGGATGAAATTGTTATTTTTTCTACCCTTCATATTAAAAAGATTTGCGCACGACGGATTTTTGATATTTTGAAAGGAAAAAAAAATTATAGCATAGATTTTGCAAATGTGAAAATCCACCTAGAGCGGCTGGTTTTCTGAAGATGCTGCCTCCATGCATGCATATGGATCGATGAAGGTAAAAAAAATAAGATGTAAGTAAAATCTTTACAGTGGCGAAAATTGCATAGTCTACAGGTGGCGAATCTGTAAGTCCGCTACTGGATCTTTTTTTATTATTTAAACTATTAGGCTCGTATTCTAACACGTGACTTGAGCGCTGATCGGTGCTTGATTCTAGTCTTGGCGGTATCCAAGTACCGCTAAGCAAGGGCGTCGCCAAGGGGGGGCAGAGAGGGGCAACTGGAAGAGATTCTAAAAAAGTTGCCAAATATAATGCAACCAAAGTCCTAAGTCTTTGAGTTGATTTGCTGAACTTCAAGTTCAAGCCTTGAACAATCATTCCCGTACGTCGAAACTCGAATGAATTCACCAACTCCACTCCTAATATTCCGTACGCTCTGCCTCTATCGTTGAAGCGGGAGAGGGGGAGTGGGGAAGCAACATGTAACCGCGCTACTACTTCTATCTACTTTTCTCATTCATAGAGAATGAGAAAAGTATGAATTGTAGTAGGTAAAGTCATCTTGTCTCCCCCTGAGCCATCGGTTGGCGACGCCCTTGCCGCTAAGTACCGCTCTAGTAACCTACGTTTAGTTTCATTATAAATGGACGACAAGATAAATTATAGTTAATTAATACACATCCATGGCCCAGGAACACAGAAACTTATTGTTCCCTGGCGAGATTCGAACCCGCTACCTCCGGCTTGTGCACCAACCCGCTAACCACTGAGCAACAGAGATGTTAAAAATAAACAGAAAATAGTCTATATACCAGTTGCTTTAAAACACTTTTAAACCAATTGGACCGAGTCACCTGTACCTACAGTTGGACTGGACATGGATAATGGATCTCTTCAAAATCCATTAGATTCAAAAATCGTTTCATTTCAAAGCCCAGACGTAATATTAGTTCCAAAATTAATTAAAAACACAGAAACTCTTGAGCTACTTACAAGAAGGGGTGATAAAAACTTAATTTTCTAACACTTGCCAGTGTATGGTGTGAAAAAAGCCTAGATCCTGTAGGCACTCCGTGTTTTTCCTGAGTCGAAAGAACTATTTCTTTATCTATTCTTCCCTCCTTTCTCAAGTCTGGCAATAGTTTCTTATTTCTTATTTGCTTTTTACCAGTCATATTATGCAAAGCGAAATTTTGATTTCGAGAAAATATTACGATATCTCCAATCAGTAATAATAAAAAAACCGTTCCGTAACCATAACAACCAGACAGAAACAGATAAGTCATAAGTATACCATAGAATATAAATTATCAAGCTCCGAAACAAATATAGAAACTAGAGATGACCCGGGTAAAAAAATTAAAAATGGCCCTATATAATTATATATAACTAGGTATATATAAACTATATAAATTATATGTTGTAATCATATATAAATATATATAGATTATATTTTTTTTTTACCCGGGGAGGAGGACCACGAAGTATAGATATATAGCATATTATAAGGATTCCGAAGTCCGAACGATAGTATATAAATATAGTCTTTTTTTATTTATAGTCCTACGACAAAGTCACCGGACCAAAGCTGTAGAGAATTTAATTTGCAACAAAAAATGTTTACTTACAATTTTTTTATCAGATAAATATTTTAAGAGATATATTGTAAAAACCATTTTAATTTCTATTTTCAAGATGGCAGCCGTGGGACAAGGGTCGACCCCAAAGATTTAAATCGGTAGATACGCCCTTGCCATAGTAGGACCGCTCCAAAATGTGTCCAAACTCAAATGAGTGAGCTCACCACGGACGTA
The DNA here is from genome assembly GCA_905333005.2 of Lycaena phlaeas. Lineage (NCBI taxonomy): Eukaryota > Metazoa > Arthropoda > Insecta > Lepidoptera > Lycaenidae > Lycaena > Lycaena phlaeas. The sequence goes on from HG995175.1 coordinate 13,869,603, forward strand.
ATTATAGCTTATACGAGGGGTCACACATTGTAAAAAAAAAACAGACTTTACTTTCATCCAAGCAATGCCACTAAAATCAAGCAAATATCGATTTATAATTATAACTCGGGTTAACAATAGGTACTCTAAAAAAATAGGTGCCTTTAAATAAAAAATATGGGAGTATAATAGTATTGCATTATTTAATCAAACATTATTGCATTATTCAGTCGATGGAGGTTACGTCTCGGCCACGAAGTATAGATATAAGAAATCCGAACGTAATTTTAAACGAATGAGCGCAATTAATGGGACGGGTTTTTTTCGGTAGAGTGCGCCTTTTAGACTAGACTCCTTAAAATATCTATACTTCGTGAGGAGGACCATCTCTGTGAGGGAAGTGTTCGTAATACATCTCAATTTCTTGCAATGGGAGGGGGGGGGGGGGTTATATTATATTATTGATTTGCCTAGGCTAGTTTCAGGTAGGTACTAATTTGTTCATAAGCGTCTCCATACTCATCATAAGGCGACTCATCTGCCAGTTTGTTGTTGATTCAACAGAGCACAACAGGGAGCATAACGACTTCATTATTCAATAATAAGTTTTCAAGCTTTTTCGTCAACTGCTTAGAGAGTTCTTAATTATTTCAAATGTCTGCACATTCTTAATTATATACTAAGAAAAGAAAAACAGTTATTTTAATATTTTATTAAGAAATAATAAACAGAAAAGCTTGGGTGTCAGATGGCCATGGTTTGCTGTCTCTTCTTGTTGAATTTAAAGAAAAGGTTGAATGTAATGGTTTCGATATTAATAATAAACAACAAAAATCATTCATATTATGTGTTACTTTGGAATGGTTTAATTTCCACTAGAAACCTTTTCTTTAAATTTAATCTAGAACAAAAGAAATTATTATAAAAAGTTACACGTCCACCTTACATCCTCTTATGAACTGGATTGGTAAAGGCAGGGAGGGAGTTTCTTTTAGAATAAGGAAAACTTAGGTGAGTATCTGCAAATCACAGCAAACAGCACAGGAAACTGCCACAGCAAACAGGCCAGCGTGCAGCACCGGCCTGGTAAACAAATTTATGTATTAGTTCCTAATGCAGAATATCCCCTTTCCTTTGTATTAAATATGTCAATGTATATTATATAGACACGCAAACATTTTAACAACTATATCACTAATTAAATAATATGCTTTTTTAACATCTTAAAATCTAACCTCTCTTGCCCTATCTTTGCATGTCTTTGTTCAATAAATATAGAAAAGTTACTCATAACTTTGTTCAGCAACAACAGCAATTCAGCAGTTGTCAGCAAACGGCAAAACCCCCTCCCTGCAAACTGCCACGCTCCTCGCACACTCCATGCCCTGAGCATACCAACAACTCTATTAATTTTCGCAGTTTAATTATAGGATTTGATACTATATAGTAGTATTTTCAAAAGGTAATACCTAATATGTATAATGTAGATTTACAAATAAATTGGATAGTGTGGAAAACATATTCTATTGCAACAATTCACACATCTGTCTTATATTAATAATAATAATTACGAAAAATTACAAGTTAAACAGTATTCATTGTTAAATAGGTTCCTTTTTCACCATGGCTAACATATTCCTCTGCTATTTTTTTTTTTTTTGTGGTCGAGTTAATAGTTAACAAAAGAAAAAGCTAACTCAAATTTTACACAGAAAAGACATTTCTATTAGTGACAACATTTTAAAAACAACATTTGAAATATTATTTACCACATGGAAGTTGAAATAAGCACAATTTAGCCCAATTATGCCATGGGGAAAAACATGATCTTCTGGTAATTAAAAAACCTGAAAGTATTTTTAATTAAGGAACCCAAGTGCACTTATTAAAAAGTTTATCAATCTCATATTATACATTCAAAAATACATATTCATAAAAACAATTGCTTGCAAAAGTTTTAAAAAAAAATATAAAAAGAAACTTGTTCATTATAAGCTAACAGGTCAATTCCGTTTCTTTTGTATTTCTTTATATCTGATAAATATATGCAATCACACATTGAAACTGTATAGATAAAGTACATGCAATACATATTGAGGTAACTTATTTCAAAAAATATTTTCTGGTAAGTCAATGTCATGAGGTGTTGTAAAGTCTGTGTATTTACATAATTACTGTAGTACCTTGTCTGAAAGCTGCTTGGTATGCACATCAGCCTCAAAGTGGTCCTTCAAAGTGAACTGTGAATTAATAACAAAAATTACTAAACCAATCAAATATCATCACTCATTATTCTAAACTTCTACATTTACTCTCTCTTATTATAAGATAAATAATTGGTTACTATAATGAAACTAAAGTTGAAGATGATTCTTTAAAATAAACCACATTTATTTTAACTTTATTCCAGTTTTAATAGGCAAACATTAAACATTTTTAAAGTTTTAAATATAGAAAACAGCAATGACTAAACTTTCTTCTCATTTTTTTAGAACTTTGTCAACATTTCTCCGGTTTGGAGAAAGGAGCTAAAAAGCAATGTTTCAACTTCTAGTCTCATACATTGATAAATTGTAGCAGAAAGTGTTATCAATGTTTGATCACACTTTCCGCTACTTATATACTATATAACTCAAAGTACTACCAGTCCAAGAGAAACGTAAAAGGCCTAATAAAAAATAAATTGAGGAAAATTTAATTCTGTATGAGCTAGTGAATGTAAAAATATGGAGCAACAGGGCAAGCAATATAATTATAGGATAATCTTTTAAAGCCTACCCATCACTTAATGTCTTGAGCGAGATCTGGAACGGCTGCGGCTGCGAGAGCGCCCACGGGAGCTCTTGGAGTCCGAGCGGGATCTCGAGCGGGAGCGGGAACGGCTGCGAGTGTACGAGCGCTTCCTTGAGCGAGACCTGGATCGACGACGAGAGCGAGACCGTGAACGGGAATAGCTAAAACATACCATCATGACTTATAACATGACGTTAACTGTATCACCATCACAACCGCTGGCTGAATTCATATCCCCTTTCATAATCACGCTCGAGCTATCCAATACAAATTGATCGATTGCATTTTGTTTACGGAATTTTAGCATCACTTCTGCAAAATTAAGTTACAAGAATATAATATTCCTCATTGCTATTTCGCTTGAAAAAATGTTTTACCTTCTTCGTCGATCGTGTCGGCTTCTGTATGGTGATGATGGTCGACCGTATCTAGCCATTTGTACACGAAGTTCCCTGCCATCTAGCATTCGCCCGTCTATCGAATCGAGGGCTTCTTCGGCATCACGCCTATCGTAGAACCTAGACATATGACACTATTACATGCATGCCACCTCAAAAATACCTAGAAGATAGATATGAATTAAACATACCTGACAAAAGCAAATCCTCTGCTTTCACGTGTGTACCTGTCGCGAGGAATATAAATATCTCCCACTTCTCCACATCTTTCGAAAACGCGGCGCAATTCATCGGGTGTTGTTCTATATGTAAGATTATCAACTTTTAATGACACCATGCCATCGATACGCGGCGGTGGTCGACCGTAACTCATTTTGTTAAATTATTAATTTCTTTTACTTTCTTAAACCAAAAAAAACCACAAACTCGCAACTAAATTAAATCTCTCTAGAAACAATATGGCCACAATATGGCGTCATAGGAAATTTCTGCAAAATCTGGTGTGATCTGACGGTGTCAAACTATTAACTAATCACGATTCACGAATGACCGATGACGATTTAACATCGATTTAACGAATAGCTTTTTATATATCTATGACGAATGGTGATTGGTGAATTAATACGGATCAGTGCTGCCAACGTGCTATCAGAAAACTAGCGAATAGCGATTAAAATATTATACGAAAATGAAAACTTTTGATTATAAAAGTGTCTCGAGATATTTCGTGCTCGCGAGTCAGCGCAGATCGATGCCCGATGGTTGGTCATTATTATACCGGATTCACACGTTTGTGGCTTGCCGCAAGCTTCAAACCTCCACAAGTCACAAGCATGTAGACCCATCGCAAGCGCTTGCGGCAAATTCTCTTTTGTTTCCTTTGGCTTGTGCACAATACCGATACTCGTCGGATCGGCAAACTTAAAACAAACCTACACAAGCCAAGCCCAACTCTGTATGGCCACAAGTTTGAATTTATGAGGGCTTGCCGAGGCTTGGCATGCGTGCGGTTCCGGCTTTATAATAATTGGTCAATATAACAACAGTTATATAATAAATAAGCAAATTCAATAATGATTATTGGAATAAAATAAAAATTAACGAATTATAATAAAGCTTCAACCTTTTTACTTTTGTGTTACAATGATGCGCTTTCCCTCTAATCATCATTTTATCATAACGCGCCTAAAGAAGTTTATTATACCGTTATACTGAGATCAATCTGATGCTGACTGTACACTTCTCAGGGCTTTTAGGTTCTCTTGATAATGTTAAGTTCGACATAATTGGATTATCTGAAATGAGATGAAAGAGAAACACATATATAAGAAAATTGTGGTGTAGTATTTTCTTATTTTAAAGATCGTAGACAGACCAATACGGTTACGTCATGGAAAGGCCCACCGGGCAAACGGCATAGAGGTAGACCGTTTCCTAGATGGGACGACAATATCAAAAAAATTGCTGGTCCAAAATGGCAACGAATAGCCAATACCGAGAGAAATGGAAAGCTTTGGAGGAGGCCTTTACCTGAAAGGGGTTCCAGTATAGTAAAAAAATGTTACTGCCTATTACATAATATTATGATATTAGTAAAATTTAAATAGTTATTAAGATATTGTATTTAAGTGTATACATATTAGTTTCTCTATTTTTATCATTTTGCTAACTAAACTATAGGTAGGAGATAAGATTTGCATGTTAATGTGCTACTGAAAATAAAAGGCTTTTTTATTTTTATTTTTTATTTATTTTAATCTTATATAGAAATAACTCCCAGTTTATTACGGTGTGGGATTCCTGGTGAAAGAGCACCTTAAAATACACGGAAAGTTTTGTTGGACTCATAGAACGAGTAGCTTTCTAACACTAAACGACGTTTTCATAGAACTTTAGAGCTCTAGCTCTAAAGTTCTTTGAAAACGTCGTTGTCGTGTGGGCGATTTTAACGTCAAAATAGGAGGACCAACCCACAAAGACAGGGAGTAAGCAAGTTTGGATATGGAAATACGTTCTTCCAAAAAGACCTACGAGGCTGAAACAGGACCTCAATAAAATAAATGCGATCAATAAAATTGTTTTAAAATTGGACTCAGACAGAAACTTACTAAAACTAGTAATTTCATAATAAAGGTTAAATTAATTTTACTGGCATTCGTTGAACTGTAATTACTTATTTATTATGTTTCGTAATCCATCAACTATTCTTCAGAATTAAACAATGTTGCAAATGTTTGTTTTTTTGTGTAAGTGTAATACTTGTGACAAATTTTTCAAACAGGTTTAAGCCATCTGAGTTAGCTTGCGATATCTGCCGGGGATTAACTTGCCTTCCGAGGAACTGAAATCTCTAGACATTTTTTTGCCACTTATACGATTTCCATTTTTTTATTTTCTCGATGACAGTTCTAATTTGGTAGTTGTAGGCCCGTATTTTATAACGTGACTTGAGCGCTGATCGGTGCTTGATACTAGTTTTGGCGGTATAAAAACTCAAGTCACGTTTTAGAATTCGAGCCGTAGTGTTGTGAATAAATAAGTAACGTCATCACCATCATCATCAGCCTTTATCCGTACTCTACTAAACATAGGCCTCCCTTAATGAACGCCAAGATAACCGATCCCTAATGATATCGATAGCATAAATTTATTATATTTTGAAAAAAGACAAATACAAAAAAAAAACATTCAAATATATTTTTTCGTTTCGTTTATTTCGTTTCATTGTTGAGTGTCGAGAGTGCCGAAATTTTTAAAGAAAATGGCATTTACAATCAAGGATTAATATGACGTGTAGCATCTTGTAATGTAATATAATATTAGTTAATAAATGTATACAAAAGTATCCGGCAGTAGTTTAGTATCTTAAATCTTGTTAAAAAAATATTGGGTCTGTTATCGTGTTACGTTTATCGATATAGCTCTATCCCTATAAGTTTTTCTGACTCTGGAATAACCTTGTAAAATTAGGAAACATCATATTTTTAAAAATTATTCATACATAATCTAAAAAAGAAGCTCGTTCAAGTTTTCACAGGATCTGTCATCGAGAAAATAAAGAAATGGAAATAGTATAGGTCATCCATTCAAATGATGATAATATTATGGCAGTCGTGGTAAACTCATGTAGTGCGTAAAACTGCATACATCAAGTATATTGTATGTATTACTGTACTCTGTAAAGTATATACTAGTAGGATCTCACTGCTAATTAAAATTTTCAATACCTATTTCAATAAATGATGTACGTATATCCAAAATAACGGCAGAAATGCGGCTATCACACTAAAAATACTAACACATTTGCATTATCATTTTTTTTCTCTACAAAACTAAATTTGATTGTATATATAGCCAACTGCCCCCATCGCTAAATCTCATCGTCACGAAAGGGACACACGCCTCGGTACTTAGCTATCTCTGTCGGCTTGTTTTTCAGTTTCAACCGCGCATTCCTTTTATGTAAGTCCATGGTGTAAGCTGACAAAAATTAAAATTATGAAATGTCATGTGTCATTTGTCAAATGAAAGCCAAATCAACGTGCGGGTGTTGCGAGATAAACTTCAGAAAAATAACGTATAATAATAATTTTAATTCAGCTATTATCTTATAATATACATAGGTATATAGCGAAGAATAATGTCTTCATCATTTTTTCTCAAGGGCAAATCCAGAAAAATTCACAAAAGAAAAGGGGATATAGTAAACAAAGTCAAACCTAAAAAATTAAACACTCCTAACCTAGAAAATGGACACGAATCCTCCGACAGTGATTTGGATTTAAAAAAATTCTCAGACGTCGAGGCATCTGATAGTGACCATGAAACGGCGGAAGAGAAGAAGCTCAGGCTAGCCAAGAAATATTTAGAAGAGATAGAAAAGGAAGAAGCTAAACGGGCAGAACTCAAAGAAATAGATGGTGCAATTGAAAAACGATTACAGAAAGACTATCTGGAACAAAAAGGAAGGTTACGCGTAGAAGTCGCCGACGCTTATGTAGCACCATCTGCATGTGACATTCGATTGATTCGTGCTAAAGAACATAGGCTTACTCTCACATGTTTGTGTGTAAGTTATGATGGTGAGTATGTTTTCACCGCTTGCAAAAGTGGTACAATTATTAAATGGGGAATTAAAGAGAAAAGAAAACTTGGATGTCTTACGTACAAAGTACATTCAAATTTTTTGAAAGGTACTATTAATTCAGTTGCTATATCAACAGATTCGAAGTACTTAGCAACTTCAGACCAGTCATCAAATGTACAGATCTGGGATCCAAACACACTTAAACATGTTCATACTTTCAAGGGTCATAAAGATTCTGTAATAGGTTTAGTGTTTAGAAAAAATACACATGATTTATACTCAGCTGGTAAAGATAGGTCAGTTAAAATTTGGTCCTTGGATGAAATGGCATATGTTGAAACATTGTTTGGGCACCAGTGCCCCGTGACATCTATTGATGCTCTCACAAGAGAGAGGGCTATTACAACTGGTGGAAGAGACACAACAGTCAGAATATGGAAGATAGTCGAAGAATCCCAGCTCATTTTTAATGGTCCAGAAGGCAGCATAGATGTGGTAAAACTTTTAGACGAGGAGCATTTTATTTCCGGTAGTGACAATGGATCTTTATGCCTATGGAGTGTGTTAAAAAAGAAACCAATGTGGACTGTAAACGAGGCTCATGGTTCTGAAAATAATGTTCCCCGGTGGATAACTAGTGTAGCTACAATGATTAATTCAGACATGTTTGCTTCAGGGTCATATGATGGTAGTATTAGATTATGGAAAGTGTGTGATTCATATAAAAAGTTTGTTCCAATGTTTAACATAGAAGTACCAGGTTTTATCAATTGTATCCAATTCAGTACTGATGGTAAACAACTGTATGCTGCCGTTGGCCAGGAGCATAAGTCAGGCCGTTGGTTTAAGTTAGCTAATTCAAAGAATGGTTTATTAGTTGTACATTTGTCTGTTAAGTTATGATTACTGTAATAAATTTTATAAATATATTGGGTATTTTTTCATATAAAAGTAAATGAATGTGCAAAAACTTCATAGCAGATAATTTACTCTTCATATGATATCTATATTTAAACATTTAGACCTATAATAAAATACAACTACATAGTAATTTTATAGATGTAATGGATGCTAAGTTCTAAAATTGAAGTCATAGTCAACTACAATAAAGACTGAATATTTGCCTTAAAGGATATTGTGTGAATAAAATGGATTACATAATATAAAGATATGATTACTTTCTGGAATCTTTTGCCTTGTCAAAAAGTGATTATAAAAAGTCTCTAAGGATTGAATTTTAAAATAGTAATAGATATATAGAGCATAATATTATATATTTATTGTTTTAAAATTATGGTTTTTAGATCACAAAATTTCACAGGTTTGCAGATGATATTATTTATCCCACTAATGTGTTTGCTCCTCTTAGTTGTAAATAACCAGCAGTAATGTCCATTGGCAAACTGCGTACTGTTGCAAACTCATCAACATTACTGTAATATAGTTTAGAATGCCGGTCTATGTATGGTGCTGGCAGTCCAGATATGTCAGAATATTTCTTTATGGGTTTAAAAGTAGGAGGAGGATTTATTGAGTAATCTGTAAGAGAAACAAAGTTATAAATCCATATACAATTTTAGAGCAACTTTAACCTATCCAATTATTAATATTTGTTTATTACAAGGTTTTTTCCAGAAGAGCAAAGCAGTTAAGGATAATAAATACTTAAAAGGTCTAGTGGAAAAATTATAAGTTTTATATTTTATATAACTCCGATAATAGTCATGCAAATGGCATCCAGCCTTGCAACTACGTCGAAAGTATATGTCTAATATTTCCAGCTAAGGAGAGATTTCCAAGATTTGGCTAAAAGGAAATACATACATAGCACAGCATCATCCGGCCAAGGTAGTGTGCGCTCTGCTGTTAGTATCTGTTTAAGTGATCTCCACATTCGCTTTTTACATCCACTTTTAACGATAAACTTATTTTCCACTTTAAAACAATGTTTTTCTTGCTCGCCAGACATTATTTATTAGCATAGAATCAAACAATCATTGAAGCACGTACGTATTATGTGAATTTGATCTCTTATATGTTAGAAATTTCCTTAAGTACTATAAATGGCTTTTTGCATTTACGTTCGTATCTTTTGTTTACTCGTAATATATATTATTATATTATACACTCGTTGCTATTCATGATCTGAATCAAACATATAAAGTCGTTCCCGTTGTATTACTTTACAATTACTTTAAAGTTTTAAATATTACTTTAAATCGCTGTTAAGTCGTATTAATAAAAATAAAAAATAAAAAAAATCACAGTAAAAAATACTTAAGATTACCTTTTTCGTTCCTGTTGTATTCGGCTAAGGCCATAAGTCAAACTACCAAGCTTGTCTTTAAGCTGAGAGTAAGTACCTATAGAGATCGTCATAGCGTGACCGCACAAGAAACAGCAATATTTTTTTTCAGTGTGACCATATAGGGAAATTTTCCCTATATGGTGGGTAATTAGGGCAGTTTATATAAATGTACGTACGACAACAGCCCGAGTTGACCACTTTGGACTTTTTACTATTAAATATAAATTTAATTTTTAGTATTTATTAGGTATCATATTATATAGTTTCAATAATTTTACTCCAATACTTGTTGCAACCTCTACATAGGTACGGTAAGTTTTGTGTGTCTGTATGTTTTTATTACATATTCGGCAAACGACCAGTCAGATCACCTGGTGGTATGCTATGTCACTAGACTAGGGAAATGAATACTTGCGACTTGCGATATTAATAATACTATTTAAAAATTCGGACAGTCTTACTTTTTATCTGAAATGTTTATACTACGCTAGATGGTTCTTTTTCGGTAATAGAGAGGGTTTTTCTCAATACAAGTAGGGTTTACATGTAAGTGAGTAAGGTCAAGTTAAACTGTTAATTTATATCCTGATCTGTAACCATGTGCACATTATAGTATAATTTATTTGCAATAAAAATAAAATGCATTTTTTTTTTAATAATTTGTATGATATACTGGCCTTTAAATAAAACTAATATGGTATGCATGCTCTTAATTCTCTCTTCGCTTTGAGATGTTTTTTTCATAATGAAATGAATTCTCACCTCAAGGTATCTAAGAACACTTGCCTTAATTAACAACTACAGATGATTGTCGAGTGGACTTTGTTCCAATACGTGATCCCTTAATTTCGCAAATACATTAGAATCAACTAATTTTTTAAAAACATTGTCAATCAACTTTGGCAGACCATTTTTATTATTAAAATAAGCATTACCACGAGTGATTAAAATATGTTTCAGAGATTTTTCTAGAATTCCTACCTTACCTACATGCAGTAGGCAAACTTTTATTACTTTTTACTTTGACGAAATCTGTGGCTCAATGGTCAGCGCGTTGGCGCTCAAGCCGGAGGTTGCGGGTTTGAATCCCACCAGGGAACATAAAAGTTTTCTGTGTTCCTGGGTCATGGATGTGTATTAAATATGTGTATTATATAATAAAAATCTTAAATTTAAGTATTAAGTACCTGGTTGACGGAGCATTTGCACGGTACCCTAAGTGATAAAATACGATAAAAAATTTTTTCCAAAAAAATGATCTTAAAAAAAGGAAAAAAAAATTCGGACTGGAGATTCGTTTTCTCTCGATTCGTTCGTATTCTTATCATATTTTATCGATGCCTCAAAGCACGAATAAAAAAAAGTTTTCTAAAAATGTATCCTAGCTAGATCGATCTATATATATATATATATATATATATATATACTTTACTGCTTCTATTTTTTTGGTATGAAATGTTTTATTCAATGTATTTTATAACATTTTACTAGTATCAAGTAAGTCAATACATTGAATTAAACTTAAAAAAATAATAAAAGTGGCAATTTCTGTTACTGTAAATAAGTAAAGGAAATTTAAGACGTAAGGAGATATAAATTAAATTATGTGTATTGGCATACCAAGACATTGTTAGCATTATAAATATTTGTTTTTTTTTCTCCATCTCACAACTGAACAACCTGTTTTTTTTAACAAGGACAAAAGGAAATCCGTAACGGTAAGGTAAAAAAAAAAACTCATCATGGCAACACTACACCTCAAACAATTCAAGGTTATGTTTTAAATAATTGTTAAAATTCTACATGTAATCGATATTTAATGAGTTACAACGAGTTGAATTTAAATTAAAACACGACATTATAATCAATATATATGTGAAAATATAATATGTATGTAGTAAACATACATATTATATTTTCACATCATTAAACAACTTACGAGTAAAATGTTAATCCATCAATTTTTGTTCACTGCGGCTTTTACACCCTAAAATATTGCAACTCACCATTGCGCATTAACTCAATTCAAATAAATCGCACTAAATCTCTGTTTCAAGTTGTGTAAAACTATTAAAATCTCCGAAAAACAAATACGTATGTACTTGTTTGGCAAGAATACACAGTTTGCCAAGCAAAATATTTAGGTGACGGTGACAGGGACAAAAGAAGTTTTGCGACCATCGACCACACCATCGACGCCATACCAATCTAAATAATAAGGCATCGATCAAAATATATACCCTAGATATACTCTTACCTACAAATCGAAGTCGAAAAAGTGTCCAATTATACGCCAATGCCCAATACCAAGTTGAAAGTGTGGGCGTGTAGACAAATAAAAATACATTTTTTTTTTATTTAAGTCCTTATTCTTTTACAATAACGTTATATTTTCAATACTGGGGTTTCGCGCTTATAGAATTACAGAATGCGCGCATTGTGGAAATCGTAAAAAAATATTACCAGAGACCATACATACAATTATTCTACACCTTAAAACTAGCAGAATTAAGTCTATTTCTGGTGGGTATTTTCTGGTGGGTATTTTTAAAAGACTTCTTTGATTCTTAAGCTTTGTTTAAGTTTGGAACTACCTCTGTTGATGGAGTCTAATAGATGAATCTAAAGAGTAAAATTGTATGCAACTAAATATTATTTTTATTATTAATGTTACTGGTATGAATAATGTATTATTGTATGACATTAGTTATAACATAATATATTTAATAAAACAACTAAGTATTATTCTTAAGGATTTTTTGTGCCGACTTTATTGGGGACTAATTGTCCCCAGTTCGCACTCGCTCGCTCTCGTAGGCTCATATGCTGGGGACATCGTGGTGTGAGGTATTCCTCACGTCACGCCGCCAAGCGAACGTTTATATCGCAGAGTTTGTCCTCAAAGTGCTCATAAGAACTGTCCTTCTATGTACGTCTGAATTCTTTGATGATACTAAGGCTACACTAAGTTTTGGCGGTACCAAAATCTAGTATCAAGCGCCGATCAGCGCTCAAGTCACGTCTCTGAATACGGCCCTAAGACATATACTAAGGCCCGTATTCTAAAACGTGACTTGAGCGTTGATCGGTGCTTGATACTAGTTTTGGCGGTACCAAAATCTAGTATCAAGCGCCGATCAGCGCTCAAGTCACATCTCTGAATACGGCCCTTACTATCAAGAAAACCGTACGCTTGTTTGCCAACATCGTTGTATAAAATAGGCATAAGAAACATTGTATCAAGTAGGATGATTAAAGTTGAAAGTTTTGCCATTCATTCAATTTAATAGTAAGGTTATTATCCCAAGAAAGATGTGTTCCGTGTCTGGATAAATAAGTGGGAGTTGCTAGTAGAACAACAGGAAGGTTTTATGCTTCAATCCAACGAGAAATCCCTAGGAAGCCATGGTTCTGTAAATTCAAAAAAATATCTAAAACTACTGTATCGATTTTATGTAGGGTTAGGATAGGTCACTGCTGCTCCCCTAATTTCCTTCATAAACTTAGAATTAAAGATTCCTCCCTCTGTGAATGTGGACTAGACGAGGGAACTCTTGACCATATCTTCTTCTCTTGCCCAAATAATAATTGTTTTTGACTTCTTGATAATATGTCCCACCTGAATATTCCACTTCCTATTCATTTCACTTCCCTTTTGCACTTCTTCAAAGATCCTAAGGTAGTCTTTATCCTTGCCAAATTTATAAATAGTAACAACATTAAAATATAGTTTCTTCATCTTTGTGAATTGGGAGTTTATGTTTATTATTATATTTCATAGTTGTTTTAACTCCACAAATTTACTAACTTTTATTTATGTACTTTTCAATTAACAAAATAATTCTAAATTATAAATCGCGAGATTCCTTTTTTAAATTCATACTTGATACTGGCAGAATGTCGCAAAAGGCGATTGTATGAGAAAAAATAAAAGAAGAAGAAAAAGAAACAGTACACATTGTTGTATAATTTAGGTTATATTCTATTTTGCTTGTGATCAATCATGGATTTAGTGAATGAAATTCTTGAACGTGAACAGAAAAAAGCTGAGAAATATAAGCCTATAACTGTCGAGAAACATTTAGATTTAGAATTGGATATCGGTACTCTTCTCGCTTTTGATACAAATGATTTGGACACAAAATGCTTAAAGTAAGTAAATATAAAATAATATGAATGTTTTATTCTAATATAGAAATACTTACTTTTATTCTATGCAATTTGATCAAGGCAGTGTAGCTGTGAAAAAAGTTGGAAGATGACTTCCGTGCAGGAAGTCCGCGACGGATGAGAGTAGCATGGGATCTGTCGTCTTGACGATCATTGAGGGTTGGATAAAGGCTGATGATGATGTGTAACAGCAACAGATTACCAACTACAACACAATAACCTTGATGATATTTATGTACATAAATGGCTTGATATTTTAGGTATGATGGAAAAAGGGATGAATATTTACAGTCTCTATCACGTAACAATACACAATTACTTCTAAATAAGATTTGGGAGCTTCCTACAGAAAGGATAGAGGAAGCCATTGTAGTGAGGTTACCTCAACCAAAGACAGTGTTGCCTAGATCTAAACCAGTACCTGTTCCGAAGCCGCTGACAAAATGGCAAGAATTTGCAAAGGCAAAGGGTATAACAAAGAAGAAGAAAGATAGATTGGAGTGGGATGAACAGTTACAGAAATGGGTACCACTATATGGGTAAGTGGAAAATATATATTTATTAACAGTTCATACATATACAAAATCCGGAATTTCAAAATATTTTTTTTTTAAAGTTTTGCAGAATGTCCATGGACTTGTTATTAACAAATATGTACTTATACCTAACATATATTTTTTTTTAATTATTTTGTTTTGGAAGTATTGTTATAGGTACAACAATCCTTCAAAGGCATTAACTTATATTTGTCCAGAATTACTTCTGAATAATTAACAATCATGTTTGGACAGCAAGGACACATCCAGAGTCTGTACTATTGTATAGTCGTGCTTCCTGTGTTGTCCTTTACACTTTACCCTATACACTTAATCCACCATGCTTCCCTGAATAAGTAAATTATAGCATAACAAATCACTAGGGCTTTTGAAGACATTCTTTATATTATTTGTCACACTATAACTAGTATATTATTAAAAACCATTCAGAATTCCTTACATTAAACATTAATTTTGTTCATAAAAAGTTATGACGCATTAAATCTTCACACACACATCACACACTAAATTTTGGTTAATAATTTAAAAACTATCAAAATTATTGTCATTGTTTAGGGTCCTGGGACTTAAATAAAACGAGTGGACTGTATATAATATAGGAACTGGTTATATTAGACCGTACAAGAAATATAATTATACAATTTTAGAGGTAACGTCCGTCGCCGGTGGGTTCCCGAGGCAAGTGCCCGTGCGCGGGGTCAGTGGCCGAGGTATGGCCCCCGCCCGCTTCCCCCTGCACCTGTTGCAGCGCGCGGGCGATATCGCTCGAACAAGCTCCCCGGGTTGAAGGGTAATCTTCAAAATGGAAGTGGGCAAATGTTGTTGAATGCTCGCCGTATTGTGCCCTTCTTCGTCTTGATTTCCGCCACTCTCGTCGCTCCGTCAGCTCCTGGATATACCTGCATAACACGTCCAAGACACCATAATAGAGGCGGCAGGGCCTTTTCCTTAATGAGGACAAGAGACCCTACTTTAAGATCACCAGAAGATGCAGGCCACTTGGTCTTCTGTTGTAGTAGATGTATGTACTCCTTGTGGTACCTGTTCCAGAAGTGTTGTTTGAGCTGTTCAACCTTTTGGAACCGTTCTAGACGGCTGACAGCAATTTCTGTTAACTGTGGAGAAGGTACAGATATAAGTGGTCGTCCAATCAAAAAATGGGCAGGTGTCAAGGCACAGAAGTCAAGGGGATCGGTGGACAAAGGAGTTAAAGGTCGGGAGTTTAAAATTGCCTCAATTTGTGTAATACACGTAAGCAGCTCTTCGTAAGTGAAGCGGGCCTGATGCAGCAGTCGCGTCAAATGGTGCTTTGTAGACCGCACGGCGGCCTCTGCAATTCCATTAAAATGGGGAGAATACGGAGGGGTGAAACTAAAATCGATGCCTTCCTGTGCAACACACGAGTCAAGATTAGACATATTCAAAAAGGTACTTAGTTCCTTACATGCCCCAACAAAGTTAGTCCCGTTGTCGGACAGGATTGTGCGTGGTTTACCACGACGGGCAATAAATCTATTTAAAGCTGCCATATACGCTTCCTTTGTAAGGCTCGTGACAAGCTCCAGGTGGACAGCCTTTACAGATAGACAAACAAAGATACATAGGTAGGACTTAAGCAATTTACAACCTCTACCCAATCGGTCAGCTATCAGTATTGGGCCGGCATAATCCACACTGGTGTGTAGAAAAGGAAACTCAAGTGTAGTCCTAGCAGTTGGCAGTTGACCCATTATTGGTTGTGTAATCTGCGCTTTGTATCTGAAACATGTTACACAATTTCTTACGATAGATTTAGATAGGTTTCGACCTCCTAGGGGCCAATAGGTTTGGCGTACACTTGCTAGAAGAAGCTGAGGGCCAGCATGTAAAAGCTTTTTATGCATCATTTCGAATAGAATTTTGGTGAAATGATGCTTAGAGCAAATTAATATAGGATGTTTAACGTTGTAGTCGTAAGGCGCATTGCTAAGCCTGCCGCCTACACGAATGAGCCCATCGTTATCTAAAAACGGAGTAAATGAAATAAGTTTATTCTTATGTGGTAATGTACCTTTAGATTTTAGTATGCGATGTTCCTCCGGGAACATTTGTAGTTGGGCTGCATGTGTTATGTAAATCAATGAACTATGTAGTTCTTGTTGGGTAAGTGAACCTAGTTTTTTATTGTGTATATTTTTTAAATTGTATATAAATCTTAGTATGTAAGCAAAAACTCTTTGTAAATAATTAAAATTAGAATATTTGGATATTAATTGTTGTATTATATTTTGATTATTATCGCTATTTTGTACGTTTGTGAAATTAGAAAGAACGTCTGGTAAATGTTCACCATTGCCATTAGGCATTTTAGGCCAATTGTATTTATTTTGAAATAAGAAAGATGGGCCTGACCACCACAATTGGCATGTGCTGATCTGATCAGCCTTCACGCCTCGAGTTATGAGATCGGCTGGGTTTTCCCTAGACGGTACGTAACTCCACTTAAAGCCAGAGGTACTCTCTTGTATCTCATTGACACGGTTACGTACGAAAGGCTTAAGCTGATGCGCAGGTGTCGACAACCAAGACAACACAATCGTAGAATCGCACCAAAATCGGCATAGTTTTATAGATATTGTTAATGATTCTCTAACCTTTGTGCACAGCCTTGAACATCCGGCTCGAAGGACCACAATGTTTAGGGTCCTGGGACTTAAATAAAACGAGTGGACTGTATATATTATAGGAACTGGTTATATTAGACCGTACAAGAAATATAATTAAACAATTTTAGAGGTAACGTCCGTCGCCGGTGGGTTCCCGAGGCAAGTGGCCCGTGCGCGGGGTCAGTGGTCGAGGTATGGCCCCCGCCCGCTTCCCCCTGCACCTGTCGCAGCGCGCGGACGATATCGCTCGAACAAGCTCCCCGGGTTGAAGGGTAATCTTCAAAATGGAAGTGGGCAAATGTTGTTGAATGCACGCCGTATTGTGCCCTTCTTCGTCTTGATTTCCGCCACTCTCGTCGCTCCGTCAGCTCCTGGATATACCTGCATAACACGTCCAAGACACCATAATAGAGGCGGCAGGGCCTTTTCCTTAATGAGGACAAGAGACCCTACTTTAAGGTCACCAGAAGATGCAGGCCACTTGGTCTTCTGTTGTAGTAGATGAATGTACTCCTTGTGGTACCTGTTCCAGAAGTGTTGTTTGAGCTGTTCAACCTTTTGGAACCGTTCTAGACGGCTGACAGCAATTTCTGTTAACTGTGGAGAAGGTACAGATATAAGTGGTCGTCCAATCAAAAAATGGGCAGGTGTCAAGGCACAGAAGTCAAGGGGATCGGAGGACAAAGGAGTTAAAGGTCGGGAGTTTAAAATTGCCTCAATTTGTGTAATACACGTAAGCAGCTCTTCGTAAGTGAAGCGGGCCTGATGCAGCAGTCGCGTCAAATGGTGCTTTGTAGACCGCACGGCGGCCTCTGCAACTCCATTAAAATGGGGAGAATACGGTGGGGTGAAACTAAAATCGATGCCTTCCTGTGCAACACACGAGTCAAGATTAGACATATTCAAAAAGGTACTTAGTTCCTTACATGCCCCAACAAAGTTAGTCCCGTTGTCGGACAGAATTGTGCGTGGTTTACCACGACGGGCAATAAATCTATTTAAAGCTGCCATATACGCTTCCTTTGTAAGGCTCGTGACAAGCTCCAGGTGGACAGCCTTTACAGATAGACAAACAAAGATACATAGGTAGGACTTAAGCAATTTACAACCTTTACCCAATCGGTCAGCTATCAGTATTGGGCCGGCATAATCCACACTGGTGTGTAGAAAAGGAAACTCAAGTGTAGTCCTAGCAGTTGGCAGTTGACCCATTATTGGTTGTGTACTCTGCGCTTTGTATCTGAAACATGTTACACAATTTCTTACGATAGATTTAGATAGGTTTCGACCTCCTAGGGGCCAATAGGTTTGGCGTACACTTGCTAGAAGAAGCTGAGGGCCAGCATGTAAAAACTTTTTATGCATCATTTCGAATAGAATTTTGGTGAAATGATGCTTAGAGCAAATTAATATAGGATGTTTAACGTTGTAGTCGTAAGGCGCATTGCTAAGCCTGCCACCTACACGAATGAGCCCATCGTTATCTAAAAACGGAGTAAATGAAATAAGTTTATTCTTATGTGGTAATGAACCTTTAGATTTAAGTATGCGATGTTCCTCCGGGAACATTTGTAGTTGGGTTGTATGTGTTATGTAAATCAATGAACTATGTAGTTCTTGTTGGGTAAGTGAACCTAGTTTTTTATTGTGTATATTTTTTAAATTGTATATAAATCTTAGTATGTAAGCAAAAACTCTTTGTAAATAATTAAAATTAGAATATTTGGATATTAATTGTTGTATTATATTTTGATTATTATCGCTATTTTGTACGTTT
This sequence comes from Lycaena phlaeas, assembly GCA_905333005.2. Lineage (NCBI taxonomy): Eukaryota > Metazoa > Arthropoda > Insecta > Lepidoptera > Lycaenidae > Lycaena > Lycaena phlaeas. The sequence goes on from HG995175.1 coordinate 13,888,317, forward strand.
GTGAAATTAGAAAGAACGTCTGGTAAATGTTCACCATTGCCATTAGGCATTTTAGGCCAATTGTATTTATTTTGAAATAAGAAAGATGGGCCTGACCACCACAATTGGCATGTGCTGATCTGATCAGCCTTCACGCCTCGAGTTATGAGATCGGCTGGGTTTTCCCTAGACGGTACGTAACTCCACTTAAAGCCAGAGGTACTCTCTTGTATCTCATTGACACGGTTACGTACGAAAGGCTTAAGCTGATGCGCAGGTGTCGACAACCAAGACAACACAATCGTAGAATCGCACCAAAATCGGCATAGTTTTATAGATATTGTTAATGATTTTCTAACCTTTGTGCACAGCCTTGAACCTAACAACGCCCCACACAGCTCCAATCGAGGTGTCGTGATTGGCTTAATGGGAGCTACGCGACTTTTAGATGTTAAAAGATTAACATTGACCATCCCTGATTCATTGATTGCCCGTATATAGACGCAGGCACCGTAAGCCTTTTCAGAAGCATCTGTAAATATATGAATTTCATTTATTTGATTAGAACACGAAATCCAACGTGGAATATTTAATTTATTTAAATGCGATAATGTATTACAAAACGTATTCCACTGGTTTGAGATTTCTAATGACACTTCTTCGTCCCAGTCACATTTATTTAACCATAATTTTTGTAAAATGATTTTAGCTTCCAATAAACATGGGCTAACTAAATTTAGCGGGTCAAATATTTGACTAACGATAGACAAAATAATGCGTTTAGTTACATTTTTAGACGGACTTGTATTTATTGAAAATGATAATGTATCTGTATCGCATAGCCAATATAAACCCAACGTTTTTGATGAAACTTTTCGATCACTAAGATTTAATTTATTATTTGAAATGTTGTTATGATGTTGTTCATTTTGATTGTTATTTATTTGTTGCAAAATTTCGGTACTATTTGATTTTAATTTTCGTAAATTGAATTTGGCCTTAGATAAAATTGACATTACTTCTTTGCATAATTCGACTGTGCCTTCAATGGTATGACTACCGCTGAGGTAATCGTCAACATAAAAGTCACGTTGGATAGAAGTTTTTGCATGGTCACTAGACGCGTCGTCAGCTAAGGTAACCAAGCATTTTGTCGCTAAATACGGCGCGGATGCGGTTCCGTAGGTAATCGTATTTAATTTAAATGTCTTCAGTGGTTCCGACGAATTTTTACGAAAAATGATTCGCTGTAATGAACGTTGAGAAGGATTTAATTCTATAGCCCGGTACATTTTTTCAATGTCACCCGTGATGACGAATCGGTGTTGTCGAAAGCGTAATAAAATAGAAAATAGGTCATCTTGAACGACGGGTCCCACCATCTGTATTTCGTTAAGCGAGATACCAGAGGTAGTTTTTGCCGACGCGTCAAAAACTGTGCGCAATTTAGTTGTTGTACTAGTTTCGCGTATGACACCATGATGAGGCAAGAAATAATTCACATTCGATGAAAAATCACTGTCCTCTGTCATGTGACCTAGATTTAAATATTCTGACATAAAATCAATGTACATATTTTTGAAATTTTCATCTTTCTCAAAACGTTTTTCTAAAGATAAAAATCGACGTTTAGCCATTTCGTACGAGTCGCCTAAATTGTCGGGGCTCGCTTTAAGTGGCATTGTAACTACAAACCGCCCATCGTAATTACGGTATGTATTTTTGAGAAAACTCTCTTCACAGGCGCGTTCTTCCGCGGAAAGAGAGTATTTAGAAGAGATTTTATCGATTTCCCAAAAATTTGTTAAATCGGGAACATTATTTGTATTTACCAGATTACATAGATGTGAGTGGGTGGAATGGTGTCTTGTGATTATAGTACCTGTTACTATCCATCCAAGCTTTGTGTCACATAATTTTGGCTGGTTTTTACCTAGGTCAATGTGAGCACATTGTATGATGCTCCAAAAGATCTCCGCTCCTACCAGGATGTCTACGACTGACGGAATATTAAATGTAGGGTCAGCTAGACGTATAGTCGTAGGTATCGGAATGTTGTTAATATTTATTAACTTTGTCGGCAAAAGTGAAGTGATCACTGGCAATACTAGGCAATCAATGTCAAAGGAATAGTCACCGTATATAGACTCAATTGTGAGATAACAAGACCGTGCACTATTAGTAGATTGATTGTTAATACCTGTGATCGTTGTGGAGTACGCATCGCGTAGGGGCAAACCCAGCTTAGTGCAAAGGCTCTCACTAATAAAATTGGCTGTACTACCATTGTCCAACAGTAGCCTCGCATCACATTTCGTTCCGTCGCTCCGGACGACGCGCACCATCGCTGTGGAAAGTAAAACATGCGAAAGCGTAGTATGCTGTGATGGCAAAGCATTAGCAGATAGCGTGACATTCTCAAGCTGTGTAAGCGAAGGCATAGGATTCTGAATAGGCACATGCTTTTCTAGATGCAATAGCGTATTATGTTTAGATTTGCAGTATTTGCAGTGCGATAGTTTGCATCGGCTTTCGTTGTGTCCTGTACGCAAACAATTTAAACATAGATTAAATTCGCGCGCTTTTTGATTGCGAGCTTCAATAGGTAACTGTCTAAACGATTCACAGCTATATAAAAAATGATTTTGAGAACATAATGGACATTTTATTGTAATAGATTTTATTTGATTATTCTTTGTATATTTTTTATTATTACTATTTTCGGATGTAAGTAAAAAGTTTTTATTTTTATAATTTTCTGTTTTATTTATTTTACCTAGCGATTTATTATTTTCATATAAAGTTTCTAGTAAATCAGCCCTGTTACTAACAAATGTACAAAACTGTGATAGCGAAGGGGCATCAGTCAATGTATTGCGATACTCCTCCCAATATCTACTAGTGACAACATCTAATTTTGTGGACATCATATAAATAATTAGAGTGTCCCAGTGTTCGACAGGTTGATTCAATGTTTTAAGAGCTCGTAAATTCTTATTTGTGATGTCTATAAGTTGACGTAAATAGAAGCAAGACTCTTTGGCTATAGGCTCAATATTAAATAAAGCTTGTATGTGATTGTTCACTAAAAGGCGATTATTGTCGTATCGGTTACATAATAGTTCCCACGCTAATTGATATTGGTCACCTTTAAAATCAATATTTTTAATAATTTCTGCCGCGGTTCCCTTGAGAGAAGCGCGTAAATAATGGAATTTACTTATATTATCTATTGAAGTGTTACCGTGAATGAGCGATAAATAAGTATCTCGAAACTCGAGCCAATATTGATAGCTGCCATCAAAACATGGTAAGTCAATTTTGGGTAAACGTATAAAACTGCCTTTCGTCCCACCTGCGCATGAGCCATCGGAGCCGGTCACATAGCCCGCCAAATCCCGATCCTTGGCATCATCGACCGTCAGCAGACTTCGGGCTAACGCGGCGAGCGAGTAATATTGTTCTTCGAACTGGGCTCGGGTCGCGTACGCTTCGTCCGGCTGATCCGATAGCAGCTCGATTTCTGTCTGCAACTCATCAAATTCTGTGTACAGTGCATCAAATTTGGTGAAACGAGCTTCTAGGTCGAGACGTTGCAAGTTAGATAGTATGCTGCAGCTTTTAATTATATCTAAATAATTACTAAAATTAGTAAGCTTAGCCTTCATTGAGCTACGTTTTTTAATTAATTTATCTGCCATATTATTGAAAGAAAAAAAAAGCGAAACGAAAAAAAATGAAATTAATTAATCGATTAAAAAATTAAAAATAATTAATGATAAATGAGCACTAACTATTGAAATGATTTGTTATTTTTGATGTATGAATGAGCTGTTAACGTATTTACGCAAATTGAAATTCTAATAAATGGATGAAATGGAATTTGATGGTTGATAAAATGATTTATGAAAAATGGGATAATGAAAAATGATGGAAATTGGAACAGACTCACAAAATACTGTAAACCTTCCACTTGAGAATGATATAAAGAAGATTGTTCTGGACGATGACTTGCGTTTTGACGGGTCCAAAGTCCGTGTCCGTTCGACCTCCAGTTGAATAACAATTCCGGGGCGTTACGGTTGCCAATAAAGTATCCTCTTCAGAGCAATTGTAGACTCCTTGAGATTCTTCCGCAGCTGTAGACCGCAACTTATAGATCCCAGAATAAATTTTTCTTGAAAATTGTTCAAAAAATTCTTGACGGCGATCCTGAAGGACCAATGTTTAGGGTCCTGGGACTTAAATAAAACGAGTGGACTGTATATATTATAGGAACTGGTTATATTAGACCGTACAAGAAATATAATTAAACAATTTTAGAGGTAACGTCCGTCGCCGGTGGGTTCCCGAGGCAAGTGGCCCGTGCGCGGGGTCAGTGGTCGAGGTATGGCCCCCGCCCGCTTCCCCCTGCACCTGTCGCAGCGCGCGGACGATATCGCTCGAACAAGCATCCGGCTCGAAGGACCACAATGTTTAGGGTCCTCGGTCCTTGAACATCCGGCCGAACCCGGCCGGCTCGAACAGTCATAATTCTTTTTGCATTATATTCTTTAGTCAATCAATAAAAAAATCATTTCTAGTAATACCATTTTTACATTAATTTAAATTTTTAAATATATTATAGGGGCTGAATGAGATATTGTGATAGATACTAGTCTTACTTGATTTTTCACTTGTCCCTGACAAACAACTATATTATAATCTTTCTAATCTTTAAAAAAAATATCTCATTTTAGGTTCAAGAAGGCTGCTGCAGAGAAACAGAAGGATTGGCTAATTGAAGTGCCACAAAATGTTAATCCTATGACAGATATGTATGAAAAGAAGGCCTCTGAGAAATCAGAAAAGGTTGCCAAAAATGAACTTCAAAGGCTTAAAAATATTGCAAGAGCAAGAAAGGTTAAGATACCCAGAGTAGGCCTTCCCGTCACTTCTGATAAGGCTTCTGCTACACAGGTAACACATTTACTGTAATATATTTGTTTTCATTATATAAAAGTAAAGTAGCAACCCATAAATTATGTCCCATTGCTGGACAGGTCTCCTCCTCGAAACTAAGGCCTCGAAACTAATACCCTCCGTATTAGGCTATAATTTGGTTTGGTTGAGGAGCTGGCCCAATATAGGTTAGGGAACTTCACACACACCTTCAAAGACTTTTAATCTCATCAGGCATGTAGGTATCCTTACTATGTTTTCATTCATGGATGTGCGAAAGATGATCTCGTGTTAAGAGTGCACTTAGAAAATTAGAAAAACCCATTTCAAGACACTAAGGGGGTCAGGTTCAAACCAGAACCCTCTTGCTCAAGAGGCTTATATTGATACTTGATAAAAATATTTTTTTGGCTGTCCCATATTTTTACACAAGAATATTGTAGTATTATTATAGTAGTATATATATGATGAACTCCGAAACTACTGAACCAATTTTAATGTTTTGTTTTGTGTGCTTTTCTCCAACTTAAAATATAGGATAGTTTATTTCTTACGAACATAGCAAACTTATTTTAAATTTTTGGTACACATAATAAATTGAAATTAACAATCCATGAAACCCGAGGCTATGATTCTAAGTTTTCGATGACATGTGTTGCTTGGATTGCTGCTCAAAGTTGTGGGTCTGCTCTCTTTTATCCGAATTTGGAATGTCTACGTCGTTCTTATCGAGCCATTCAACGCCCTGGTGCTCTAAATTTTGTATAATGCACATTAGTTCATTAGTGCTCTTACAGGTCCAACTTTCCTATCAGTGTGGGTGTTTACTTTTTTATGGCCTCGGTCACATACAAACTGAATCAAAAAACGCGGTTCACAATGAAACGGATCACTCTAAATAACGTCGTTGTCCCTAGAGTAGGACAGGTCAAATGCCGGGTCCCTTAACAGGTTGATGTCGTTTAGACTACACATCGCCGCGGTTACTCAAAATCCATATTCGTCTTCAGTAGATTAGTTCTTCATAAACAAGAACGGCAAAATTCTCCTCAGACCCAAGCTTATTTTGTACAAAGCGTGTATCCGACGGATCATGTCATACTCGTGTGTGGCATTCGCGCGTGTGCTTCAGAGTAGACTCCAATGTCTGCAAACTTTACAAAACAAATTCTTACGAGTGGCAACCGGTTGCCTGATTGAACTGATTTGATTAGCTCAACGCTACCAAATCTAAATACCACGTCTGATAGGGAGACGGGGGGTCTTGTCTTCCAAACTTCAAAGTCAAGACACCACGTGGCGGCCGTTGTGGCAGCCGCGGTGGAATAGGTCCCGGTATTGCTGGCGCTTCCTGCCGGGCCTTCACTTCAGTGAAACCATTCGGTAGGGGTAGTCCGCCTGGGGTCTCATTTTATCCTACGGTGGTTCGGCATGGACCCGCCACAGGAACAAACCCGACGTCATAAAGCCGTGGAAGTACTTCATCCGAGAAAAAAAAATTATGGATCTTCTCGATGCGACGATTTAGTGACTTGACGGAAGCGTGATAAAGAACACACGTTTTACATGTTCGACTTTATAGCTTCAATGCGTTTCGTTTTCAAGCAAAGAAAAAGTGTGGGTTGCCATTCGTGTAAAAAAGTAAATAACTACTGATGTCGTAATCATCATCTAGACTCCCTCAACCCCCATGTCATCCAAATTAAGCAAAGCAAAGACCCCGTCCCCCCGTACTCCGTAGTGCTTACGTAATACTTGAACGGCCCCTTATCACCTAGATGTGGTCTGCAGAAACTACCCAGATAGAACTCTGTCTTAAAGTAATGCTTGGATAGACTCCCAACTATAAAGAAGTTCAAAAGTTTGGGTACATTAATATGGTCCGTTGGCATGGTGGGGTCTGACTTCTTAAGCTATTATTTATTATATGTGCTAGTAAGTTTATTGCCCCTAGTTGTAATCAGTCTAGAGCCCCAAAGTTTGCCCCAAAAGCAGTGTTTTGCATTTTCTATGAAACATTTTGCAAGTTACTCACAGATAATTGCATTATTATTACAGTTAGCAACAGCAGCATCGGTCGCAAAGGCATCAACAGCATCCCTTGGCAAATATCAAGACAAACTTCCAAAAGAAAAAGATGCAAGGGGCAAAGGTGTCCATGAACTCATTCCAGGCAAGGAGAGGAAACGAAAGGCCCCCGTGCCTACTCCTCAGGCTGAGAGGGAACAAAATCTAAATCTTTTAGACAAAATCCTAAGCAAGAGACCCAAAATCGACATGGACAAAGCGGTATCTAAACATATACATGAAGAACAAGTACAGTAAGTTATATTGTTTCTAGTTTAACATGTAGTTATAGTACAAGTCTTTTTTAATACTTTCAAAAAAATTAATTAATTCAGTTGTTATTGTATGTTGTCTTTACATGCAAGTGTTGTTCGTCTTATTGCAAAACCTAATTTGTAGTATTGTACGAATCATAAGTGACTTAGAGAGCCTGAGAAGGCTGGCAGGCTACTGGACATGTTATGCAGTGGTCATAGCATGGTATATATACAAATGCTCAACTGCATCCTTCCACAAACATGCGCAACGACGCGTCCTCCATGCGGCACTTCTACTGAAAGGGCTACGAGATTCCCTTCGAGGTCTTGTCGATTCGCGTGTTTGTGCGAGTGTGACGTACCGAACGTTGTTCCTAATTTCCGTATTGACCCATATTTATCAAGTCATGGATACAGAGGTGTAATTATACCGTTCGAGGCCCGTGGCAAATTCATCGGATGCTAGGAATTTTTTTTTACTAATGTGTAATAATAAATGTTGTAAGTCGGAATTTTCCTCCGGTTGCCCCTTTCAGCTGGGGGCCCGTGACATTTTGCCGACTTGCCACCCTTTATTTACGCCACTGCATGGATATCAATATGTATTGAATATTTAATTTTATTTAAATTCCTAGCACCCATGGCATGAGTTCCTACAAACTTACAACTGGGCTAGGACATTATTTTAATATTATTGCCATCATCATAAATGTTTCTTACCTTTATGTATTTAGCAAATATGCCTGTTGGTTTCTACCTTTGATAGTAACTTAGAATATTGTCTTACATATGATTCTTGTTATGACTACTTAATTTTTCCCATTAATGGAATGTACAATGTAGATAAAACAACAAATTTCTCCTATTTATTGAAATGAAAATTACCTTAAAAATGATAAACGATTGAATTTTATTTCAGGAGGTCAGAGGAAAAGAAAACTGAAAAACCAGGAAAAGGCAAAGGCATTGGAAAAGGCAAAGGGAAACCTAAAGGTGGTAATGCAACAAACTTTTCAGCCAAGAAGCCTAAGGGAGGGAAAGGACAGAGAAATCCAGGCAAAAAGACTGCTGGGAGAAAGAGGAGATAAACATAAAAAGTAAATGTCATATAATAAAGAAATTAATTTTAAAACATTTTTTATATAAATACCTTTCATTATTATTATTTTCAAGCCCCAAGCAAAAATTACAAACATAGATGAATAAATGTGCTTTTGCCTCAGTTTGAAGGTAAATTGTAAATAATGCTAATCATATTGATAAATTTACGACTGAGGATTAGTTTCTAACATTGAACCAGAAGACTTTGTTTTAAATTTATTGAATAAAAAAACCCAAATTATTTTAAGTCATTTTATTGACAGTATCATATGGAATTGAGAAAATAGATTTCTGTTAATAGAACTTCGCTTAATAATTAAATGATTACATATTTGATAAATAGATGTTTGAGTAAACAGTGTATGTCCATGATGAATCAATATTTCAATCTGTAATATTTGTCTATTTACTTACGTAACTTATATTATTCCAAAATAAATCATATAATCAAGATATATTTGGCACACCACTTAAGTCAATAATTCATCCGAAATTAGTAAGACAAGGCAATAAAGTATGTAACTTACAACTCTAAACATTTAGTAATTTTTGCATATATTTACTCTTCGTAACTTGTATGCAAAAACAAACGAGCATATGCTAACTCACTACAAGTCCTAATTATTTTTAGTTTATAGGAAAGAAACTAGTAGATCGATAAGTGATAAAATACTGCTCACTTATATAATCAGATTTTTTTTCCTTTCCTCTATAACGATTTAGTGGTCAAGCTCTAATACATGACTAGACGCAATCAAGTAACAGCTACAAAACACTTATTTTTTTTTTTTAATTGTAGATCTATATAGATCTTATAATGGACAGTATATGTATTGCATTTTGTTAACATTTACTAATATTATATAACTACACTCCAAGCAAATCACAATACAGCTATGTTGGAAGCATCTACACTTATATCTATTGTATTATACTGTACTATTCATTCACTTATTAAAAAATAAATAACCAATGCTACACTAATTAATAGTCATATGGAAGTTACATTTGTTATAGCCTGTAGGTATATATAAGATATCCTTCTGTATTTGCGCTATATTTTATAAGATCTAAGGTCTATTACTTGTTTTAAGGTCCAATTCTATACAATAAATTAAATTTTTGATAAAAAAAAACATGTGGAGAATCTATCTTCAATTGACATTTTGTGAAAACTAGACATGTAGTAAAATACCTAATACTTATTCTTTATGTCTATAAATATAGGAGCCATTAAAAATAAATACAGTGTACTTATACTTATAATATATAATATAAAAATAATTTGTAAAAACTCAACATGGAATGGTCCACACATATTATAACAATAGGGATGTTGACACATGTTACAAATTCATGTAAAGTTATGTTTTACGTATTAAATACAGTATTTGAAAACCTAAAATAACATTTAAAAAGTCTACTTATTTGTCTTAAAATTTAGAAAATTAATTTAAAATGCGTTATTTATCATGCATGATCACGTGACTGTAAACGCCAATAAGGCGATGACGTCACTGAACATTGAGCTAAGTACAAACTCACCTAACATAGCGCGAGTTCTGAATGCGGTGTGTGACGTAATGACGCTTGGAGCGTTTCAAGGGCGATTTTAAAAACCATTTTTCTTTATTTAATTTTTTGTTAAAATTGGACATATTTCTTTACAAAAGTATTTTTTTCGTGTTCATATATAGTATACCTATCAAATAAAATAAATTACAAAAATTAGTCAACATCCCTATTCCAGAAAAAAAAATCTATTGCTTAGGTATATATAAATAATAGTTGTAAATATAAAGTATATGAAATATACAATCTTATACAAATTTACCTTTGTATTTAACCATTTTCAAGCAACTATTTTAAGAATTTAAATGTGAAAATTATTAAATCTGCATTTTCCTATATAGATATAGGAAAAAGCATATAATATATAGCTAAATATTTTCAAAACCAACTTTGATGAATAACTTTTCAAATATTACAAGAAATTACATTCAAGTTTTTTTTAATAGATTATAAGTCTTCGTCATATCAGCTGTAATACTGATATTTTGTCTCCCGACTCTCACAAAAAGAATGAGGATGTAGTCACTCACATAAATATTATAATAAGTATTTAGTATACCAGTTAATTAATAAGAGTTAATTCAGTTTCCTGGTTTTGGGGTAAAAAAACTAGCTGGTTTTATTGGCAATTGGTAATAACACAATCACAGTCACACAGCTTTTATTGCAAAAGATCTGTGTTCAAAATTATATATAACTATTTTAAACAATAATTTCCTTTACATGTACCAAAACGATTTTTCATTTCTCGTTTATTATATTTCTTAAGTTTAAATAAAACATTTTATGGTATGATGTAAATCCAAGTTAAAAAGAAGATAGTGAAATGGCAACATCTAATAAATTTGAATCTTTTTACAAATGAAATAATTTAAGGGCCTATGCCAGAATAGATGTCATAATTCTATGTTTTGTAAATATTGCACTTAATCATAAAATAGGAAATTTGAAATTTCCTACATGATATAATAATTTCACAAAACAAAATTATGTTCCAAAAACATTGTATTTAAAATAAATGTATACAATGATTGTCTATGGCTACCTATAACCCTGTATTACATTAAAGTGAGGTTCAATGGTACATTGTAATGTTGTGACTTAATTATCAGTAATATTCAATCAAATATATCACTCTGATATAGAAACATATACAAAATAGGATTCCGGAATAAATTCCCTCTAACTAGTATATAAAAATAATTTTAATCCAACAATGACTAAATTTTTAACAACTACTAGATATATTAATACCTTAAACATATTTAGTCTAATAAGGGTATGGAGATCAATTAAGGAATAGAAAAATTCTTCATCTATCAAATAGAATTGTTAACAATTTTAAATAGTAAATAATCACTACTTTATAAGGCTACTACTTCATATTAAAACATATGACAATTATCTTCCTAACAGGCAGAATTTTTTATACCATGATATGATATTTAAATACAATATAAATATTATTATCTATAATTATTTTAACATAGAAAAAATAACCAAAGCAAAGATTTAGCAAAAAAATATGAATATGAAAAAGGTATATTCAATATAATTTATGATTAAAATCCTGTAAAATGAGAAGGCAAATTATTTTCAATATTAATACTCTTAAAAATATAGTCTTTAGTAAAAAAGCTAGAATATATTAAAAATAATTGCTGAAGAAATAAATTTTGTTATTAATTAAAGGATAGGGTATCACCATATATAATATATTAAAATTGTTTTTTTAATACCATGCTCTTACTGATGTTGCACTTATTACAAAGGGTGTATATATCTGAGTCAACACCATGCTTGCCTTTGTCATGACAGACAATATGAACCAATTTCAAATTTTCTCTTGTAAATATTTGAATATAATATCTATCAGTTTCAATAGAAGATTGATTGAAATCTCCTTCACATGTAATACATTTCACATTACCCTTTATAATGCATTGAACTGCAATCAAAATTTTTGGTATAATTGACCGTGAAAGTTCCACCCTGTGATCTAAATTCCATGTCTGAAAAATAATTCGCTCCTCCCGGCTTCTATATGGATTTATAACATGTTCACCGACAAACATGCATGAATCATTGCTCCATAGACCACCACATTCAAAAAGTCCATTTTTCTGGCATAAACGCTCACTTTCATTTACTTTTCTATTAAAATATGTCTCATTGTATTTATTGAGTTCTAAAATTTTTCTTAAATCTATGAGAAACTGATCAATAAGCTTTTTACCTCTGCCATTTTTTGTATTGATATATATTTCTGACTTTTGCAATGCAGTTTTTGTTTTGTAATAATATCCTCTCATCCTCTCTTTGGCACGTTTTGACATTGATTGTTCTTTCGTTTTTTCAGAAGCTTCTAGGCCTGTAAACATATGAGTTATTGATTTATAACTTAACTATTAAAAATGGGTCCTGTTTAGTATGGCAAAGTATTGCAATTTTAAATTGCTATACATTCAGCATAACAAGCAGATACCTAGTTATAGTTTGAGAAGGATGTTCGGAGTGTAAGAGAATAATTAGAGAGTAATTTTCTTTTAAATATTTATACCTTCAAACCATTCTGGATCTTGTGTTCTCTCGCTTAACATAGTTCTGGCATCATCTGCTGCAGCAATGTATCTCTGGAATACCTTAAATTTCTCTTTTAAATCTGTTGTAAGGAATTGTTTGGCAGCTATTCCAGTATCAATATAATCCTTTTTTGTTGAGCGAATCAATTCATAATAATACTCCAAGTCTGTAATAGAATTATTTTATGTCATATTTATAGATATATCTTGAAATTTACCAGTTTCTTATCATGATGTAAGTGAGCACTAGAAAGGATTTTTAGAAAAAAAATAATAGAAAAAACATAACAAATAAAAATAAAGAAAAAAGGAGATTTAGTATGTCACAGTTTGTAAGAGGTAGTACCAAATTGGGCCAGCCCAATTGGGGTGGTACCTCTCGCTCACATAACACAAGTTTGGCTGTTGCTGTCTTGTTTGGGAGTTTCTGGTGACCCCATGGCTAAAACCATCCTCATAACCTATGTTATGTTGATGTTTATAGGTGTTGGTAGTAGCCAGAAGCCTTGAAGTATTTGTTTCTATGCCATAAATTAAATATATATAATTAAAAAAAAATAATCATGACTGAAGTACTCACAGGCAAAACCTATTGTTATCTTAACAAATAATGTATAGTATGCACACTTACAATCATCACCAAAAAATTTAGCTTGATTAACAAAAATAAATACTGGCTAGCTAATGTTTGTAAAACTTTTACCAAAAGAATGGAAATAAAGCTTACCTGTCACCATTGCTTCTGTATCTTTCAGTAATATGAAGAGAGTTTGTGAAGGTAATGTATTGAGATAATCATCATCATCAACCTGAGTCCCATCTTCAGCGACGAAAAGCCGACATTCTGCGCAATTGACATTGAACTGAAATCCAACAAATGCAATTAGGTCAATGTCGCCCTTTTATGGGTCAAGGTTTGAAGGCCTTGACACGTTCCTGTTAATAGCGTTAAAAAAATATATAAAAGAATATATATTTAAAATTGTATATGAAACTTTGTAGAAATATTAATATTTAAGTAAATATAAAATAGTAAAGCCTAATTTTGAACTTACATCCAACTTTTTACAAGACTTTGCAATTAATTCCTTTACATTTTCAGCCGCGACACCGATTTTCTTTATCCGTTTAACATCCGTCACTTTATATCCTTTTTTCATTATATTATGAGTGATATAACTTTTTTGTCGTAATATATATGAGTGCAGTAAAACAAAGGATTTATAATAATACAGGTACAATTTTTACTTTTGTATTTCGTTTATCTCACACAGGTAGTCTTTGGTGATTGCTGATTGGTCTAACTTCGTGAGTTAAATCAACTGTCAGTTGTCACCTGTCAACACAGAATAGGTATAGAGTCATCGCCACTTTTGAAGTCCTGCGACTAATGCCCGAACTAAATTTGACAACATTGACATCTTGACGTCTGTCTGGAGCATAGATATATAAAAAGCATAGATAGCGTGTATCTTGGAGGATCTGAGTAGCTAGTGCTGTCCTTTATTTTCTTAAGAAGTACATCATAAGTTAAAGAGAGACAGATATGGCTACTCTACTTGGTCTCAAATGGTTCAATGGAGCCATTTCTTTGAACTATATTTTTGACAAATGTCATCAGGATTAGTGTTGTGCAACCTTCATCGTAAGCTTTTGCGGATAAAATATCCTACTAATATTATAAACGCGAAATGTTTGTTACTCTTTCATGGAAAAACTACTGAATGAATTTTAATGATTATTTAAACTATTTAAAACGGGATATTTACCATGTCTCGTGAACATGACATTCGTAGACAATGTCGAAATATCGAGCTCCGCGAAACAATGATAAAAAACATGGTAAATATCCCGTTTTAAATAGTTTAAATAATGAAGATAATCATGTTAATTTAAAATCCTATATAGAATTTAATGAAACTTTACAATACTATAGCTTATACATCAGAAAAACACATAGGCTATAATTTGTCAATTATAGTTTATTATATACTATTTTTCAATTATAGTTTTTTATATACTATTACTACTTATTGACTACTTATGTTTTGACTTATTTCAAGTGTACAAGTTGTACCTACGTAATAAAGATATTTTTGATTTGATTTGATTGATTGATATATAGTTAATTTGATATTTATGACAGCTTAGCTACATCTATAATAGGGTTAAAGCGAGTAAATTAAAACACGTATGAAGATACCTATATTTTTTTATTTATTAAATGAACACTTGCACATATTATAATACTTTAAACAATACGAGTTTGTTATATTGGTATAACTTTGTATAAATTGGAAGCTCTCTCCGATTTCTTCCGCACATAGAATCTGCAAATGAAAATAAAAACAAAATTAGTCTTGTACTTTTAAAATACCTACATAATCATGGCCTAAGATCTGTTGAAGAGGAGGAATAAATTTAATCCTAGTAATAGAAATAGTAATAGTAATAGAAAGTAAGAAAATCCCAGTAGTTACCACTGGTAACACATGGATTTTTTTTCTCTGCATTATACTGTTCTAGCTAGCTGTTTATTAAAATAAATAAAAATTTCCAATAAAATAAATAATTCGTTGAAATTATTTTTAGTTTAATTCAATTTTATAATTTCATTTATTTAAATAATATATATAAAATAATCCATTGAACCTAAGAATCAATTTCATTTTTTTATTTTATAAAATAACTAGTAGCAACTTTGTCTTCATAGAATAAGTAATTTAAAAACTATCCTATAACCTCTTTGGGGTTTCACTGTCTCTATACAAAATTTTGTTATCGGAGAACGCTGGACCGAATTCTGCCGCAGTCAGGATTTTATAATAGTTGAGAAGAGATAAAAAATAAAATAAAAACATAAAAAAATTGTTGTTGGTAACAACTGTAATAATTTGACAAAAATAAAATGAATTCAATAAATGGTTCACCTGTTGTTCATAATTAGTAGCACTTGAAGTTGTTGCCGTTGAATCATTATCATACTTAGCAATAAGTTTCCTTTTTTTTCTCAATTTCTGCAAAACAAGAAAACCGTTCTGAATATACCTACTAAACACAGAAATGAAAATGAAGGCATTCTTTTAAATTTATGGGTTTGATACCTTTTCTTTTGTCAGCTATCATGTTAAAACTTGTTTAAAACAATAAAAAAGGGATCTCCAAGAGTTCCTTGTTTTGTTTTTCAGAAAAGCAGTATTTTTATCTTCAGAATATAGATTCATCAAAGCTGACATGAACTCAATAAACAATATAATACGTCAATGTTGCATATTATCTGTTTGATTAAATCACACTAGCTTAGCCAAATAAGTATTAGAAGTACTAGCACTTTTGTGCATTAGACTTGTATAATCTGAACATGTACACTTACGAGTTGATATGACAGGGGATGATTAACAAATATTGTTGGCACTGCATGCAAATGGAGAGTTTTTCGGGTGTATCTGCACATTTTGAAGAATATTGTTTTCGTCAGGCGAAAGCAAGATTCTTCAAAATGTGCAGAGCATATCCTTGATTGATGACAGAGTATTGTGTGGGACTCCATTCCTCGCCTCTGTTTATATTTTTGATCCATTCTTCTCTTATAGAAATAGGAGTCAGTCGAAAACCTATTTATAATAAAAAATATCAGTAAAAGCCAGTGAATTTGGCACCAGCAAGTAATTAACTAGCCAGCATAGAGCTACACGATCCATAAAAATTACAAGGACAAACTCGCTGCAGGCAGATTCACTTATAAGCTTATCCTACCATAGCCTTTCTAAATTAAATATCGAACGTTATCGATATTTCATGTTACTAGTCGTACAACACTATCTGGTATGTAAAGTGTCAAAATATCAGATTGTGTTATTTATAATTAGAATTATTATGTAATGATGATGCATATACGCAAAAATAAATGCATAAAATAATACATACTTTTACAATGATCAAAATTCAATAAGATCTACAGGTATTTCATACCTTAATAAACATTAAATTAACAATATATGTCTTTAAGCTTACCGGTGGAATGATACATTTGAATCATTTTCACTTAGTACACCCATTTGGTGAGAATACCCTGGTACCACACACGCCACATTTCTTGTTAATTACGTAAATATAACTAAAAGTTCACTTTTAATACAAAAAACCACAAATTATTAGCAAAACACAAAAGCTTGTTTGGTATCCAGCTGGCTACCAACTAATATGGCCGCCGAGGCAATGTGGGGCGCATGGCCTGAAGATAGAGCTGAAGACATATTGCTATCTCGTTTCAACACAGGTAGTTTGACGTAAGAGTAAAGAGCGTATTAGTTATGAAATTTGTTCAACTTATTATCCTCTATCTAAGCTTTTTATATATCTATGGTCTGGAGTAAGAAGTTGTGATATTTTAAATTGTTTTACGTGAAATATGGAGCATATAATATAAAGTGAGGTGTAAAAAGTGAAGGCCGTATAATGATCATTAAACTGAAATAATTTTGTGAATTAGAAAGTAAAAATAAACAACAATTAACCCCGTTGAATAATATGTTTATAAATGTCACTGACATGACGGGTAAATTTTAGAGATGCCAGAGTCACTTATTTTTGCCTAATTTATGGTTAAAATATTATCATTAACTCTTTACCTACATTTATCTTATGATATTTTATATGAATATAAATACAAGGTAAAAGAATTAAAACCTTGTTCAGATGAATGATATTTTCAGGTGTTTCTGTAAAAAAGGTCGAATAACAAAGGAAGTAACAATGGCAGCAATTACTTCTGAGAAAATCGTCACTCCTGGCAAAAGCCGAACACATCCGAAGAAGCTTGTTTTAGATGAATTCTACTAATCGGTTATACGTAAAAAAAACAAATGAAATATTTACAAAAGAATGTTTTATTTTACTAAAACCTGGCAGGGAGATTTTTATTTTGCTGCTATAATTATTTTTGTCATTATTATCATACTCAGTCTTTATCAATCCACTACTGTCCATAGGCCCTATAATTATTTAAATTTTTATTGTACTAGACTTGGTGGAAAATCATTACACTATAAATTGGCAACATTGGGTTATGAGACCGCAGCGCCGCGTCTATCGGACTTCTAAAGTGGCGATGACTATATGTCAGTTATTGTCCACCATGGATGTAGTATAATAACAGGATGGCTTACTCGGAAAAAATGTATTTACGAAAGTGAACACTAACTCAACGCATTAAGTATTATATTCTAATGGGCATTACACAGATGCTGATCCGAGCCGAGCGGGATAGCAATATGTTAGAAGTGTGTCTCGTTCTTTTATCTTGCCAGCTTAAAAATGTATTTTATTAAAAATTTGGGCTGATCAAAAATTTCATCGAAAAAAAAATGTCTTTTTAATATTATTTTGACAATTGTATGTCAAGAAATTGTAATTGAATTTATTTATTTAAATATATTTCCAATTCAAAAAGAAAACATAAATTATTATTTTGCTTATTTCTTTTATTTCTTATGGTAGCCCAGTTAAGTGTCATCTTGACATTTTGTATTGTAATGGTTGCTATGGTTACTTAAATAACATAATTAGTAAATCAAACTACTACGGTGACCATGATTTTTTGAAACGAAGTTCCTTACGGCAGGCTTGGAGGGGAATAATAGCAATGCGAAAAGCAATGGTCAGAACGTGAGACAGAGTGACTCCGTACTAAACTTCCCACGTTCCTAATTATTTTAATCAGTTTGAATCCATGGCATCTTTAATTGTTTTGTAATCTTAATTCAAGAATGCGTTATAATGAGAGTAAACCTAAGATTTGCAGTTAATATTTTGGGATGATAATGATAACTCGACCACCTGATGACGGATTCCTGTCAAGTCTGTAGTATGGAAGTATTTGTATTATGTATTTCGTAATCCATCTACTATTCTTCAGATTTTAACCATTGCTAATGTTGGTATTTTCGTTTATAAGTATAATACTTGTGTCAGATTTTTCAAGCACCCTAAATGCATTCAAGCTAGCTTGCGATATCTGCCGGGGCTAAACGCGCCTTTTGAAGAACTTAAAAACTCGAGATTTATAATATTATGGCAGACGTGGTAAACTCATGCAGCGCTTAAAACTGCATACATCAAGTATGTACTAGTAGGATATAAACCTTACAAAAATAAAAAGACGTGTGGCACTCGGGGACTGCCGCGGTAATGCTATTGCATAGCATTTTGTATCAACTTATGCAATTATAATTATTTATTTATTTTAATTATTAATGCAGTATTTCTTTTTCTTTGATATTAATTCAAGTTACACTTTTTGAGCGTGGTGACCGATAAGAAAACATTTTTTTTTCCTTTATTAAATAAATAAAAAAATATAAATATTTTAAACAATATTAACTAATATTGTTTAAAATATTTTTATTATTTTACAATACATGTGTTATATTTTATTGTTATTCGTGCGAGCTTCGTAGTGTCGTACAATACGTCTAGTTGCAAGCACACAAACACCGTGTCGAAGACTGCCGAAAAGAAACGACGTTAGACGATGCATGCATCGTCTAACGTCGTTTCTTTTCGGCCACACCTCCGTGCCCGTCGGAGTGGGGAGCGTTATGATTTATTTTCGTTACGGAATTTCTGTACTCGGTCCCCGCGCTCAAGGCCCGCGATAGAAGCTATGCAATAGCTTAAAAAAAAACAATAAAAAAAATTAAAATTAAATAAAAAATTTCAATACCCATTTCCTGACAGTTTGAATTTTTGAAAGACATTTGTCCCACCTGTCAAAATCTTATTGTCACCTTATAAGAAAGGGTCACACTCCTTAACACTGGCTATCTCTGTCGGCTCGTTTTTCTGTTACGAGTGCTCGGTCCTGTTATATATTATTACGTCCATTTTGTCCACAGAGCACAGAATATTAAAATCCTCCTTGCTCACCTTACTCGCTCGTTCACTCGCGGTTAATATCGGATATCGGATGATGATGACATCGCATAGAGTATAAATAGTTATGACATCGGATCCACCCGTTTGCCGCAAACTCCAAACCTCTACAATCGTTTGACTTGATTTAGGTATCCAAACGTAGCCATCCAAACGTTTGCGAGTGCGTTAGCTTGTTCTAATAAGGCGAGCATTACGGATCACGGATGTCGAAATTGTTGAAAACCAATTAATATTAAGAATACTACGGATTTGTGGGGCATATCTGTAAAAATTATAAAACATATTGTGCATATTATTGCACCGATTTTAGCTATCATATTTAATGAGTGCATTGATTGTGTTAAATTTCCTGATTTAATGAAACATAGTAAAGTATTACCATTTTTAAATCGGGTAGCAGTACAAACCCTTCGAATTTTAGACCCATTTCCATACTTTAACGTCATAGTAAAATATTCTTAATCAACTTATATTGTTTTTAAATAAGCACGAGTTACTTCATAGACAGCAATACAGATTTACCAAAGGTAAGGTAACTGATGCGGAAGTTGATCTTTTAAAAAATATATTTATAGCTTGGGATTTGTCCAAAATTTTCGACTGTGTTGAACATGCGACGATAATCAGGAAATTGTACCACCATGGTAACAGGGGTGCTGAACTTATCTTATTTAAATAATAGAACACAAGAAGTAATTAAAATGGTAAATGCTCCTCTCGTACCAAAATAAAAATGGGGGTGCCTCAAGGATCTATTCTTGGCCCATTTCTCTTCCTTGTGAATATAAAATAGTTTAGCTTCACCTAAGAAGGATAAACAATATTTAAAATTAAACGACAGCAAATGGTCTTTGACGAGGTAAGCAATGCTTTTTCAATTATTGTGCATTGGAGGGGTTATCACAATGATATTATATTAAATGATATTTAATATAATATCATTGGGTTATCAGGAATAAAAAACCGTTATAACATACAATATTATTCAGACATACGTACTTAAAATAGATTGAAAATGATGTAGCAATGTTACAGCCAACGATATTATCCACATATTAAATTTTGCAAAGGTAGGTACATAATATTTTTGTTTTTACACTTCTGAGAAGCCAAAAAATTACCGAAAATACTAAAATATACTTATTAAAACATACTCAACTTTATTATCTAATATGTTAATTTTTATTGTGCACAAATATGGAAATTTTAATTTGTTATTCAATTTAATTGATGGTCTAATCTTTGTATAATTGTTTTTTTTTTTTTTGAAAAGTATCAAATGTTATTTTGTTCTGCTTATGATATATTATATGATAAATAATTTGTTATATTTTGGTACCTTTTTGTTATATGTTGTTGTTATAGTCTAAAGTAATTACAACTTAGTTAACAAACTTGTGTCAAAAGCTAGTTATATTATAATATAACTGGCTCGTGGCTGATAGTGGGTGTTTTCCAATTACAGCACCGCATCGCATTTTTGATCTCTCTTAAAAGTAGTGCTTTCGTGAAATGCGTGCAATTGGCCAACTGTGACAGAAAATTAACAAGTGTTCTTTCTTTAAGTTGTTCATTTATCGAAATGTTTTATTTAAATACTATCGTTAATAATATTATTTATTGTTAAAAAATAGACGCGTACGTGCACAAAAATATTAATATAATGTTTCAAGTTCATCTACAAAAAAACTTTATAATATGGCTTATATACATTAGAACGATA
Organism: Lycaena phlaeas; assembly: GCA_905333005.2. NCBI lineage: Eukaryota > Metazoa > Arthropoda > Insecta > Lepidoptera > Lycaenidae > Lycaena > Lycaena phlaeas. Next base: position 13,909,475 of record HG995175.1, read on the forward strand.
CATATAAGCTATGATTTATGCCTGCACTCCCACGGAAATGTGAAGTATGCGGATGAAACCGCGGGGCGCTTTTAATATTAGTAAGATTACCAAAACCCTTCTTTGTAGATGAACTTGTTATCTTGATGTAAATTTTTTGTCACAGTTGGCCAATTGCGCGCATTTCGCGAAAGCACTACTTTTAAGAGAGCTCAAAAATGCGATGTGATGCTGTAATTGGAACACCAACTTTGAGCATTGTGCCGCACAATGCGCGTTTGTGCTGTAATTGTAAAACGCCCACAGTGTGCGTTTTCCAATTACCGAGCATAATGCGACTCAGTGCCGCACAATGCTGTTGCTTAAATGGAACACGATAGTTTTAAAATGCGCCAGCAGGGTGCGCTAAGTTCAGGGCAGAATAAAGTTGGCAATAACCTTATTAATGTAAATAAAGTGGTATACATAATTATTGATTGAAAGCTATTTACGTTTATTTTAAGTTATTTTGGATTTTGATTATTTCATTAACATTTTTTGTTTTGAGTAATTTTTTTTAATGAGTTCTAAAACAATTATATACCTTTCAATTAAATCATCTCTTTATCAACTATTGCATATCATCTGATACGTACGTATTTTAAGAATTCATATTTTGGACTTTTAAGCATTTATACTATATAATATACTAGCAGCGCCCCGCGGTTTCACCCGCATACTTCACATTTCCGTGGGAGTGCAGGCATAAATCATAGCTTATATGTATCGTTTTGGTGTATATGAGCTATATTATTATAAAGTTTCAATAGAATCCATTCTTTTCGTTAGAGTTTTCACGTGAAAGAGTAACAAACATCCATACTTACAAACTTTCACGTTTTTAATATTAGTAAGATTACTAACACCTTATTTGTAGATGAACTTGAAACATTATATTAATATTTTTGTGCTCGTACGCGTATATTTTTTAACAATAAATAATATTATTAACGATAGTATTTAAATAAAACATTTCGATAAATGAACAACTTAAAGAAAAAACACTTGTTAATTTTCTGTCACAGTTGGCCAATTGCACGCATTTCGCGAAAGCACTACTTTTATGAGAGCTCAAAAATGCGATGCGGTGCTGTAATTGGAACACCAACTTTGAGCATTGTGCCGCACAATGCGCGTTTGTGCTGTAATTGGAAAACGCCCAGTTTGTAACTAATGCCTTAAAAAAATTGCGGATCGCGTCTCGCGCCTAAGGCCGTGTTCCTTTTTACACTGGAGCACTGTAAACCGTGACGTCACTACAGTATACTGCGAACTGTCAGCGAAGCCGTTCCTTTATAAATATGTATACTGGTTAGTGTTGTAAATCGAAACGCAGTACAGTATACTGGGATTTGTAAACTGTCATCTACCATCACATATGAGCTAAGAACTTATGACATTCGTCATTGACATTTTCAGTTTTCACGTGTTTGTGTTTTAATTGTGAAAGTATTGTTTTTATTTATTGTCGGTTGAAGTAATTGCTTAATAAAAAATAGGTATACTTCATCTTAAAAGAAAATATTGGTTTTCAAGTAATTAAATGTACTAAATAATAATAACTTACAGACCGGATTTAATAGCTAAATAACTGATTTTTTATATCCTTAGCTAATGAAAAACGTAACAATTACTGGTGCTGTCCAATATTTATTAGATTTTTCGGACTCCGATGATGATGAGGAAGACCTTATAATATAAACATATATCTAGAAATCGTGCTGAACAAAATATAATAATTTTAGAATATCAGTCATTAAAAAAATATCTTTAAAAGTCAGATTCGTAAGGCATTAAGTTATTTATCTAATTTTTCTTATTAAAAGTCGACGTAACTGGATTGTTCATTGCATTTCCATTTGTTAATTGACTATAGTATGTGGCTAGATACTCTTCGTTTCCTAATAAGTTTACTTGAACCTAACATACACAAGCAGTCTGTTTGATATGGTAGACAGCACATTACTGTACAAATAGCTTCGTATGAGTATCTGGACTATAGCCACAACTGACCTCTCTACCCTGAAACATCATTGAAATATAGACATAGTTTAATGTATGACAATTTTGTTTATAGATAAGTATGTGATTGCTTTGATGTTGTAAAAGTAACAGCATGTAGAACTGTGAAAAGTAGTTAAATCAATTTATAAATATCTACATGTATCTCTACAAAATGGCCTATGTGCAAGGAAGCTAGCCGAACATGAAATTATATACATTGAAAGTATGGGTTTCCAAGTATTCTAGAAGCAGTTGATGGAAAACATATTAGACTAAGTCAACTCAAAGAACACTATATCAGCTATATAATAGTAATGGATTTCATTCCATTCAAACTCAGGTATTAAAAAAATGTATAAGTAGTTAATTTGTAAAAAAATTTAAATTTACACAAAAAAATTTGTAATTTCTAGTATGTGGCCACAAATTGAAAATTATTCATGCATGATTACACTCATTTATTAGAATACAAAGCTTACAGTGTCTAGCCTTATTGAATGACACCTTACCAAAATAATGGTAATTTGGGGCAAGATTGCTTACAATACATTATTGCACATTCAAGTTTGCATATAATTATAGAATAAGCTAATGCTTCTTTAAAAGGTAGATTTTGTAGTTTATTGGACAAACTACCATTCAAAAGCCCTGACTTAATTCCATAAAATGTTTTAGCCTGTCGCATTTGCACAATATTTGTATTTTCAGAAGTGATATGATTGAAGTCCCCATTCTCGTGAATCATAATGTTCTTGCACTTGATGTGAACATTGATGGAAATAATGCCATGAAATTTGTGGGGATGGAAAAAAGAGGATATTTAAAAAAATGTTAACAATTTACAAGTTTGAAGACAAATTCAAAGCATAAGTCAATCTAAATTATGCATATTTATGCTATGGAGGTCTATATTATTACATTTATGTTATGGAGGCCTATTTTCAGCAGTGGATGGATGATGATGCATAACTTAATCGACAACTCTTAATTAAAATGAGCAACTTGAATAGTTATATACCTATATTATATGTTCAGCAGTGAATGGATAAGGGCTGATGATGAACCATACAATTTGATTACATAAAAATTCACTGTAGATTTTATAGGAATATAAGAGGATGACATTAAAAGTTCTTAGGACTGGCCACTTGTAAACATTATAATAAAAAAGTGTTATATCACTTGACCGGCACAACTTTAAAGGAATTTTAAATCAAATTTCATTCATTTGTCATTTCTTTTTTTAGGTGATGGTAAATTAAAATAAAGTGTCATGCATCAGCATGTATTTAACTTCAGATAATGTTTCTGCAATGATTGACATAGTTTTCTATGTCATTTAAGTCAACAAGAAAAGCACAAATCTCACTGATGATCTGTGTGACGCACACCGTCTACAGCAACTACTGAAGATGACATCAGTGTTATGGAGTGTATGACAGAGACTAACAGAAGGGTATCCTATTACATGATTCTGACAAACTTAGGCATAGGTTTGAGTAATTGCACAAAACCCTCCATCAACATTTAGTGGTGAGGAAGCTTTGTGGTGGATACCTCATAATTTGGCAGAGGCTCAAAAACTTCATCTATCTGTCTATTGGTGCCGTGAAGTGGTATAAAGATTTAACGGAGGTTACTAAGTCTCCTGAGTGGCTGTTTCCTTCCTGCTGTGTGAGAAATTGCCAACAAAAGAGAAGACAGGTCAAAGCATGGGAAAAAAAGATGGTGGCTTCTTTATTCGGAAGGACATTGCATTACGGAAAAAATATTTCAGATGATTTAAAGGCAGTTACTGCAGGGTGGTACACTAATATGTAATTATTTGCTACTTGTCTTAAAAAAGATCAGAAGAAACGATGTTCCAATTGTGTCCCCCTTGACCACGACATCATCGCCAAGCTAACAATAAATCAACTTTTTGCTGGTGTTAGGCATGGAATTACTGGATCATCTACTATATAGCCCTGACCTCGCAAAAAACTTAAATGTTAATAATAAACATTTTCAGTATGTAATCAGGTTTAGGTACTGAGTACCTGTTAATGTGTAATCTCTAATATTTGCACTAAGTACAGCCAGTAATTGCTTTAGGTATAAGCAATTACTTATAAGCTTATAAGACTAGAAATGAGTATATAAAAACCCTTGATTTGTTTTGAATACTATAATTTTAAAAGGCGTACATAATAAAATACTAGAAACATTAAACTTTATTTAAAGAAAATACAACAACATATCCTTAATAATTTTTACTGCCTGTTTTGCACCTAACTTTTAAGACAATATTAGAAATGAGTAGTAAATAAAGAAAGAAATAACAAAAGTGTATTAAAAATGATTTATAAATAAAAATATGTAATAAATAATTAATTAGACTAAAATACTCTTAAATATAGCTCATCAACATTTTCAGTAATTTCTATGTACTTATGTGATAAAGATATATGTGAAAAAAGTATAGTATCAACCCTTACAAGTCCCACTACTGGGCACGGGTATCTTCGAAATCAGGCGAGGAGGATACTGGGCCATTGATAGTTCACTGATGCACTGGCCCAATGGTGAACTTTTCATACCTTCAAAGACTTTAAATCTCATCAGGCATGCAGGTTTCCTCAAGATGTTTTCCTTCATCAGTAAGCGAGCGATAGTCTTGTGTTTAGGGTATTTAGGATACAAGAAGGTCCGGATCGAACCCGGAAGCAAGGGATTGGTCGTCTTGGTGTTCATTGCGGTTTGCCTAAGTGCAACAGTGGACTGATAAAGGCTGATGATGATGAATCCTACACGCACGAGTGACAGCTGCCATCTGACGTTTCTTTTTAATTTCGTTCCTATTGGAACAGGCTAAGACCAGAGACCATGCTACCAAGTAAGCAATATTTAGTTAATTTTGAAAAATGCCGGAAAACCGTAGGATTTGTCCCTCAAGAATTCAACCATCTTTAACTTTTACATTTACATTAATACCCAACAAGTTAAAATTGTAAACACGAAAGCAATACATTGCAGCATTGATTTAGAATGTTTCGTTACGCTTTCAAATTTTGAAAGCAAAAAAAATGTACATATCAATGTAATGAAATCCCCATTGTGCCACTAGAGCCATGTTTCAGTAAAATCTTCAGACAAAAAAAATGAAAATTAATGTTGATAGTTAACCAACAATATTTTTCTTTCATCAATCATCGACCAACAAACAAACTAGAAAAAAATCTATGAAGTGGGTTTATTCCTAGTAACAATGGGAATTAATGCTATTTCGCATTCATTTCACTAGTATGCGAATTCATAAGCCTCAGCATGCTTATTGCTATGCTATTTTCTAATATGACCTGAGATATGAGATGGAAGATATCCTTAATCCTACTAACGTTAATAAACATGCGAAAGATCGTAAGTATGGAATTTGTAACTCTTTCACACAAAACTACTTTGATTTTATTAAGTTATTTGGTAAATGAAATTTTTCATTACAATATCTTATGTATATTTTAATAACACCTTATAACAAATAGGCAGAGTAAATTATAATTTATAAAGATATTGTGTGAATTGTCCAAATACTGCCCAAACAAAGTCGCGGGTCGCTCTTATATTATACGGTAAGGTGAGCTGATGTTCTAAAATTTAAAACATTGAAATGAATGATATAACGAGCCCCTCTACTGGTAGAAAGGTACTGAGTTCACTCACTGATATCCATTTAAATAACAACAATAAGTAAACATATGAAATATGAATTACTTCCTCATAAACAAAAAGAGCAAAATGCCCCTCAGGCACAAGCTCACCCTCTATAAATCATGTATCCGCCCCATCATGTCATACTCCTGTGTGGCATTCGCGCATGTGCCTCAGCATAGACTCAGAGGCCTCCAAACGATCCAAAATAAATTCTTACGTGTGGCAACCGGTTGCCCGTGGTACGTAAGAAACATCGACCTACACCGCGACCTCAGACTAGATTCGATTAGGGGCCATTTCAAAGCGATGTCAGAACGTCACTTCGAAAAGGCACTTCTCCACCCGAACCCACTCGTCGTGAGTGCGGCAAACTACACCCCCGATAGCTTAGCACCTAATAAGTCTAGGTTACCTAAGAATGTCATAACCGATCCTGTTGATAAAATCACAGAACTGTTAAAGCGCGACCCTGAAGCGCGACGTAACCTACAACACACACTCAGACATAACACAGCCGGTGTTAGGCACACATTCACACCGCATGGGCCCCGGGGTCGTATGCGACGTCGAACCCTACACTCCGTTGACCAGTTGATCCGGATCAACCGCGACAGCATAGGCTCAGATCAGCTACGAGTCGACACCAATATAGACCGTGTAATCACCGATAGCACTCTGCTATCGGCAGCTTGCTCGGGTCCCGCGCTTGACCCGCCTCCCCCGCTACCGGGGGAGGGGAGGGCCGGCCCTCACGATAGGTTTCTAACGTCACCCGTTCCAAACCAGTCGACCGTAGCTGACCAAGTTAGGTACAAACCCGACGCCATGAACATGGCGGGGGGCAACCCCCCAAATTCCGATCACCCCATTTCCGATCACGCATAACGGTCACTAGGACCATTAGCATAGATCCAACCGAAAAAAAAAAAAAAAAAAAAAAAGAAATATGAATATCGAATAATATTGAATATCGAATACTTATTATTAAACTTTTACTATAAACTACTATATAACTTTCCAAAACTCACTGACCATACATACGATACGCGCCAAATACACAAACAAATTATTACTAAAAAAAATACGCATTTTTTCGATAATCGAAACTACATACAAACAAATCAAAGATGTTAACAAAATGTTAATATTAAACCGCGACAAAATCCCTAAAAGTTGTTTAATTGTAATATTAATATTGTTGACGAACGAACTCAACATAACAAATAAAAAATCGGGAAAACAACATTCAACAATCGTACGCATTCATTCATTATCAGACCTCACAAGTCGTACTTGAAGCAAGCAAGTGCTTCCATAGACAAAGTACTGGAGCACCTTACCTCGAAAAAACAGTGCTCACAGTACAAAAATGGCGTCGATTTTATGACGTCATAAATTGTGACGTCATATTGCGACTGAATACTGTCGGCCATTACCGAACAATTCTCTCGTTGTGATTGGTGACAGTGCTTGCAGTAGAAAAATGGCGCCCTAGTCATGACGTCACTAGCACTGTGACAGTATACTGTCAGTATAAAACGGAACGAATTTCTTCCAGTACTGAGCACTGGGCAGTGCTCGCAGTATAAAACGGAACACACCCTTAAATATCAGTCAACTGTCATTTGTCACTGTCAGTAGTCCGGTAATTCATAGGTCGGCACTCGGCGATGTTTATTTTCAAATTGGTGATTTTTAAAGTGTTTAATTGAATCCTAAGTGACTAAAGACGGCAAATCCGGACAAAACGACTAAATAAAGAAATTATTTGTTGTAATAGAATCACAATACGAAGTCACAATTTTTAGAATAATAACAAAACAAATCCACCAAACAATTTATCATCACAATACGTTACAATACACTTTTTGTACTTGTTTTTCTACTTGTAAACATCTGCTTTCTTTTTTATAAAATGGTAACGAAACGTGGAGCCCTTATAGTTATAGAAGGTGTTGACAGAACAGGCAAAACCACGCAAAGTAAACTATTGGGTAAGTTCAAATATATGTTGTGCAATTACAAACAGGGATTTGTATAGAATAGTGGAGGAGGGTGAGTGGTAAAGGAAGGGGAGGGGTAGGCTTCACTTTGGTACCACGCCAACCCTGAGGAGATGCTTAGTTTACGAGAAAATTAGACCATTCATTGGCATAATTTGTAAAATGCAGCTCCTTCACCCTTGCGTAACAAAACATCGACACCCGGGCGAGCTGGAATGGCTGAGGCTGGTCGTTGAAGGCAACCAATAAGCCGAAGCTGCGGAAGGGAGCGAGTAGTTAGCATGGAAATATTTATTTAAATTAAACAATATGCCAATCAATTGCTCCTTAAATGTTCTATTAGTATGAAATAATAAATTATCAAATAGCTGCAAGTGCAAAATACATAAGTCCCAGAATTTATATATAAAAAAATATGTTTGAGATAAATGGTTATATGCATTATATAGTGTATTATTAGGCTTAAATCGTTGCAAGCTTTCCAAATAGACGCGGTTTAATATGTATATTATGTTTGGGTTATTAAACATGAAAGCATATTAATATAAATATTATGTAAAAATTTTCTTGACCAATGAACATTTTGGATTCTAACACATTAAGCTCTAACATTAGGTTATATTAAGATAAGATTAAAGTTATTTATATATCTCAAGTCACTTAAATAAGAAATAAATGCATGTATAATGGTATGTTTCAGTGGAAAATTTGAAGAAAATGTCTATAGATACACAATATATGAATTTTCCAGATAGAAATACAGACATTGGTAAAGTAATAGACAATTACTTACAGTCCAAGGTATGCCCTATATATGTGTCGCTTAACTTCAAACTTGGATAAATCCACTCTACACACTTAGGAGATATTAAAAAAAAACGTATAATTATCTCAATTTGATGATTTAAAGGCAGATTCTTTTAAATTGAGGCAAAAGTAATGAACAAAACAATCCAGTTCAGTACATTCAGAGTTAAAACCCTTTATTCTTTCAAAAATTAAATATTTAGATTGGATTTACCTTTGTTTGATATAATGGCATGAAATTTAGCTACCTTTGAAAAAATTAAGTGTGGATTTATAGAGTTTTGATTTAACTCATCTGGATTTATCTGAATCTGATACAAATAGTATGGTGCAACTGACGGCCATGTTGAACAAACCTCATCCACTGATTGGCTCTTTGGCTGGCCTATTGAAAAAATCTGGCCCATGGATCTGCCTGATTTTGATAAAATATTTTTAATCAAAATCAGACAGATCCATGGGCAGGTTATTGAGCAATAAACCGTCAAACTCGTAAAGTTTGACGGTTTATTGCTCAATAACCACAAGCAATTATACACTATTGATAAAACTGTTTGAAAGCATTTTTTTTTTACTCCAATGATACCAAAATCTCAAAAACCCTTAGAATTGGAGTTATCCGAGTTTGAAGTTAAGCGACACATATAATCATCATATATAATTTTAAGATATATTTCTTGTATTCTTCATGTATTTTGTAATTAGTACAAAAGAGTGGTTTTATATCACTGTTTATAAAACAGTTATTTTTTTAGGTCTATTGAATTAATTTGAATTATATATTTTAGGTCTAGGAGTCTGTAAATATTAACTATTAGCAATTTGCTATTGGAAGCTGTCTTCTCTTTCATCTAGTTGGGCCGAGTCCGAGACCCAAAATAGAAATGTCCAGTGTAACATGTGACGCGACCCTTGTGACCTTTGTTCTCTCTAGTTGAGTGTTATCTGCATATCAGATGTCATCCATTACAGGGAAATTACATCCTCAGGACGCAGTCGTAGCCGACATCCCATAGGGTCAGACCCAGTACGACTCCCTGCTTCACTGACCGGTCCTCGAACTTCGACTTCTGTATCGGATAGATCAGCTTCCAAAAGCCTTGATACGAAATATTCTAATATCCCGAAGTATTACACTATGGGGATATTGTCCAAGGACACCACCGCCTTTCCGTTTTACCCGCCACCGACTTAAGGCGCCCTAGAGACCTGGGCGAAAGTTGTCTCGCCATTTTGTATGGTTGGCTCCAAGTCTCTTGAGAGCCTCCAACTGCCTGCTAGCGTAGGCAAGACGCGCCGCAGTCGCTGTGGAATCGGCCAACCGACCACCAGTATACCGCCCGTAACCCGTTCAAGATAGGGAGAACCCCAAAACCTAGGCGAAGCTACCACAGCCAGCCACTTGGTCTACCCTCTGATCTTCACTCTTAGAGATTTCAGTCATCTCTGCCCGGTTGAGCTTGAAGAGCGCTCAGTTCGGGAATCGGCTAGGTGCCCGAAACAAAGATGCCGGATTCCTTAGGGTTCGTGACCAGAGGCTTCACGCCGAGGACTTAGCTTGAAAGCTGTCTTCCCTTGTTTAATATAAAACATAATATGCAATAAGATCGTATCTGCTAGTTTTCCCAGTTTTAGGTTTCGTTTCTGCAAAATATAAATGTTTAACTAATTACCTGTTTCATTAGAAGTTAAACTTGTTTTAGAACAACCTATCTGATGAAGCAATTCACCTTTTATTTTCTGCAAACCGTTGGGAGAAAACAAATCATATAAAGGAGTTATTAAATAAGGGAGTATCAATAGTTGTAGACAGATATTGTTACTCTGGAGTTGCTTTTTCGGCTGCTAAAGGTACAAATATTACATATTTTATAATACCTACTTGACTATGTATTACAAAGACTAAGCATCCTATTTATGATTTCCGGATATTGTCGGCCTAATTATTAGAATTCGTAACTTCTTCTGCATAAACTTTACAGGAGCACGTAAAAACAGTTTATTCCAAAATGGCGACCAGGAAATAGGTGGTTTTATTATTGGCTCATAACAAATTAGAGATATTTTAATATTCCACTAGATGGGATTAAGTGTATTTTCGATATTTTGTGGAGTTACGCATTTTGATAATTAGGCCGACGATATGTAAATGATGATCAGATCTGATCATATCCCTATCCCCGCTAGAAGAATTGGAATTAAACAAGTTGGAGTTATCTTAGGCCACTTTGTACCTAAAATCCAGTCTTTAATATCTGTTTAAATATTCGTATTTTTCAGGATTGGACATAAATTGGTGTAAATCAAGTGATATTGGATTACCAAAACCTGACAAAGTATTTTTTCTGAATATGTCTATTGAAAGTGTTCAAGCAAGAAATGGATTCGGAAATGAAAGGTATTAATCATTTATAATTTTTACTCTTATTTTTATACATTTAATTTTGTAGTCATATTATATGCAACTTTGCCTGTAAAGACTATATTTTGATGAAAATATGGATATTGGAATTTCATCATAACTCAATTTATATTTTTTTGTAGGTATGAAAGATCGGATTTTCAGAAGAAAGTAATAGATATGTATATGCAATTAAAGGAAGGTGATAACTGGGAAGTCATAGATGCTGGCAGGTAAGCAAAGTTTAGTTATTTATTTAGTAAAGCTTTCTAAACTTACTTGAATATGAAAATCACTCAGTGATTACTGCTATAGCTTTTTAGTTTTTTAAGATTGTTTAACAGTTAACATTGGATCAGTGCATATATTGACTTGTCTTGGCATAATATGCTACTAACTAACCTAACCTAGTGTAGGTTATAAGAAAAGACCCATGCCCAGCAGTGATACATAAAATGCCTTTATTTAACTGAGTGTATTAACTAAAACAAATCTTTTTTTTTTTCTTTCAGGTCAAAACAAATAGTACAAGATATTTTACAAGATAAAGTTTTAAAAGTTGTGAACAATATTGGGACTATGCCAATTGGAAAAATGTGGACTAGTTAAAAATGTGTAATAAATTTTATTTATTTGAATGAGAATAATGTATATAAAAATAAAATATCAACTATTTGAATTGTTTATTGATTTTTTAACAATTGTAATATCAACCTTGCTCCTTCCGAAGTTTGCTGTTTTAATATATCTGTATGAGGTTTAATTTTCTCTTTCAACTTCTTGGCAATATCCTCTTTATTGTTTTCTATTATTTTCAATATAAAGAAACATCCTCTATTTGTCTGAAGCCATTCTTGCAACTAAAAACAAAAAAGAGTAATTGTGCTGAGTGGTGTCAAAACAATGTTAAAGGCACAAAACATATTGCAGTACATTCTTTTTTAGGGTTCCGTATACAAATTGTATAAAACGGGAGCGTGAGTATGTACTAAGATTCCACTGTTGGTCTGTCACCAGTGGTCTTGATATGTGAACCCATAATATTTTGCTGAAATGTTCTCATAGTATGTATTTCTGTTGCCACTATATCGAAAAATTTTAATAACGGCAACAGGTAGATGTTTAAAATATTCATAGAATATTTAGATAATTAATTAAAATAGAACTTAAGGAGACTTTTTTTTTACTTAGTTTTACTACTAAGTACTTTTAGGCCTGACGGCCTTGAAGCTCAATCGGTAGGTATTAAAGAGACTCTCATACAATATAATATAACCTTTATATATTAAGCTATCATCCATATAAACAACTCCACTGAAAGTGAAAAAAAAAATTTATGTTCGAGTCACCAGCTACCATGTCATAACCAGCTGATTATTTTTTTTCGTTACGATATTGGGCTGACTACAATTTAACAAATATTTGAGCTGAAAGGAAATGACTGATTTGTTTTTTCTACACGATTGGGTGGTTCCCACCCCTCATTCCCCCAACCGCGCGCCAGCTGACGTCCACTAGGCTTTGTAATACTATTTTAGACGTATCACGTCTCACGAATTATCTCGCGGGAGGAAGTTGGTCATGAAGACCTGTTACTGGCTCCCGGGCTATTTGTGTTGAAGTGTAACGAGATTAAAAAGAATGATTATGGGAGAACTGTAGTAGCTGGTATCACTATTCACGAACACATCTTTGAAAATGTTGGCCAGTTTTTTTTTGTTTTGATTGTAGGGCGACACTCCATGTAGACATATTAATGATCTAAGGAACAACCATAAAATAATAACAGATTCCAAATTCAACTAATATTTTGTTTATTTTTTATTGTATCAGTATTTATGGTCAAACTATTCATGCTAATAAATCAATAATAGTTTAATCATTTACATGATTAAAAAAATATCAATTGCAATATATACTTTAACAAAACCAATAATTTAGTTTTTGCCGAATAGTTCCTGCGCGACTCCCACTCACACTTGACCGTTTCTTAAGAATGGAAGGTGTGGAATATTGATATAAATCTATATCTGGTGCTGATATCTACACAGATAAATAAAATGTGTCTGTTTGTTTGGTATATTAAAATAATCACTTTTTTCTTCATGCATATGGATGTATACACCGTACATACACCAAAATGACATTTTTTACGATTTTTGGCTTTATGTTAGTTTTGGCTTTCACTTGCAGAGAGCTAATAACAATGAGTAATTTAGGCTATAAAAATCATCCCTAAAGCTAATGTGGGAACAGCTGGTTGTAATTTAATATAAATACTTACAGTGGTATCAGTAAGTTCTTCACTTATAACCTCCCCCAGTGATACAGAAGCTGTTTTGTCCATGACAGCAAACTTCTTTAAACACATGTGAATTCCAGCATCTTCAACTGCCAGCATTTTCTTTCCATTCACTTCAACAGTCCAGTCTGGCTTACATATTACTTTTGCTAAAGCAGTGATTATCTCTTTTGATGTTTCTGAAATTAAAGTGAGCAAACAAATTTATTTTGACATTTCACTTAAAAATATTTTGTATTAATATGAAATGCACACATGATAGAGCTAGAATGCGACAATGAATCTTACCAATAGATAATATAGCTACTGTCAATAACATAGCTGCTTTATTCTCAAGCCAAAATTCAGGATTGGCTTGTATATCTTTTAATAAGGCTGGGAGGATAGCTTCACGTAATTCAGATACTCTTAGCTCTGATGTTTTCTTGGAAGTACCATTTTTGGCTCCTTCTTCCAAGAATTTAGTTAAACTAGGATGAAATGCAGCAGGATCCTTTGGCTTAACTAACCAGTGTAGTACCTAAAAATTTCAAAGGTCAGTTTTAAATCACATTATATTGATTTTTTTACTTTTTGCATAGGAATCTGGCATTGTTATAAACGTATAAATACTTTGCCAAAGTAGAATAAATAAAATGCAATTAGTGTTATAGTTCTTGATTATTAGAATATAAATTACCATAATTAAAAAAAACTGGGCTTTTGTAAATATGTTTCATGTTTAATTTTTATGAATTACTTGAGTTAATATTTTGGTACATATTTTATAGTTAATATTTTTTACATGCCCATGTTTCGAATACTTTACAGCAACCATGGTCACGAGAGGACTCCTTCCATGTGTCATTATCACTACATATTATAAAACAAAACCGCTTTTTCTGTCCCTATATCCCTTTGTATGCTTAAATCTTTAAAACCACGCAACGGATTTTGATGCGGTTTTCTTTAATGGATAGGACAATTCAAGAGGAAGGTTTATGTACATAATTTATTAAGTTTTTATATATATTGGATAAGATATAACAATAATTGTTGGAGGTGTCGGAAAAAAATTGGCTGTCTGGGAGATTCCAACGAAAACGCTGCCTAAGCCCTTTGAGATATAACAAAATAATGTTTGGTGGAATTGTGTATCTTAAATAGGTCTACAAAAAAGTCCGCGATGGTATATGTTTATCTCTTCGGAATGTTATACTATATCCATTTAAAAAATGGGCAATTATAACGCGATAGTTTGAAAGTTATTTACACAAATACGGTATGAATCCTCATCATTTTAAATCAGTTAATTAGCTTGAGCACTTCATGAAGATTATTTTTGCCCTTTACATCATGCAAATTAAATGAATACTTTAGGAGATATGGCAAAATCAAAATAATATGCAAGAAAATAATATGTGTTGCGGTGATTCAAACGGGCGGTTGTGTGTCTAAGGCCGTAGTGTATCAACTCTGGTAGACGTAATATTATGATCAACGTATGGTGGAATATATAATAATAGTATCCTAAATATGCCTACAGAAAGTCTGCGAAGGGACGTATGTCTTTATGTTCAAGAAAACAACTTAGTAATTATTAAAATAGAAAATGATCAGCATCAGACATGATAAATCCGTAAATATAAGTTCACGCGGGCGAAGCTGCGGGTAACAGCTAGTAATATGTAAAGTTTGCATAAACAGAAGAAAACAATATATAAAAGTTAGTGTTTTATTAAGGAAACAAAAGAAAGAAAACAGAAAAAAAATCTTACCATTTTCCCCCAATGATCCTTGGTCTCAAAAACTTCTTTCAAATTACTAACAAGCACAGATACAATAGCTTTCTTCACCAATACTGTATCGTCAACTGAATCAAAAATAGCTAGCAACAATCTGTATCCAGTTTTGTGTTGGCTCAATGGCACCACATGCTCCTTGACTACTTTCATAATGGTCTGTTAAATAAAATATGAATATCTTAAAAAAATACTACAAATTGTAAATTGAATTGATCTACACATAATATTACCACAGAATTCAAGTATATTAGCAAAGATATAATATTAAGTATTTAACATTATGCATACAACATAAAAGCATACTTTTTTGTCCTTATTAGTTCCTTGCCACACACACATGCAAGCAGCATTGACACCAGGTAAAGAATTGCTGAGAGGAACAATCAATGGAGAAAGTGAAGTAATCAGTTCTGCTCTATCTTCAGCACTGCATTCTCTCATGTAATCATACAACACTATTTGAAACAATCTGTAATGGGAAAATTGTAATTTAGACAATTTTCGAGTTGAAAATGTAGAATAAATCATAGCATTAATGTTTCAGACACTTCAAAAGTAATTCAGACAAATAGTTTAAATTAAATTGAATAACAATAACCAATTAGTATTCATCATTCAAATATCTGCACTTGGCAGGATTTGGATTCTGATACAGTTTATATTAATAGCACTATAGAAATAAAACAAAAAGGTTTCTTGTTTAGCTTATAGCTGGCAGCCAAATTTAATAATTTTTTTTATGATAAAACTGTTTTAGCATCTTCCTCACCCACCGTGAGTTCAAAAGCAATATTTACAATGGAAATATAATGTTTAAAACAATCTTTTACTTACTCTGCATCATGTAAGTTCTTGTCTAGAATACGTTGTATATTTGCTTTGCATGATTGTAATATGGCAGGTTTCATTTCCGGACAATCTTTGTATGCATCACTTAATGTTTTTATTTTATCATCCTTTGTCTAATATTTGGAAAAAGGTATTAAGTGAGATTTTTTTTTTTACAAGTAAAAGTTTAAATTTTACATATTATATATCCAACCAAGAAGACCTGGACATTTAATTTACATAAAAATACTTACATTTTTATACATATCACCATAAAATTCCTGCTGCATGTGTAATTTTTCTTTTTTTGAAGCAAATTCTTTGAATGCATAATCTAAAATTGGTGCACTGATGGTATGTGATGCCAAAGAAACTATGTGTCCCAAAAATGTCTTAATTATCTGATGACGTACATTATCTGTGCCATATTTTAATGAACGTCTGACTGTATGATGTGCATATTTTAACTGCATCATTTGGACCATCATATCCAATAACTCTTCAATTACTTCAATTTTAAGGTCTGGTGGACCATGCTTAAGAAGCACTTGTATTACCCTACTCAAGTCATGAGTTAGAGCAATAGCCTTATATTTTCCTTTGATTAATGTATGTAATTCTCTACAACAGTTTGTGCGAAATTCTTGTTTCAATGTTTGTCTAAAAAAAAATTTTTTACTGGTTTGTAATTTGATCTAATTACAACTGCATAATAGTAATGTTAAATGACACAGGCTACACTTCAGCTAATATTGCTGTAAATTATACATACCTTGGAATTTGAGCCGCTAATAATTTAGCTTTATGAGACACTTCATAAATCTCTGGCGTACATTTAGCTATACGCCTCTCTTTTCTTAGGTTCTTTTTTTCTTTCTTCATTTCTGACCATTTAGGTTTCTCTGTGGTAGTCTCATTTTTTGGATGTTTTTTAAATTTGTCTAAATTAGCTTTTCCTGGAGCATTGAACTTCTTATCTCCTTTATTTTTAAAATTCTTACCTGTATCAGGTTTGTTAAATTTGACCTTTTTTGAAGATACATCGTTATCAGATTTTTTTGCTTTATTATTTGAAGGAAGTTTATTAAATTGTACCTTCTTTTTCTTTTTCGGTAATGCAGATTCATTTTCTGAGGTTTTTCTTTTCATCGTTTCCATGTTACACTTGTGTTGTAGGTTATGTCGTGAATGGGTTATGTCCTATACTGTCTCTTTTTAACCACTAAAATTAAACATAAAAATGTACTATTAATTGATAATAAATGATTTTTAGCAAATAATCTCAACACATGTTTAAACTAAAAACTTTAATTTATTAATAGAAGCTAAGTCGTGCCCAAGTAGTGCCTCGGCCGCAATATTCTTCTTCTTTTTCTTTAGACTTTAATATTAACTTTCTCAAGGATTTGCCAATGTCAGAGTGAGTGGAATATTATGCGATTAATTATATTCGCTAAGAAGAAATTATTCAGTAATCAGTAATTTAGTAGTATATATATTTTATCCGTGCAGTTTGGGTCAATAATGGTAGCGTAGCTAGGGTAGTGTGATGTTTTAAATCAATAAAAAACATAAGTTAATCATTTTTTCTATATGTACTACTTTTTTAAGTTGAAAACTACCAAATGTATGACTTTTTTACGGGTGGTATACTATTTCCTTGTTTAAATTACTTCTGACTGCCCTGAAATGTACTTACAAAAAAAAAAGGGAGGAATGCTGGGAAACGTCCAGGCTATTGTTATGTTTTTTTCTGTTTTCTGTTAATTAATTATTATTTTCAATTTTATTATTTCGGAGTGGTTTTCTATAATGTTTGTTTTAAAAACGCAATCTGTTATATTGTGATTGGTTCGCGAATGCTGCGGAAATTGTTCTGGGGCTGTTTTCTGTATGGGACTGTTTCGGCGGTATTATATAGTGAATGTTCTGGTCGTTTTCTATAGTGTTTGTCTTCAAAACTCGATCCATATATTATATTGTGATTGGTTCGCAAATATTGTGGTGGACTGTTTCGGAATGGATGGATTTGGAGTTATAAATTATAATTGATTGATGGTGACGCAAGGGACGGGGCCCTCCCTTGGCGTTTCCCGCCATTCCTTCTTCTTCACACAAAATATGTGTAGTTTACGTCAGACATGGCAGCATGGCCTCTGGTCTTAGCCGGTTCCAACAGGTACAAATATACGAAAAAAAAAAACAAAAAAGTGAAAACTCAAAACACAAAAAATGAAATATAAAATTCTTTTATTGTTTTTTATATTTTTTCGCATTTCTATTAAGTATTGAATAAATACATGAATCTAGATTAGAGATTCTCAATTGAATATCATTGCGCATTGCAAATAGTTCTATTTATCTCTATAATATACTTTACATTGTTAAGTTTTTGTAACTCATATGATATGATTTACATTTTTGCAAATTTATTTCTATAAATATGGCAGATATTTTTATTAATAAGTACTTGGAGACACAGCTTGCACTGGCAAAACAAAAACAAGTCACAAAATGTTCTAAAGAAGATTTAGTAACAGTTAAAAGCAAGACTGCAGCTGAAAATATTTCAAAAAAACAAGGGAAGTATTTATTTAAAACTCTAAAAGAATCCGTTAAGGACGAAGTATTTGCACATTGTTCTAATAAACAGACATCTGTTGAAAATTCTGAATCAGATGAAGAATACTTGCCTTCTGAAGATGAAGAAGAGGAACTTCACATTCCAACTGTAGCAACTACATCCCGTTCAAGAAAAAAGTTAACAAAAATTGTAGATGATGGTGATATGACTTTTTATAAAGAAAGAATTGACATTTGGAGAGCTAATATACATGCTGCCACATCGGGTGAGACCGTAAATGATTGTATATCTGCAGATATACAGTACATAATTGATGGCAAGAAGGATTTTGATACAAAACATGAATTAGAAAATGGTTTTTCTGTTCCAAATTATATATGGAAACAGCTTTATAAATACCAGAGGACCGGAGTGAAATGGTTGTGGGAATTACATCAAGTAGAATCTGGTGGATTATTAGGTGATGAAATGGGCCTAGGAAAAACTGTCCAAATTATTGCTTTTTTGGCTGGTCTAAGTATAAGTGACAAAGGTTCCTGGGGCGGTCTGGGCCCGTCCATTATTGTTGCCCCAGCAACAGTTATCTATCAATGGGTCTCACATTTTCACTATTGGTATCCTCAACTTCGAGTGGCAGTGCTCCATCATTCTGGGTCCCATTGTGGTGGCCACAATAAGCTAATGAAAGATATGCATTCCTATCATGGCATTTTGTTGATCACATATGCTGGTGTTGTTAAATACAATAAAGAATTGTTATCACAAAAGTGGCATTACATTATTTTAGATGAAGGCCACAAAATTCGTAATCCGGATACTCAAGTGAGTAAATTGATAAAAAAATTTAAAAAAATAAAATAAAATAAAATAAAAATAAAAAAAAAAAAATAAAAATCATTTAATTCAGACCATTATAAGTCCATATATTGTTAGTAGAATAATACTTATAACTATGTTAATAAAATTTGGAATTAACATTAACAAAATTATTAAAATTATTAAAATATTTTTAAAACATTAAACAATTCAACATTTAATTCATAAATTTACGTTGCTTTGAGGCACAAGGTATATGGGTATGTATATGAACCCAGTGTCTCAAAACAGCACATTCAGGTTTATTACCTATAACCATCAGGATATTGTTATTACTCGCACGAACCCTACGCATCAGTGAGGCCGTCCTTTTGCGGATGATTGATGAAAAATCATCTACGTGTGCATCCGCAAACATACCTGATGCACTACAGTACCGCGGGAGCCCCAACAACATCCTGAAAGCATTATTATATTGCACTCGGAGAGCATCGTATGCCCGCCGCGTATATCTAACCCACAGGGCACAGGTATACAAGGACTGGCAAAACGCCTTGAACAAGGTTACCTTAACCTGTGCGGTACAACGGTAGAACCTGCGGGCCAGCATATTGCAGCGGACAGTCAACGCTCTCCGTTCCCTTTCAATATCAGCATCGTCTTTAAGGTGCTCAGTTACAATATGGCCAAGGTATTTGAAATCAGTAACCCTCTTCAGTGGAACACCTCTGAGCGTTACTGGTGGCACATAGGTCGGTTTTTTCTTTGCTGCCTTAAAGACGAGCAGTTCACTCTTCTTAACATTATAGTGGAGCCCGTGAGATTCCGCATACCTCTCACAGATGGACAACAACCGCCGGAGAGCACCGATCGATGGGCTCAACAGCACCATGTCGTCAGCGTAACTGATGCTGTTCACACAGTGTCCGTCAATCGAGCAGCCGACACGTGCGCCACCGAGTGCCTCAATCAGCTCGTTTATATACAGGCTGAAAAGCGCCGGTGAGGTTAAACCCCCCTGCCTCACCCCGCATTCCAGCCTGTATTCCTCCGACAGTGTGTTTGACCATCTTACCTGATTGGTCTGATGCCCGTACCAATGGGAGAATAAGTCAACGTAAGGTTCCGGTATGCCCGTCTGCCTCAACTTACTCCACAATAGGTCGTATCTGACCAGGTCGAAAGCCTTCGAAAGATCGAGGAATACTGCATACACAGGCGTATTTCTCTCTGTGTAGTATCCCACCACGTGCTTGAGCGACAGGATTGCACACTCCGTAGATAGCTGCGGTCTAAAGCCGAACTGAGCATCATTTAACTTAAGATGTTTACTAACCTGTCGCTCGAGCACTGCATCGAGAACCTTAGCAGTTATGGTTGCCAGGGAGATCGGCCTGTAGTTGTTACTATCCGAAACGTCACCTGTTTTGTTTTTTAGAATTGGGACAACGACCGTTCTCATTAACTCCCCGGGCAGATACGAATGTCTGATGCAGAAGGTATATAAGAGCGCCAGCAATCTAGGCAAATGCGGACCAGCGTGTTGAAGGTGCTCAATGCTGAGGTGGTCATGACCGGGAGACTTGCCCTTAGTCATATTCTTTATTATATT
The DNA here is from genome assembly GCA_905333005.2 of Lycaena phlaeas. Classification (NCBI taxonomy): domain Eukaryota; kingdom Metazoa; phylum Arthropoda; class Insecta; order Lepidoptera; family Lycaenidae; genus Lycaena; species Lycaena phlaeas. The sequence goes on from HG995175.1 coordinate 13,930,324, forward strand.
AGATATTTCCTTCGCTGATATCCGAGGTGGTACTTGCGAGGTTCGACTCGGTTCCACCACCCCAGCATCAGCACCCCCACTCAACTGTCCCAGTGGTTGTACTCTGAAATTATTCTTAAACAGGTTAGCAATCTTCACAGGCTCACACTCACCATCAATGCTCACCGGGATACCAGCTTTCGGACTCAATTTCTTTGTTTGCTTCCAGAAACCTCGAAAGTCTTTCTGTTTATGTTTTGTGGCAAGAATATTCATTTTTATTTGCTCCTGATGGTTTTGACAATATTTAACCTTTTTTTTGAATAGTTTCCTCGATTCCACCATATCCCTGTAAACAGTTCCTTTTTGAGGTTTCCCGTTCCACACCCAGGACAGAAATTTTTGTCTAGCTTCCCGGTGAGCACTGCGGACATGTTTGTTCCACCCCATCAATGGTCGAATACTGTTATGGGTTTTTCCAAACTTATTACTAAAGTTTTCATAACAATTAATAGAGGCTTCAGTTAAAACATTAATAATACACATATATAAATTATTTATCACAGATTGATGATTCACATTGGTACACATATTATCACAACATTTGCTTAATTCTAGAGGAAAATCTATTAATTTCAATTTATCATTACAATATTTAAAATACATATCAATTTGACCCTCTGTGCGTTCACCCCATATAATTTTATTTATATTACTAATATTAGGCGGAATAGTCATGGGTCTAACCCTGTCAAGATTACACTCGACCTCCAATGGAAAATGATCTGACCAGAAGACATCATAATGTATTTTTACGTTTACTATTGTCCGCCACGCGGCCATAGTAGTTAAACAATGGTCGAGCCACGAACAGGTACCGTGTGCATCGCTGATATAAGTATATGATTGAGAGTCAATACCTAGTCTCTCAATGTCCGCACATAGCCAGTTCTGTTCCGTACAAAAGCTTAACATTTCATTTCCAAATAATTTGCCGGGGTGAGCATTAAAATCTCCTAACACATATACAGTTTCAATACTTTCATTCTCAACTACAGCAGATATTTCACTAAGGCATTCAACAAATTCACATAAATTATCAAGTTCGTTTGTAGGCATATACACATTAAAAAATAGCATAGACCGGTCCGCAACACACACTTTGATCGCGACAATACGCTCACTCACACAGGGGATCACAGACACCGATTGAAATGAGTCATTTCTCCATAACAGACCTACGCCACCGTAAGGACGGCCGCGCAATAACCCGCTGCTAATGTCCATCGCTGATTTACCAAAATACGAAAAGTCTTTGTTTAACAACCCCAAATCAGGTACTTCAGTTGGTAATAGCCAGGTTTCTTGGAGTGCTATTATATCCACCTGCTTACTCAATAGCCGTATGCAATCCATAGATCTCTTAAGGCTTTTACAGTTGAAACTAATAATTTTATGTGTCTTATAATTATTTTTGTCCATTTTGAGTAGTTAATTTCTGTTCATCACTTTTTTTCCAATGGTTATTAAACTGTACAAACCTGCGATAAGATACTCCACAAGGCCATAAATTCTCATCCATAAATATCGATAATTTATCCTTAGGGATCATAAACTTATACCCTCCGTAATCTTTTTTAAATTTCATATTTACTTTCTCTAATTTCACTTCGACACCAGTCTTGCTCAGAATATAATTAGAAATATCTTCCGCCTTGCAATTAATATCAACATTATATATATAAAACGGTATTTTCGTATTTGCCGCTTTAAATGTATTGTAATGACTATCCGCTTTTCCCGTCATCGCATTGAATCTGTTCTTATTACGCTTTCGTTGCACCAGGACCCAGTCATCATTTTTACCTGAAGTTTACCTGAAGTGTGGCCCGTAAATACTGAATTTTCTGAATGGTTTTGGTTTCGGAAGACAGCAAGAAGTAAGCCACCAAAAAACAAAAGCTAAATATTTTTTGTACTACCAAAACGTCAGGGGCCTTCGAAGTAAATTAAAAAATTTTTTTACCAACGTGGAGTCTTCAAGTGCAGACATAGTTGCTATAACCGAAACGGGCTGCAATGATTCTATACATGATGCAGAAATAGTTCCGCCAGGATATCAGATTATACGATGCGACAGATCAGACGGGCGTAAACACGGCGGCGCGTTTCTCGTGGCCACACACAGACTGCGTATGCGACTTGTACAGTGTGACGTCAACATTGACCAGTGCTCGTTTGAGATAGTTTGTGCGACCGTTTATGATAATAATTGTAAATATTTGTTTTTATGCTGTGTGATATACATACCGCCTAAGACTATTGATTATGAATATATGTTAGTGTTTAGAATAATAGAAAATTTATGTTTAAAACACAAAAAAATAGTTGTAATGGGTGACTTTAATATGAATTCATGCAGTGAAAGTGTAAAATACTATTTCGAATATTTTTTATCCTTTTGTGAATTCGTTCAGATGAATAAAGTGCCGAACTGTAACGGGAGGCAGTTGGACTTGGTGTTGTGCTCGGCATGTTTGGGTGATAGTATGTCAGTCGGTGAAGCGGAGGATGCCCTAGTGCCGGTGGACACATACCACCCACCGCTCGCGGTGGAGTTGCTTCTCCACACTGTCGCTCTGCGTCCAACCGTCGCCGAGACCCTGACCGTAAGTCCAATTGACCCACAGTGGAATTTTTATAAAGCAGATTTTAATTCGTTGTATTTCTCGCTAGCCAACGCTGACTGGTGTCCGATCTATAAAATGAGTCAGCCGGAGGAGGCATTAGATTATATTTACAGCGTGATAAATGAATCGTTTAATAATTTTGTCCCAAAAAAACGAGCTAAACATACCAAATACTGCTATCCAGAGTGGTATTCAAAAGAAATAATTAGGGATATACAATTAAAGGTTAAACTGCACAAACGTTATAAAAGGACAGGTTTACGGGTGGATTATGATGCATTTTCCGAATGCAGAGCCCGAATTAAAATGGAAATTAATAAGGAACTTCAGAGTTATGAAAAAAGAATTCAGGATAACCTACAGAAGGATCCTAAATCGTTCTGGGATTACATTCGAGCCAAAAAACTGTCTAGAAATCCTAATAAAATTATGAGAGACGGGGTGGAATTGTCAGCCTGCGAGTGTGCGACGGAATTCGCGAATAGCTTTTATTCCGTTTATAGCAGTGAGCCGGCACGCCTCGATGTAGATGAGGCAGTGGCAGCGGGAGCCGTCAGCAGCGCGCGTGTGGAAGTGGCGTCGCTCACGCTTGAACAAGTGCGGGCAGCGCTCGCTCGGCTCAAGCCGAAACGGTCAGCGGGACCGGATGGTATCCCAGTATTTATAATGCGGGATTGCCGTGCAGTCTTAGCTAAACCGCTGACATACCTGTACAACCTATGCTTGGACAAATCGTACTTTCCCTCGAGGTGGAAAATTGGCCGCGTAATCCCTATACTTAAAGGGGGAGATAAAACATCTGTGGAGTCCTATAGACCAGTGGCGATCATATCGTCACCGGCTAAAGTGTTCGAGTCGGCCATTCAGCGGAGTGTCCAAGAGCAGGTGGAGTCGCTATTGACAGAATGTCAGCATGGTTTCAGACCGATGCGTAGTACGACAAGTAATTTGTTGAATTTAATGGCATACGTCGTTCCTTATGTGGATGCAGGAACACAAGTAGACGCTGCGTATTTTGACTGTAGGAAGGCATTCGATGTCGTGGATAATGACATCTTACTGTCAAAGTTGGCGGGAGTAGGCTGCACACCTAAACTGCTAAATTTTTTTGTAAGCTACATGAGAAATAGGGTGCAGTATGTGGAATATGGTGGGTGTCGATCGGAGCTTTACTTTACTAGATCGGGAGTTAGCCAGGGCAGCAATTTGGGACCGTTGCAATTTTTAATTATGATTAATGACTTGCCTGACGTTATAACATCCTCTAAGTGCTTGTTATTTGCGGATGATCTGAAGCTGCTGTTATCCATAAAAAGTACTGATGATTGTCAACGCCTTCAGCAGGATATTAACAGACTTGTCGAGTGGAGTCGAAAAAATAAACTCGAATTTAATGTTTCCAAATGTACAGTTGTGTCATTTGGTCGGGCAAAGACTAAACTGGACTACAACTATAAATTAGGGGAAGTGTCGTTGGGAAAAAGCCAATCGGTGCGAGACTTAGGCGTCCAGTTAGATTGCCAATTGACATTTAGAGAGCACATACTTGACGTATGTAAAAAGGCTTACAAACGTCTAGGGTTTTTGCTTCGCACAGTGTCTTCTTTCTCTAACATCAAAGCAGTGAAAGTTTTATATGATGCTCTGGTAAGAAGTCAGCTGGAGAGTAATGCATCTGTGTGGGCTCCACATGAGACTAAATACAATCTTATGTTGGAGCGCGTACAGAACAAATTCACGCGCTATATATATAGTAAACTTTATGGTGTCTATCCATCTTATCCATTAATGTATCCTACATTGTTCGTTTTGGGCATGGTTGGATACAACAAGCTGGAAACGAGAAGGGACCTTGCACTCGCCTGTTACATTTTTAGATTGTTTCGGGGAATGGCAAGTAATCCCGGTGTACTTAAATGGTTAGGTTTGAGCGTCCCCGACCGGTACGTTTGGCGGCGGCGACGCCCGAATTTGTTCGCAATTCCACGCGCCAAGACAAACCTTTTACATACAACTCCCGTAGTCCGAGCCATGAGCACCATTAATGCCATCAGTGAGAGAGTTGATGTATTCATCTGTTCGCTGAACGAATTCACAGGCGCGGTATTATATGAGGTTAGTAATCATGGCACTTCCTCTCATGCTTAATTTCTGTTCGTTTTTAATTTACTTATCTTATACCTAATTAATTTAAATTTAAATAATATGTTTAGTTTTAAATATATTTCTTTACCTCACTGTCGAATTGGTTAATCTGTCATGATAGTGTAATGTATGAAAATAAATAAATAAAATAAATAAATAAAATAAATAAATAAAATTTTTGCAGATTTTCCCATTACTTGCACTAGTGCTCGAACCCGCTACCTCCGAGGCCATAGGCGCGCGCGCAGCCGCATCGGCATATGAGTTGTTGCTAGGATGACTCACCTCGATTCTCGCTGGGCGCGATGTTACACGCGCAGGCGACATCGGAGGTCGTTTACCTCTAGAACCTGTTTCACGGCTCAGCCGCTCGGTTGGACTCGAGAGCGAGAGGCCGCTATGACATGTTACCTTGCGTGCGAGTAGATCAGATGACAGCGGATGAGATACCGGGCATTGAATATTTGTGTTGTCAATGCAAGACGTATGAATGATATCCGTTGAATCAGTTTGGAATTCCTCTGAAGAAATATGCGGAAGACCAATTGGACCACTATTGCAATCAAAACTATCTTGTAAAATAGCAGCCCCTCTCTTTTTGTTTCCGTATATCTCCGATATTTGATTCAATACCATTTCTTTTGTAGCATAGTTTTCTTTTATAAACAATACATTATCTTGCAGTTTAATAATGTCCCTTAACAATCTCGTGGCATCTACATGGTCAAATGTTACCGGTGGAAGACGTTGTAAATCCCTTGCCACAAAAATAGGTACCAAATCAGGGTCTGTTTCTTTTATCACACATAGAATATCTTCCAAATCTCGCTTACTTTTTCCTTCACCTTTTCTATTTACCTTTCGAGTTGCAGTTTGTACAGACTCGAAAAGTAATTTTTTCGCATGTGTGATTTCGTCCGTCGTGAACGCAGTAGAACACAGACGAAGTATACTGTCCTCATCCATTACATCAGCTTTATTTTGCACAAAAGCCAAGAGCTCACAAATAACTATGTTACAGTTATTACACTTCACAATATCCATCTTGATGGACAGACCGCGCGGAGCACCTGTACGTGTGCGCACACAGCAAAGACCGTGCGGAGACTGATTTTTGAAATTTAAAACACCTCATAAAATACTCATCACAGGATCTCCAATGCAAAATAGTTTACAAGAGCTGTGGTCTCTATTTGATTTTATGCGACCTGGCTTACTTGGCACACATGCAGCATTTATGGAACATTTTGCTTTACCAATAACACAAGGAGGTTATGCTAATTCCACTGAGTATCAAGAAGCTACTGCTTTGGAAATTGCAAAAGCTCTTAAAAATATTATAACACCCTATATGCTAAGAAGAACTAAGGCAGAGGTTCAAGAGCATATAAAGTTGCCTGAGAAAAATGAGCAGATTCTTTTTTGTGCATTATCTCAGGAACAGAGGGATTTGTATATGGGATACTTGTTGAGTGGCACAGTACGTAGTATACTTGATAAAGAAAATAAATATGGTGATCCTCTTAGGGCTCGGGTTTTAGTTGCATTATCCACACTAAGAAAAATATGTAATCATCCAGATTTATATTTATACGAGGCTCAAGAGGATACTGAAGTAATAGACGAAGATGTTTTTGGCAATTTTAAGAGGTCTGGTAAAATGTCTGTAGTAAATTCATTGTTGAAAATCTGGCAAAAACAAGGTCACAGGTGTTTAATTTTTTCTCAGTCGAGGGCAATGCTTTGCTTGCTAGAAAATTATTTACAAAAACAGAATTTTAAATATTTGAAAATGGATGGAAGTGTAAATGTAGGACAGAGACAAAGTTTGATAAAAACATTTAATGAAAACTCTGATTATCTTGTTTTCCTTGCTACAACACGAGTGGGTGGCTTAGGTGTCAATTTGACTGGAGCTGATAGAGTCATAATATATGATCCAGATTGGAACCCAGCTACAGATAATCAAGCTAAAGAAAGAGCTTGGAGGATAGGACAGCTGAGAAATGTAACGGTCTACAGACTTCTCTCAGCTGGAACAATTGAAGAAAAGATATACCAACGACAGATATTTAAAAACTTCCTAAGTAACAAAATATTAATTGACCCTAACCAAAAAAATGTTCTTACAACAAGTACACTGCAAGGCTTGTTTACACTTGAGGATTTAAATTGTGATGGGGACACAGAAACTGCATCACTCTTTAAGCATACAAAAGTTGATATCAGTAAAAATAACAAAAAAAAAAGTCTCTCCTATTCTAAAAAGAAATTAGAGCTAATGAAAAAGATGGCAAAAAAAATAAGTAGAAAGATAAAAATGGACTCTGACAATAAGCTTGCAATACCAGATGAAGACCCAAGAGAAAAATATAAAAATAAAAGAGAAAACTTACTTAATCCAGTAATAAAAGAAGAACCAAAAGTTAACTTGGTTAATGATATGGTCACAACAGTTTCCTTTGATAATGCTCTTTCAGAACTCGATATTATTAATATACACGTAAAAAAAGATTACGAAGAAAATTTACTCAGAGAAGCGTTAATTTGTCAAGATAAGGATAAAAAACATAATAAAGATGAAAGTCAAGTTAAGAGTGAGGAATCAAAAAATAAAACGACAACTATAGATAACTCTGATAATACAAAAATATCTGCTAAGTCTAAAAAGCGGAAATATTGCAATATTGAAGCAGAAATCGATAACTTAGTTGCTATAAAAAAAGTAAAAAATAAGAAAAGGGAAAAGGAGGACACAAAGCTCAATGACGATGACTATGTCTTGAGTAAACTTTTTGCAAAATCAACAGTTAAAAATGCGTTGCATCATGATGTTGTGGTGGGATTAGCAGAAAAAGAAAAAAGACATCAGATGAAAGAGGAAGCAGAAAAACGGGCCAAAAAAGCTGTAAGAGCAATCAGATTTTGTACACTCGATCATTAAACATGAACATTCAAATTATATTGGCAACATGAGTCTCATTTTATTCTACACATAATTTTGTAGATTTGTAATGAAAACATAATTTGATCGCATAGTATGGCTGCTTTATCCTTTTTTGTTTCAGTATAAAATTTTTAACAATAACTGTTTTATTTTATAGTACTTGAAATTTATTTTATCTAGTCATACTTTTAAAAAATGCCAATTAAGCTAAATAAATGAGTCATGATCCTAATATTATATTTTACGATTATAGTAATCGAGTTACTACTACTATACAAGTAGTGTGGCGGACCAATCACAGCGCCACAATCCTGAATCGCGCTATCAGAATTTCAGCGCCCGGTCGCTATATATACAACCTCTGACACGATAGCTAGTGGGCTTCGGCCTGGCCGAGCATTGCACCTCGCTCGGTCGGAGATCTCCCTTTGGGGCCTTACACCATAATACCCACAGTAGCCCACTTCGTAATTTTAAAGAAACTTTTTCTTTAATATGTAGGTACATAGTGATCATGATGCATTCCGAGCCGATTTTGCATACAGCGAAAAGCTTCTGATTAGGAGTTTGCTTATACCTATGGGCTATGAGTGTCAAGTATTATTGCGTTGATGGACTTTCACATGGCTAACAGCCTATCTTGGCTCGGAAGGTACGTGAGGAGCATGTTAGGACACCATCATCGTATATAGTTGTATTGAATATTAGAAGGCGGTTGTATCTTATACTAATATAATATTATAAAGCTGAAGAGTTTGTTTGAACTCGCTGATCTCAAGAATTACTGGTCAGATTTGGAAGAAAATTAATTTAATAATAAGACAAAAATCCTTTATTATACTTTCATCGTCGAGTCCAAATTCTAAGGGTAATTAGTTCCTATTGGTCTCAAGTTAATATGATTTAAGGGTATTGATTTGTATTTAATGTTAAAGAAAATAACTAATAATATTCTAAAAAAAGATGATAGTATAATTGCAAAAATCTAAAAGTATGAAGAAATCTAAAAAAGGACGAAACCGCCACTTGGTATTTCCCGCCGTTTCTCCATTTTTTATTTTTTTTCCGTATATTTGTTCCTGTTGGAATCGGCTAAGACCAGAGGCCAGGCTGCCATGTCTGACAAACTACATTTATTGGTCTGTGAAATGGTGGGAAACCGGGTTGTGCTAGAAAAGATTTCTATCAAAATATTCGAAATTACCACCAAAAATACTGAATTGCACATTAAATTTGCTCTTCAAATTAATAATCAAAACACGAAATTACTCTAAATATATACTAAAAAGAAAATATAGAAACAGACAAGTGCAGATTGTGCCACCAAACAACAGAAACAATAGACCATATAACTGGAGGATGTAGCGCTTTAGCCAGCAAAGAATATACATACCGTCACGACAATATAGCTGTGGGAATATGGTGGTTGGCCCCAAAGGGAGATCTCCGACCGAGCGAGGTGCAATGCTCGGCCAGGCCGAAGCTACCTCCGGCTTGTGCGCCAACGCGCTAACCACTGAGCCACAGAGGTCGTCAATAAAACAGATGAACAATAAAAAATAATGTTGGGTGATAGGTATTTTAGATACATGAGTAGTAAATTCGTAAACTGTTATTTGATAATGGAAACATACATTATTTGTTATGCAATCTTAGAAAATAATTTTAGAAATTCCGTTGTAATATTGGATAATTTTGTGTGCAAGTCAGTATTTTTGTTATACGGTTAGTAATTTTGTTTTGAGATGCGTATATTTGTGATTTCAACATGATTTTCGTTAGAAATTGGATAAAAAAGGTCTTCTGATTTTGATTGATTTTATATATTTTTCAATACAACATGTTTAGATAATCAAGTAGTTAATTTGAAGTACAGTCATGTATTGACAAAATTTCTCCACTAAAAACCTACTGCAACATCTATGTTGCAGTAGGTTTTTAGTGGAGAAATTTTGTTAGCTTAAATTTAAAATAGAGATGCAATTAAAAATTCCCCATTAATTAATGGAAAACAAAAAAAAAAACAGTGTCCAAATTATAGACTAAAAATCTTTTCTTCTTAAAGTTTCTTCTTCTTCTTTGAAGATTTTGTTACTGATAGTTTACACCAATGCCTTAAATAAATTTAAAAAAAACTTGTTAGTTTTTGACATTAAATCGTATAAAATGTCAAAAAGTTATATTTTATATTTTTAAAATAAGTACAAATACCAAAATAAATTGGATTAAACCGTCAAAAGTAAGATGTTTTAAAACATTTAATTCTAAAACTATGAATGGATATTAGATTAATGCACATAAACAATATGCTACTTGTAATAATAAATTGTATTTATTTCCACCAGCTACGAGTTTGAAGTGTCCGAAGTGGATTGAATCTGATTATTAAGAGCCCCAAACAGTACTTGTGAAGTGTACTAAGTTATTGTGTAAGAAGTACCGCGAGATGTCGAAAAAGCCTCCACCGCCAAGATTTTGTTTTAAGCCACCGGAACAGCAAGTTGATGTGTAAGACACTCAAAAAAATATTACTTAAATTAGGATACGACATATAATTTAGCTTTTATTACCAACCATCTATTTTATATTAATTTAATAGCCATGTATATGGTAATGTAGTATATTAACTCAGTTGTTTAACAAATATTTTCGTGTAACATTCAAATTTCATCACTGTACAGAAAATAATCCTTAATTTCTGATATGAATGTCACAGACTTAAAACTCCCACAAAAAAAAAGAATGCTGTCTATTTCGAAAACCCACACTCACCACAATCTGAAAATATGGAACCAGTTTTAGTTAATTTGAAGGTTGCTATTTTTTATCACAACTGTTGTCAATGCATCTATTTTTTTTTCATGTGCTCTTGTTTTCTAGTATTCTAATTTATGGTAATAATTCTGATATTTAACGTCAAATTATAGTGCCTCTATGTGATTGTATTTTTCAATTTAATTCATTGCAATTACCACTAAGAACCAAAATTGTTTACTAATTTTTGTCACCATTATTCTATAGTCCACCCGAAATTGCTTCTTATGAGAAGTGGTATATAAATGCAGAGCATTTATGGTGGTGTGGAGTGACATTTCATAGAATGTTAAAATAAAAGTTCTAATAAGATAAAATATGAACTCCGGCCAAAATACAGCCTCTAATCTAGATAACGGCTTATGATTGTATGAAGTGGTTAATGTTTTTAAATATTTCAGCACTAAAGTGACTTGTTTAATAAGTATATAATTATGTGTTGTGCCTACAAAATATGATTTTGTAACACTTATAAAATTACATATGGGAACTATAAATTGAATAATGCAAAAGTATGTGCTTATTGTACAAAACTTTCTATAAACATTTTATGTGTTGAATATTAAAGATTCAGATTAATTTTAGGTCTCACAATATGAAATCAAGTGTCATTGTTTAATGCTTATGTGATTCAGATAATTGCAACTGCATTTCCTACCAAATGATGAATAAATATATTTGTGCAAATATAAATGGGATATATCCATGAACTTAAACATTTATAGCATAGGCATAATTTATTTGATACATGTATACATAAAATCAGGAGAGGATGCCATGCCTATGCCTTTTGTTATTTATAGTTTTATTACCAAAACACTTATGAGATATGCATGTTTCCTCATTATGTTATCCTTTACCAATAAATGAAAATAGATACAATAAAAAAAATATATATAATACAATAATATACATATAGACCTTATGGTCTATATGTATATTATTTCATTATAAAAATTTATTGGATCTTTATAATAATTGAAATATTCCTCTAGCACTCCCCCAAGGAATTTGGATAAACAGACCACAATTACTGTAGATGACAAGACATTCACAGTGCATGCGGATGATCTGGTCAAAATATGTGACCTAGGCCGTGGGGCCTATGGTATTGTAGAGAAGATGCACCACAAACCAAGCAACACTATAATGGCAGTGAAGGTAATTTTAGGAGTTTATTTTTTATAGTATATTTTGGTTTTTGCATTCATTGTAAGAGGCTTTAGTACAATTACAATCCTAAATATATTGTTGCTGGCATCTGACTATAACTACTTAAGTTTAATAATTCATTTTAGGAGGGCTTCAGCATCAGTAGAAATTAGATTTGTTTTCAGCAGAAGTTGCAAAGTAAATAAATGTGTGTGTGTCAGCTCCGACGCACGACTGGAGTTTACTCCTCAAGTACGAGTATCTAACCATACGCAAAAAATGATAAAAAAAAATTATAACTTCACAATTACAATGTTAATTATTGATATTTATAACAAAAAAAAATAGCAATATAAATACATCGACACTAATAGAAACAAACAAGCCCAATAACATATAGTATATAGGTATAGTCGCCTATACAGCATACCCTATGTACGTCTCAATACACTCACAGCTAAATTAGAAAGTTGCGCACTAAAGGTGCGCACCAAAAACGTGACACTTTTTCGTTAGTTCAGTTGGTTTTACCCCTCGGATTTTTCTCATACCGGGCGCCTTATATATGAAAATCGATTCTTAAGGAGTAAACTCCAAAAATAAATGGGGTATACAAAAAAAAAGCTTTTAAAATACATAAATTGTTTTCTTATGTTTACGTGAATTTATGCAAAACGTCAGGCTTGTAAAATTCTTAATAAACTTAATAAATCTGTTTTGTTTCATTATAATACATAAATTGTTATGTGTATGATGTTAGATGTACATACTCAGCTTATACTATTGATGATACTATAACATAATATATTATTACAAGCATATTCATATAATAATCCGCAGATCAGTTATCTGCGGATTTTATATATTTAAAATAATTAAGTACCCATTTTATTTCTAACTACTATTACTATCTGTCTATATGATGACTCATGACTAATCTATTTCATTTTGTTACAGAGAATTACAGCATCATTTAACAGCCAGTCATTGGAATTAAAAAGGTTATTGATGGATTTAGATGTATCAATGAGGGCAAGTGCGTGCCCATACACAGTTCACTTCTATGGTGCCATGTTTAGAGAAGGTGATGTCTGGATTTGTATGGAAGTCATGGACATGAGCCTTGATAAATTTTACACCAAAGTGTATAAAAATGACAAAACCATAACAGAAAATATTCTCGGTAAAATTGCATTTTCTGTAGTCAGTGCTTTACATTATTTGTATTCAAAGTTGAGAGTCATTCACAGAGATGTGAAACCTTCGAATATTTTGATAAATCGGAAGGGTGAGGTCAAAATGTGTGATTTTGGCATTTCTGGATACCTTGTGGATTCTGTAGCGAAAACAATAGATGCGGGCTGCAAGCCGTATATGGCCCCAGAGAGGATTGACCCCAGTGGAAACCCAGGCCAGTATGACATTCGCAGTGACGTGTGGTCTCTGGGTATATCGATGATCGAACTGGCGACGGGCAAATTTCCCTATAACACGTGGGGTACGCCGTTCGAGCAACTCAAGCAAGTGGTCAAAGACGATCCGCCCTGTCTTCCAAGTGGTCAGTTCTCTGCGGAATTTGAAGATATGATCACAAAGTGTTTGAAGAAGGACTACAAACAGAGGCCTAACTACGACGCTCTATTGTCACATCCGTTCTGTCAGGAGCACAGTCAGAAGGAAACGGATGTGGCTTCGTTTGTCCAAGAGATACTGGATATACCTGACGCCCCCTAGTGTTAGAAATATTTAATATATGTTACCTATAAGTACAAGTGTTTAGTAACTAACATTAGTGTAGTGAGTTTGGCGGGAGTTTGAGTTGTCATTAACATTGCAAGATTGGCATTTCACAGAAGATTTAATGGTTACAGAACAAAATGTGTAAGCGAAGATTTAGATTGTATTACAAGATGAAATAATTCTAACCTCAAAAGTGCCCTCAGTAACTGTTGGCCTTAAAAAATTAATATATTATAATGACCGCTATGTCATTAGACGTAGTGATACACTTTTACATCACACGTTTATTAGATTAAATAAACTATTTGTTTTAGACGCAATTTTTATTAATCCTATTATATGTAACTAGTCCATGCCAGGTCCATCCTGGAATTGCACAACTAAACAATTTTAGCCTATCATTTAACTATGATATAATTTATTATAATAACTATAAGAATTATATCAACCTTTATAATATGTTCCTCTGCTGGGCGACGATGGTCCAGTAAGTATGGGTCGTAACCAAATTTTCGTAACTGGTTACGAAAAAGGAATTTTTTTCACTGTTTCGTAACCAGTTATGAAACAAGACCTTTTTTTTCCATTTTCATAAACAGAGCTTCTTAGTCATGTATGGCCTCCTGGTACTTTTTCCTGGAACAATGATTTGTATTGTGAATGCATGTTTTAAAACGTGGATTTATTTATTATAGTTAACTCTAAGGCCTCGCCCTCGAATTTAGCGGGCAGCGGGGCGGCGGCGGTGGCGGCGCGGGCAACGTAGACCCGCGCCGCTGCCGCTCCGCTGTTTTCGAGAACCGGTCCATTTGATTTCTACGCAAAAATCCTGCCGCTCCCGCGCTGACACCGCTTTTTTTTTAAACCAGTGTTGCCTTTTTACAATTTATCAAGAAATGAAACGGCCACAGCTCCAAGCTTTAAGAAAGCTTATCAATAAGTCAACAAATTACAACATGTCCATTATCCGCCATCAGTGTTGGTTTGGTGAGGCTACGAAGGAGTGATTGAGCTATCAGAACCGCTACGTCCACAGGATCTTTGCGTAGAAATCAAATGGACCGGTTCTCGAAAACAGCGGAGCGGCAGCGGCGCGGGTTTACGTTGCCCGCGCCGCCAAAGCCGCCGCCCCACTGCCCGCTAAATTCGAGGGCGAGGTCTTAGAGTTAACTATAATAAATAAATCCACGTTTTAAAACATGCATTCACAATACAAATCATTGTTCCAGGAAAAAGTACCAGGAGCCCATACATGACTAGAAGCTCTGGTTATGAAAATGGAAAAAAAAGTCTTGTTTCATAACTGGTTACGAAACAGGGAAAAAATTTCCTTTTTCGTAACCAGTTACGAAAATTTGGTTACGAATGTGGACGTAGCGATCAGAACAACGGCACACGTGTATATTATACATCCTTGAGAAGGTAGTTAAACCCCTTAATAGCAAGTTAAGTATTAGTGTATTCATTAACCAAGACCCTTTCAGCAAAACTAGCGATCGATCCACCCAATCTTGGTCAGAAACCACCGTTCCGCAGTTCATCAGAGCGAGTGGCCGTCATCCAGTCCTGAATTTAATCAGCTGGATTTTGATCTATGATCAGGTTTAGAGTGTGGCTGGATCCAAATGTAATAATAATTAAAAAAAAACTTTTATTAAATGTTTATATTAAAACAAAGTCAAAATAATTTAAGTACAAAATAGGGGTACGTATCAAGTACATTGTATCCTTACATCTATAATTGCATTTTAGTCTCGTCAAAACTATTTTGGCATTAAATTCACACGTTTACTTTTGACTAGTATTGATTCGAATTCCCTTTAGAAGGGCGAATTCATTCCCAGCTTTGTGCCGAAGTCCAACCGCGCGCGTCTCTGGTTGCGCGCATCCACCCTGGAATTTCAATAAAAATGTCAATTGTACATTTTAATTTATTTTCTCTTTGATAAATAACTTTTCATGAAACCACAAGTGCACCTAACACTAAAGAACCCAAATGAGCTGTTTAAATAAATGTTTTTGTGCCCAACAGTACGAACCCGCAGGCTATCATCTCTCTTTACTATTTTTCTTTAGCATTTCGGATCTATATTATATTAAATGTGTGTAATCCTTCCATAAACCTAGCTCCTATTTCTTGAGTTGGATCACACTGCTCTAACATTGCCACTGTTAAATATTTGTGGCTAGAAATATATAAAAACGTTTCATAAGAATATTGAAACTTATAAGAAATATTACTATTCCTACAGCATACAATTCGTTTTAAGGTTTATTTGACTCCTTAGCATATGCGTGGGTACTAAACTTTAACATAATACGCACTTGATTTCATGCCATTTGATGAGTTCGTTGATGATGAACACGAGCGCCAGCGACAGCGCGTACGCGAGGCCGAGCGGCCAGCGGACGGAGACGCGCGCCGCCGACCACGCCCCGCCCCGAGCGTACGACTCGCGCAGCATCGCCGCACTGAACACGCTCTGCACCGCGATACTAGGGACACATTACACAGAACATATACAATACTCGAGTACAAGCCATTTGTAACATATTTGTTTAGATAAAGACAAAAAAGTCAGAACTTAGTAGTATAATAAGCGAGCGAGTTAAAAATTAAAATTAAGTTTTTATCTTATTTCCAGTTATATTTTTTGCGTCCGTTTATATTTTAAAAAGCTATTGCCAACATAACTTCTACGTATGCGTTCCTTGCCTGTCCGAAACACATTAACGCATTCGCAAGCGTGTATTTTAATCTATACTAATATTATAAAGAGGAAATATTTAATTGTTTGTTTGTATTGAATAGGCTCCGAAACTACTTGACCGATTTGAAAAATTCGTTCACTGTTGGGAAGCTACACTATCACCGGTGACCATAGGCTATACTAAATTTTCAAAAAGTCAGGGACCCGTTTTAAATCCTAGTTAAGTCGCAGGCGAAGCTGCGTGCAACAGCTAGTATGTTATCTTCATTTCCAAAATAACAGTTTTAATCTTGAAACATGTCAACATAAATTAATAAGGTAAGTAGAACATTGTCGAACATAACTCACAGCAGCACGACGACCACACACCAAACCCGGTTCGTCCAGAACACCCTCTGCCAGATGGAGGATTGTCGATGCACAAACGAAATGGAAATAACAACTGAAACGTGAACACTGTATTTTATCGGTACGGTACAGTACGGTACAGTAGGCTACGGTACTCTAACACAACCGTCCATCCAACTAGTTCCCACTTACAATCGAGTCGAATATTACTATATTGAGTAGCGTATATATGGGTGCTATTATTATTATTTCCCCTTCCCTTGGATGTGCTGGTAGAGTTATTCTTATGTACAAGCATTATTGTAACAAGTATTATTGTAAGGTTTAATCAAAATCCATTCAATAGTTTTTGTGTGATAGACTAACAAACATACATCTGTACATCCTTTTGTCTACCAGCTGGTCGAGTCGTCAGGCACCGAATCCCACCATATGCAGATAATTTGTATGATGAATATAGATGTCTGCACAGGCCACAGAGTCCTATAATACGTGTCGGTATTAATAAAAAAAATATTTTCGTCTCTAGTACCTATAACACAAATTCTTGTGAACTTACCTAGAGGCTAGGTTAACGTGGTGTTCTTGTTAGACAATATTTATTTATTTATAAAAATAAATAAAAACAAAAATTATAATCTCATAAAGACACTTACTTAAATGCAATATAATGAGGGCGAGCGTGATATGCTGTGCCAGGTAGAAGCCGTCGTAGAACACGTCGCCCCAGCCGTACCAGCTGCACTGCGACAGGTCCGGACCCCCCTCCAGCACCCCTTCACCGGTCCCCTCCCCCTCCCCGTTGACCGGGTACACCAGCCAGCAGGAGGTGGAGTTGGTGTACTCGGAGATCTGCTCGCAAAAGTCGCGCAGCGTGAACCCGTACAGAAGCAGGATGAATATGGCCGACGGCAGGAACTTGCACGCGTAGCACCAGAATATGAAGAACGCCATCTGTTGGTGGAGTTACAAATTAAAATATATATTTTTTCGAAAGGTCTAGACTTTTAGGCTTGATGGCCTTTAAGCTCAATCGGTAGGTAGGTGAGCGGATGGCTCATCTAGTAAAATTCGAAAGGGGGCGCCCCCCTCCGTGCTTCGCAGGGGGCGCGGTATATCGCGCGCGCTACTCTGGAGAGTAGGCGTTTGGCTAGTCAAATATAATACGGTCGCGTCATTAGCGGATGAAGTTCCTAAAATATTAGTACCGCCCACCCATGCAATGTAAAAGTTTTATCAGGGAATTGAACATGCCTAGCAAACCGTCCTGCTTTCTTCATCTATAAAGCTTTATATAATTCTAAATAACGAGGAGGACCAAGAATTACAAGCCAGGTGGCTTGGACAAAGTAGTATTAAAAAAACTTTTTTAATACTATTAAGTTAAAAAAGAATAAATTTACAGAATTAACATAAGCCGCGCTAAATTATGTTGTCAATCGTTATCGTTATAGCAAGTTCAATGTTAATATTCTTAACAAAATCATAAACTGTCTATTGGTTATCGATCATTATTGTATATATGTCACTGGTTGTCAAAATCGTTATCAATAACTCAGAGACGATGACAAATTTCGGTATCTTTTCGCTACCAAGCCAAGTCACTTTGTCTATGCCCTTTGTGTCTTTAATCTAATGACATACCTATTTTGCGTGGATTGTTTTGTCTGGTCATTTTAACTAGTGGCATATCTTGACAAATAAATAAAAAAATATAATTTTTATACCGATCGATCGATCGATTATCAATCATCGACCACATAACCCAATAGACTCCTAATAACAGGGGAACGGGTTCTGGCGATACATCTAACTTGTAGTTCCGATGTAAGCCGTAAACAATGTACTCAAACTATCGTGTCGTCTCATTCTTTCCCGTTGCGAAATATATCCATTTCTTTTTAACGTTCCGTGATTGGTAATGTATGACATTGAATTAGCTAATCACAGCATTGCAATCCCTTTCGTCTCACCTCAGCTAGTTGCCAGAATGCATTTAATACGAAAAATAAAACATTAGGAGTCTATAGGTTGTGTGGTCGATGTTATCAATCAATGGGGAATTACCCTAGCGCTAAGCGCGCGCACGGGTCTTGGCGCGGCTCGCAGCATGAGCGCGGGGTGCGCGGGCGCGAAGGGCAGCGCGGCCGCCAGCAGCGCGCCCGCCGTCGCCGCCCACATCGCGCCGCCGGCCGTGCTCGCGCCCGGCAGCGCCAGACACGCGCACGAAACCTGCCGCATATCTCTTTTTAATGACGATAAAACAACTTTATTTTTTTTATTTTTAAATTTAAATTCGTCGCAACATTATAACGACATTGATTGAAACGTGAACACTGTATTTTATCGGTACGGTACAGTACGGTACAGTAGGCTACGGTACTCTAACACAATCGTCCATCCAACTAGTTCCCACTTACAATCGAGTCGAATATTACTATATTGAGTAGCGTATATATGGGTGCTATTATTATTATTTCCCCTTCCCTTGGATGTGCTGGTAGAGTTATTCTTATGTACAAGCATTATTGTAACAAGTATTATTGTAAGGTTTCATCAAAATCCATTCAATAGTTTTTGTGTGATAGACTAACAAACATACATCTGTACATCCTTCGCAACATTATAACATCATTGAACCTTGATGAGTGAGGTTGATGTGATGGTAGATGTGACATGTGCATTACTTTGAGTTGTGTAATATTTAAGGTTTTGTATTATGAAGAGACAAACATAATACTATAGACTATAGACTATCACAGGGTTCATCGTTAACGTCATAGGATGATCCAACCGGATC
The DNA here is from genome assembly GCA_905333005.2 of Lycaena phlaeas. NCBI lineage: Eukaryota > Metazoa > Arthropoda > Insecta > Lepidoptera > Lycaenidae > Lycaena > Lycaena phlaeas. Next base: position 13,949,650 of record HG995175.1, read on the forward strand.
ACCCCATTTCCGATGACGCATAACGGTCACTAGGACCATTAGCATAGATCCAACCGAAAAAAAAAAGGGTTCATCTCTTGAAATTAAAATATTAGAGAGTTTATACTATATGCGCAAGGCAATGCGTTTACTAAAGTAATCCTGCTCAAGGAATCGTACCTTCAGTTTAATACGATCAGTCGGTAGTAAAATTCAATGCGTCACCTGTATGAGCGAGATGTAGCAGCAGCTGCACATCCAGTACTGGGTGCTGTTCCACAGGCACATCATAAAGTGGCGCGACATTGTGATCAGCGCGAACAGGGACACGTCTGCGTCGCGCGCCATCTGCGACAACACTACACTAAACTACGGTACGTATACGCGTGGTTTCGCGTGACACGTACAGACTTGTACGGACAGACACGTACACGCCTAGCACACGCACACCGTACCTACTGAGTACATACACACACAGCGTATACACACTACAACGGAACGACAGTATTAAAATTTACATTTATTAAAAAAGTGTAGAGTTGCAGTCATAATGATTAATGCTTTGCAGTTTGACGCGTGAAAACATGACGTGCACTCGTGAAGTGAACATACATTATGAAACTCATTTGTGCGATTAAGGGCCTGTTTCACAATCTCCCCATAAGTGCCGAATAGGCTATTCGCAACATATTTGACAGATAGAGTATGGAGTATCTATCAAATATGTTGCCGATAGCCTATGCGGCACTTATCAATCTCCAGATAAGAAATGAAACAGGCCCTAAATATAATAAGGATATTGTGATTAAAGAGTGTAGCATGCTTTTTAAATTTATACTTTAAAATCTGAGTAAGCTGCCACGCTTGGCTATATGCTTTTCTTGATCTGCGGCCTGGAAATCTATTAGTTTTGATAATATATTTTTTTAATATCCAAATATATTACATGCATTTTACACATAGTATAAATCTTCTTCATTGCTGCCACTTGCTGCACACTACCTGTTAAGGAAATAACATTCACTTGGCCCAAAACAAAGATGTTGACAATTGCTCTATCATGAAAATGATAAAAACATGTTGCATTTGAAAATAGATTGAAATTTTTGTCTCATTATAATGAAACAACTTTTACGGATTTTAACGTGGTTTATTAAGTTTTTTTACAAGCCCGACGTTTCGGATACTTTACAGCAACCATGGTCACGGGAGGACTGAGGTGTCAGACGTCCTAGTGTTACAAAGTTATTCGAAACTACCCTATGATACAACAATATTTTATTTAGTCCTATCTATGCAGAAGGTGCTAAAAAAACTTAATGCTTGTAAAAAACGTAATAAACCGCGATAAAATCCGTAAAAGTTGTTTCATTATAATAAGTGAAATTCGCGTAAACATAAGAAAACAATTTTTGTCTCATTTCATTTCACAAATTTGTTAAAAAATAATACTACTATAGTAAATATTTCTTTACTTATAATGTTCTGTTGTTGCATTATTTTAATAAACACTATATCACCGGATATCATACTCGGTAATTGATATCAGGCAAGGTCGGATTTAGGGGACTGGAGGCGCCGGGTCATAAAAGGCGATAAGGCCCGCGAGTAACAAAAAGTGACCATTTTTCTAGCAGAGTAGAGTAAATATATACGGTATACTTGTAATCCTATGAGGACGAAAAAACAGTCATAGAAACGAACACTAAATCTGCGAAGTGTGAGCTAGTACGGGGTTTGTTGTTATGTTTCTACAAATCAATTTACTAGTGTTGCCATTAGAAACATTTTTTATTCGAAGTCTATTGTGGCGGCCCTCCCCTAAATCTGAACCCTGAACTAGGTTTCAAAGTAGCAAATAAAAGGCTATTTATAAGCGATATTAACATAAACAAGCAATTAGCAAATAGTTTCTACAGCGGGATATACAAACCTGTGAATTGTAGTTTGTGAGGGGGTGGTGTTGCCATTTGTTCTTTAGCTTTTGGGGCAGCGTGAAATTTGTTGTAACGGGTTAGACTTCTAGTATTAAAATTTTATAAGTGTAAAGGAAATATTTTGTGTAAACAATTTAAACTTTTGCTTATTTGTAAAAAATAATAAAATCGAGTAAAGTATGTCAAAACAATATCATGCTTTTAAAAAACTATTGTTTGTTGTGTTGATCGACTTTCACCAATCTGATTTATAAATAATATTTTATATTATAGTAATATTTTTGATTTATAAACCCTCCTATCTATCATGATATCCAGGCCCGTCGCTAGCTGTTTAGTCGCCCGCGTGCAATACCGAATATGCCGCCATAAGATGAACTTGAACACAGAGCCGTCAATAGCCTTTTTTGCGCCCTGTGCGAGCTTCTATAGATGCGCCCTTGTTTTTTTTTTTCGCAGTGGAAATGCTTTGCGCATTTACCCGGGGATGGGTCGTCCGGGCATATGTAAGACACCCGGTGCCCTCCCAACTATAACCGGCGCTGGTATACCGCACTAAAATCACTGCGGTTACCATCAGCCGCTTGAAGGAGTGTCCCAGATCTGACTAATACAAGACACCCCCCGTGACCGGCTGGTTTGTTGAAAGGGCTAACCAGGCTTCTTCCAACGCCAACGCTGGGACATTTCTACCGGGGCAGGTACCCAACCTTACCCCGAGCCCCGTTAGACGAGGGGCAGAAGTTGCGTATAACGCCTCCTTCGCACTCCCGTACTACGTCGACTATTTTCTCTATCCTGCTTCGCGGCCTCCTTCTGCAAAATCACGTTTTCACCTCATCGCTTTTGAGCATGCAGCGCACCAAACTCGACAGCGAAAGGCCCCCTCCATCCACTGCCACGAGATCATTTCTCAGAGCGGCCCATCTATCACACACCACTATACTCCGTGCGGTGTAGCTTGGTGCGGCTGACACATGCCAATATGACGTTGACATACATGATTAGAGATGTGACGTTATGCAATTTACTTTTAGTGTGTTTATTCTGTTGTGTAGTGTATCTAGGTGTATAAACTTTTCAATGTATATATTTAGGGGCTACATAATAGTAGCTTTGAACTTATATTAAATAATCAAAATCAGGTTTATATTTTTTTCGTGACAACTTTTTTAACGATAATGATAGATTCTGTTGTTCCATTAATATAATAATAGACTTTTTACAATAATAATTGAACTACGCCCAATATACATTTTTTATTATAAAGAACATCGACTTTCCATCCTAGTATAGTACATCCCATCACTAAGCACGTCTATGGTTTTTCGTTATACGCATAGGACTTTGCTTAATTTTTCTTTCCATTTGACTTTATTTGGAGACTATCACATTTTGGTTGAGTTTGATTTAATTTACCACAGTAATTGGCGATCTACTATTTTTCGAATGAGGTATTAATAAAATACTTAATTATATTTTTTTAATTGCGACGGCTTGCAAGAGTAAAACGTAACGTTACTGGAACTGTCACCCGCACCATGCTACACCGAAATAGGTATAGCTTGTACTGGGCTGAATCCTCTACAGCGCTACACTCGTGGCAGGCTGACGCCGGCTCTCTCCTGGCCACCTGACACAGATATACACCGAAAGAAGCGTGTCCGGTGAGCGCCTGTGTCAAGCAGAAGGGGTTTCTTCCGGCGGCGCATCCGCGCCTCCAGGACCGGACGCAGTGCCTCGGCCGTACATTGGCCGTACGATGACTGCACCAGGACCTCCCCCTACCTTCGCAACAGCCTTTGTTGCTCCAGCACATGCTCACAGCTCCCGTACATGTGAGAACTCTTCCCAACTAGGCGACTCACCGAGTTGAAGAGAGAGAGCTCTTCGCCGAGGAGCGCCTCCTCTCTAAAAGGAGGAGGCGCTCCTCGGCGAGCACCAATGCCACAAGCTCCCACCTTACCACCTCTCCCCGGCGTTCCGGATCACCCGTCAATGACTTGACATGTCCTGGAGCGTCGACGGTCGACGGACTCTCCGAAAGACCAGGTCCCGGAACCTCAACGTTCCGGAACGTGACGGGAAGCCAGGATCCTTTCCACGGACTCACCCGCCTCGCTCAGCAACACGATTCCCATCGCACCACCGACGCGCTGTCTGGTGGTTGGCTCCCATTTTTAGTTGTTGTGTTAGCGACTTATGGATACTTATATCGAGTTTAGGGCGCCACCAAGAGGGGGCGGGCGGCCAACCCACCGATAGTCGACGTTTGGCATTCCTTATTTTATTTATATCATCATAAGAGCTGATAGTGTGTGGCCGCTCAACAATTATCTGCGCCGACCGATCTCAGCCGGACAGTCTATGGCCTCAAGGGCAAACGAACACATACTAGCGGGTAGTCGTCCGGCGGCCTGGTGACCGATGTCTGGTGTCAGTGACTTGTTTAATTTTAAACCAAAGTCAGACAATGGCCGGCCGGCGCCCCTATATGGTTAAAAACTGTCGACTGCCGACTGCTAGTGTGTAGCCTCAAAAGTAGTAGCGCCCTTAACGTCCGCCAGTAGGGTTTCTTTTTCTATGCGATGTCTTATTCTGTAGGTGGGGTGGGTATTATAACAATGTTTGTTCATTTAATTACGTGATGCGTCGCTCGATTTGCCGCCCCCCTGGACGCCTTGCACGCCCGCTTGCGGCGGGCCTGATGATATCTTAACTATCGTAAAATGTGTTATGGATATTGTTAATTAATTTTAATTTAATCAATTTCACCAATAAAAATGGATATCAGAAGAAAGACAATATCAGTATAGGCTTTCTTTTAATTTTGATTTTCGCTCAGTCTTTTTTTAATATATGTATTTTATCCAAGCAATAACCAGACAATATTTATTTATTAGTAAATTTGACACGCGAACTAAATTTTATTTAGTAGTTCTATATTTCTCAATATTTCATTCCAAAATGTTTACATTGTGGAGATAATTCTAGGCAACAGAATATCATTTTTTACATTACATTTTGTAATTTACATTACAAAATATTTTTTTGTAATTTGGTTGATTATTGTTCTTTTTGCGTGTAACTATGAAGGTTAATATATGCACTGGTATCCAGAAGAGGGATCGCAAGGTATTATGCCATATACGCATATAAATTAAGCTCTTATAATCAGCTACAAGCAACACTACAAAGTAACAAAATAGATGTTACTCGATAACCTTCTGCAATAATATTCACGCGAACGCCGGCTAAAAACAAAACTACTATTACAGATCTTAGTGAAACGAAGACAAATATATTTAGTAAAAGCTATTTATTAACTCATTGAATGAGGATAATTTATATTCGGACATTTTTTTCAATAGAAAAAATCTTCCTTATAGTTACTATTACCACAAAATAAACATATTTCTGATATCGTTTTAATTGAGTTAATATAATAAAATAAAACGTATATATTATACTTAATATACTATACTTAATTTTATGTCCATTGAAATAATCAATTTTCTCAGATTTCATCGGTGTGATACGCGAGGTGTTACCCTGATAAATGTGATAAGCAGTGCTCTCCACCTCGCCGGGATATTAACGAGGGTAGTGGGGTGGTGGGGGGAAAGCATGGACCTTACCGACAGCGAGCAGGGCACGGAGTTGAGCGCGCGCGCCAGGTCGATGGGCCCCGCGCCGGCGGGCGGCGTCTGGTACGGGGGCATCTTCTGGCACAGCACCGGGTACAGGGGCTCCACGGCTATGCTGGAATATGGGGGCACTTGTATATGATAAAAGGCGATTCCGCTGGTTTCGCTGGCCCGAAACCCGAGCCCAAATCAGATTCGTAGGTCACACTTGAACCGATTTGATGCCTGAAGACCGTGCGGTTGATGACCTCACGGCTGGCGGGGGAGACCTCCACCCTAAACCTTTTAAGATGAGCCATCCGCTCATCTACTATACCGATTAAGCGTAAAGGTCATTAGACCAACAGCATAATACATTTACAAAAAAAGGTCACTTGAAATACGTCAAAAGAAGTATTAAATAAGGAGAGTGTAAAAAAAAACTTGAAAGTAACTCTGGCTTCAATGTTTTTGCTATAAATTGAAAAATGACAAGTTTTATTATTTGAATTGTGCTATAAATAAAAGCTCTCTTTCAATCTTATTACAAAAACACACTACAGCTTCCGAACTTGATCGCGTGATGTCACAATGTAAATTTTTCCTCACAGACACACAGAGGCAAACAGCTGATAGCTTTTTTTACTTTCCACCGATTAAGTCTTTAACATAATGACATAATGACATTTCCGTACAATATTTCACCAATTGATTTGTCTGCAGGAACTGGTACCTGAAAGAGGGACATTCATAACTTATAGAGGAAGATGATAAGTATGGTATTTCTTGTAGAGGAAAGTTTTTTATACATAGCAAGTGAAACCGCGCGGAACAGCTAGTGGCATTGTACCTGGCATCAGCCTGCATGAATATCTCCATGTTCTGGCAGTTGGCGGCCGAGCCCATCACGCATACCACCTCGCCGTAGTCCTGCAACGAACGGTGAACGGGTGAGGCGAGACGGGACCTCGCTCATTGTTATGTAACATAGTCAGATTAGCAGATGAGCCATCCTGGAAGCTGTCAGTCACTGATGTTCCTTTTGAAAGGTCGATAATGAGTTTACTCGCTGTAGAGCACGCTGAGCAACTGCCCGGGGCCCCGCAATTCACGGGGCACTAATATTTCTTTGAGAACGTGACCGAGAGACAATTTTAGAAAGTTAAACAACAATTGCTGATTAGAATATTAAGTAGTGTCCTAATTACTATGATAACTCTTTCTAGTCCACAATTGAAGCCCACAGATGTATAAATTGTTATTTATGTAGGGGCTCTATTACCCTAGAGCTCAGGGCCCCTGATAGATTAAAGGGGGCCTAGTTGAGCTACCCCACTGGCGTTTCTGAGTCTTATCAGCCGTATCACTGATAAGGCGCACCGAGATGTGTAGAAATTAGATACAAAACTATTGAAATTAACTAAAACTGACGCCTGTGCTAGAATTAATAGCGGTATGTTTAATGCACATATGCCTACTCTTTATTATTTAATTATTTATCCTCCCGTGACTATCAGATTACAGATATCTAACGAGTTGTAATTAACGTTTATGAATTAAATAGTTATATCGCTTAAATTGCTTTTGTTATTTCATTAAAATTTTCTGTTTGAGCACTCTCAGTATGGACCCCCTGACATATGTTGATACAGGGCATCCAGAGTGAGCTACGTCACTGCTTCTGAGACGTGTTGTCAAAACTTATACTTAGGTACCCTGCTGGCCCAATTTAATTCCTAGGACAGGGAAAAAAATGTCTATCTGTGTCGCCCGTCTCTCGTAAAAGTAAAGTATCAACCCATATATATCCCACTGGTTACCACCTCCATAGTTCACCGATGCGTTGGCCCACGGGTTGGTGAACTTCACACACCTTCAAAGACTTTCAATCTCATCAGGCATGCAGGTTTCCTCACGATGTTTTCCTTCACCGGTGAGCGGGCGAGTTTCGTGTTCAGGGTGCACTTAGAAATTTAGAAAAACCCATTTCAAGGCACATGAGGGTCAGGATCGAACCCGGATCGTCTCGCACAAGATGCAGAGTCCATACTCACTGCACCATCGTCAATTATCTCTCGTATGCAGCATGGTATGCTGACCTGCATGATCTCGATCATCTGGTGCACGGAGCCGGGCGTGCAGTCGGTGAACAGCGACACCAGCAGCGGCACGTTGTCCACCTGCGAGATGTGCGGCCGAATGTTCTCGATCCCGCGCGGCAACTTCGCCTGGAAACATACGATATGCTCTGAGCGCTTAGGGCTTGAGGTCAGGCTGGTTACCGTGTCTCGGCGATTTTGCGCCTCATTGCATGGTGCTAAGGCTTTAATATAATATTTAATGCTACGGTTAGGTACGGGGTTAACAACTTAACCAAGGAATTAAGACTTTTTGGGAATAATAATTTTCCTACACAGAAAGCGACATTAACGATGCCATGTACGTCGTGTAAACGTGGTGTAAAAAAACATTTATTGCACTAATTCTTTCAAAAATATTCAGTATGTATTCGATAGTATTTGAACCTTAATTTGACAGTCTGCGTTTCATTCTCCTCTCAGTTTATAAATTCAATTCTCCATGGCAAATGCTATCGCAATCTCATTGATACTAATAATTAGGAGTAAAACGAACCCGATTGCTCATGTCGAAGTGCAGCGGCGCGGAGTGGTCTGTGGAGTCAGTGAGGCAGGACAGCGAGCGGCACGCATCGAGCGGAGACTCCGCCCCCGGCTCTGCCCCCTCACCGGGCTCCGCCTCGTCGTCCAGCAGCGAGTCCGTGGACGCCTGGCTCTGTGCGATACTGTCGCGCTGTTAACATATAACATTCATTAGTCATTTATTATCTAAATTTTGTCATTAGTGCAAACAATTAGATCTAGGGAATCTGTGTGGTCGTTCCGTTGTTCATGTTGATAGTAATAGGTTTTTACTTATTTTATACTAGGACGACACTTATCTAACTTCATGGGTCAAATGAGATGGCGGGTATCGTAGGATATGGTGCCGTATTAAGCTTACCTTCACAGCGCTGCTGGTCGTGATGGAATGCCTCGTCTTTTTGATCTCGTTGTCGAACTTGACGGTGGTGTGCTCCACGTTGATAGCCCCCGGGGCCGACATCGACAGAGCCTTCGATGACGTCATGTTACCTCTATTCATAACAACTCGTTTATTATTAGATTAGTAAATATCTTATAACCTATGTTACTCGCTGATAATGTGGCTATGTATATGTGAAAGAATTTCTCAAATTAGTCGCAGTTGCTGCGAGTCGATTCAATGCAAACAACAAACAAATATTTTCTCTTTATTATATTAGTGTAAATACGAAATAATAATACAATAAAATCGGTAGATTCTTAGATAAAGTTTTTCCCCGAAAGTAGACACAACTTACGAGTCAAATAAATATCTCAATATTGAAGGCTCAAACAATCAATTGTTTTATAGTTGTATTTTAAAGTTGCCTTTGCATGCATTGTTGCGATAATCGGCCTAGTGGATACTCGTTGCCACGCGAGCCAACACGTACATTCCCGCGTATTGCGGGCTGCCACGCCCACGCAACACAAAGTTCCACAACCAGCCGCGCGTAATCAATACACGACGCCCTTCGAAATCACTATGGCTATGGATAGCGTGTTAACTTTACACTGCAGGAATTTGATCGATCATGGACAGCCTGACATGATAAACGTACAGATTGTGTTTACCTTATGGGAGTCAAACCAGCGTAATATTCGTGTTTTTGCCTGCCTAATAAACCTAATTACCACATCTGCAGCCAGATGTCGGTACACATAATAATAAGTATTCTTATAAATATCTATCCCAATATTACGCATACAAGTTCTTAACATAGCATCCATTTATGACACTATATCCATGTTCAGTGTGTTGTGTATACGGCAAACAAAAGAACAAAACAAACATTAATAATTTTATAAGGTTATAACTTATGATAGGGTGATACTGGATACACACACTAGCAAGACACACATGCACAGCGAAACCTTATACAAACACTACAATAAAAACTAGCAAGTAAGACAAACAAAGCTTTAGCTTTAGATTAGTTATAGAAACATTGAATTTTATATATTAATTTTATTTATACACTAGCGGCCCGGGTATACATCGTACTGTCCTAAACAATAGCGGCACCTATCGTATCCAAAATTATTATAGCTCAAGGTCCTCCAAACTAGAGTGTCCATTTTGTTCAAATCGATGTAATCGTTTAGGAGTTCATCGCGTACTGACTCGTTCATGCATTGTCTTGAGCAATTTTTTTTTTAATTATTTAGGAACTGGGCTAAAAGATGCAATACCGCTATCTGTGTAGACTAAAATTACTGATGGCGGACAACCGTGTACATTTATTATTCATTCCTTATATTTGACGCAGATCTTTAGTTATAATGTTTCTGATTAATAAAATTTAAATGTATTTTCAGTGCGTTTCATTTACACACATATTTGTAAGTTCTAAGTTCACATGTGTACGTAAGTCGTACGTAGGCGACCGTATTCAAGACGTAGTCAAGGATCGCATGTATAATACGTGCGACACACGGAGTATAGTAACAAGAACCATCTTGTGAATGAGAAATATTGAAAGTGTCACGTGATATGCCGCAAACGACATTTCAAAAATCGTCCACAATGGCGCTGACGTAGCAAGTGAAAGGATGGTTTGTATATTTTGTATTGACGGACACTTTCCATAATAAGAGATGGTTCTCTTTACTTGCAATACCCGATGGTGCGACATGACTTATCCGGACTGAAGTTAAGGGACATCGTATATGCAACTTCAACCCGTTCAAATCAAAGCGCACACACACTATAAAATACAAAACAAAATGGCGGAAAGCAACAAACAAACGGTGAAAACAAAGTTAGTATGGTGCTAAGCTAAAGCCAAGGTATGATGCGCAATAGAGCGAGTTAGACAAACCTATAGACAACGTCGCCCATATCGGGCCGAGCGAGTCGCGAGCCGGTGCTGCGGCGCTCGCGGGCCTGTCCCGACAGCGGCGAGCCTGGCTTGCTGTCGAAAACACTCCCTCAGAAAACATTCGTGGCTTCAGTCAGCCAGGCTGAGTCCACGCGTTACTCGTAACTTTTTATAAAATTTGTCTATGAACAATGAAGACGTTCCGAGGTTCCTGCTTCTAATTACAGAATTGAAGAGGAAACAAACTGGTCCGTTCTCCTGGCAGGCGATAACCGGCACCTATTATTATGTGATGGTATGCAGGATACGTTGCTAGCCTTTCAGACGAGTGTATGGTGTTTTCTCAAAGGTTCCTAAGTCGTATCGTTATACGAGACACTTGGAGTGTCTAGTTGATACTGGCTGGGCCCAACAGTATCGCATTAGTTTTTTGCACGTTAAAAGGGAACATCGCGAGGAAACTTGCTTGATAAAAAAGTCTTTGAGGATATGCGAATTTTGCCAGTCTAGCTGTATTGAGCCAGTGCATATGGTAAATATTTAATAAATTTAATTATAATGTTGAGGAGCATTACCGTTAAGACTCCGCATACTAAACTGACCTCTCGGAGCTACTACTCTATATCGCGCTTAGTATACGAATGAGGCTAACTATCAGTTGCACGGATCTTTCCAATGTCGTTATAATTTCTTATTATTATTACATTGTATTAATACAGATAATATATAAAATAATCTTGTATCACTGCCTTTTAAATCCTTTACCTTTATCGTTGTGAAATATTTTGAATAAAGAATGCATACTACGAGGAACAAAAGTATAAACAAAAGACATGCGTCCTAGCTAAAAACTGGATATGAACAATTTAGGGAAGCAGAAGTCACAGTAATCTGAATAATATTCTTTAAAATAATCAATTGCAATTTCTAACATCGATTCATTTTCCTAACACATTATCTACGCACAACATATAGAGGTACAAACATATCAGACGATTAATATACAAAAAAGTCAATTGAGGGCTGCCATCCGTCCATTTTTGTAATAATTCAAAGTTTTTTTTTTTAATTTCATATCCTCTGTGCCTATTTTATTGTTGAATCCGTATTAAACTGTCAAGCTATAGCGATGTCAATATGATTTGTTACGATGTAAAAAAAAAGGTTAGAAAACAATACGCGTAGCAGCCCTGAAATAAAACGTTTAAGGATGTCGAGTGTGGTGTTATGTGATGACCAATTAATATGACCGTTAGTCACGCCTCAATGTGGCTCACTGTACACATATCACATGCCCAACAAAATGGCGGAAGCAAATTTCCAAATATTTATACAGGTCATTTATTAATTGATGCGTTCGCTCCTGATGCATACATTGTTCCGACCAAAGTAGCGACATACAATTTATGTTGGCGATGTTACATATAAAATCCCGCCAAAATTGTTAAAATATTAACTCACAATTTTTGAACAAAATAGTATTCAAAAGATGTTACAGCAGATATCTAGCGAATAAAAAAAAACTCAGTTAATGATCATCAGCTTAGTTTATTTTTTTGTAGGCTTGGATTTTATAAGTAAATGCATGTTCTCAATTGAAATATGCCGCTGTCGGTATATCGCTGTCTTTGTTTTATACTATCTTTATAGATTTCTTTTCAACAAACAAACGTTTGAGACGCTGGGCGTGGCGTGACGGACGTATTTTTTGTACGCCCACTTAAGAATCAGACAATATTTTTGGCAGAACATTGTATGCCCAAGGATCAGATGGTCCCCCATACCTCGGCTGCTGGTCGCTCATGAGCGAGATGTGGCAGTTCCAGCCCGACTCGAGGCCCATTTTCTCGCTGAACACGCGCGAGCGGAGTTCGTTCTCTTTGCTGAAGTGTACGAAGCGGATGCAGGCGCGCTCCAGCCGCTCGATCAGCTCCACCATGTCGCTCTGCGCCTGGTACTGCATTGTCACCATCCCTATGAACACCTGCGCGCATATAAAACACCTACAGTATAACTGGTTCATTAAACGTTAGGATTCGATTAATGAGCGCGACCAATTTTTTTTTGTTATATCCTCTATGTGGTGACTTTAACTTCTGTGTATCAACCCTTTACCTATGTCCCACTGCGGGGCACGGGTCTCCTCTTCGAAATCAGGCGAGGAGGGTAATGAGCCAATAGTTCACCGCGCTGGCCAAGTGCGGGTCGGTGAACTTCACATACCTTCAAAGAATTTTAAATCTCATAAGGCATGCAGGTTTCCTCACGATGTTTTCCTTCCGGTAAGCGAACGATGGTCTTGTATTTGGGGTGCACTTAGAAATTTAGAAAAACCCATTTAAAGGCACACGGGGGGGGGGGGGGGTCCAGGATCGAACCCGGAACCTCTCGCATAAGAGGCCGAGTCCATCCACCACTGGACCATCTGTGCTTTAACTTCTATTTCATACTAATTTCTTATTTATGTTGTATATTGTTAGCAATAGTCATGGATTCAATGTCTTGGTTCGGTCGCTATTGAATGCGGGTGATTGGTGTTATTAATTGTGAACAGCTTATGTACTGAAGATGATATAGTTTGAAGAGCAGATATAACTTTAATCTTATTACGGAGGACATCCTCAGAGGTCTAAATAGGAAAAAACCTCTAGACACGTGCGCGGTCTTTTTCGATGTAGCCAAGGCCTTCGATAGGATATGGCACGAAGGTCTCATATATAAATTATATAAGTTAGGTATACCGGACAGACTCGTCATCATCATCAAAGACTACCTGTCCGGCCGTCACTTTAGATATAGAGTAGAGGGCACTCTGTCCTCCCGCAGACCTCTGAGGGCCGGGACTCCTCAGGGCTCAGTACTCTCGCCAACCCTGTACAACTTGTACTCGTCAGATATCCCTAAAAGTCCTGCGGTGAAGCTAGCGCTCTTCGCCGACGACACCGCAATGTACGTGACCCACCCAGCAGCTTCCATAGCTTCTGACTCCCTTCAGCGAGCCGTCACCGAATTAGGTGACTGGTTCGCTGAATGGAGAATAGAAATAAATCCAGAAAAAAGTGCATCAGTTCACTTCACCAGAAGGAGGAAGGTGGGTCCGCGCACTAAGCGCTGCCGAATCATGGCGCCAATTAAGATAAATAGCACAATAATCCCTAGAGTAGAACAGGTCAAATACCTAGGGGTTACGCTCGATAGGTCGATGTCATTCACCCCGCATATCAAACGCGTTGTAAATAAAGCAAAATTCGTCCTTAATAAATTATATTTTCTTATAAACAAAAACAGTAGAATGCCCCTCAGGCACAAAATAACTCTTTATAAAACTTGTATTCGGCCCATACTGTCGTATTCAAGTGTCGCATTCGCGCATGTGCCGCCGAACCGACTCAAGGCCATTCAAATAGTACAGAACAGATTCCTGCGTATGGCAACCGGCTGTCCTTGGTATATACGTAACATCGACCTACATCGTGACCTTAGACTGGAGTCCATTAGAGGTCATTTCAAAGCGATGTCGGAACGTCACTTTGAAAGGGCAGCCCTTCATTCGAACCCGCTAGTCGTAAACGCGGCGAATTATGTCCCCGATAGCTCAGTGAGAATTAATAAACGACACCCAAGACACGTATTAATCGACCCAGCTGATGAAATCTCACAGCTGTTAAAACACGACGCAAAAATGCGTAAAACATTACAAAACACAATAAACAAACACCAGCCGGGGATAGGTAAATATTTACACCGTTCGAAGTCCCGGGATTCCGAGCGACGCCGTTCCCTACACATGTTAAATACGTCGGTCCGGACCGACCGCGTTAGCACAGGTTCGAATCAGATGCATGTCGATAACAATACAGACCGCGATAACAACGATAGCCCGTTGCTATCATCTGATAGTCTGGGTACCGTGCGCGACCCGCCCCTCTCTATCTGAGGGTGGGGAGATGGCCGGCCATCATGATAACATCACCCGAAACAAAACGTCGACAGTATCGCATTCCTATAGTTTAAATTCTACACCACGTAGTGACGCGACCGTCAAGCCACGCCCCCGGGGGAAGCTGGCGGGGGAATAAATCCCCTTTATAAAATTATTAGATGAGCCATCTGCTCATCTACTTTTCCGATGTAGCTTTAAGGCCTTAAGGCCAACAGCATAGATCCTTTCGAAAAAAAAAAAAAAAAAAAACGTTAATCTGGGACGTACCTGATTGCATTGCATGTCGAAGTACCCGTCGGCGTCCTTCACGTCGTCGTCAGTCACCTCGTTGAACAGCAAGGAGTCTACACCAACAAATTATTAATCATTAAAACATTCATTTTCTAACTACCTACTTAATATTATAAACGCGAACGTTTGTAAGTATGAATGGATGGACGGATGTTTGTTACTTTTTCACGTAAAAACTACTGAATGGATTTTAACAAAACTTTACAATAATATATACATCAGAATAACACATAGGCTATAATTTATTTCCGTACACCCACGGAAACGGAAAGTACGCGGGTGAAACCACGGGGAGCTTCTAGTATAAAATAGGTGTAATTGACAATATCACTAATAAAAAAATAATATATATGAAGTCCGCTCGTTACCCGTGGAGTGGAAGTGCAGCGCGGGCGCGTCGGGCCAGTGCGGCGCGGCGTGCGCGTGCGGGCGGGCGCGCCGCTCGGCCGGCAGCTCCAGGTACGAGCTGGCCAGCGAGCTGCAGATGCCGCGCGTCAGCGGCCTGCCACCAGCGAATAATGACGTCATCATAGTTGATTCCCAGCATTAGCAGTACAACAGGCGGAATATACCGGGTTGTATTGAAGTTACTTTAACAGCGTTTGAACATGTTTGAATTGTGTGTGTGTGCGTCAAAAGTGAAATTGAGCGGGTACAGAAGGTTATATTAATGCTACATAGATAAAAATTTAAAGATATCAAAATAGAACACAGGTGTTCCGAGTTCTCATCAAGTTCTCAAGTTCAATTTTTTAATCCTTATGATTTTCTTTGAAAACTTTAGGCCGAGCTAATTCGATAACCACTTAATTTAAAAACTAACAGCTTAAACATCATAATAATAAGATATATCATGTGTAATTATGTCGCTGAAAACTAGCTTACTTATAGGCAAACGCGGTGCAGTAGGCGGTGAGCGAGTTTCTCTGATAAAAATCGATGATCTTCTTGCGATCCGACGGTGATATGGGGGTCAGGTCCCGCCCGTTCCAGTAGTCCACGCAGGAGTCCAATATGATGTCAGCGGTTCCCTGCAAATAAACTTTAGTCACTACTAACAGTTGCCTCCAACCTCGCTTGCAATACATAAAGACTAAAGTACTTCGATATTGATAGTTTTTTAATTTGTCATTATGATAATGTTGCACGTATATAATGGATTTTATATCGATGGACCTTCTTTTTCTCTCAAATAAAAGTAGCCTAAATATTTTTTATAAAAGGAGCTGTCATCGGTTGAGCAGTTTCGGAGATTAATAATAAAAGTCAGATAGACATGGAATAGAAATATGAAATATGTTATGGGTATGTCAGTCATGAGACTAACTAATAAGTGGAAGAGTTTATTTAACGCATATAAATGCGTTAAATAAACTCTTCCACTTTTCACATTACAAGCAGACACTTAATCTTATTGGCTCGACTTGTGACGTCACCTGACCCGTGGGCCGAGCCAGCAGCCCTACAGCACGATAGGGACGAGCGTACCTGCGAGAGCATCTGCAGCTGGTTGGCCTGGTCCTTGACGACGACGGCCAGCATGTGCGGCAGCGGCACCTTGACGCGTGTGCTCAGGTGCAGCGAGCGCACGAACCGCGTCTCGCGCCGTATCGTCTCCGCTTGCTGAGGACGTACACGCATATACAGAACGTACACGCATATACAGTACGTACACGCATATACAGTACGTACACGCATATACAGTACGTACAAGCATATACACTACGTACACGCATATACAGTACGTACACACACGCAACGTATACACCGCGTTATATGTATTGAACTGCCTCTGAACGTAGATAAGTTAACCTGAGACTATCCAGGTAACTCGTTTATGTGTTTAAGATGCTAAGTATTCTGTATTATGATCACTGAAGTATGTAACATCCGTAATCAAAGTTTGAGATGTCATTTCAGAATTCTTCAGTCTGACGATGTTAAATAGTCCTGTAACTTAGTCGAACTAAAGTCGGTAGTTAAAAATGTCTATACAACAGTAAGTTTTCGCTCAAGGGTTTCTTAAACTAATTTCAATCCAGCCAAAATTAACCAAACTCACTGTATGGCTAAAAAAAAAAGTTTTTGGAACCGGCTCCACTCGCGTATATTTTTATCACAGCAACCGCCAGAGCCGATAGGTCACAAAATCATCGCACCACATGCCACTGATTGCTGGAGCCATTTGGTAATCCAAGAAGCTACTTAATGCTTTTAGAAGTAAATTTGCTTGTCTAAAATAAATTCAGTCGATGGTAACTAGAGATAATTAATTATTTGTTACCAGATGCCGGAAGACTGCTAGGCATTCCTGCACGGTGTAGGACTTGGCGACCGCGTCGGTGAAGCCGATCTGTTTTGCCAGCTCGCACAGGCACCGTCTGTTCGTTACCGGAACAAGGTCCTCGCTGAAAATATCATAAATACATGGAAACATAGGTCACAGGACCCAAATTATACGGCTTTTAGGTCTTAGGTCGGAATTTAGGTCTAAGCCTAAAAAACATTGTCCATTCGAGTCTTAAAATTGCAAAAATGTACAGGCATTGGCAATGGCAACGGCATTTACATATCTAGACTCCAAGAACTGTTCCTTAAAGGAAATAAAAAACAACAAAATATGTAGCACCCATGCAGAAGGGGGCACGATCCAACGCAACCCTCATTCAGTTGCAAGTATACTAAGGTGTTTTAAAAAAATTAATTCCAAAAAAGATTGACCGCCTTGAAATGTTCGGCAGATGAAAACCGTTTATGTTAATAATAAGCATAAAAATCGATCAAGAAAAATTAACAAACACGATCAACGTAGTGCATTCCATGTTTGACATCACAAAGACAGCATCTCTGTCTTTGTATCGTACCTGTGGTGCGCCTCGCACGTGAGGTGCGCGCAGAAGTGCGAGTAGGTGTGGCGCGGGGCGGGCGCGCACGTGTTGAGCAGCGCCGCCAGCCCCAGCGGCTTGAGGCGGGCCAGGTGCTGCCGCCAGCGCTGCTCGTCGAACTCCACGCGGAACGGCGCGTTCTGGTCGTGCGTCAGGTCCAGCACCTGCCGCGTGCCATATAATAATATTATATAGGCTCCATGCAGAAGGATCGAGTATAAAGAACGAATATAATTATTATAACTGTCAACCAGCCGCCAAGTGATTAGAAGTTCATGTCTCTTGTGGTAGAATAATTTTACGCTTATAAAATCCATATCCTTGCAATATATTTCGCACACACGTGCACACGCTAATGCCATTTACATTTCTTGCATTTTTATGAAGGTTATAAGCACCGACAAAATAAATAATAATGGGTAACAATCTCAAAAAGGAATGTAATTCAATACTAATGATTCCGAAGATAAATAAGATTTTCAGCGTTACGTTATAAGTTTCAGTGTTGAAAACATAAAAGTATCAAAAATATTTACGTAAAATAAAAATCGATTTAGTTAGTCTTTATAAGGCTATTTGATAGTACGAAAATATAATATTGTTTTTATTGCCAAACGCGTAAAATATGGGTTTAAAAGTAATATGCATTAAAACACAAGAAATGTTGAAAATATACTAAATTAAAATACAATTATACTATATGCCCATAAACGGTTTTTATTGGCTAATCAAATGTGACGTCAAGCGTCTGTAAACATACACAGAGTAAGTACGCAGTACGTTATATTTACAGACATGTGACGTCACTAGTTTGACTCGATGACACATTGCTAAGACATTTACAGCACAGATAATCAGTATATTTTGTAATGCTTTACAAACAAAATACTAAATTAAAATAAATACTATAGGATGTTGACACATGTTACAAATTCATGTAAAGTTATGTTTTACATATTAAATGCAGTATTTGAAAGCCTAAAATAACATTTAAAAAGTCTACTTATTTGTCTTAAAATTTAGAAAAGTAATTTAAAATGCGTTATTTATCATGCATGATCACGTGACTGTAAACGCCAATAAGGCGATGACGTCACTGAACATTGAGCTAAGTACAAACTCACCTAACATAGCGCGAACTCTGAATGCGGTGTGTGACGTAATGACGCTTGGAGCGTTTCAAGGGCGATTTTAAAAACCATTTTTCTTTATTTAATTTTTTGTTAAAATTGGACATAATTATTTACAAAAGTATTTTTTTCGTGTTCATATATAGTATACCTATCAAATAAAATCAATTACAAAAATTAGTCAACATCCCTATTGTCTATTCCATAAACAAAAATAAACATTATGAGATCGTTTTTAGAAACTAGACAAATAGCCTATTGAAAACTCTATGATGCTCTGCTCTGTACCTCTACGATGGTGGACGGCTCGTTCTTGTGTTCGCCCAGTTGGTTGAGGGTGGTCTGACTCTGTTGACCCATGGAGTCGATCAGACTCGTCTTGCTCGAGTTGTTCGAGGCGGGACTAGAATTACGGAGAAAAAATACTTTCTCTGCCGTGGGATTAGGCCAAGACAATATTCCCTTCTTGTCCACACAGCACAACGCCTGCAACGGAAATATAAGGCGAATTTAGATATTACGTTATTCGTCATGGTGCAGTGATCGGCTGACTAGGATTAAATACATAGTTTGTAAAACTTCTTTATGTTAATAGGATTAAAGCTAATTAGTGGAAGAATCGTTTTATAGTCAACGGCGCCCATGAGTAAAAAAACAAGACAGCAATGAGTAATAACAAGAAGATAGACTGAGATATAGGATAAGTATCGAAGCCAGTAGCAATATCATATGTTCTACCCTACTCTTTAAAATAGGGTGCAATTTCATGGAAGAACTGTTAAAATGAATTGCCTGTGCTACACTCCTTTCAGAAACAGTGCCACAGAAGGGATATTCATGACGATGGTACGCATCCTGACTGTTGCCGGATCACAACACTCTACATAAGGAAAAAACTTCAAGAAGACGGTGGGCAGATCGATCTACACTTAGTTGGAATAGTGGGCGGACTTCAGGACAGGGGTTTCTACGTTTTGGCGTTCTTTGAAAGTGGCCTCTATCTGTTATGAGACTCAAGAAGATTATTACTGGTGACCCAGAAGACAAGATAACAATACCCAAACAGACCAGCACTAGCGCCCCTGTAACCCCCGTTAAGGGAAGAGAACAACATCATGAAGACCTCCATTATATATAGGACAACAACCCTGGTTCCCTCTCTTGCTTAAGGAGTATTTCAGGATCCTCGGAATGTTCATAGAAAGAGGCCTATTTCCAGCAATTATATAAAGAATAGAAAAAAGCAATCATACCGATAATGATCCCAGAACGTGTACTATATTGGCCGTCCGTGTGACCATGTCCTCCCGCCCCGACAGAATGTTCCAGAAGGTCGTCACCAGCGAGCGTATCGTCTGCGGCCCCAGGCTGGACTCGCTCAGAGCTTTTATCAGCGGGTCGCTCGCGTCCTCCGATATCGAACACGACTTAGGACGGGTGTATTTCTGGCGAGTCTCTGACAACAATTTAAACCTGGAAATTTGATATAATTTATAGCATTATAAATATTATTAAACAATAACACCGCGTTAGCCTAGACCCGTGTTAACAGATCTTAAGATGTTGTGTTACGGGTACTAGGAACAGAGACAAATTTGAGAAGTTTATACAAATACGCCTACGATCCAGTGCAGACATATTATATTCATCATCATCATAGACTATATTCATCATACAAATTATCTGCATCTGCACCTGCCTATCCTGACCGCTCGACAGTAGGCCGTCATAATATTTTACACCCATGTCTCATTAAAACAGTGCTGTCTAATAGAGCAATGCTTTATACTATTTCTTTATTTTCTCGATGACAGATCCCGTGAAAACTTGAACGAGAGTCTTTTTTACATTATATTGTATGCATTACTTTATAAAAATATTACGTTTTCACACGTACACGTTATTCCATAGTCGGAGAAACGTATAGAGATAGAGCTACGAGGGGCGTTCAATGTATTCTCGGTATCGGGGTGATTTGCTAATAATATGGGTAATCTAATTATCTCATTTACTAATGACACTATCTGAGGGTATAAATATAAAATTTCACTAATTTACGTTTATTAGTTTTCTAATTATCTGCAGTGAAAGACGATCAGAATGACTGCGGCCACAATGATTAAGAAAATCGAGCATCGCGCTGTTATAAAGTTCCTCACTAAGCAGGGAAAAAGTCAAAAAACCATTCACGAAGAGATGGTTGCTGTTTACCAAGACTCTGCCCCGTCGTTATCCACCGTTCAAAAGTGGTCAAGTGAATTTAAAAGAGGCAGAGAAAGCATTGAAGACGACCCTCGCTCGGGTGGACCCGTAAGCGCCCTCACTGAAGAAAATATTAAAAAAGTGGAGAAATTGGTACTTGAAGATACCAGAATAAAAATCGAGATGTTAGCAGAGATGATCAACCTATCTGTGGGTACCATACATGCAATCCTTCATGACCATCTTAATCTCTCAAAGGTCAGTGCAAGATGGGTGCCGAGAATGCTCACCGCGCCTCAGAAACAAGTGCGAGTCGAGTGCTGTAAGGAGTGTTTAGAGCTCTGTAGAGAAGATCCATCGAGTATTTTCGACCGACTGGTTACTGGAGATGAGACGTGGGTTCATCACTATGACCCTGAAAGTAAACAGGAGTCCATGCAGTGGGTTAAAAAGGGTGCACAGCCTCCGAAGAAGTTCAAAGTCACCCCGTCCGCCGGAAAAATAATGGCCCCGGTTTTTTGGGATTCTAAAGGTATTTTATTAATAGAATACACTAAAAAAGGCGAAAGCATCACAGCAGCATCATACGCAACCACTTTGCTTAATTTAAGGGAAGCAATTAAAGAAAAGAGGCGAGGAAAACTCAAAAAACGAAACGAAAAAATATATTTGATTGTTTTTGTTGTATTGGTCTTTGTTCAAAATATAATAAATTTATGCTATCGATATCTTTAGGGATCGGTCGTCTTAGCGTTCATTGAGGGAGGCCTTTGTTCAGTGTACGGATAAAGGCTGATGATGATGACGGTGATATCATTACTTATTTGGTTACAACACTACAACTATCAAATTAGAACTGTCATCGAGAAAATAAAGAAATGGAAATAGTATAATAGTTCTACTTATTGTTTTCTAAGCCTTGGTTACCTTCTAAGGTTGCTGTAAAGTATCCGAAACATCGGTCATGTAAAAAACTAAATAAACCGCGATAGAATCCGTAAAAATTCATCATAATGAGTTCTTCTTCAGAACAACATAAAGTTAATTTTAAATGAAAAACCAAAACCGACTTCAAAAATATACCTTTAAATTATGTACAACTAAAAAATTTAAAATAATATTTAAATACTTCGGGGTGAAGTTATTTAACAAAACTAATTAATCAATGAATATAATGAAACTTATATGTGCTCCTTATACTTTTTAAAATTTGTTGTTTTTGGAGTCGGTACCAGCCAATGCTCCAAAAATCAAAGGATAACCTCCTCCTTTTTTTTAAGTCGGTTAAAAATCAGTTATCAAAATTTAGATTTCCATTCCTTTTTCAAATAACATATAAGCAGACTTCAAAAAAAAATAATAAAATAATGGCGTTCCTTTAATTTTTATAGCTACAACTTATAATGAGAATAATAAAATGATTAGCTTTAGACACAAAAATTAAAGTCGCAATTATTTTATTACATCTTAGTATCCTTTTTGTTGATAATATAAATAATTATAACTGTTAATTTATTGTATATGGTTGACGATACATGGTTTTGTGTACATAACTCGTTAGCTGAAATTAAGGAGTAAGGACTAGACTCTACCACTGTACCTATAATTTACATTACAGATAATAATCACTAGTTTTTACCTCGCCAGCCCATAGCAGTTGAGAGTTACCCACGCTATGGGGAAGATGATCTGCAGCAGGGGTAAGGACGCGGCTATCGTCTGCAGCAAGTATATCTCCGTCCAGTGGGTCTCGCCGGGCAGCTTGTATATGTGGCGAACGAAACTTGCTACCACCATGAGCATTATTACCAGTGGCAACACTATGCCTTCCATTATTTTTACTGTGCACTAAACAACAGAGTCAAACATATTAAATAACAAAGAAGTATAAAATATTATTAATATATAAAAACAGTTCAAATTCGATTTACACGTTTTCATCAAAATATATAGGATGTATGGAGATGTAAGCGATTTTCTAACATCTCCATACTTTGGCCAATATAACGACCCATGAGGTGGAAATATTCTACTATGAATCAAACCTTTTTTTATATATTTTTTTTAATAAAAAAATGCGTCATGAGACATGTCCTACGTAATTAAAAAGCATAAGACACATCAAATGGTAAATGACATCACACAGCTAAAGCGCCTGAGTGACGTCAGACTAGAACACTATTTTTTATTTTCGCGGCTATCATTTTGTGGCCACTCGATATACGAGGGGCTTTCAATGTATTCTCGGTATAGGCATGAAAGAAAACTCGGAAAAATTTGGAAAAATTCTATTTTTCAATGTAGTCCCCTAGACCGTCAATACATTTGTTAGATCCAAGAATTAGCTTTTCTAAACCTTGTAAAAATATTCTTCTGACTTCTCCTCAAAATGGGTATTAATTGCTGCCTTCAGTTCATCATCGTCGGAAAATCGCTTTCCACGAAGATCTTTCTTCAAATTCGGGGATAGGAAGTGATCACTAGGGGCCAAGTCTGGACTGTACGGAGGATGATTAATTTCTTCGAAGCCACAGTTCCGCACAGCAGCCTTCGCCATGCGGGCCGTGTGAACCGGCGCGTTGTCGTGAAGCAGCAACACCCCCGCTGTGAGTTTTCCTAGCCTCTTTTCTTTAATTGCTTCCCTTAAATTAAGCAAAGTGGTTGCGTATGATGCTGCTGTGATGCTTTCGCCTTTTTTAGTGTATTCTATTAATAAAATACCTTTAGAATCCCAAAAGACCGAGGCCATTATTTTTCCGGCGGACGGGGTGACTTTGAACTTCTTCGGAGGCTGTGCACCCTTTTTAACCCACTGCATGGACTCCTGTTTACTTTCAGGGTCATAGTGATGAACCCACGTCTCATCTCCAGTAACCAGTCGGTCAAAAATACTCGATGGATCTTCTCCACAGAGCTCTAAAAACTCCTTACAGCACTCGACACGCACTTGTTTCTGAGGCGCGGTGAGCATTCTCGGCACCCATCTTGCACTGACCTTTGAGAGATTAAGATGGTCATGAAGGATTGCATGTATGGTACCCACAGATAGGTTGATCATCTCTGCTAACATCTCGATTTTTATTCTGGTATCTTCAAATACCAATTTCTCCACTTTTTTAATATTTTCTTCAATCAGGGTGCTTACGGGTCCACCCGAGCGAGGGTCGTCTTCAATGCTTTCTCTGCCTCTTTTAAATTCACTTGACCACTTTTGAACGGTGGATAACGACGGGGCAGAGTCTTGGTAAACAGCAACCATCTCTTCGTGAATGGTTTTTTAACTTTTTCCCTGCTTAGTGAGGAACTTTATAACAGCGCGATGCTCGATTTTCTTAATCATTGTGGCGTCAGTCATTCTGATCGTCTTTCACTGCAGATAATTACAAAGCTAATGAACGTAAATTAGTGAAATTTTATATTTATATCCTCAGATAGTGTCATTAGTAAATGAGATAATTAGATTACCCATATTATTAGCAAATCACCCCGATACCGAGAATACATTGAACGCCCCTCGTACTTACCCATAATACATTATCATGTTATCCTAATATAATATAATATTTAATTTAATTGCTACTGTATTACTACTAGTTACTAGTTAATTACCTATTGTTCTTACTCTACCGAGTTCATTTGATGTTTAATTTACAACATTGAATAAAATAAAATCTATTAATTTTAAAATATAAAATTATAAATGCCTACTCACCAAATACCTTTGTTTTTCAAACACCGTGACTGGCCTTGTCGTGGCCTGATTTAACGCCAATTTCAAGTTCTTTAGATATGGCGTTTCACACATCCTATATGCCTTATTTTGATGAGGGGTCCGGACTCGGGGGACACTCACTTTTTCGTTCTCCTTCAAAAAAATAATAATTATAAGTATCTCCTATTTTAAAACAAAGCTACTTGTGTAGAACTATTGGTATAGCCAGGCACAACTATAATCAAGGTAATGTTTATAAGATAGATTATATAGCCGTTATATTAAATTTACCTGTGAACCTGGCAGAAAAACCTGGCCAAAAAATAATTCTGGATCTTCTGGTTGTAGACCTTGGCAATGTCCAGGAACCTCTTGACCTGGCCTGAGCATTATGATATCTCCTTGTACTAGGAGTGCCCATGGAAGGTTGACTATAATGCCTGGACAGTGAGTAAAAATTAAACTATAATATATTATGTTACTTCGAGTCCCTGGAGGATTTGCAGATGCTGTACAGACTAAACGAATCCTCTCGATGAGTGGGCTTTATGATGAACTTGGACAAGGCGAAAGTCATGTTCAACGAGCACGCTCCCTTTAAACTGGTAGAAGAGTATGTCTATCTTGGGCTTACTTTGTAGCTAGATCGGCAAAACTTCGAGAGGGATCGATAGAGTTCAAATGGGATGGGTAGCATTCAAGAAGGTTAGCCATATTATTGCGTCGTCTATACTGCAGAGTTTTGAGAGTTTGACAGGGAGAACGCATTGAAAAAAGACATCTGCAACCAATGCGTTCTCCCCGTGATGACCTACAGGGCTAAAACGTGACCTCTGAATGTATGGTTTGTCCGAAAGTTCGCCGTTGCTCAATTCGTTATGGCCTACCATAGCGCGTTGGTAGGTGTTTATTTGTCTGATAGGATTCCAAACTTAAACCTCCGCCAGAGACCTAGCTTTACAGATATCACGCGAAGATTTATTATTGGAGGCCGCGTTTAAAGTCGGCCATTAATTTTAAAGTCTTAATCTCCGTGCAGGGCAGGTCAATGTTGGATGCGAGTGGTAAGGGATTGGTCATATTGGCGTTCAAGGAGGGAGGTCTACATTCAGCACTGGAAGGATAAAGGCTGATGATGATGATATGTTCCTTAAGGGTTTACCTTTTACCATTTTTTTAAGTTTAACCACTTAAGACACGACTAGGGGGTAACTGAGATTTTTTTCTGCCAACAGTATCACTCATTCTATATTTTTGTTACTGCTATTGACCATCTATTTGTTGCTAAGATCATATCCAGTGCAATAGTGAGGGTGTGCAGAATAAAAGTAAATTTTAAATAAGCAATGTGACAAACAATATTTACCAGCAACATGTATCTGTGTGTTTTGACTATAAATTCCAAAACTTTTCGTGTATGCATAATGCACCAAATAATTAGTTACTTTTTTAAGTCCACTGGTTTCATCATTTTAAAAAAATAGAATACAAGACTAATGAATTTAAAAGAAAATAGTGTAATAGACAAATAATAATAGTGGTCAGCATCATCCATGAACATAAATAAATTAACCCAAGACAAGCAGAACAGAAGCAGCCCGGAGCCCACAAGTATTTATCGTTATTTTGTTCTTAAATAAAATTCTATTATATTAAATGCAGGTCACTTGACATCTAACTGTCAACATTATTACATGTACTAGTTAGGCCTTACCATCTCTATAAGTCCATTGCAGTATAACACATGGTGAGAATGGAGCACATAAATGTGGGTAGTAGCTTTCTTTCCAAAGGGATTTGTCAATTGTTTCATCTAATGTCTCTGAAATATTAAGCTTTGTTAAACGAGGGGCCCTATTTAAATGTTATATTACCTGTATCGGGGCATTTACATGCAGTGGCCAGTTATAATGAGAATCATAGACACTGAGCTGAGTATGTGGTTTTGTGCCAGTACCAACTACCAACACTATGAAAAATAGTACTTAGTTCTTTATTTACTGAATAAAAGATAAGAATAATGCAGAAGTATACATGGTGAAGATAAAAAAATGTATATTCAGTTGTAAATTGACTGGTTGTACATCAATGATGTGTCCAAATTAATAAATTAAAATTTAAAAGCACAGATTTAAATAACATCGACAAGAAGAAATTCATGAATGTACAGAGCATTAAAGAAAAAATTTAAAAAGTTATTTTTCTGTTATGTAAATAAGAATCATTGGATTTTAGAGGGAACTCTCCCCGAGTTAAGTATTATCATTTCTGCAGACCTCATTTTCCAAAGGTAATTTTTTCATAAAAAATGCATTAAAACTTATTAATTACATATTTTAAGTATAGCATAATGTTATTATTATTATATGGAAACCACGCTATTAAAAAAATACTCTCTTTTGAGTTAGAACAAACTACATAGACAGCCATATTTATAAAAAATTGGATAAATAGTTCATTGTATCAATGAAACAGAATCATGGTATATATTTCGTTTTAAATGGTTTTAATGATGAATATGAGACAGCTTATTCTTAATTAACAAAGATATGAATGATAATCAATGTTGTGATTACCATTACACAAGAGATATGACTCTAGTGATAAGATATGCTCTTTAATAAGTACTAACTTACCTAAAACTTTACTAACTCTATGTGGTATCTCATTTCTGTGTATGTATTCCTCATTGAGGGCTACCAGAAAATTAATAACAAGTATAATAAATAAAACTAATGCTTCCCAAAGCAGATATCCCTGTGCAAACCGATTCTCTCCAATAAAATATGTTAATACTAAACATATAATATTGATTAGTGTTATTGTATATGCTACACCAGATAATAAAACCTTTTCTGAAGAAAATGATATGATATTTTTAACCACTCCGAACCTGAAAGAAATTTTTGCAATTTAGTGGCACGAAAATGATGAATTTATTGAATACCATAGAATTCTCTATTCAATCATAAATACCCCAAACGATTTTTCTGTTTATGTTCTTTAATAACAACACGAATATCATCCCTTAATTTTATTAACGCTGTTTTGGTAGAATAACCTAAACTAAATTGGCTTTTGTCCTCCATTCTATTAGTGTTGTTTTTCACATGGTTTGTAATCAGGACATATTTTGAACTGAAAAATTATGTAAAAGCTCTAAACGTCGGTAAATTATGTGCAAGCAGGGTCGACAATCTTCATAGTAGTAAATGGGAAATCGTACACTTATAAGTATGCAAAATGGGGAATAACAGTAAAAGTATTGCCGATCCGTTAATAATACTGACATTTTAATTTAGTTTCGTTATATTCCCATAAGTTTCTGTGTCTCATAAATAGATGGCAGTATTCTTAGTTTTGTGTCTTCTTAGATTGTATTAAGGAGTGTAGAGATAGATCGTAATTCGTATTTGTTAGACAAGATGGCGTTAACCAGGATCGACAGTCTGGCTCGTTAAAGCTGGCCCCCCATATTTTTTTTTATTATTTTTTAAATTTTGTTATATCATATCGTTTGTTCTTTGTTTGTTCTTAATTATTCTTCATAAATTGTCGTTTGTTCTTCCATAGTTTAATTATAAAAAAATATTTAAATATCTGCCTTCTAGCTGGCCCCCCAATTTTCATTTTACTATTTCTATCGTCATTATTAAACTTTTTATATTTGATTCCGTTTGTTCTTAGATAATCTAAGTTTGTTCCAACGAAAAGAGATCCAGTTTTTGCTTAATTATCAATTTTAATTTAGCTACTTTTTCTTAAAATTTGTTCCTGTTCGAACAGGCTAAAACAAGAAGGTTAGACAATAATGTCTATATAAAAATATAATAATATATTTTTCATTCCAACTTTCCGGGTGAATAACTAGGAGTACGAAGGCACAATAATTAAATCTAACATTTATTATAATCTTATTATACTAATTTAAAATAAATTACTATGATTATTTTCAATCAATTATCACGGCTATCACTGGAATATTATTCTGTGTGGATATAATTGTTTATTTATTTATTTCGACTTACAAATACTTAAAAAAATAACACTGCATATTTTTCAATTAATTATCAAAGCTATCGTAGTATGGTAAGGGAAAATTTTAAACTTTTCTATTATTTGTAGTTTCGATACTCATGTTCAATGAGCCTGACAATCTGGGCTCGTTAAAGTTAGCACCCATAAAAAAATTTTTGATTGTTTTTTTTGTTTTTTGTTATCACAATATATCGTTTGTTCTTCGTTTGTTCTTGATTATTCTTTATAAATTGTTGTTTGTTCTTTAATAGTTTAATTATTAAAAAAAAATCTGCCTCCTAGCTAGCCCCCCAATTTCCAATTAACCATTTCTCTCATTATTGAACTTTTTATGTTTGCTTTCGTTTGTTCTTTATAGATAAACTACGTTTGTTCCGTCAAAAATAGATCCAGTTTTTGCTTAATTATCAATTTACCCAATTTAAATTACAATTTAATTTTGCTACTTTTTCTTAAAATTGTTCCTGTTCGAGCAGGCTAAGACCAGATTAGGTCATACAATAATGCATAGAGTAATTTGATACTACGGAAACAATAATGTCTAAATAAAATATAACAATTAATATAAATATAATTTTTATTCCAATTTTTGGAGTGAACAACTTGGAGTACAAAAGCACAATAATTAAATCTAAAATTTATAATAATCGATATATCTTTCTTATACCTTTAAACGAGCAATTCTTGTATAAATGTATAGAATCTGAATCTCGGAAACGGCTCCAACGATTTTCATGAAATTTTGTATAAATGGGTTAAAAACGGAGATAAATCGATCTAGCTAGGATAAATTTTTAGAAAACTTTTTTTATCCGTGTTATGAGGAAACGATAAAATATGATTAAAATACAAACGTAAATTTCGCTGTCACATAGTATGTCATGATAGCTTATAATGGAAAAATTAGGCAGATAGATCCGAACGAGCCTAGTTCGAATCTCCAGTCCGAATTTTTCTTTTTCCTTTTTTTAAAATCATTTTTTTTTTTGGAAGAAAATTTTTATCGTATTTAATCACTAAGGGTACCGAGCAAATGCTCGGTCAACCAGGTACTACTATAATAATATGAAGTTTGTTAATACGTGGAGGGTAGAATTAATTTTAATTTCCACAGTTAGTATTTCCAAGTGTTTTTATTATCAACAATGTTTTTATTATTAATTTTCAACTATTCTAGCATTTTTAAGTTTTAATTCTCATACTTTAAAATAAATCATGTTCTCAATATTAGTTATAATTTTAAATGGCATAGAAATAATTTCATTATAATATGGAGCAGCTATAAATATTAACTGAAGAGGGTTTTTAGGTATTACCTAAAAATAACTAACGATCACTGGAATATTACAATATTTCAGTGGTAATTATTTCAAAAATATTCATTGTAGTTTTTAAATAGTAGTTTAAATTGATTATTTTAAATATAACATTTAAATACTTACTTCAAGTAGTTTACTCCAAAAATTAAAATTAAAAAATTATTATATTTAGAGAGGGGAGTATGATCTTTGGTCTTAGTTGATTCCAGGAACAAGATTTTTTTTTAAAAGTTCATGAAAAATAAAATATGGTGGTTTTATAATTTATTAAATTTATTATTTAAATAAAATTATTAATATATTATCAGATAATTAGTGTGATAATAATACGGATTTGTATAAAGTGAAAGCTATGTTCAATAATATGGATTCATTACTAATATTATGTTAATAGCTAAAACGGAGTTTCATTGTGATTTCAATTGTGTAAAATTAAAACTAAATAAAGTGTTTGTAAAAGGGGAAAAAACACAAATTTGATGTTAGCTTAAAATAGCTTTGTGTGATTGTTTAATTATGTGAATTAATTATAATAACGTAGTGAAATAAAAACGTAGTGTTTATATCCTCTTTGATGAAAAATAAAATATGGTGGTTTTATAATTAATTAAATTTATTATTTAAATAAAATTACTAATATATTATTAGATAATTAGAAGTGTGATAATAATACGGATTTGTATAAAGTGAAAGCTAAAAAGAGGGCTTGAAAAAAAATAAATTTTGAAGCGTAAAGTCGAAGTTACTTTGTTTCACTATTTAATGTTTAATAATATGGATTTATTACTAATATTATATTAATAGCTAAAACGGAGTTTCATTGTGATTTCAATTGTGTACAATTAAAACTAAATAAAGTGTCTGTAAAAGGGAAAAAAACACAAATTTGATGTTAACTTTAAATAGCTATGTGTGATTGTTTAATTATGTGAATTAATTACCAATATTATGTTATGAGTAAAGCTGAGTGTTTTGGACTTGTGTAAAATGAAAGTTTAAGTGTATGTGAAGAAAAAATAAAGCAGAAAATCTTAAGTTAATTTGTTTCATTTTTTTTAATGTGAATATCTTTAATTACTTTCCTCTTTCCAAAAATAAGTATTGAATTGAATTGAAAATAACAAATTTGCATTTATTAATTAAATGCAAATTTGTTATTTTCAATTCAAAAAATTTCTTATCAAAGGCGAAAAGAACTATAAATAGTATAATACGTATGTATATAATATATATATAGTCAGTATATAGTAGTATATACGTAGCTATACGTATGTTTATGTTAATATTAGTTTTGTGTTTCTTGTAGAGATGGCAGCACATGTAGTTTCCCGTTTTTGCTATCGAGTTAGACCTCTATTCCTTATATACAAAAGTACTCTGTGTGTGCAAGGAACGACCAAATCTCGTGAAAATATTAAATAGACAGATGTCAGACAGTTCAAAAACCAGAAACACAAACATTTTATATGTACGTTCAGAAATGATTTATGTTTAGGAAGTCAAGCAAAAAGAATAAAAGTACGTTTATGTATTCAAATTAAATATTTGTTTCGTTTTGGACCAAGTGTTAAATGATACTATTTGATGCTTCGTAGTTTATAGGTGGTATATTACTACGGTCCTTAGTTGTTTGGCTTAGTTCGTTCGTAGCATAAAAGAATATGTTTACAGAATTTCCCATCGGAATGAATGAAATTTTTCTTAAAAGAAATAATATATTTGCTTATATATCACAGTCTCATGTTTTACAAATTGTGTACAATTTTTTTTTGGTATGATCGATACACTCAAACTAATTTTGGTCCAAAATTAGTATGAATGAATCGATATATTATGATATCTCAGGCCCGTATTCTCTAAAACATGACTTGAGCGCTGATCGGTGCTTGATACTAGTTTTGGCGGTACCAAAATCTAGTATCAAGCGCCGATCTGCGCTCAAGTCACGTCTCTGAATACGGCCCTCAGTATCTGTTGAGTATCTTTTTTTATTGACTTTATGAATGGGCACGTTAGAAGGGGGCAGCCGATATATTTCTGCCTTGACGTCTTTTAAGACCATTGAAAGGTGTATAAAATCTTACATTAAAATGTATTGTATATTTCGCACCAAAACGCTAACTTTTGTCGAAGTGTATAAGTGACGTCATATGTTGACAAATTTCGTGAAACTGTAAGGTTAGGTTAAAGTGATTCTAGGTTTTGTTTATGAAATTGGCTTAGTGACGATGGAAAGTTACAAAATTTCTTATGGGTTCGCAATAAACCAACTTTTCTCTACTTTGTATGATAAAAATGAGAGGTAAAATATGTTACATACTTATGATCCTGCTTCACACAACAAAGCCGATACTGAAAACTGTATCAAAATCCAGTGAATAGCTTGGAAAATCCTCTTCTTCCTTCTACAATTATTTTTCTCAAGTCTGAGGATCTTGACTTACTGTTCAGTGAAAGAACAAATTTTTCGAGATTATATTTTTTTCTAGAAATATACCCAAAGTACTAATTTATAAGATTCGCTAACTAGACAGATAATAGATAGCTTAGTTGTATATCTTTAAGTTTTGCGAGTATAGATGATAGAAATATAAATGCAAAGTATGTGATTAAAATAAAGTTAAGAATGTACTGCGACAGAGTCGATTAAAAATATCGATATAGTCGAATAATCGAGTTCCTGTACAAAACGTGCGTCACTAGTTTTCTCCGTATTGATTTGTTGTCGATACCGGAGTGAAGTTGGCGTTACTCAGAAATACTTCTAAAGTTTTC
Source organism: Lycaena phlaeas (assembly GCA_905333005.2). Lineage (NCBI taxonomy): Eukaryota > Metazoa > Arthropoda > Insecta > Lepidoptera > Lycaenidae > Lycaena > Lycaena phlaeas. The sequence continues at coordinate 13,982,450 of HG995175.1, forward strand.
TTTCTATTTTAAGTAAGTAGTAAGACGTATAAAATTTTTAAGCATTCCAGAGCGTTCAACTATTAGGGCTCTTATGTTTCGTATTTAGATGGTGGATATTTTAGTTTTGCGAAACATAAATAAACGTGACTTCGTGTTGTTGAATTTAGTAGTTAGTCAGTCAGCCTGGTGTCAACGTATCAGGACAACAGTGCTGAATGCGCCATTGAGCTTGCTACATTTAAAAAAAAAACAAGAAATGTGTTTAGTGTTTCTCGTAATTTTGTCGAAGTTTGAGTTGGTGCTATAAATCGTTATGTGGTAAATGAAGGACATTTAGGACAAAACAGTTATGGCCGGTTGTTTAGATCAGCGTAACAAAACAAAGTGCAGTGGTTATAGAAAATCACCGAAGTTACGATCATGGATATGGTGTATTGCCCTACAGTGTTTAATAACATTACCTTGCATATTGTCAAAATGCCTTGGAGTGAATTTAACAGTGAGGACAATACCTGACGGAGATGTGACTGTGGAATATGGTAATCCGCTGGAGATGTACTGTGTCGCAGAAGGAAACTATACAGCTGACGACGTCGAGATTACACTCGGCGGTGTAACTCTAAAATCAAATATAGTTGACAACACAACTCGAAAGTTGTTAATTGAAAAGCCTGAAAGACAAGCTAATACATACTTTTGTACAAATACTAAAACCAACAAAAACTGCTTAAAACGTGTCATAGTCGACACTAAACCCAAAAATGTTACAAATTTTAAATGTATATCCAAAAATTTTGAGATACTGAACTGCTCTTGGACATGTCCTAATATGTTCACTACCTTAAACTATTCAGTGGCATTTTTGGTTAATGACAATGAGGTCAAATCATTATATCCTAATGACAGCAATACACTCACAAGATATTGTGTGTGGACAGCTGATGGTTTACCGCGGTACAGGCAGAATGAACCACAGCAATATTTTATTTTGAGGGCTTCTAATGCATTTGGTGTCACCGTTCAAAGATTTACTATAGACCATTATGCAATTGTAAAACCAGACCCTCCATATGATTTGCAAATAATTAAAAATGGATCTCATAGTGTTACACTGAAGTGGAAGATTCCAAATAATATAATTGACTTCCTTGAATGTGGTTTGGATCACATCATAGAATATCAAATAGCCAAAATTGATAATAAAACTCAATTTCATAGAGTGGATACCTCACATCTTCCACCAAGGAATAAAACTTATAGATTTCAACTATCCAACCTTCCATATGCACATGTGCAATATGAGGTCCGTGTGTATATAAAATCAAAGAAAGCAACCTCAAGAGAATTTTGGTCAAACTATTCTTATTTTTTATTTTACACTGCAAGTGAAAGACCCAGCAGACCTCCTGATATGATAGCAGGTGCCTTTCACCATAACACATTCAATCTCAGAAGGATAATATTTGTGTATTGGAAACAGTTGGAAGAGTATGAGGAGGCGGGAGCCAATTTCACTTATAAAGTTGTCACATCGCAAGGCAGAGAAGTAAAAACATTATTTCCAGACAAAAATAAGAGTTTAGGTTATATCAAATTGAATACCACTCTTGATGCAATTGATGTGACAGTATGGTCCTTTAATGCTAACGGGTCCTCTGTGAACAGTAGCCACATGTACATACCACCAGATAAAGAAACCCGCACACTGATTGTGAAATCCTTTACAAAGATGACATACGAAAATGGCACATATGAATTATCTTGGGCTGGAATTAAAAATATTGATAATTACACTTTATTTTGGTGTCAACAGAATGTAAGTACTATGTGTACTGGAAGAATGGATTTCACGGTTTTGGATCCAAAAAAAGATAAACATGTCATAGATTTGCCAAACCAATATAGGTATCAGTTTGCAATAGCTGCAAACAATGGATCTCAATCAACTGGTCTGGTTTGGGCTTTGTATTGTGATATATCTAAAGACGGGTATGTAATGTATGGGTATCCTGTACATCTACGTTATGACCGCCCAGGAAAACGGTTTGTTACACTAAAATGGGAAATGGATTGTGCAGTGCAAGATGGTATTATAAATGGCTACAATATAAGTTATTGTCCCATAGTAGAGACAAGTAGCAACTGTGATGAGTCATTTGACAAGTTATATGTGTTTGTGCCGAATGGAAAGAATAATTCAGTAACTATAAATAATTTGTATCCTTTTAGAACATATCAATTCACACTAGCTCTTGATACAAAATATGGGCAAAAAAATATTGAAAATGCTACCTGGGTGATTACCACTTCTGAAGATGCACCAACAAAACCAGTAAATGTCAATATATCCAATGTAAAAAATAATTCACTGGTGATAGCATGGGATCCTCCTCTACAAAGAAATGGTAATATTGGTAAATATGTGGTGCTAAATTATGATAAAGAGTTTTATGTTGACGAAGTACCAAAGACAGATAAATCTCGGAGGGAAGTCACATTAACTGGGCTAGAGGCATTCACTAATTACTCTTTTGCAGTTAAAGCTTGCAATATTCCATTAGGTGTTTGCTCAGAAGTAAGCCCAAATGACTATGTGTTTGTTAGGACGAGGATTGGTGCACCAAGTAGATTAAAAGCCCCAACTGTTAAGAACAATCCTGATATGCTTAAATGGGAGAAACCTGAAAAACCCGGTGGAACCTTGGACTTCTACCAAGTAAGACGAGTAAAAGATGACATGAAACCAGAGATATTTGACACTACTAGCTTATCTATATCATTAACACATTGTGAAGGTGGTGTTTCATCGGAGACATATGAAGTGAGAGCTCTAAATTATGATGAAGATTTTAATCATGGTGTAATATTTGAGAACAATGTGGACCCACCTGTACGTACAAACAGGTCAACAATTACTTATCCTGGTGAATGGAGTGAACCAAGCACTGTAGCTTGTAGGAGTAAAGATTTTCTTACAATTAGCATAATTTTAATGGGAATATTCTTTGCGGTAGGAGTTGGATATGCATTTGTAAAATGTTATAAAAGTTATAGAAAAATGGAAGATATTAAACCAGTTTTACCACATGGTTTGGGAGAACCAGAGAAAGAGATATCTAAATATACATTTGGACCTTTTAATCCTAATAACAAGGAAGAAAAGCCATCATCTGATGAAATGCTACTCCTTCCCAATGTTAAACCTGTTAAAACAACTGACACAAAACAAAAAGACTTGAACGGGGACACAAGTGATCAAACTGATAGTACTGCTCTGTCAGAATCATCTAAAGGTACTATTGATAGACAAGCTTCTACTTCTGATGAAGGATCTGATTCATCTCTACATTTAGAAATTGAACAAATAAAGAGTAATCATGAAAATGAGCATGAGGATGAAGAAGATTCATCAGCTGTTGACACAGAAAGTTCTTGTGAAAGTTCACCTTACCTAAGTAATGAAACCTTAAAAAAAAATCCTACCAGTGGTTATATTCAACCTGTGGTTAACACTGCAACAGGGTATGTGACTGCACAGCTGCCAGTCAAAACTGCACCTCCAGTGGTAAAACCTCAGCCAGCAAGTTCAAGTTATGTAATGGCTAGTCTTCCACCACCCACATTTTCGGGTGGTGTAACTCCCTTCATGGCAAATCCAATATCTCCATCTTCGGGTTATGTCTTGCGAGAGGATCCACAAGCAAAATTAATGTTGGGTTTACCAAAACCGACACCTTCAAAAGCTTTAGGACCAGAAACCTTGCCAACAACTGCATCCTTGCCACCGCCACCAAAAATCAATGCTGATAGTAATTATATGCAATTGCAGTCATTAGACTCCTTGCCAAGTTTCAAACCTAGCATATGTAATACAGTGCCATTAAAGCCAGCCCCAGGTGGCTATGTGAGCCCCACAGATCAGGTTATAAATAAACACTTAAACAATATGTTGACTGCAGGCCAACTTGCTGAAGAGTCTGCAATATTGGATCCTTCAATGTCTCCTGATGCATATTGTAGATTTTCTTGGAGTACAGATCCAGCGAATGACAATTTGCACTCGCTGCTAGCTGACTTACCTTCACGAACCTCGGAGAATTGAATAGTATAATAGAATAGTGAAACATTAAAGTGAAAATGAACTGATAAAATAGACACACAGTAATTGTAAATATTGAAATAATGTAGCTTTACTAAGTGCTATATTGGACATTATTATTTGACAAATGAACATAACAAGGATATGTTATCTAGTGATAATTTTTGTGCCTTATTAATTTATTTTTGATGATTTAAAAGAAGATTATTAGGTAAGATTTCGTTTAACTTTTTTGGTATTCTAATATGAGATAAAACCAATTCAAAAGGCTACTGAAAGAAGACTTAAAAAGAATATCATTATGTTTAAAAAAAATGATATAGATATGGTGTAACATGCAAGTTGTTTAGAGATACTCTAGGCTTTCCCAGGATAGGTGCTGGTTCTACAGTGTAATGATATTGTTACAGAAATACCTATATTGTTACTATGGAGGGTATTTATAAAGCCAACTTGATACCGAGTGATTTGAGCGTAGAAGAGACAGTTCTACAAATAGCGGACTCTCTTGATAACATCAATGGGATTATTGACGATGTGTTCTCTCGTATAATGACGAGAATCGACCAGAACATTGATAAAACATCGAAACTACGGGAGAGGATTGAGATTTCCAGAAATAAAGTTGAAAATTTAGTTGGTATGCAGAAGGCTATCAAGGTTTTCTCAAGTGCGAAGTACCCATCATGTATAGAGCACAAGCATTATAAGTCAATATTTGACACGGACACACATCTCTATAAGCCACCCCAGATTAGTTTGAGAAGCAAGTCTCAAAGACAGAGGAATGAAAAAGAAATTCAAGTAAGTAGAAAAAAACTTTATTGTTATATTATTAATGCTTAGTCATTGTCATCGAATCAGTATGAATTTTTTTTAATCATCTATACTAAAATTATAAAGAGGAAAGATGTGATTTTTTGTTTGTTTTGAATAGGCTCCGAAACAACTTGACCGATTTGAAAAAATCTTTCACTGTTGGGAAGCTACACTAACCCCGGTAAACATAGGCTATACTAAATTTTCATAAAAGTTAGGGACCCGCTTTAAATCTTAGTTGACGCAGGCGAAGCTGCGTGCGACAGCTAGTTTAGTGATAAATACAAATACAACATACAAAAATATTTATTCAGAACTCTCATTTACAAACCCTTAGGTTATCCTTACCATTTAGATCTGCAAAACCTGCATTCCTTTGTCTTTATCATCATTATTATCAGCCTTTATCCGTCACTGAACATAAGCCTCCCTAAATGAACGCAGAGACGATCAATTACTTGCCACTCGCATCCAATATAAAGATAACTCAACAGACAGTATCAATAACTAAAAAACACTGCTTAAATATAATTTTTTCATTCGGATAAGCCGTTTGGTAGCTTACCTACATTTCAACTTAAAACAATTCCTCTTTATAACATTAGCATTGATTGTATGTACTACATAATAAAATTACAAAAATAATAGAAAAAGACCTTATTATGTTATGTTGATCCCATTGATTAATTATCAATCAACTAATTAGTTAACTATTTAAAACGTCATAATATTATTATGTTTATTATCTTTATTACGCGGATCTCGATATTATTGTCTACGAATGTCTTGTTCGCGAGACTAATAAGAAAACATGGTAAATATCCCGTTTTAAATAGTAATAAAAATAACCATGTCAATCCTAGAATCAATCAATTTACGTCACTCGGTTACTACTGACTAGTTCTATAAAATGTACAAATTTTCAGGAGAAACTCCATTTCTTCCACGTAAAAGTGGCTGAGCCAAAAGCTACGAAACCGAAAAGTGATTACGACATGAAGGCCGTGGTGGATAGGATAGCCACCGTTGGAGACCTCCTGATCTACAACACCGACGAGAGTGTGTACTTCGGTGGTCAGAAACCACCAGCCTACGTGCCGGCGGTGCATGCAGACGTACAGAAGGACATGTTGGACGAAGCGCCGCCGTCTATCATGAGAAAGAACATCCTGAAACGGGAAATAGACGAGTACATGTACGCCCCCGGTATGGGAATGGTGAGTGATCTTAGTTCAAATCATCGACTACATAACCCACAGACTCCTAACAACAGGGGAACGGGTTCTGGCGACATATCTGATTTATAGTTCTGATGTAAGCCGTAAACAAAGTACTCAAACTATCGTATCGTCTCATTCTTTCCGTTGCGAAATATATCCATTTCTTTTTAACGTTCCGTGATTGGTAATGTATGACATTGAATTAGCTAATCACAGCATTGCAACCCCCTCGTCTCACTTCAGCTAGTTGCCAGAATGCATTTAATACGAAAAATAAAACATTAGGAGTCTATAGGTTGTGTGATCGATGGTTCAAATAATACAAGTACACTAATTGTTCTCTAACGTTTAAGCGAATTGCACTCTATAATGAAACAACTTTTAGTATTTTATTAAGTAATGTTCTTACTGTCGTGACTATGGTTGCTGTAAAGTATTCGTGACCTCGGACTACAAATTTTAAATAAACCGCGATGATATCTATAAAAGTTGTTGCATATATTGACCTTAAAATATACTACTGCTCCTGAATTGTTGGTTAAATGCATGTTTGTGTTATCAATTAACAGCGAACAGAGTCGCAGAAAACATTGAGTTATTGATCGTTCACCAAACAAATATCAAATTTAGTTCGAATCGACAATTACGGCAGTACTTGGAATAAAATTAGCGTTTGCATGAGATAATGTTTGTACGCTAAAATTTGCGATCATTATTGCTACCTTTATATCTCACCTATGCTCTGCGTAAGGTTACGAACTTTTAACGGGTTTCCTCACGTCGTTGTTCCTTACCGGTGAGCAAGCGATGTTTCAGTAATATTAAAACATCGTCTTACAAACGTACCAAGGGACCCATTTGCATTCGATGCAACTACCTTTAAACCGGGTAAACCGATTTGCATGCGGTTTTTTCTCACTATACTAATCTTTTTATATTATTAATCATGTAACATTTGCCAGGTGCCCGAACTGGACATGCCCCTGGACCTGCCGCACCTGCCGGGCATCGCCGGTGACGTGCAGTTCCTCTTCACCGAGGACGGCTCCATCGCCCCCTCGGCGCTCACTTCCCCCGTGGGGATGCCTGAGCCCGTACCGGGGTGCGACCTGCCGGAGCTGCCGGGACTGACGGAGCTCCCTGAGCTCAAGGACGTGAAGATCGATGTGCCGGACATGCCGGCGCCCCCTCCCCCGCCCGCGCCACCCGCCCCGCCCGCGCCCATGATGTCGGAGTCGCTGCCTCCGCCGCCACCACCGCCGCCGCCGCCACCGATGGAAACCGCAGACAAACCAGCAGAGAAGAGGTAAGTGCTATCTAGACTAGTTTAGGGATTGATTCAAGGCTTGTTCTTGGTGCCTTTGTCTACTAGACGGTTTAGTGATGTTCTATTATTTTATGTTATTTAGATTGATCATCGATGATAAGTGAACACCGCATACAAACGAGTTATAGTTATACTAATTACCCCCAAGAGTCGAGCTAGAACATTAATCTCACACATACAATGTCTGTTCTGCAGTACACCTTCTCATTCTGAGGTTCGCCTTTCGCAAGCAGAAATCGGATCTTTCTCTGACAGTTGGTCTCTTTGGCTAAAAGGACGTCAAAAATTTATAGGAAACGTGCTGATAAGATTATTTTTTAATTATATGAATGTTTGTCTGTCTCTGTTATTGGTATGACGTGTTACGTGTTCATAACATTTTACGTTGGCTCGACAGTTCAAGTGAATTTTAATTATGTTCTCTGTGTCTAATACTTCAGTTGAGCTGCGGAAGATAAATAACGTTCCAAACGCTTTAAATAAAGCACGGCAGTTTGGGAAAATGTGTTTGAAAAGCACAAATAATTGAAATGCTATTTTAACGTATCCGTCAGGTTTCTGTGTAATAAACTCGTTCTTGTCACGCTATAACACTTCAAATTATCATGATTTTTTCCCCTGGTTTGTGTGATTCAAGTAACAATCATCAACCAAACTTTCAATCGATATAGTTTATTGTAAAAGTAGAACTTTGAGTAAAATTTTACAATCAATCCTCGGAATGACTGCCACTCGTATTTCTTTAAAGTCTCGTATTACGTTACCTGATTTTTTGCTCTCGCATCTCTGACATGTGTCTGCTTTTTTGCAGTTTAGTGGATTTTTTCCATTTATGCAGTCGTAATAGCATCCGAGCGTATGTGTCGATGAGATGGTCGATTAGACCCATTGACGCTCAAATGTCAAATGAAAACACTTATCTAAATTAGGTTAGATTTTTTAATTCTAACCTAATTTAAATATGTGTTTTTGTACGTCTAAATATCTACAACGTAGTAGAAACAGCGATAAAGTAGTTGAGTATCGCTGTGATTCGATATCAGTTACATTAAGCTGTACTTATACCCATACATGTGAATTATTGCCAAAGTTATAAAAAGTTTGATGGGATATGAGAAAGAGTTCCACTGAGTTTGCTTCGGCGGTTCTTCTCAGTGAGCTCGCTTTGGAACCCGTGGTATATTCAATTGTTTCAATAAGCTAGTTTTTTGTACTAATACATAAAAAAAAAACTGGATTCTCTGTAAGAGTTTTAAGAAATATATATGAATAATACGCATAGTGCCCGGCACTGGCGTCCTCAAATGGTATTTGTTTGTTGGTGGTCTTGATATTTCAGCCCACACGAGTCACTCGACTCGGTTCACATTTGTTAGTAAAATTTAAATTATTTTTAAATTTTTGTAATAAAGTTCTTAAATAATCCGTTCCTCAGAATAAAAAAAAGAGATGTCGTAAGATCACTATTGTCAGTCGGTCTTAATGTCAAACTAAAACCTGGTGTGCGCGAATGTTGTAAAATCATAAAAGTAGACAAGATGCTATCTTTGATGAAGCTGTGTCGCAAGCTACGTTACAGTATAGACAAAAATATGACGGCTCCGAGGGCGACTGAAGTTTTTGGCAGTTTGGGTATGCGCAGCCTAAGTGTGAGTCCCACAAGGGGTCAGGAACCAATCAGACTCAAATACAAATACATAATATAAAAAAAGAAATCTTTATAGACCACCAATTTTTTTCATGACGCAAGTTGATCATAATCAAACAAATTTTACGGATTTTATCGCGGCTTACTGAGTTCCTTACAAGACCAATGTTTCGGATGCTTTACAGAACATACACAGGTCACGGGAGGACTCCATAATGATGAGCGAAATTCGCGTAAACATAAGAAAACAAAACATAGGGGAATGTATTTTGTATAATAACTTTACATACTTAAAAAGGCTCCTTCATCAAATATAAACATACAAAATGGAACCGAATACAACTTACTTTCTTCAAAAGGGCAAAGGACATGTTTGGAATAAATATGTAGTCTCATTTCTAGATTATTAATATTAATGATGTACAAGTGTGTATGTAGGCGCTATTTAAAAAACATTCTAAATGTCACACACATGTCCAAATTCATATTCAGGCAGTGCACATTTTTATGGTATCACGGGAATTCGTGAAACGTGCGTTTTTAAGTAAACCCGTCGCGATAGATGCATTACATGAATTGTAAGTAGTCGCCCGCCACATAAGGAAGGCATATAGAAAGGGTTTCGTGGAAAAATGTAAATTACATGAAGAAGGATTAGAGTTATGGGTCACTCGACTCCAGCCTAGCCCGTGGAATATTAAGTAGGATAAATGTCGAATAAACCGGGTTTGAGTTTCAATACGACGCACGTTTGAAAGTCTACGCACTTATATGGAATTGGGACTGGACGTCCGTCGCAGCCTCCCGCACTACAATATGATCTCTATTGTGGGAGAGTACGGCGCGTTTGGGCGTGGACCGGCCATCGAATTACCATTGTGGTGCCAATTGTAAAACTTTTGGTCGTCGCTAATGTGGACCAGGTTTTGTTCACTACGTTTCCACTAACCGCAAAGGGTCTATTTATACAACGGTTTAGCAATGTTAATTCCTTACTTGGAGATACTTCTCGTTAAAACATCGCATTTATCAGACTCCAGTTATAATCATTAATTCATTACCATTCAATATTTTATTTTAAAACTTATTATTAAAGGACGTTTATGTTGTACGGCGTACTATGAAGTGAAATATTTTATAGAATATATCACACATGGGAATATGGTTTTTTTCTTCAACTGCAGACTAACAAAATGTAAAATTTATTATATAGTAATCTGTAAAAGATGAGAGCCTCTTAATTAATTTGGTCGATTCTTTCCAATAGCCTCGCTTTGGAGTCGGTGGTATATTCAAATTTATCTTGTTAGCACTGTTTTGAATTTAAAAAAAAATACATAATTTGAAGTAAAACTAGTAAAGTAAAACTGAAAAACTAGGTCACAGGAACACTACCACGCAATACCTAAGTAGCAAAACGTGGTAGATTCAAAGGTTTCGATAGGACCGGAAGGTAGATCCTCTTATAGTCTACCAACAGATTAACACGAATCGTACCGAACGAGGATATTTACAAACTAAAACGTTTCGACGTATTCAAGTCGAAATGGACATGCTTTACAAAACAACGGGCGATTCCGAGAAACGTTAATTTGTATTTTCTTTCATAATATTTTCATTCTTTGCAACGTTTAAATAATACGATGTTACTATTTCGGTTGTTGAAATGTTTTGAATTAACTTGCATTACTAATTACATTATATTTCCCGTTTAATACGAATAGCGACTCTTTTAAAACAGGAAGTGACGATCATGATGAACGTTCGTGTAATAATGTCATACGTTTATACAACTAGCAGGGACCCGCGGTTTCGCCCGCGTGTTTCCCATGGAAATACAGGTTAAGGAAAACTTCGCGAGGAAACCTGCAAGCCTGATGAGATTAAAAATCTTTGAAGGTGTGTGTCAACCCGCATTGGACCAGCACCTTGGTAAATTATGGCCCGACACCTTCCTCGCTTGATTTCGAGGAGACCCGTGCCCCGCAGTGAGACTTATATGGGTTGCTACTTTACTTTACTGGGATAAATAATAGCCTATGTGTTATTTTGATTATTGTTGTAAAATTTCATCTAAATCCATTCAGTATTTTTCCGTGAAAGAGTAACAAACATACATCCATACATTCTTAACTGTCGCGTTTATATTATCAGTCGGATAATAGTTTTTTATCACTTTCCCTGTACCCGGGCACAAGGTCGCGCTGTGGAATGCCCATTGTGTTGCAGTTGATGATAAAAACTCTTCAGCTTTCGTTCAGGTGTCGGCTGGCGGGGTGTGTATAATACTCGCCGTGCTCACGTCTGCAAACAACACTATCAGGAGTGGGGCCCCGCTGGTTGGGTGTTTTGTTAGGACGAGGTGCACCAAATGACGTGGAATTATATCTCACGTTAACGTACCTACTATCTTTTGTTAAATCAATAGATAGACAAAAATGCGTTGCTCTAACTGACAATGGTTAAAATGACGTCATAATTTAACGTTAATAACCACACGTGGCCTGTTAAAGTTAGTGTTATGCCAAATACGTCATTCATGTTATTTTTTTTGGTAGTAATATTGTGATTACATAATATGCTTTGGATTTACTGTTCGTGGAAATTGAGCGAGATTTGGCTACACCGAAGGACCAAATGCATGACCATATGCACGCCATCTTGATTTTAATTTGAGCCATTTCGAGCCAATTCTAGTAGTCTATATGAAGAAGAAGAAACAAACCTGAGAATACTGTCATCTCTTAGGAACTCACATAAAAGTAACTTTCATTTATGAGTCGGCAATATTTTCGCTGTCCTTATTCTGCATATTTAATTTTATAGAAGAACGATTTTCCGTCTGCCGCTGCTTCAATTTGTCAACCCTGACTCTCAATAACTAATCTATAGTGTCAACATTTTTTTATGGTGGTCACATTATGGCCTAATTTAGCATTATTGTTAAACTTGACAGTAACTATAAGGTATCTAGAGTGGTGCAGCTCACTCTTAGTGTTTTTATGAAGGTTTGTTCGGGTCTAAGAAACATTTTACTTTCCAGATTTAATATAAAAATATATCTTTCGGAGCTTTGGACAGAATGATTATATAATATAGATATATACATTATAATATTACAGAGACGCATTATATATAACATCTTTATCTTTAAAAAAATTACCATCAGCTACAATGAAATTTGCGTCAAGGGAATTCCAACGAATGTTTAATTAAATTAAATTTGTCGATTACAAAAGTTGCGTTTATTCGTGGACATTTGTGTATATAACACAAACAACGTTATCATAATAAGTACATAGATCTAAATCACCACGAACGTTTCCGAGTCAATGTATACATATTTATTTATATACGAGATTTCTCGTATTATATTTGACGTCACGTCGATGACGCGTAGTGTTTTTTCACACTGACTGTGTAAAGGTCGCGTGTGTTTGAGGTCGGTGGGTCTGGCGCTAATGTACAAGTGTTCGTCACGTGTCATGGTCTGCCCAAGGTGCCAACCGCTGGCCACATCTGGCACTGATCTACGATGCATTAATCAAGCTGGCAGGGATCGCTCCGAGATTTTATTAGTAAATAAAAAAGCACGCCGCGCTTATGTTTTGCGAGTCCTTTGCGTGATGTGTTTTTGATATTTTCTATTAGCTAATTAGATATCGTCATTCGCCGCTATAATATATTAAGGTGTACTAATGGTGGCGATTGACTGTCTATTTTCTGGTCTTTGTCAAAAATTATCATCATCATTAGATCGCAGCTCTGTAGTCATACGTGCCTTAAAAATGAACGCTAAGATGAATATATAAACGTCATTGGCACTCACTTCTAATGGAGTCAATGTTGACCACTATCAACAGTGACTGCGTAGTTTTTAATCTTCGAATTCATATAATCTATACAATTTTTATTTCTTTGTAAAACATCTTCATTATAATATAATTGTATTACGTTGAAGTTAACGGCTATGGGAACCTTCCAACTTTATTATTATCTATTTGTAAATTAAAAACACATACAATAATATCTTCGTAAATATTGCATATAATAAACGGCTCTATAATTATTCAAAGTAGGTAATTTTAATCGAGATAAATAATATAAAACACGTTATACGAAGAAACAGTTGCAATTTGGGCTTCTTTCCTGTTGAATGTTTCGGAAGTTTGTATTAATATTATCAATGGTTTATGATAAATATAAATATCATTGTCATATAAGTTGTAGTTGTTTTTCTATTCTACCTGTTTTGCGTTTTAAGATTTAAACAAATTAGTTTTTACTTAATTAAACGCAGTGCTGGTAGGTGGATTAAAGACCTAGTAAAGGTCGCTGGATGCGGGCGGCGCTAGACCGGTCGTTGTGGAGATCCTTGGGGGAGGCCCTACGTCTAGCAGTAGACGTGTTTTAGCTGAGAAAAAAAAAGATTGTTTAGTAAATTGTGAAATAATCGAGCCATCCTAATAATGCGTTCCAACTATATAGTAATGTAAATATAGTTAAACAGGTGTAGTTTTGAGGATATACAATGACCAGTATATTATGATATCGTCCGCGTATAAGGAAACACGGGTACCGAATACCGATACAACGGATACATTTGATATGTAAAGTGTAACAATAACAGGAAAACCTCACCGCCGCGCCGGTCGTCGTATGATGATGACTGTGCCGCCTGCCGCCTCTGATCAACGAACGTCTGTTTGGGACCGACCTTGGAATGAATTAGCATCAGCAATGGTCCGAATGCTAATGAGAATTTGATGAAAGAATATTAGCACAATTCGGGTATTTAGCATTGAAATGCGTCGATTATGTCCAAAGTGGGACTCATTTGTTCGTGGTTTAATAGAGTGACATAAAAACCATTGCTAGGTTTTTTCCAAAAAAATGGTTCAAGCGAACGATATGGAAATTTACTTTTTATTTTTTTTTCGGGAATGTGAAATAACATTTCAAAAATTTAAAAAAAACGGCATATAATTGGTAATACATAATACAAAAATATTAAAATTACTGTGACAAAATACAGAATATTATTATTAACAAGCCCTTGCGGTACAGTTCTTAACCTGATTAAAAAAATAGGAATATCTGGTGTTACATAAAGGCAAGAATAGTAAACGGCAGAGAAAATCAGATCAAAGAGAATTCGTAGATGTCTTAAATGAAAAATACACTAATTAAGATTTTATAGTTGCAACGTTTCCGAAGTCGTGTTTAAAATGATCTTCGGAGAACTAACGTAATGAAAGAGATTTTATCTCTTTTAAATAAGTTAGAGGAAAATAAGTAATGCCTTGTCATTGCAGCTCAAATAATACCGCGAAATTGTGTTCAAATCATCCTTGTACACGATTTATGATAAACTAGCAGCGCCTCGCGGTTTCACCAGCGTACATCCCATCCCTGTACCAGGATATTTATATCCCGTTTTACCTTAACCTGTAAGCTATATTATTGTAAAGTTTCATCAAAATCTATGCAGTATTTTATCGGTGGAAAAGATAAACATACACCCATGCCTTATTACAAACTCTCGCGTTTTAAATATTAATTAGTAATATAAAGACTCATTATAGTAAACTTCAAAAAATAATATTAATCTCAGCTAGTATAAATCTCAGCTAGTATAAATTTTTGAAAAAAAATTATAAGACCATTTTTATACAAAATTTTACACTCTACAACTTTTGTTTGAAGGTTTTTCTTCTAACACTTAGCGTTTGCCCAAAATCAAGAAAAACCCATTTCTTTTATATTGTTTCATCCCTTCCCGGTGGCGAAATAAAAAAAAGCCTTCGGAGTTTGTTTTTAAATTCTTCAAATTAACTTTATCAAAAATTCAAGTTTTAACTCGAAATTTCGATTTAAATTCCTATTTTCTTGGACTGTTACAAGTTTTTCGTGTAGACATTCCTTGTTTTATTATTGTTTTTATTTATTAAATGTCACCGCATTAATTGCGGATAGTTGTGTGTCTACTTACGTGCTGTGTGGTATTTCATTTTAACATGTATGCCAGGATAAATAAACAGAATTACAGTTATAATATGTACAGTGTCTAGCAACAATGTGGATTGCAATTGAGTCGGAGTAGACTATTGTAGCAGTAGAGTTATAGATAACTTTGAAAATTATATGAATGGGACCCAAGAAAAGAACTCTCGAATGGAACGTATTACGTGTCACTTGTTTAGGTAGAAGATCGTGGTCGAGTTGCAGAAATACTCATCGTAACGTATTAGCTCCACGGCCACATAGACAAGTGGTACAAACGCTAAACGAATAGAATAGAATACTTATTGTAATAATATTGAATAGAATAGAATAATTATTGTAATTTGACCCAATGAATAAAATCACAGTACTCCCGAATGCATAGGGCCATTCAAACCAATAGGGATGTTGACACATGTTACAAATTCATGTAAAGTTATGTTTTACATATTAAATACACTATTTGAAAACCTAAAATAACATTTAAAAAGTCTACTTATTTGTCTTAAAATTTAGAAAATTTATTTAAAATGCGTTATTTATCATGCATTATCACGTGACCGCAAACGCCAATAAGGCGATGACGTCACTGAACATTGAGCTAAGTACAAACTCACCTAACATAGCGCAAGCTCTGAATGCGGTGTGTGACGTAATGACGCTTGGAGCGTTTCAAGGGCAATTTTAAAAACTATTTTTCTTTATTTAATTTTTTGTTAAAATTGGACATATTTCTTTACAAAAATCGTTTTTTCGTGTTTACCTATAGTATATCTATCAAATAAAATCAATTAAAAAAAATAGTCAACATCCCTATTCATAGACAATGCCGCAACTGTGTGTCAACCCATGTAAAACCCGACTATTGACACCAGAAGCGCATAGATAGAAGCGTTCTTTGCATAGTATTGTGTCTTTAGTTAGCCAAGTACGCTTCTTGAATACGGGTGTAAGTCGTTAGCTTTTTTAGAATTTAAATGGATTCGGAGTGTTTGCCACTTTCTAGCTATCAAGGCAAGATCGTATTTATTATGAAATATTATAAATTATCTTCGGTACAACTATTGGTCTGATATTCGTTTAAACTGTTTCACAATATCAACACGTTAATGAATGGAAGTGAAGATAATCTTAATGACACTAACGAGGATAAAGTATGATATTATGTATTATATTTGACTTAATTTATTTTACGTAGAATTCAAAACTGTATAAGTGTGGATTCTGAGAATTACGTTTTGTATGTTGTTACGGGTTCGTGTTTAACGATGAATTATTTTTATTATTACTGTAAAAATAAATGCTTGATAAACGGATATTACGTCATCTTATACTGTTTAATATTATTTTCAATATGGTCAGTAAAAGATCTCCATCTGTATTCATCTTGTGACGTGAGAACTTCTTTACCTACGCGACGTTGAGCACTGAGCGCGGGGAAAAAATTATAGGTTCAAATTACCAACATGCTTGTGAGTTGTGACACTATGACGTCATATATTTTTTTGTTTTTCAATTAAAAATTTCACTTAATTTGCATACCTTTCTATCAATGTTTTAAAGATAAGTATACTATTTTATAGTACATATCTCCTGCTGAAAGCTGCAATAAAATCCGATGATTAGTTTAGAAGATATTAGCGAACAAACAGCAAAAGTGACTTTATTTTATAACGTGTAAAAGATTTACTGTCTAATATTGCTCAATGGTCAAATTCTTAGGTAATCACAATTTACTAATATAAAAGCTCTCGGAAATCGAGACGAAGGTCTTACTTAGTAAATGGCATGTATTGCGTATGTCTTAAACATTTTCACCGCTTTAGTAAGCTTGTGTAATTTATTATTTAAACTAGCAGTGCTGTCCGCAGCATCACCGGGCTAATGGTGACTATCGTCGCCTACAGAAATCCGCACAACTAAAAGTTATGCTGAGAGTTTTAAGATGTGTTGCTCTCCTTTTCCATACTCCCCCAATTGGTTGCAACAGCAATGGGCGGAAACTTACAAGCCGCACGAAAAGCGATAGCATAGCTGTCAGTCCGAGCGTAAAGGGCCCAGTTAGTGATAACGTAGTATTATACTGGAAAAACTTGTATGTCCTGTAATCAGATGTGTTCGAAGATTACCTTCTATATTCTTAAGAATTCTTTTTATCATAATAATATAGATATATCTTGAAGAGAATCTTATAAATAATACATTAATAGTTTCTCAAAACAATTTTTAATTATCTCGGACAGCATTCGGAAAAATCAATATTGTTTCTAAGAACCGAGTGCGATTCATACAAACTGGTTTTACAGTTTACATTGAAATGAGATTGCCTCGGTGATAAATCATTGAATAAAATAGTACCGGGAGAAGCGACACGACGGACGGGGAAACGCTCATTAGAGACAGACGTTTGTTGAGAGAAGGGTTTGAAAGTAATTTGAAATTCAATTAAAATGTTACATTTCTCTGTTTTATTAAAATATCCATCTATTTTTTTTTATTTACGCCGGGAAATGCACTGACGCATCCCGCTGGGGAGTGGGTCTCCCCAGGCGGGTATGTGGGACTCGCTGCGCCCGAAAGATTGTAATTGGACGCAGGTCTGTCTACCCACTAAAACCCGGCGAGTGCCACCACTGCCGCCTTTGGTGAGGTGCTCTGGATCTGCAAGCAACGGGGCACAGGGCTAGTCAGTCTCTCAGGAGACCGACGCCACCTCCACAGAGCTGTTGTTCCGCATCACAGAACAACCACTCCCAACGTCGGGACAGTACGATGAGGTGAGGTTCCCATCCTCACCCCTTGCCCCCTGCTCTTTTGCCTCCTCTTCTTATAAGAGGGGTACAAAGAGCCCCCTCGGCTACTGGGTCCCACCGCCACGACAAGGCCTGAACCACGGTGGGGATTAAAATATCCACCTGCCTTAACAGCGAGCACGTTGTAACTTGGTCCGATTGAAGTCACACACAGCTTTGAGTGTCATTTTGTACACAAAATCACTGATAGTGACAATAGAGACGCCTCTTTCGCTAAGTTCAGTCTGACCATCTTAGATAGTGTGTACGTCCTTAGAAACGTAAACTACGGCATGCCTTTTACTCGAAAAACTACATGTACTAGCTGTTTTTAGGTGTTATTAAGAAGAAAGCCTTTGTATTCCTATTATAATCCTACTAATATTATAAATGCGAAAGTTTGTGAGGATGTTTGTTACTCTTTCACGCAAAAACTACTGAATGGATTTTGATGAAACTTCATAATAATATAGCTTATACATCAGATTAACACAGGCTATAATTTATCCCTGTACTCCCACGGGAATGGGAAGTACGCGGGTGAAACCGCGGGGCGTTACTAGTATACATTATACCGACGACTTCGATGGTCCGGACGTTTGTCATGAATGGCAGAACACCGAATAACTAAGGGCGTCTTTAATTCAGATCCTGATGATGGCAAGTGTGAGCAAAGCGGAAAATTCCTTATCTATAAATACTCATTTAAGAGACACGTTAAAGGTTCTACCTTTAACGTGTCTCTCGATGATGACGTGATTTACCTCTGTGGGAGATGCAGGCTGCTAAACAACTGGAACGGAAGGCTTTCCTATATTATACGATAAGATATTATACCAAGCTTTTAATTTTTACTACCACAAGCCCCCTTCGGTTTTATCCACATACTTCCCTTTTCCATATATAATTATTTCATCTTCAGAATAATATTAACTTGAAAGTTTGAATATTACTGGAAATTGTAAAGAAATCTCTAGATATTCCGTATACAATATTAGTATAAGACTAAGACTTCGCGAAGTTCGATATTTCGGCATTGTCTACTCCGTGTCCTTGTTCACGTAAATATTAAATTCCATATTAAATAGTTTTACAAAGATGTCATATAATGATCGCGAATTAATATTCATGGCTTGTTACAAATTATTATTTCGTTGACTACAACAATAAGAATCACTAACAATAAACAAATAATCACTAAAAATACACAAAAGCCATGATTGAATCATGTTATTCAATAATAATAAACTTGTACTAATAATAAAAATGTAGCGAGGATTGTACAGACTACGGTGTTTAGTCACAAAACTTTAAGATATAAGTTAAAAATAACTTTGACTAGATGAAACCACAATGCCTGAGGCGCAGGAACTATTGTTTTAATCTATATATATAAAAATGAAACCCGTTTCGCGTTGTCACGGCATCACGTGTGAACGGCTGAACCGATTTCGATAATTCTTTTTTTTAAATGTTTGTGGAAGTCCAAGGATGGATGTTCCGGCGAAAAAAAATCGAATAATTGCCGGGAAAGCCCTAAAAACAGCCCTTTTCTTTTTCCCATACAAACGTTTTCTAACTAAAATGTAGAGTCAATCTGAACTTTATCGCTATTATATAAAGCTCATATTAGATTACAAACACTCATTGTTGTCTAAGCTATATCATATTAATAATTCCGTCGTAGACTCAATCTAAAAGTTACCTAAATAATAAAACATAAAAAATTAAAGATTTCGAGTCGACAACAAATATCCCCAAAATTTGGATTGTTGAGTATTTTGTTAAATTCCAATAGTGTTGACAGACAAAATATTGGAGTCCATTAAAATACAATGACATAATTGCATATTATCACTGTCATTGATAACGGGTGACATTTACTTTTTTTAATACGCTTTTGGCAAGGAGTATTTATTATTTGCCAGTGTCAAGTTTTGTTTTGTATTGTATTTGTATTATGAAAAGGATTATTTAGACAAAGAAATATTATGATCAGGAGAATTTATAGGTACTATATCAAAAGAATTTATAGATATACATTCTGTTCCAACTTGACGGCCCAAGAGGAACTGGAAAAACTTTTGTATTTACAACTATTGTACATTTTAAGATCTGAAAACAAAATATGCCTGCCTATAGGCAAAAATTAAATAATGCTATAGCATTTTTAGATTAAAAATTCCAATTAATTCTGATGAGATCTCTACGTCTTACGTGTCATAAGGATTCAGGCAATTGATCATCAAATGAGGATGGTGTTGACCATAGCGATGCATTGTAGATAATTCAATTGTAGACCATATGTTTGATGTGTCGCTTGACACAAATGATACCTAATAAAAATTATTCAATGAAAACGTTACTTACTCCTCAAAACGGAGATCGTTTTCAATTGCACGACTAAGTTGTTGAAAAAACCTCCGGTGTGTTTAAAATTTAAGAGAGTTATAACGCTGTAGTTGAGGATGATCATAATGATGTTTTAGACTATCCCGTAGAATTCCTAAACTCGATATAACGATTGCAGGATTACCACCACACATTCCTTAAATTAAACGTTGGTTGTATAGAAATGCTTTTAAGAAATTTAAACCCTACTGTTGGGTTGTGCAATGGGACCCTACCGGTCTTATTATTAGATCGTTAGTTATGTGCATTGTAAATCAAATTTCACCCGAGCAAAGTCGGAATTTCATTTATTCTATCAAAACAGTGTGCGTTTGCTGTTGGAGGGTCTAATGTCGTGTTCGGAAACTCATAAAAGGTGCTAATAACGCGAACCCGACCAAATTACATAGCTACACAATTTACGGGCTATGGATCCTTAGTACTGACTTTCAATTTGGTCGGTTTCGCGATATTATTTCGTTTGTTTTAGTTTCAGACAGGCACGCGACATAAAATGCATCAGTTTCCACGTCATTACATTAGTCAAACACAAACCGCGTTACCAAGAGTGTTTTATTATTTTTAATTATTAATTTAATATCCCTGTCTGTGCAAAATTATTTAAATACATTCTAATATTATTATGTAATTGGGATGAACACCGAATTAAATTATAAATATAGGAATATGAAAACTTTACACACGTGTGATTTACTTTTAAATGTATTTTGTATATATTATATAGTATCGAAAACTTATCTGTTCGGGTGGTATAAGCTTTTGAAAATGAATAATTTCACTACAGTTTGTACACACACATGAAGCCATCTGTCGAAGATTAGGACCACTTCTGGCGAGACCGTTTCTTCTAGGCCGGATATCTTATCGGAGAACGGAGACTTCTATAGCAAATTGTACGCGTCCCATGCTCCTCAACCTAATACCCGGAATAATGATCCGCGTGCCAGCCTAACACGACACCTCTCTGGAAAGCTTCTGAACATCAGATTAGATGAGGTTAGTTTGGCTCTTAAGTAGCTAAAAGGGGGAGGATTTAGCACCATAGACCACATTCATACTATAAGGCAAGTTATACGGAAGACCCATGAGTACAACCAGCCACCGTGCCTTGCTTTTGTGGACTATGAGAAAGCTTTTGACTCTTTTAAAACCTGGGCTGTTCTGGAAGCTCTGCAGCGATGTCATGTCGATTGGCGATACGTTAAAGTAATGAGAGGATTATACGAAGCCGCTTTTATGTTCATTCTGATTCCGGGAGGTCGAATAAGACCAATCCAACTGCATCGAGGAGGGGGATATATACAGGGGGATGTTCATTCCCCGAAACCATTCACGAATGATTTGGACGAAATCTTCAAGACTTTAAATTGGGCAGAATGTGGCATAAACATTAACGGCGAGTATCTCTGACACCTTCGTTTCGCCGACGATATACTTACTTATTATACTGGCCGAGTCGCTGAAGGGTTTACAGAAGATGCTGCACAGTCTAAACGAATCATCCCGACGTGTGGGCCTTAGGGTGAACTTGGACAACATGAAAGTCATGTTCAACGAACACGTTCTCCTTAGGCCGGTTAACGTCGATGACATAACTCTCGAAGCCGTGCAAGAGTATTTCTACCTTAGGCATACCTTGCAGCTAGGTCGACATAACTTCGAGAGGCAAGCCAATAAGAGGATTCAATTAGGGTGGGCAGCATTTAGGAAGTTTCGCCATATTCTCACGTCGTCCGTATACCGTACAGTTTAAAGACCAATGCGTTATCCCCGTGTTGACCTACGGGACTGAAACAAACTCTTAATTTACGACTGGAGCGTTTGGTGTTTCTTTGGCAGATAGGATTCGAAACGAAGTCCTCCTCCAGAGTACTAAAATTACCGATATCATGCGAAAAATATGTACGTTGAAGTGGCACTGGGCTGGTCACACACTCAGAAGAACGGATGGCCGATAGGTCAATAAGGTTCAAATGTGGAGGCCGCATTTAGGTAGACGAAGTGTTGGTCGGCCATTAAACAGGTGGGAAGACGATCTCCGTGCAGTGGCAGGTCGAGGGGAGTGGTACGGGATCGGTCATCTTGGCGTTCATTGAGGGAGGCCTATGTTCAGCAGTGGACGGATATATGCCGATGATGATGATGTACCCATTATAAACAATGCCATCACAAGAATATAACCAGAATAGATGAGTTTGTGTGTTGTTGTAATAAGTTGTTGATTATTGTATTTATGCTTATTAAATCCCCATGACCTTTGACAGAACGAAGTCTGTCGGGTCCGCTAGTGATTTATATAAGCTTTTACAGTGTCCTGTGTGTTGCATGTTCCTTTAAAAGTACGTAGAAAAATGTCATTCTTTGACATTGAAAAACCCATAAAAATAAATCAACAACAATTAATTAATTATTATTATGTAACGATCGTTTCATTATAAAGCATTAATAAAGTGGAGCTTAACGAACAATACATACAACCGTGTATTATACAATACAAGAATATTTATGTTATATGTGTGTGAGTGGCAAGGGATTGGTCGTCTCGGCGTTCATTGAGGGAGGCCTATGTTCAGTAATGGACGAATAAAGGCTGATGATGATCTGATCTGATCTGATCATATTGGACCAGCTCAATTCTTTTATGTTTATTGTAATTGTTAAGTGCCCCTTCGGACGAATTAATAATAATTAGACATAGTTTGTATTGGTTTCGTTCTTCGTACAACTTAGTTTATACTAAAGCATATACGTTTGGCACATTGCCGGAAAATTAAGAAACCGAACCTTGTAACAATAACTAATGCCATGGTCAACTTCAACGGTGGAAACTCGTGCGATGTGTACGGAATGTCGTCCTTAGCTTACGGGGCCCTAAAAGCTAATTATTGCTTCGTGTTACATTATGTAAGGCTTATACATCATTCAAAATGGCCTGCTAATTACGATTGCGACGGTCGCGTCACGGCCGCACCAGTATGAGCAACGCCGATTAATACAATAATCATTATCTACAGGAAAATGATCACAAGCAATAATACTAGTCGAAACCAATGGGCTAGCGTAAACAAGATGGCCAAATAGCATATAGTATAGTCATATGTCTAGAACTGGGGCCTTCTCCTCTGCGGAGATAGTGCCGCCTTTTGGAGGTTACCAACTCTCGAAGACGGTTTTCTATACCGGAACCCAATTGTCCTGATGACGACTATTTAAGTAATTTATTTGGAAAACATACAGTACATTAACAAAGAATAATTCACAAAAAGTTACACATTAACCAGCAAATTATGACGGATAATTTCGCTGTGGCATTTATTTGACAAAGACCTAAAAAGACATTTCCTACTTCCTCATCTTCTGAATAAATTCGTTGCGGGTAGGCAGCTTTCACGTGTCCCCCGGCTTCCCTGAAATCGTAATAAAGTCGTTTAGTGTCACCGCAGCTGTCGAACCTTTCTGTGTGTATTAGGAATAGGATCAATGCTGCGCCTAGCCCATATAATCAAAGACAATATGGCTTGATAAGTTTTTAATGCTTCAGAAACAACACTCGTAGTATGTTCCCGAGAGTTGAGTTACGGCAAGTTGAGCAACTATGCTCCAGTGGGTGTGTGCTTGGCCTTCTGAGAGTCCGGGTACGATCTAGACTCCCTGAGGAGCCTTGAAATTGGTTTTTCAAAATTTCAAAGTGCACCCTAAACACGAGATCATTGCTCGCTTACTGGTGAAGAAAAACACCGTAAGGAAACCAGCATGCCTGATTGGGCCAACGCATCGGTGTACTATGGTCTATGGCCCAATACCCTCCTCGCCTAATTTCGAACCGGACCCGTGTCCAGCAGCGGGATATATATGGGTTGATACTTTACTATTAAGTTGGCAGTAGGTATAGACTATAGAAATAGTCCATTTTGTGACGTAATCAGTCTTCATATCAGCTCGGTGTCGGATTGCCTTATCGAGAGTGCAGTTTAGCATATCGGGTGCACCCAGTTCCCACTGGCCACTGGCGCCAGCGTCTCAGTTTCAAACGTGGAATACAATACAAGCCGTTGTCGATGGTTGTTATTTATGTTTTTGAACAGGATATTTACCATAAAAAACTTGTTATTTCTAGGTTGTAATTAATATAAATTTTTCGAATTCATAGAAAAAAAATATTTCTTCATTAGTGTTTATGAATAATTAATCAATTTATTATTAGTTCACCTGTCGTCGTCGTTTTAGCATCTTATTCGTAGAATACTCGCTTATATGATAATCTCGTCTGTATATGGCATGGAACCTGTCCAAGTGGGTTATCAGAAACGGCATGTTCGGCATGCACTAAAGTTTCCTAGCTAATTATTCTTATATATTATTATTGCTGTGGCAGTGTTTTATTACGTCTGAACTCTGATGCGATGATAAGCAGTGTTGTGAAATTACCTTTCATTTAATTTCTCCTGTTCTCGTAACTACGTACGATTCAGTTATTCATTCTTCATCATCATCATTATCATCAGCCTTTATCCGTCCATGCTGAACTAATGCCTCCTTCAATGATCGGCAAGGCGGCCGATCCTTTGCCACTCGATTCCAACGTGGACCGGCTACTGCACGGAGATCGTCTTCCCACCGGTTATTGGTCGACCAACACTTCGTGCACCTAAACGCGGCTTCCACTCTTGAACCTTATTGGCCGATCGGCCATCCTTTTCCTAATTGATTGATCTCCAGAGATTCGTTAGATATTTCTAACTCAAGTAATTTTACAGGAGTCTGATAGTTGCAATTATTGTAACCGCTTGTTAGTTTTAACAATACGTAAAGAATGCAACAAGAGCTACATCCGTTGTGAGGCGTTGGATGTTTGTTGAGCAATAAATCGTATTTAACGACATTGTCAAATGGCAAATTGTACGTTTCCTAAAGCTATATTCTCAATGTATCACAATTGGATTTGTCCATTGTTAACCGTCGTATTTGTGGCATTAAATTTTATTTATTTATACGTTGTACATAATATTTATACAGATTATTTATTATACTGTACTTTTTTTTAAATAATACCACAGATTAAATAAAAAAAAGTTTATTTTATCGCGGCTAGTTTTTATTTAAATGACCACGTGGTAGTGGGCATAGGCTTGACCAATAGTCTTGAGAGTCCGCTAGTCCGAGTTTGATCCAGATCCTGTGGTGCTTTAGAATGGGTTTTCTAAATTTATACGTGCACCTGAACGAGAGACTATCACTCGCTCACCAGTGAAGGAAAACACCCCGGTGAAAACATGCGATGATATTGAAAGGATTGAAGGTGTGTGAAGTTCACCAACCCGCGAACTATTATAGCCCAACACCTAAAACAGTGACATATTTTTAAGATATCTTATTAAGTTTTTTACATGGCCGATTTCGGGTGTTTATAAATATAATAAAGATATTATGTGAAAAAAAAAATGTTAAAAAATACTTTGTTGAAAAAAAAAACTAAACCAAATCCTTTTGCTTTTCCTCCATGAATGAACGTCGAGGAAGTGAATGCTCCCGTCTCCCGGGTTATTTTTCCCACGAACATGTATTTATGTTTGGGCGTATCGTCACTATTCGCGGAACCGTCGCGAGAGTTGTACGCACCAAAGTTTTCTATTTTAGATTTCACTGTCAATGTCTTTCTAGATTTAATCTCAGTCCTTATTTAATGGCTAGGGACTTGTAGAAAACGATCCGGAATCAAACCTGAACGAGACCCGGTGTCCCCATTTAGCTTTCATGCGATCACCGTTGAGTTTAATTTAGAATGCTGATGTAATGTTTTGGTTACAATGAAGTCCTATTATTAGAATTAATAAATGATCATTGCTGTCGCCTCAATACAGCTCGACTAAAAAAAAAACTTTATCAATCAATACAATAAGTTAACTTTCTTGAAATTCTCAAATTATTCATAAGTTATATAATTCCGAAATAGAACTATTTACATTGCTTCTATTATAACAATTTGCTAGGTTAATATAATTAATAATTATCAACACTTATCCTTAACATAATACATAAAATAAAATATTGAGTTATTAAAAAGTTTGTATCTTTTACTACCAAATAAAGAAAGATTATTCTGTATCTTTTACTGTTCATATAATAATTATTAATAGACGTCGGTTTGTCTAAATTAAGAAGTACAAAAATAATAGTCGCCGTCCATTAGTATGAAGGCGCCATGTTTCTGGCTGGCTGGGCTGGGTCTAACGCCTGGCTCGCTGCCAGAATATTTGATACCCGAAGTGTTCCACTGCGACTATCATCCATGTATCATCCAGCATCCTCATCCTCTCATCTTAACTGCGCACTTGGTGATTAATGTCCTCCAGTGATGTTCTCTTTATGGAGTCTCGCATTGTATAATACAACTGGTGAAAACAGCATTTTTAATTTGTTTCATCTCATAATATAATTAATGGCAATACATTAAATTATTTAATTTATTTTGAACTATAATATATAAATAAATATTTTTCGTTCACTCATTAGATTTTTTTAAATTTTATCTAAATTTTTATAAGTTAGATAAAATGTAGAGTAGCTCTACTTATGTGAGCATTTTTCCCATAATGCCAATGGAGAAAATCCTCAGGGGGTACAAACATAATGATGTTGACTCCTCCAGGGGAAAGTCGCACAACCTTTAGGTTAATATTAAATATTATTGTCAGCATTCAATTTGAGAGTAATAATTAGTTTACTACTTAATAACAAGGACATAGAAGGTAGGACACACCCATCAGGGTTTTTTTTTTAAATCGTATTATAATATACAAGTATCGTTCGTTACGCGGTTTTACACGCGTATTTCCCATCCCCGTGGGAGTACGGGGATAAATTATAGCCTATGTGTTATTCTGATGTGTAAGCTATAATTATTGTAAAGTTTCATTAAAATCTAATCAGTAGTTTTTACGTGAAAGAGTAACAAACATACATACTTACAAACTTTCACGTTTATAATATTAGTAAGATTTATTATTACAGTGACATTTATTCCCCATACATTGTTGAGACGTAACATCAAAGCATATCAAGAGTGGAGACCTAATAAGATGGCATGTAAGAGCTCCAATTTATGTCGTCCTCGTGAACACAGCGTGTCTGCGTAACGAGCGCTCGATATTAAAATAGGGCCACTTGAACATTAACATAATAAATTCACCAGATTGGAATCTGAGGCAGGTTCGTAGAACGCGTCCGACTCTCGCTCCATTTGCTGCCTCTAATAAACTGATCCGTCCAATCGCCCATCAATTTATTGGTACAAGCTCTAGAGTTAGCCCTGGAGTAACGGTGACAGCGGATTTATACGGCGTCGTGCAAAGGCACGCGATGGCTGAATACACAATGCTTGTTGCAGTTTCTATGAAACTGTTATTTTTAATATTTATTTTTTTATTTTTGTTGATGCGAATTTTATTTTTAAAAATAATTTCGAATTCGAGTTTTTTAATCATATATTACAAACTTTTCATATAGGTACCGACGTTTTTTCATGTATAGAGATATAACCTAATGTTGTCTTCTTATATTACAATCGAAAAACTAATTTTATGCACAGTAACCTAATCCAAAACGTAACGGTAATGGCAAACGGCATGACGCAGACACGCGACGCATGTCGAATTTCATTCTATATTTAGGTAATTATAGATTTCGGTAAATTGTGAATTATAAATATTAGCATAGATGTTTCATATTAGGATACATAAAATAATAATGAAAGATACTGGCCCAGTATTACTGTGCATATAATATAGTGAGCCAACGCTTAGCGTCGCGAGACTCGCCGCTGCAGCGTGCTTGGCGCGGGCGATCGATGCACAAAGGTCAGATTTAATTATAAAGTACCATGGTGCTTCATTTAATTATACATGTCATGGTGACCTCTCCAATTTAGAGAAGTCATTGTCGCTAGGAGGGATGGGAATCGTGAATCGAGGTGTATGTCCCAAAGGTTGACAGGTACGGCTTGATGGTTTATTAACATAACTTCTATTTAAAATCTCAAGCTATCAAACTTATATTGGGTTATCTATTTTGAAAAAAAAAGTGGTTTTTTTTTCGCGGATAGTCAATGTAGAGCTTAAGGCAGAGCTAAATAAGTTTAAAAACAGTTAGATTAGAAAAGGAATAAAAGCATTATTTGTTTTTAGTGCTAGACTCGCCCGGCTCTTTCGTCTAGCTCAGCTTGGAAATTGTGAATGATTTAAATACTATTTACTAATTATAGAGTTATTAATAACAAAATCAATACTATGTGTTTGCTACACATGTGCAGCAACACATGACAATGCACACAACGCGAGTATCGATTGTTCGGTAGTCCGTTGAAACAGACCTATTTACAAACCGAACAAGCTCATTGCTTCTTAGCTTTGTGTTCAAAGTAAGCTATATCTAGCATTAACCCGTTAAAAGGTGCCACAGTCTGCTTTGTGTTAAACATTATTGCTGTCTTCCAAAAAAGAAGCTTTTTATTGTATGTTGGCACTTTAATCCTGTTGATATTTGATTATACTTAGTTTGTGCTATAACTGCCGATGGAGTCTTAGGTATAAATTAAGATCTAAAGTCACTGGTGTCGAACCCATCAGAGAGGGAGTAAGACTTGAAAACAGAGGGCATGTCACCATCGTGAATATTATCGCGTCTATGGCTGGATATTGGCCTCTTTCAATGAATTCTAAGAGGCCCTTTATAATCTCCCTCATTAACAAGAGTGTTTTCTCAAACTTCTTTGATAATAACAGGGCAACGGGTTCTGGCGATACATCTGACTTGTAGTTCCGATGTAAGCCGTAAACAATGTACTCAAACTATCGTGTCGTCTCATTCTTTCCCGTTGCGAAATATATCCATTTCTTTTTAACGTTCCGTGATTAGTAATGTATGACATTGAATTAGCTAATCACAGCATTGCAACCCCTTTCGTCTCACCTCAGCTAGTTGCCAGAATGCATTTAATACGAAAAATCAAACATTAGGAGTCTATATGTTGTGTGGTCGATGGATTGTATTGATTATTTAAATGGACTTTTCCTTGTTCTCAGAGAGGCTCGCTCGCAGGCCGCCCCGCCGGCCGGCGACGCTCACTCCAGCCTCATGGCAGCTATACGCCAGGCGGGAGGCGTCGGCCGCGCCAAGCTCAAGCCCGCCGCCGACTCCACGCCACAGAAAGTAAGTGCACCCAAGTGATACGAGTACGCGCTTATCAATAACTTACTATACGCAGTCTCACTTTTTTTTCTTTAACGCCGGGAAATGCGCTTAGGCATCCCGCGGGAGAGTCGGTCTCACCAGCGGGTATGTGGGACTCGCTGCGCCCGAAAGCGGGTGGGTGGACGCAGCTCTACCCACTAAAATCCTGCGAGTGCCACCAATGCCGCCTTTGGTGAGGTGCCCCGGCTCTACAAGCAACAGGGCACATACGCAGCCTCACCTGCCTTAATATAATCGAACTGATGAAATTTATTTTAACGGACGAAATATATTATAATAATAATTGTATACATTACACAAGCTAACCGATCCACTTGTGTTATACTAGAGTAGGAAAACAATATTTAACAAAACACAGTTTCAGTAAAGCGAGGTGCGAATTACAAGTTTAATATTTATTGAAAATAAGAAAGGATCTTAATAATTTACAAAAATTATGGAAAAAAATGTCCATAAATAAAAATAATAATTTGTCGTAGTGAACCTTAGTGTGTAATACTTTCTTTAATTGTTTCACTTGTACAAATTGACGAAAAAGAATTAAATACATGAAAGTAGATGGAAAATATAAATAATTTTTAATTTCAATTAGATCAGGTTTCCCGTTTCTGTACTAAAGATTTTTATTACGGTGCACTGCGCATTTACATGGAAAAATACGTACAAAGTCATTACATAACCTTTGATTAGTTGGTTTCCAAGCGAAAGTGTAGGTGGTAGAGCTTTAATAAAATGTTTTCCTAGTCTTTGCGACCTGTTTACTGCGACTATAGCGGGCATAGCTAACTGGTTAGAAACTCACAATAGAACCGAATATTCCGATTCGGGCTTTCACGCTTTACTGAAAATGTTCAATTCACTCATGCATTTTCATTAATGTTTATAATGAAAACATCAGGAGCATACCTCTCTTAAAACTTATGAAATGTGATGTTTTTCCTTATTCGGAGTCTTTTTACATTCAACGAAATAATAATTTTGAATGTATAATCTAAGCATTTTATATTACACTAAGTGTGTTTTGTGTTATTACTTATTACAAGTCGTCAGTGGATGACCTTGCAGCCTCAATTATGTAATTATACGGTGCTCGTGTTTGAAGCCAGCCAAGGGGAAAGTTATCACTGACACAACACAGATATAACATGTACAGGTGGACTTAATTACTGGATATTATATTATGTACGTTTCAATACATTATTGTATAGCTAAATTTACCTGTACATATATATTATGTAGAATGTAGATACACCATTTTCATCTGTCTTTTTCAGCACAAAATTAGTAAGTTTGTAAGTAAGTGTGGATGTTTGTTACTCTTTCAATTAAAAAAACTACTGAATAGATTTTTATGAAACCTTACAATAATATAGCTTAGGTACTCATCAGAATAATGCATAGCCTATAATTTTTCCCCGTACTCCTACGGGAATGGAGAGTACGCGGGTGAAACCGCGGCTCGTCCCTAGTATGATATAATCCATAATCAAGCAAAGCTATTGAGGGCGGGAATGTTACCAGATCACGCGGGACTAATAGCCGGTAGAATCAGGACGACAATTCAATTGGTACATGCTTTGTGGATTACTACTCTGGTTTACAGCTGCACAGATCGCACGAGTTCATAACGCACGTCACTAACTGGCTTTGCATAAGTGAATGCATTAATATGGACGAACCACTGCCCACACTTCACATCTTGACTCATGAGACATGTTTTAATATCAAGCTAATATTTATTTTAAGTTTTTGTCGTCTGCCAAATATTGTTCTTTCTCTTGTACGCAAGCGACGATGATGGTCCAGTAGGTATGGGCTAGGTCCCTTGAGTCACCGGCCCGGGGTTCAATCCTGACCGCTTGCAATGGGCAAATGCCTTGAAATGGGTTTTTTTCTAAATTTCTAAATGCACCTAACAAGAGACTCACCGGTGAAAGAAAACGTCGTGATGAGATTGAAAGTCTTTGAAGATGTGAAATTCACCAACCCGCATTGGACCAGCGCATTGTTGAACTATGGCCCTCTTCGCCTGATTTCGAGGAGGAGACCCATGCCCAGCAGTCGAATATATGGGTTGATACTTTCCTTTTTCGTTTCGGCATTGATCAGAAGTATTAAGTAGATGGGTATGTACTAGGTGTGTTGCCACCCACATATAAAATACTACTGGGATGAAAATATAAGGCCGAAGCCTTGAACCATATGATGTAGACCACGGTCCACGACTAGAGATGTAAAGAACTCGAGTCT
The DNA here is from genome assembly GCA_905333005.2 of Lycaena phlaeas. Lineage (NCBI taxonomy): Eukaryota > Metazoa > Arthropoda > Insecta > Lepidoptera > Lycaenidae > Lycaena > Lycaena phlaeas. The sequence goes on from HG995175.1 coordinate 14,014,251, forward strand.
TTGAGTCTTAATTCGATAGACTCGGCTCAATTTTACAAGACTCGGTGTGCTAACAAAACTCAGAGCTATGAGTCGACCCGAGCTCCAGTCCTTTTTCGAAGACTCGAGCGCCAAAATAGAACTCGTATTTCAAAAAAGCTCGAGTCTTAAAAAAGAAACTCACGTCTCAAAAAGAACTCAAGTCTTAAAAAGAGCTCGAGCGTATCGAGTCTTGAGCGTAATAAGGTTGATTTATTTAAAATACATAGTTTATGTGGCAACATGCTAAATGTGGCCTTTAGGCATGGCATTATTATGTTCTGTGTACCTCAAGAGGGATAAAAACGCGACACTTATTTGTTATGTGGGTACGGAACAATATTTATTGCTTTTTATTTTACGCTTTTTTTTGCTTTTTTTTTTTTGCTTTTTCTTTTTTAATATTAGACGTTACAAAAATAATTAAATTACTATTATATCTCACAAAGTTACATATTTTATTTCCTGTTTATTTATAAAGGAACTCCAAATGGAAAAGAACTTGAGCGCGACTCGTCGCGTAAAACGACTCGAGCGCGAATCAAGACTCGAGCGCCATGTTGCGCTCGTGTCTTTATTTAGACTTAAGTGCTCGAGTCTGGGGTTCTTGGTATAACGAGTCGAGCTGTGCAATTTGTCAGCCGAGTCTAAAATTTAAGACTCAAAAGGCTCGAGTTCTTTACATCTCTATCCACGACCGACCAGCGGATGGCAGTCCGTTTACAAGAGATAACTTACGTATTACACGTATACGATATATCATGATATATCATGTTCAACCTTAGATCACTCGCTGAAGGACGATGAAAGGAAACTAAACATTTGAAGACGCTGATTTAAGAAAAAAACGTATTGTAAACGTATTTGTATTAGGAATTTACTGTTGACAATAATAAATGTGACGCGGTCCATTGTTTGTGACGTACGCAATTTACTATTAATAAGCAAGCGTTTTGGGAAACTCTTATTATCATTATTATTTAGTATTTACTATCACTCGGGCGGCCGAGATAACGGATAAATGTCTCTATACCAGTCATTCGCTATCATTCGCTATTCAATATGTCGGACCACTGTCAGGTGTACGCTGGCCCGCGCCGTGCCGGTCGCACCGCTCGCACGACACGCAACGGATTTTAGATTGCTTTGTATAGATCACACATGTGACTCCTCTGATCCGCACCGTACGGATTTACGCGTTTAATTGTAATATAATAATCCAATACGAATACATTAAAAACCGTTGCGTGCCGCGCGTGCGGTGCGTCCAGCGGACGCACTTTTTCGGGCAAATGTAAGCTAAATATGAAATTTCTGAGATCATATTCTAAAAAATTATACTGTCGCCTATAAAAAATTGCTCACTTTTATTTTACTTGTTTTCTCAAATTGGAATATGTAGTTTTAGATTGTTTTAATTGTAAACAAAATTAAGATGATTCCAGTTAAGCGTTATCATACAATACGTGATCTTGTCGCATTCGCGTTACGCAAACCGTTTGGGACTGAGCTAAACAGTGACCCAACGTGACGCAACGCCGCAGACGATAGCTCATATCGACAACTATCGCCCGTCTATTACACGACGGGCAGTTATCGATTACTAACACCATATTATTATATAAACGCTACTACGGAATACGTACAATGAGTGCCAGCAATGAGACAAGAAGCTTATGGAGACCATGGTTGAATGAACGTATCAGAAACGCCGGGAATATGACATGTCTCGTGTATGAGAATACGGCAAATATACGACGCATCGTGCCTTATAACTTGCTTGGGTACGACTTGCCCACATACAGCTTCGATTTAGCTTAATGGCCTTAAAGCCGCTTGTATAGGACAATCCAAGAAAAGTCCTATAAGTTAGTTTCGTTAGCAATTTTCATCATAGTTTTTCGAAATTAAAAATGGAATGTACTTTCCAAAATATATTATCTATGACGCCAACCATTTAAATAACCAGTTTTGTCTGTCTGCAAAAACAAACAATATATACCTCGATATAATAGACTTTCTGTAATGTTGTTTATACACCATATTACGTGTTAACTAGTTATTAATTAATCAAACGGATACTACGAGCGTTTTCACGCAACCACAGTGAGTGACGTAGGTACTTTACGGCTTTACCCGTACTCGAAACGTCAGTATTCCGCGAAAAATAAATAAAAAACTACGTCTACGATTGAATTAATCATCTACAATCAAATCCTTACTCTGTTATCTATACATATAAATAAAATTGGAGTGTCTTATTGTAATATATACAGTCCATGTACCAAAACAATATGTTTACAATTTTTATTGCGCGACAGCTAAGCTTTACGCGGATTTCATGAGAGCGAGAGAAAACATATTCTCGGGGGTCTAGAAGTAACATGGGAAAATAAAAGAAAAATATATATGCTCTGCGCCCGGTTCTTGAGCGGTGTATGCGCCGTAAGCGAACCCCTCACTTTCCGTCTGACGCAGGTTCTCACCGGGCACGGATGCTTTGGACGTCTGTCATCGGAGGGGACTTGTCTTTGTCGAGCGTCATCACCGCGATGCTTGGCTCTGACGAGTCCTGGACGGCAATGGCCTGTTTCTGCGAGACAGTGATGTCCCAGAAGGAGGCTGACGAACGGGTGAGAGAGGAGGCCGCTGACGTAGCCTTCCCCCGTAGACGACGAACGGGGGTGCGTCGGAGGCGCTATTTAATGCGCCTTCAATATAGTACCTGTGCTCGTGTCGGGCTCGGGATGGGAACCCGGGCCCAGCTTAAGACACGACGTCGTGGGGACTGCCAAGTCGTAGCCGGGCAGTCCCCCTATTGTGGAGAATCTGGTCTTGCCGGGAACAGTCTGTCGCTGAGGGTATCCCGTCGCCTGCACAGGTCCGGGTCCCATAAATATAGCGGCTGAAGGCTCACGCAGCGGTTTTAGTGGGGTAGGGCACCCAAGTGCGAGTCCCCACACACGCCAGCGCGCCTACCCAGGCCCTGGTATGGGCGTAAAAGATTTCCGCTGCGTAATCAAAAAAAAAAGGGGCAACTGCTAGTACATATATTAATCAATCCCCGTATTCCCATTGGTATGGTGGTGAGTACGTGGTCCTGTCAGTATTATATAAATGTACGGATGAATTTCAATGTATAATTTACTAAACGAAATGAAAAAATAACGTCGTGTATAATTACGATAAGAGGCGGACGATTCGAGGAAGCTGATAATTGTAGGCTAGCCAGTAGCCAGGCGGGTTCTGGGAAGCGCTAGGCTAGTGAACACGATAACGTATCAAACACAATGCTATCAGCGGCCCCCATTGTGCTCCCGTCACGCCGTTCCCCGTAAACTGACGACAACAACGTTGTTGGTGACTCCTTGATATGTGACGGATTTCACAGGGGAAGAGTGTTAGCTATAAGATCCTTTTATACTATACTAGCTGCTGCACGCAGCTTTTGATACACCTTAATAGTCTGTCGTTTAGATGGTAAAGTAAAAACCCATATAATATGTCCCACTGCAGGACACGGTGAAATCAGGCGAGGAAGGGTATTGGTATGTATAGTATAGTATACCCATACTTCACGCTGGCTTAATGTGGGATGGTGAACATTACACGCCATCAAAGTATTTTAATCTCAACGGGCATGCAGGTTTTCTCACGATGTTTTCCTTCACCGGTGTGTAAACGGTGATTCGTGTTTAGGGTGCACTTAGAAATTTAGCGAAACCGATTTCATGCGACATGCACCACAAGGGTTCAGGTTCGAACCCAGACCCATTCGTTTAAGAGGCCGAGCCCATATACCCCCTAGTCCACCGTCGTTTAGATGGTGACACAACAAATTGTCAAGCCGTTATCTCGTCTACATAATTATCAAATGAGAATTCCGCACTTGTTGCGCCTACCATTAGTTATCTATATGACGTAACACTAGCGCGGATAACCACGTGCAATGCTTATAGTAGCGGTGGTTATTACTGACGTGTGTCACGTGCGACTGCACATATTGAAAAGTGATTTAGAACGATTTAATTTGAATAATGACTATCCGATTTAGATTAATTTGAATCATACATTGCTGCGTATTATTTATTATGTGATATAAATTTATAAATTACGGGACCAACTTCCAGTTGTGGATCGATTGATTGATTTGCCCACCAGTTAAACTTACTAGTGTTGTAATTGCATTTTATTTATTTTTATTACAACCTATTTTATAAAGTCACCTATTCTGGAAATACTTGTAAAAATCTTTTTTATTGGCCGTTTGTTTTAATTGCCAGCCAATCAGCGATCGTTACGGTATTTTTTGGAGAATCATAAAATAAAGTTATGTAAAATTGAGCTGGCAGTAATTGTTTAATAAAAATAAGTATAATGATTAAAGACAAAAGTTATTAGAATTAATAACCATATTATATTATATCCTGAAAATCATCTAACTATAGTTGCCATCACAGAATTGTTTAGAATGAAATAAGTATTTTTATAAAACCAGCTTTATCCACAAAGTTTATGTTCGTGTGCCGGGAGAATTCTAAAAAAATATACCAATTAAAGTACATACGGCATATTTAAAATTTAAATCATTCTGAAAATTACCCAAACAAAGTGAAATTTTGATGTAAAACGTTACCATCGGCCATCCGTTCTTCTGAGTGCGTGACCAGCCCATTGCCACTTCAACGTGCTTATTCTTCGCCTGATATCGGTAACTTTAGTTCTCTGGCGGAAGTCTTTGTTTCGAATCCTATCTGCCAAAGAAACACCCAGCATAGCACGCTCCACAGCACGTTGAGCTACGGCAAACTTGCGGACCAGTCGTAAATTAAGAGGCCACGTTTCGGCCCCGTAGGTCATCACGGGGAGAAGGCATTGGTTGAAGACTTTCGTCTTCAAACTCTGCGGTATAGACGACGTGAGAATATGGCGAAGCTATCTAAATGCTGCCCATCCTAATTGAATCCTCCTATCGGCTTATTTAGGATACTATTATTATATATTCCACCATACTTTAATCATATTATTACACCTATCAGAGTTGATACACCATGGCCTTAGACACCAGACCATGGGCGTAGCCAGCCTTGGGCTCAACGTGGGGCAACAACCCAGGATTTTTTTTTAAATTAAGCCGTTTGGGCTGCATCTATGCCAATTTGTTAATCTGTAAATTTTGAGGGTTTTCGGACCCGCTTTTTGTTTTGATCGCATTTTTTTATGTAGACTAATTTTTTGATATTATGATTGTTGTTAATATAAGAAAAAAAAATTTTTTGTTTAATTAGGCACCCTATAGGTGCCAGGGTGTGGCAAGCGCCCCAGCTTGCTCCAGTGTGGCTACGCCCATGCACCAGACAACCGCCAGTTCGAATCATGGCAACACGATTTATTTTCTTGTGCATTAATTTGATTTTGCTATATCTCCTAAAGTATTAATTTATTTTCATGACTATAGGGCAAAAATAATCTTCATCAAGTGCAGATGCCAATTTACTCAGTTAAAATGGGATTCATACCGTATTCGTGTAAATAACTTTCAAACTATCACGTTATAGTTGTTCATTTTTTAAAGTATTAAATTGATATAGTATAATATCCGTAAGAGATAGACATATGTCATCGCGGACTTTTTTGTAGGCCTATTTAAGATATACAATTCCACCATACATTATTTTATTATATCTCAAAGGGTTTAGGCAGCGTTTTCGTTGAAAACTCCCAGACGGCCTATTTTTTCCGACACCTTGAACAATTATAGTTATAACTTAGCCAATGTATATAAAAACTTAACAAATTATGTACGTAACTTAGCCAATGTATATAAAAACTTAATAAATTATGTACATGAACCTTCCTCTTGAATTGTCCTATCGATGAAAAAAATGATGTAGTTTTAAAGATTTAAGCGAAGATTTTTTAATAATATGTAGTGATATGAGTAGGAAATGTCTAATTACTTACTAATGATTGTAACTATCTATTATAAACATAAAAGTATATGCATTTAGGCTGGTGGTTACACTTTTTTATTTTGAATATAACACCCATGTTTACTCTGCTCGTTGCGTATAACCATGCATCTTTCTGTGAGCAAAAATGGTTGATGGCGCGCGTGTGTGTGTTACCGTATCGCGCGTAGATATGCGGTTGTGTGAGTGAAATCGCATTTTTAAATCGTACTAAGACCGCGCCTTGATACGTGTAATACGTTGTAGATGAACTCCCGTTCATTTTCATTGTTAGTATTCGAACCCGTGAACCGGGACAGAGACAATTTACAAATGTCTAAAACATTTGAACTGTTCAGTCGTCGCTCGGCCCGCGTCTATCGCACGAGATATGGCCGTATAATGGCGAGTGCCTATCACATGTCCGTCATCCGCGCGAGATAAACACCACAATGGCGGTGACACGTGCAAGCAACCGGTTCCGGCACTCCGAGGGCCATCTCCGTGCGGTGACGGTGACCATCAGCTTCTGATGTCCAAAGAGCTGTTTATATTATACTGAATACAACCTTCGTTATCAAATCAGTGATAGATAATACATGCGAAATCATTGATTAATTATTGATAATGTCCAGTTACAGCCGCATTACTGTGATGCTCTTTTATGAATAAACCGTTGATTTCCAAACTATCCTTTAACTATCCTTACTAATATTATAAATTCTAAAGCGTGGATGTTTGTTACGCTCTCACGCAAAAACTACTCGACGAATTATCATGAAACTTTGTACGCATATTCTGGGAGGTACTAGAAGTAACATAGGATACTCTTTATTTAAAAAAAAAGAGTTTTTTTGCTAACGCGTGCGAAGCCGCGGGCGACAGCTAGTTTGTAAATATAAAGCCTGTGAAGTCGTGGGAGAAGCCACCCATTAACACCGATCATACATTGCGTTCTAAAGAGGATGTAGTGTATTATAATACACTAATTAAACTTATTGTAAAATGCTCTTTGGATTCTAGATTTTATGATCCCTGATGATTGGAAATACCTAATGTATTTACGACTGGTCCATAGCTTCAATACGCAAAAAACTATCTTGTTGACAATAATTGGAATTGGAATTATAATTCAAGGAGCTTTATTTTGTAAAAAACAACGGGAAAGTTATACAATTTATGTATCCGCTAAGTTAAATAAATTATAAAATTCAATAGAAAAGAAAACATTTCTTTGAATCGATTAATCGTTGTGATAATTATGTAAATAATTTGTTTATTTCTATTCCGCTTCGTGTTAATTGAGTTCCAAATAAATTTGTGACGAAATATAAAAAAAAGGTTCAGTGAATTAGTGAATGCAAGTAAAGAAATCGATCGGCTTACTGTTAAACTGAATGCTTTCTGGTGAAGGCGGCAGTTCCCGCGACACATGCGCCTTTATTATTTTTATGTTAATTCTTAAAAATGATACGCATTAAATTGGTGAACATCGATAAAAAGAAGCTCCAATAATTTTAAAAATATATATTATGCATATACCCATAAGCATTAAATTCAATTACACTTGTTAGTTTACGTCACTGTTGCACTATAATAGATTAATAGATGCCGTGTGAGCAAGATGATAAGTGAAAATAAACTAGTTTTAACATTGTATAATATACTGTCCAGGATGAGTTAAAGGTGATAGACAAGAAATACTACTTTGTTTTCTTTAAGCTTTTTGCGGTTCTATAGAATCTCATAAAACTCTTAATATGGTAAATAAAATAAATGTTCTGTAATCTCCAACAAACTACATCTTTGTTATCGGTTACGCTAACAAAACTTGCAATTGTCAATATTACGCCGTTAGCTCACATTTAAATTACGTTGTTAAACTGCAGTAAGAGGCTTCAATAACTTTAGCTCGTATAAAATATGCCTCAAAGAAATGCCACATAAAAGTCCAGGCTTGGAAAAGTTAAAGTTGTTTTCGCCGAAGGCAGGTGTGAAATGCTTCTAGTCGGGTGTAGTTTTATGGGCATTCTGTAATCGGGCTTAGGTGCTAAATGAACATCGGACATGCATAATACATTAGCTGTAGATGAGCAGATTATGTATTGAGAACAGTATTTTTTATAATTTTTCATTTATAAAGAATTCTCCTTTAATCTCTACCTAAGCTAATTTATACAAGCTTTTGGCATGCTTTACAGCGGGAGAGCCAAACTGCTATGAAACCTTCTTAGGTGTTCAGTGTTCATGAAGATTACTGAGTAATGTCCTCTCAGTCTCAATCCGCATTCCAAATACACTGCCAGATAATGTGACATCACATTCAATGCAGTTTATTGTATTAGCTTTAACCAATCATAATACCAGACCTCGAGATAGACGCACCCAGTCGGATCACAGCGGAGAGAGTTGGTTTGTGGTTTGTTATCATAATGGAGAACAGCACTTTAACTAGCTGCTATAAAGCGACAGCGTTCACCGTCGCCCAACCTTCATACAGGTAAGGCTTTTCTGTCTGTATAATTACCTGTCCTATCTTTCAACCAAATAATAAAATTCTCAAGTCATATTAAATATCAGACGCTGAATGTTCGAGGGTCTTCCTTCAAATCGTGTAATAGAAATGTAAGGCGAATGACACCTACCCGGACTTCCCAAGAATTTTCGATTCTCAATTCCCAATTCAATTTATGATAATTTCCGATCGAGATATCGTTTCTAACTGTTATCGATGTTACGTATGGTTATTGGTTGGAATCGCTTGAAATCGTATTTTTGTTGAACAAAATTAGTTTTATTTCTCGAAATTTCGTGGGTGTTCTCGTTGAGGTCGGGTACTGGTGCCCCGTGTCTAATGCGCGCCGTGACGTCACAATACAACATGCACCGTAACTAATGTACCGAATTTGAATTGGACCTTTTTCGGAATTACGCCCGAAAAGGTCTCAAAGCTCGCCGATTTATTTTTGCCTTGTTGAAGTCACCTGCATACCAATGGCTCTTTGTTAGGTCAAAATATTTCATCATTATCAGTATACCGTGATATCTGATGTTCTTTTTACTATCAGTCATGAGTAACTCGGTCCATACAACCGGTTCAATAATGTTGATTGCTGATAAGTGATAGAAATTAGAATCTCGTGTGGGAAACCAACAGTATATCTGTTGAAAATAACAGTTAACAGCTGAGTTAATGAAAAAATGTCTGACAGACGTGAAACATCGAAATTGTTTTGTACAAGAGACAGAAATAACAGATTGTGATATAGGAACTAAATACGGCATTATTTCAACTAAAATACAACGGTTTTTTTTTTCCAGAAAGTTTTTTGATTTATCATTATTTTATACGAATTTGCCTCTGACTGTTACAATAATCGGCGAAACGTCGCCACGACAGCGATAAATTATACGTGCGGACATATGTTTCACATCAAAAACTGTGATACTTAAATTAAGTACTTACATCATGCTTCGTTCTTGATGTAAATCAGTAAGGACACAGTCTCGTGTGGAATGTAGACCCTCCAATGATGGTTCCTGACAACCCTAAGCATCCACGTTTAGCACTACCGCGAATGCCTTTTGGTTATTTTTTCCATTCCCTTCTCGGCACCACTCGACAGTTCTCAGTAAGCATTCGTCGAAATGCCATTACTGTTCGAAAAGGAGAGGGTTCCGTCCTAAATGTTTATTACTTGAATTATTCAATTTAGCGTCTGCTGGCTGGTGGGAGAGCGAGACAGCATGATCAGACCGCAAGGGGTGCGAGTGGAATAGAGGTAGTAAAACAACCGCGTCCGATACCAGGGTCACTTTGATGGAATTTATCGGTAAATTTATTCACCATTAATTAATGATGTTATGCTCTCGGTACGGAGAACACGGTTTTATAATACACTACACTATTGTCTATCGAAATACCTACCCATATGTATACTTTGAGTGGACCAGTTACGGTCAGTAGTACATACTACATACTAGTACATACTATCATGCTTATCGTATATATGCCAAAAATAAATTATTAAAGAAATATTGTTTTCTACATAGACACGGGTTATATAAAATCATTATCATTCCGCATACAGCTTTAAATACAAGCTGAGGGTAACAGCTAGTTTACCATAACCAGCTGCCATATGAAATTCCGACTTAGAGTAATATGTTTATTGTGCATTTCTATCATACAATGAAGTGATGATAGCGACGGATATATCGTTCGTGGAATGTATTGTTATTTTAATGATACAATCAGCCGCTATCATCATTATACGGCCATGCCACTGACCTTACCAATCGCTAACGATAGAAGTTTGTCACCCGCGCCACTTCTCAGAACTGCTAACAGATTATATTTATGAAACTCCACATTGAGTGCCAATTGAGTTCGGACGCAAACAAAATATCCACACTATCTATCAATTCATCATCATCAACCCTTATCCGTCCACTACTGACATAGGCCTTTTTGTAGCAGTGGAAATGTTTTGCGCATTTACCCGAGGCTTCCCCGGGATATACGTTTAGCGTCATCGCCACAAAACCACTGCGTGTTAAGATTTGAGCCACTTGTCGGGGGTGTCCTGGATCAGGCTAACACCTTCCACAGCCGACAGATTCCCTCAAAAGGGCTAACGGGCTTCTTCCAGGCCTCATCGCTCTCGAGCATGTGACGCTCTACACCCTAGAGCAAGTTTCCGACTGCTCGTTTGCCTCCTTATTACATTAAAAAAAAAAAACAAATAACATCATTTCTTAGTCGAATATTCCTTTTTTAATGCAAAACATGCCATATTTGATCTAGTGTTGTTATCCAGATAGAAATAAAGAAAGAGACGACGGTATTCTTTCTTCTTAATTTTTTCTTATCTTTAGGCAAGTTTAACTCATTGCAATGGAATAGCTTTTTACGGATTTTAAGGCAGCTTATTATGACTTTTACATTTGCGGTGTTTCGGATGTTATCAGGGTTTATTAAAGTGATTTTAGTGATGAACCACTATTATAATTAAACATAACGTGTATCAATTTAACATAATTACAAATTTATATTTTTTCGAGTATGATGGTGATGGAGAACGTTTTGTCACCAGGACACAAAGGCGATTGGCGGCGACCTGATGGCCGACCTTCACGCCCGGCTGTCAATGCGGCGGCGCGGCATCTCGGGCGCCGAGCGGGGCTCCCTGCTGCACACCCTGGCCGGAGTCATCCCGGAGCCCGACGGCACTCCGCCCCACTCCTCGCCTGCGCACTCCAGCGACGACGACTGGGACTGATGAAACTTGAGACTCTTTTGTACGGAACATTACGTAATATAAGGTTATCCATATTGTTGTATAATGATTACGAGTATTTCGATTATTATAATGAAACAACTTTTCATCTACACTATCGTGGCATAATAATAGTTCTATATAATCTAATAACTTTGTAACGTTGACCTAAAACCTCGGTCCGTGACCATAGTTGTTGTAAAGTATCCGAAACGTCGGGCATGCAAAATCTGTAAAAGTTGTTTCATTATAATAATAATATAATAATCCACGTCTAAAGCATAATGTACGGTGTGACATGTGAGTGATTTAACTATGACTGATTCAAGTTAAAGTTTGCGCAAGAGTTTTTGAAATACTTTTGGAAGTAACGACGATGTCTCTTAACTGGAAAATAACTTGATTCCGGCCAATTTAAATCGCTCGCACTGCACCTTTGTTTGTTGGAATTGTATAAATATACAACGAAACCGCATTCTTCAAACGTAACACCATGTATGAATAGAGGACAATATATTACAAACGCTTCTTAAACGATTCAATGTGACTTCAAAATATCAGTAGGCGCGGGGTTTTTAATGTTTTCTATTAACAAAGGTTCCGGGAGGTTATTACGATAATCGCGTTTCTTACTAGCGGTGTTGCTTTCGTTTCTGGGAAGGTGCGCCGCGTAAACACTCGCCCGCCAACTATCAACGGGCCCGGCCGATTAACATTACCAGAATCAAACAACTAAAAAAAAACGTCTCAACCCGTCACATCACTATATTGCTAATGTTTTTATGAAGTAAGCTCGAGTGTCGGCTGAATAAATAAATCGATTCCTAAAATAAACGCATATTGGAGTAGAAATTTGTATTGCTATACATTACATACAACCAAAACAAGTCCACTGCTGGCCTTGTAGCAATAATACGAAAATTATTGAAATTTATTGTAATATAAATATTGTATTATTTAAATTGGTAAATGTTTTCTATATTTATACGAAACTCGTTAACATTCGTAATGTAGGCTGTACGTTATATACAGATTATTTTAGCGTTATTTACATTTTTGATTGCTTCTTTTGTATTAGTAAAGTGTTAAGAGCTTACCAGTCGGCTGAGGTGTCTACATTGGCCTAAATAAACTATGTAATGTGAAAAAAAAATAACCAATAGGACCTATACTTTGGCAATACGTATTCGACAACGTAATTAATTGTAACTACTTATACAAAACTATGTAAATGTAGCTGTTTATGATAAACTGTATTTATACATACATGATAAGTTTAAATATAACGCTTAAATTGATTAAATATAACGTTCAGTATACAATGTCGTAAATTTAAAATATTATAGATATTAGCGACTTAAAAAATGTTTAACGTTAATTTAAAATTTAAGTGTTAGAATCCGAACATTTTTGAACGCAATGATGGCTATGAGAAAGGAAGCGCTAGTATTCAAACATGCTACGGACAAAAAAATGGTGCTATTGTATCAATTTGTATAGTGTGTAACGTGCGTCGAATTAAATGATGGCAGCATTTAGTCAAAGTTCGTTTTTTGAATTTGTATGCCACCCGGTCGCGGACTCGCGACAGTTATTTCTCGGCATGTAGCTGTTTCGTACGTGGATTAACTCGGTCTAATCCGCGCGGATCTGCACGATTCCACAGATTGCCTTTATGAGATGCGTGCGCGCGTCGGAGCGTAGCTCAGTCGAACTGTTTTCACTTGTATCCATGCTTTAATAATATCAACCCAGCTTCTCAAACGTATCACCCGAAAACTCGTTCCGTCTCTCTCTAAATGGACACGGCCTGTAAATGTATAAAATTGATTGCCACCATTAAAATGGCCGCATTTAGATGCGACAGCAGACAGAATTTATTTAAAAAGTTCGAATTGCTTAAAAAAGATTTCTCGGTAGAGTTGAGTCATGTATAAAACGAATCGCCTTTTTAACCAACAAAAAAAGAGGTTTTCAATTCAAGAGTAGTCCGAATTTTATTATTCTTGTTTTATTAGAAAGAATATACTCCGAAGTTAGTTGCATATTTTATTTAATCCAACCCGAAGGGAAGGAAAGCCGGGACGATTGATCGTTCACTCACTGCAGAGTATTCTTATTTCGATATATATTTTTTTATTGGAAAGGGTACTCCGAAGTGGCTTGGAAAATGTGTGTAGCACCGAAGTTAGTCCCGTATACATATAGGTTTTTTATTATCATTTTTAATCCTGCGAATAATGTTGTTTTACATATTTAAGCATTTTTGTAGGCCTACCCGTATGAAGCCTGCTTTTTTAAAGAATTTATTTTATACAATAGCTCGAGTAGGATTATATAACAGCTAATAGCTAAAGTGTGCTAAGTAGCCATTTTAACACTACCTAATAAAAAATTAAGCATGTATTAATTACATGATTATAAAATAAAAACTTTTCAACAAAACAATTAAACCGCCGAAAAAATTCAAAAGATTTTTTTTAACCTTTTGCTTTTGAGCTTAGTGATTTGTGCCTACAATTTATGATCAAGTTATTCTTTTATTATTGTTGTAAAAAATAATTTATTACTTGAAGTATGTACTTACAAATCACCTTGGATGACACCGTCTCCAAAAGTAACAGAAATTGCCTGGTAAACGCCTAGAATGTATTTACATAATACCTACATATATTATAACATGTGTAGAAGAATACGTTGATTGTAAAGTGAAGGTACAAATTACTGAGGTTAAATGAAAAAGGTTTAATATTGATCCCTTTGCCGTTTTTTCGCCGGAGTAATTTTCTTTAAAAGGACAATACATTGCGATATTCTTTTTAAGTTTTCGCTAAACTAAACTGTAATGGATAATTTGTAAAGAATTTTAACTTTAATAATTAAATTAAAACTTTTAAATGAATCGAATTATATAACAAAATGGCATCTAAAACATAAGTTATTGATAGTTTAAGGAAATAAACCACATATGAAAGTAAACATCTGTATATATTATATTATGTTAAACAAATATTTAAAATTTTATCACTTTTACGTTTTTATTTTTTATTTATGTACAAAGGAATAAAAATGTATGAATTTAAACCGTTTCTGAGATAATTAGTTGCAGCTTTATATATTTTTATCCTTTTATGGCGGGTGTGTCGGTCGTGGTAGCGCAGTAGCCGTTTCTTGCCCTATCATTTGATATGCAAATCAATTTCGTATCTCGGCAAGAAGATAATAATCTCTCGGTTTATAAGTATACATTTAAGATTAGGGTTACCACTTATATCCTTATTGGACTTTTTAATGTTGTTAATCTAAAACAATTTAATTCCGAATTATTGTTTAGTGAATCTCACATTTTTTTCAATAATGCCGACATGAACCATGCTGCTTTTTACATTTTAAACGGTGCTCAACATAGCTGATGATTTATATAACATAGTCACGTTAAGCGTTTTATTAATGATAACCAGTAAATTTGTTTTAGAAACGATTTAAACAATGAGTGGTAACCCTGTTACATTATCGTTAGCTCCCTCTATAATTGGTATCGTTTTATATGATACATGTACATTGTACACACACTACACATAGTATGAGGTATTTGAGCTCACCGTAGTTTCCCCTGTTACAGTGTTATAGTGAACAGTAGGGCTATTCTGTAAGGTCGTTTTCGAATCTCGAAAGTGGTGACATGACGTATTTGTATACTTTTAAACTCTACTATCTATCTATATCAATTAAGTACCTTTTGAAGTGAGCGTAAAGTGAGCTCTATCACCCAGGTGAAGCTCTATATCGAAATGTTTTTTACAGAATAGTCCTACTGTAGTGTATACGCCTCGGGCACGCGATAATTATAGTACTTGACTTAATGCCATTCTATGTAATATTTAAAAGTCGATTAAGTTTAATATAATGCCATTTGTGGAAGGAAATCTGATAGCGAGTAGGTTTTAATATTGAAGTGGCATCTATGTTGATATTATACGAACGGTTATTGTAAATAATATAGTAATATAGATGTTAAAAGCTGTATAGAACGTTTTTTTTTAAGTGTATTTAGAAATACTTGCCTTATTTTAGATTAAGTATTGGACTGATCGATATACGTCTTAATGATAGATTTTTTTACATTGTGCATTTTTTTAAGTCGATAGCGAATATTTTATAGGGTACAACAAATTATAGTCAACTATTTTTAAGATGGATTAGTGGTTACGTTTGTTAGCGTGCTATGTGTTTTATTTATATTCGCAAGCGATTGCTTTCTGAGACACTTGACGTATGTTTATATTTTATTATAATGTCTACTCGTGTACTTTCGGTTGCCTTGTTAATCTGTGCACTTGATGTAATTAGAATTTACTAATAAATAATATAGCACTAATCCGTCTATGTTCCCCCTCATCGAGCCTGCCCTGGCCCGTGGATCGCGGATCGTGTACAGTCGCAGCTCGTGTCGAATGGCCGCGGTACTCGATGTGAACCTATAGCGTATACATAATGTTCGTCAGATCAATGTTATGATGTATGATTGTATCAATAAATGAGTTTTAAGGATATGGTGTGTTTTAATTTGGTCGCTTCCTGAAGTTAATTTCAATTTTTTGAACATGTATCGAACATGAAGTAATGAAGAAAGCGTATTCAATATTTGAGTATGGAATTAGTAGAGACTAGAAGCCATTCCCTAATGGTCAGTTAGCCATACACGTCCATGAGTTGATGCGGTGCAGGTTCTTACTGAATCAATAACTTTAGGTATAAGAGGAATATGTAAACATTCCTTTTCTGTTTAGAGTCAACAATCGACAATCCTGTGGTTCACACGCTATGAAACTGAGTAGCCATGAGTGGTTATAGAAAGCGCTTTATATCCTGACTCAGATTATAAAAATACTTATCCTAAAAATATGTTTGTACTTTATGCGTTTAGCACTTGCAAAGAATAATAGCCTAAATTCCAAAAAATATCTATGGCGTACATCAGTATTCACATACTCGGCAGTCAGTACCACAATAATAATGCCGGGCCCGCGAGTCGCGACAGATGATTCGCGTTGATCCGCGTATGTACTACGTGTTTCGGGTTTTACGCGGCATTGCCCCAGAATAATGGCCGTTGAGAATTCTCAGTACCGCCGCGTCGGGTATTTCGGAATCGGAAATAAAGATTCGTGGAAACTGCTGGCCTCAGCTCGGCGGAGGACGGCGGCGCGGCGGCGCCGCGGCGGACGGCTCGCGTGGGTGCGACCGCGCGGACCGATAATTATGAAATATTGACTTTTTATTGCCGCTACGCTGTACCTACACCATTTGAGAGGTAGTTCTACGAAACGATTTAAAATAAATAACACTTTAGGTCAATGCGACTTACAAAAAGCCATAACTTGTATAATAAAAACACCCACTAAAAATATTATTCTTTTACCATATTTTGCGCTACGTATTATACGATTGCTAATGGTATACTTGTAAAACTTAATCTTGGCTGCTAGGGTAGGGTAGGAAAAAAAATTATTAAAATAATTACTTTTGCGAAATTAAAAACTTTATATTTTTCTGTTTTTTTCTTTGGTCCTAGAAACAGCTGATATTTATTTATCTAATAAGACATCATGTCATATCGTAATCAGGTGAAAGTATTGTCGGAGAAAAAAAATGAGAGTCGAATATTTCACCGACATCATCAAGGCTCTTAAATAGAGATAGAATATTTTTATAGGGAATATATTTAAAATGCATATAAATTAAACGGTTGCTGTTATTAAACACACTGTTATTATATATCTCCGCGCAATGGCCGGTCCGTGTTGGATGCCGTTCGTCGTTTTGGCGTTCATTGACGGAGGCCTATGTTTAGCAGTGGACGGATAAAAGCTGCTGCTGATAATGGTGATGATGATAGATACTTATATATTTATTTATATACCTAAACTATAACATCAATCTATTGATACATGTTATATGTTGATATGGTAGACTCCTATTGCCACTGATCGCGATAGGTTGGATACTCCCCATCAAGCGGCTGATGGCAACCAGCAGTGGTTTTAGTGCGGCATACCGGCGCCGGTCGGAAGGGCGCCGGAAGTCCTACATATCCCTGGGGACGACCCATCCCCGGATGAATGCGCAAAGCATTTCCACTGCATCGCCTTTTTGTGCTAAGCTCAAGCCATAGAGTAAAGTATCACTTTATTCTATGGAGTAAAGTAATACAACGGAAAGCTCAAGCTTCGTCGTTTGTCCGTCAATAACCGATATATTTTTATTTATCCGATAATAGTTTTAGTGCTACATAAAAAAATATATTATAAAAAAATAAACAAATTGTTAGTCTCAAGTTAGCATTTTCATTATCAAACAGATTATTTTTTTTTGTTCATTTGATCGGTAATTACTTTTTATCAATTGTGCGATCAATATTTTTATTTGTTCCATCGTTTTTTAATTGTTTTTTTTTTTATGAAATCATCATAGAGTCCTCGCCACTTTAAAAGTCCGATAGACGCGGCGCTGCCGTCTCATAACTCAATGTTGCCAATTTATAGTGTAATGATTTTCCACGTAGTCTAGTACAATAAAAAAATTAAATAATTATAGGGCCTATTTTCAGTAGTGGATTGATAAAGACTGATGATGATAATAATGACAAAAATAATTATAGCAGTAAAATAAAAATCTCCCTGCCAGGTTTAAGTAAAATAAAACATTTTTTTGTAAATATTTCGTTCGTATTTTTTACGTATAACAGATTAGTAGAATTCATCTAAAACAAGCTTCTTTGGATGTGTTCGGCTTTTGCCAGGAGTGACGATTTTCTCAGAAGTAATTGCTGCCATTGTCACTTCTTTTGTTATTCGACCTTTTTTACAGAAACACCTGAAAATATAATTCATCTGAGCAAGGATTTAATTCTTTTACCTTGTATTTATATTCATATAAAATATCATAAGATAAATGTAGGTATAGAGTTAATGGTAATATTTTAACCATATTTTAGGCAAAAATAAGTGACTCTGGCATCTCTAAAATTTACCTGTCATGTCAGTGACATTTATAAACATATTATTCAACGGGGTTAATTGTTGTTTATTTTTACTTTCTAATTCACAAAATTATTTCACTTTAATGATCATTTTACGGCCTTCACTTTTTACACCTCACTTTATATTATATGCTCCATATTTCACGTAAAACAATTTAAAATATCACAACTTCTTACTCCAGACAGACGTCAAGATGTCAATGTTGTCAAATTTAGTTCGGGCATTAGTCGCAGGACTTTAAAAGTGGCGCGGACTATATAATCCATTTTTGTTCCTGTTGGAACAGGCTATGACCAGAGGCCATACAGCTACGTCTAAAAATAATCGATTTTTCATTTCAATTATCGGAATAAACAACCTGGAATACGATGTCACAACATTTAAATGTAACATTATTAATAGTCGATTTAAACCATTCTTAAAAACAAATAACAATGAATATATTTCAATTAATTATCTCAGCACTTGAATATTATTCTGTTGATATTAATAAAATATAGAGTAATATGTTAGTTATATCAATACTCCGTGTTCGTGCCAATTGACATTGACAAGTGACTACGAAAGAGCTAAAGAAAAAGAAGAAGAAGAAGTATTGTTTACTAAATATAAATGACAAAAAGGAAAACCCAATGTTATATTCACTCAAAAATATTATTTTATTTATTAAATAATAATTGTTGCGATGGCAGCAGCATTTCAACAGCAAATATTCGCGCTAGATGCCAGATTCAATGCTTACCGAGCCCCTGGAAACCCTAATTTTAGTAAGTCTTTCAGTTTAATTACAAAGTCAAAGTAAAAACATTTTGTAACATATTATCATTATATCTCTATGCAACTTAAATTTATTAATACCAATTAAAACTATCATTTAATGTTCATTTACAGAAACCCTATATATACGACGAAGAAGCCAGTTACTTAGAGAAAATGCAAAATTTAAGGTGTGTAACCAACTAGTAAATCTTGTAAATTTGTAAAATTTTCTTTCTAAAATAATAGTTAATGTTTTAGGATATTGAAACTATAAAAAAATATATAAATATCAGGTGTCAGTTGCTGCAAAAGAAATATGGCTATCAGGATAATATATCAATTAGCTCATCTTCATCTTCACGACCTCGATCTAGCAGTAAAGTAAGTACCAACAAAATAAATTTCTGTGTTCGTTATAATTATATATTATAATAGAATGTCCTTAAAATTTTGTGAGCAAGAAGAACAAAAAACAATATATTGTTTTACAATGTTAACATGACCAGGGTTGCTATCTAAAATGAAAAAAATCCAACCATTCTTGATGTATTATATGTGTGTTGTAAAGAACATATTTTTTAGGCAAGTTTGCAGGTTGAGGAAAGTATAACAATAAATCAAAAGAAGAAAAATGATATGTCAATATCGGAAAATTATGCATTTACAGGAGTACATCACATATTTGACCAGGTAGCTGTTGTAATTTTTATTATTTAAAATTCATGCCTTAAAACACCTAATGATATTATTATATTATTAGACCTGTTTGTTCTGCTCTGGCTAACCACCGACTATTAAAACTTCTAAATATTGTTTCTCTGAGCATTTTCATGTAGTTTAATACTAGTTTGGCACTAAATATCTTTTACTTGTGTATTAATAAAAATATTACAGTAATAATTATTTTTGTAGCACACAGATGAAGTGACCATGGTTAAGTTTGCTAACAATGATCGCTCTAAGTTATGTTGTGCATCCTATGATGGAACAGTTTCTATATGTGATGTCACTGCAACCCCACCAAAAGTTCTGTTCATTTTAGAGGGTCACACTAAAGCTGTAACAGGTAATTTAAATAAAGATGTTGGTATATGCCCTATGATATAACAAGTAATACAATATAACAACTCAATAAGTAATAGTACATATCTCTAGTGAAGTTCTAACAGTATGCACTGTTAGAACTTAACACGCTAGCTTGAAGTCATTTTTTGACTGCTTTGAGAGTTGTGATTGCATTGGATATAGGATAAAGGCATGCATCATATCAACCAATTAAAACACTATGACTAACTAATAGAAGTCCATTATTAAAAAAAATATTAATACCGTATAACAATTCAATAATAGATTACACATTTTTATAAAGCTCTTTTACCCTCCTGTTAAGTAGCCATTTTTGATTTACACACTTAAAATTTCAGCGACAATATAAGGTATTGGACCCTTGAAAGATTGAAGTTGAACTCGGACCAAGCATTGTTTTTCGAGAATGTTGAGCCTCACTCCCTCTTTCTTTATAAAATTTCCTTGTGTATCAATCAAAGTTCCCTGGAAAGATAAGCCTTTGAGGATCTGTCAAGTTCACTGACTCACATTGAGCAGTACACTACGACCTAACACTTCCCCACCTGATTGAAAGAAAATCCTGGCACAGAATAGTGTTATAAGGGTCATATTCTATATGAATCATGTTATACGACATGGTGTTAGGTTGCGACTGGTCGGCGTCGAACGAGCTGGTGGCGACGTGTGGGCTGGACGGCGCGCTGTGCGTGTGGGAGGTGGCCCGGCGCCGACGGCTGCGGGCAGCGCGCGACCCGCACGGCGCGCCCCTGCTTGCCTGCGCCTTTCAGCCCTCCAACAACAACATGCTCATTGTATCCTATGCATATTGTATAATCATAAAGATTTACATTATAATTACCATGTAACATGATTATCAATGATTTATGCATGCATATGCCTATCATAAATATAAGTTATAACACTATTGGTACAGTTGCATAGTATAGAAAATTTACTATAATATAGACATGTGGTGTGCGGATTAGTGCTATATATGCAAACTAGCGGACTCGACAGACTTCATTCTGTCAAAACAATTAATTTGCAATAAATAAAATTGCAATCTCAAATTTGAGAAATAAACTATCTTATCTTTTAAGTTGGAGAAAAGCACACATTTTAAAAGAAAAAACATTAAAATCGGTTAAGGACGCGTTTACAAACTTGATAGGTACAGAATCGAACAACTACATTGAAAAAGTCACGCACACAAGCGCACCCGCACAATACGCACGCTTGCGTGCGGGAATAGTAGTCAAGTAAACGGATTTGATACTTTACAAATATTTGTTATTTTGATTATTTATAACACAAAATTATATTTTATTTCTGTTTGTTTTTACTATTTATCTTTTTACATAGAATTAGTATATTAAATATATTATATATAATAAATAATTATATATTATAATATGTAAGTAAACTGATATCTGTAATTCATCTTGGGGGGGGAGGGGGGCTCATAATTGCCACGCTGAGCAGGCGCATTGGCGATCGCAGATGATGATGAAGTCACATCGGCAGCACTGCTGCCTGATCCGAGTGGCACGGGATCGGTCGTCTTGGTGTTCATTGAGGGAGGCCTATATCCAGCAGTGGATGGATGAAGTTTGATGATGATGACGATGATGATATCTATTTGTTTGCGAGTGGCAAATGATCGGTCGTCTTGGTGTTCATTGAGGGAGGCCTATATTCAGCAGTGAACGGATGAAGTTTGATGATGATGATGATATCTATTTGTTTGCGAGTGACAAGGGATCGGTCGTCTTGGTGTTCATTGAGGGAGTCCTATTTTCAGCAGTGGATGGATGAAGTTTAATGATAATGATGATGATGATATCTATTTGTTTGCGAGTGGCAAATGATCGGTCGTCTTGGTGTTCATTGAGGGAGGCCTATATTCAGCAGTGAACGGATGAAGTTTGATGATGATGATGATATCTATTTGTTTGCGAGTGACAAGGGATCGGTCGTCTTGGTGTTCATTGAGGGAGGCCTATATACCTATTTTCAGCAGTGGATGGATGAAGTTTAATGATGGTGACATCTATTTGTTTGCGAGTGGCAAATGATCGGTCGTCTAGTTGTTCATTGAGGGAGGCCCATTTTCGGCAGTGGACGGATTTAGGCTGATGATGATGAAGTCGCATCGGCAGCACTGCTGTCTCATTAGAGTAGCACGGGATCGGTCGTCTTGACGTTCATTGAGGGAGGCCTATATTCAGCAGTGGATGGATGAAGTTTGATGATGATGATGATATCTATTTGTTTGCGAGTGACAAGGGATCGTCCGTCTTGGTGTTCATTGAAGGAGGCCTATATTCAGCAGTGGATGGATGAAGTTTAATGATGATGATGATGGTGATATCTATTTGTTTGCGAGTGGCAAATGATCGGTCGTCTAGGTGTTCATTGAGGGAGGCCTATATTCAGCAGTGGATGGATGAAGTTTGATGATGATGATGATGATTATGATATCTATTTTTTTGCGAGTGGCAAGGGATCGGTCGTCTTGGTGTTCATTAAGAGAGGCCTTTATTCAACAGTGGATGGATGAAGTTTGATGCTGATGATGATGATTATGATATCTATTTGTTTGCGAGTGACAAGGGATCGGTCGTCTTGACGTTCATTGTGGGAGGCCTATGTTCGGCAGTGGACGGATTTAGGTTGATGAAGTTGCATCGGCAGCACTGCTGCCGCATTAGAGTAGCACGGGATCGGTCGTCTTGACGTTCATTGAGGGAGGCCTATGTTCGGCAATGGACGGATTTAGGCTGATGATGATGAAGTCGCATTGGCAGCACTGCTGCCTCATTAGAGTAGCACGGGATCGGTCGTCTTGACGTTCATTGAGGGAGGCCTATGTTCGGCAGTGGACGGATTTAGGCTGATGAAGTCGCATCGGCAGCACTGCTGCCTCATTAGAGAAGCACGGCATCGGTCGTCTTGACGTTCATTGAGGGAGGCCTATGTTCGGCAGTGGACGGATTTAGGCTGATGATGATGAAGTCGCATCGGCAGCACTGCTGCCATATCTATTTGTTTGCGAGTGACAAGGGATCGTCCGTCTTGGTGTTCATTGAAGGAGGCCTATATTCAGCAGTGGATGGATGAAGTTTAATGATGATGATGATGGTGATATCTATTTGTTTGCGAGTGGCAAATGATCGGTCGTCTAGGTGTTCATTGAGGGAGGCCTATATTCAGCAGTGGATGGATGAAGTTTGATGATGATGATGATGATTATGATATCTATTTTTTTGCGAGTGGCAAGGGATCGGTCGTCTTGGTGTTCATTAAGAGAGGCCTTTATTCAACAGTGGATGGATGAAGTTTGATGCTGATGATGATGATTATGATATCTATTTGTTTGCGAGTGACAAGGGATCGGTCGTCTTGACGTTCATTGAGGGAGGCCTATGTTCGGCAATGGACGGATTTAGGCTGATGATGATGAAGTCGCATTGGCAGCACTGCTGCCTCATTAGAGTAGCACGGGATCGGTCGTCTTGACGTTCATTGAGGGAGGCCTATGTTCGGCAGTGGACTGATTTAGGCTGACGATGATGATGATGATGATGATGATGATGATTATGATGATGATGATGATGATGATAAGTGAGCAAACGTCGAGAGAGAACGTCTTCCCACCTGGTTATAATGACCAACCAACATTTCGTCTACCTATGTTTATGAAATAAACCAATTCCATAAAAATATATTGTGGTAAAAAAAAATATTGTAAGTATCAAATCCAATCCAAAGTATCCAATATCAAAAATAAATCGCGATGTTTTTTGAGTCGAATTGCTGCTGACAGGCGACGCAGTGTCCACCCAGAACCGCGGCCGAGCGCGGACTGAGTTCTCATTCCAAAAATGTAAAAGAAATCAAGACAGAGACAACGATAAAATAAACCTTAATGCAATGGAATAACATTCATCTTTAGTAGCAAAATTGGTAAAAAAATTAGTTATCTTCCTTATTTTTTTTAAGACTATTTTTAGCAGTTTTGGGTTATTTTCTTGTCCTTTATTTAAAATTTAACACATTTCCCTGCTCCTACTATTTTTTAAAAACCTTAATAAATGTGGATATTAGACCAAAAGGGTACCGTAATTCTAATCGATTTCGTTCGTTTCATGGAAAATGGTAATGGAAGAACGTTGATTACTATATAAAAAAGCAACATTTATCAAAAAAATATGCGTTACCCTTGTAGATAAAGAACCATTCTATATGAAATAAATAATTTTTATATATGATTTTGTGTACTTTTGTTACAAACGGTACAGAAAAACAGCATAATTTCGTCTGATACGTAAACGCGTCCTTAAGTGGTTTAGGAGTCCATTGAGGACAAACATTGTGACACGAGATTTATATATATTAAGATAACGTCCGATTCTGTTAACTAAAAAGTCATTAAATATCATCAACATATATTTCCTTAATAATGACAGGCAGGTAATGCGAAAGGCATGGTGGAAGTTCTAAATGTATCAACTGGAATATATCCAAGAGGTAAGTAAACGACATTTTCTTAGAACTACATATAACTTATCTTTTACCTTTACCCTAAGATTACATATATCTTTTTTCAGGAGGGAGTAGTATACTAGGTGGCAGGGTAATGTCCATTGCTTGTGAATCCAGTGGGAGGGTGTTTTGGGCGGCTAATGACAAGGTAATTTAAGAAATTTTATGTCACTTATTGTTGTATACAGAAGCATTCTTAGACATCTTTAAAATGTAAGAGCATAAATCATAATGTTAAGTAATCTAAACGTCAAGAACTTTTATCATTTAAAGTGCGCTAGAGCGGTCAGTCACCTTGAACCAGCAGTTGGGAATTTGTAGGGTCTGATAGTGAGCTACCGCATGTCGGGTACGGGCGCGCTAAGCAAGCTGCGGCGCTGCGTGGTGGGCGGGGCCGTCACCTGTCTCAGCTGGAGCCCCTACCTCGCCCGCCACCCTGCGTTGCTCGTGAGCTCGGCCGATGACTCGCTCTACTTGTTTCGGTGAGTGTCACCGTGATAGTTAAAATATAAAGTACGCAGACACTGTTGTGGCGATTGTACTTGTTTGAACTCATTCTTCTACATTGTACCAAATCTACAGCCCTAATAAAACTGTGTCATCACGATGCATCCGCGTTAGAATGTATAACTTTACAATACTTTGTATAATTCAATGTGTGTGCTGTCGATTTTCCATGTTCAAATTAGACTAAGAAATACTTTTTGAAGAAGCACATTTCTGTCCCGTCATTCGCCTGTAGCATGTGTACTATATGATGTATCGCAGCGTGACCGACCGCGAGGGCGGGCTCGTGGCGTGGCGGCGGTTCCCCACGTCGCAGCGTACGCGGGCCGTGCGCTCGTCCTTCTGCCCCATCATGTCGTTCCGCCGTGGCGTGTGTGTCGTGAGCGGCTCCGAGGACGCCTGCGTCTACTTCTTCGATATTGAGGCCGCGGCGCACCAGCCTGTCAACAAGCTGCAAGGTACCGACTGAACACGAATATTAGGTGCATTTTCTATTAGGTTATATTGTTCTGAAGTTTAGAGAGTGGAAATGGTTTGGTGCAGAAGACCGCTCCCGCGACGTCCATATATCCGTCAAAAATAACAAATTGATGAATTATATATAATATAGTCCAGAATCATTTAAATTATACATTTCTTAAATCCATTTCCTTATCTAGTGCCTATAAGACTCTTTTAAAGACTTACCAAAGAGCTACATTAAAATGGTGTAACAGTGTGTTAACAATTATTACTTACTTATTTCAGATAAGATAAATTATATTATTTCTGTACGTATAGAGTTACTCTGTTCACATCGCAGGGCACGCGTCTCCTGTGCTGGGCGTGAGCTTCAGTTACGACGAGAGCTTGCTGGCCACCAGTGACGCGTCCGGCCTCGTCATAATCTGGCGCCGCAGCTGACGAGCCCCGCCCACCGCCCGCCTCGCTCCGCCCCCTCAAGACCATCGCGTTGAGCAGAGAGCAGAGTATGGCTCGTAAAGAATCTGCTTATTTTCAATAAATAGATATGGATACGTTTGGCATGGAGATAACCGAGACACATGACACGAATGTAGAAGCAACCTACTCATAATTGAAGTATATTTAATTAATGTTGCCTCCGGTGCAGATTGGCAGTGCTAAATGGACAAAGCTATTATAGATTAATATGATAATAATCTCGAATATTAAAATATACAAACCTATATATTTATGATTTTAGCCAATTATAACACTTATGTACATCGATGATTTTATATTATTTATGAAATAAATTTATTCCGATACTACCAAAGTATATTTTTTTGTTTTTAGAGAATCGTTTAATTATATGCATTATCCTAAGATAAGAAGCTTCGCCCTTGATTTCTATTTTTGTTTACCCTACTTTATATTCACTTCTAAAGACTCTGCAAATTATAGAAAAAATAAAATAGGTATGTATCCTCCTTGGATCAATAAGATATTATGACTACACGAATCTACAATTCGGTTTGAGTGAGTGAGGTGAGCGCGTAAATAAAAGTCATGTAAAGTCACGAATTATTCATGGTTTATTTTTCATAGAAATACTTTATAGACTCGACAAAGTCACAATATGAAAAGACTTCAATTCATTCACATTCACTAAATACTGAGACAGATTGTAAAAAATAACAACTTATTACGAATAAATATCAGTTATTTGACAATTCACTCAAATAATTCCTTATTACTTTATAAAAGGTTATTCAAAGCAAATCCATGGAGTAGCCAACATTTTCTACTAAATATTTGTGAAAAAATCATTAGTTTTCCAAATAATAATCATAATCTAATTTCTAATCATTATTAATACCCTTATTATAATTGCAACAAAATGAACATCTACCGCGTATTTACATCTGTACATTAACGAAACATTAAAAAATCGTAAAAAATAATGTTAAGAACAATAAACGTATATAATATGATAGATAGATAATTTTTAAGAAATAATTTTTTCTCCAATAAAGTTAAATTATATTTACAACTAAACTATTAACGGGACGATATTGAATTGAGAAGAATTGCACACGAGCTCCGCTCACACGCACACACGCGCACGCACGCATACTCATTATGATCATAATATTACACCTTCCTTGTAGTGAGCGTGGAATTGTAAATATTGCAGAAATTTGTAATTTATGTAAATAAAGTAAGAATATGCGACAGTTCATTCGGTTATAGAACCGAATGAACTGTCGCGTAAACAAATACGAGATACAATACGGATATAGATCCGTATTGTATGTCGTATTTGTTTACGCGCTCACAATTGACGGTAAGGTCCAGAGTAATATCAGACCATAATGGAGGCGGGCGGCGGTGCCACTACCGCTACAGACTATAATACGTCTGTTATTCAAACCTTTCTGACGTAACCATTCACACACCAAGATGTACTAACAACTAAGAATTGGCTTTTAATTTCAACGAACATTAAGGAAACGGTTTAAACTATAAACTCAACACTGTGGGGTATTTATTTTTAAATAAAGATAAGTAATAATTTCAAAATGATCGATACAAATTAGTGATTTGAAATATATACTAATAATTAATAATTTAAACCTTTTCTTTAAATATTCAAAATTTATAATTACAAATGACGGAAGATGCATTTTTATTGTGCGCAGTTATGTCACAGATAAAATTTAGACCCTAATACAGTTCGGATACTCTGCGCAACTTTGTTCACAAGTTGGATGTTCGCGTATCCGAACACCGCGGACGATACGAACTACAACTACGACGACCAACCAACGGTACAAACATTACGTATGAAGATTCTAGCTTGTTAAAGGACTGTCTTAGCGTAAACGGTTAGGCCACTTATTGCATCTCCGACCTTCAAATCATGAGGGCGAAAACGCTTCACGATAGTATAAAAAGTGATATAAATATTTTTGCGTCGTCGAGGCAATAATACGAGAATTACTTTTGGCTATATTCGCTCGACGTATCGCGTCGCGCTCTCGCCCCGAGCGTATCCTATATTTAATAATTCACGGTCATTTGTACCATATGTATTCGAGTATCCCAAATTCGGAATCTTTAGCTAATCATATATTAGGCACCGGACACGTAATTTAGAACCGTATAAAAATTATTCCGATATGTATACAAAATGTCATGCAAAATAAAGTTTTGACCAGAAATGATAACACTTAACTAGTGGCATAGCGCGACGGCTCGCGCGCTCCCTACGACACGTCAGGCGTGTTCCGCTCCAGCGTGGCCTTGGAGCTGCTCTCGATGCCCGAATCCTCGTCGCCGCTGTCGAGCACGGTGCCCTCCCCCCGCACCGCCTCCACCCGCTTGGAGCCCTCGTCCTTGTCCTCGACCACTTGGCGGTCGTCGGTGAGCACGATATTCCGCTCGGCGTCCTGCGGCCGGGGCTGCGGTTTGCCGAAGGTCGAGAAGGTGGGCGGCGGCATGGGGTCATCGGCGGGTGCGGGCAGGGGCAGCGCGGGGCGCGCGGGCGGCGTGTCGTCCGTCATGACCAGCGGCGTGGCCTCGGCCCGGCGCGGCTTGTCCAGCACGAAGCTGAACACGCGGTTGTGCTTGGGCGAGGGCAGGTGGGGGCTGGGCGGCAGGTCTAGCTTGAGGCGGTCACGCGTGTGCCGCAGCCCGCCGAGCACCTCGCCCGGAGAGCCGGGGCTGGCCGATTCGCTGGAGCTGGCGCTATCGGCGGGCCTCCAACACGGTTCGGGCTCGGGCAGCTTCTTCGTCTTGTAGTCATCATCGGCGAGCGAGCCCGGCGTGATATCCTCGACGCCCGAGTCTGGGGTTGTGAAATCGAGCGAGGGTGTGCTGGTATGCAGCAGCGCGGGGGTAGTTGTAGGCGCGGGCGCTGCGGCGGGGGCGGGGAGGGGAGTGACGAGAGGCAGGGGCGTGGCGTCGTCGGGGAAGTCCCGCTCGAGCGTGGCCGCCTTCATGTGCATGCCGGGGAAGAACTGACTGCTGGTGGACATCACGCCGAGGCTCTCGAACGGCCGCGCCGACGACGAAATGAAGAAATCTTCGTCATAATCTGAATAAATAAAATTGTTTGAATTTTAGGAGTATGTTGTTTGAATTTTTTGTTGCTACCAAATATTTTCCGCCGATGACCACTAAGCACCCCCAATTCGATGACGAAGGTAAGATTGGAGAAATCCACAACATTCGTAGTAATAGTGTAGGTTGGCGTACCTGATCCGAAGGCGATGCCGGCCCGCAGCGGGAACATGTCGAGCAGGTGCGGCGCGCCGAACAGCTGCCCGTAGCCGATCTCCGCCTCCTCTGCGCTCGTGGCGTCCCAGTCTTTGACAGTTTAAAATAACTTTACTATAGTATAACTATACCTATTTCCGTGTAGCATGGTGCAGGTGACAGTTCCAGTAACGTTTCATTTCACCCCTGAATGGTGCAGCAATTTATAAATAATGACTTACTAATTTAACTATTTCACACTCGTTATGTATTAAATAATTAATTACTGTAATAAATTAAATTAAACCCAATCAGAATGTTCTAGTCTATAAATTAAATGTAACGGATAGAAAAATTAAGCAGTGTGTTATGCTTAAAACGTAACGCCATAGACGTATCTAGTGATGTGATGTATCGCTACGATAGATAGTCGATATTTTTAATAATAAAACACATATATTGGGCGTAGTTTAATTACTTATTGCTGTAAAAACTCTATAAATATAATAAATTTAACAACAGAATACATATAAAAAATAATTTTATTCGTTAAAACTAATATCAGAGTCTGAAACATCTGAATAGTCACTAAATTCATCGTCTGTGTCTGTGACAGATATTATAAACGATGAGTCCATAATGTTATCAATATGTATGTCACGTTCCCAATCAGATATAATGTCTCTTTTTATTTCGTTAATTTTTTTTATTCAAAATAGTACAATCAAAGTATCTTTTTGAAAGTCAATTGAGTCTACCACCGGTTCCAAAGCAAACCCACTGAGAAGAACCGGCGAAACAAACTCAGTGGACCTAATCTTTTCAGATATTCTGTTACAAAAAATGAAATACATACTACTATATTAGTTTAGTAAGAAACTCTGTTGAGTTGCTCTTTTTAAAATATAGTTAAGAATTTTTATAAACATTCTACTACTACTTACTGCACACTAGCCTAAGATTAATAAGTAGGTAAATTTAGACCCCGCAGCATCCAAAACAAACTAGAGGATGTTAATAAAAGAAAAGAAAATCAGCTAGGTAGAAATCGCATAACACGACCAGCCACCACAGCAGCACCTCCACACAGGCCAGGACGCGTGAGCCAGCATCAACCTCTTCCGCATATTAGAGGGAAGTGGAAGACCCATCCCACAACGCCACCACTGCAATGGCATAAGCGAGCATGTCATACGTTTCACCTTTACACAAGTTTAGTTCAAAATACTGCAGGCTCAAAATTTATCCACATTCTAGATAGACAATTGATAAAAGAGCAATACAATCCCAAGAGTTTGTGTCGTCTAAATAATAATAATTAATCTTATAATAAGCGTGTGTGGTATCTTCAATGAAGCCTTTTATTTTGTAATATCTTTTACCACACAAACGCCCTTTGATTACACTCACTATTAATAAGAACTAAATTTATGCTGCAAGTATCGATAGAAATAAAAATTAATAACATAATTTTACATCCCTAACCATGTGATACTGACAGAGGTCAACGTCATATTGGCATGTGTCAGCCGCACCAAGCCACACCGCACGGAGTATAAATTTGTTTATAATAAATTTGTCGCATATTATACATAACGCAGCAACGTAAAGTTTACAAATGCTTATCGTATAAGTTAATTTATTACGAGCAATTCATTCGTTTCTTTTTTGTTTCAAACAGTGAAGCTGCGATACGTCATACAAGCCATATTGCAGCTTTACTATTTTTGTATTTTTTTTTACCTCAAAATTACTAGCAGAATGTATATATTTTTTTAAACACATCTTAATTTTATGTTAAATTAATTACAATATAAATTATATAAACTACATATTTTATATATTATATACGTATCGCTGTTGTGTATCGGGCATCGCAGTTTGCGTGTCCGCGTGTGCGTGTGTGCGTGCGCATACCCGAGTAGGTGGAGAAGTCCGGCAGGTAGGCGGGCGAGTCCACGTCGGCGTCGGCGGCCTCCCGCGGGTACTCGTACACGCAGTGGTACTTCTGCCGCTTGAACACCACGCGCTTCTTGGTGTCCTGGGTCAACTGCGTCGCAAACATATCGATTATCTCAACTATCAGGTCGACATTGAAACTGCTATAAACAATAAAGTATATTTATTTACAAGACAAAACTATAATATGAAAATTAAATTATAGTCTATTATAGAATCTTGCCGTGTATGGCTTAATAAGGCTTTAAAGGCTTGGTAGGAAAAGATGAAGAGTTCTCAGAAGTTTGTGGCGGACCAATCACAGCGCCACAATCCTAAATCGCTATCTAACACTATCAGAATTCCAGCGCCCGGTCGCTATATATACACCATATAGCTAGTGGGCTTCGGCCTGGCCGAGCATTGCACCTCACTCGGTCGGAGCGTTAATATTGAACTACAATTGTTTAGGAGATCTCCATTAGGGCCTACCGGCTACCGCCATTTAACCCACAAGTTAATCATATAGCGGCAAGGATGCGTTTGTGCGTGTGCTGAGTAGCCGGTGTCTACTTATCTCTTTCTCAATCACCGTTTTATTGAAAGAAGGATAATACAGTAAGCATAATGCTGGCTCCGAGACAATCATAGGTCCTGTTTTATATGTCGTAGGATTATTAGCAACACAGTAATTAGTTGCCTGGTAAACTTGTACCGGCGCTGGCTTGGCACGTCGTATGCCCATCTATATTACAGCTTCACTAGCCGGTGTTGTCCGGAACACTTACAGTCGGCTGCTCGAGACTCCGAAGCGAGGACTTGGAGGGCGCGGCGCGGCAGTCCCACGACGAGGGCACGAACTCCACCTCATCCCCCTCCGAGCCGGAGCCCGAGTCCCCGGAGCCCGACGACGGCTCCCCGCCCGCTGTCTCCTCGGTGCGACTCGGCTGCGAGCCGCTGTCTCGCTGCTGTCAAATACTAATGATATAATACGCAGAATACATATTTCTAAAACGGTTTCTAGAATCATCTAGATACTTACTAACACTTCCTAAAATAAAGATTTTGACATTCACATTATATTTCATTACACATTATCATATCTCATTATAAGCAAGGATCTCATTACAAGAAATGTATAGTTAAAAATAGCATTTCAGCGAATGTGGAAATGTTGAAATGAACATGATGGTTAAATGTTTGTTATGAATCAACATTAGGCTTGTGAGTTGTGACATACTTTTTGGGTACTGTAATGTATGTGCACTTAGTATATAGTTTAATATTATACAGTATATAGCAATAGATTATTAGTATTAGAAGCATGGCTGTACGTGTAATGGGAAGCACGCGGTAGTAGTGAAACGTTGTACTCACGTGGTCGAACAGTGTGGAGGGGACCAGCGCTGTCTCATGCCCCTCGCCGTCCTAGCACACACACACACATGCACCACACCGACACCACCACACATATACACGTGTACAACACCGCCACCGCTCTTGTCTTACATTAAGTATGGTTTCTAATTTCTATGTAAGGATGATAGTTACTTAATCACGCAAAAACGAAAAATTAATATGCCCAACGTATATCACTAGGATACTTTTTGCCAAACGCTTAAGTTAAATGCGGAAATATTAGCGGGTAGACTATTGTATAACATAATTAACTTCAAGGGCATTAATTTATTAAAAAAAATAAAAATTTGATATGTATAATAATATTGATATCAAATTATTTTAAAATAAGTTAAAACCGACAATAAGATTTACACTCAAAATCAACGATCATAGCAGATTGAGCAGATTGGTGGGTAACATGTTGTACACGTCTATACTTATTATATACTAAAGGGAGCTAGGGGGGGGGGGGGGGGGTAAAGTCGGTACACGAAGCTGGGATTTTATATAAATTGAAAGAGAACATTATAATTTAATAACGAAGATAGATAAAACCTTTGCTGCCTGCACTGCGAACGTCAACTGCACTATGTGATTAAAGTCAAAATATTTTATAACTGAAACTCTATAAATAGTGCAGGTCCAAATCAAAAGGATGCATATTATATATTTAGTGAAATTATTTTTTAAATTTTAAGAAAATACATAGCATTCTAAAATTAAAAAGTACAATTATTACACAAAATATTTATGTATCGGTAAAAAAATGTTCTTATAAATTGGGACATAAATGAAAATTACTTAGGGTAAAACTTAAAAGTATACGTAGAATTATATTTGTAAATAAGTATGGACAGAAAACAAAAGTTTATATTTTGTAAATATTATTAATAGACATAATATTCTTATACCTGCATCCCACAAAAATGCATAAAGCTAAAAAAAATCTACAGAGTCCACACCACAAGGTTATAGAACACAACAGGGGCAAATGCCATTCCGAGAACACTAACCCAAGGGGACCTCGATCGCAAGCATGGAGGGTCATACATCTAAGTCAAAATATATTTACACTCTATTACGACAAGAAACCTACCTTCCATATGAATTCGCCGCTCGACGAGTTAGTGGAGTGCGTGTCGCTATCGCTGTCCCACTCCTTCAGTATATCGGTGGACGGGTCAGGTTTGCCGTCCTGCTCGCACTCGGGTGAATTTGGCTCCGTGGGAGAGTCTTGAGTGAACGATGTACTCATAATTTCCGTGGCTGGACCTAAGTTATTTCAAAAATAATTATTTTATAACTTGTGTTACCGGAACGAAACTTAAATAAAACGAATATCATAGTTGATGAACAAGTTAAGATGAAATACACTCACCAGTAAATCTAATATCACTTAGCAATGGAAAAAATGAATCCATTTGGCAGAACTGTTTTTCATTTCGTAAAAAATCGTCGGTCACCGACACCACCTTATCCTCGTGTGCGCCGTTCACGTCTGCCGTGTTCTTGTCTTGTGACTCGTGGCTCGTGTCGTTGACGGTGTCTTCTATGAAGCTGTTCAATGATTCAAACCCGTCGACTGGGATATCAACGGACTTGTCGGACTTGGTTTGATCGTCTCTGTTGTCCGAGGTCGCGGTGTCGTTGTCGTCCACGTTACTCTCGACTAGTTCTTCAAAAGTCTCATTAATAACATTAATTGTTGCATACACTTCGTTGGTTCCGTTGCACGTAACTTTGCTTGTTTCTTGTTTGTGCTCGGGAGTTATTTCAGTTTCGATTCTGTTCTCGCTATCATTGGTTATATCTATTGAGCTATCTTTCGATTGCTCTAGAGACGGATCGATTAATTTCAAGTCTTTGGATGGTTCGGTTTCAATATTATCGGTAATGCTGTCTTTGATTTCATTCAAATGTCCGGACTTTAAGCTGTCGTTACTCCAAGCGGAGTCTGCTGACTGGTGTTCTTTACTGTCGTCAGACGTGTTGTTGAGCTCTTTTAAATTTTCTCTAATATGAGTTTCGAAGCTTCTATTGGATGTTAATTTAGTAGCAGCGATTGGCACTTCAGTTACGATGATCGAATGTGGCTGCTCCGTCTCATCTTCCATATCAATATCCGTTATAAAAACGTTCATAGGCCTATTCGAGTTTTGAGATTCAAATAAATTCGTATAACTAGGTAAAATAAACGTAAGAGATTCGGATTCAGTATTTATCATACGACTATCAGACGGATTCGTAAAATCAAAATCTATATTAGTAAGATTACTCGAAGCGAGTTCACTGCATCTCCTTTCACTTTTCAACAGAAGAGAGCTGGCGTCGATGAGGGACGATAAATCCTGTGGACAATTCGCAGCAGAGTTCTCAAACTGTCTGAATTCCTCTGAACTCACTCCGCTCGCAACGCTTTGACTAGACTTGTCCTTTGAATTTACATCTTGTGGTTTTGACGTCGCTGAAAATTCAAAGTCGGAGTATGTTGTTGTTTTATGTGATACATCGTTATTGCTTTCTCTACTCTTACTATTGCTATCTCCCTCTAATAACACTTCAGTACTGGCCCGCTCCTCGTTGATATTCGACGTAATATCCTGCGGTCTTATTTCGGCAGACTGAAAGAAGACGTTAAAGTTTGGCACATTGTTGGCAATCCCTGACGAGTCATCGGAGATATTTTGCGGCAAGACCATCGGTACGGGTTCCACGTAATCATCGTCGGGGCTCGTCACCAGAAATGGTGTGCTCGTTACGGAATGTGCCATATTTCTAAAATGCCTGTTCGGGCTATCGTTTATTTCTGAGCGTATAATTTCTGCGAGAGTTTCAGGAGATTCAAATTTAGTTTCAGTAATGCTATCCTTTAAACAGGATATATCGATACTATCCATTTTTTTCAACTCGGGCTCCGCAGTAAATTTTGGACTTTCGGTCCCACTTATGTTTTTATCTTCTACTTTCCTAGGCGGTGTAAAATTAATTTCGCTACTCATAGGAGATTTTCTGACTAGTTCCGGTTGAGGGAGCTTCCAAGTGTCGTCCATGCCGGAGACTAATTCCGTGGTACAGTTAGAATAAGAAGGCAGCCCCGACATGAGCGTGCCGTACGCCAGATCTTTAGTTTGAGTATTTTTCGTGTCGTTAGAGTCGTTCAAGTCGGACTTGGTCATCAATGACGGCGTGGTAGCGACCACTTCAGTTTTTGCTTTGGTATACGTGTAATTATCATTAGCGGTGATCGAGTCTGGTGAGAACGTGTCGCAGGCCTCTGATTTACTGTCGTGCACTATGTACGTCGAACAGTGGCTGTGCTCCTTTTCGTCGTCGTTGTGAGTTAGCGTGTCCTCACTTTCGCTTTTGTCTTTTTCGAGTTCCGGTTCGAAGTCCAAAATATCCGGATCCATGGCGAGATCATCGAAGTTTTCTTCGACGTTATACAGCGTGTCGTTTGAACACCACGAATCAATACTTGTCGCTTTAGACAAGCATTGGGTTTCAGACGGCTTGGATGATTTGGCGTCCGTGGGTAGGGTGATCTTCGACAGGGTGGACATGCCGGCCGCGAGGTCCGAGTTGTCGGGCGCCGACGTATCGGTCGTGGGGCTCAGTAGGAACGGCGATATCTGTGACAGTCTTTCACAATTTGAATCCTTTTCCTCGTCGGCTTTTGTGTACGTTTTATCGTCGATCAGAGATTTCGGGTCTTCCTTCCTTTTGAAAGGACTGGCGTTCAAGCTGTCGGCGCTCATAGTAATCCTGTAATTAATAAAAGAATTATTCGTAGAAACAACATTGGTTACTGATACAATATTATTTCTACCCTGACAAAATTACGACGAAAGACGAGACAAAATAAACGCTGATGGTATATTTTTTTTGGACTTGCCATCGCTTAGCATTGTAAAAGTTCTTACTCTTTACTGCTGCTGGGCACCTCTTTGGGCACAGTGTATGTGTGGTTCATGGAATTCTCTTTGGACGGGAGCGTGTAGGTGGAGTGGTCGCGGGACTGGTTGGGCCCGCTCTGCAGCCCCGTCGGGAGGTCGGTCACGTCGTCCGTGGAGTTGTTGCACGGCTCCGGGTAACTCTCGGAAGACTCGGTGCGGACGGAGCAGTTCCCTTCAATAAAAAAATTCAAAATACCATAATTGAATTGCTATATTTGACTATTATTATATGATTAGTACCTGGTTGACCGAGCATTTGCTCGGTACCCTTAGTGATAAAATACGATAAAAATTTTCTTCAAAAAAAAAAAATGATCTTAAAAAAGAAAAAATAAATTCGGACTGGAGATTCGAACCAGACTCGTTCGGATTTAACTGTCTAATTTCACCACTAAACTACCATGATATATTATTTGACAGCGAAATTTACGTTCGTATTCTAATCATATTTTATAGATGCCTCAAAACACGGTTAAAAAAATGTTTTCTAAAAATTTATCCTGGCTAGATCGATTTATCTTCGTTCTTAACCCATGTATACAAAATTAGATTATATAATTTAATGAATGAATTATTATAATTTAATGAACGAATGAATTATATAAGATATGGGTTTAACCCTATATATATATATATAGCCAGGTGCCAAACTGCAATGGAACGAAGTATATTGAATATCAAGAAATCCTATCGCATTAGAAACCAGACTATTAGAGAAACCACAAAGCTAACTGATGTCATTGAAAAAATTAGAAGATTAAAATGGAGATGGTCTGGCCACACTATAAGAGGGAAAGAAAAATTTAAGCAGCATGTTTGGTCTGAAATAAAGGCTTTTATTATTATTATTATATGATTATATGATCGACGACCTCTGTGGCTCAAGCCGGAGGTAGCGAGTTCGAATCTAGCCAGGGAACAAAAAAGTTTCTGTGTTCCTGGGTCATGGATGTGTATTAAATATGTGTATTATATAATAAAAATCTTAAATAAATGTATTAATGTAAAAAGTATTAAATATATGTATTTCCGATGTCTGGTACACGTAACACAAGTCTCTTCGAGAACTTAGCACTGGACCAAATTGACGTGGTGTAAAAGCGTCTCTAATATCTATATCTATATAAATATATTGCATCATATTTATACACTTTGATTAATTCCGCCGTAAAGTGTGAGCTACTCTGTCACGTTTAGTGTTCAGTGTCTGTTTGGTTGTTTTATTTGTGTCAGGGGTTACGCGGCTGGCGTGACTCACAGTGGTCGTCGTTCTCGTAGGCAGTGAGCTGCAGCCGCGTCTCCTCGGCGATGGGGCTGAGCGCGCCGTACGCCACCACCAGTTCGGGCGGCGGCGGCGGGCACCACTCCACACACGCCGGCTCGATCCCCGACACCTACCGATCAACACATCTCTTTAATGTCGTTCTTACTTTTATTAGTATATATGTTGAATTCACCGCTGACCTTAAAACGACCCTGCTTAGAAACGTGGGTCTGTTGGAAGTATATAGTCTGGCGTTAAAGCAAGCTCACTTAGAAACAGTTTCCTGTGCATAATTTAGATCCTTAAAAATTAATAATCATTATATTTTAATTTAAATCACTTTTAACTCTTATTTTATACAGAAATAAATTTAAATAAAGGAGGATTGTATTTCAAGAAATACATAACTCAAAATAATTTTAAAACTTAGAAAAATCGAAATTATGGCGTTCTAGCTAAATTGATAAAATAATTAAGATGACATTAAAGATTATAGCTAGTAAAAAGTCTGATTACCTGTGCCAGAGGCAATTTCAGCTCCAGTTCGTTTCTCAACTCCTTCATGCGCTCTTCGTCGATGGTAAGACCGTCCCTCTGGTACTCCATGGAGCCAGCGTTGCCGGCTAGATAGCACTCTGGAACATCATCGCGGGCTATCAGAGAATCTTGTTGCTCGACGACCAGCGGGCCCGAGTATTCTATGTTCAAGTTGTTTTCGTTCTCCGCCATTGCCAGTTTGGTTGTCATCTGCAGATCGATCTGGTTCAAATGAACCACCGATTCTTCGGCAGCATTGACTTCGGCGTCCGTATTATTGATGTCGATGTCCACGAGGTACTTCATCTGGGGGGTTGTCGCGAGGAAGTTTCCCGGCGAGTTAGGGGGGGTGGATGGCGACACGCGCTTCTCAGTCGACGATGGCTCCTCCGACTCTGACGTGGTCACCGGTTCCACGACTTTAGCTTCACTGATACTCTCTATTCCATCGAACTGTATTTCATCAGAGATTATATCCGGCACTTCGTTTAGAAAATTACCGTCTCTTAATGGAGACGGTGTTTCGAGATTTATCTCGCTGAAATTCGACGAAAATGCCAAAAGTTCTTCTTTAGGTATATCAACTAACTCAGATTTCATGCTTTTAAGAGATTCGAATATACAATTTTCTAATGAACCCAGTACGACCGAGCTGTTTTCATCGTATGTGTCAGTGTGGTGACTTTTAGTGGGCGATTCGAACGGACTCAAAATGTCTGATGCATTTTTTGATTTGGTAAATGTGTCTCCCACCGGCTCGACGGGTACTTTGGTCAGCGACGTTGTCTCTTCATCGACCGGCTCCAGAGTACTTTCTGTGGAGTTCTCGCTGCCTTTAGGCGTACTGGTTTTCATGTTATCTTTAAAGTCAACAGATTGACTGCTCACTAGTTTCTCTGAATGCAAAAAAGTGTTCGTTTCTTTTATGAAGTTTGGTAAGTCTAAATAAACTGTAGACTCGTTGAGGGAGGAGCTGTTTAAGTCAATCGCGGAAGCAGGTGCTTCTGATCCCTTATACAAATTAACGTTATCGGTACACTTGTCTTTTTGTTTTTCATTATATTTACTATCGCTGAGATCCATATAAATAGTACTATCACAGGAGCGCTCGGCCGGCGCGGCGCCAGCGTCGACCCGGCCCGGTGTACGTTCATCGCTTATCCTATCAGTTCCGAAGTCACGCTCTTCTTGCGTGTGAGATGCATTAATATCTTGATAAATACTTTGTACTTGTTCTTCAGGTTTGCTCATTTGAGATTTTTCCATTTCCTTCTCATTATTATCTAAGCGGTTAACTTGTAGAGGTGAGTTAGGTGAAATTTGTACTGTTTCAGGTAGCTCTGTTGATATTTCTTTCAGTGAACACTGGTTTAAGGTGGATGTCTTGTTTTCATCTGCATCAAACGTTTCGTTAACAATAATATTGTTGGAAATGATAGAAGGAATTTCCTGTAAAATATTTTCATCTGTTGCTACATCGACACCTGTCCCCTTGACATCTTCATTTATGTTCGGGCAACATATTTTCTCAGCTTCGCTTTGTGATAAATTCGCAACAGAGGACAAATGACTATTAGATATCTTTTTTTGGCTATTATCTGTCAAGGGCTCTAATGAATTTTTTTGATCAATTTCAAATGTAGCAGCAGTTGTAACTTCCGTATTCAAATTACTATATGGCAAGATGTTTACAACATTATCTTGTGGAGTTTCATTCAGGTGTAGGACTGGTGATTTAGAAGGATACATATTTTCAAACTCATCATCAATATTCTGATCAGCTGCAGTTGTATTCACGATAAAAGTTTCAGAATTAAATGTATTTTGTATATTAGAATCCATTATGTTTGATTTCTCTAAGCTTGAACTGACCAGAGCTGTGGGTGCTGTATTGGTTAGGTCTGATATCAAATTGATTTCTGATGATTTGGGTGTAGATAAGGATATTTCGTCTTTTGCTGTCGGGTTGGGTAAGAGATCATTTTGTATATTTTCTAAGATACTTGTATCTGTAACAGCTTCAGAAGAAAAATTTATATTTTCTTGTTTTACTTCATCTAATACTTTTTCATTTGTATCTTTTTCTGGCATACAATTTTCTTGTTTTACTTCATCTAATACTTTTTCATTTGTATCTTTTTCTGGCATACAAAGGGTGGCATTGGTCTGTTCTGTAAAAAAATCTTTGGAGCAACATATATCATCGACAGCATTTTTTATATTTTTTGGAGTATCTTCATTATTAACAGTGGTCTTTATTTCCTCTCCGTTTGATGTTATTTTATTTTGATCAGTTTCTTTATGACTATCAATTGTTTTGTGGTCAACTCCATTCCTTAGATCGATTTTATTCCCTATTGACTTAGTTGGGCTACTATCATTAGATACTATATCATTAGCATATGGTTTCTGACAGTCTTCTCTTTTCACTACTTCTTCTATTGTTTTACTTATACTAGGCATTGACACTACACATAAATCTTTTAACAAAGGTACACCATTATTGCTGTGATCACTTACATCAGTGTTGGCATCGGTACATTCTTTGAACGATTTTAATTTCGTTTCAGAATCTATATTAAATTTTTGTTCGATTTCTGATATAGATTTAGTTTCACTTAATCTATTTAAAGGGTCCAAGTCCTTTATTGGGGTTTCTGGAGTAATGTTCTCGAGGGTTTGTTGGCTGGTCGTATCGCTGTGACGCTCGAACGAGTGACTTAACGTGCCGATAGTATCCGCATCTCCCTCGTCATCATCACAATCTTTAGGCTCTGACTTGGAATCAAAGCCCATTTCTAGAATATTCTTAAAATTACTTATACCTGGCGACTTAACCATACTAGTTTGCATTGGACTTTCTTTCTTACATTCTAAGCTCAAATTATCTCTAGAGGGGCTGGCCTGGTGGCTGGACTCAGAACTGGAAGTTTTCTCCGAATTTAATATATTATCGAGATTCTTGATCACATCACTGACATCTTTGTAATAACTGACATCGTCCTGGCTGTCTGTTATGATATCCTTGAGCCAGGGATCCACCGAGCTATCGGAGTGGTCCTGTTCTCTCTCCTTACTTTCTTCGAGGCCAATATTTCCCTGGTGACATTCGAGAGTCGCCGTTTCGTTGTGAGTAAGGTAAATGTTTCTGACGTCCTCCAACGAGCCGTGCAGGTTGGTCAAACTATCGGACTTCGCTTGGACTGACAAAGGGTCTTTATCGGACATGATGCTACTAGACCTGGAGACGGCGGTATCCATCTCAACGCTGAGGGAGTCTTGAATGGTGGGCGCGTTATCGAACTCCTGGTCTGAGCCGGTGAAGTGCGACGCCATGGAGGTGGAGGGGGCGTGTACTATCGCCACGTGCTCGTCTATTTTGGGTATCGTGTTCGGTTTGAGCCGCTGCCAGCGCTCCTCGAAGTCGCTGCTGCCGTAGCCGTCGTCGTTGGCGTCGCTGGCGCGGGCGTGCGCCGTGTGCAGGTGGTTGACGAGAGCGTGCACCTGCGCGGCCGTCGGCCGGGCTTCGGGGTTAGTGTTCCAGCACAGCTGCATTACTTGATACCTGCATATGACAATAAAAACAGGTTATGGCTAGAAAATTTAAAAAGTTTTGAATATAAATCAACCGACTTTTATTTCCTGCACATAATTTAAAAACATGACACCCTTCAAAAAATGTTAAATTCCAATCTTACAATAATTTGGCTTTCAGCCAATTTCGTAGTCAACAGAAAAGTGTAGTGGTCACTCACAGGTGGTCACCGTAGAGGGTGTGCGCGGGGGGCGGCGGCGGGCGGTGCGCGGGCGGCGGGGCCCAAGCGCACAGCTCCCACACCACGTGACCCAGCGCCCACACATCGCTGTGGGTCTGCAGGGAGATATTACAAGAGATAAAACAAATGATTACTAAAATACTTGCTAAAAACAAGCTTTTATCGTGTTATTGTTAATAAAAACAACTAATCAATAGGGACGAGACTTGAGATGGAGTTGAGTCGTTTCTTAACTCAGTACGACCTTAACATAGTATGACCAGCTCCAGCTCCATCACGAACATGACGCCCCGAAGATTCATATGAGTCTAAACACGATGAAGTTGTGTCATTTCATTGCGAAGTTCCTTTGGCTACCTTTTACATTCATTTTCAGCACCATGTCATCTTATTATTACATTGTCACGCGATTTAAACATGTATGCTAAACTTCAGGTCAATCAGTGATCGGGCAGTGTATGATATGTATGGAGTGCGGTACGCACGGTGTATCTGTGCGGGTGGGCGTCGTCGTCGGGCGCGCGCAGGTCGTGGGGCGGGGCGCGCGGCGCGTACTGCCCCAGCACCGCGCGCGGGTTGTCCTCGCCGCGCACCAGGATGTTGCCGCTCCACAGGTTACTGCAACGCAATGTAAGACTATAACAACACGCCCTTTACAATACAACATACAATTATATGGTGCAGCCTTCCTCAAAATTATAAAATAATAGTTTCGTAGTTACACATTTTTCATGTTTTAAGAGTTTGCTTGCGGTTATTATGCTAAGAAGTTTAAATTTGTTAAAGCTACAGGTCTTTGTTTGATTAATTAAATAGTTCTACTGGGCAATATTGAATCGAGCAGTGCATCGGTGTGCCAGTCGTACTCACCGGTAGAGGTACCCGTGCGCGTGCACGTGCGCCAGCGCCGCCGTGACGTCACACATGAGCTGCAGCGGCACGCCCCGCCCGCTCAGCGCCTCCATTCGCGGCCGGTTCGCGGCTATGTACTGCTGCAGGTCCTGGAATTGTCGTTCGCACTATTAGCTAGGGTGC
Source organism: Lycaena phlaeas (assembly GCA_905333005.2). Lineage (NCBI taxonomy): Eukaryota > Metazoa > Arthropoda > Insecta > Lepidoptera > Lycaenidae > Lycaena > Lycaena phlaeas. The sequence goes on from HG995175.1 coordinate 14,057,525, forward strand.
TGGCGAGCAAAAAATCTATATGATTCGCCCCTATGGCAGGCTTTATTATACGATACTAATATAAATATTATACGATAAGAAAAATTATATATAAGTATAGCGCTGCGTTGTCAATTGAAAGGCAATATTGAGCGAGAAACTGAAACCGCCTCCACTTAAATTCGCTTCAAATATATATTGATTTATCATTATTTACTAGCTGTAGTTTGTTATTGTTTGTTACCATCGGACATAGCTCGAACATCAACAGCCAGGGGTCCTCCTGCAGGCACTTGGCGACGAAGGGCAGCACGTTCCCGTGGCTGAGGTCGCGGTACAGGCGCGCCTCGTCCAGGAACCGCGCCTTGTCCTCCAGCGAGGCGTTCTGGTTGAGGATCTTCACCGCCACAGTCCTTGTGCCGCCTTCATCTTCTATCTCACCCTTGACCACCTATAATATAATGTTTCATATTATTTCCTCCTGATTGCTAGTTTACTACTTTTTAGGTACAGTGACAACTTGAATGAGTTACATGAATATAAAAAAATAACGTGGATATTAAAATTTCCATACTATATAGAATTAATAATAATACCGACCCTTCCAAACCAGCCCCTCCCTATTTCCCTGAGGTACTGCAGACGATCTCTCGGCAAATCTTCACCGGCTGGAAACATTAAAACAGACATGTAAATTATTACGACTCAATGTTCGATACAGCTGTATGTAATATGTATTTTATACACTTGTTTAACGTGTGTGGTAAGTACGATAGGTATAGTGAACTTTTGTTATTCGGACAGAAGATTAGCAGACTGTTCACTTAACGATATATTATGTGCTACGTTGCCCATGGACAAAGTCTAGCCCGCCAAGGAGAGGCCCATGAACTGATCCGATCTGGGTACCTTCAAGATGAGCATGATATATGAGCATACTCATATTTGATAGGTCGACACAATGATATTATATGTACTAGATTGGCAGTCTGAGTCAGCTATGTATTGACACTTCGAAGTTGACTGCAGTCAACTCTGAAGTCAGTTGCTCGTTTGACGTCAAGTGAGTGTGACGCATTAATTTAGATATTCAAAATGGTGAAATGTGCGGTTAAAAATTGTGTATCACGGTCTAAAAAGATAGTAAAGCGAGTGGTGTTACTTTTCACAAGTAAGTCTATATAATTTTGATCATATTGTCTAAAATTACATCAGAAAACAAGAAAAATACATCGTGCATTATTTTTTCCATCGGTGTTATCAGTAAATTGTTTTTCATTTTCCCACTTTTTTGGGGAGTTTAGTTAATTAATGAATGAATGACGAAAATGTGCACCAGTAATATTTTTGACAAGGACTGTAATATGCTCAATAATTACGAGAACTAGATTTTATCATTCTTGTAAATGTTATTTCATCATCATAATGTGTAATTATTTTGATAGTATATTTCATTACGAATGCTGAAAGCCTGTCTTGTTTCGACGAGACATTTATCGAAACTCTTTGCAATGACGGTTCCGCACGTGTACTGAACAACGATTTATAATAATACATTTGCGAAAAAATTAAACAATTTAATATAAAGTTAATTTTAAATGAAAAACCAAAACCGACTTCAAAACTATACCTTTAAATTATGTACAACTAAAAATGTTTTAAATAATATTTAAATACTGTATGATATGCTTGTCAAATGTAACTTATCTTATATATATAATATTTAAACGAGCAATTCTTATTTAATTACATTGAATTAAATTACATTGAATCTCGGAAACGGCTCCAACGATTTTCATGAAATTTTGTATACATGCGTTAAAAACGGCGATAAATCGATCTAGCTAGGATACATTTTTAGAAAACTTTTTTTATCCGTGTTTTGATTTCGCTGTCAAATAATATGTCATGGTAGCTTAATGGTAAAATTTGGCAGTTAGATCCGAACGAGCCTGGTTCGAATCTCCTGTCCGAATTTTATTTTTTCCTTTTTTTTAAATATTTTTTTTTTTGGAAGAAAAATTTTATTGTATTTTATGACTAAGGGTACCGAGCAAATGCTCGGTCAACCAGGTACTATATCTTAAAGGCTCATTAATGTCAACTAATAAGTATGTCGGAGCGGCGACGCTCACACTGCATATTACCTTAATTTAAATTAACGCCATCTATCTTTCACTATAAGAATTACTGTAGTTTAACTGTTTGTAAATGTTTGTTTAGGAACGTCAAGTTGTGATAACTTGGGGATGGTTGGTCAATGGTCACCAACCAATCGTTCCGCATTGCTATTATTCCACACCAACCGTTGGTGCGGAATAATAGCAGTGCGAAAAGCAATGGCCAGAACGTGAGACAGAGTCGTCCGTACTAAACTTCCCACGTTCCTAATTATTTTAATCAGTTTGAATCCATGGCATCTTTAATTGTTTTGTAATCTTAATTCAAAAATGCGTTATTATGAGAGTAAACCTAAGATTTGCAGTTAATATTTTGGGATGATAACGATATCTCGACCACTTGATGACGGATTCCCGTCAAGTATATACCTGGCAGTATTTTTCTGCTACGAGTCGCGGTCCTGTTATATATTATTACGTCCATTGTGTAACCCCCTGTTAAGTTTAATTTACAATAAAAATGTATAGGCACATATTATCACATTAAAAAAGAATTATTGTAAATATACGAGAACAAAAATAAATACATACATTTACGCATTTTTTTATTTCTATCTACATAACATATTAATAATATTTCTTCGATCTTAACATTTTACTAACTTTTTAAATATAAAAAAAACTCGGTCATTTATTTTTATCATAATCTGTTTACTACGTACTAATAATAGGTTTCTCTAAATATTTGCAGTGTACAGACACGCTTCCATTACAATTTTATAATAGTATAGATTGTAAGTTTTGGTAAATTATGTTTCGATTATACAACATTATTCACATGAAACCAATTAAATTATACATTTATTCATTCATTATTTTTGGGGAAATATTTCTCATCACTGGCAACTCACTGACAACTCTGTCCGTTTTCACGCCTGCAATATTTTGTCTCACTTCAACGGTAATTAGTTAATTAGTGGAAGAAACGAGACAAATATAGTTTTCTTTGGCATAATGTACGGTTTCAAAGCTACGTCTTTTGAACTATCAAGTGGTTACGCATTTCTGAGAATCGTTTGTTTGACGTTTCTGCTCTAGTATAATATAAGCTCATTGGGTCGACAACGTATCTGATGTTCCTCTGGTGTAGGGGGTCGGAGTTACTACTGGGTAGACCGGCTGTCCCGTGTTGCCTTCTATTTTATATAACAGCTAACAGGCAGGATTTGTAGTCTTGGTACCAATCAAACCAGTCGAAAATAATACTTTGAGTACAGACTCTGCTGCCTGATACTGTAATGTTGGTAGTTGGTACTGACCGAACCAGTCGGCGCAGCGCTCGAGTGGGTCCAGCACGCCCAGGCCCGCAGGCAGCGGCTCGAACTCCACCACCGACTCGCGGCCGGCGCGGTTGCGTTCCTCGTTCTCGCTGACGATGTACGCGCCCGCGTTGTTGTTTGCGATGTTCTGCATCTCCCGCAGCGATATCGGCCCATTGTTGTTGTCCTCGCTGATGTTGTTGTTGGCCGGCTCCGAGAAGCCGGAGTCCGGCGGCTGCGACCGTCGCGCCTCATGCAGGTGGGTTACACTCGCCGTGAATATCTGACAATAGATAAGTATATTTTTATAATACGTTCAAAAACCTCGAGATCGAGAATTAAATGTATTACAAGGACTACATAACAATTATGAGAAGCCATCCGATGTTATCGCTAAATACAATGACAACACTTGAAACAATAACGATTCCGTCAAATGGTCCAATTTACGCTATGTTCGTTTTCCCGAACAATTGCTAGGATAATTGGACGACTTGCCGACGAACATTGCAAAATTATAATAGATAGTATATTATATAAATGGAAGCTGAGAAGAGAGAAGAAATGTTATATCCACTTGTAAATTTCATTTGAATGAAAAGTCAATCTGTTGTCAATCTGATGCGGCCTATTATGTTTTGAGATGTAAATCCATTACAGAACGTTTAACAATAACCTTTCATAGTACAGGCCACGTACAGGCAGGAGTTTACAATGGTGAATGGGGGATTAAAAATACACGTCAGTAGCAGGCACGACCGCGAGCCGCGCGGCACATTAATAGTGCAGGATCTGTTGCAGCCATTCTCAAACTATTGTAAGGCTATTGTGGGAACCAGCCGTGTGGTAATAAACTACAGTAAAGGATTAAGCCATGCTACCTGCTTTATGGACAATATATCATTGTTGATAGAGATCACGTTGAAATTTTTCTTAACTTTTTGTTCAATTTTATTTTCGACCTCTCGCGACACTTATATAAAAATATTTTACGCTTTGAGACATTCAGCTTACATATTATTATCATTATCATTATAATATCCAATAATATTATATTACATATTATGAACAAAGCTGACATAATAATATAACCACTGAGTACTGACTCATTTCAGGAAAAATGTATCTTATTTGTAAATTTCAATATGTTTCTATTACGTTTATAATACCTTTATAATCCGTTAGTCAATACCACATTTCCCTATATGAAAATATTAACCTTATTTAAAGAACAATTATCAAAGTACATTATATGCCAATTTTATCAATTTATAGCTATTTAATAAAAGAAAAAAAAATCAACTTTTTGATTATTTTGACTCTGTAGTCTGTACATAAGTAAGTGAAATTAAATAAAAAAATAAGGAGTGTTGTCTAGGGACGCCCTAAAGTAGCGAAGCTTATATTTTAAAGCGTAGGGACTGAGCGTTAAAAATGCCTGATGTGACGGTAAAGATATCTGACGCTTAGCGCAGATCAAGGCCGCGCGGCGAGCGGCCCGACCATCCGTATGAAAACTTCTCTCCAAAAATTAAAAACCTACACAAGGAAAATTTAGCCTTTTTATAACATAGTAGAAGAGTAGGCAATTGGAAAAAATTAGCAGTACGTTAATACAAAAACAAAAGACACCACGCATATTACGAGGTGGTCCGGTGTAAATAACCAATGGGATATAGTTTTAGCGAAGGTCATAATACTCATGATACCCAACTTTAACTACGTGATGTTACTACTGATATTTTAAGTCATAAACACCGAATTTTAATTAAAGCCATTGACAGTGCTTCTCCTGAGCACTTTATAACGCTTCGTCGTGAATATTATAACCGGGGAGAATAATAATGTGAGCTAAATAAATCCGATAATGGGCAATGATTAGTGTGTCTCATTGGCCTATCAGGCAACAGTGGCAATCAGTCGGCCAATAATAACACATAACTGGCACAGCGTCGCAGCTTACAGGCTGAATTTGTTGCTATCGCATTGCACTTTTAATTATATTATAATTTTGTTATTTCTTACTACAGTTGAAGAAGTAATTGGTGATATGATTTATATCGGTGCGGTTGGATTTCTATGCTATCAACGGCGGATCCACGGGGGGGTCATGGGGGTCATGCCCCCCCCCCCCTCCTCCTGGGTTGGTTCCAGGACTAAGGTGGACCACTAATTGAACATATAGTCCAGTCAGAAGTCAAGACTTGACTACAACTACGTGACCCCCCACTGGTACCAAAGCTGGATCCGCCCTTGTATGCTATGTTTGTAGAACTGATGGAGACATGTTATGCAGGGCTGCTAATTTAGCCTTATTGAGACCCTTATCATTACTTATATCACTGTTGTTACATATTACGTACACAATGATAACACTACAGGTTAATGAGGGTGACAATACACAAACTAACACAGAACTACGTTAGTGGAAACTACGCTTATACTACCTGATTGTCCGCTCCCTCGTTCGGCTAGGAACAAGAAAACACACGTTAAGTTGAATCTATGAGGTTATATCACAAATGGATTATTTTAATTGCGAGGACTGGTATAAAAATGGCGTCCCGTTTCGAAAGATGATACGTACGAGTACGTGTTTTCGAAACACTATAATGGAGCATTTAGTTGAACATGAAAAGACATTGTGCATAAAATCGTATGTGTAAGAAAAATTTGTTTTGCCAGATTTGTAGGCGGATAAATGTTTCATTTTAATAAAGTTATTTATTTACCTAAAATAAAACTTTAAAATTAATATGGTTATTTTTTAATTTAATTAGTATGGTTATTATTCGAAGGCAATGCCAAAACATCGAACTTTGCGTTACCCGTTTTCAAACAGTAAAAGTCATATGAAACGTGTACCCGTTACAATTTTTCTGTAGCCATTAATACAAACGTAAGTAAACAGTTACGGTAGCAGTAATCAAACGAATTGAAGTTCTGTATATAAACTCTATACTAAATATCAGGCCTCTACGCACGACAATTTTGTACCCAAGACAAAAATGAAGTACCTCAACTAAAACTGATAATTATATGAAAGCCAATTGAAGGATTAACAGGTACAATCATCGGAAGACGCGTCCATGAATAATTGAAATGTGCGCCGGTGACGGAAACACACCCGCAGACGACGGCACGACGACACGGCGCGGCGGCCTATGACTCACGAGTCACGCTGAATAGATCATAACAGACGTACTTCGGTTCAACCTTCGAATACGACCGGCCACTCCCCCTATAGTCCTCGCCACTTTTAAAGTCCTGCGACTAATGCCTGAACTAAATTTGACAACATTGACATCTTGACATCTGTCTGGAGTAAGAAGTTGTGATATTTTAAATTGTTTTACGTAAAATATGGAGCATATAATATAAAGTAAGGTGTAAAAATTTAAGGCCGTATAATGATCGTTAAAGTGAAATAATTTTGTGAATTAGAAAGTAAAAATAAGAAACAATTACCCCGTTAAATAATATGTTTATAAATGTCACTGCCATGACAGGTAAATTTTAGAGATGCCAGAGTCACTCATTTTTGCCTAATTTATGGTTAAAATATTATCATTAACTCTATACCTACATTTATCTTATGATATTTTATATGAATATAAATACAAGGTAAAAGAATTAAAACCTTGTTCAGATGAATGATTTTTTCTGGTGTTTCTGTAAAAAAGGTCGAATAACAAAGGAAGTAACAATGGCAGCAATTACTTCTGAGAAAATCGTCACTCCTGGCAAAAGCCGAACACATCCGAAGAAGCTTGTTTTAGATGAATTCTACTAATGAAATATTTACAATTTTTATTTTATTTTACTAAAACCTGGCAGGGAGATTTTTATTTTGCTGCTATAATTATTTTTGTCATTATTATCATCATCAGTCTTTATCAATGCACTACTGACCATAGGCCCTATAATTATTTAAATTATTTATTGTACTAGACTTGGTGGAAAATCATTACAATAGAAATTGGCAACATTGAGTTATGAGATCGCAGCGCCGCGTCTATCGGACTTCTAAAGTGGCGATGACTCTAGGCCTATTCCATTTCAGTCATTTTGTACTGTCAAAATTGATGTGCTATTTATGCTACATTAACATCATAAAACCTATGTCATTGTTACTTTATAGTTTGTGGTGTCCTTTATGAAAGATATAGCTTTATGCTATGCAAGTATTACATATTAAGGATCGACCAATCCCTCCTATAAATGTGAACGTAAGTTTGTTATGTTTCCACGCGAAAACTACTTAATCGATCATTTGAAATTTCGTGCACATTATTGGAGGTAGAAGTAACATAGAATAATTTAAAATAATCCATCAATCACACAGCTAAGTAGTAAAATAGAATATACACGGGCATACGTTACGACAGGACGGGGACGACAGCTTTGCATATTTTCTCTGGCAAGGGCAAGAAAGGAGTTTGTATAAAGTTATTTAAATGTGTTACCTAGTACCTACAAATCACGACTAAGAAGATCTAGTATTAGGTAATAATAATAATAATAATAATTTATTTCAGAAACTTACATAAGTACCATAAAATATACAATAACAATCTTACATAATATATATAATGTTTTCGTATTTACAATATGTGAACAGACTGCCTGAACTAAAAGGGCTAGTGTATTCGTTTCATTAATCATATTTTATCATTTATGTTAAACTACATAATATAATTTTTATCTATACAAAATTAAGATTACGTAAAATTTTATCTAATCTAATTAACAGAATCTCTGTATCTTCGTACGACATATTTTCTAGCGACAACTGATATGAAAGTGCACACATGCATAATATATGAAGAGCTTAGATAGAACAAGTTGGCAGGACGATGATTTAACCCGAAATGCTCTCAGACCGATCCTTGCCAGAGTCAATCGACATGAATCCATATATTTTTTATATGTAGCAATTAATAATAAAGTACTCGGACTAATATAAACCAGTAATTGATGGTTTAACGTTGCATCACGGCTAACAAAGCGTCAGCGGTAAGTGCGTCCCCATTCACAGGCGTCATTGTGAGAGTGCAGCCGCACGCACAGAAACATCTAGAACGTATAATTATGACATGATTTAGAGACCAGCCACCCGCCGACCTTGCGCATATATTTGCATTGACACGATCAAACGCCTTCCAATATCATACGAGGCGTATATGGGCCATCTCCCACACGACATATAGCAACTCTGGGCACTGAATACAACAAATAGCAATATTGACATAGGTACTTCTTCTACAAAGACACCTGTATAATATGATTAGATTGTGGTGATTGTGTATTGTGTGTTAATGTGATTTGACGTAGAAAACTCAAGATTACATCAAGATAGAGAGAAAATCGATCGAGAATTGAGAAAACACGCTTTCGCAATAATCGGTGTCCGCTCTGCTTTGGCACAACTTTTATAACGTTTCAAACAAATGACACTATTCAAAGACATCGCGAAAAACTTTTATCAAAACCGCGCGCTGATTTTTGTGTGAACGAACAAGATAAATCCAGAGGCAGTATACACTTCAGATATCATATTACAAATGTTCAATTAACCAAAGCTAAAGGATATTTCATGACCCTAGACATTTAAGTCGTTACAAAACAAAAATACATATGTCTGAAACCTTAAACTGTACCAAGGTAACTTGAGCTTATTTTTTAGTTTGTAGCTACCGTTACACTGGAGAGTTATGATCCTTGTTTTAAACGTTCGTTCCGCCGTGGTGTTAAGTGGCTGCTATTTCTAGAACTACGATTGCGAAACACGTCAAAGGCAGACTTTTCGACTTCTTATCAACATAACTTATGTTTATGTTTATATATAGCACTGATTTCGCTTTATTGTCATAATGATGAACCTAACAAACACATCTTCTGTTAGGTCTATCGCGTCGTGCATATTCATTGATTATAAAGCCAATTTGCTGTCTGATATTATTATCGAGACATCGAACGTAATAATATGATCAAAGTTGCGTCGTCTGTAGATATAAAGGTATTTTCGCGAACAATTAGATAACATCTCTCATTGTTTGTAAATATTATTCAGCAAAAACACGTTCGTTCGCTCGACGTTCCCTACGACTGTATTAATTACAGTTTTTCGCTGCAACTGTTCTTTGTCACGTTTTCTCATTATTAGTTATCGTATGGTTAGACGATGAGTTTGTCGGTCACTAACCAGCGGGGCTAGACAAGTGGCAAACTCTCAGATTCTATTCTTTTGCGAGTAAACGCAAACTCAAACGCTAATTTGGTAGCCAAGTGTACAAAGACATTTTGAACGCTCATTCTATTCAATCCGTCATATAGCTATATACATATAGTCTATGATTTCGTTTTTAAAGACGTCATTCTAAAATTATGAAGCTTATAACGTCATTCAGTGACGACATTCTAAAGTTATTGTTTATATTATGTGGGAAATTTATTAAATTTTGTTATCTTTTCTTCTAACTTTAATTAATTATAAGTTTACCGATTATTATAATAGTACTTTAAGTAAAATTAGGTTTAATTAATATTAGGTCATTTAAGTAACAGAAGTTTTAATATATTTGAGTATTTGGTAAGTACAATTTAATTTCTTAAGCTTTTTTAAAGTTTCGATAAAATCTTATAATTATAATAAATAGGATGTATTTCAAACACCTCCTGACATTATGTATTTAAGTATTACGAATCTTAAAGTGGCCTGAGAGCCACAAAATTACAAGTTTTCCAATTTAATACTAAACTTTACATATAACTTATGTATGTGTCCCGCTTAGTTTTATTTTATAAAATTAACAAAAAGTTGCATATAAAGTATTTTTTGGGTACAATAGAATAATAAATATTTAAAAGTTTCGATAATATCTTATGGTTTAAAATTTTTTCTTACTACGATTTGTCTCTCTTCTTTGAAAATTATTCACGCGTAGGTATATAATAATGGACGTTTTCAAATTGTTACGCTACTTATTTACTTTTGTTATAGTAATGGAACCAAGGCAAAGAGCAAGTCCGCAACAATTTTCTATTTTAATAGATTTTATGGAAAAGTAAGTACTTAATTATTTATTTATTTTGTGTTACATAAACCACTACCTATAGCCTATACTGTGATATAAACAATAACATCACCAATTCACACAACTGTAGGGCACCACTTGTAATGAGCAGATACTTTTTATTTTTAGTCATGGTGATATATCAAGACCCCAGTCAGGTCCTCAAGGCCGCTTAAAGAGTAAGGAGTTATGGCAGCAACTAGCTGTCATACTTAACTCTGTTGGTAATGGCGTTAGTAAAACACCAGATAAATGGAAAAAAGTAATTATTATCTATTTAATATCTATTCATGTTTATAAATTTGACTTACTTATTTTCATATAAACTGTTTTTAAATAACTTTTATGTTTAGGTATGGATAGACTGGAAGACCAAGACAAAAAAGAAATTTTCTAATCAAAGGGCTCAAGCCAGTGGTACTGGTGGTGGTCCAAGTAAACAAATATTTTTAACTGACCTAGAGGAAAGGGTGGTTGCAGTGATCGGAGCTTCTGCACTTGTTGGCCAAGCTAGCATACAAGAAATAGGCTTTCATGTTAGTTTAAATTCTTTTTATATAAATATTCATTAGTAGCTTGCAATAAGATGCCAAATACATTTGAAATCTATCCATTAAAACATTCATTTCAGAGTGTTTCAGGTTAACATGTAAAATTTGTTAAAGAATATTTAAAAAGATTGTTCTACTGGGTTTGTTTATCTAGTTCTTCTCAGTAGACCTCTCTTAGAACTGGTTATAGATTCAGTTTTTTTTTTATTTGAAAAGATACTTTGGTGGTACTACTTTGAATAAGAAAATTTGATTTTGTGCTGTTTTTTTTTCATCTACACCAAATAATATAATAATAATAATATAATAATAATATAATAATAATATATATTTATTTGTTTATCAAAATTTATATATCATACATAACATCATGTTCTTAGTGCTTTTGTGTTTAAAACAAAACAAACCTTTCTGTTAAAAATTACCACTTGTTTTTAGCCTGGAAGTGCAAGGATGGAGCCTCCACTAAATGCTCTCAACATGCTGGAGGACCACAGCAGCCAGAATAGTAAGTTTAAACCTTTAACAATAATTGGTTATACAACAGTATAACAATATAATAGTAAATAAATAGCATAAAAATAGTTTTTTTTTTTTAATATAAATTATAGTTTTAAGTTTTATTAATAATGTAATGTAGTGTAGTGAGTAACTGTCTTTAGATTATTTTATGTGTAATTACCTTTACACCTTGCTAAGTAAGCATTTTGATATATAATTGCGCAACTGTTTCAATACATTGTGAATATGAAATATTATGTACTTTCTGGAATTATTAATAAATGGGACCTTAAATCGAGAAGACGTTTTCTTTAACAACCCTGATCTACATGTCTACATCTTGACTCACCACATGGCGACCCTGCCAGTGCTGCCTCGTGGCAGCGCTGTACCTTTCAAGATTATTTAATATTTATGAATAAAAAATAAAAAATAAATAATATATATAAAATTAAATAATGAAGATATAGAAATAAGAAGATAAAATAATAATGACAAATAACGAAAAATGAAGAATTGTAAATTAAATCCAAGAAGAATAAATAATAAGAATAAATACAGAAGCAAAATAAAAATAATTTTTTTACTAAAATTCAAGAAAGAAGAATCAAAAAATGAATGTTAAAGTATAAGAAGAAAAATAAAATTATAAAGTGAAGTAAGAAGAAAAAGTAATAATAAAGAGATGCATCGGAAAAGAAATGGTCTCCAAGAAATTCAAAGAAAAGGCACCGGGAGACGTTGCTCCCCAAGGGATCAAGAGGAAAGGTGCCGGGAGATGCTGGTGTCCAAGGGATACAGAGGAAAGGCGCCGGGAGGTGATGGTGTCGAAGGTCCAGAGGAAAGGTGCTGGGAGATTTAAGAGAAAAATTGGCCCAACTCTTTCTTAACTTGATCGAGCACTAGGTATATTTTTTTTTATCGTTATATTTAGCCTATATTATTAAAATGTGTATCAGAAATTAAGAAATATTTTAACAGAATCAAAAATAGTTAAGTACAGTAGATTAAAGTATAAAAAAAATAGCCTAATTATAATATTATGATCTTTTATAATAATTTAAGTATAGCTAGAGAAAATTGTCATTAAAATCAATATTTTATTAGTTTATATTCATATTATGGTGTTTTAAACCTCGTGTATGTTTTGTTAGTAATACTACACTTATTAATGCAACGTAGTACATTCTTGTGTTACTTGACTACATGCTAGCCATTGATATAAAATAATATAGATGTAATTTTTTTTTTTTTTTCTCATGCTTTAATTTAATATAAAATAAAATTAAAAAAATAATGGAATTCTGTGAGTAATTTTGAAGAAATTAGTTATGAGTTACATAAATTAAGATTCAACTTATATTTATGACATTCATAGATTTTCTTGATTCATAAAATTGTGTAGATTGATTACGCATTTAACCGAACAGACGTGAATATGGAAAGTAGTTATGATTAAAAAGGAGTTGGTTAAATTTACGAATAATGTGGCTGCAAACGCATTATTTCGATAAATAAAGAAAGTAGGAAATAATAAATTGACGAAAATATATAATATAAAGTGCTTTGTTAAATAACACTTCCTTCGATGAACGGACTGATCACCCGCCCGTCGATTGGAAATGCTTAAAATATCAAAGAATTATTGTATGGAACTAATAGAGACGAGATTTTAGAAGTTGTTTTTATGACATATTATAGTCCAAATACTTGATCATGTTAAACGCGAGACGTTTTCGTGAGACTTATGGTATTATTTTGAGACTATGGAGTAAGGTATATAAAGAAATAAAAGGGGAGACATTGATAGAAATGTTGATATAGTGGAGTAGGAGACATTTAAATTGTCTAAAAATTGTGTGTTGAATCCTTCCATTCGATCATGGTGTGAACGAGCTTTCCTCCGTGAGATATGTTGGAGTCTAAAGAGACTTAAATGATGACCACAAGTTATGTAGAAAGAGAGTATAGTATGTTAAAAGATGTTATAAGAATGTTTAAGAATAATGGAATATACGAAGAATAAATAAATAAAATGTATTTGAGTATGCAAAGAGTTAGAAAATAAGATGAATAAATGAAGTTATATGTAGCCCGTATAGGTCGAAAATTAAACTAAAGGAATAAAAAGTAAAGATATAAAGTAAGGGTTATTATATTATGTGAAACCCAATGAAAATGTATGATGAGAAAGTAGGAATTTATGGAGAATAAATAAAGTTATAATGAGGAATATGATGATGATAATGATGATGAATAGTTATAACTCAATAATTAAAAGTGTTCGTAATATGTGCACATGACCTCGCCGAAGAGTTGTAACGCCGCGTCAGCGAAATATGACTTTTCAATTCTAAGGAAACGCGTGATTAGGGTTCCGCAATGATTTTGTATTATATTACAATAATTATTAATTTTATTTTCTAATGATTTTTTTTTTCTTTGTTCTAAGGGAATAATTAAAAATAAATTGTTATTTTCTATCTAAGTTTAAGTCGTTAATATAATATATCTATGGGTTTATATATCGTAATATTAAATGTTTAAATTGAAAATAAAATTAAAAATAAATTAATATATTCCGCAATTCCGCAAAGTAAATTTAAAATTAAACCCATTAAAATGTGAATTTTTAAAGCGACAAATTCTTTACTTAGGTCATACAATATCAGCGGACGGAATTTTACCGGACCCAGAGAAAATACGAGTCATTGAAAGTTATCCGACACCGACATGCGCTGACGATGTCAAGCGTTTTGTTGCATTTAGCAACTATTATAGAAAATTTATAAATAACTTTGCAGCAGTAGTTTTGCCTTTAAACAACTTATGTAGAAAAAATGTTTAATTCCAATGGACTACAGAATGCCAAAATGCTTTTGATACCCTTAAAAATTTAACTTTAATTTTAAGTAAGCAACGTAGAAAGTGTAATTATGATTTGTCAATTAATCCTATTTTTTATAAACCAGGAGATACATTATTATTAAAAAATGAAACTGGAAATAAATTGGATACTTTATATAAGGGTCCATATGTAGTAGTAGAAGACCTGGCACCTAATGTTAAAATAAATTTAGATGGTAGGCATGTTATAGTACATAAGGATAGAACTAAGTTATATAAGATACCGCAGTTAGCATAAGATTATATACATATTATATTTAAAAAAAAAAAGAAAGTTTAGTACTTAAATAATAATAATAATCTAGGTTTGTTTTTTTTTTTCTTTTCACTAAGGGGGATGGTGTAGTGTAGTGAGTAACTGTCTTTAGATTATTTTATGTGTAATTACCTTTACACCTTGCTAAGTAAGCATTTTGATATATAATTGCGCAACTGTTTCAATACATTGTGAATATGAAATATTATGTACTTTCTGGAATTATTAATAAATGGGACCTCAAATCGAGAAGACGTTTTCTTTAACAACCCTGATCTACATGTCTACATCTTGACTCACCACAGTAAAGTAAAGCTGATTATTTTGTATAATTTTTAGTTCAGTTAAGCTTTTATCTATTTCTATTAGTTTTGTTGAATTTGTCTGTGATATTAATAAATGTTAAAGATGAAAACAAGACATCATATTAAAGAACAAAATGAAGTTTCTTGTTTTTCGCAATAAACAAATTTTATTTTACTTTTATTCATATTTTTACATATTAATTAAATAATTTAATTATTATGATAACTTCCAATCCTGATCAAGAACAATAAGTATTAATAATATGAATTTTAAAAAATCTATTATTTTAAAGTTGTAATACATACACCTGCTTCAGATTTAAATATTGGATCGGAGCAAGATGCAATCACGTGGGCACCGTCGCCGTCAATACTGCAACAATCCCTACTACGACCACCACCCCCATCATCACCATCATTACCACCACCACAAGCACCACCACCATCACCACCACCACGCTCACCATTATTACCACCACCACCACCACCTATTATACCAGGGCGAAATAGGCGACATCACGTATCATCCTTATATTTTCGATCGCCTTCTTCGCGTCGGGCCTTATTGAGAGCCCGAAGGAATAGGGGATTGACCCCATTTGAACGGGTGGCTGAACTCTTCAATGCTACCGAAGAAAGGCGCCTCGAGCAAGAAGCGGTACGCGATGAGCGTTCTCATCAAATGGAGATGGAGAGGTTGGATCTTACAAGACAGCAAAACAATTTATTTAGACAATTACTACTTGTCCTAACGGATATAGCTCGGCAGAGACCAGGTAGTTTGCCATCAACAGAACCTATTTAATTTATTAACAATATTCGCGCAGTGGCTTTTTTTATAATTTTTTGTTTTTTTGTTTTTAATTAGTATTAATAATTGATTGATGTACTGTGATTTTGCATTCTGTGATTACACAATTTTTTTACGTGTTTTAAATGTATATTTTAAATATTGATTCGTTATTTTTTTTTCAATAAGTATAGAAATTGTTAGTAGAATAATTATTGTATTATGTATGGTTTGTCAAGATGTATGCTGGAAGTCTGTAGACTTATTCTAATTTGGGGACCATTGTCAAAGTGCTGTGATTTTGCATTCTGTGATTGCACTGTAATTTTTATGCGTTTTTAATGTATATTTAAATTTTTAATTTGTTATTTTTTTTCAATATAGAAATTGTTAGTAGAATAATTATTGTATTATGTATGGTTTGCCAAGATGTATGTTGGAAGTCTGTAGACTTATTCTAATTTGGGGACCATTGTCAAAGTGCTGTGATTTTGCATTCTGTGATTGCACTGTAATTTTTATGCGTTTTTAATGTATATTTAAATTTTTAATTTGTTATTTTTTTTGCAATATAGAAATTGTTAGTAGAATAATTATTGTATTATGTATGGTTTGCCAAGATGTATGTTGGAAGTCTGTAGACTTATTCTAATTTGGGGACCATTGTCAAAGTGCTGTGATTTTGCATTCTGTGATTGCACTGTAATTTTTATGCGTTTTTAATGTATATTTAAATTTTTAATTTGTTATTTTTTTTGCAATATAGAAATTGTTAGTAGAATAATTATTGTATTATGTATGGTTTGCCAAGATGTATGTTGGAAGTCTGTAGACTTATTCTAATTTGGGGACCATTGTCAAAGTGCTGTGATTTTGCATTCTGTGATTGCACTGTAATTTTTATGCGTTTTTAATGTATATTTAAATTTTTAATTTGTTATTTTTTTTGCAATATAGAAATTGTTAGTAGAATAATTATTGTATTATGTATGGTTTGCCAAGATGTATGTTGGAAGTCTGTAGACTTATTCTAATTTGGGGACCATTGTCAAAGTGCTGTGATTTTGCATTCTGTGATTGCACTGTAATTTTTATGCGTTTTTAATGTATATTTAAATTTTTAATTTGTTATTTTTTTTGCAATATAGAAATTGTTAGTAGAATAATTATTGTATTATGTATGGTTTGTCAAGATGTATGCTGGAAGTCTGTAGACTTATTCTAATTTGGGGACCATTGTCAAAGTGCTGTGATTTTGCATTCTGTGATTGCACTGTAATTTTTATGCGTTTTTAATGTATATTTAAATTTTTAATTTGTTATTTTTTTTTGCAATATAGAAATTTTTATTAGAATAATAATTATTGTATTGTGTATGGTTTGCCAAGATGTATATTGGAAGTCTAGTTTTATTTGAGTTTGGGGACCATTGTCTAAAAGTATTTTTTACGTGTCTTTTTTGCAATAAAGAAATTGTTATTGTGTATTTTTATTACATTATTACACTGTACCCATGCAGCCGGGAGCTCTACACAGTGCATCCCTCCCATCTTAGGATTTAGGTATGAATTAAGTATTAGACTGACAATAAACTATTAAAACGAAAGAAAGTAGCTCTTATTATTTATAAATTATAATATAATGAACTAGCAGTGAAACCCGGCGTTGCTCGGGTTATAATACATCGCATGTTTTACGGTATAAGAAATATTTAAAAAAGTATCAAACCTGTATGTCCCACTGCTGGGCACGGGTCTCCTCCTCGGAATTAGGCGAGGAGGGTAATGGGCCATAGTTCACCGATGCGCTGGCCCAGTGCAGGTTGGTAAACTTCACATAGGTACCTTCAAAGACTTTTAATCTCATCAGGCATGCAGGTTCCTCACGATGTTTTTCTTCACCGGTGAGCGAGCGATGGTCTTGTTTGGGGTACACTTAGAAATTTTGAAAGACCCATTTCAAGGCACACGGGGAGGGGGAGGTTTATAATCGAACCCGGAACCCCTCGAATAAGAGGCAGAGTCCTACCACCACTGGTATATATATATATATATATATATATATATATATATGTATATGATTGTGCGTATATGAATCTGCTGTGTATGTTTATTTAATGTATTTATCTAGTATTCATTAGGTTGTTATGTGCACACTGATTTTGTATTGTTAATTAAATTCTCCTGTAGTAGGACTACTGGAAGAAATTCCACTTATGGAATAAGTTGTACCTTTGTACCAGTGTTTCTTCATCACTATTTCACTTTATGTGTTTCTCAGTGAACATAAATTATTAAATAAATAAATAAGACACTTATTTGACCTATTAACAGGATGAACACAATGTAAAGTGTATCAAATTAATTAACTAATTATTAAATCCTAATAATAATTATAAGTTGAAATAAGTAGCACTTTGATAAATACTAAGATATATTTTACTTAAGTATACAATTATTTATATATTACATATATTAAACCTTTTTATAAAATAAACATGTTTTTCAACAAGATTTTAGATACATTTTTTTAATCTAAGTAATTCTTTTTGCAATACTTGTTTAGACTAAATTATATAACATGAGCATTTTATATAATATATTAAGATCTAAAAAAGATTTAAAGTATATTCTCATCATCATGTCTTTATTTGCTAAAAAGAAAATAGATAGATAGATAAACTTTTTATTCACAGTTCCACATTACACATACAAATTAAAAGAGGAAAACAAAAACTAAATCTAACAAACAAAAAATAAAATAAATCTATACAATTCCTTCAATGAACATCATATTTTATAATCTATTTATTAAGCAATCCATTACTGCTCTTCCTTGCATGAGCTCGTCTTGACTGCTGGTAACAGATGATCTAATAATAACTCCATCATCACCATCTTGTGGTTCAGCTTCTACATCACCCGGTGGTGGGAGTCGTGCTTGCAACGCAATATTATGCAAGACACAACATGCCAGTATAATTTTGCTGGCAACATGAGGATGGTAATGCAGAGTGCGCTGTTTTAACAGACATCTCCAACGTCCTTTTAATAAGCCAAAACAACGTTCGATACAGTTTCTTGCCTTTATGTGACGGTTGGTGTATATTTCTTGCCGTGAACCTGGTGCAGCGCTTAAAATAGGTGTCATTAACCATGGTCTCTGTGGATATCCAGAATCACCTGAAACAAATTAAATAATTAAATTTATCTTATACACTTCTAATCTATTTTTAATGGTTATAATGAATAAAAATATAAAACATATTTGCCACGATTTTTTTTATATTTTTAGATCTAGTGCTTTATAATAGTCTAAAATATGCAATATCTAATATCCATACACTAACTACATACTTTATGAGATGACCCTTAAAAATGCCTACAAAAAGGATATTACAAGATAGCCTGGATACACAGTAATTATTAATAGTTAATGCAAGTCCTAGCTTTTGCCTGAAACACATGAAATCCTAGTACAGGCACTACTGTTTAACATAATTAACCTACTAACAAAATAAATAATTATGGCAATTATTATTATTATTATTATATTTAGTTCTCACATTTTCTTGTATTCAGTGCAAATCTGGAATATATTTCTAGACTAAAATATAACATGCACAACAAATTTGACACTTATTTAGACTTACCCAATAACCATGTTTGTTCACCACGTTGGTGAAGTTCACGCATGTATGGTTCAACTTGGCTGGATGACCATATGAAAGAATCATGAGTGGCTCCACCATATTTTGAATTCACATTTAAAATTTTTAGATTATGGTCACAAATCTGAAAAACCACATGACTTATTAGAAAGAATAAGGGTATTAAACAAATTCAATCCCTATTTTATATCAATTAGAATAGCTTCATTGAATTAAGAAATAAGTTTTAAATATTGTTAATTAGTAATACTGATTCACTTATTAATAAAGAATTGTAAAATACCATTTGAACGTTCAAAGAGTGGTAGCCTTTTCTATTAAAAAATAAATGTTCTTCTTGGTCCGGTTTTACAATGGCGATTTGGGTGCAGTCTATACAGCCTATAACACCAGGTAAATGA
The DNA here is from genome assembly GCA_905333005.2 of Lycaena phlaeas. NCBI lineage: Eukaryota > Metazoa > Arthropoda > Insecta > Lepidoptera > Lycaenidae > Lycaena > Lycaena phlaeas. The sequence goes on from HG995175.1 coordinate 14,077,400, forward strand.
AATCTTCTTTGAAACCTAAAAACCATATTCAGTATAAAGTTAGTCCACTTCTCATATTTATTAAGTCACTTTCACTAAAGATTATTCAGTATTAAAATGATAACCCATATTTTTTTTAAGTTTATCTCGGTTATTGCTTTTATTTAAATATAGTAATGAGAAATAAAGGATACCATAGATATGTTGAATAAGTATTAGATACTCACTCTTGTCTTATTCTGGACCTTTCCTGTGGAGTTTGGGGAAAGGTAATATGTCTCAACATATAACCACTGTTGAGTGCCTCTACAACTTCTCTAATACATCGACTCGTTGTTCTTTGAGATAATTGTTGAGTGGCACCCACAATCCTTTGGTAAGACCCTGTGGCTAGGAATTCCAGAGTACAGAGAACCTGAAGAAAATAACAAACATGGAAATAGGTACCTAGCGTTTTAAGTTCTAAGATTGTAAGTAGTAATTATATATTATTTACCTTTAATTCCAAAGGAATTTCTGCAGTTCCTTTCAGTTGCGTGTAGATACGTAAATAACGACAAAGCTTTCTAAATACTATTTTATCGAGCCTGTATCTTTCCACAAACAAAACATCGGGCATTTTTGTAATGTTTTCTAAACATTGACGAAACGCTTTTCTTGCGTTTCGCCTTATCCATACCTCTTCATTATGGGCAGCCCACAATAGGCTTAATTGATTCATTTTCCAAAAAATAATAAAATATATTATGTATCACAAAAACAAAACTTAAGTACGAACACACTCAGTCACTGTACGGTCAGCTGATCAAAGATCCGCCATTTTGTAGCGTTTTTTATACATTTCTATTGTGTGCAAGCGGCAAGAGCTAGGGAGCGCTTTCCGGCTTGTCAAAAGTGCCACTTGGCTACGATTTATATGAAGATTTGAACTTCTTAAGCGTGTTCGTTTAAAAGGAATAGAAATACAAAACGCTAGTTTGACACTTGGCTACCAATAGTCGCCCAAATGTCATTCCCATACAAAATTAGCGTTTTCTATTTCTTTTCTTTTAGCGTTTTTGCCACTTGTCTAGGGGGGCAGGTGGGAAGACGATCTCCGTGCAGTGGCCGGTCCGTGTTGGAATCGAGTGGCAAGGGATCGGCGGCCTACGCGGTCATTGAGGCAGGCCTATGTTAAGCAGAGGACAAATAAAGGCTGATGATGATGATAATATAAAAAAACAGGCGTGTGTGCGATTTACACACGATAGAAGTGAAACACATGTCAAATGCTCAAATACAAGTAGTCCATTGAAATGTTACATTTTTTAGGCCTTACCTTGCGTTTTTTAGAGGACGCAATTTTGCAAAAAAAAAAAATTGCGTCCTCAAGATGGCGGCCGCGGGTGGCGACCCCACAAACTTGGTTTTAGGTTTACACTAACCCCCACTATACACCAAAAAAATAAAATTGCGTCCTCTAAAAAACGCAACCCCAAATGTAACTTTTCAATGGACTAAAGCAAATATTAAACAGTCTGCAATATACATACGCACCGACATTTGCTATCTCGCTCTTTTGTATTTGTGTATCTTACCTGTCGTTTTTTCCGTTGCATTCGGTTTGAAATCACAACGATTCTAAAGAAGTTTTACTTCAACAAAATATACAATAAAAAATATTCTGTTTTGAAAGTCATTACGCTGTGTAGTGCGGTCATAGTTTAGGATGTCTTCCACGATGCTAGTAATATGTCATAGGAAGCTGTAGGTTCGGGTCTGTTCAATGTCGAATACGACTCGTTCATTAAACGCCAACAAGGAGCGTCCTCGGATTTTTTTTTTCTTTCGAAAGGTCTAGACTTTTAGGCCAGATGGCCTTTAAGCTCAATCGGTAGGTAGGTGAGCAGATGGCTCACCTAGTAAAATTCGAAAGCGGTTTTGATTAGTGTAGACTCGTATCGGATTCGAACCTAATCTTACCCGATCAATCCGGATCGATGTATTTACCATGTGTAGGGGTCGACGTCGCTCACGACCCCGAGGCCCAAGCGGTGTGACTGAGTACCTAACCCCGGATGTTGTATTGTTATGTGTGTGTATTCTAGCTTGAATTTCGCGTTGCGCTTTTACGTCGCGCATTAATAGCTGAGATATTTTGTCAGCCGGATCGGTTGTAACATGTTTAGGTAACCTAAAACTCTTTGAGACTGAGCTATCAGGGACATAGTCTGCCGCGCTCACTATGAGCGGGTTTGGGTGATGGAGTGCCTTTTCAAAGTGACGTACTGACATCTCTTTGAAGTGGCCCCTAATCGAATCTAACTTGAGGTCCCTATGTAGGTCGATGTTTCTTATGTACCATGGGCAACCGGTTGCTATGCGTAAGAATTTGTTTTGCAATATCTGCAAAGGTTTGAGTCGACTCTGTGGCACGTGCGCGAACGCAACACAGGAGTACGATATAATCGGTCTTATACACGCTTTGTATAAGGTAAGTTTATGCCTGAGGGGCATCTTACTTTTCTTGTTTATCAAGAAGTATAATCGACTCAAAACAAATTTGGCCTTTTTTATTCTGTTATTTATGTGCGGCCTGAATGACATCGACCTGTCTAACGTGACCCCCAGGTACTTCACCTGCCCTACTCTGGGGATTATGGTGCCGTTTAGTTTGATCGGCATCATTTGCCGACGACTCTGATTGAGCGTGCCCCTTCTCTTTGTAAACTGAATTGATTGACTTTTGTCTGGGTTAATCTCTATTCTCCATTTAGCAAACCATTCACCTAGCTCGGTGACGGCTTTCTGAAGGGAGCGAGATGCTGTCCTTGCTGACGTATGGGTCACATATAGTTCAGTGTCGTCGGCAAAGAGTGCTAGTTTTGACGCAGGGTTTCTGGGTATGTCGGACGTGTACAGATTGTACAAAGTTGGGGACAGCACGGAGCCCTGAGGGACTCCGGCCCTCAGAGATCTCAGGGAGGACAGAGTGCCTTCCACTCTATACCTAAAATGCCGGCCAGACAGGTAGTCGCGGATGATGATGACCAGCCTGTCCGGTATTCCTAACTTGTAAAGTTTATAGATAAGGCCTTCGTGCCAAATCTTATCAAATGCCTTAGCAATGTCGAAAAACACTGCGCACGTGTCGCGCGGGTTTCTTTTTTTATGGAAACCTCTGAGGATATCTTCGGTTATACGATGCACCTGTCTCGGACAACAGTGATTTTCGCGGAAGGCGAATTGCTCGTCTATGAACAGTTTCTATTCGCTTATGACGGTTTTCAACCGTCTAAGCAGAATCCGTTCATAGATTTTACCTAGTGAGCTTATCAGGCTTATGGGGCTATAGCTAGACGGTTCCGTGCCCGGCTTTCCGGGTTTGGGGATACCTATAACCGTAGCTTCTTTCCATATATCTGGGAATTTACAGCCCTTTAGGAGGGCGTTCATAATGTTTACTAGGAGGATAATTAGGGCGGGCGGCAGTATTTTTAGTACCTTGTTCGAAATCCCGTCCGGCCCGGGGGCCTTCTTGGAGTGCAGGTGTTTAATGATATCTTGGACCTCATCAACATCCGTCGGAAAGATTGGATCTCCCTCCGGCGGAGCCGTGGCCCTCCTCGCAACCTCCCTATTTACCTCCTCTATGGTCCTCGGAATGTTAATATGGTAGTGGCTGACGTGACGTCATAAGCACATCATTAGACAGAGCAATAACTGTATCGTGTGTCAGTAGTGTCGGTACACAAGGGTTCGACTCCCGCGAACAATCGACGACAAACACCAAACAACGATAGCTGACGCTCGCAGCGGCAATTAGTGTGCTGATTGTTTTGATAGTGTGACACAATACCCACAAGGATGATGAGGAGGAACCGTGAGGTGGGGCATCACGGGTAGTTATATGTAATCATGTGTGAACCAGTAAGACATATTGTTTTTTATTTCAATATAAATTTCAACGTCATCATCATCCTATTATTATTACATATTTTAAAGGGGCTTTCATTAATTAAAACATCATTTGCCAAAAAATACTAAAATATAAAATACTAGCTGTTGCCCGCAGCTTCGCCTGCGTTAACTAAGATTTACAACGGGATCTTAGTACGCGAAATAACATTTTTTACACCTTGTGTCCGAAAAACTAAAATGTCTTACTTCTATAGGGTTCCCTATTTTTTATCAGAATAAAATTTAGCCTATGTTACTCGTGGATAATGTAGCTTTGATTGGTGAAAGAATTTTTTAAATCGGCCCAGTACTTTTTGAGCCTATTCATTACAAACATACAAACATACAAAAATAGGTACAAATCTTTCCTTTTTTTAATATATTATATTAGTGTAGAATGTAGATTATAAAGTTTTTTTCAGCCACGAATACTAAATAAAAAAAACGCCGTGAAAGTTTATAAATGGTCGTCTGAAGTAGGCTTTAATTGTAGGAAATACATTATGTTGATAATCACTGGAATACAGGTGAGGTGATAGTCAAAAATACACTGCTCATAAAATAGCTTTCAAATGGCAGTCCAGCAGGGCGGAGAAGTATTGTTGTGTTTATATTAAGCGTTTAATTTGAATGATTTGTTACCACCACCATCACCATAGGTCTAGATAACAACTATATTATGTATAGCTATCAATATATTTGAAAATCATAAATCAATCAAATATCAACAGAGTAACGACTCCTCGGCTGCCGTGGTATAACTAAAATGCCGTTATCCAATATCTGGGCGATTTTCATTTTTTGACACTAAGGAATAGAGAAAAAAAATCTCTATCGATCTGTATTTACAGTTTTTTGATATCTTCATTAGTTTTAAAAATAAAAATTAAAAGATTGCCGTTAACGGCATACGTTATGTACTATTACAAATCATAGTTTTTTCGCGTTTACTCAAAACTATGATTTGGTAGATAACGGCATTTAAGTTATACCACGGCAGTCGGGCACAGAACCCAAAATCTGGTAATCATCCAAATCAAATGATGAGGTAACGAAAACAAAATCATTATATCACCGGATAACGCAAATAAATGATAAGTATCGCACGGGCAAACAATTAATTAGTTCAAGTAGTAGTAGTAGTATATGTATATATTATATATCCCCTGTAGTAATGTTCCAAATGAACAATGAGTCGTATGCACTGCGGAGGCTCAACCCTGATGTTTTGTTTCCACGACACAAATTGTAGGCAATTGAGGCAACATTAAGTTCTTCAACATTGACAATACAACGACCTCTACAAGCTAAGGCTGTAGTGCTGTCGCTCACACACATTTATTTTTCAGCTATGATAAAAATATGTACGGATTACAAAAGCATATTTCATTATTTTTATGATTTCCTAATCATTCATTCGAGGGGATAGTGTAATAATTGTTGTATCGTGTATTTTTTTGTTAGTTTGTATGGTGAACACAATATTAAGATTGTCAGCGTCGCCCACGAACACCTTTTTTTTTGATGACGCAATGCAAATCCCTTTGGGACCATACCAGAGCGTCGGGTAAGCACGCTGGCGTGTGTTGCGACTCGCATTGGGGTGCACTACCCCTCTAAAACCACTGCGTGAACCTTCTGCCGCTACTAGAGGGACCCGGATCTGCAGGCAACGGGAAACCCTCAGCGACAGACTGGTCCCGGCAAGACCAGATTCTCCACAAGGACTGCCCGGCTACCACTTGGCAGTCTCCACGACGTCGTGTCTTTAGCGGGGCTCGGGTTGCCCTCGGACACCTGAGATTAGCCCAGGCAACTCATTCACGTGTCTATCCTAGGACTTAAGACGTGAGTCTCGGTACCAGTAATCATACATGATCTGCCTTCCCTTTCGGAACACAACAAGGCTTGTAGTAGACTGGTGTCTAATTGGAATAATACTCTTCAGCGATAGACAAGACGAAAACGATGCCGTTATAAGTGAATATAAAAATGATGTCAAAATATCATCACACCTTCGACATGTCACGTGAACGCAAACAAAAATAGTGACAATATTAACGACATCGTATTGTGCCAAAATACCTCGAATAGCGCCGTGGACGTTGACGCTTCTCATCTCATTATAGCTTTCACGGATACACGCGGAGCCGTGTCACCCGGAATACCTGGTGGGCCACGGGCCTATTGCACGAGAAATTCCAGGTTCGATCCCGACATCCCGAGTGCTTTGAAATAGGTTATTCTAAACTTCTAAGTGTTTCCTCAACACGAGACAATCACTCGCTCATCAGTGAACGAAAACATCGCGAGGAAACCTGCATGCCTGAAGAGATTAAAGTCTTCGAAGGTATGTGAAGTTCACCAACTCGCAGTGGGCCAGCGCATCGGTAACTGTGGCCCATTACCCTCCTCGCCTGATTTCGAAAAGGAGACCCCGGACCCGTGCCCTACAGAGGGAAATATATGCGTTGATACTTTACTTTTTACTGTAAGCGTGTAGGTACTCATAGGTTACCTTAGTACATAAAAATACTTAATAGTTCTTATGGTGTCTTCCGAGCGTGTGTGATGGGCACTTTAAGTGCTTAAACTACAAATCGTGACGACCACCTATCGAAGACCGAGACTGAAATGGAAGTCCTCATCTCCAATTTCTGCCCTAATCTTATTTATATTCCAGAGAAACGATATTAATATCACTAAGCACCTCTGCAATTTAAAATTGGCAAAATATCGTTTCTGTATATTTTTAGGCAAGAAAGTATCTTTGAGAGATTGAGGTGGTGACGCGCCTGTTTGCATGGTTTACATGGTTACAGGACACATAATATTGTGTTTATTATTGTTTAGACAGACGAAAGATCACGAAATAATTAAAATAAACTGGCATTTCATGTGTACGCTCTACCTTACATCAATCTGCTAATTGGTTGTAACGAGCGATTGTAATTAGGAATAAAGTGTACTGAGCTATAAAGTACGGTCTATCAATGAATCGCACACAAACTGGCAGTGAGTAACCGCTCTCGCTAGAAATGTAAAAAGAAAATTAAATTTATGCTGTGCGTTTTCAGCCATTTGGTTTTCTCGTCAATATAGGATTGCATCAATAAACGTTTTTTATCGACCAATCTCTCGACCAATGACTCTAGATGCAAATGTGCGAATATCCTTGCCCATTACGGCATGAATGAAAGCTAAATGTCAGTGAAGCTCAATACAAATAATATTGTAATGTACTTCACTCACCAAAGGAAGCAATACTTTAATAACTAGACTCGTAATGTAAGATGATCGAATAAAGGACGAATTCGCCGTTAGTATAAATGATTAGCGACTATTATGCAAGTTTAGTACCTACCTATTACCTAATCCATAGAATGTAAGTAAACTAAGACATAAGAAAACTTATCTTCCAAAGAAATTATCAATTTTTTGAAGTGAAACTTCTTTAGAATCGTTGTGATTTCAAACCGGATGCAACGGAAAAAACGACAGGTAAGAGACACAAATACAAAAGAGCGAGAGAGCAAATGTCGGTGTGTATGTATAAGTATTGCATACCGTTTATTACTTGTTTGTATTTGAGAATTTAACGCGTGTTTCACTTCTATCGTGTGTGAATCGCACACACATCTTTTTTAAAATTATAAAACATACCTTTATGATTAAGATACATGTAAACGTTCATAACTTGCCAACAAAATAAAAACAGCATTTTCTATACAATAATTAACACATACTTAATACAAGTTACCTGGGTGTAATGTGTATCATTATCTTCATTTATATTAATTTTATTTATTCATTCATATAAAATCATTAATTAAGACTATTAAATACGACTATTTCAAAATATAACATTCATAAAAGGACAAACATAAAATAGTAAGTAGAAAAGAAGTGGAAAGTGGTAAAAGAGGATTGTCGTGGTTAACAAAATGTATAAATTTAGGTATTACAAATAGGCAAAAAAAAAAATTTAAAAAAAAAACGATCACGCATAATATTATGTAAACGAAGCAAATGATACACGAGCTCGATTGACGAGGCGATCGCCGTGTATTCATTATCGGTGCGGTAATGATTCCATTCATCGAAACCATTAACGGGGTGTCCGCGGGCTGCGGGCGGTGGGCGGCGGGCGGCGCTGGTGGTGACTGTGGCGTATAAAAAACGTCAGACATCAACACTCGACCACGTGTTCGCCTACATTGTAATTAGCGGGCTGTGGTACACGCGGGTGCGCAGCGCCTGACTCACTTCCCACATGCATTGCAGTGTTACCACCACTCACAACATTCCCGCTTTTATTGCGTTTCGTTAAACGCTATTTTACACTTCATCTGACTGAAATAGATAAGATGCACATTCAACATTTGTATCCACAAAAGAGAGATACGGAGAGATGTTAATTAACGCCCGAAATTAATAATCAATCCTAATCCAATTTTTGGTATCTAAGATAGATATTACAGTCCATTTTTTGGATAAAGCGTGCCAATATCCAATCCGTAGATAGTATTTTCAATCTATAGAATCGTCCTATCCGTGGGAGGGCAGATCAAAGATTAAAGATTGGCCTCTGTTCGAAAATGACAGATTCTGCTTGTCAATAACCTATCTGCGCGTTTTGACATATTGTTCGATCAGTCAAAACAATCGGAGATAGCAATCCAAGAGATTCCTGGGATTAGTAAATATTAGCGTCTACTGATAAGATTTGTTATAAGAAAATCGGCATTAATAATGTATTCTAGTGACAGAGAAAGTGATTTAGAGGTTTTAGAACAGTTATCCGATTGGGCAAGTAGTACTGACAGCGACTCTGATGGAGAAATTCGTGCGGCTTCACGGAGACATAAAAGGATTAACTTTATGCAAAGTTTGGATGATGCCGAGTTTACCTTTAGATTTAGATTAAATAAATCCTTAGTGCAATGTCTATTAACCTAATTGATGCCGTTCGAATTCGTGGTTTTGGTGGTAATAATTCTGTTGCCTTCAATTAACTCCAGCAAAAATTTAGTTTCCTCTTTTGTAAGAGGCCTTCCTTTTACCTAATAATGAAAAACATAAAACGTTTACCAATTAATTTAGGCGGGAATACGAGCGTCTTGAAATATCAAATAAATATATAAAAAAATGTTAATATATAAAATAAATAAATATATAAATAAATTATAGATAGATACTTACGAGTTCAGACTCTATTATTGTATATTGTTTTTGAAACTTTTAATATATAAGAATAAAGTAATAAATGTGTAAGCCGATGTTCAAAAATGCAAACGGTCACCCAAGCACAGCTGAATTGACACTTGACACGCACTTCAAAAAAAAAAAAACACTAATGGACGTTCCATTTTATTTTATAGTTGATTGTATTTTGCTGAAATATGTTGTTATAATCGCAATTTCTGCACGTTCTCGGGAGTTTAATAAATTATTTTAATGCGAACATCATTTTAAAGTAGTTTTACGCATGATTCATTTTTGAAACACAAAAAAGAAACTAAAAAAAACGGAACGATCAAGAGGGAAAGGATAGCCGTCAATCTGGCGTCGAGAAAAGATTGTTGTTGCGGAGTTTAGTTATTGGCACGCGGATAGGAGATCGATCGAACGATAAGCAGTAATCTAAGATAGCATTGTATCTTGGATAGGAGATACATTATTAATTTCGGGCGTAAGACAGTAATTCGTCTTATTCAACAATCAATCTTATAACTATGTATTATGTATAAGAATGAATTATGAGTAAACGGCGTTCTAATCGGACTTCGAATTTATTTTAAACGATTTCTTATCAATATAGGTATATCATAACCTACTATTACTTTGTATGATTGTCAATGCGCATTTCTCGTAACTATTTGTCGGTATTTCAGCCGCGGGCCGCGAGCCGGGAGCCGCCGAGACCGCGCGTGCTGGTTGTAATTGCATTCACAGAGACAAGTATTTATAAACACTCTTATCTGTTGCTGATGACTAACGATGCTCGGTATTTCATATTCACATCCAACTATACAATGTATACATTTAGAATATTATACTTTTAATGTTCTAAAATCTATTATTGCACTTTTGTGGTCCAAAACCTATACAATTATTAAGTTTCAAATTTTTAAATTAGATAGACCTCGAGATAGATACTCGTACATTTATAAGAGCTAAAAATTTTACGTAATCGAAATAATGTGCAATTAACTCCGAGCGGTTACCGCGTGAATTAACTCAAAACGAACTAAGCATCATTAAACTGCGAGCTTAATCCATTAGGAGGCATTTAGGGAATAAGAGATATTATAGTCTGTTTGTAACTAGGCGTCGGCGGGGCGGGGGGCCGAGGGGGAATACAAACGAGATCGCGAGGAAGTGACAACGACGCACCGCGCACGCCACCGTCAAACGGAACGGAACGGCGAAAGGTGGCGACGGCCGGTCATTGGATATTGAGAACCAATTTGCGCAACCCCACGACGTGGCTAATATCGGGTTACGTACTGGTACAGCGGTCGCCGAATTATCTTGACCACGTCAAAACAGCAACAAATGGTACAGACCACAGTACAATTTGTTGTTCTGTCTTTACAAGATTATTGCATTTCACATCAAAATACTAAAAACGTATGAATAAATAAGCCTGTACAGGTGTAGGAATATATTATAATGGCCTTCGTGTTTTTTCATATGAATCAGGTTAAAGGTGATGATGGTGATGATGATGAACGTGGCTGTTGGCGCCGACTCCTCTCGTGTGATCATCATAAACATTAACTAACTGTTAACAGTTACACAACACTACATATTCAAAACTAACATATCTTTCCAACATATAAAAGCAACAGGTATAAAATATATTTACACTTTACGAGTCATAAAATTTATGTTGGAACAGTTAAGACAACAGTTATCAACTATAGACATACCATAATTATGTAGATTTAACATATTTTAAAATATGCGCTACGGTCTTAAAATTCATAATCATCATCACCAGTCTTTAGCCGTCCTCTGCTGAAGGTTGGCCTCTTTCAGTGAACGTCAAGTCGACCGATCCCTCGCCACTCGCGTCCAACAACCGGCCACGCACGGCACGGAGATCGTCTTTTAACCGACCAACACTTTGTTAGCTTAAACGCGACCTCCACTCCAAAATATTTAAGGTAATTAATACAATGGGTATTTCAATGTCAATAGCAGACGCTATTCTTGTTGTTATTTATATGTTTATTGTTTACGCGGTCATGTAATGACAACAAGTCCTATAAGTTACTCATAAGTGTTGTTTTTTTTTGTGCGTCTACCGATTGAAAGTCGACGTCGGCTCGAATCTCCAATTTTTTAACCGACTTCAAAAAGGAGGAGGTTATTGCTTTATATGTTTTGTTCTGATCGACCGGCTCGATCATACTAAGGGATAATTTTTCGGTACAATTTCGGGAAATTTTACTAAATATTTTTCACTATGAAGCAAGTTATATTCTAAAGGTAAAGAAGCGTATAAATAATACAAGCGATAAAACGGTATAGTGGAAAAATAATTTATTAGCTGAAAATATAAATAACGTTTGGCAAGAATCCATCAAGTGTAGTAGTTACTATAAACACGGCGAAATCGATCCGACGACAGCTCGGATCTCCGCAGAGATAACGGTTACGGAAGTTTTACGACGCAAACACGATTCTCGAAATTGAATCCACCAGAATTAAGGATCTCATATCTACCAAGTACCAACATTCAATAGTGGAATTCATGAAATGATTTTTTTTTTTTATTTTATTGATAAAGCAATGAAATCCTTTATAGTTGCAGCCAGGATCTTTGGGTAGACCAACACGCTATGTGGAAGTAGTACCTGGCACCGAATTAAAACAGATGCGAGCGCCTTGGCCACGACTAGCGTATTAATAAACGCACAAATAGTTGTAATTAAAATACTCTTTTGCTGCAAATTTTACTCCATGGTGCTTAATCTATACTAATATTATAAAGAGGAAAGATTTGTACCTATTTTTGTATGTTTGTATGTTTGTAATGAATAGGCTTAAAAAGTACTGGGCCGATTTAAAAAATTCTTTCACCATTCGAAAGCTACATTATCCACGAGTAACATAGGCTAAATTTTATTCTGATAAAAAATAGGGTAAGATATTTTGGTTTTTCGGACACAAGGTGTAAAAAATGTTATTTTGCGTACTAAGATCCCGTTGTAAATCTTAGTTAACGCAGGCGAAGCTGCGGGCAACAGCTAGTATTTAATATTTTGAAAGTGAAGATAGACGGACAGAAAGGATCCACCGGTATATGTATCGGATAAATGTCGAGTCATGAGCGTCTGATGTTACGTCCGGGTGACTCATACACATTTAGACCAGACCTTGACTCTGTTTCCATTCTTCGGTCGTTACAATACCTGCTCTGTCTTTCTTCTTGGACTTGGATCTTGGACATAGGATAGATGTCAGGGACGTATTGGACCTTCGGCCTTGAGTCCTTTCGTGTTTTATAAGCTCCATTAGAATCTATGAATCGAGCAAAATATTGTTGAATCTAGCACCTGCACCGCTCCAAGGCGAACCCACGGCGACTAAACTCCATAAATCTTAGGAAGATTCAAGAGTGGATCAAACGTTTATGTAGATTATAGTCGAAGTATTAGTCGGCCTCGACCAGGCGCGGCGGGAAGACGATCTCCATACACTGAAAGGTCCTTGTTGGATGTGAGTTGAGTAGCAAGGGATCTGCTATCTTCGCGTTGATTTAAGGTGGCCTATGTTTAGTAGAGAATGGACAAAGGCTGATGATGATAAAGTCTATCTCTTGCATAATATTATTCTGACGTTTGGCTGAACGTGGTCATATCAATGGGTAAAATGCGCAAGGTTGTTAATTTGAATTCCGCAAACTGAGAAGTACGCAAATTTCATATGATCCATTTAGATGACCGAGAATACTGTGGGCGGGTCATTGATCACAATATCATCTTCCCTAGTATTTATAATACAAACTTTAAACCACAAATTAATGTCTATCATTCGTAGCACGTAAGGCGTTGCAAATAAGTCTTTGCTCGAAGCCATCCTATTGTCTGCGAGTAGTCCCGCGTTATTTTCGTCGGCTCGTCTATTATAGTGAGTAGTGAGTAGCGAGTAACGCGGGCCTACCTCAACACCGGCGCAGTTCTTATCTCACGCGGTATCTGCTGAGTCAGCCGCGAGGGCGTTTGCATAACACTGAGCCCAAGGTCGACTGTTGCACGACTATTTATAGGCATCCATTTCGATACAGTTTTTGTCTGCAAAAATCTTTCAACATCTAATATAAGCATATTCCGCAATAAAGAGCGACATTTCAATTTGTGTTAGTTATGATTGTATTATGTTTATTTGTCAATCATTAAAAAGATTGAAATAATACATGATGATTTTGGTAGACTTTAAACGACTAATTGAAAAAAACACAGTGATGCTTTTTAATTTAACTATTATACATAGATATATCTACTGGTGCACAATCACACCGTTCTAAGTTTTAGTACCAAGTTTGGTTCGTAAGAACGTCATTCCTACTATGATAACAATAATCAACGTATGTGTTCACTAATACATTGCATTTTATGCATTGGTAACATAATTCAGGTGTATTTTAGGTAATATAATTCAGGATCACTACTCACTATACTATTAGACCATCTATTATACAGAACACTAGTGCATAGAGAACACAAGTTTGAATTCCTCTAAAGACAGACATGTATATCTGCATCTACACTAATATTATAAAGAGGTAAACTTTGTTTGTTTGTTTGGTTGTAAAGAATAGGCTCAAAAAGTACTGGACCGATTTCAAGAATTCTTTCACCATTTGAAAGCTACATTATCCACGAGTAACATAGGCTAAATTTTATGCTGGAAAAATATAGAGTTCCAAAGATATTTGGGTTTTTCGGACACAAGGTGTAAAAAATCTACCAAGAAAAGTTACTTATTTTGCATACTAAGATCCCGTTGTGAATCTTAGTTAACGCAGGCGAAGCTGCGGGCAACAGCTAGTTGTAGGTATATAGACACATTTTAGGCCATTTTTGCGAATACATATATAGAACATTTAGTTGAACCATGAAATGTAAACCAACATTCGCGCCCTCCGCTATACACGCAGAGGCTTAGACGTGTAACATTTCAATTACTCAGAGATGCGCACAAATGCGCCGTATCAAATGAACTCGGCCCGCATATCACACGACACGGGTGCATCTAGTTTCTGCATTCTCGACTCCTCGACGATGTTTTAAAAATACATCGCCAGGTCAACAGCTGCATATTGTTCTTGTGCATTAGAGCAGCCGGGGAGGAGAGCGGGGAGGGATGGTGCTGGCTGGGCGCGGGGTGCGGGCGTGTGGTGGGGGGGGGGGGGGGCGCGAGGTCTAAGATCGCTCGTTTCAGGCGGCGTGCCAACTCGTAGCGCCACCACGCCCACCGTATCGTCTGTCAGCACAATCACAACCGTGCAGCGCGGATCTGTTCTATACAAATCGCACAAGAACCACATTCCCGCGACGGGGACGCTTCCGCTAGACTCGCGCTCTAGGGTTCTTAATGTTAAGCATCATCTCAAAGTCCAAGGGTGAAGAATTCGCACGGTGTTAGCGGAGCCGGACTCGTTAGGTTAAGCTTATTTTTGGCACCTCTCTCGCTAAGCACCGTGTTTCGTACGGCAAATATTTGGTGACGTGTCGATGACGTCCGCGGGTGGCATCCCGTACCAAATATCGATTGAACTGTTGATAGCTCTGTTTATAAATTGAACAGGCACGTACTACTGTAACACGGACGCGTAACGGTTGTATCACGTTTGTTTGTGCGAAGTGTTAAATGATTGATGTGTATACAACAATATCGTTTAACAGATCCACTTAATTTAATAACAGATAACAAACGAAAGGCTCACCACGATCTAACGACATCATTACAGGGGCGCTTTACTTGAAGAGGCCGACAACAACCAATAATGATATAGCCATCAGTGCGGGGCGGGGGTACACTGAAGAGAGAGATAATATCATGAGCGACGCGCTCGCTTGTACATTACTACGCGGGTTTCAGAGTCTCATCCGTCATAAAATATTCCTAAAAAATTTCCTGTAGTCTAAACAAATAAAACCTTCGCCAGTTGTAAGTAAGATAGATCAGACAGTCGATGTCTTCGGCTTTATTATATTAATATGATTAAAAGATAATTATCATTTATCTCCGGTGCAGGATCTGCCCCTGTGTGAGTAGGGCCGAAATTAATGAGGTACATTAGAGTCTGCGTGTTATCGTATCTATCTTCGAGATATCTTGTTATTCAAAATAAATGCAAATCTTCATACTAGTTCAACTGCTATTAGCAAAGAAAATTTTACGTATTCTAAATGCTTTATTGTTTTGCTTTACTTTAATTTCGGATAAAATAAAATAAATGCTTGTAATAGATAAAAGTTAATTATGTTGATACATTTGACTATTTCTGGATACTTCTATTTATGGAGTTACTTTTTCGAACATGTGAATGTAACGAGATTATATTAACCTAATCTAACCTCAGAGCCCGATTCGCTCGCTCTCAGTGGACATGGGGCCTTAAGATGGCCGAGATAAAAACAAGCGATTCCCATAAAAACCGTACGATATAAAATACGATACATTTTGTGCGTGTTCACGCGAAAGTAGACTTTATTGCGTGGACAGAGTACGGAACGAGGGCGTTACAACAGTACAAACAACGACATCGCCTTCAACGAGGAAAGCTAAACCAACTGCACCAGTTTGAAGAGTCAGGGGTTCATTATTACAATTTTATTAGCTTTAAACAGTGTATACTGTATATAGTATAATATCCTATGTTATATCTAAATATAATATAAATAATATTATGAAATGTTATTGCGTTGGGTGCGAGTGTCGTTTTGACGTTTATTGGGGGAGGTCTATGTTCAGCAGTGGACGGATAAAGGCTGATGATGATGATGATGATGATGATGAATATTATGGAAAGGTAAAGTTTGTGTGTTTGTGACGATGCAGGGGTAATCTCTCATCAAAAAAAATCAAAAATCATTTCAAACAAACATTTTGTATACTATCACTAATAATTTGATCATCCCACCACATTTTTGGTGATTGAAGGTGATGGTATACTATCGAGGCGTGAGGTAATGAGCCAGAATACAAAAATATTAAAAATTAGTATCCTGAAACAAGGATGTACTCTAACAGTATAATTATGGCTACAGTTTACGTCCCCTTATCACGCAATATTAAAGTTGCTTATTGGGTATTCCATTAGTTGATGAAAAAAATGTCGCGTCAGACGAGGCGAGGTCGCGGGAACCACAGCGTAAATCAATTAGGAAATACGAGGTACCGCGCCATTTTTTACACGCCTTCATCTTATACACTGAGCCCGTGGACAATCAAAATAGATAGATCTAGAACCTAAATATCTTATACCTAATCACTTAGATAAGAGAATGACCCATTGGTCGCATAACGCATTACTTATGTTATACCCTCTACGAGCAGGTTATGTAGCATTTAAACAACTCTGTCTCCAATGAGAGTCCCCAAACCCGCCATTGTGTACCCAAGGACCTGGTAGGAGCGAAAGCATTTAGTAGATCCGGGGCACCTCACCAAAGGCGGCATTGGTGGCACTCGCCGGGTTTTAGTGGGTAGAGCTGCGTCCACTTACCAGCTTTCGGCGCAGCGAGTGCCACACACCTGCCTGGGGAGACCCACTCCCCCGCGGGATGCTTAGCATTTCCCAGAGTTAAAGAAAAAAAAAGGTGCGAAAGCATTTCCTCTGCATCAAAAAAAAGACAAAAAAACTATTTCTCAGTAGTTCATATAGGAATATATCCTTTAATATCTATCGCAAACACACATAAAAATGGCCAATACGCCATCAGTGCCCCTAGTACAGATCTGCTATATTTTTCTTTATCGTGCAACTAAACATTTTTATACTAGATAAAAAACAATGCAATATAGCCCATTCACCCTATTGAACATAGGGATCTAATATCTAACAATCTTAAACCTTTTACAGACGTCTATTGTGCTAAGCCAATATCCAAAATCAATACCCCGTATGAGACTACCCTTTACGTAATAGTACTTAAAGCTTCCGAAACCTTATTAGAACGAATAACGAAACCTATGTTCGCGAGCCTCGGGAACAAAGAAAACTAATGTCGCAAGAAAATTTCTTGGAAATTTTAGCACGACCCATTCAAAGTAGTGGTTGGTTTTGGTGGCAGCGGTGTAAAATATGAATCCTCGAAGAATTATAATTAATAAATAAACCTTGTTCAGTGGCAGGTCCGTGTTGGATGCGAGTAGCAAGGGATCGGTCGTCTTGGCGTTCATTGAGGGAGGCCTATGTTCAGCAGTGGACGGATAAAGGCTGATGATGATGATGAAACCTTGTAATCGGTGACACTGACTATCATACTAATATACAGCTGAAGAGTCTGTCTGTTTGGACGCGCTAATCTCAGGAACTATGGGGTTGGTCAAATCCATTTGAATGACTCTTTGAGTGTTCGATAGCCCATTTATTGGGGAAGGCTATGTTGTAAATATAACGCAGGCGCAGCGGCAGGCAACAGCTAGTTCTACTGAATCAGTACGCGCTCATTTCACAGGAATACATAGATTTAAAAAAAATAAGGTCTTTCTGTTCATTGAACGAGGCTGATGATGATATTAATACTGAATTATGATCTTTGTGAAAAATGGTTTCCTCCCAAAGGTTTAAATAATATGTAGTTGATATTGAATCCAATTCTCAATGATCCTAAGATGGTATTTCCATATACCAAACGCCAATGTCTTAAAAATACATATAAACTACGCAAACATTATAGAATAAAGTAAATATTCGTGCCACATCTTTCTGTTTGTCATCATAATAATATCCTATCGTGAAGGTGCAGTGTAGAAGATATTAGTAGCATGTACAAGTATATAATATATATTATAACACCCGGAAATGAATAATATTACAAGCACCTCTGAAGGCAATCGATGATTATAATATCCTGTATGATCTCAAGACTCGGCCATTAAGACACATGCGTCATGGACGGTGGACCAATCATCGTTAACGTCTAGTTTCCGTCATTCAACTGATCCTTTTACCTATTCATATATTTTTGATTTCGGCCAGCAAAATACGTTTCCATAGGATAATTTCCACGTGTATTTATTGAAAATATTTGCGCAGTTATGTTTTCCTTTATCATCATCATCATCATCAGCCGTTATCAGTCCACTGCTGAACATAGGCCTCTCTCTCTTAATGTTTGGGGAGATAACCGATCCCTTGCCACTCGCATTAAACACGGACCTTTAGGGCCTGTTTCACAATCTCCCGTTAAGTTCCCTATAGGCTATAGGCAACATATTTGACAGATGTTTGACAGATACTCCATACTCTATCTGTCAAACATCTGTCAAATATGTTCCCTATAGCCTATAGGGAACTTAACGGGAGATTGTGAAACAGGCCCTTAGTATATTTATTCTTTAATAATATTTATACACAGTCTTCCTTATTGCCAATTTTTTTTCTTGCACCTTCCTTATCTTCTTCTGTTTATTTCCATCACTACTGGCTTCATCTGAACTGGACATCTATAATCACCAGACTCCCATCATCGCAACAAACTTGACCGGCAACATTATGCCCGATTATGCAATGCAATGCAAATAAATTAAAGTCTTATCCTAGCCGAACATTTCTATATTATTTACGCAAATTTCACTGATTATAACGAATCAACTTTTCTATATTGTTTTATTATGTTCACGCTAATTACACCGAGTATAACGAAGCAACTTTTACGGATTTTATCGCCGTTTATTAAGTTTTTTTCAAAATCGGACGTTTTGGATATTTTACAGCAACCGTGGGTCACACAGGAGGGGTTTTACACATTTCTAATTAAAACGATGCTACGCGCGTAGCAACAGCTTACGGAAAAAATTACAGCCACTTTCGACGAACAGCTTACGGACTACATTTATGGGAAAAATTATAGCCACTTTCGACTTGATTTCCGATCCGTATATCAATCACAATAATTACCAGCACATGGATCCTCTGCCCACGTCCGATATGAACGCAATAAACAACTTATAAACGGCAATAGGACTAAAATAAACGGAGTGACGAGCGATCATAAGTCAATATCGTG
The DNA here is from genome assembly GCA_905333005.2 of Lycaena phlaeas. Classification (NCBI taxonomy): domain Eukaryota; kingdom Metazoa; phylum Arthropoda; class Insecta; order Lepidoptera; family Lycaenidae; genus Lycaena; species Lycaena phlaeas. The sequence goes on from HG995175.1 coordinate 14,096,572, forward strand.
AACGTATCGATGCGATGCATCACCGCACAGAACGGCCCGGAGCCTGCCAAATATCGTGAGCCACAATCGTCAGACGGCATCTGCTAATGACTCAGCCACTAATTAGTGGACTGGTAATGACCCTTGCAGGGAACTCGATAGCTCTCGACGGGAATAATTGAACACTCGTATGCACTCCTTTATATGTTTAAATTGGCCCATTTTTTTTAAATCGATTTGTTTCACATGAAATGTACTGCTGCATGGCTGCATTTTGTAAAAGACCCGACCTTTACCTGCGAATCGAGTATGTACGACGTACGTACTCCGTAGGTATATTATAAATGAGAGATTGAGATGAGATCGTTTAGTTACTGTTTATACTCGTAGTCCGGATATTAATTTTAAAAAAACATAAATTTTATTCCGGTCTGATAATATCACTCTAGAACGTTTTGAAACTTACAAGTTATGAATGACTTGAACATACAAACACTCGGCAGATTGTAAAAACAAGTAAAATGTGTGATGAAGAAAAGTTGATTAGTTATAAATTATAATTAAAATAGATATCACCGCTTATTTTTCCTTACGCAATCCTAAAATAACATCGAAATCTGTAGTTTCTTAGTTTACTCGCCATCTTTAATATTTATTCTTATTTATTTCGCAGTCTTTAATATTTATTTTCAAAGAGAAGCTAGCCCTTTTTTTAATAAGGCAAGTGCTGTAGTATCCTTTATACCAGCCCTGCAGCCCATCGTTGAGATCATGCAGTATATGCAGTAAAGAGAGGCAACACGGCATTAATCTACCGACGGGCGTATCCCGGTGTTAGTGTCCCACAAACGGTCGAAGTTATCACAATATCCCGTGGCGAGGGCGCGCGGTTCATCGACCCGCCGCCCGCCACTGATTAGACACAAACAAAAGAATGTACACAAATAATGTTCCGCTTTTGCGTTCTATGTAGCGCAAATAGAAAATTGTTTTTGTCTTATTGAACATACACTGGTGTGTAGTACAAAAATTTTGTACATAAGTATTTATTTAGTAAAATCATGATCGAGCCCGCATAGAAACCGTTTTCAGAACCTCTATAATAGCTCTGGTGACATATACGCCGGAATAGAGTTAGCCACGTAGGTGGTTGAAAATTGCAGACTTACGATCTACGGAATATACCTCGGCGATTATTTCAAAGCGGGAGGGGAAGCGGGCGCTGTGCAGTAGCGCCTTACGACATGAGCTGTATCATGGATTGATAAATTCCACTTTAAGAAAAGAGCATACTAATATCTGAAAGGCGGGCAACGAACGAACGAAAACGAATAAAACCTGCTAACCCTCTCTGTCCGTTTGTCTCCTTTTCTATATATATCATCATCATCATCAGCCTCTATCCGTCCACTGCAGAGCATAGGCCTCCCTCAATGAACGCCAAGACGACCGATCCCTTGCTACTCGCATCCAACGCGGACCTGCCACTGCACGGAGATCATCTTCCCATCTGGTTAATGACCGACCAACACTTCGTCTACCTAAACGCGGCCTCCACTCTTGAACATTAATGGCCCATCAGCCATCCGTTCTTTCCGTTCCGATCCATCCGTTGTATGTATGTATATATTTAAAAAGACATACTTGTGAGTCGCAATCTCTGTCTTGTCGTCAGCATTGTACAGTGACAAGTTCCTGACGGTCTGCAGACTAGTGTGCATGACAAGAATAATAATATATCTCCTGCTGCTATATCAACATGCATTAATTATGACAAAAAGACGAAGGCGGAAGATCGAGCTTAAACGTACGTAAAAGCGAATAGCGACCAAAACGTGAAGTAGTTCGTGTGGGCGGAAGGTCGATCAGAGACTGAACTAGTGATAGTAGGTACTTTTATTTTCCACAAATGGTAACCCCTGGAATTAATGTCACTTGGCATAAATATAAATATTTGTTGAGCTAGTGTAGTTTACTTTTAAAATTATACATTAATAGCTGTTGATCGCAGCTTCGCCTGCGTTAACTACGATTTACAACAGGATCTTAGTACGCAAATAAGTAACTTTTCTAGTTGATTTTTTACACCTTGTGTCCGAAAAACCCAAATATCTTACGGAACCCCATTTTTTTCAGAATAAAATTTAGCCTATGTTACTCGTGTATAATGTAACCTTCGAATGGTGAAAGAATTTTTGAAATCGGTCCAGTACTTTTTGAGCCTATTCATTACAACCAAACAAACAAAAAAGTTTTCCTGTTTATAATATTAGTGTAGATATTTATTTCTCATAAGAACAAATAATCATTCACTTACATGAGAAAACTTACAACTATGATACTCAGAACTAAAAAACACTTTTTTTTTATGCCCTAGCGACAGCTACAGCATAGCTGTCACTTTACGCCAGAATTGTGAGCGAGAGTTGTATTGGCCCAATTCAGCTGCAATGTAGCAATGACCCTACCTCTTACTGTACTCATACTATGTTTTAAATTCTTCATATAAAAAATAAAAAAATATTTATTGATAACATTTATCCACTTACAACATTTATTATAAAATAACAATTTACTATTTAATAGTAAATAATTAGTATTTGATTGATTAACTTAGATGTATGTATGTGTTCCTCGTTGTTTTCTAATGTTTATGTTTTGTTGTAAGAGAGGTATCTAGATTTGTTGTATGTACCTAATCTAAAACACTCACCTTGCAATCTTTGTGCCGATAACACCATGTACAGCCAAACAACAGTCCAAAAGCTGCAAATATCAGCGCCAGCGCTGGCAATGCAGCATATAACCCGCCTTCTGCTGTCCATCTTTCCAACACTGAAGTTCCACTTGCCTCTGAGAATAATTTTGATGACAAAGAACATCAGACAAGATTTAATTTACACCAATGGTTTTTTTTAAGAATACAGGCTATAAGATGATGATGAATATTTTTTTTCCATAAATCATTATTAAACTACCATCCTCATATGTCTTATGATATTAAACACCACAGCGACTTCATTGCCATGTAATACATTTTTAAACAATATAGTTATTTCATTTACAAACCGCCTATTCTTTTAGGAAAATATAATTATAATAAAAAGTAATAATTTTGTTGCAAAGGCGAATTTTTAAACATCATAAGCAGGTCTTGTAGAGTGAAGATAAATTATTGTATCTCTACTTTTCAAAGGACAATTTTTTTTCAAGAACAACCACTACAGCTTCTATTCAGTTATGGATTTTGTAGTAACCGGCAATATTTGAACATATAATACTTGGTTATTTAGGGTACATTTAATTTAAATTTTATTGACGTACCTTGCGGGTAGATTCGCGATGAAGGGTTAATAGGCAATCCTTGCACAAAATGCAAGCCTGATGAGGTCAAAATGAAAATCACCCATAACACAGCCATAATTTTTCACACTATTTGCACAGCCGAATAATTTTTCGTTTCATTATTTTTAATTTTAATACATCACCACAACACAAGAAATACACGGTCCATGACAGGTTTGCACTAACAATTACAACAAATTTATTACACCATGATTCGATTTTAGAAATTTACATAAAGCACGAACATGATTTTTTAAAGTCCTTAATTTACTTTATACGCTAAATATAAAATTAATTTATATTTTCATGAACATTTACATATAAATTGCGCAACCCACAGCTGTACTGAACGCCATTTTTTGATTTTGGTGTTGCTAGTAGAGATCTGCATACCGGATCCACACGTTTGTAGTTTGCCGCAAACTCCAAACCTCTACCAGTCACAAACATGTGGACGCATCGCAGGCGATTCCGGCAAATTCCCTTTGATTTGTGAACAAAACCGACACTCGTCGGATCGGCCACAAAACCTGGCAAACCTACGTAACCCAAGACAAACTCCGTATCCATACGTTTGAATTTGTGAGGGCTTGGCAAGCTTTAGATTCTCAGTTGCTCTTGCTACTTGCTTCAAAGTAGTTATGTTTCAAAAATTTAAAATACAAGTTTCATCAACATTCCTAGGATAATTTGTTTAGACGAGTTAAAAATTTAAAAGCTTTTTTTTCTAAGTTATAAGTTTATTTTAGATTTATTTGGTAAGCTATCTTGTTTAGATTTATTATAATAATTATAGGAAAGAACAACAACTAGTTTATAGTAAAACTGCGGTTTGACCAAACATTTGACTTTGAAATTGGACAAATAAATTACAATAATGAAATATCACATTATGGAACACCGCCTTTTATACCAGATCCACACATTCCGCATTCACATCCACAAACTCCAAACCTCTACAAGGGACAACAAACACAACACAAAACTGACATTCGTCGGATCGGCCATAACCCTTGCAAACGTTTGAATTTGTGAGAGTTTGCCAAGCGTGCGATACAGCTTAAGTTTGACAGTTTGAAGATGTCATTGTTGACTGTTGTCAACTGTCAGACCTGTCAAGTCAACTTCACTTGTCATCGCTGAAGAAAAAAAACAGTCCATTATTTTTGATAAATTGTCGGTTCCATTTACAAAAATGTTTCGGTACTAAATAATGCGCACCTAAAAAAACTTCAATAAACCAATAATATTCGAAGAAAATGTTGTAGTATATTTTTTATGTAAATAACAAAATAACCTTTAAACACATGTACGGTAAATTTGTTTGGATAAACAGAGTAGTTAGAATAAGTACTAGACAATATAGCAGTAACAGCACTAAGAAGCTACTGGAATTTTTAGCCAAAATGCCGAAAGCTAATACAGGAAGAATCGCCGAAGCCCAACGACAAAGGCAACAAATAGCAAAAAAGTCAGAAAAATATGGACCGAGCACTGTATATTTGCAAGTACTAGGGTCTGGAGCACGAGGAGTTCCAAATACTTTGTACCTCTTCACAGATCAGAAACGGTAAGACATGATCCTTTTAATTCTGAGTAATAAAAGCTAAGCTTGCATTGCATCATACAATTTGTATAGTATTTGCACAATATAAGTGTTTTTCAGATATCTATTCAACTGTGGAGAGTGCACACAACGTTTAGCTCACGAACATAAAGTGAAATTATCAAGATTAGAGCATATTTTTATAACTAGTAAGACATGGGGTAATATTGGTGGATTACCAGGACTATCTCTTACATTACAAGATGTTGGTGTTCCAAATATTACTCTACATGGTCCAGAAGGACTGGTAAGCTGGTGGAACTTTTAACAAATCTGTCAATTTCTTCATTCAAAGATATTCTGTAATTTTTTAAAATGTACTTATTGAGCATTAATATACAATGTCGAATTATATCAAAACACTGAAGCCATTTTAATTTTTTCTTGTATTAGGTGTACTGAACACTTGTATATTATATATTATAATATATTCATCATTTACTTAGGATGAACTGTATAATGCTACTAGAAGATTTGTTATAATGAAAGAAATGAATGTCAATATGGCAAAGTGTACTCCAGCTGAAGATTTTGAAGATAATGCTATGACTGTCAAATATGTTCTTCTGTAAGTAATTGTTTTGGATTATTTTGTTTAATTAAAAATATGGGTCTTATGTATCTCTACCAATTTACTATAATGAAATAAGTAATATTGATCTATACATATCTTAAAATATATTTTTGTTATAATTACTTCAAATTAAATACATAATCAACACAATTGATATATAGATAACATCTTATGATTTATATATATAATTCAAATTATTTTATGTAATAATAGTTCATCCTGTAGGAATAAACAAATACTATATTTTCAGAGGACCTCATGACATTCTCCAAACTCAACCTGTCATAAAAAAAGCTAAGCATGAAGAAGCTAATCCTGATGCAGAATTTGAAGAGTTTATACATGATGACACGGATTACTATAGACGAGATTCAAAAAATAAGAATGCAAAGCCTAATGTTAAACTTGATGATAATGGTTAGGACCAAAAAGATTTTTATAGGATTTATATCAGACCGCCCCGCCCCTTAAGTCATGTAACCATGATAAAGTCTTACTGGATCTGAAGATCAAAATTAGGACAGTATTTATGAAAGCCATGTTTTATAAAATTATAAAAAGAATATAATGTAATAAATAATAATTATAATAATGTTATAAAAAGTTAAATAAGAAAAATATTAAGTTATAAAAATATGCTTTAAATGTGCATTATATCTTATCTTATACCTTTAAACGAGCAATTCTTGTATATATATATAGAATCTGAATCTCGGAAACGGCTCCAACGATTTTCATGAAATTTTGTATACACGGGTTAAAAACCGCGATAAATCGACCTAGCTAGGAAAATTTTTTAGAAAACTTTTTTTATCCGTGTTTTGAGGCAATGATAAAATATGATTAGAATACGAACGTAAATTTCGCTGTCAAATAGTATGTCATGATAGCATAGTGGAGAAATTAGGCAGTTAAATCCGAACGAGCCTGGTTCGAATCTCCAGTCCGATTTTTTTCCTTTTTTTAAGATAATTTTTTTGGAAGAAAATTTTTACTGTAGTTAATCACTAATGGTACCGAGCAAATGCTCGGTCAACCAGGTTCTAAATATTATATCCACAAACTATTACTTATTTTAGATTCTGTAAAGAAAAAAACTGAGCAAGTCCTACAACATCTGCAGAAGACAGAGCATTGTTCTGTGGCATATATATGTACAATTAAGGTAAATCTATAAGCTTGTTATATATATTACCAAAGACATGAGCAAGATGTATTAATACTTAATTACCTTTGTTGCTACTGTTAAAAAATAAACAAAAAAATTGAAAAAAATAATTTGTTATATATACACTTAATAAAAATAAATATTTTCTTTGTTCTTAGAAACGCCCAGGGACATTGGATCTAGAGAAATGTGTGGAGCGTGGAGTGAAACCGGGTCCTCTCCTTGGTCAGCTGAAGAGTGGTCAAGATGTAGTGCTACCTGATGGGACTGTGGTGTACTCTGCAGACGTCAAGACCCCAGATGACCCGGGACCTGTGTTTATTGGTATGATTTCATATTGTATACTTTATAAGAAAACCAATATTACTTAATTAAGTTTAAAACGTTTAATGTCAAAAGTAATTACATGAACTATATTTTTAGATCCTTCGACATGTAATGAGTAATAAAAATGTATGTTTAGTAATTATCATATCATTTATATGTATTTGTTATAGTTTTGGAAGTACCTGACATATCTTACCTGCGCGAGGACGAATTCTCGGCGCATTTCGACAACGGCGCTAACCCCAAGGAGAACATTCCGGCGCTGATAGTCCACTACACCCCGCCACATATATTACATCATGACAAGTATGTAATAACAGTCAACAATCGAACCCGAGAAAAATTATCTTAAAACAGATAAATTTGTCTATCAAATAAAATGTCACTTAGTCGAGGAAATTGCTCTTTTTTTTAAAATAAACTTCTGAACTTGGTTGAATTTCGGAACACGAAGAATATATATATTTTTTTATGCTTGAATGACGAGATCCGAAATATTATGCCTATTTAACCCTAAACTAATAACCGAAGGAGAAGGGTCTTCGAAATAAGTACTTTTGTCCTTATAATGAACTAGTTGTATTTATCACTGCTATATTATCATCCTCATCCTTCACAAAAAAGTGATGATAAAAAATTTAGGGGGTGTGTAAGATTCGATAATACCCATTGGGCCATCGCGACTTTAGATGAACGATATGTTAAGCTTATGCTAATTATATTACTCAGGTACCGAGCGTTCATGTCGATGTTTGGCAAAACGACGAAGCATTTGGTGCTGAATTCGATGAATAGGTGCCTAGGCTCGGAAGCGGTGCATCGTTCGCAGCACAAGTTAAACTTGCTGGACACCGAGATCTTCCCGTTGCTGCGTGACTCCAGCATCCCAGCCGAGTGGGGCGCGCCTGGCCCCGCCCCCGGCAACGCCCAGCAGAGGGAGCTAGACGAGTACAAGAATAAGGTACAACACTTATCAGGCTCAATGTCATTGATAATTTCCCAAGTGTTTGCATTTAGTTCTTGTCTTGTTATACATATTTAATAGCATTGTTACTTTATCGTTTATTTATATGTTGATAGATGGGTGATACGTTATTAAATGTTTTATAGATCGCGACAGCGCAGTTCCAGAACATCATAAACGGTGAAGGGGGCTTGGCGTCCGAGCTGCCGGGGGCGGCGGGCGGAGCGCCTGAGCTGCTGGCGGGCCGGACGCTTGCCGTGTATCACCTGCGGCCCAAGATAGGGCTTGACAGGTGCGAGCCGTTTTTGGATGTGCCCTACATCAAATTATTGTTGTCAATAATCAGTACTCATTTTACTCCAATCTAGTGTGAAAAACACAATATTATACCTAACACAGTATATTTAATACTACAAAATTTTAAAACACAATCGACATTCGAAACAGATCCGCTTGAGTGGGGGAACGCACAAGGTTTGACTGCATTATCAGATACCCTGTTCATTGTTTTGGATTATGGAACAATAAATAAATGTAAAAAATATATACGTTAAATAAGATTGCACAGTCAAAGATAAAATTATACAAAATATACTTCAAGAAACCAACCAAATGTGACCAAATAATATTAAACATATGCTATCTACTCCCATAGATCTACAGAACCAAAACTCCACATACAAGACTACAGCCTGGAGGCCATGAGCGTTGAAGGGTTCGCGGACAGCCTGCAGCAATTCAGGGAACTAGTGGAGAGCGCTCGCCTCGCGCGACCCCGGCAGCCCTATCCCAAGGTAGTTTTCCTGGGCACCGGCTCCTGTATACCCAGCAAGACAAGGAACACCAGCGCGATACTCCTGCAGGTCGAGTGAGTACCGCCTTGAGTTACAGAGTAATAACCGAACTACCCGAAATGATATAGATGCTCCCGAGACTCGGTACTACTCAGTACTTCAGGTTGTTAGGTCTGGACCTAACATCTGTCCTGGGACAGTGCGTGTCCTAATCTGCATGATGTTAGCTCTCAGTGGGACGTGTTACTCCTACCATTTATTTCATAGTTGACGAATACCGGGTAAATTCGAGCTTTCGCAGTATATCCATTAGGGGCGCGTGAATTATATGCTTAAGTTAAGTACACGGTTTCAGAGATTGTGGTGTAAACTTTCGTATATAGAGATAATTAGAGGAATGTATAGGTCTATTTAAAACGAGGTATTTACACACGGGGTAGGTCGTGTACCTACCGACTGTCAGTACTTTTTTTTGTTTTTTTTTTCCGAAAGGACCTATGCTGTTCTCCTTAAGGCCTTAAAGCTACATCGGAAAAGTAGATGAGCAGATGGCTCATCTAAGAACCTGTCTGTACTCTTGTCTTGTCTGTCTTAGTCTCGGGAACATGACATTCGTATGTCGAAATATCCAGCTCCGCGAAATGATATAAAAAAAACATTATATATATCCCGTTTAAATAATGAAAATAACCGTGTTTATTTGAAATCCTATAAGATTTAGGTCGTTTCGGATCTGAAGGTGAAGGAAGGATTGACGATTACAGCAATGTGAGCTCCTAAATTGAATCAAATTAAAAGAAAGGTTTAAATGAAATATTGTATAGTGTTTATTTGTCGGTGAAGCGAGAGCCGGTCGATGCTGCTGGACTGCGGCGAGGGTACGTTCGGACAGCTGGTGCGGCTGTTCGGGCCCGAGCGCGTCAACGCCGTGCTGCGGACGCTGCACGCCGTGTACGTGTCGCACCTGCACGCCGACCACCACATCGGTACGTTACCGCATTACGTCACAGTCTACATTACAATCAAATATACCGACTCGATAGTTTATTGAGGGAAGACATGCTGTGCAGGTTTGATCGGGATCCTGCAGGCGCGGCGCGAGGCGTTCGAAGAGGTGTCGCAGGAGGCCCCGCCCGTGTACCTGCTGGCGCCGGGGCAGATCGTCACGTGGCTGGCCATGTACGACCAGCAGTTCCAGTCCATACGACGGGACTTCACGCTCGTGCCCAACCAGAACCTGGTAACGTGTCGGCGCGCAACTCTTATATATCTTGAGCCGTGTATCGGCTGTGCGCGGCTCCTATTTCTTCTTCTTCTCTTGTTCTTCTGAGCTTCTATTAGCTCGCGCACCGTACCGGCTACGATCAAGACGCGTGTCGACTCCGACAGTGATAGACACTGCCCGTTCCGTATTGCTGGACCGTTTACAGTTAACTATATTATAGTTTCGTAAGATCGTGTGCTACAACTAACGGTACGAACAAAATTCCCAAATTTTGGTCAACCAACACAAATTTTTTCTTTGACTTTGAAAATACCGATACTTCCGGATAGTTGGATATTGGTAGGATGTTCATATCCTGAGACAGTTGTAATTTTTTGTGAGTTCTATGTCCATTTTTTTTAGGACCATGTAAAAGAGAGAGACGCGTATGTAGCGATCTGAAAATAGTTCATCGAGTCGAGATTAATAAAGTAATTAAATTTGATATTTCGATAACTGCAGCTGAAACTTGACGTGTTAGCGCCTAAATAAAATTAAACTTCAATAGCGTTTCTTTTTCTTGTACCAAAACCAAGTTTAATTTTCTACATTACAGTTGGAGTGTAAGATAAATGAGTCGCACGAGGCGGGGCTGGGCGCGGCGGCGCTGGCGGCGCTGGGGCTGCAGCGTGCCGTCACGTGTCTCGTGCCGCACTGCCCCAACGCTTTCGGTCTCGCGTTGCAGCTGCGGCGCCACAAGATCACCTACTCCGGCGACACCATGCCCTGCGAGGACCTCGTTCGCATCGGTAATAGGCATTGGCACTTGAATTTCAACGAATGAGAAGCCATTTTCATAGTTCTAAGTAAAATCAGATCAAAAATACCGCTGAAAGCTAGTTTCTCACAATTGTTTATAATATGTGTAGAATTAGTTTTTCGCTTTGCTGAAGAGCTCATACCGTTCCAGGTGAAGACTCGACCCTGCTGATCCACGAGGCGACGATGGAGGACGAGCTGGCGAGCGAAGCGCGAATAAAGATGCACTCCACCACGTCGCAGGCGGTGGAGGTGGGGCGGCGCATGCGCGCGCAGTTCACTCTGCTCACGCACTTCAGCCAGCGGTACGCGCGCCTGCCGCGCCTCGACCGCCGCCTGCTCGACGACCGCCGCGTCGGCATCGCTTTCGATAACATGCAGGTGCGCATACGCCGCTAGAAATGTAACAAGTGTCCGGCATGAAATCAGATGTTCGATATGTAGATTAAGAGACTATAAAATCTATTAGATATTAAAAAGAACCCTTGCAACTAGCAACGGTATTATAAGGCCTTTATTAAATTAAAAACATGTGAACAAATTTTGCAAGAGTATACGTAAAACAACTAGTAATTGCTTATAGATATGTATGGACGATCTGGAGCTGTTGCCGCACATGTACGCGCCGCTGCAGCTCATGTTCGCCGAGCACTGCGTCGAGCTCGAGCAGAAGGCAGACAAGCGCGCGCGCCGCTCCGAGCGCCGCACCGAGCCCCGCCCCTCCCCGCCCGGTACGACGCGGAGCACGTCCGCCGCGCGCCACACAGATCTTAACACTAACGAAAACGACAAACAACAACATGTAGAGAACGTCACGGATAATGTAGTAAAAAATATCGTAGACATTAAAAATATTAATAGCAGTAGATAGCTATGATTTTGTTAATTAATAATATAAATTATCATTTAGTTATGTACAAACCATTCTTTTCCGTTTCGCTAATGTAGCTTAAAGCTGTTGGTAATTGTACTGTAAGATGTTGTTTATATCATTATCGTGTAAATTCGACTGATAAATAAAATATGTTTGTTGTAAACTTGTTGTTTTAGTTAATTCATAGTTATAGCTATTATGACGAAAATAATAATATAAATGATTAAACCATCAAATCGTTATGGGTGAACTCGTCTACGTTCATTGGTAAAGTTCATCACCATAAATATATAAAATAATCCCGCCCTATAATTCACTTTAAAACCATATTATCTTTTTTTATTTGTTTATCTGAAACATCACAGTAAGTACGCAAAATATACGGTCGTTATTAAATAGAAACTGTATTTTCCATGTTTAACTTTTATTTCGCAGAGTTCTAGATTTACAAAATTTTATTGCCTTGTAAACACGGTGTGAATGTGCATTGAAGTCGATGCTAATTCCTGTACTCATTTGTCAGAGTTGTCTGGGCGGGGACGCTCGCCGGCGGACAGCACGCAGTCGGCGCCGCAGCAGCGTGCGAGCGCCCAGTACAGACACACCAACGCCTCCCGTTAGTCACTACGTGCAATTTGATACAGACACAACGTATTTTGATGTGAAACAATTATTGGCCTTGGCATTAAAATTAACTCGAATGCCCTGATGGGTGCATGGAAATATCTGCCTGTGTTCATTTAAATTTAGTTCCAAATTCTGCCACCAAAAAAATACAAGCAAAATAGGATTAAAGTTGCCTTGATAGTTGATATTTTGTATTACTAGATCTAAAATTGTACTTTGTATTAGGACTGCGCTTCGAAATGTTGAACAAGGCATCTGTCGCTGAGAGCAGAACGCGCAGTAAGTCCTACTCGCCGGGTAAATGCGCGGCGCGTGTCTCCGTCCCTAGTGAGTGTTTGAGACCATCGGCTATATTTTATTATACTCGTACACAAGCTTCAGAACGCCAGCGATGGATTTGGCATAATATCATGTTAGTTGGTTAGGCGAACTGGCAGACATTCCAACCTGTTTGTAAGTGTCGATGACGCCAATTAATATTAACTGGTTTGCCCGGTTACTGGAACTAGTCCAAACAAGAGACGGAAGAATTAGTGTCAGTGCTAGTAATAACACTGCCTCTCCTCCACAGCACAGCACAGCTGTTTCACGGAATGAAGATGCATACAATATCATTATTTATTATAGGCGTGTAAATGTTGACATTATCATAGCTGTTATAGTGACAAGAAATAGGAGTAGCCATATAAAAAGCACTTTCTGATATCCCTGTATGTACGTACTAATTTCAATCAACACAACTTCTTACCATGACGATTGTATCAATGATATAAATTTAGCACCAAGTTTGTTGTAACTCATTTACATAAGATAATATATTTATAAACTTATATACAACATTACTTTTCAATGTCTCGATACAATCTCATTCCTCTTCTTCTTTCCAATATGGCGTAGTAGAATTTTGTACTGTCACTCGAAATATTAGATAGTATAAACTGGCCTTCCAACTGCGCGAACCATAGGACCGGTTTTTCTGGATAAAATGGCGGCACACGTACGCCGACGCGGCATGCCTCAACGGGTTTTCCATCGTCTTCCCTATCCAACATAGCTCCTCGTCTTTTTAATAAAGTTGTTCAAGCTCGGGGTCACCAGTTTTAGCACCAAGTTTTATCAGACCGTGTGCTCTAGTAGTTAAATAAATTGTAACTCATTTACATAAGATAATATATTTATAAACTTATATACAACATTACTTTTCAATGTCTCGATACAATCTCTGTCCTCATGTCCCTACAATAAAAATGATGTCAAAGAGGCGGGGGCCTCAGGGCGCGGCCCTGAATCATGGCAAGACAGATTCTGTCTGCGAAGAATATTAACGCTAATGTTCTCATACATACAGGGTATCAATAAGTGTCTATTTTTATTGAAATAATGTTGTTTTAGCAGCTTTTAAGAAAAGCAACACATCAAACAAAATCCAAACGCAACGACCGAGCTCGGCTACCGGGACCGCCCCCAACGTGAACTATGTACACGTCATAGACTGTGAGTTGAATGCTCTCGTGTTTATATCAAATATACTCGTATATGGACTCTTGAAATGGACAAGAGTTTTAGAGATTATAGAGATAAGATGTGAATTGTGATGCTTTCTCAGAGTGCCAGTGAAAATTATGGTAAGGTTTTTGTTTTGAAAAATGATAATAATGATATCATTATTCAACTTTTATTAAGGTATTACCAAGACTAAGACGGTTGAATTTAATACATTAAATATGAGAATCCTTCTAGCACATGGTTAAAAAAAATCTGTGGATTTACCCGTATGACGTATGCAGTACGGCTTACTAATGTTATCACTTATCTAGGTGTATGTTACTCAGTGACTCTAAAATAAAACTGTTCACAATTTGTTTAGCTCGTTCTAAGACACTGAACACAGCGGCCGTGGCTGCATCGCTGGACAGAGGACGGCCCGGCAGCGCCCGCGCCACGAATACATCACCACCACACAACACTACTGACGCTCGTGTTACGAGTGAGTAACGGCGCTGTTCTTCTGTGGCGTAAGATGTAGTTACTGCAGCTGGAGAGTTGTGTCGTTGACACAGGCTACGGACGACGCCGGCTACAGTATAGCTGGTGTGATATTTTGCCTATAGCTTTAGATTATTATTATGTGTCCATAATTTCAAAACTTCAACCATATTGGCTTTTGTATGATAAACTCAATATGACTATAAAACCAACATTAAAAAAAATGAAACCTATTATATAGTCGCTACATTTTTCTCTGATGGTATGTATATGTCAATGTATATAATATGTTTTCGTTTTTATTACAGGAAAGTCTGAATTAAATAAAATCGGTCCTAGGAAAGAGATGGTCGCGCCTGCTAAGAAAATGACGTCAAGACTACAGTCGCGGCATGTTAAAGGTAAGTCGATTTAATGCAATTGTAACTATGAACTGGGGTAGCTTTTTCCTTTATGTGTTTGTGTGTACGTGCGTCGTGCGCAAGCGCATAAAAAAGCGTGCTCAAATGAGAAATTACGGCAATTCAACACACATTAATGAAGGAAATTCACTCGCGATCTAAAATCTAGATAACATAGGTACGTCAATAATTGTTGATTTAATAAAAACAATCATAAAACCGAGCGACGCTGGTCTCTTTTCAGTGAAATTGTTCTAGTTTGGTCCTGCCCGCCTAGCATGCGCTCTCTTCACGAGAGAGAGACATAATGTCTACATCGAAGACATAATGTACTAATGTCTACGGACGCAACATGACATCGTAATTCTTTCGAATTTTGTCGTTTAAATAAGAGAAATTTCTCGATGTCAATATATGGACGAGAAGGGACGAGAAAAATTATAAACCCAAATATCTTACGTAACCCCTTTTTTTTCAGAATATAATTTAGCCTATGTTATTCGTGGATAATGTAGCTTTCGAATGTCGAAAGAAATTTTGAAATCGGCACCGTACTTTTTGAGCCTATTCATTACAACCAAACAAAAAAACAAAGTTTTCCTCTTTATAATATTAGTGTAGATTTAGGATTCTATTATTACGCTACCCATTCAAATCACGGCAACACGATTTATTTTCTTGCGTATTATTTTGATTTTGCTATATCTCCTAAACTTTAGGAATTAAATGAATACTTTAGGACCTAAAGTATTCATTTAATTTGCATGATGTAAAGGGGAAGAATAGTCTTCATGAAGTGCTGAAACTAATTAACTGATTTAAAATGATAAGGATTCATACAGTATTTGTGTAAATAACTTTCAAATTATCGCGTTATAATTGCTAATTTTTTAAAGTATTAAATGGATATAGTATGATATCCCTAATAGATAGACATATGCCATCGCGGACTTTTTTGTAGACCTATTTAAGATATACAATTCCACCATACATTATTTTGTTATATCTCAAAGGGTTTAGGCAGCGTTTTCGTTGAAAACTCCCAGGCGGGATTTTTTTTTTCCGACACCTCCAACAATTATTGTTATATTTTAGCTAATGTATATAAAAACTTAATAAATTATATACATAAACCTTCCTCTTGAATTGTCCTATCTATTAAAAAAAACCAAATCAAAATCCGTTGCGTAGTTTTAAAGATTTAAGTAAAAATTTCGACGAGTTTCTCTTCGGAAGAGATATGTCTTTTTGTCGTGGCGCGCATCTTAGGCCGGCAGGTGGTGCCTTGAAATATGTTTATGTTTTTATAAATTCCTAAGAGCACCCAAACACGAGACCATCGCTCGCACATCGGTGAAGGAAAACATCGTGAGGAAACCTGCATGCCTCAGATTAAAAGTATTTGAAGGTGTGTGAAGTTCATCAGCACATCCGTGAATTATGGCTCAATACACCCTCCAGTTTTCGAGGACACCCGTGTCCAGCAGTGGGACGTACGGGTTGTTACTTTGATATGAAATGACAGCTATAGGTATATCATAATATTATGTCGATTAACCAAGCTTTTGTCGTGTGTCTATGTTAATTATTGTTGGCATTACCCTTTATTTATAACTAAAAAAATAAATTTCCTCAATGTAATACAATACCATTGTAAAATAAACTTTTTTGAAGAGGAAAAGAATCCCGTACCATCAAACTCAAGAAATGTGGCGTCTCCCAGACAGCGTAAGTAAGATTTATCAACTCAATAATTTCTATTGTCTTAATTTAATATCTCAATTGTCCAGGACATGTAGATATTTCTCTCTTCTTTTACTTGATACTTTTACCCAACCCAAAAAAAATTGGCCGAGTAAGTTAAACCCTTATTTTATCTATGGACATATTATTATATGCGTATTTTTGTATCATCATCATCATGATCATCATCAGCTTTTACACACAAGAAAATGGATGGCCGATAGACCAATATGGTTCAAGGGTGGAGGCCGCGTTTAGGTAGACGAAGTGTTGGTCAATAATTAACCAGGTGGAAAGACGATCTCCGTACAGTAGCCGGTCCGTGTTAGATGCGGGTGGCAATGGATCGGTCGTCTTGGCGTTCGTTGAGGGTTTGATGTTCAGTTATGGACGGGTATTATTGTATTAGGCCATATATAATTTATATAACCGTCCTTAGTAATGACAATGCTCACTCGCTCGCTTACACTCATAAACATTAGGACTTGCAGCTAGAAGAAATATATGTATTAATAAATCTTAACATTATAACTCAAGCGCTCGACTTGTTCTAGTCGTTGTAAAAGGCGCTCGCCTCCTTCGCCTCCGGGGCGGTGCGGCCCAGCGTCAGCCGCATAACAGTCGCCATACTTTCTTCCTGTTGCAGTACGTTACACGGTGGCGAGTACTCTGTACCACCTTCTGTTCTGGAGATTCCACCACATCATCTCACAAATGTCGCATCTAAAGTGGCAATTATTAACCACAATTATTGCTCTTGGTTATTTGTTTTGGACAGCTTTCAACACGTCAAGAACGGGGGACCGCGATCGGGGAAATTTGTCCAAAGCAGGATCTCATAGGATAAAGTACGCTCCTGTAAAAAGAAGTAAGTATAAATCGATTCTTCGTATGTATTTTGGTGCTTCCAGATTCCCACAACTAAGTTGATTGAAACGACCAACTTACCTTCTATGCCCATTGCCCTGACTTACTAGTTACAGTATCGTCAGTATCACGTCTATTGATTCTACTCTCTCTCTGTCTCTCTATAGACACATCGCCGGTGAGAATACCTTCTATAAACAGGAGTCGAATACCGATTGGGATTAATAACTTGCAGAAATATAACGTCAAAACAAACGCAGGTGGGGAAACTCTATAATTAATTATTAAAATTAAATGTACCTACCTGTCTGTTTATATTATGTTTATTATAAGATAAAAATTAAAGAAAACACGCTATGAGATTATGGCAGAACTAACTAAAAATGTAAAAATATTTTTTGATAAGTATAAGAATTAAATAAACTAATTTAATGTATGTGAATGGATGGCTTGGTTTGCCGCGGGTGATTAAATGATTACCACATAAAGGGTTACCCTGAACGATCTAACGTATGCAGGGGGATATAACACTATATCTAAGATTTACTGGCTAGACACAAAGATTAAGGGCGGCGCAGGGACAGTTCTCCTGCGCGCGTACCTGACCGACTGACTGTAGCTTGAGCTGAGCGCGGTTGGGAGGAGGAGAGAGAGGGACGTCTGAACTTTGTAAATTGTACCGACGACGATCGAGAGAGAGGGACGTCTGAACTTTGTACCGACGACGATCGCACGAGCAAATGTAACTTTACCCTATGTACACACTCTACACTAACAAAAAAATATATCTGCTATAATTGTAAAAAAGCGTGAACTACTTTCTCAATATTCATTGTTATAAATATTTTATCGGTGGCTATTTCTAAAAGTAGAGTGGGTATAAAAATAAAGTACGCTTTGTACTTTATTTTT
This sequence comes from Lycaena phlaeas, assembly GCA_905333005.2. Classification (NCBI taxonomy): domain Eukaryota; kingdom Metazoa; phylum Arthropoda; class Insecta; order Lepidoptera; family Lycaenidae; genus Lycaena; species Lycaena phlaeas. The sequence goes on from HG995175.1 coordinate 14,114,762, forward strand.
ATCATGAGCTCTTTTACAATAACATTTTTTTTTTGTTAATTAATTTGATTTATATAGGTAAGTACTAACATGAAGTAACAAGGGCTTCCGTCCGGTGGGTGCCGGAGTTTATAACTTTTACTTTGAAAGCATTTATATTATACTCTTTACTATCATTTTTAAAATACATTTTTTTTATATTTTAATCTTTTGTCACGTAATGAGTGCAGTACCCTCCGCACTACCACAATCATCTTATGGTAATCACTTGAGAATGAGTGAGAGACAACCACACGCAATATAAGTATAGAACAATATTATAAGGGAAATTGATGTTGGATGGCCACTATGGCTATAGGAGTCTTTCAATTGCTTTGGTCTGGCAATTGCCACAGAATAAACGTTAGATACGCTCAAGTTAATCAAACCAACATTTTCAGTTGGCAGCAATAGAAGCTTTATACCACAACTAGAAGATATAAAAAGTTCATTCTTGCTTCTGAAAGAAAATAATGACAATGTAAATATTCCGCCAAAGGAAGGTACACAATTGTATATGTTTGCAGACAAGTATTATATTACTACAGTTAGAACAAGCTTGGATTCATTTTGATTGTGATAGGACACATCATTTAAAATAATGCAATTATTCTTGTATATTTTATTTCTTGCATATTTTTATATTCGTTTATTAGGAAGGTCTAAGTTCAGCAGTTGACGGATAAAGGCTGATGATGATGATCATTTTTATATTGGACGGGCTGTGTTTTAGGTACTCACTTGGCCGCCCTCCAAATTAAAATAGCTAGCGAATAAGTAAGCGAAGCGAAGCAAGCCGACTCACTTTTATACATTGTCATCAACCTACTCCATCTAGAGCTGTAGGTGCGGGTTACCAGTGACATTAAGTTACAATAAAACCCACAAACTCATTTCTGGTTAAAATTGCCCATTTGTAGCATTCTAAAAAGGCTAGACCCCATAATATTTTATATGTTTACATGTTCAGAAATTGCAACCCCAAAACCTGAAGTACTAAATGAAACTTGGAGACGATTGCAGTTGATAGAAGCAAAGAAAAAATTTAAAAGAAAACAATTTTGGAATGATTCAAGTAAGTTGCAACAAAGAAACAATATTATATTATATATATTATATTGTATATTGTTTCATTATTAATTTATTCAATTTAGATATTTAAAAACAGTTAAAAGTACCATGTAGCCAAATTGTATTTGAAGATTTTCTAAGCACACATGGGTTTAATGAGGACTTTTGTCACTATTTCTTATGGTGAAGTCAAGGCCTTCAAACAGACAACAAAAACCAAATATGGAATTTATGGAAATTCTGTTGTTTGACACTACTTTCATTTCCAAACTGACCAGACATATGCTCAGTGTCTCTCCTGTAACTCATTGGTATTGCCTATCCTGAAATATATGATGTTGATTTACTTTGCTAGTAACTACACTGCCAATCCTGCCCTTCTCTGAAATGTGTCAATACACACAACTAAGGAGAGAAACAACATACACATACATGAGAGAAACAAGCAGGCATCAGGATGGTGATAGTTCCACTGGTAAACTGGTCCGCATCACAGATTGTGTATATATCTAAAATGACTTGCCTTAAATATACATATTACAAAATATATTTACTAATTATTTGTTTTGTTTAAGAGTTTCTGAACATAGATGGGCTTAACTGGATACCATGGAAATGAAAATGTCTACATTAATACCTTTATTTATTGATATTTAATAATTACAAGCATGGTTGTAACAATTTTCTGGTTATTATTGTTTACATAAAAAATAAATTTAGTTTTTCTTGGAACTTCCAGAACCATCTTTTTCTTTCTTATCCTCATCTTTTTTATCTTTATCATCTTTATCTTTTTTAAATGTAGACATAGCATTCCTTATAGCTTCACTTTGAGGATCAACACCAGGAAGGTTCTCCAATACACTTTGAAGGAAAGCAGGGTCATTCATAACTTCAGCATACTCCTCTGAGACATCCATACTTTCTTCAGCCTGTCGAGCTTCTTGTTGCATGCTCATTTGCATTGCTAAGGCAATTTGCTCTTCCTCAGACAATTCCATAGTTTCACGTCCCAGTGACATAGCAAGTGCACGTTCCATGCCTGTATCTTGAGTTGCTTCTCCAGGCTTTGCAGTTTCACCCTCAGTGGATGTTTGTTGACGACGAGACTCTTCTTCTTGTCTCTGCCTCTGTTCTTCCATAGATACTCTCAGTGCAAGTGCAAGTTCGGGATCTTCATTGGGATCAACTCCAAACTCAAATGGTGACAAGCCAGAACCAGATGGACCAGCACCATCACCACCAATGATTGGGCTTGAAATTAAAGCCTCAGACAAAACAACACAACCTCCAGCTGGTACAGAAACAAGGTGACTGCCACCAGATGCATTGTCTTTTCCATTTAAAGTATTGACAAAGGAGGTCAACAAAGGATTATTATCAGTGTCTTCACCGAACGATACCACGTCGCAGGTAACCTTTTCCTTTTTTAATCTCTTCGCCAGCTTAATAATTTCTCTTTCGTCAGTGTTAATCGGAGATCCAACAAACACCACAATACGCATTTTATGATTTTTGCCCTGACGATGTTTAAGAGCTAAGTGAGCGATTCTTATTCCAGTTAAAATGTTTATATAGCCATTTGGCTGGACACGATGCAGCTTCGATAATATTCTGCCCACATCGCTAGTGAGCGTAGCTAGTACTTCGACGTTAGCTAAAGTTAGCAAACCAACATTATTTTCAGGATTTGATCGAGTTTTAGAGTGACATACCAAATTTACGGCATCTTGTTGTGCTTGTAGCCTTGTAGGAAGAAAGTCTCCATTTCTCATATAATCACTGTTGTCGACACAAATCATAGTACTTTCTAATACCATTTTGCAGTAGTAATCGTCGGTATTGTTTTCAAGAAATCAAAAATAAATCCAATAATGAAAGAAGCGAAATCTGCCTTAGAATACCCACAATCCACAGATATAATAATTAATTAATTGTCATTCGTAATGAATTGACAAAACTAGTTTATTGTTTGCCATATGAAAAAATAAATATACTGATTTTACCTTCGTATAATTGCTTGGAGAAATGAACATAATTTATTTGTATTATTTTATATTAATTATAGTGGAAGTGGAGTAAAACTTAAGGAAAAATATATAATATTCAGATGGATTCACAACAAAAAGGGTTTTTAAAAAGTAGATTGAATGTGATTCATTTTTTAAGGGCAGGTTAAAAATGATTTTGATTGTTGCATTAGTGTAATATAGACATAAAGTAAATTATCACGCAGTAAATGTCCCACTGCTAATCACGGGCCTCCTCGAAATCAGGCGGGGAGGCGTATTGGGCCATGGGCCATATATAGTTCATCGATGTGCTCGTCGAATGCGGGTTGCTGGGGTTCACACACTTTCATAGACTTTAATATCATTAGATATGCAGGTTTCCGCACAATGTTTTCCTTTATAAGCGTACGAACGTCTCGTGTTTAGAGCGCACTTAGAAATTTAGAAAAATCCATTTCAAGGTACCACCATACTTGTGAGTTGTGGAGGTTTGGTGCTTGCGGCAAGCCACAAACGTGTGGATCCGGTATAACATTTTTACTCTATGCATTGGATTGACAAATCCAACTTCAGATTTCAGAAATCAGGAGTCAGAAAATTTTTATTGCATTTCACTGGAAATAAATCGGAATCATTCCGATTAACCACAATCATGGCTATCGGTGATTATCCAAAAGAGTACAATCCGGCAGTTCATGGTCCTTACGATCCTGCTCGCTATTATGGAAAACGTAAGTTGTGTTAATATTTTGACAATATTCAAGAGAGCAAAGATGTCGATTATGTAATTCAATTTCATTATTATTTTTTAGCTGATACTCCTTTTGGACAAGTGAAATTAGCTGAAATTGGATCATGGATCGGCCGTAGAAACAAAACTCCTTCCGCTATTATGGGAGCTTTCAGCAGAGGTAATATATCTTTTTATTTTAAGGTTATAAAAGTAATGATTTTAGAAATTCTTACATATATTAATTTAATAAATATTTTTCTAGCTTGGTGGAGGTGGCAACATAAGTATATGCAGCCTAAAAGAGTAGGCATCGCTCCGATTTTCCAATTGCTGGTTGGATCTATGACTTTCTTCTATGTTATCAACTATGGTAAAATCAGTAAGTATCATTTTTAATTTAAAAAAACTATATGTAATAGTAAAATTTTAATTATTAAGGCGGCTCTAATATTTTTGTAGGTGTTCAAACTTTATTCACAAAATGATTTTTTACTAATCACTTTTTGTTCACACCTTTTATCATATAATTTATACATTTTGTTTCAGTTTTTTGCATATTTTATTTAGACCTGCAATTTCTAACCATATTTATATGTAAATATTGAAATGTTGATGACCTCACGGTTGGCGGGGGAGACCCCCACTCTAAACCTTTTTAGATGAGCTATGCGCTCATCTACTATACCAATTAAGCGTAAAGGTCATTAGACCAACAGAATAGGCAATTTCGAAAAAAAAAATGAATCGCTCTATATGTAAAAAAAACAAGCTCTTGGATTCAATTGAAATTCTCTAAAAATTACATACAATAATCAAATTAATTATAAATTCCTATGGGGACAGGAGCTATAGCCAAGTGTGTTGAACTGAGATAGTATCAAATATATTTTTTTTAATTAATTTACATGAAATTGAAGTACGCCAAAATAGTGCTTTTCAAATCTTTATATCGAATTAAATAAAGAGCACTATATACATATTTATAGTCCCTGAATTTATTGATGTCCAGAAAAAAAAATGAATTTGGATAATTGTGCCTTATTATTTACTAGCTTTTGTAAAGTTTGTAGCTATAAGTGCATTGACATAAGTAACTTTTGTTTTAATTTCAGAGCACCACAGGAACTACAAATACCACTAAAGAATGGATAATTACAAAACATCATTCAAAAGGCGATATAATGTAATCTTTGAATGAATTTATTTTGCATGTTAATTTCAGTTAGATGTTTGTTGAAACACACATATAATAAAATAGCTAAAATAAGTTATGATTTTCATTTACCCCATACTACTGAATGTATCCTAGGGAATTAATAAATATATTTATGAGTAGGTAGGCTAATCTAGTGGTAAGCTTAACAAATAACATTTTGGAATTTTGGAATTCCTACAATTATACAAAATTCGAGAAAAAATACCAAACATTTGGTACTAAAATAGAAATACCTACTGGCACTGCTATAAATTTCAAAATAAAGAAAATTAATCCAGTTAAATAAAATGAAGTCTTTGTATACTATTAATGGTAATTTATTTTAAATTAGATAACCCTACTTTTATTTAATAAATAGATATTAAAAAAATATTAAATTCTTCCAAAAATATTTGATTTTATATAATTATTTTATTATAAAATATTGTATATATTATTTACACCATATTCTGTTTAATCATTAATTATTCTGACTAATATTTTAATAACAAATTGTAAATTGGGACAAAAAAATCATTGTTTTGGTTTATAAACTTAACATCCAAAACTCTAAAACACGAAGCTAAAATTTAAAGGAAGTTCGACCAAATTTTGAATTTGGTTCAAGACACACTCTGCCTGGCTCTAGTGAGCATTTATATACTTTCTTCAAAACCTATTCATTGTAGCATGTGTGTTCTGCTCATATTGCAAAATCTAAGTAAAAAAACATTTTATAAGGTTTACTAAACAGTAGACTTTTTGGTTAACCAAGTACTGCAAAATGCATACCAGAATAATAAGAGTGGATTTACTGAATAGCCTCATTTGATATTAAGACAGGTTGGTAATAAAGGATATAGGTTGACAACATATGAATAATTCAAATAGTAAAATAGATAGTGACAAATTTATATACTATAGAGCAGGGTTTCTCAAACTTTTGGCACCACGTACCCCTGTTAAAATTTCCAGGTGACAGTGTACCCCTAACTAATTGCCAAACCCCCTCAAAGAAAATAATAAAATTGACTATTGAAGAAAATAAGGTTTTTATTTTAAATAAAAGGCAACAAACATAGTGCCAAAAGAAATGTCTTTTTAATATTAATGTGATGGATGTGCTTGTTTCTTGTCGCAAAGGGATTCAATTATAGGTGTAATTTTGGTCAATTTTAACCTCAATTCTGACTCGGCATCAAGTCGATTTCTGTACTTAGTTTTTATCATGACCAAGTGTGAAAATCCACTCTCACATAAGTATGTTGTAGCAAAGAGTAAAAGAAAATTATCAAGCCGCCATTACGTAAATCTTGTCGCGTACCCCTTGCCCTCGAATGGCGTACCCCTCTTTGAGAAACCCTGCTATAGAGGAATCACTTTAGTCTTTATTAGTTCAGAAATATTTTTTTATACTTATCGCAGTTAAAATAAATTGTATATATATATATATATATATATATATATATATATATATATATATAATTTTTTATTCTACATCAAACTTAACACAACTATTTCCACTTCTGTCAGTAATAATATATCTATTAGAACTAACAACCAAAGTATGGCATAATTTTAAGAAATCATTGGTCTATCAGACATCAGTTTCATGAAAGATTATCCTAACCTGGTGCCTCATAATTTTGTTTTTGAATAAAAATAGGGAAGTAGTAGTAGTAGTAGTAGAAATAACAAAAACCTCTTTGAAAAAAATATTTACTTAAATACAATAATTTATTCTACCGTAAATGCAAACATCATTCACTTGAACACACTCAGACATCAGTATTTGAGTAGTTTCTGAATCACTTGAACTTTTGCATCATGCACAATGTTAAGATATCACATTTAAGTCCAGTAAATAATTCACTGCAAAAAGAAAAAAGGGATTAGTACACATGAAACAATATTTTTACAATCATTATTTAATATTTATTTATATTCAATTTTTATTACATATTCATTATTTTATATTGTTTTATATTAATTCATTATTTAATGATTAATATTTTTATAAGCGCTATTAAATGTCCTTTATATAATCTTCGTAGATTTAAAGGATTTATTAAAACAATGATTTCTGATTTGTTTCACATCTGGCTTGGTGTTGGGATATAAGTATGTTTTAAGTACTCTTGAATATAATACTTTAGTTTAGAAAATTGTAATGGCAGTCATTATGTAAAATCAGTATTATTGCATAGTATATTTAAATAAATATTATCTCATAATCACACCTTGCTAACCTATCTATGTAATAAGTTCTTAAAACTTGTGTTGCAGGTAGATGCTAGGAATAAAAAATAAATAATTTGTATATAGACATACATCCATGAATAGATCTAGACATCTATATTCATCATACAAAATATCTGCACTTAGCGAGATTCAAATCTGCCACTTCTGTGCGCTTTCCAGAATCAGTGACCATGCAACCAACCAATGAGCACTTAGTATAATCATACAGTGGTAAACGAATTAAACATATTAAATACTGTGCTCCTTACCTAGTGATTGTCTATTACAAATCAGATCTGCCCATGTATTTGGGCTTTAATTCTTCTATTCTTTTAATAAAGTCCGTCTTTTCGATGCACCCGTCACAAACTTCATCCCAATCGTTCAAGATTTTCTTTAAATCACGAACTTTGAGTTTCTTCAGGTCAACATTGTTTAAATCAATTTGCTTCTCAAAACGTAGGTCACAAATCTGAGCATCCTTTTTCTTTAATTTTTCGCAAATTTTATCAGCGGGCATTGACCAGCTGAGAGGTTTGGATAGCTCGCCTAAAATGCCGGTCGCAGATTCTTCTAACCCTCCTAGATAATAACAGAACCTGTTTTCTTTATTCTTCGTACCTTTACAAAACTTCTTGAAATCTGCCTCTATAAGTTTCGGATCTTTTTTTACATCGTCTGATAACGTGGCTGCAAATTTTTCGACAGTTTTTATACAAACTTCACAGTCACCTTCCCGTAATGAGAGTGTAATTTGTAGGCATGCCGCAAAAAATAATAAATGAAATGCACTGATTTGAAACATTTTCTATAATTATTATGTATTATTTAACTCCAGTTATTATTTTATGTAAATGAAAACCTCTTATAAATAGTAAAACTAAAGTGGAATTGAATCTGAATTCTGATTATTCAGAAGTGTCTCGTACTCGTATAATCATAGAACAGGAGACGTTGACAGCTTTACTTGGCGACTTTCTATTGGTGCACGTAGCCAACTGACGTCATAAGTGAAAAGTCAAAGACGTTTCATTGCATGCAAATCATGAAAATTATGTAAATGAAATTAAAAAATCTTGTATCATTTTTATACTAAAAATAAATTGATAAGAAAAAACGATTGTTTTAAAACACTTTCTGTTTACCAAACCGGATGATACACAAAAAAGTTAAAAAAAGACAACTAAAAAGAAAAAAAATGTTTCGCGTTTTTTTTCACTTCTATCATGTCAGGCCACGTCTAATATTTTATATTCATTACATTTTTCTATTACAACTATGCACTCTACTCCGCCTTCGTATTTGTTTCTACGACACCCCTTGTTGTCTGGAAGAAATCGCTTTAGCGATAAGACCGCCTCTATACTCATTTCTAGGTTTTTATATTTATTTTATTCTATTATTTTTTTGGTGTGCAATAAAGTGTGATTTATTTATTAATACCTCTTATAAAAGATATGAGTGTTAAAAATAGACGAATTGCCTATACTCTACTTTCATCATCAGCCTTTATCCGTTCAATGCTTTACTCATACTTTATAATATATTTGATTTTAGTTAGAGTATAAATAAGTTCCAAAGAACGATGACTTTAGACTAATGATTGGTAATTTTCTGCTGCCGCATCACGAAAAATCATAATAACAATAATAATATCTATGGACGCTTTTACACCATATCAATCTGGTCCCGTCTCAAGTACTCGAAGAGACTTGTGTTACGGGTACCAGACAACGGAAATACATAATATATTTAATACTTTTTTATATTAATACTTATATTTAAGATTTTTATTATATTGTGGCGGACCAATCACAGCGCCACATTCCTGAATCGCGCTATCGGAATTCTACAGTCCGATCGCTATATATACAGCATCTGACACGATAGCTAGCGGACTTCGGCCTGGCCGAGCATTGCACTACGCTCGGTCGGAGATCACCCTTTAGGGCCCGTCACCATATTCCCACATTGGTGACCCTCGACAGAACACGCCTCCTTCTGGACATTCATCATCAACACTCCTCACCCCTCCGCACCACGCCAGCCAGCTTCAAGCCTCTTCGGGTACTTCGACCACTAGCCTCAACGCATCGCGGCCTGGTCGAACCCTCACCGGCTTCAACGGGCTATCACACTACCACGACCGGTCAGCAAGCAGAGCACTCATCTCTCCTGGTCAGCAGCACGTAGTATCAGCCCCGCACGGCAGCAGCACTCCGACTCACTGGAGCCCCGTGCAAGCAGCAGCACAGTTCCGACTCACTGGGACTCACTGGCACTGGCGACTCAAGCAGAAGACTCAAGATTCCGACCTCCGGTCTTCGGGGGGGAGTGATGTGGCGGACCAATCACAGCGCCACATTCCTGAATCGCGCTATCGGAATTCTACAGTCCGATCGCTATATATACAGCATCTGACACGATAGCTAGTGGGCTTCGGCCTGGCTGAGCATTGCACCTCGCTCGGTCGGAGATCTCCCTTTGGGGCCTTACACCATATCCCCACAATATTATAATACACATCCATGACCCAAGAACACAGAAACTTTTTTGTTCTCTGGCGGGATTCGAACCCGCAGCCCCCGGCTTGAACGCCGACGCGCTAACCATTAAGCCACAGAGGTCGTCAACCATAATAATATATGACTAGCTATCCGTCTTGACTTAGAATAATTTGAAGGTAAGATTTTTAATGATATAATAACATTATTGTGTAAAATAAATTAAAAATAACAAGGTTTGGCTAGTTTAGTTCCCTAAAAGTTAAAAATCTATTGGAACAACGATTAAAAATAAATTAATTGTTGTTTCGATTTTTGTTAAAAGCAAACTGATTTTTTACGAGTGGTGCCTCAACGTTTTATTTTATGAACCATTTTAAAAAGATTTAAATCGTTTTTGAGCTTCCTTTTGCTTAAAACCTTCAGTTACTTTAGTTGGAATATTGAATATTGAAAATTTATATCCACTTTAACCCTATTCAGGTCTACCGTCTAGGTCAGTGGTTCCCAAACTTATTTTGTCTACTGCCCACTTTAAGAATAAATATTTTTTTAGCGCCCCCATTTTTTCACCTATTTAAAAACCACTATAACTTCAAATTGAATAAATTTATTATTGTGACCTACATATTATGTATATTAACGGAGAATTCTAAACGAAACTTTTACTATAACCCGCAACTTGAAACCTGAGCGCAGTAGGTAACATACAACGGCGCTTAAGGTCTCAAGTGATTATTGAAACGCAACTTTATAGTATTAAAACAGAGTATCTTTTATTAAAAATATAACTAAAATAATCAATCCTTATATAAAAACTAATGTGAAGGATGAATCTGATGCTGTTTAATAAGTTTGTTGATATCAGGTTCCAATTTACTCAAGAACAGTCGCAAGTCGCCACGTTCGGTAACAAGCAAACGATTTCGCTTTTTAGTAAGCAGTGTTGTCACAGCACTAAATCCACGTTCACACAAATATGACGATGGGAATGCTATCAAGAATCGTTGAACGATTGACCACAATCCAGGGTACAATTGCGGGATCGGTTTTTGTAGCCAAAATTCTTGGTAACCATTTTTGAACTTGATTTTTATTTCCTCGTTTGTTGTCAATTCTATAAGTTCTTCTTCCAGCTGAGGTGACATTGCTGTGTTGACATTTGAAAACGGATCCAACACCCAGTCTGGTATTTCCAAGTTCAAAATGTCCTGGTATCGTTCGGTGAAGTCAATGTGGAGGTTTTCCAAATGTTGGCAGTAGGCAAACAATTCGTCGTTACTGCATGATACTGATAAATTTGGAAAATTGTGAAACTCACGTCTGCCCAGATTCTTTTTGTGTAGAAGCAGTTTGGCTGCGAAAGCAGCAACGACGTTTTTTTTGTTTTAATTAAATTTAGTTTATCGCCTTGCAGTTGGAGATTCATGTCGTTGAACAATTTATACAGGTCTGTCATGTAAGCTATATCATTTTTTGATGTTACGAGCTTGTCGTGCAATTCTGTATCTTTAGTTTCCAAGAACTCTATAACAGAGTCAAACAGGTTGTAAAATCGAGTCAGACAATTGCCTCTTGATAGCCAACGAACTTCAGTATGATACAACAAACGGTTGAAATCCTCGTCATTAGTAACACAAAGCTGATGAAATAATCTATCATTCAAAGAGCTGTTGCGGATTTTATTGACTGCTTTGATGACATATTGCAGTGATTGAAATAGTTTTTCACTTAAGTTTCTAGCAACTAAATGTTGTCTATGAATAACGCAATGTACACCAAGGACATCTGGAATTTTATTCTTTAAGTACGCTATGAAGCCTTTGTGGCACCCTGTCATAGCCGGAGCGCCATCCGTAGCAACTGAAATAATATTTTTTAAAGGAATCTCTTTCTCATCGCAAAACTTTTCCAATGTATTATGTATTGAATATGGTTTCACCTTTTGTATTGGTCTCTAAATTTCTAGCAAATAATAGTTCTTCACATATTTTCTCATCTTTAATAAACCTCACGTAAGACAACAACAATGCTTCATTAGTTGGTAAAGTGGACTCATCGAGAATATAGAATCGAGTTTGAGCAATCTTTTAATTCATATTAGTTGATGTTCACAAGTTGTTGTTGAGAGTCGAGAGCTCTTGCAGTTAAGAGGTTGTTTAAGAGGCCTACTAGCTAAATAAAATTACAAATCACCCCCCCTCGACACAACGCCCCCATTTTCTTTCTGGGTCTCTTACCGCCCCCCTTGAGACCTGCAGCGCCCACAAGGGGGCGTTATCGCCCACTTTGGGAAAGACTGGTCTAGGTAAAAGTGACAAACTGTCATCGGATAAATTATTGTTTACTATATAATTATTAATTAGTAATTTCTTATTAACGAACAATTTAATCACTCTGATATTGGCAAATCCTCGAGTAAGCAGGAACTTAAAAGAAGAAGAAGTGCGTTGTCATGGAAACAGGAATACAAAAGTTTTGTTTATCAATTATTTCAAAGGTTGTTTTGTATTTCATTAATAAAATCCTTTAAGTCCAATAAAACATGACGGAAAATATGTCCAAACTAGAGGAAAACCCTCGTGCTCATTTAGAACAGTATATTTTGTCATTACAAAGTGAATCAAAAGCTGCAAGAAAGCGCGCATTGGTGAAAATTAACGAAGAAATTTTTGAGATATCTACTAATCTAGATTGTGATTTGACCGTGGTTTTTCCCGAAGTATATGCCTACATATTAAAGGCATTTTCAGATGCTTCGGAATCATGTCGAGAAACCTCAATTTTAATAATAAAGAATTTTATAGAGCGCCTTCCTTTAAATGATTATTACCTGACTTACATTCTCCCTGTAATCGTGCGCCGTATTGGATGTCCTGAAATAGTCGAAGAATCCGAAGAGATTCGTTTAGTTTTAATAGAACTCGTGCACATAATATTGCAAAAGTATAAGGGAACTCACTTCCTTACACCATTTCTAAATGATTTTACTTGCATATTGACCAAAACGAGCACTGATCCATTTCCAAAAGTCAAGCTAGAAGCTTGTGAATGTATAATCATCCTTACAAAGACAATGCAAAGAGAATTCCATTTTCAATCAGAGAGTTATGTGAAACCTGTTCTATCTAACTTTGCTCATCAGCACTTTAGAGTCAGAGTAGCAGCCATAAGAGCCATTGGTATGTTTTATGATAAATATCATTTTAGTACATTCATTTTACTATGGGTAAGACAAGACACTAAATTAATTATTTTTAAACATTATTTTAAGTACTATATTGCATATGTGGTTTGTATTGACAGTAGTTTATATTCAACTTAATATTAACAGGTGCAATTGTTCTAACTGGAAACACAAAATGTTTCGAATTGTCAATCACACCAATGGCTGAAAAACTCTTTGATGAAAACACTCAAGTGAGACTGCAAGTAACTATGGAAGTTGGCAATTGGATGCTCAGCTATAGAGATCGATATTCATTTTGGCATAAAATGATACCCCTACTGTTGACTAGGTTTGTTGCTCTTATATTAATCGCATGTCTGACACACAAGTTACAATCTCTAAACTTGTTACTTATTGGTAATAAAATGTGACATAAAGTAATCCAGGTTGCTAATAAGTAAAAGAATTTGCAAATTCCCCAACTTGATTATTACATATTTAATATTTTTATACCTTAATCATTGATCAAATATATAACCCTATATTTAGGGTATTATATATTTGATATATATTTGATCGATGACTTTAATACCAAATATTCAGGATTCCAAGACTTAATTTCAAAATCTTCAATAAAAAAAAAAAAAAATTATAAACATTAGATTTTTAAGTTCACAAATATTAAACTTTGAACTATTATATTGGTATGGGTAGTCTTGCCGTTCATTGAGGGCGTATTATGTTCAACAATGATGTATTAAGATATAAAGATATTAATAATAATAATATGTTTATTGCAAGAATGTAGTGTTACAGAGGTCTTGAAAATTCTTTAAATGTTCTTGTACATTCTGCCATACAGATGGCGTGCAATTAAAAAAATTAAAAAATAAGAAAATATTGATATTGATTATGATGATGATGCAGATCTGTTGTAAGTCTGATCTGAATGCAAAAAATAAACTGTTCCTTTTGTTTTAGCTTAAGTGATGTTATGGCTGATGTAAGAGCTGCTGCTACAAGCCTCTGGAATGATGTAGGGCTTCAGTTTATGGAGGAGAATGAGGAAGACCTTAAAAAGAAAACAGATTTCCTTAAAGATGTGCCCACACACTACCCTGATGTGAAGAGACCCAACCTGGGATGCAGAGCCTTGGTGCAGGGTAATATAGGAAAAATAGTGCCTGCTATTGGCAGAGGTCAGTAATATCAAACAGGACTTCATAGGGGATTCCCTGAAAGAACTGACAAAGTTATGCTTGTTATCTTATCTTAATCATCAATATAATTATTATTGGATAAATACATACAATATTGGATTGACATTTTTGAACCAAATTTAGTTATTAAAAGCTTTCATATATTATAAACTATAACCATAAATAAAGTCCCATGTCAAAAGAAAAACAATAAAATAGAATATAGAGTCCGCGCCACTTTAGAAGTCCGATAGACGCGGCGCTGCGGTCTCATAACTCAATGTTGCCAATTTCTAGTGTAATGATTCTCCACTAAGTCTAGTACAATAAAATTTTTAAATAATTATAGGGCCTATGTTCAGTAGTGGATTGATAAAGACTGATGATGATGATAATAATGACAAAAATAATTATAGCAGCAAAATATTTTTTTTTTTTTTTTAGTAAAATGAAACATTTTTTTTTATATTTCGTTTGTATTTTTTACGTATAACCGATTAGTAGAATTCATCTAAAACAAGCTTCTTTAGTTGTGTTCGGCTTTTGCCAGGGGTGACGATTTTCTCAGAAGTAATTGCTGCCATTGTTATTTCTTTTGTTATTTGATTTTTTTTTTTACAGAAACACCTGAAAATATAATTCATCTGAGCAAGGTTTTAATTCTTTTATTTGTTTTAATTCTTGTATTTATATTCATATAAAATATCATAAGATAAATGTAGGTATAGAATTAATGATAATATTTTAACCATAAATTAGGCAAAAATGAGTGACACTGGCATCTCTAAAATTTATCTGTCATGGCAGTGACATTTATAAACATATTATTCAACGGGATTAATTGTTGTTTATTCTTACTTTCTAATTCACAAAATAATTTCACTTTAATGATCATTATACGGCCTTCACTTTTTACACCTCACTTTATATTATATGCTCCATATTTCACGTAAAACAATATAAAATATCATAACTTCTTACTCCAGACAGATGTCAAGATGTCAATCTTTTCAAATTTAGTTCGGGCATTAGTCGCAAGACTTCCTATGTGGCGCGGACTATAGAGTGATAGTCAGGTCTGTCATATCCATTAAGCACCCTTTTGACATTTGAGAATTCGCTCATGTTACATGCTAAGAAGTGTGTTTGTATATTATGTAGAAATGGATGGCTGGCAAGCAGATGCGAGACTTCGGTCGGCGCAGTTGCTGTGCTGGCTTCTGCTGTGTGCTGAGGAAGGCTCCACGCAGCACGCCAATGCGGTAGTGAGGATCCTACACAGGGGCGCCTCTGACGACGACGAACGAGTGCTGCAAGAGGTCAGCTATGGTAACACAGACTCGGTCAGCAGCCACGGTCACAATCAGTGTGCATTGTTTAGCGCCACACACCTGAATCGCACTATCGACCGAGCATACCGTCTGGCTTAGTCGGATATCTCCCTTTTTGGGCTTTCACATACATCTTACATACATAAATAAAGTTAAAGAGGCTATTTTTTAAAGATTTTTTAAATTTCTAAATATGAGTAAAAAAAAACAAGATTTTTAATGCCTTCATTGTCTAGAAGTATCAAAACCTCAGAATACCAAGGCGAGGTTGTGAAAACCAAATATAATTCTTTCTTGTCCCTTTGATTTGAGGATTTTCTGTCGGAGAAACACGTTTTGAAGGTACGTTCTAATATTTGTGAAGGATATCTAAATGTTTTTTTTTCAGATCAAGCGCGCGTCAGAGCTTTTTGGTTACTTCATAACGCCGGACGTGTGGTGGCCGCTGGTGGAGGCGGAGTTAGACTCGTGGGGCGCGCTGCATGCGCTGGGCGGCGTGTTGCGCGGCTCGCGACCGGACCTGCTGGCGGAGGTGTTGCCGCGCCTCTGCGACGAGCTCGCCTGCCCCGACCGGTGCCGGACGAGGAAGGTCGGTCGTCTGTTACGCTACATCGATCTAAATGATACATTATAGGCATATCTTGGAACGATATTTAATTTCATTTTAGTAGTTCTGTAGGGAAGGGTATAGGGTATTCTAGAAAGAGTAATATATGATTTAAATATACATATAATACTTTTAGCCTAAGTACCAGAGGAACTTGTTGCGCGTGTGCGAGGCGATCATGGACGTGTGCGGGGCGGCGTGCGCGCCCGTCGCCGGCCCGCTGTTCGTCGCCAGCTTCACCGTGCTCGCCATGCCGCACGACGACGCCGTACAGATCATGGCGCTGTGTGAGTGTACTGCAGTAGTTGTGGCAAAGGTAACTCGTCGCTGACCAACCACCGCATAACGAGAGGTCAACAACGTCAACATAAACATGAAACTCTAAACCTTCTCCCCGGGATTTTTATTAAAAAAAATCGCTGGCTGCACATGAAGCATTCGTCTTCGTCGTACATTTAATTAAACATAGGTAGATTAATTCCATGCAAGCATTTATTTCATCTTGAAAATCATTAATACTTTTGTAGCGAACTTGGACAAGCTGCGGCAAGTGGAGGGGTGCGGCGCGTCGCGGACGCGCCTGTACGAGCGGCACGTGGCGCGCGTCCTGACCGGGCTTGGCTCCGCCCCCGCTGCCTGGGGCCTGCCCTCGCCCGAGCGCTGTCTGCTCGAGTGCGTGCTTATACATTCAGGTAGACTCATTCCCGAGAAGGTGGAGGTTGAATAAGAAATCATCTTTTTACGAATGGAGCGTTTTTACGGCACTTGAAAATTTAAGCGAGTATTTTCAACAAAAATGTCTTTTTTAGGTCCAGCTCTAGGCACTCAGTTACATTTGATCACTCCGCTGCTTAAAGATACCCTCGCCCCGACAAACGTAGACCCGGAGGTGAAGCTGAAAATTTTCACGGCCCTGTCCACGGTGCTGCTGCAGAGGCAGACTAACTTCGGAAAATGCGATCCGGACAAGCTCGAAGCGTTCCTAAAGATCATCGTCGAGGGTAAGAAAATTGAAAAAAATACTTTAAAGATTTAGTTACTTACTAACTCTACCTAACATTTGATCTTTTGTATTGCACACGGCTTAAGCGTCGTTATAAATATCCTGATTGTTGTGCGGTGGGCGTGTACAGAGGTGATCCTCCCGAACCTGGTGTGGAGTCCGGGGCGCACGGCGGAGGCGCTGCGCTCGGCCGCCGCCGCGTGCCTGTGCGCCGCGCTGCAGCGTCCCGGCCCGCACGACACGCCCGACGCGCACGCCACCGGGGACGCCGGCCAGAAGGTTATATAATTCATAGTATACCATTTTAAATGCGCAAGATTAAATTATATTTGTTTTCGTTTTTGAAACAGTTACGAGTCTTGGATGATATGCATTTAACTGAAATTATACCGTCACAGTTGTAAAGTACTACCAATGAGTCAATGACCTTAAAATTACTTTCTCTATGATCATTTAATTGCTAAAAACTAACACAAACATTCAAATAGGTGATGTTACTCACAAAAAGAATTGGAGGTGCCTAATCTCCACTATTTCTATCGGCGGGGTGCGGGAGAAATATCTTTCCTCGATAGCTCGTGAGGCCAGATAATATAGAAGGGAGATAATCCAGTTAACTAGAGAGAGTGGACTGTATTTTTTGCGTTTGTTATAATTGACTTGCATTAGCTTCTACAATATAAAGGACAGACTTAAGGTCGACGTATAGGAGGCAGGAATAGGAATGTGTGACTGACCTGGTGTATTCTTGCTCTTCTTCCCGGGCTGCCGGCCGCTCTCGTACCTCCTCGTTTAATCTTCTTAAAGTCTGTATATATGCGGCAACAACACACACACACACGATCGCGTTCAAAGCTTTGATAGGCCTAAAGCTTAGGTTACAGTTTAACAGTTAGCGAAAAAGCGTCTATACTCGTTGACGGCTGGCGGAAGAGAGGCGGAGCGTCACACATGTATGTAAGGAGGGACGTTGACAGGTGACAAGCATAATGCAAGTTTTTTATTTAACTACCCTCGACTTTGGAGAATAATTTGAAACTCAACAAGAATAATTGCACAAATATTGGGATAATATTATTTTTATTGCATAATTATTATGTTAAGAGTATCGTTTACTGATTAATTATGTACCAAAAGTTTCATGAACTATTTTTAATAGGGGTGTATGAAAAATATCCAATGTATTTTTGAGTGTATATTTGATTTTAATATGGTGTGCCGTCGACAGGAGGTGGAGCTGTTCCCAAGCGCGGAGGGTCTGGAGGTGTTCCTGGAGCGGGCGGTGCCGCTGGTGATGGCGCTGGCAGACGACGGCTCGGCGCTGACCCGCGCGTACGCGCTCCGCGCCGCCGACAGCCTCGCCGGCCTCGCGCACCGCCGGGGCTGCTTCACCACGGACATGCTACATAAAATGTATTTTGGTAAGAATCTATATATACACATCCGCGATAAAATGAAATAATATTCCCATAAATTATCATTAATGCATTTGATAGTGTCTCCGCTCATTTATATTTCTATAACTTTGATTGAATTGAATTTCAGTGGTGTTGAAGCGACTGGACGACAGCAGCGACGTGGTGCGGGCGCGGGCGGCGCGGACGCTGAGCGGGCTGTTCGCGCGCCGGCCCCGCCCCTACGACGTGCGGCTGTTCGGCGCGCACGTGGACGCGCTGTACGCCGCGCTGCTCGTGCACCTCGACGACGCCGACGAGGCCTTCCGCGCCCTGGTGCTAGGTAAATCCGTTACATACAATCGTAACATTTAGGTTGTGCGACTTCATTATATGTAATAAGTATATATAAATATCCAGATCCTCGGTTACTACTCGCAGGTGGATCGCGTTATTGAACTAGAAAAGAGCGTCATTGTAATAGAGGGAATACAGCTTGGAGGGTTATGCTGCGCTCCTGGCTGCAAGAGTATTGCTTGTTCCTCCCGTGAAACAGCTTTGCTGTGTTTAGGAGAGAAGGGCAGGGCAGGCAGTGTTATAACTGGCACCGAATCTTAGTTAGCTTATGATAATGGGCGACACTGTCCCCTTACAATTTGCATATATCATATCCAACTAACATTAAAAAAAAGACGTGTGGCACTCGGGGACTGCCGCGGTAATGCTATTGCATAGCATTTTGTATCAACTTATGCAATTATAATTATTTATTTATTTTAATTATTAATGCAGTATTTCTTTTTCTTTGATATTAATTCAAGTTACACTTTTTGAGCGTGGTGACCGATAAGAAAACATTTTTTTTCCTTTATTAAATAAATAAAAAAATATAAATATTTTAAACAATATTAACTAATATTGTTTAAAATATTTTTATTATTTTACAATACATGTGTTATATTTTATTGTTATTCGTGCGAGCTTCGTAGTGTCGTACAATACGTCTAGTTGCAAGCACACAAACACCGTGTCGAAGACTGCCGAAAAGAAACGACGTTAGACGATGCATGCATCGTCTAACGTCGTTTCTTTTCGGCCACACCTCCGTGCCCGTCGGAGTGGGGAGCGTTATGATTTATTTTCGTTACGGAATTTCTGTACTCGGTCCCCGCGCTCAAGGCCCGCGATAGAAGCTATGCAATAGCTTAAAAACAAATATGGTAAGTCATTCGGCCTAGAGGTCTCGGCGTTACTTTACTCATCGGAGATCGTCTTGTCTAGTCGTCTGTCATTGAATGCTGTGATTCACTCTAGACAATTCTTACCCGAAGGGCTAGAGTATTCTAGGCATAAGATAGATCGGAGTGTAGCAGTCTAGTGACGGTGATGAAAAATCTAATGAACTCAAACGGGTTCTATATGTATATAGCACTGCATTACTCGATGTTACTCTCGTGTATTTTCAGATACTCTCCTGGACCTGAGCGATATCGATCCCGTACTTTTAATGAAGAAAATAAAAGCCAACATACATTTATACAGAAACAAAGCGGCGTACGAAAAACTCTCCTCTCACATCGAGAAAATTCAAAAATAATTTTATTTTATATCCGATGTATCATGGCCAGCCCAGTCTGGGGCTCGCCATTCTTATATTTAATCTTTATAGTTCAACGGTGTTGCCTTACTTTGACACTAGTCATGAAAACGATTTGTTCCGAGATCTGTTAGCCATATGTTTATAAGACGCTGTAGACAAAGTATTATAGGTAATTCAGGTTAGATCGACATAGATTAAGATTATTATAGATTGACAGATATTGATAGTATATCGTTATAATATTGGTATCAATTGCGACATATTAATTGAATCCTTATTTTTACACCAAATATTTAATATTAAAAGGAGGACATCAAAGGATGTTCCACGTAGAGACCAGTGGAGGCGCTATGATGCTCAGCAATAAGAGCGTCTGTTGTATGTTTTATTTTCTGTATCGGTCACTTTTTGTGGTGCAATATTTTTTTTGTAATGAAGTAAAAATATGTTAATTTATTTTATGAAAATAAAATCCTCCATAGTAAAAATGTGTTTCTTTGTGTGCCGAGAAATTTTTGTTTGTAAACAACCAACAAAACTGTTTTTTATTGTTTAAATAATAATTGGTTTAGAAATCAAACGGACAATACCTCGAGAGCTGACAAGTGTAACAATCAATGACGCATTCTGAAACACAGTCAATTGAGTTAAAGATCCAACAATGATTCTTTGGTCTGTGTGATGTAATTTGAGCATACATACACACACGGTTTCTTTGGCATATAAATGTGCAAACTAGCGGTATTTATTGTCATACAGACGACACTATCGGAGATGCGCTATACAAAGTTCGTGCTAATATTTCTCGGGAGCAAGTCCATAGCAAGTCGATGAGTGTCGGAAGAAACCTGTGCTTGAAATCGAGTCTATTAAAAAACAATTTGGTCGGTGGGAAGGTTGCGCTGTGCATTCCCTGCTGCATAGGTACCACCGCATTGCTCGTCTTTATTTAAACTATTTAAAACGGGATATTTACCATGTTTCTTGCCATTGTTTTGCGGAGCTCGATATTTCGACATTGTCTACGAATGTCATGTTCACGAGACTATGTCGAAACATCGAGCTCCGCAAAATAATGGCAAAAAACATGGTAAATATCCCGTTTTAAATAGTTTAAGTGATGAAAATAACCATGTTAATTTAAAATTGCTTGTCTTTTTCACGAAACAGCTTTGTTGTATTTCGTAAAGAAGAGCAAGACGGGCACTGTAATTACTGGGGCCGAGGATATCATGGGACATATATAGTTTTTGGTGGTTTAACATATTGCAGTACTATTCAGTATTGTAATTTTAGAACCCATTGTACTTGATAATTTTTCACAATACTTGCAATGTAGTAAATTATCTCAACCAAACAATCATTATTGCGCATCTTCTGACGTCACGCGCGTGCCACGTTTTAGAGCGGTAGTAAGTAATTAGTACTTTTAGTCAAAAAGTAAAATAAAAGTATCAATCCTGTATGGTCCACTGCTGGGCACGGGTCTCCTCCATGAAATCAGGCGAGTGAAATAATTAAGTAAAAATAGCACAGAACGTTGATTTTTTAGGTACAATGAATTATTCATATTTTGGCTAAATTAGACCTAGGTATAGGACACATTTTAAAATTGTCAACTACCTACCGCTTTAACAAAAAAAAGGATCTCGCCAGCGTAACTGAGCGTAACCGCATAAGAGAGCCGAAAATACACTGTACACGCCTATAATCTATAGCCTACTCTTTCTATTGGCTTGAAGGATGCCCGATACTATACGATATATCGAAATATCGAACAACACTATAAGATATATATTGATATTATACGATCTTGCCTTACGGTACTCTCGATATTATTGTGACCCTACAAAAATATTACATATTATAACGTATCATGGGCGTTTTCCAATTACAGCACAAACGCGCATTGTGCGGCACAATGCTCAAAGTTGGTGTTCCAATTACAGCACCGCATCGCATTTTTGAGCTCTCTCAAAAGTAGTGCTTTCGAGAAATGCGCGTAGTGCCAACTGTGACAGAAAATTAACAAGTGTTTTTTCTTTAAGTTGTTCATTTATCAAAATGTTTTATTTAAATATCATCGTTAATAATATTATTTATTGTTAAAAAAAATACGCGTACGTGCACAAAAATATTAAAAAATTATTTCAGCGCTGATGGGTTTCATTCCAAGAATACTTGGGAATAAAATTCGATGTTTCAAGTTCATCTACAAAAAAGGTTTCAGTAATCTTACTTATATGAAAAACGTGAAAGTTTGTAAGTATGGATGTTTGTTACTCTTTTACGTTAAAACTCTGACGAAAAGAATGGATTCTATCAAAAAACTACAATAATATAGCTAATATACACCAGAACGATATAAGCTATGATTTAAATGCCTGCACGCAAACGGAAATGTGAAGTATGCGGGTGAAACCGCGGGGCGCTGCTAGTATATAATATAGTATAAATACTTAAAAGTCCAAAATATGAATTCTTAAAATACGTACTTATCAGATGATAATATGCAATAGTTGATAAAGAGATGATTTAATTGAAAGGTATCTAATTGTTTTAGAACTCATTTAAAAAAATTACTCAAAACTAAAAATGATAATGAAATAATCAAAATCCAATTAATAACTTAAAATAACCGTAAATAGCTTTCAACCAATTATTATGTGTACCACTTTATTTACATTAATAAGGTTATTGCTAACTTTTATGAATATTTTTTATTTTACCCTGAACTTAGCGCACTCTGCTGGCGCATTTTAAAACTATCGCGTTCCAATTAAGCAACAACATTGTGCGGCACTGAGTCGCATTATGCTCGGTAATTGGAAAACGCACCATATCAACAAAGTAAGACAATGTTTTCTTATACTTTTAAAATTCATAAAACATTGAATATACAATATGTATAAAATAATTATACATACGATTATAAAAAATAATCGTATTTGGCTTTACTCTTATTTGCTCTGTGACTCTGCGCTGTGATCGCTGTCAGAGGGGTGAGCACTCAGCTGTGACGCAAGCCCATAGATATATAAAAAGCATAGATAGCGTGTATCTTGGAGGATCTGAGTAGCTAATGCTGTCCTTTATTTTCTTAAGAAGTACATCATAAGTTAAAGAGAGACAGATATGGCTACTCTACTTGGTCTCAAATGGTTCAATGGAGCCATTTCTTTGAACTATATTTTTGACAAATGTCACCAGGATTAGTGTTGTGCAACCTTCATCGTAAGCTTTTGTGGATAAAATATCCTACTAATATTATAAACGCGAAATGTTTGTTACTCTTTCATGGAAAAACTACTGAATGAATTTTAATGATTATTTAAACTATTTAAAACGGGATATTTACCATGTCTCGTGAACATGACATTCGTAGACAATGTCGAAATATCGAGCTCCGCGAAACAATGATAAAAAACATGGTAAATATCCCGTTTTAAATAATGAAAATAATCATGTTAATTTAAAATCCTATATAGAATTTTAATGAAACTTTACAATACTATAGCTTATACATCAGAAAAACACATAGGCTATAATTTGTCAATTATAGTTTGTTATATAGTTAATTTGATATTTATGACAGCTTAGCATCTATAATAATAGGGTTAAAGCGAGTAAATTAAAACACGTATGAAGATACCTATATTTTTTTATTTATTAAATGAACACTTGCACATATTATAATCCTTTAAACAATACGAGTTTGTTATATTGGTATAACTTTGTATAAATTGGAAGCTCTCTCCGATTTCTTCCGCACATAGAATCTGCAAATGAAAATAAAAAATAAAAACAAAATTAGTCTTGTACTTTTAAAATACCTACATAGTCATGGCCTAAGATCTGTTGAAGAGGAGGAATAAATTTAATCCTAGTAATAGAAAGTAAGATAATCCCAGTAGTTCCCACTGGTAACACATGGATTTTTTTTCTCTGCATTATACTGTTCTAGCTAAAAACAATATATTTATTAAAATAAATAAAAATTTCCAATAATATAAATAATTCGTTGAAATTATTTTTAGTTTAATTCAAATAATCCATTGAACCTAAAAATCAATTTCATTTTTTTATTTTATAAAATAACTAGTAGCAACTTTGTCTTCATAGAATAAGTAATTTAAAAACTATCCTATAACCTCTTTGGGGTTTCACTGTCTCTATACAAAATTTTGGTATCGGAGAACGCTGGACCGAATTCTGCCGCAGTCAGGATTTTATAATAGTTGAGAAGAAGAGATAAAAAATAAAATAAAAACATAAAAAAATTGTTGTTGGTAACAACTGTAATAATTTGACAAAAATAAAATGAATTCAATAAATGGTTCACCTGTTGTTCATAATTAGTAGCACTTGAAGTTGTTGCCGTTGAATCATTATCATACTTAGCAATAAGTTTCCTTTTTTTTCTCAATTTCTGCAAAACAAGAAAACCGTTCTGAATATACCTACTAAACACAGAAATGAAAATGAAGGCATTCTTTTAAATTTATGGGTTTGATACGTTTTCTTTTGTCAGCTATCATGTTAAAACTTGTTCAAAACAATAAAAAAGGGATCTCCAAGAGTTCCTTGTTTTGTTTTTCAGAAAAGCAGTATATTTATCTTCAGAATATAGATTCATCAAAGCTGACATGAACTCAATAAACAATATAATACGTCAATGTTGCATATTATCTGTTTGATTAAATCACACTAGCTTAGCCAAATAAGTATTAGAAGTACTAGCACTTTTGTGCATTAGACTTGTATAATCTGAACATGTACACTTACGAGTTGATATGATAGGGGATGATTAACAAATATTGTTGGCACTGCATGCAAATGGAGAGTTTTTCGGGTGTATCTCTGACGAAAGCAAGATTCTTCAAAATGTGCAGAGCATATCCTTGATTGATGACAGAGTATTGTGTGGGACTCCATTCCTCGCCTCTGTTTATATTTTTGATCCATTCTTCTCTTATAGAAATAGGAGTCAGTCGAAAACCTATTTATAATAAAAAATATCAGTAAAAGCCAGTGAATTTGGCACCAGCAAGTAATTAACTAGCCAGCATAGAGCTACACGATCCATAAAAATTACAAGGACAAACTCGCTGCAGGCAGATTCACTTATAAGCTTATCCTACCATAGCCTTTCTAAATTAAATATCGAACGTTATCGATATTTCATGTTACTAGTCGTACAACACTATCTGGTATGTAAAGTGTCAAAATATCAGATTGTGTTATTTATAATTAGAATTATTATGTAATGATGATGCATATACGCAAAAATAAATGCATAAAATAATACATACTTTTACAATGATCAAAATTCAATAAGATCTACAGGTATTTCATACCTTAATAAACATTAAATTAACAATATTTGTCTTTAAGCTTACCGGTGGAATGATACATTTGAATCATTTTCACTTAGTACACCCATTTGGTGAGAATACCCTGGTACCACACACGCCACATTTCTTGTTAATTACGTAAATATAACTAAAAGTTCACTTTTAATACAAAAAACCACAAATTATTAGCAAAACGCAAAAGCTTGTTTGGTATCCAGCTGGCTACCAACTAATATGGCCGCCGAGGCAATGTGGGGCGCATGGCCTGAAGATAGAGCTGAAGACATATTGCTATCTCGTTTCAACACAGGTAGTTTCACGTAAGAGTAAAGAGCGTATTAGTTATGAAATTTGTTCAACTTATTATCCTCTATCTAAGCTTTTTATATATCTATGCGCAAGCCAAATGCCAATTGTCAAATTTGCTATGCCGCATGCGGGTTGTGAGCATCCGTACTGCTGTCAAGTGTCAATACATTAAACATTTACAAATAAAGATATTTGATATTGTATTATTATAACAGACTTATTCATATATTTCTTATTATGGAGGTAACCCGGAAGAGTAAGTAAATTATTTTAATTAATTAATAAAAATCTTTATGTCAGTATTGTTAATATAAGCCTGTTGTTTTCAGATTTTAACGAATGTTTACCCATGGTAGAAGCATCTATTAAAAAATCTGACTTTTTAGTAATAGATACAGAGTTTACTGGCCTAACAAATGGACGCGAAGTTTCAATATTTGATTCACCTCAAGAATATTATCTAACACTGCTACATGGGTCCAGTGAATTTCTATTAATCCAGTTTGGTTTATGCGCTTTTTATTGGGATGAGGATAAAAAGCACTATATGAATGATGCATATAATTTTTATTTATTCCCTAGAGGTCGTCCTGGACCAGAAAAAATATTTTTATGTCAAAGTTCAAGCTTAGACTTTTTAGCGGCACAGGGATTTGATTTCAATAAATTAATCAGGGAAGGTATGTTGGCATTTACTGTTTAATTCTACGTATTTCTAAGGACAGGGAAGGCTGATATTGTAGGGCTATGTTGTATTGTCTAGTCTGTTTGTGTTTATGAAATAAATTATTTAATGTAAATATATTCACTTGGTTTTTTAGTTATTATTGCTATAAGCAGTAAAAACAAAAATGTAATAACGCAAAGTACTTTTTACACCCCCAAAATTACCTTTCTTCACACATATTTAGTTGTAATTCAAAAGGTTTCTTATTTAGAAAAACATGAATTTTTGGTTTCAGGAATATCATTTATGACTGAACCCATGGAAACAAAACTCAGAGAAAATTTGACAGAGAGACAAAAGTCATATTCAATAGAAAAAGATTCTATTATTATACCTGAAGAAAATAAAAATCAAATAGAAAGTATATGGTGAGTTATTACTGTTATTTCATGGTAATATGTGAAGATAATTGTTTTTTATTCTTCCTATCAAATACGGTAATATCTTGAAAAATCCAAATTTTGTTCTGTGAATAAGAAATATTGCCACTTCTCATATTCTTACAAAAGTTATTACTGTACCTACAGTCTACACCTACCTGCCGGAGTCATGGAAGATTAGCAAAATTGTTATTTTTGGTTCAAATTCTTGTTTATATTAGCTTAGGAATGAGATACTGATTTGTGTTCTTATAATAATCTTGATATTCCCAATTAAATTTGATTGTATATTTAATAGTTTATTTTATTTATTTTTAGCATTTTGTTAAAAAAAAGCATTGCGAAATATACTGATTATGTTCTCTAAAAGCTTTCCTTTAGCAATATGGCGTCATGCCAGTCTAGTGATGTTAGGCGTCTGTAAATATGGTGTATTGCGTAGCATTACTTAATAGTTAATTCTCGCTCTGTGGATGTTTACAGACGCTTGTCATTATGTTAAATTAGCTAATTAAAACAGCTAATAAAATCTATGCTATTTGCAAAATATAATAATGAACTAAGGCAGGCTAATTACTAGTAATATATATGATGAATGATAGCTAACTTTTTGGTAACTGGCAACCCAGACACACACACACAGTGTGTCTGGGTTGCCAGAAAAAAATATTCATATGCCGCCAAAGTCCATATGGTAATTGAAAGAGATAAATCTTGTAGATGCTGATAGTTATGATGATAGAATAAATATTTTTGTATTATTACATTTACCTATTTTTTAACACTGTTTTCAGTGAAAACATACGGCTGTTTCTGGACAAACAGGAAGAGGAGTCAATGGAAATTGATAGATGTAATGCATTTATTCGTCGCCTGCTGTTCCAAGAAATACGAACACGTTTCAAGGATGAAGTATTTGTTGAAACAAAGGTCTTAGAAAATAAGAACAGGTGATTTAAAACTATATTAAATGGCATTTGATTACTTGTGTATAGACAATTGTATCTTTAAAAAAAAATGGTTTATATGTTGCTTGATATTGTTTTTTACGAAAAAAAACTGTTATCTTTATGAATAATATAAACTAAGGAATAGATGGAGTTGGCTTCTGCTATAGAGAGGCTGATCTTTGATTAGGTTACTTATCACAAGTTCATATTGACTAAAACTAAGTTCCTAATTCCTGTTTTGATATTCCATTCAAAAGAAATTCATGATATGCAGGCACAGATGATCCAAAAGGTCATTTTGTTAATAGTTAATGTGTTAGTCAAAATTTTTACTTAGATAATTTATCGGTAGAACTAGTCTTAAAAAATTAACACAAGTTTGTTTTATGTTGCTTTTGCTCTAGAGAGAAATAACCAAATTAAACATACAATAATATGTATTTATTTCGTCGATGAAGTTGGTTGAAATAAGACTAATATTTATTGTAATTTTGCATTAGGCAATTTAGATGCATGTTCGTTTTTTTTTTATAAAATTCTTCTTTATATAAATTATGCTTTTCATACCCGACAGCGAAGATCGGTCATCATCGGTAATCATCCCCCCCCCTTTTTTTTGCTGCTAATGGATAATATTAGTAACATTATGGACTGATATTAATAATATTAGCAGAGACTGATACTAATATTATCCTTCCATTTCTTTAAGTCACAGCGTTTTAAGACAATAGAATCAATAGGCATTATTGAATAACTTCACTATCAAAAAATCCTCACTATTCATTCATACCTTCTGTTTCATACATACATAGATGATATTATAATTATAATTTTTTGAATATTTTTAGAGTATTAAAGGTGAGCAGACTGACATCGGCAACAGATGGTAAAGATAAGGATAATCTTAAGAAAGAAAAAGAATGGGAGGAGTTGGAAGATGCAGTTGGGTTTTCAAAGGTGGCCCGAATGATCAGCCAGTCTGTAAGTTTGTTTGTATAATATTTTAAAATACTGAAAAACAACAGACATAATGTTTTGGGTTATTAATTTTTATAACCCATCACGATTGGACAGATACATGACGACTTGGAGCGTTTGGCGGCAATTTTAAAACCTATTTTGATATACATATTTTTTTTGTTGAAATTGAATTGAAAACGGGCTTAAAAATACTTCTTCATAGACGTCTTTTTTCGTGTTTACCTATGGTATATCTATAAAATAAAATCAATTAAAAAAAATTGTCAACATTCCTATTGGTATCAGGCCATTGTGGCGGACCAATCACAGCGCCACAATCCTGAATCGCGTATCAGAATTCCAGCGCCCGGTCGCTATATATACACCATCTGACACGATAGCTAGTGGGCTTAGGCCTGGCCGAGCATTGCACCTCGCTCGATCGGAGATCTCCCTTTGGGGCCCATCACCATCACCATAATCCCACAGCCATTACTCCTTATCCGTTTAAATTGTTTGATCACTAAGGTTGAGAACATGTATTACACTTTAAATTTAGAGTGTGACGTATCGCCGGATCGCTTTTTACATTTAGAAGGTAATGATGAGTTTAAAAAATTCAAGAACAATGTCATGATTTTAATATACTGTCCTTTCTACGCTTAGTCTAATTACCGGACCACTGAAAATTAATTATTTTGTTTGGTTATAGTTTGAGATACAGATTAGAAGATAGTAAAGTTTTGTCCTAACGTTCTAACCCCACGGGAACGATGTCGGGGGTCGGACCGCCTAATATTATATACATATGATGAATAATAATAACTACACTAATATTATAAAGAGGAAAACTTTGTTTGTTTGGTTGGTTGTAATGAATAGGCTCAAAAAGTACTAGACCGATTTCAAAAATTCTTTTACCATTCGAAAGCTACATTATCCACGAGAAACATAGGCTAAATTTTATTCTGAAAAAACATAGGGTTCCGTAAGATATTTGGGTTTTTCGGATACGAGGTGTAAAAAATCAACCAGAAAAGTTACTTATTTTGCGTACGCTGCCTAAACTATAAAAGATAGAACCATAAAATGTTCTAATTAATTGTAGATCTTATAATTATCTACAAAAAAGTCCATGACACACTATACCTATCCATGTCGAGTGACGCACAACGTTAGAAATTTTGTTTTTTTTGGACTACATTTAAACGAGTTTATTTTACTCATGCTTTTAATCCTTAAGATATAAAATTAAAGAGTTTGTTTATTTGAACGCGCTAATCTCAGGAACTATCGGTCGGATTTTAATGAAACATTTCAGTGTTCGATAGCCTATTTATCGGTAAAGATATATCATCCCGCCAAGATGCCTTTGTAAATCTTAGTTAACGCAGGCGAAGCTGCAGCGGGCAATAGCTAGTAATAATTATAATAACTGAACGGTTTCAGATGAAGTTGGTGATTGGCCACAACATGTTGCTGGACGTGCTCCATACACTAAACCACTTCTTCCAGCCCCTGCCCGCAGACTATGAGTCGTTCAAAGAGTTTGCACACTGCATGTTTCCTAAGTAAGAATTTGTTACTGTTTTGTGTACTCTCTTATGATATTAATTATACGCAATAAAACAGTCTTCCTGTAACACAAATCTACTACAACCCTTATCATACCATTTATTACTTTCATAATTATATATATTAAGGACAGATTTATTTATCAGATTATTTTCTTACAGGTTACTAGACACGAAATATATGTCA
Organism: Lycaena phlaeas; assembly: GCA_905333005.2. Taxonomy (NCBI): domain Eukaryota; kingdom Metazoa; phylum Arthropoda; class Insecta; order Lepidoptera; family Lycaenidae; genus Lycaena; species Lycaena phlaeas. The sequence goes on from HG995175.1 coordinate 14,145,280, forward strand.
AGCTTACCGCCGTTCAAGGACAAAGTGAACTCAAGTGTTCTACAGCATTTACTGCTCACATTGTCAGAGCCACCATTTGCTCTGCCAACATGCGGTATGATTTTATATATTGAAAATAATAGTTTCGTAGTAGTTGTCTGTAACATATTATGTGGACATTTACATTTGAGATGTTTGATGATTAATAATTGGTTGATTAATTAATTTGTAGTGATATTCACATACACTGCTATTTTTTAATTACTAAACAGTATAGCGATAAGTCAACGTTAAGAATTGTAAACAAGTAGATAATTAATTAGATATTCTAGTTAGTATTTCCTTCTAATATTATAAACGCGAAAGTTTATATGAATGGATGTTTGTTACTTTTTCACACAAAAACTCATAAATGTATTTCATTGAAACTTCACAATAATATAACTTATACATATTTGTTTTACAAAGTGTGTCTTTGAACATCATGCATCGTCTATGGCCAAAATAGTATAGGTAATATTACAAATACGGACGTCGAACGGGTCAACGGGATGAAATCTGTTCAAACATGTTGCATGTTAAAGGCATATTAAAAAAAAACCAAGTGATCTTAAGCAATACTTATATATTTTTTTCTTATATATTATTTAATATCAAACTGTACTACACAAATATATTTCATTTTACTGCGCGTACGGGTATTGTACGACGTTCGATGAAATATTCTTTCATCAATCAATTTATAATGAATAACGTAAGTATAAATAAATTGCGATACAATCTGGTAATCTTGTAAGGTTATACTGAGTATATTACCGTGGATGCAGGGTGCGAGGAGGGGCGAGGGTACCAGCGCGCGGAGGACAAGGCGCACGAGGCGGGCTACGACGCCTACACCACAGGCATGTGCTTCCTGGCAATGCTGGCGCACGTGCTCGGCCCCGCCTCCCGGCACGCGCGTGTGCCCGCCGCCGACGCGCCCGCGCTCCGCCCCTTCCTCAACAAGCTGTACCTCGCGCGCACGGCGCACCAGGACTCGCCCTACATCAACCTGGCCGGAGCCGACCGTCAGTACCACCGCTTGTATTATTATGATCCGACCGTCGTCGGTAACAGTGATACCGACTGAATAAAAATTCGAAAGATTCGAATTTTTATTCAGTCGGTCGAATTTAAAGAAAATATTAGCACTTATGTATTTTGCATGCCCGCGATGTATGCATACACGAATAAAATGCAAGAATAAAAATTCGAAAGATTCGAATTTTTATTCAGTCGGTCGAATTTAAAGAAAATATTAGCACTTATGTATTTTGCATGCCCGCGATGTATGCATACACGAATAAAATGCAAGAATAAAAATTCGAAAGATTCGAATTTTTATTCAGTCGGTCGAATTTAAAGAAAATATTAGCACTTATGTATTTTGCATGCCCGCGATGTATGCATACACGCTATGAACTCACGCTGACCGCGAGGCTGTGATCCAGCTGTTACATTTCTATTTTATTCAAAAAACAATTATTTTTAAAGCATTGTCATCAAATGTCTGCATCATTATGTCCACCATGCAAAAAAAGTTAAAAAAGGCAACCAAAAACAAATTATGATTTCGCATTTTTTTCATTTGTATAATGTCAGGCCACGCCTACACTATTATACCTTTTCGTTTTTCAAAGCGTTCGAAATACACCGTGTACTATATGCAGAAGTCAAAGTAAAAATAGGAGATGAAAAATATTTTTTGTTTGTAATGTGTGTGTATTGTTTAATTTTATAAACGTTATTTCTACTCCAGCCTCGCCGTCCCGAGACCACGTGTTCCACTTGACGTTTCCCAAGGAATGGCAACGGAACGATCTCAATCAGCTGTTCAGTGCTTACGGTAAGGGTAGCGAGATGTTTTTTATTTTCATTTGTAATGACTCGTGTAGACTGCAGTACTGTACTGTACCACTGTACACTGGCGCGCAGGTCAGATCACGGTGCAGTTCCTGGACGAGTCGTCGGCGCTGGTGGCGCTGGCGCGGCGCGAGCTGGCCCGCACCGTGGCAAGGGCCTTCGCCAAGAACAAGCGGGTCGCGCTCGTGCCCTTCCTTCAGTACAAGGGCGCCGCGGTGAGTCGCATCACGCTTTCACATTACACTTCATTTCATGATCGTCGAACGTGCTATTTGGAAAGACAACCATTTGAAAAAAATGTGAATAAGGTTCGACACGATCGCGCCATATGAGTCGTAACTTGTAATATTAGATACGAACTTATATGGCCCGACGTAATTATTCAATTGTGTCATTTATTCTACGCTTTGAGTCCTTCCCTAAATCCGAAACGAAGTATCAGCTACTGACAGCCAGAAAACTAAAGCTACTGACATCACGCGAAGAATAAGCTTGTTGAAGTAGCAGCAGGCTGGTAACACACTCAGAGGAATGGACGATGGGCCATTAAGGTTCAAGAGTGGAGGCCCCGAGGTATACGAAATGTTGGTCGGTCATTAACCAGGTGGGAAGACGATCTCCGTGCAGTGACCGGTCCGTGTTGGATGCGAGTGACAAGGGATCGGCCGGCTTGGCGTTCATTGAAGGAGGCCTGTGTTCAGCAGTGGACGGATAAAGGCTGATGCGGCAAATGATGTTGATGATGTGTCTTGCCGTCACATGCTAGACGTTATCGTGTTCGGTGTTATAGTTGTATGGTCTGTTGCAGGCGGGGCCGGCGGCGAGCCCGCAGCGTGCGGCGCGGCGCGCGGGGGGCGGCGGCGCGGGGGGCGGCGGCGCGGGCGCGGCTAAAGTGTGCGTAGTCTTACTAGTATTGCTCTTGTCCGTCGTGTTGCATTGGATGTTAGCCAGGCTATAAAGACTGAGGATAAATCACCGGTGAATTTGACTCCGTGATACGTGATTTTAATCGGATAAATCCGTGAAATATTATTAATTATCTGAGAGTTAAGTTTACGCGCTGTCGTAGTTGGCTACCAGTCAGAGTAAAATTATATTAATAGAATGTCGATGAATCTGTTCATCACAGCCCGAAAAGAGGAGAATATCGAGGAGTGACATATCATCGGTGGTTTAATAGTGATCTAATAAACAATGTGATGTCCGTGAGGGTTCTATTACAATAGCTTTACCGTAACTACTAAGTAGCTGTTATGAATGTTGAGGTCGCACTGAGTAAGTCTTTTTGTCTGATCATGAAAATACGAAAAGTTTTTATAAAGCCCTAGTTTGTAAGCGATTCTTCTATTTTTGTACTGTATTAACTTTTTGATTTATTTAATTAAAAAGTAAGTCATACCAAACATGATTTACTTTTAATATTATTTCATGAAAGCTGTAATATGTTCGTACGGAGTTATTTTACTAATCTTGTGTTCATAAAAGTTGTATAAATATATCGTTTTGCATCCACTTCGTACAGCTCAAACGTTTATGAACACAAGTCAAGCGATGTGACTCTAAGGAGTTTTACTTGAATTTTGTTAGAATTCCATTATATTTTTATATCACTTGAGAAAATAAATTATGTTATATGAATCTTGTTTTATTTGATGAGAACTAAAGCACCTTGGGGTCATGTTGTTATAATATCACGTGGTGAGTTCGTTTTACGAACTTCAACACAATAATATGTCGTGTTAAAACTCTAATTTTAAGGTTATTTAAATAGTCGTCCAGAATAACATTTATATTACACAATTAAAATAAGATTTCAAACGCGTTTAGAACATAAATTAAATGCATATTAATAAATAATACATACATCTATTTTTCTAACAAAATAAAAAAGAATCTTTATTTCGTCGGAATCAAATATTTCATCATAAAATGTTAAATTACTTCTTTGACCAAAATGCACAAAAATTAGCCACATCACTCGCGTGGATTTTATTAATATCTGGCTCTCATTTTCAAATAAAATAAAACTTGTATTGAAATCCGAATATTTTTTTCGAATTCAAAATTTAGAAAAAAAAAATCAAAATCGGATATTTTTGGTATATATATGTCGCAGGCATCTGGTTAAATCAGTCATTTGATTGTATCACTAGCGCGTTAATCAAATGACGACATTTAATTGAATGACTAAAGGATAACTAGTCAAGTTGTTGAATGTAACGTTCAACGTCTTGACTGAACATCATTTAGCATTGTCGTTGAATGGGATATAGCCGACTTTGTATTACATAAAAATAATGAGGACATGAATATAAAATCATAATAAATTGTAATTGTGTTCACGGCAACAAGAACACTAACTAACAAAGCCCAAATTCTCACACATAAACTGAGCCATAACATTCAACTAACCTTGATTCAGTTAGTTTCATCTCAATATTTTCTTTAAAAGTAGCCGGCGGCAGCGTAAATCCATGTTCTCACACTATTTTATTACAAATAAGTCACTTTAATGTTAAATGTTTTACGCCATATTTGTTTTGGTGAGAACTAACGCCGTGGTGGTAAAAAAATGAACTAAATTACAATCACCTGACTGATTTTACGTCAGCTATGTTCAAAGGGCTATGTTTAATGTTACAATCCGCTATTAGGCATGTCGATTTTAAATCGATTAATCGAAAAATCGATTCTTTTAGGTAATATAATCGATTTTTCAGATCGATCTTGAACACCACATCGATTCAATGAATCGATTCATAAACCTCCCGAATCGACGCGATCAATTCAAAGAACTTAATATTCCTCAACTGGCTGCGGTATTTAGGTTTTTCATTTTTTGCCGTTGTTGGACGCAAAATTTAAGTACTTAGTCGTAATTTGAACGCATCATAGTGTAAATAACGTAATAATAATGAATGACTTCATTAATTCGGAGTGGTTTTCTATAGCGTTTGTTTTAGGCAATAAGGCATTTTTGAAATTGGCGCGATTAATCGAAAATCGATCTTTTAATGCTCGATTCAAACTAGAATCGATTCTAGTAAGTTCGATTCGCATCGAATCGGAAATCGATTTTTTTTCAAAAGAATCGACATGCCTATCCGCTATCTAGTTGGACGTTGAGCGACGCTTGTTCAATCAACGTTCGGCCTAGTGATTCAATTAAATGTCGTCATTTGATTAACGCGCTAATGATACAATAAAATGACTGATTCAACCAGATGACTGCGACATATATATAAATAAGTATTTAATAATTTAGTTAACGAAATAAATTTGGCGTGTTTCATAATATTATATATTCTTTTAGATGGGACGAACTGTCTTACGTTACGTACTTATATCATTGGCGGCACGGTATTTTGCCGTTGAATGCTTTTGATGTTTTCCTCCATCGTTACTCTTCTAACAATTTGTGATATAGCAGCTTAGCGTGCAGTGTGTAAAAATCCATAATTATGTCGATTATAATCGTCATAATTATATCTGGAATTTGGACCTAACATCGAAAACGTTATTAAATCTAAATCGAGTATTGCCATTTCAATAATTTGGAAAATCATAATTCAATCGTATTTCAATGATCATAAAGCTTTAATGACAGCCGGCTTATTGCTTAATAAAAAAAGCACTGCCGACAATTGTGAAAACTAGCGTCATAATGTCCCCTACCAAAAAGTGTTGAAAGCAGCTAAAAAGGTTTTTACTTTATAAATAATTAGGCATGATGTTGTCAGATCACAAGTGAAACAAGTGGTAGTATAAAAGTAATAGACACCGATACGATTACTCGGTCGATATAATCTCCGGTCGAGCCGCATTGAAGATTGATGTCAGTTTTCCACTCGGCTTTCTAGTTTGGACTGCTATTGTCCGCCGTGTCCGCGCTCCTACGGAGTACGGATTGTGAGGGTATATCACTAAGGTGACCATTATAGAGTGCCAACTACCCGGCGCGTTCTTACTCTCAAAGAGGACTTGCGTAAATATACTGGGTCCCGAATAGGTATTATTATATAAATTAGGTAATATATTTGAACAATTACACCACCTAATGAATACGACATGGCATCGGGAGATTTATGTGTCACATATTGCACGTAGCATTAGAAAATAATGACTAACATGGTATTTGTTCGATAATTATTTATCTTGCAAATGAACAAGTAGGTGACTATCAGCGAGTGAGAGTACAGGAGTGTAGTGCGACGTCGGCAGCGGGTGTGGGCCGGCGGGTGTCCGGGCGCGCGTGTATCTGCGGCCATCGGGAGCGGCCCGGACAATGGCGCGTGGAGAGCGCGACCCCGCGACCTCGCGTGCGCGCTTCCGCCATCTTGCATTCTAATGCGGACGCATTTGCATACCGCCGACACGTGCGATCATATTGTATTCTCATTTACTTTGCACTGCATTTTCCACTATTGTTGCGATTGTTTGCTAAATCTACCAATTTATTGTTGAAACGTCGCATTGTGTTTATGCGTGGAGGACGCTCGGTACGGTGCGTACATATTTATAAACGTTAGTGTAGGGCCTAAAAAGATATATCCGCTTCTTGTATCATTGATATTCTCAGATCTATCGTCACTAATTTCTTCATACAAATACTATGTGCACGTAGTACACATTCTAAAACCACTGGGAGCGCCTTCAGCCGCTTTTTGATGGTCCCGGATCTGTAGGCAACAGATCAGTTCAGTGACAAGCCAGCCCCTGCGCAGGATAGACTTCCACATAAAGGGGGCACTGCCCGGCCGGGCTACGATGTCGTGCCATACTGGGCCCAGGTTCCCATCCTGAACCCGACACGACCACAGCGGCTTTACTAGACACGCATTAGGTCCACACACACACACACACATACACACACACACACACACACGCATGCGTTAGAGGTCTCCTCTCTCACACGCTTGTCTGTCTTCTTCTGGGACATTACTGTCTCGCAGAAGGAGTCTATCACCATTGAAGATTCGTTACTCAGCATCGCTGTGATCACATCCGGCAGAGACAGGTCCCACGTAGTACGTACTAAATTTATGTATTTTTTCCTAGTTGCCTATAGTGTAAATTACTTTTATATCTGTCTAATTTTATCCATGGATGGATATGGATAATAAGGATATATTTGAGTGTACTATTAGACATTTACGATCACAAGGTGGGTACATAATACTAATATGCTATAGGTATCTCGTGATCGTAAAAACGGCCCCCATTTTTTTAGATTTCAATGATAGCGCTATCATTATATTATTATAATTAAATTGGGAAGTAATTGAATGAACGGCATTATAAATTTTGGAGGGGCAAAAAAAAATCGGCATTTAAATAATTTGGTTGGCATACAAAGATTTTGTACGCAATAAAATAAAGCTGGTAGCAATTCTTGTTCCGCAAATAATTTTGATAATGGTCAAAAATTAAATCATATATAAGCAGCTTACAATATTATGAGCTCGCATAATAAATATTCATCGGGCAAAATAATTACTTGAGCGGCACATTTCTTTGCATTACATTTTATGTCCTGTGTTCACACCGGTGTAGGTTTGCGCTATTTACCGTTAGATGGTGTTGTAAGTATGTTATTGAACAAAATTATAAAAATTGAAGAAGAAATTAATAAACTATATTATCATTCTTAGTAAAAGACTAGTAAATTAATTCAGGTCATGACGTCGTCAAATCCTGTGTTCAGCAGTGGTCCGTCCACTAAAGGCTGATAATATGATGATGAAATTTTTTTCTTCAAGATTTTATTTTCTTTCAGTTCCGTAGATTTATGTAGATAGTAGATAGATTATGCAGGTATTAAAAATTGTAGGTGGTGTGTAAAATAAACAAGCAGTTCAAAAACTTGCAATATTCATTTCAATCATAACCTACAAAAATCAAATCAAATTAAAACATTCAATACGCAAGAATGGATCCACAATTTTAAACTTATTTGTAACAAGACGTACAGCTCTACGGTTAACACTGTCCGCGCGCGCTCAGGCTGTACGCTGTCGTTCGTAAGTTCAAATCCTCTTCATACCATTATCTATGAATTTCTTCTTTTGTTTGTTTATACATTTTTAAATAATATTTTTTGATATTACAATAATTATAAATACGATTTACAAACTAAAATTTTGTATAAAAATTGAATAAGAAATTATATTATCATTCTTAATAAAGGACCAGGGAATTAATTCAAATCATGACGTCATCAAATCCTGTGGACTGGGCTATAACGCAGAATTTAATGAAAAAGAAAGTTGCTTGAAGTTATATTCATGCTACTTATATAAGCAGCACAAAATTATTTTTTTTGCTTACCCTCCGAGTGCTTACCAAAATTTTATTAAACAGGAGCAGCACATTGCCCCTCTTTTAATTAATATGCCTTTCAAAAATAATTACAGCCATAAAAAATGACAAAAATTGCTGCTTGATTTTAAAATGTTTGCTGAACATAAGTTGCCGCTCAATTAGCTATTTCTGCTACCAGATTATATTTTTCTGCTCACAAAAATACGAATATTATGCTAGTCGTTTAAATAACACCCAATTAAATTTACACGAACGAAATGTATGCCAATCTGCCAGCCGCTTTAATCTGTAATTATTCAACACATTGCGAAGGTGCAAATAATAACAATAATAATATGTAATAATTATTCCGAATGTAAAATGATGTAATCCGTTAGGCGGGTTTAGGGAAAGTTCCATTAAAACAGTCGTGCTGAACTTTGCGCGATTTATTAGTAGTCCGCATTGCATTAGCGTTGCATATAAATAAAGTGAACAGTTAGAGTCAGAAACAATTGCGACGAGCGGCACGCGTCCGGCCGCTCGTAAACACTCGCGCTTCATCGCCATCGCTCGTGCCGATCTTATCGCAGCGGTCGCGGCGGTCGCGGCGTTGCGGCGAGAGTCTCTTGTTTATGGCTCAGAGCAGCGCTCCGCAGAGCAGTAGCCTCACCCTTCATCAACATTCAACACCACTCGGTCTTAATGCCTACAGGCTACTTTTATCACATCACATTGTCCTTGACATAAACTTTATTAATGAAAAAGTTTGAAATAAAAACGCGAAGCATCAATATTTATTGTATCGCTATTATACCTGTCAGAGGTAGAAATGGATAATTTTAATAATTATTTAGAAAAATGGTTTTAAAGTTATCATCCAATACCTTCTTTGCTTGAATGATTGTTTTATTACTATCCTTAAAACTGTATAAAAATACATTTATATTTACTACTTATAATATTTAAATTCGAGAGTGGTTTCTGTGTGTTGTGTACTCTGGCATAATGCGCGCACGCGCCACGAAGTAGGTCGCGATTCTCGCCTCCGAGCCCGGCCCGTCCGATAGCAGTTTGCGGTAGTTGAACACTATGTGATTTAAGGCCAGTATATTCGGGCGTTTTATGCATTGAGCGCAGTCGCCCTTCCCGCACGACGAGTTACGCGAAGTCTTCAAACAAATGAACTTTCTTGAACCCGGCGTGAACTTATTGTCCGTCCTAGTATAATTTTAAACGTATGGCAACTTACTAGGTTTTTTTTTTTACTTTAGTTTATTTCATAAGAATTACATTATATAAAGAGCGTTTTATGGTTTTGTTATCGATCCTGAACACACATGATCATTTTCTATTTTAATAATTACTAAGTTTTTGTATTAAAATGGATACGTTACGTGAGTATTTAATCTTGAACATAAATACATATTTCCCTTTCCAGACTTTCTGAAGGCATATTTAGGATACTATTACTGCTTTCATATTTTCATTTTCATATTCATACCGTATTTGTGTCAATAACTTTCAAATTATTGCATTATAATTGCCAATTTTTAAAGTATTAAATTGATATAGTATATATATTAAATTGATATAGTATATATATATATGCCATCGCGGACTTTTTTAGAGACCTTTATAAGATACACATTTCCCCTATACATTATTTTGTTATATCTTAAAAGGTTTAGGCAGCGTTTTCGATGAAAACTCCCAGGCGGCCTATTTTTTTCCGACACGTCCAACAATTATTGTTATATTTTAGCTAAGGCTTATAAAATTTTAATAAATTATATACAAAAACCTTACTCTTGAATTGTTCTATCTATTAAAAAAACCGCATCAAAATCCGTTGGGTAGTTTTGAAAATTTAAGCGTACAAACAGATACAGGGACGGAGAAAGCGACTTTGTTCCGTAATATGTTTAAATGGATATAGCATGATATCGCTAAGAGATAGACATATGCCATCGTGGACTTTTTTGTAGACCTATTTAAGCTACACAATTCCACCATACATTTTTTTGTTGTATCTCAAAGGGTTTAGGCAGCGTTTTCGTTGAAAACTCCCAGGCGGCCTATTTTTTTCCGACACGTCCAACAATTATTGTTATATTTTGGCCAAGGCTTATAAAATTTTAATAAATTATATACAAAAACCTTACTCTTGAATTTTTCTATCTATTAAAAAAACCGCATCAAAATCCGTTGCGTAGTTTTGAAGATTTAAGCGTACAAACGGATACAGGGACGGAGAAAGCGACTTTGTTTCGTAATATGTTTAAATTGATATAGCATGATATCGCTTAGAGATAGACATATGCGATCGTGGACTTTTTTGTAGACCTATTTAAGCTACACAATTCAACTATACATTTTTTTGTTGTATCTCAAATGGTTTAGGCAGCGTTTTCGTTGAAAACTCCCAGGCGGCCTATTTTTTTCCGACACGTCCAACAATTATTGTTATATTTTAGCCAAGGCTTATAAAATTTTAATAAATTATATACAAAAACCTTCCTCTTGAATTGTCCTATCTATTAAAAAACCGCATTAAAATCCGTTGCGTAGTTTTGAAGATTTAAGCGTACAAACGGATACAGGGACGGAGAAAGCGACTTTGTTCCGTAATATGTTTAAATGGATATAGCATGATATCTCTAAGAGATAGACATATGCCATCGTGGACTTTTTTGTAGACCTATTTAAGCTACACAATTCCACCATACATTTTTTTGTTGTATCTCAAAGGGTTTAGGCAGCGTTTTCGTTGAAAACTCCCAGGCGGCCTATTTTTTTCCGACACGTCCAACAATTATTGTTATATTTTGGCCAAGGCTTATAAAATTTTAATAAATTATATACAAAAACCTTACTCTTGAATTGTTCTATCTATTAAAAAAACCGCATCAAAATCCGTTGCGTAGTTTTGAAGATTTAAGCGTACAAACGGATACAGGGACGGAGAAAGCGACTTTGTTTCGTAATATGTTTAAATTGATATAGCATGATATCGCTTAGAGATAGACATATGCCATCGTGGACTTTTTTGTAGACCTATTTAAGCTACACAATTCCACCATACATTTTTTTGTTGTATCTTAAAGGGTTTAGGCAGCGTTTTCGTTGAAAACTCCCAGGCGGCCTATTTTTTTCCGACACGTCCAACAATTATTGTTATATTTTAGCCAAGACTTATAAAATTTTAATAAATTATATACAAAAACCTTACTCTTGAATTGTTCTATCTATTGAAAAAACCGCATCAAAATCCGTTGCGTAGTTTTGAAGATTTAAGCGTACAAACGGATACAGGGACGGAGAAAGCGACTTTGTTCCGTAATATGTTTAAATGGATATAGCATGATATCGCTAAGAGATAGACATATGCCATCGTGGACTTTTTTGTAGACCTATTTAAGCTACACAATTCCACCATACATTTTTTTGTTGTATCTCAAAGGGTTTAGGCAGCGTTTTCGTTGAAAACTCCCAGGCGGCCTATTTTTTTCCGACACGTCCAACAATTATTGTTATATTTTAGCCAAGACTTATAAAATTTTAATAAATTATATACAAAAACCTTACTCTTGAATTGTTCTATCTATTGAAAAAACCGCATCAAAATCCGTTGCGTAGTTTTGAAGATTTAAGCGTACAAACGGATACAGGGACGGAGAAAGCGACTTTGTTCCGTAATATGTTTAAATGGATATAGCATGATATCGCTAAGAGATAGACATATGCCATCGTGGACTTTTTTGTAGACCTATTTAAGCTACACAATTCCACCATACATTTTTTTGTTGTATCTCAAAGGGTTTAGGCAGCGTTTTCGTTGAAAACTCCCAGGCGGCCTATTTTTTTCCGATACGTCCAACATTTATTGTTATATCTTAGCCAATATATATAAAAACTTAATAAATTATACACAAAAACCTTCCTCCTAAATTGTCCTATCTATTTAAAAAAACCGCATCTAAATCCGTTGCGTAGTTTTAAAGATTTAAGCGTACAAACGGTTACAGGGACGGAGAAAGCTACTTTGTTTTATAGTAGTAGTAGTAGTAGCTAACATGCGTACCCGGGATATTTTTCTTTGCATTATTAATAATAATAATAATATCTATGGACGCTTTTCACACCACGTCAATCTAGTCCCGTGGTAAGTACTCGAAGAGACTTGTGTTACGGGTACCAGACAACGGAAATACAATATATTTAATACGTTTTATATCAATACTTATATTTAAGATTTTTATTATATAATACACATATTTAATACACATCCATGACCCAGGAACACAGAAACTTTTTTGTTCCCTGGCGGGATTCGAACCCGCGACCTCCGGCTTGAACGCCAACGCGCTAACCATTGAGCCACAGAGGTCATATTACAAACAGACACACAAATCATTGTAAACAAAATAAGTGTTAATTATCACCTCTATCACCATTCATCACCACCATCACCACCATCATTATTCTCGTCAGCGTCATCACCACCATCATTATAATCATCAACTTCATCATCATCACTATTACAATTTACACCCCTCTCCCTCATCACCACCATCACCACCATCACCACCATCACCACCATCACCACCATCACCACCATCATTATTCTCGTCAGCGTCATCACCACCATCATTGTAATCGTCAACTTCATCATCATCACTATTACAATTTACACCCCTCTCCCTCATCACCACCATCACCACCATCACCACCATCACCACCATTACCACCATCACCACCATCATTATTCTCGTTAGCGTCATCACCACCATCATTGTAATTATCAACTTTATCATCATCACTATTACAATTTACACCCCCCTCCCCCACCACCACCATCACCACCATCATTATTCTCGTCAGCGTCATCACCACCATCATTATAATCATCAACTTCATCATCATCACTATTACAATTTACACCCCCCTCCCCCACCACCACCATCACCACCATCATTATTCTCGTCAGCGTCATCACCACCATCATTGTAATTATCAACTTTATCATCATCACTATTACAATTTACACCCCCCTCCCTCATCACCACCACCACCACCATCATTATTCTCGTCAGCGTCATCACCACCATCATTGTAATCATCAACTTCATCATCATCACTATTACAATTTACACCCCCCTCCCCCACCACCACCATCATCACCACCACCACAATCACCGCGATCATCATCATCACCACAACCACCACTGCCACCACCACCCTCATTATGATCATCATTATCACCACCACCATCATCATCATCACCACCGCCACCATCATCATCATGTGTGCATTTTTGATTCTTATCGATACAAAAATTTATGCACAAATATTTTTTTTTCTTTAAACCTCGAATAGAATTTAAAATTAATATTTTTATAATAAAGATGCGAGTAGCAAGGGATCGACCGTCTTGGCGTTCATTGAGGGAGGCCTATGTTCAGCAGTTGATGGATAAAGGCTGATGATGATGATGAATTAGTAACATTAAATCGATATTAAAATAAAAATGAGGAAAAAAACACGCTGATGATCATGATTACGACAAAAATGAGAAAAAAACATTAAAACTAAATATTGTTCAAATTTTTATTTTTATTTCCTATGTACACTATTATACCAGACACCGGCTTATATGTTCCACACGTTGTTTTAACGATCTATAGCGGAGGGGAGCCGCCAGGCAGCAGCGAAACATAGGTCCTACTTTGTTAACGCCTCGCAGGCAACTAAATTGAGGCCGCGCTGGGGACTAGTCGAGTTTTTCACATTATTTGATATTAAGAAAAATAAAAACATTTATTTAAAAAAGTAAGATCAGAATAAAATTCTAAATGTTATTACCTATTTTTTCATATAAATTTTGTAACTTAAAATCTCACATTCTTCAATTACAACAAGAAAAATAATCAAAAACATCTTGTGTTTGTGATTTTTTTTTATCGAGGCAAGTTACAATGATCGTGTTTTGAATAGGTTAATAAAAAATGCTATTGCATAGCACTTTGTATCAACTTATGCAATTATAATTATTTATTTATTTTAATTATTAATGCAGTATTTCTTTTTCTTTGATATTAATTCAAGTTACACTTTTTGAGCGTGGTGACCGATAAGAAAACATTTTTTTTTCCTTTATTAAATAAATAAAAAAATATAAATATTTTAAACAATATTAACTAATATTGTTTAAAATATTTTTATTATTTTACAATACATGTGTTATATTTTATTGTTATTCGTGCGAGCTTCGTAGTGTCGTACAATACGTCTAGTTGCAAGCACACAAACACCGTGTCGAAGACTGCCGAAAAGAAACGACGTTAGACGATGCATGGCCTTCAAGCCACACCTCCGTGCCCGTCGGAGTGGGGAGCGTTAGGTTTTTTTTTCGTTACGGAATTTCTGGACTCGGTCCCCGCGCTCAAGGCCCGCGATAGAAGCTATGCAATAGCTTAAAAGAATGTATACTAAACTACAACATATATTTTTAACGGATAAAAAAAAACAACATTACTATGTTTACGACTTAAGGCCAGTATATCCCAAAGTGCCTGTTTTTGTTTAAGTCGTAAACATAGTAATGTTGGTTTTTTTGATCCGTTAAAAATATATGTTGTAGTTTAGTATACATTCTTTTTTATTAACCTATTCAAAACACGATCATTGTAACTTGCCTCGATAAAAAAAAATCACAAACACAAGATGTTTTTGATTATTTTTCTAGTTGTAATTGAAGAATGTGAGATTTTAAGTTACAAAATTTATATGAAAAAATAGGTAATAACATTTAAAATTTTATTCTGATCTTACTTTTTAAAATAAATGTTTTTATTTTTCTTAAAATCAAATAATGTGAAAAACTTGTCTAGCCCCCAGCGCGGCCTCAATTTAGTTGCCTGCGAGGCGTTAACAAAGTAGGACCTATGTTTCGCTGCTGCCTGGCGGCTCTCCCCCGATATAGATCGTTAAAACGACGTGTGGAATATATAAGCCGGTGCCTGATATGATAGTGTACATAGGAAATAAAAATAAAAATTTGAACAATATTTAGTTTTAATATTTTTTTCTCATTTTTGTCGTAATCATGATCATCAGCGTGTTTTTTTCCTCATTTTTATTTTAATATCAATTTAATGTTACTAATTCATCATCATCATCATCAGCCTTTATCCATCAACTGCTGAACATAGGCCTCCCTCAATGAACGCCAAGACGGCCGATCCCTTGCTACTCGCATCTTTATTATAAAAATATTAATTTTAAGTTCTAAATGGTGGTAATGATGATGATCGCGGTGATTGTGGTGGTGGTGATGATGGTGGTGGTGGTGGTGTGGGAGGGGGGTGTAAATTGTAATAGTGATGATGATGAAGTTGATGATTACAATGATGGTGGTGATGACGCTGACGAGAATAATGATGGTGGTGGTGGTGGTGGTGGGGGAGGGGGGTGTAAATTGTAATAGTGATGATGACGTTGATCATTATAATGATGGTGGTGATGACGTTGACGAGAATAATGATGGTGGTGGTGGTGGTGGTGGGGGAGGGGGGTGTAAATTGTAATAGTGATGATGACGTTGATCATTATAATGATGGTGGTGATGACGCTGACGAGAATAATGATGGTGGTGGTGGTGGTGGTGGGGGAGGGGGGTGTAAATTGTAATAGTGATGATGACGTTGATCATTATAATGATGGTGGTGATGACGGTGACGAGAATAATGATGGTGGTGGTGGTGGTGGTGGGGGAGGGGGGTGTAAATTGTAATAGTGATGATGACGTTGATCATTATAATGATGGTGGTGAAGACGCTGACGAGAATAATGATGGTGGTGGTGGTGGTGGTGGTGGGGGAGGGGGGTGTAAATTGTAACAGTGATGATGACGTTGATCATTATAATGATGGTGGTGATGACGCTGACGAGAATAATGATGGTGGTGGTGGTGGTGGTGGTGGGGGAGGGGGGTGTAAATTGTAATAGTGATGATGACGTTGATCATTATAATGATGGTGGTGATGACGCTGACGAGAATAATGATGGTGGTGGTGGTGGTGGTGGGGCAGGGGGGGTGTAAATTGTAATAGTGATGATGATGAAGTTGATGATTACAATGATGGTGGTGATGACGCTGACGAGAATAATGATGGTGGTGGTGGTGGTGGTGATGAATGGTGATTGAGGTGATAATTAACACTTATTTTGTTTACAATGATTTGTGTGTCTGTTTGTAATATGACCTCTGTGGCTCAATGGTTAGCGCGTTGGCGTTCAAGCCGGAGGTCGCGGGTTCGAATCCCGCCAGGGAACAAAAAAGTTTCTGTGTTCCTGGGTCATGGTTGTGTATTAAATATGTGTATTATATAATAAAAATCTTAAATATAAGTATTAATATAAAACGTATTAAATATATTGTATTTCGGTTGTCAGGTACCCATAACACAAGTCTCTTCGAGTACTTACCACGGGACTAGATTGACGTGGTGTAAAAAGCGTCCATAGATTTTATTATTATTATTAACAATGCACAGAAGAATATCCCGGGTACGCATGTTAGCTACTACTACTACTATAAAACAAAGTCGCTTTCACCGTCCCTGTAACCGTTTGTACGCTTAAATCTTTAAAACTACGCAACGGATTTAGATGCGGTTTTTTTAAATAGATAGGACAATTTAGGAGGAAGGTTTTTGTGTATAATTTATTAAGTTTTTATATATATTGGCTAAGATATAACAATAATTGTTGGACGTGTCGGAAAAAAATAGGCCGCCTGGGAGTTTTCAACGAAAACGCTGCCTAAACCATTTGAGATACAACAAAAAATGTATGGTGGAATTGTGTAGCTTAAATAGGTCTACAAAAAAGTCCACGATGGCATATGTCTATCTCTTAGCAATATCATGCTATATCCATTTAAACATTTTACGAAACAAAGTCGCTTTCTCCGTCACTGTATCCGTTTGTACGCTTAAATCTTCAAAACTACGCAACGGATTTTGATGCGGTTTTTTTAATAGATAGAACAATTCAAGAGTAAGGTTTTTGTATATAATTTATTAAAATATCATAAGCATTGGCTAAGATATAACAATAATTGTTGGACGTGTCGGAAAAAAATAGGCCGCCTGGGAGTTTTCAACGAAAACGCTGCCTAAACCCTTTGAGATACAACAAAATAATGTATGGTGGAATTGTGTAGCTTAAATAGGTCTACAAAAAAGTCCGCGATGGCATATGTCTATCTCTTAGCGATATCATGCTATATCCATTTAAACATATTATGAAACAAAGTCGCTTTCTCCGTGCCTGTATCCGTTTGTACGCTTAAATCTTCAAAACTACGCAACGGATTTTGATGCGGTTTTTTAATAGATAGGACAATTCAAGATGAAGGTTTTTGTATATAATTTATTAAAATTTTATAAGCCTTGGCTAAAATATAACAATAATTGTTGGACGTGTCGGAAAAATATAGGCCGCCTGGGAGTTTTCAACGAAAACGCTGCCTGAACCATTTGAGATACAACAAAATAATGTATGGTGGAATTGTGTAGCTTAAATAGGTCTACAAAAAGTCCGCGATGGCATATGTCTATCTCTTAGCGATATCATGCTATATCCATTTAAACATATTATGAAACAAAGTCGCTTTCTCCGTGCCTGTATCCGTTTGTACGCTTAAATCTTCAAAACTACGCAACGGATTTTGATGCGGTTTTTTAATAGATAGGACAATTCAAGATGAAGGTTTTTGTATATAATTTATTAAAATTTTATAAGCCTTGGCTAAAATATAACAATAATTGTTGGACGTGTCGGAAAAAAATAGGCCGCCTGGGTGTTTTCAACGAAAACGCTGCCTGAACCGTTTGAGATACAACAAAAAAATGTATGGTGGAATGGTGTAGCTTAAATAGGTCTACAAAAAAGTCCACGATGGCATATGTCTATCTCTTAGCAATATCATGCTATATCCATTTAAACATATTATGAAACAAAGTCGCTTTCTCCGTCCCTGTATCCGTTTGTACGCTTAAATCTTCAAAACTACGCAACCGATTTTAATGCGGTTTTTTAATAGATAGGACAATTCAAGAGGAAGGTTTTTGTATATAATTTATTAAAATTTTATAAGCTTTGGCTAAAATATAACAATAATTGTTGGACGTGTCGGAAATAAATAGGCCGTCTGGGAGTTTTCAACGAAAACGCTGCCTAACCCATTAAGATATAACAAAATAATGTATGGTGGAATTGTGTATCTTAAAAAGGTCTATAAAAAAGTCCGCGATGGCATATGTCTATCTCTTAGGGATATTATACTATATCAATTTAATACTTTAAAAATTGGCAATTATAATGCAATAATTTGAAAGTTATTGACACAAATACGGTATGAATATGAAAATGAAAATATGAAAGCAGTAATAGTATCCTAAATATGCCTTCAGAAAGTCTGCGAAGGGAAATATGTATTTATGTTCAAGATTAAATACTCACGTAACGTATCCATTTTAATACTAAAACTTAGTAATTATTAAAATAGAAAATGATCATGTGTGTTCAGGATCGATAACAAAACCATAAAACGCTCTTTATATAATGTAATTCTTATGAAATAAACTAAAGTAAAAAAAAAAACCTAGTAAGTTGCCATACGTTTAAAATTATACTAGGACGGACAATAAGTTCACGCCGGGTTCAAGAAAGTTCATTTGTTGGCAGACTATTCGTAAGTCGCCGTGCGGGGAGGCCGACGGCGCTCAATGCATAAAACGCCCGAATATACTGGCCTTAAACAAAAACAGCCGCTTTGGGATATACTGGCCTTAAGCGTTCGTGACGCGGCTCATGCATCCCGTGTGAAATACTGTCCGCTCCTTGTAAACCCGTGTCCGTCGACCGAGCGAGCGATGTGTCGCGCCGCGCGCGTTCGCCGAGCGCCGTGTGGGTGTGTTCATCGGAATGCGATATGAAGATACCGTGTGTCGTGTTTCAGCGAAACATTCAAATTTCAAACTATTGTAGGGCCGAAGCATTAAATAACTAAAAAATCTAATAAGATTATTCTTTTTTTTAATTATTTAATATATTTATGACATTATTTATGAATTTGACTGACGCATTACATTATTTAGACATATTCAACTTTTTGTTATTGCATATCGACTGTAATCAATTTATATAATACATTTTATTGAACATTAAATAAATGGAAAGGTTGACCTGATGCATGTTGAAAACTCATACAAAACTATAAAATAATTTTATTACAAATATAAAAGTTTAAGTTTTGCCAGTTGTACGCATGTGTACGTACGCGCTGCGCCCACGCACGTATCAGTCACGTACGCGGTGCGCGGCGCAGCTACACGACGCGACGCGGCGATAATACGTACTTGGTTTAACTACGGTCCGATTGTCCGCAGATACAAAAAACTTTACGGTGTCACACGTTTAACTAGCCGTAAGATATCCATCTACAGCGTACTAGACAATCTATGGCGTACACAGTACAGTGGCAAACGTAAATGAATATTGAATAGCAAATCGGAATTTTGTATAATTATAACGCTGTTGTCTTTATAATTATAGTAAAGTTACTAAAAAAACTGTATTTTATAATATATCAAAACTGAATAAGTTTTAAGACATTTACAATAGAAAACCCGCAAGAAAAATTGTATTTAAATGATTGTAAATATCTAATTAATTTATTTAAACTTTAACACAAAATCAAACATATCTAATATGATATCTATTAAAATTTCTATGTAATATGTATTTAGAATCTACATTTTAGAATATAATTGATAATATTTATAATACGATTGAAATTTCAACTTATTCAATGTGAAGATCCTTTTATTTTATATAAATGTTTAAATTATCGTTCATTTTACTTAGTTAATTCAATTATTTTTAACCTTAGAATCTATACCAAAAAACGAAAATCGTTTGTATAATATAAGAAGTTTTTGACATCTCGTAAGAATCGGATATTTCAGGAATGGTTTTTCTTATTCACATGCCTGGTTAAATAAATTGGGCGTGTGTCCATAAGATGTGGGATTGGTCTGAATATAATTGACAGATTTTGAGTAATATTATATTTTAATAAGAATGAAAGATATCGAAAAATTTTAACTAAATTAAACATATCTACTAGCTTCCAATGCGCTTGGGAAAGTTTTTTCTTTAATATGTTGGGACAGCTAACTTACGGCCATGTGATTCCAAACTAGCCTGTATTATGGCAACCAGGCAGCTTATAGACCCTTATATATTTCTAAATATATATGATATTGGACAAATTACGCCCAGACACACAACAGATGTTCATGTTCATCACACAAACATTTGTCCTGGGTGAGAATCGAACCCACGACCTTGTGGTTTAGTAGTCAGGGTCACTGACCATCAGGCCCGTCAATTGTCAAGATTAGTACTGTCGATTTTCGTTATCCTAAGCAAGATTATTCCGTTACTTTTGTTTTAGCCTCGAACTGTTACAACTTTGACTATAGGGAAACATTTCTAGAGGTAAGTCCAATTGAAAGCGATTTCTTTGCTGTCCGTACGAGGTACAACGAAGCGAGAAATGTACAACATTTTGAATGAACTGTCATATCAGATTAACAGTGGTGCGACGGTATTCAGTCTTGCGTCCCACTGAGTACAGAATTATTATCGGGAAGTCGACTGTGTGAATAATCCCCCAATGTCGCCGAGTATCGCTCTATAAATTGTTTTTGCGTGATCTCTCGCGTGCGCGCCCATATATCAGCCCATGTGATGTATCGAGAATGTTCTAATTTAAATAACTATATCTAATATTCCGATTTGTTATATCGTTCATGATTAATACTCGTGTTTAGCATCTAGCCTCGTGTCTAGAATCGTGAAGATATATGTTAGTGAGCTGTAATATAAACGTTGGCGGTACTTAACGCTGAAGCTAGAATGTTTTTTTTTCTGAATTCTGGAACCTTGAGACTGTCCTGATATCGCACATGCAACGGTACTTGTCAAATATGATTTATTCTTATGACACTCTCGTAAACACTCGTTATAGTAGGACCTGAAAAAAGAAAGTAAAATTAAGCAATAGTAGTCATGAATTTGACATTAATTTGTATAGATCGTAGAAACAAGGCACAGGATAACTAAGACTTTTTATACTCCACCTTGTAAAACTAATCTCGGTCTTCAGGCACCTTTAACCAGACTTCTTAACGAATATAACATATGCAATAGTAAAATTCATGATCTTGATATATACCATGATACACATATAAGTTTTGTAAAAAAAATACTGAAATTGTTTTAAGCTAAATTGTATTAATTAGTTGTAAATTGTAAATTCAAAAAATATCATGTTATTGACCCATATCGTAGTGAATGTTATGTACGCCTTAATTGTCATATATATCCGATATAAAACCGCTTGTTAGTTAAATGTTGTAATGTTGTCATATATATGATGTGGTTGTACTTATTAAATAAATAAATAAATAAATAAATAAATAAATGACCCTAGCTGAGTATCCTACCCCTGGGGCCGACCCTCCACATAAATAAATAATACATATTATAACGTATTAAATAAAATATATTTATTAAAATAATAACTGGACATGAATGTAAAGAAACAAATATCGTATCAAAAATTACCGAAATAAAATCCCAAGCATGTCTGTTTTTACTGTTAAAAACAGACATACAAAATTTAAAAAAAAATGTGAAGCGTCTAGGAAATTCAGGGCATTTTTTCTCTATAGCTCAAGAAAAGAATACAAAATCACATTTATTCATCATATATAGAATAGAAATAGAGTTCCTCGAAATTTAAGAGAGTGCCGTGCCAAGCAGCCAATGCCTCCCGCTAACATAATAGCGGCGTACCTCCTCCTCGGACCTCCCGCTAACATAATAGCGGCGTACCTCCTCCTCGGACCTCCCGCTAACATAATAGCGGCGTAAAGTGACAGATATGCTGTAGCGTTTCGTGTGAATTTCTGGTGGCGTATAGGGATAGGATATGTATAGGGAATAGGAGGGCAAAACATCTGCATAATCTCTAGTTGTGTGGAGCTGGAGGTGTTTGGGTGTCGATAGTATCCGGAAGACTTCGACAGTTTGTTTGCTCTCGTATGCTAAAAAAAATCTAACGTTAAATATATTCAACGATCATTTAAAGACAAAGTTTAAAAGCAATCTTAGTTAAAGAAGTTCACGAGTCAAAAACTGACTATAACTTTATACAGGTTTTTACTTATATAGGCTTATATGAGTAGAACGACGGGACCTGACAAATACTCTCATTACCAGAGGTTTCTTGCTAACGGTTACGGACGTTCTCAGTTAATCTTTTGTTGTCTAATTAAATAAAATCTGAATATGAAGCGATGGTGTCTGCCTCTACTGCTTGATATAGGTGGCGGGTAGCGGTGCCGGCTGGTGCTCACAATACATTACCATTTATGACGATCTCGAGGTTCACCTCTAGGTTAACTTGGTTCCTACCATCCGTGGGGTTGGTCGCAGTTAAGAGTGAAGCGTGCGTGTGCGCAGACAATACGCGCAGATAATGCACGCTCGCGCTTAGCCGTTCGACCTCGCCCCGCGACCTCATCCTTTTGTACTGCGACGTGCTACTAATAGCGCCACCCGACGATGCCCGCGGCTCATTGTCGTAAGACAGAAAGATAACAGCGCACAATCAGTTTCACGTCTTTGTTAGCTTTCGCTCGGCTCAGGCGATCCCCGTGAATAAAGACGGGGTGCCTCACGAAGAGACCGTTTGGTTGTTTAGTAGCAACCTGCGCTGTTAATAGGTTACATTAATTCGAAACATTCTAGAATTACAATTCAATTGTTAATGCTTATCTGTTGATGCTGTATTAAATTTGAATGACAAAAGGTAATCGGATACATTCTCGGGTAATTATGAATTGTTTTAAATATGAAAAAATTATTAGCGTCCACAGCGCAGGCGGCGCGTTATATTTTTATTAAAAAAAAAAAAACAAGATCATAACCTTTTTGAGAAGAGGCGAGGAAGATTATTTTATTGTTTTATTTATATAGAACATACATTTGCCGGACTTTTTGGTGAGCTGAGATGTCTGCACATAAGTCTTTTGTGAAAATGGGAAATGGAATTAGTTGTGTCTTATAAATAACTTGTTGCTGTATAGGTACCACTTTTTATGGTATACCTAAGGAGGCAAACGAGCAGTCGGAGCTTTATGCCGACTGCCGTCGCCCGTAGACATCAGCCACAGACATCTCAACCTATAGACGACGCGGACGCTTCCACTAAAGTTAATTTGAAAACAAAGTCGCTAATTCGTGGTGGAAGGTGCGATGCGAGTCAAGCTCCGAGTGGTCATAACTTTACACGAGACCCTGACCTGAGGGCTTTGACAAAGAAACATCGTTACCGTTTGACAAAAATACCGAAATTCGTCATCGTCTCTGAGTTCAATGACAATTTCCTAGTCAGCCATTTATTTTTACATATGTAGCCGTCCATGAATATTTATCACTTAATAAATACAGATGTGGGAAGTTGCACCTCCCCGATCGCCGATACTAGTTTTTGCACTCGTGTTTTTATAAATTTGCAACACGTAAGCTTTCCATATACACGTGAGCAAAACCTTTCGCCACTCCGACACATAGTATCTAATTGACGTCCGCAGGCCGGTATCTCGGAGACGCGGCGCCCGGCGATATTGAACCGTGCGAAGCGGGGATTAGGTTCGTTTTACGGTGATCGGTGGCCGTTGGACCGAAATATATATCGGTGCACAATTTGCCCCGGACACGTCAGTCAGTGTAATTGGCCGCCGCCATTAGCTAATGAGATCAAGAGATAGGATCTGGTCGGCGGTCGCGGTGCGGCGGCGCGCGGCATCGGACCAGACGTCACCGTCACCCGCACCGGGCCGCGATAATGGGTGCTGGGGTCGTCGGGGTGACGGCTCGTGTCGCGCCCGGGATGTCACCGGTGCTAGGAACGTTTGACGTGTATGGATATATCGTTAATGATTTGATGGTTGCTTGTATAACACCACCACATATCTCGACTTTGCTGAATTTGATGTCGAAAATATCGATAAATAGTCGAGTTAGGCTTTTCGGCATATAATTAGAACATGTGCTCTAGATGAATATATAAATTACAATCTCATAAATACAACGACTTTAGTCTTAAGTTTTAAGTTCGCTGCATAAATAGTACCTACGTAAGTATTATCAAACAGCTAGGGGCGAGTGCTAGTGCACTGCGAGTTGCGACTGATGGGGTATTCGTTTGATTATGTTGAAACGGTAAAATATCGCCGTGTTAGGATTACGAGTAGATTATTATTTTAGATATGTTACATGTTTTATTAAACACTTTTAGGTTTTGGCAAAACTGAAATTATAACATGTGATCCCTCCGCCGATGTGAGCATGATCGCAGTTAGGCCCGGTTCGCACGAGGGTTTTAATAAGCGTCGTGTTAAAACTCGGCGTTGGCTTGAGTTGCGAGTTCTTCTCAATTCGATTTAATATCCAAGCTCAACGTCGAAAATACAACAGCGCTTGTGAAAAAAGCGCCGCACATTAAAACGCTTTCATGTGAATAAAAATGGGCGTCCATAAATCTGTCATTTCAACGTTTTTAACGCTCAGATAATGTCGCTTGTGCGAACGAGGGCTTATTTTTAGCAAGTCTCCTACGTAGTGACGTACTATACTTTACAGTAATTTTGTATTAGTTTTGCTCATTATAAGCTATTGTTTAAATATAAATTTCCCATACCCGATACAGTATGGAGACAGTATGAAAACCTAAAAGTATTTGAATTATCTTTTATTAAATCATTAAATGTAATTGAAGTATTTAAAAATATACGGAACACAAGTTGCTCTGCGTGTCTCCTGGTTAGCGAGTTTTTAGTCTGTGTAAAAACAGGACGAACGGCAGGTTAACTAATCCGTGAATTCTCGGATGCTCTATGGTGGCGCGGGCGGCGTAAAACTGGTCATCTAGCGACCATAAATTACCGGTAATTGATACGACAGAGACATCACAATCAGTAAAAAAAACCTTCGCCATTTTCGAGCGCTCTAATAAGCAGTTTGATGGATAAGGTAAAAATCATTAAGAAGGCTGGTTCGTACTGAGATTCGTGTAAAAAGTGAAATATAAGATGTAAAGATACGAGGCGTGCGTACACAAGCCGCTAATTAAGTCCTTCGCTTTTATTCACTTTACGAGTGACAAAGATAAAGAAATAATAAGTAGCTTTCCACTTATAAGGCGGGAGTTTCCATGGGACTTTCTCATTTCTGGACTAAAATATATGGCGAAGTAGGCGACTTCATTGGGGGAGGAAGTTTTTCAAATATTATTTTAATTTTTTTTAAGTACCAAAATATTAATAACTAAAAATAATTGACTTATATGGCAAAACGTTTGCCGGATCAGCAAGTCTATATCACTACATATTATAAAACAAAGTCGCTTTTTCTGTCCCTATATCCCTTTGTACGCTTAAATCTTTAAAACTATGCAATGGATTTTGATGCGGTTTTTTTTAATAGATAGGACAATTCAAGAGGAAGGTTTATGTATATAATTTATTAAGTTTTTATACACATTGGCTAAGATATAACAATAATTGTTGAAGGTGTCGGGAAAAAATAGGCCGCTTGGGAGTTTTCAACGAAAACGCTGCCTAAACCCTTTGAGATATAACAAAATAATGTATGGTGGAATTGTGTATCTTAAATAGGTCTACAAAAAAGTCCGCGATGGCATATGTCTATCTCTTAGGGATATCATACTGTATCCATTTAATACTTTAAAAAATGGGCACTTATAACGTGATAATTTGAAAGTTATTAACACAAATACGGTATGAATCCTTATCATTTTAAATCAGTTAATTGGCATGTGCATTTTATGAAGATTATTTTTGCCCTTTACATCATGCAAATTAAATGAATACTTTAGGAGATATGGCAAAATCAAAATAACGCAGAAGAAAATAAATCGTGTTGCTGTGATACGAACGGGCGCGGGCGGTTGTCTGCTGTCTAAGGCCGTAGTGTATCAACTCTGGTAGACGTAATAATATGATCAACGTATGGTGGAATATATAATAATAGTATTATGAATCCTAAATATGCCTACAAAAAATCTGCGAAGGGATATATGTCTTTATGTTCAAGATGACATATATTCATTTTAATACAAAAACTTAGTAATTATTGAAATAGAAAATGATCATCATCAGACATGATAAATCCGTAAACCTAAGTTCACGCGGGCGAAACTGCGGGTAACAGCTAGTATTACATAAAAGTTGAGACTCACTGACCTATATGTGTAAAATAGGAAGGGTAAGTTCGTTTGGTCTCGGTCGACAGTCGGCGGGCGCGGGGAGTCCCGGTGATACTTACAATAACTAATATACTAATCTTATCTTTATCGCATGCGATATGTCCAAAGAGTTTTATCTCTCGTACACATTGCGACTTGTGAGCGTTAAACAAATCATGCCCTGAACTCTAAAATAGTATAATTGCTGTAGAGTTGGTCATAAACATTGTACTATAAATATGTTCTACACTGGTGCGGGAATGGAGCGGGAGTCGTGCGGGAGTCGTTTGGGAATCGTGTGGGAGTCGTGCGGGAATCGTGCGGGAGTCTGGCGTGCCCCATGCAGAACGGCTGTGGTCCATATTAGCCGTGAGATATTACCAGCGGCGACGATATTTCTAGTAATCTGTCCTCTTATTAGTTTGGTCATCCCGCCCGAATTGGAAGAGTGGGCATGTTAGCCCATCCTTTACTCCTGTTGCTTGTGATTTACCCTCCTCGAAAACTTGTTGCTGCCTCGACAGCCACGATGTATTGCACTAGACTCGGTTGTTAATGAAATGTTATTTGTTGTTTAACGAAATTGTGTTTTAGATTAGCATTTTCTAATGCAATAAAATGCATGTCGTATTTAATTCGTCCAGAATCTGGGGGGAATATTATAGAGTATATTTTTAAGTTTTATCTTATCTGATAAAAGTTTATCGGAAAGGACTCGGTGATTTAATGATAAATAAGTGGTAAATACTTTATTAGTATTCACAACCGGCTGGTCAGTTGCTTTGAAATAGATTACAGATTGTCTTTATGTATGTTTACCGATTTCTCCGTCAATCTTGGACCAATTTTTAAAATTGTTTTTTTTTTGTTAAAAATCTGGTGTTTCTAATTACTTAAGTTCCATATTATTTTGATTATTAAGAAAGTAAGATACATTTATTTGAGAACTTACACTGTTAAAATAATTAATATAATATTTATTAACTTATTTACATTAAGTTACACTCGACAATTCACATTGACAGTGTAGAGATAAATAAAAGGAAGAATACGTCAAAATAAACCATAACACTTTTTTGAAAAAAAAATATTACACATGGCGGTGGCTCGCCCGACACATCAAATAAGATTAGGATCTGATCATCCTTTTTTGAGTTTTTGTCAATAATACCTACTTGGTTGACTGTCTACCTCGAGGATGGGCTTATTACATTGCTTGTAGATGTAAAATGATCACTGTAGGTATACAATCTTTGCGTTTAACACGTCCTGATTGTTACTTTTGGGGTCGGTGTCAGCCAAGGTACAGGAATAAATACGACACAGACTTTCAAAGTCTATTTGTACCGTACATTAATAGAAAAATAAGTTTATAGTAAGTTACAAAAGGTAAAGTTACAAAATTATAGAAACGCAATTATTTTATCACTATTAAGTTTTCGAAGTCGGTTTTAATTTCTTGTCTAAATATAAAGTCTTGTGTAAAACTGTTGGGGTTTTTAGATGAAACTAGCCATTAGTTTAGTCTTTTGTAATGTTATATCGACGACAGACAATAAATACTGGTAGCAGATTAACAGACGCGTCGTAAACGTTCCCGCTTAGCTTGAATTTGTATTGGATTACATCGGACAGGTGCCCGCGCTCTTCCTGGATTGTGTCTCGAAATTTATTTGTGTTGTTTGATCTGTCCACTATTTGTGTTCGACGCTCATTACTCCACCTCCGCCCGTCTGTTATTTATGATCGTATGTGCTAATTGAACAATGAATGCTTTACTTTAGTACAGTTATAGTTTTCAATTAGTTTGTCAGGTTCAATACACACACTCAGTAATATATCCAAATTGTAGTATTTTCTATTAAATACCTTAATTGTTTGTGTGTTATTTTTAAATTTATACATTTATTATACATCTGTCAGGTTTAAGGATAGCGATTTCTAGTTGATACGTCAAAAATAACGTAATGCAACTTTGTCAGCTTCAATAGAGGCATTCGTATGATTTCTACCATTTCATCGGACGTAATTTTCCCTAAAGATACCAAATATGATGTCATTAACTCTCCCCAAGAAGGAGTTCGATTTTAATGTATACGCTATTAACCGACATGTGTCAAATGCGAGTATTGTTTTCGCTTGATTTATGTGTGTGTGTCACATGTGCGGTGTAAACGAGCGTCCGCGGTGACAGCTACATGTCGGAGCCGCGCTCGCATCGTCCTAACACCATAATATGGAATCCATCACAAAACCTAAATGGATTTCCCGCTTTTATTGACGGCATTAGACATAGTTGCCTCGCCGTGGACACTAAATACTTTGTATCAGAAAATGAGCTTTCTGTTCTCAGGATTCGGAACGACAAACCGGGCCATGTTAGTTTGGTCCTGGCTGACGGAAAATGAATCTTGTTGAATCTACGATTTAGAGACCCTTAAAGATCACATTGCTACACCATGTCACCCTATTACAGTAAATATTAAAGTTGACTGTCATTGTTCATACTTTAAATATTACTTTAAGGGCCTGTTTCACAATCTCCCTTTAAGTTCCCTATAGGCTATTGGCAACATATTTGACAGATGTTTGACATATACTCCATACTCTATCTGTGACTTAAAGGGAGATTGTGAAACAGGCCCTAAATACTACCAGGAAGCGTTTATACTTAATTTAAGGAGGAGCTCTTTTGATAAAACTATGTCAATGGCAGGTATAATTTATTAAAATCATTAGGTTTTTATTTTTATTGTTACGTTTATTTAATAATTATCATATTATGTTTGTGAGTTTGTGTCGTAGTAAGAAAAGCGCGTTTATATATAATTAATTGTTTAGTATTACAAATGTTCACACTCGAGTTATGCAAATATACGAGCGACAAGAATGAAAAGTAATTAGTCAAGTATTACTCATAGAAATAAAATGAATGATTAATTAATTTAATTAATTATCTTCATAGCTAATATATTCTTAAATGTCATAAAAGTTGCATCAATAAACCACTTAAATTGTGTGCGTCTTACTTCATATGTACACTTAAATAGTTTCGTCTAAAATTTTAACGTTAGTAGAATCTTTTATGGTATTTTGTTCAATATGTACTCATATGTATAACAATAACAATTATTGGAATATTTTGTTAGTCTAGATACCTACTTGGTTTATTAGGAGTCTATAAGGATTTATAAAGTTGATTTTTGAATTCACGTCACTGACTATACTCGGGGCACGATATGATGGCCGTTTTGACACATTTCAATAGTGATGTAAATGTCAAATTATTCTCGAAAAATATATAGTCGTCGCCACTTTTAAAGTCCTGCGACTTATGGCCGAACTAAATTTGACAACATTGACATCTTGACGTCTGTCTGGAGTAAGAAGTTGTGATATTTTAAATTGTTTTACGTGAAATATGGAGCATATAATATAAAGTGAGGTGTAAAAAGTGAAGGCCGTAAAATGATCATTAAAGTGAAATAATTTTGTGAATTAGAAAGTAAAAATAAACAAAAATTAACCCCGTTGAATAAAATGTTTATAAATGTCACTGCCATGACAGGTAAATTTTAGAGATACCAGAGTCACTTATTTTTGCCTAATTTATGGTTAAAATATTATCATTAACTCTATACCTACATTTATCTTATGATATTTTATATGAATATAAATATAAGGTAAAATAATTAAATCCTTGTTTAGATGAATTATATTTTCAGGTGTTTCTGTAAAAAAGGTCGAATAACAAAAGAAGTAACAATGGCAGCAATTACTTCTGAGAAAATCGTCACTCCTGGCAAAAGCCGAACACATCCGAAGAAGCTTGTTTTAGATGAATTCTACTAATCGGTTATACGTAAAAAATGCGAATAAAATATTTACAAAAAAAATGTTTTATTTTACTAAAATCTGGCAGGGAGATTTTTATTTTGCTGCTATAATTATTTTTGGCATTATTATCATACTCAGTCTTTATCAATCCACTACTGACCATAGGCCCTATAATTATTTAAATTTTTTATTGTACTAGACTTGGGGGAAAATCATTACACTATAAATTGGCAACATTGAGTTATGAGATCGCAGCGCCGCGTCTATCGGACTTCTAAAGTGGCGATGACTCTATAATCAAATCTATAGGTTTTTATTGCAATTAGTACTTGGTTAAATAGTTTTAATAAAAACTATATCACAATCGCAGTGCGCTCACAATTTGTGCTTTTCAATGCAACGTCAGGGCGAAACTGTTTTGTTTTGAATTGAAATTTGACGCAAGTTTACCGAAGCTAGTAGTTGTGTTGGCCAACGATCCTAATAATTATTCTATGTGACGATCGTATTAGATTTCATTTAAAAAAAAATTGGTTTTTAAAAAGGAAAGGCCGAGTTGTGTAGTAAACAAGTACCCCAATAATTATAATCTTATAAAAATAAAAAATAAATTTTCGTGGGACCTGGGGATATATATAGTTTATAAAGAAATATAATAAATAAATTTTGTTTCCTAAAATTATACATTCAATAAATTTTATGATTAACTGCCCGTCACTATTGACAATAAAGAACAGCAATTTTCTCCTTCAAATTTGGTTATTATAATTACGAAACTTCATCAGCGGACAAACGTCAAAACGGCCTTCTTAGCGTGCCGCAACTATAGTATATGAACTTTTATGTTGTTTGACTCACACACACATCTCGTAAATGTCAATAAAACGTCAATAATACTAATATTATTGACGTTTTATTGACATTTACGAGAGAAGACCTAAGTCTTGAAATAGAGGCTTGCATGACTCAAGGGGACATAGCTCTTAAGCAACATAGCTCTTAAGAATTTTTTGTGGTCCGACAATGTATAAAATGATTGGTTTAATAAGTTTAATGGTTCCTTATTAAATTAAAAATATAGTTAATATAGTGTTAAAAACAATGTTGATTGCTTATTATCTGTTATAATACACAAGGTGTTACATTTTTATAGCTTTATTGTAAAATAACTTTGGTCATTATCTGAAGTCATGGAGCACCTTTTTATGCAATTAATTGATTTTTTTTATTTTACAACATTGGGCGACGACATACATATTTCTTATAGGTTACTGGTATTTATAACAATTATTATTAAATTATACCTCGGGATTAAGGTTCCAATGAGACAAATATTTTACTCTTGAAGTTCTATTTTATTTTATTATGAGATTATTTAAACCTCATGGCAGCATAATTTTACATTATATTTTCTATAGTAATGGGCCTAAAAATAAGGCAGTGACTTTGAGGCCATCTCGAAGTCAGACAGTTGAATACAAGCGGACGCTGGTGTCGCGGCGAAGCGTGTCGCCGTGTGTCGCTCGTACCGTTCGTGTTAATCGCGCCGCCCGTGTCACCCGCACCGTCCGTGTCACCCGCACCGTCCGTGTCACCCGCACAGCCGTGTCGCCCTCGTCACCCGCGCCGCCAGTGTCGCCCGCGCCGCCCTACACACCACACAATTAGTCCTCGTGTGTACCAATTAAGCCGCTTGTATACGTCAACACGGAAAGCATTCATTATCAGCTGGAATAAAAAGTAGCGCCAAATTTATTTAGATAGCTCTCCCTAAACCTTAGCTGCGATGTCGTGCCCGTAATGAGAAGTTACGACGAACCTTTAGCAGTCGTTTGTTAGTGTCACAGTAGTGAGTAGCATTTCTTAAGTGTTGCGAAAAAGTAACTAACTCTATCAAATGTAGCGCAGAAATTCACATGTTTATCTTTTTGTAATATGTAATAGAAGCTCTGCCGCTTAGAAATAACCGATAGAGCAATAGAGAGAAGAGCAAGACAGTCAGCGTAGTTACCAGCAGGGAGAGTTAACATCTCATGTCTCAGAAACATAAATGACTTGCCTGGGCTGCGAATAAACTAGGTCATTTTCATTGGTGACGTAGAGCACTTTCCATTAGTCGACACGTCTGTCAGTTATACCGACCCAATTGATACAAAAAGAGCTGATACTTTGCAAAATTTGCAAACTTTCCTTATTCTCTTACGCGAGTGTCTTCATTGTGCATGTGGCGTCTCCACCACATGGGCTCGTTATGAAGAACACAACCGTTATCCAAGCACAGCAACAGAATATACCTGGTACTATCGTAATTTAGACTTTCATAGAGAACTAGAACTACCCTCTGTAGCTCAACATTTGAAGACAAATTAGGAAGGTTGTAAGGAAAATCCGCTGGTCGTACAGGCCGCCAGCTACGTTCCCCATCCGACTCACGATACTGTCTGCGCAGGAGATCTAGGAACGTCCTAGATCTTCCGGATCCTATCACGGTTGCCGATAATCGATTCCATCTTCCACCATTTTTTGCCAACGCAGAGGAATGCGATTCGCATGAATATAATATGTGTTACCGTGTCGTGTGAAGGAGTGGTTGGCTCTTGGTGGTTAGTGCAACACATATATTCAAAATATTTGCATTATTAATAATAACATAAATTAAGGGCCTGTTTCACAATCTCTAATTTACTAAAGGTAGATCTACAACAGATGCGGGAGTTGATCTTCTAAAATATATATTTAAAGCTTGGGAGGAGTCCCAGGATGCTCTAGGTGTATTCTGTGATTTGTCCAAAGCTTTCGACTGTGTTGAACATGCGACGTTAATCAGGAAATTGCACCACTATGGTATCAGGGGTGCTGAACTTAAACTATTGACATCATATTTAAATAATAGAACTCAAAAAGTAATTATAAATGGTAAAAGTTCCTCTGGTACCAAAATAAAAATGGGGGTGCCTCAAGGATCCATTCTTGGTCCATTTCTCTTCCTTGTTTATATAAATGATTTGGCTTCACTCATGAAGGATAAACATGAAATTGTATTGTTTGCTGATGATACATCTGTAATTTTTAAAATTAAACGACAGCAAATGGTCTTTGACGAGGTAAACAATGCTCTTTCGAACATGGTGCATTGGTTTGGCGCCAATAACTTATTGCTTAACTCAAATAAAACAAAACTGATAAAATTTACGCTCCCTAATGTTAAGCAGGTGCAAACTAGTGTATCACTTAACGGAGAGGTGATGGACTTGGTGAATTCAACCAAATTTCTCGGAATTACCATAGATTCTAAGCTACAGTGGGCGCCACATATAGCCACGTTGGCAAGTAGGCTCGGTACTGCAGATTTTGCAGTTAAGAAAATAAGAATCATAACGGATGAAAATACGGCGCGATAGTATATCATGCATATTTCCACAGTATTATGTCTTACGGCATTCTACTGTGGGGGAATGCCGCGGATATTAATACGATCTTCTTGTTGCAGAAGCGAGCTATTCGAGCCATATATTGTTTGGGCCCCCGTGTATCATTGAGAGATAAATTTAAAGAAATTGCCATCTTGACTGTCGCTTCTCAATACATATTTGCTAATGTGATGTATGTCCGTAAAAATATTAATGAATTTGTAAAAAAATGCGACAATCACAATATAAATACGAGAAACAAAAATAAATTAAATGTTCCATTCTTTAGACTGAATAAAGTTAGTACTTCGTTTATGGGACAATGTATACGTTTTTACAATAGGATCCCAGAAAACGTTCAAAATCTTTCCATTAATAAATTTAAGAAAATTGTTAAGGAACGTTTGTGTGGTAAAGCCTATTACGAAATAAATGATTTTATTGAAGATACCACACCATGGGAATAAGACACTCACTCTTAAGATATTATGATGTTACATGTTGTATTTATAAAATATTATGTACTCATTTTATTGACAAAAGAGCAACCCCTAAGTTTTTTTCTCGTTTTTCTTAGGGGATCCTGCATCTCAAACGAGTTTTTTTTTTTTTTTATTACTATTACTACTTATTGACTACTTATGTTTTGACTTATTTCAAGTGTACAATTTGTACCTACGTAATAAAGATATTTTTGATTTTGATTTTGATTAAACAAAAATTAAGGAAACAACCCATATGTATTGTAAATCTATAGATTGGAAGGTTCTCATCAATATCTTATTTTATTTTAATTTATAGTCGTTCTTGTGTTGGTCTCTTGGTGCATCGATATTTTATGAATTACTCAACGGTTATTGGGTTTTCATCGTCGCTTCACTACAGACACAGTAACTTCCTTAGCAATAGATTAAACGAAAATTAATTTATTTTTCTTCATTTTATTGTTACTAAACTTTAAGATGAATAACAAAATAATAACAAAACTGACGCTATAATATTGAATGTAGGTATTCGTAACGTAAACATATTAATCTTTTGCGTAAACCTTTCGTTCGCGATACTATCGAACATCTCATTTGCCAGTGTACCTAATTCCCGTATTTGAGTTATTATTCAGTTTTTTCTTTAGCATATTATATTAAATTTGATGTTACTGCATCAAACTTAAAACTTCTGAGTTTTTTAAAATGACTACAAAGGTTAACACACTGAACTTTAAAGCGTTAAGATTAAATATATTTTGAAACCTTAATAAACAACAAACACTGTACAGACGGTTCATTAAATTTGCGATTGACATTTCCTTCTACAAAGGTCATCCGAAGATAATAATAATTAAAATAAATGAATTATTTAAGGGATTTTACATAGAATTATAGCCTGCAAAAATAATGAGGTGTTGCGCATTAAATATGTATCGACACATAGTCAATACACAATAGTCATTATATTTTCGAGTTAATTAGCTCTACATTTTTATATTTTTATTGCAGTGTATGCAGGACACCTGACCGAGCCGTGAGGACTGCGCCCGGTATGTCAGAGTATTTCTTAATTATTAATATAACTGTTGGCGTCACGTCATCCTTAGGGGCAACAGCATGCCGTGGGGCTGCTAGTTGGGAAGATGGGTTGGGCGAAATTAAAGGTCTCAGGGAGCGGGGCTCGGGAGTTTTTATTAATTTTATTAATGATCGTTGGACAGACAGCCGGGCAGATGAGCCACACCACGGCACGTGATCAGCGTCGCCTATTAACATAAACGAGAAAAACTGAGATCAGCCCAGACATCTCATTCATATGTCGCAGACTCTTAGATCCTGAGGCACAGGGTTTTAAGTCTCCGAGCCAGCAGTTATACCGTCTGTCCTGTCAGTCTTAAAACATAGCAAAGCGGGAAAATCCAGCAGGCCGTGGTGAGTACTAAAATAGATGGGAGCGCTCCGCGGCGCAACCCTAACACCGGCATATCAAGCCTGTTGCCCAGACTCTAAAACTTCCTTAACTTTTAAAAAATATTAATTGTATGCCAAAAACTACAGTTTGACATTGAAATTTTGATAGTTATATATATTTATTATAATTTGCGTCTATAATGCAGCCGCTGTGAACATTAACGGCAGCGTGGCACGTGACACTGCGAGGACCGCCCCCGCACCCTCTCCGCCCGCCGCACCCCCCGCGCCCGCCAGGAAGAGGAGCTCGTCCGGCGTCTTCCAGGTACACTACCACCACCACCATCTTACACATTTGCTTGATATTTGTCCCTCTTGCGGCCTTAGAGAACCTGATCAAAACGAAGTAACGTCAGAATGCTTAGGATGAGTTGCACCAAAACTCTAATTATAGATACTGTCTAGTTTAACAATAACGAGAGTTACGTTAGCCATTATGCGGTTGCTACATGAAAAAAAATTATACAAAGGATTGGATAGCAAAAGTTATCGCGGCCTATAATATAATACTGACATTTTAATTTATTTTCCTATTATTCGTATAATTATCTTGCTTTTATGCTACCTTACGGACGGGAAACAACTTTTACGGATTTTATCGTGCTTTATTAAGTGAAGTGAAGATTTTTATATGAGCGACGTTTCGGATACTTTACAGCGATAAAATCGGTAACAGTAAAACATGACGAAATCAAATATTATGGCAAAAAAAAATTGGTTGCCTGTAAAGTCGGTATACGGGCGAAAGTTTTACGTGACAACGACTTTGAGTGGTAAAATAATTTTAATGTGAATATTCATTCGTATAGTAGGAAGAAGGATGAAATAATAGTAACAATTTAAAACATTTATTTATACAAAGAATTATATTTAAAACATTAATTTATACAAAGAATCTCGCACTGAGTTTCTTAGGCGGGCTAACCATGCCCGAGTGGAAGGGACGCGTGCCTCTCACTCGCTCTCATTGTGAGCACATAACGTGAGCGGAGCGTAACGCAGTTTCTTGAAGTGTCACCCGGCAAACCAATTTATAAGACGTTGTCACGTCAAAAACGACTATAACATGAATTTGGCATAGCGTTAAAAGTATGTGGATATAGTTAGCTTTAAATTCTAACGTTATTTTAACCATTGTCAGATGGTGCAGTGCATTTTTTCTCTATCGTTGATTTAACAAAAGAACGTTAACGTGAGATATAACGAATTTGAATTGGTGCAACTCATCCTTACTTGATTATAATATTAACAAATTGTTTGTAAAAAATATACTAATTATTTAGGTGGAGGAAAGCGAGCCGCCCCCGAAAAAGGCCGAGATTGTCCGATCTCGTTCTGCGGAGGCGCGGAGAGGTCCGGGCGAGGCTAGCAACGGCCACTTTAGCAGCGAGGCCGGTAACAGTGCGGCCAGCGCTGCGGCGACAGAGCGGTTGGACGGCGGCGCGGGGAGCGCGGGGAGCGCGGGGAGTGCGGGCGGCGCGGGGGGTGCGGGCGCGTGCGTCACCGTGTTCAGGGAGAGCGACAGTTGGGATTAGATAATAAACATATTGAATTGGTTGTGCTGTTTTATTTTAGCCTTGTCGTTTGCTTGAGACGAGTCATTAGAGTTTTTGGTAGTGTATATTTCGCTATTGTAAGCGAAGTTATTTAACTAACGTGAATGAAATTTTAGTATGTTATTTTTATCATATATTCTAGCGAACTGGGGTAGGAAAACACGATTAGTAAAATTTTCCACGATAGATTTTAATTGCAAAGAAGTGTCCTTTTTTATTCTATATGTATTATGTATATATATTATTGATTCTTCGAAATGTTCGTAAACGATACTATCGTTTATGAAAAAAGAAGAAAATTGTAATGAAAATTTCGGCGGAGTGACATAGCAGATCATTATATATTTAATCTGATAAATCATAAGTACATCATAAACTTTTATCCTTCCACTGCTGAACATACATCAAAAGCATTACTTACAGCAAATTAACTAGTAGTAATTTATTTGATACATAAATATGTAGTAGGTTCTTAGTTTATCAAATTGTGATAACTCGCCGTGGAGGCTCAACGTCTGTAAGGCGCCTTAAAGGACGCTTTAGGTAATGGACATAATTGTGGGATGTATGTCAAAAAAATAAAAATACATGGTATGATAATATAACTTTATTATTTATAATAAAAGAAAATGGAAACTTAATCGAATGCTGGTATAATATTTCTAATGTTCTGCTCCTGTTGTTGACGGTGAGCGGGTAGACCGTCGCCAGCACGTTTGGGATTTCCAAGGGCATTGCATGCGGGACGGCACATACCACTGAGAAACCCCAATGATACTGCCACGGCTGCGGCACCACCGACGGTGGAAACCATTATAACATACCATCCATGAATACACTACATTTATATAGAATACATTTTAATAAGTCTACATTAAAGGCTATGGACTTTTACAACAGGACGATATCAAAGAAAACTAATATTATAATAAGATAATATAAATTAGTAAGTATATTTTCAAAATATTCATATTTATGTATGTATGGTACAGGGTGGGTCCATAGCCGGGGCCTTGCGGGACACCGCCGGGGCCGGCGCAGGTTGTTCCCTGTCACGGCCCAGATATTAATTGTACTCAATAACTGTCCGTGTCCTTTAAATTAGCGAGCGCTCTGGCGGGGCTTTGATGTCGCCGAGCCAGCTGCCAGCCGCCGGCCGCCGGCCTATTGTCTAATGTCTGGTAGAGCACCGCGTCACCAAACAGTACTCTACACATCCATACACATTACACACACAAGACATACAATTATTCTGTTTATTTATACCTAATTAATTTTCGCTTATGTCTGCCTAATTTGTATGACATCAAATAATTTTATTCACGTTTCAACAAAAAAACATAAATTGTAACACCCACACTGGTGAATATAAACTGAGATGAAAATAAAGTCAACTGATTTAATACACATAATAAAATTTCAATGTTCATTAAATTAATACGTTTTATTAGTTTTATCCTACTGATATAAGAAAATTACGACTTATAATATTAATGTAATATAATATGTTGGGACAACTCACACAAGGACAAGCCTGTTCTTATGGTAACCAGACAGCTGATACATACTTATATTATATTTCTAAATGAATACATCTTATAGATAAATAATTATGCCCAAACACAGAATAAATGGTCAGGATTACACCAACAATCGTCCTTTGTGATTTGTGTTGCGGGAATCGAACCCACGACCTTCTGGTTTAGCGATCAGCATCCTGACATACGTTATTAGGATCAGAGTATATACGCACATAGATAATAAAGAAAGTAATAATCTTCATCGCTGTTGCCAGTAGCCACATCCCACCGTGGCTTGGGACTTAGCAGGCCAGTAAGAAACTACTACACCCACTGGCCCGCCGAGACCCTGGCCACGGTGGTCGACGGTCGCTGCCACATCCCGACACCACATCAGAAACACATCATTACAAATAACATGTTCGTTTTCACCAGCTCGACACTGCTGAGAGCTGAGAGCTGGGTGTAAATGTATATTGGAGCCTAGTGTGCCCGAGTCGAACCGGCATCGCATCCATAATATTCAGTTTCTTGAAACAAGATCATATAAAATCGTTTAGACGATATGTAAACGGGTGTCGCGCTCGTAATTACGACATCACCTATATCTACATGGTAATTTACGTCGTCCATTAAATTTGGGTAATAAAACCACTGATGTAATTTATACAGGATATCGATTTAGATAATAGGTAAGCACGAAAGTACTCATAAATTGTTGTCCAGACGCGTTGGTTTTCATGTCTGTAAAGTGTAAATTATGTTGGAAACATTTAATGCGATAGATTCTACACGTGGTCTGTATAAGTTCAACTTTAAATCTCGCGCGACTAGTGACGTTATGATTGTCATATGCGTGTTAAGAGTGGATTAAATCGTAATGAAATGGGAAAGTTAAATTCTAGAAAAAATCAAATAGTATTTTCAAAACTTGTATGTACCAGCCTTTTTGATGTTTATGCGGATAAAGTGAAATAAACTAGATACCAGGGATTCCTGCGGATACACAAAGTCGATTAGATAAACCTTGAAAGGCGTGCTATCGAGTATCGATAGTAACTCGTAATCTAACATAGCGTTCGATAATAAAATCAACGTGGGACAGAGGATTTACGGCGATCGAATCGATTTTCAGCCTGCCATTAACGTTCGCGGAACCACTAATCAAATAAAGATTTATGTCCCTCCAATGAGATAGATAATACGTTTACATTAACATATAA
This sequence comes from Lycaena phlaeas, assembly GCA_905333005.2. Lineage (NCBI taxonomy): Eukaryota > Metazoa > Arthropoda > Insecta > Lepidoptera > Lycaenidae > Lycaena > Lycaena phlaeas. The sequence continues at coordinate 14,185,377 of HG995175.1, forward strand.
ATTATTTGTCACATTACATACATAAATTATCGTAACATGTTTCAGGCAATAACGCGATGCATTATTATAAATGGCTACGCGATATTTTTTACGTAGCTCTTTCGTAGATGTAGATACGCGGACGCACAGATTGAAAATAAAAGCAATTTGTTTATGAGTGCAATAAATATAATTAGCGATCGTATGAGTAATGGAGATTAGCAAGGGTGCTATTTTAGCCCTTGGCGAGGCTTCACTCACTCGAGAGGAAACTGACCTTAGGCATGCAACAAAAAACGATAGATACCACAGAATATAGTAGGTACTAAGAAATGAATTAAACGCAACTCCGCTTAAAATAATTTACTGCTGGGATCGTAAATTGTCGTGCTTATAACAAGTTACTTCCTGTAGCCGAGCCCTCGTGAACCTCCAATGTGAATTGATAGTATTAAAGTTTTTAATAAAATAGGAGGAAAACTTTGTGAGAAAGCCTGATGAGATTGAAAGTCTTGTTTTTTTATTGAAAGTATGTGCAGTTCACCAACCCGCATTGGGCCAGCGTATAGGTGAACTATGGCCCCATTACCTTCGCCTGATTTCGAGGAGGAGACCCGTGCCCAGCAATGGGACTTATAAGGGTACTTAACTTTACAATATACACGTCTATGAGTCCGCGCAGACAGCCATATTCATCATACAAATAATCAGCACAGGTTGATTCGAACACGCGACCCCTGCGTGAAGTGGCCGCTGGAGTCTGGAACAGGTGGCCGTCAAAACAATGTTTTATCTAAGTTAGTGCTATAGACAAGTCTCTATAGAATTATATCTCCGTGATATATTACAGCTGGGCCTATCCTACTCTTAACGTCGGGTATGTAAAAAAATAATAAGCCGCGGTGAAATCCGTAAAAGTTTTTTCATTATAATGAGTGAAATTCGAATGAATGTAATCAATAATAATAATATAAGAAAACAATGTGTAATGAAAATGCCTGAAAACCTTTTAATCGACGACGACACTTAAGATAAGAACAACAAAGAGGTGTAGCGGTGAACCATGCACATATAACAGTGGCCGTTATAGAGCCGAATATGATGATGATGGAGATTACTGACATAATTTAACTGTTGCAAAAAATTGATCATTATTAGGATTAAAGTATTAACATGGGCATGATATTAATTCAATATACACTACATATTGGTATTGGCATCCACAGTCAAAGCGGGGCTGACATAATGCGACAATGGTACCACGGTACACACCCAGCGGCAAATTCGATGCATACGAATAATAGAAAATCATTTTACGATCACAATAGTTCAATATTCGATTCATATTGTAATATAGCGCGGCCGCGGGGCGCGCGTCCGCCGCCCGCCGCCCGCGCGATACGGCGCGCCGATCGGAGTGTAGATGTTGCTACATAAGTTTCAATTATTATGTGCTTTAACAATTAATGCGAGTCTGATTGAATTATTATTAGCATTATTATCATTAAATGTTTTAAAATTATCTTAAAATATTACAAATGTTCTGTTATCAGTGTGTGTATGCACTGGTGTAAACGAAGCATGCTACTAAAAAGTATCAACCCTTATATGTCCCACTGCTGGGCACGGGTCTCCTTCCTCGAAATCAGGCGAGGAGGGTAATGGGCCAATAGTCCACCGCGCTGGCCCAGTGCGGGTTGGTGAACTTCACATACCTTCAAAGACTATCAATCTCATCAGGCATGCAGGTTTCCTCACGATGTTTTCCTTCACCGGTGAGCTAACGATGGTCTCGCGTGCACTTAGAAATTTAGAAAAACCCATTTCAAGGCACACACGGGGGGGTCAGGATTGAACCCGGAACCCCTCGCACAAGAGGCCGAGTCCGTCCACCACTGGACCACCGTCGCTCATGCTACTAAAAGATAAATTATTAAAAAAACGTACGTAATGTAAACAATATTAAGACAATAACACGCTGGATCCCACTCTCCTCATGTGAAGTATTTGAACACAAATCGTCCGGCGCTGCGCGCGCGTCATCCACACAAATTGAATTCGTATTCATTAATTGTTATGGATGAAGTGAACCGATAAGCGTTCCCCCGCCTGCAGCCCGCAGCCCGCAGCCTGCAGCCTCCCGGACGATAATCCGGGGCCGGCTGAATGCGCCATTAGCAGTCAACAATAGTGCTGTGAATTTTAAGCATCAGTTAAGTCCAGCACGCCAGCCGTGTTATCATTAAGCCAGCCAAACCACATATCTTATGCATTATTTATGCGCCGATCCTAACGGCAGTATAATTTTCTAATGGTCTAAAATCCAGCGCATCTTTGGTATTAGCGTTTTGCATGTATCTGTAATTTATACACGGAATAGGGACAAAGTAATATGAATATTAGAATTGGGTCTATTCTACGTAGACGTAGTCGTTATGAATCTATCTTTGTTAACATATTCCTTAGAATAGAACCTTAGTAAACCACACGGTAAATATATAAAATGGAAATTCCAAAACCAATGAATATTTTAATATTTACGGAATACTAGCTATTACTCGCGGCTTCGCTCGCGTTAAATTCGGAGTAGCGCAGTTCCGTACGTACGTATAGTAAACACAGACAGATTTTTTTAACTACCCTGCGAACTTTCATTTCCTATGTCATGCCCATATATGTATTAATTAATGGTTATTTAATTCCTATCAAGTTCCTAAATGCAAAGTTTCATGGAGTCATCTTCTATATATAATGACGAACTTCCATACAAACTTTATTTACCTATTAAAACCCACCTAAGCTTTTTTTCGCGACAATGGGTAGCCTATGTCCTTTCTCAAGCTCTAATCTATCCATGTTCCAAATTTCATCAAAATCGGTTCAGTGGTTTAGGCGTGAAAGCGTAACAGACAGACAGCCAGAGTTACTTTCGCATTTATAATATTATATAGTAAGGATAAGGAAGTAAGGATTAGTAAGGATGTATGTATGTTGCCGATGAATATAAGTATAGTAAACACAGATAGATTTTTTTTTGAACTACCCTGCGAACTTTCATCTCCTGTGTCATGCCCATATAGGTAAAAATCTTAAAAATGATGGAACAATTATTAATGGTTATTTAATTATTATCAAGTGCCTAAATGCAAAGTTTCATGGCGCCATCTTCTATGTATAATGACGAACTTCCATACAAACTTTCATCTCCTATTTAAGCCCCCCTAAGCTTTTTTCGCAACAATAAGTAGCCTACGTCCTTTCCCAAGGTCTAATCTATTTCTGTTCTAAATTTCATCAAAATCGGTTCAGTGGTTTAGGCGTGAAAGCATAACAGGCAGACATAGAAACAGGGCTACTTTCGCACTCATAATATTAGTAAGGATTAGTATTGTTTACAGTACGAAATTTGTAGAATTTGCATAAAAAGTCTGTATCGTGTTGGGTTTTTAATATATAATATTTTTTTGATCTGACGTCGATAACATTTATTAATTTTTTTGTGGTGAGTCGCTATAATTAAACAAATAATGTCGCATCTACGATGCCACAATATAGAATCACGTGTATTTTATTTACAATACCGAAAAACGTCGAGGAAAAAAATATTAGTTATTGAAAAATACTGCTATCAACTATTGCTACTACAAAAATTCGAATATTTTTATTTGTGGCGAATAATTTAAGCCGATTATCAGAAGATGAAACAAAAATAATAATGTGTAAGGATCTTTATATATAACGGCAAGTGTAAATGTTTCCTAATATTTTGCCCTAGACTTTACGATAAGCTACGATGCGTGCTTTTACCATTTCCGCAGTGATCCGTGATGATACCAATGAGCACATAATTACGGTGCGCGGGAGTTTCAGCACCGCGGGATATTGTTATCGCACGGCTGGCGGCGGTGGGCCTGTCTGCCTGCCGCCTGCTGCCTGTCCGGCCTGCCGCCGGCTAGCCTGCCCGCCTGCTCGACCTGCCGACCCTGGTGCCGCCTGACTAGGCGAAACTGACACACAATTGTTTAGGCGAAAAAGCTAAAAACCTGGCATATTAATTCTCTGCTTGGAGCTACGTTTGTTTAATATTGATGCTGTATTTTTACTTGATTTAATGATAATGGTAAAAACGGCGATGTTAGCGTCAATGAATTAAAGCCCTGAAAAAAATCATATTTTTTTATTATTATTTTATTTTTACTAAGTTCATTTATTATTAGGTTCATAAAAAGACGCTTGTCAAGTACAAGTTTATTGTTTCTCATATACTGTGCACTCTTAGTATATATTATTATGATGAGAGGTTTAAAAATATTGGTAAATAGAATTCGATTTCTGAATCCGAATATTACGTAACGTCATTTCCAGTGGGGATTGAATGGAACAATGTAATTAATCTGACGTGGATTGGCCGGCACTTCCTGGTGCGCGGCCCGGTCGTGACTCACAGCCTCCGGTGCCACGGATCCATAGACAAAAGCCTGCAATGGAACAAACCAATAAATCCTACGATTGACGTCCGTCTGGGGAACGCTTATGGATTAGGGCTGTCTGCACACGAGCTTGAGTGCTCGGTGATATTAATCCGGTACACTTTAGAAGATGAAGCCGGTAGAGAGATCAAATGTATTTGCTTTATCGTCGATGTCAAGCCATCACAGCAGTCAAGAGCGCAAGTTTTTTGAAATCAATTATATTGATGACCTCCATTACGTATTGATAAAAATATTCGGTTGGAGCTATGACAATGGCCCGAGTGGCCTCAATGCTTCATCGGTTGTGGGGTGAGTCGGTTGGCTTCACCCTGTGATGGGAAAAATGGGGGGTTGCCAGCCGTGGAGTGTCATTTCCACGGCTTCTTTGCGTCGGGTTCATTAATGTGGCAGGCCTCACCAACGCCGGATGAAGTATTGAAAATATATTTTGCGGTCGTGTAAGGGACTTAAATTGGATAGGAATGTACTTTTTACTGATTTTATTAAACATTAATATTGATTTCTAATTAATATGCGTATAAAATCATTATAAGAAACACGTTTCAATTGCTTTTGTCGCGGATTATTAGTCTGAGGTCGTCGCGCGACCATGCTTGCTGTACACAATACCTATACGAAGTTACAGGCATGTAGAAAACTTAATGAATCGCGGCAAAATTCGGTAGATATATAAATAATAAGTAATGTATCCATACAACCCGTCGATAAAGAAACCAGTGTGAAGTTAATACTATTAAATATAAAATTAAGATTTATTTGCGTAAGTTTTGCGTAAATTATGCGTAAGTTCTAATAACTATACAGATTATTTTTATTACTAAAACTATTTATAACGAGACATTTGCTATGTTTTATCAGTTTTGTGAACAAGACATTCGTAGACAAAATCGAATTAGAAAATATCAAGTAAGTAGAAAATATCAAGCTCCGCGAAATAATAAATAAATGATTAATATGCCGTTTTAAATAATTCAATTTAAGTATTTTAAGAATATCGCTGGAACTAATTTATTTTGCTAGTAGGTATCATAAAAAAACAATTAAAAAATTGCCCTTGTCTCTGAACGTGATATTTTTCCTCGCAGAGCTCTACAGCGAGGCAGATAACGAAAAGATTTAAAAATGCACTTATATAATACAACATAAGCATTCGATTTGTTTAAATTTGTGATAGTGATTTCACTTTAATATTTTCCACATAAATTCACGAACATGTAAATACATACAATAGATATACAAGTATATATATACTAGTGGCACTGGTGCGGTAATAAACGTTGTATTGGTGGGCCCGGAGTCCAGGCTGCGGCGGGCCGGCCGTTCATTAGGGCGCGGGGGCGGCGCGGTGCTGATGAATATTCCGGCGATATTATCTCCATGTTATATCGTAATCTGTATTAGTTTAGACGGAATTCTTGTTAGCGACAAATACAAGCTGATTGTGTGGCGTGTGGGCGCCCTAATACTACAATTTCTCTGTTAACACGCCGAGAGACATTTCATAAACGAAGCCACGCGCCGACGTCGCAATCAAATTCATTTTAATTTCCTTATAAAGTACCGATAGTATATTTATGGCAGTTCGAATGTTGACGGGTCTTTATTCGCATACTTCAATGAAGCAGATGTATGGTATTATTTTGAAAAGCGCATTCCAATGTTATGTGGCCTTAGGCCACATATTATGTCTTAAGTTTTTGTTTTTCGCACGCCATGACATTTTAATCAAATGAAAAAAAAAACAGGTAATAGTACAAAATGATTAAAATATTTCAGTCCAAAATATAATTTTTAATTCAAAATAGCCGGCGGTACTGAGTCGGACGCGGCGGGGGGTGTGCGGGGGGGGGACCGACACGTATTTAATTAATGCTCCAATAATATCGGCGTGCACGTGCCCGAAGATGACCCGCGCGGCGCTAGCGGTCGAGCTGGACATGTATTACTGAAGGGGCTCGAGATCGGTGCGTCTGACAATATTTCATCAAACGGTACTGGAATAAAAGTAAAGTATCAACCCATATATTATGTCTGCTGGACACGGGTCTCCGCCTTGAAATCAGGCGTGGAGGGTTATTGAGCCATAGTTCACGAATGCGCTGGCCTAATGCAGGTTGGTACTTAGTGAACTTCACACACCTTCAGTGAGTCTTTTTCTTGGGGTATCGGGATCGAACCCGGATCCTATCGCTCAAGAGGCCTATACCTACTGGACCATTGTCGCTGGGGCACTGGTATCCCTTATGAAAAACAACAGTATGATTATTGTTAACAAAATTATGATATTAGTCAGTGAGTCAGTCAATAGTCTCATATTAATGTACTTCATGATGATCACCTTGGACCTGTCTGATGTGTAACGTAGGCTACTAAACGAACATCAAAACCGTTTTCCTATTAGAGTTTTAAACAACAGTATCTTCAATAAATATAATAAATCTTCTTACAATCGAAGTGTTATCAGTTAGTTATTAACCAAACACAGCAGTAGCGTCCGGGCGCTGTGGTATCAGGCCGATAGCGGGCTAAACTCCGCAACATGTAAAATTCATCGTACTCGGTATTTGCTCAAAGCGGGATCAGTATAGAGCAATATAATTAACGAAATGTCCGGGCGCGTGTGTATCTAATCGGGTAAGTGGAAGCTAATGCCGTCGTGACACGGGGTATTAATTTAAACTAGTGGTTACTGTAACTTATCTTACCTCTAATGGCCGGGTAGCCGGGACCATCGCTATCGCGGTTACGCTACACTCTGTACTTCATATTGGTGATGTTTTAGCTTCCAATTTTGATATTGAAAAGTACAAATATATTAGTTTATTTTTGATATTTTAACAGATATATGCGTAGTTTAGTTATAATGTATCAAAAAGTACCCAAATGGATTGTAAATCGCATTGGATGTGAGCTGTGTCGCGCCTGTGCTAGTGAGCATCGTATTATATTCATTCCAATCGTTACCTTTCATAATATCATATACACCAATATCCTAGAGCTGCCAGACGTCACATATTTTTTGACCAACGAAATGTGGACGATTGAGTAGTATTAATATGTACTACCATCGTACGCCTACCTACTAACCTGGTCAAACAGCCAATTTCCGAGTATCAGGTGATCAACGTACATAATGACATAAGTTAGTATGACGTGAATTCTCATGGCTGATTTTTACATATTATGTTTTAGACAATATCTTTAAAAATAAATCGTCAATACTCAAAGATACTTTATACTACTTTCTATACTACCTTCTAAGGAAGGTAAGCAATATTGCCTACCAGACACTCTAAAGCTTCTCCAGACACTCTAAGATCTTCGAAAATGTGTTATAGCTCCTTAGTACCAATCAACTTAAAAGTTCTTCTATCGTTAATAATTATTTTCCATTTGACAAACAATTCATGAAAATATAATAACTATTTAAATTATGGCAATGTTTTGTTTCACCTTGATATCTCTATATTTGCTCTATCTTGATATACGGTTTACGGTCTTAGGTCAAACGTATGTATTTTTATAAATTAATGTCCCTGACGTAGTGGAATATGTACCTATGTGTAGTCCAACGGCACGCGCGGACAGATATCTCTATCGGCCGATGGCCCGCTAGCTCGCTCGCTCGCTGGCCCGCTCGTCCGCACGCTATTTGGCCCGCTGTACCAATCGCCCGCTCATCCGCTTCCCACTTGTTCGATCGCTCGCCAATAGCGGCTAATTTAGTGCGCCCAGATAAAATATCACTAACTATTTGCTCCCATATAAATTACATTTTGATATTGTACACTAGGGCGATAAATGGAAATGCAAATATTAAAGATCATCATACCGTTTGAATTCAGTCATCAGTTCTCGAGAAAGAATGAAGAATCCCTTGGAAAGTCTGTGCTTCGTATAATATTATGTGTAGAAAAATCCCTGAAATTTAATTTAATAAGGGATGATCCATCATCATAATCATCATCATATTTTATCCACCCGCTGCTGAACACAAGCCGTCACCACTAAACGCCAAGATGACCGATAACCTGTCACTTGCATTCATCGAATCCTACATCATCTGCCATTGCCAATCCTGTTCAGCGTATTAGGAACAGATCCCCTCAAGTGGACTAGGGATGATTGCATACATTTTTATAGATAGTCGCAAAACTCATAATATCTTGCTGGTTTACGTTGTGTAGGTATTTAGCAGCATTGGAGAAAACGCTTATCAAATTTTCTCCAAATGCATAACAATTTGTATATTCCGAGAAGACACTTCTCCGCCGTTAGCCCAAATTACATATAGATCTGTTTATATTAATATAATATGTTTCATTTTATATATTTTACATAATTTTATGTAATTACGTAATTCCTAGGTAACAGAGTTACTATAATTAGCTCCTCGTCCGATACCCTGGGAGCTGCGAGAAAACCTAACAGAATGATAGCATACGAGATATTTAATAGCTGTTATGTTCTCGTCAGATTTGAATAAGGATTTTATATTGACGTTTTCCACCTGAGAAATAATGGTAGGACAGTTAGGCTGGAATTATAGCTAATAATTGTAGTTAGAGTGCGCTGTGATTACGTTATACGTACCCTTAAGCGTGTCTTTACTTGAATACACAATTGGCTTGCGCGCGCGCCGCCGTTGTGCGGGCGAGAGCAGGTCGCGGACGGACGGGAGCTAGCCCGCTATGTACATTCGGGGTAGAGAATATGGGTTGTATTTAGTTATCTATTACACAAAGCTGAAGTTTGAAAAATCCAGTATCTCGAATTTTAGATTCATTCGAATTTTTAGTAGTGTACCTTTCGATATTGTCAGCAACAAACGGGATAGCAAACACCATTAGTAAACATTGCGACGATAGTTTAGCATTCCCAAGACGTGTCCACTTTTTTGCTAATTATTCCGAAACTATATTCATACTTCGAAAGTATTTGAAACTATACTATAGATAGTATATAAATTAATTTTCTTGCACACTTTATTTAATGCTTTTGAGGATTATGTCACATACGTCTTTGTGTTAATCAGCGATGCCACTGTCTTTGGTCTCTTTTTGCGCTCAGAAGTAAATTGAGTTATCTCAACGAAGCTATGTGAAATGGTCGGAGAAATCGTAGGAATTATTTTCGGGTGCCTCGTTTATTAAACATAGGTAACCTTTTCTTAGTGTAAAGCGTTCACATAACGTAGTCGATAGCAGGTTTATTCGGTAACAGGATAATAACTCATACGACGATATCCTTTTGCTTGTGCGAATCCTTTCGTTATAATTTATTTCTAGTTTTGTAATAAAATCGCCTTTGCTCGTATATTGGGTTACGGGCATGTCTGTAACAAGAAGCCAGAAGCGTCAACCTGTGGCGGTGAGCACATTTAGTGCAGATAAATTTTTGTCGTCCGCCTCTCCTCTGTGAGACAGGTTAAATGCGCCCGTAAACTAGTATTAGCTTTGACTAGCCGGCGCGGCGGTGTTCCATCCGTTCGTCACCGTCGCGGCGGCGGGTCACTGGTTCAACATACTCATGTTTTATATCAAGTTGATTGTTAGAGTGATCTCACAGAGGATTCGTGATCTCAGTTGTATTAGTGAACACATCGGTGGGACCACAGTTTACTAAATGTTATCGTTGACGCTCCGCTGGTGTGTGGTGACAATGTTAACATAATCATATAGTATCTTCCGCCCGCCGCGCCCGCTGCCGCTATCTGGGGCCGATGATAATTGATAAACCATTGTAAACACCGGTGCGCTTAAAAATGTTATTAATTATAGTATTTACCAATTATAGTACCTTTGCACTGGCGAAGGTACTATAGGCAATTGGTAAATTGTGCGAACGTCTCGTTTTTTATGCAAAGTTTATAGTAGGTGGTTATTGCATGTGATACTTGCAACTATTTTGATAGAGCCGATTGATAAATCTTGAATATTATGTACATATTTTTATATATATTTGAATATAAATAAAACACAGAAGACATTTACCTTCACATTAAACTTGAGCTATAGCGGCCAAATTGCAAATGCTTTTAAATAATGACAAGCTCCTTCGCAATTTAATATGATCAAGGTATAATTATCATCGATTGATATTATCACAAATTAAGCTTAGTGTATTTAAATCTTTTTATTAGTACTCGTTTATAAAATGGGGCTTCAGCACTTTTAGTGGAATCCATTCGGCGAAGTCCCTCGGAGTGTGCGCGCGGCCTTAGCGTGATTACCGCGCGCCGGACAGGTGCCGCCGAGATCCGAGCCGATAAGCCTGACGGACGACGGCCGTCCGACAAAAACTCATCCCGCTCGAATTGTTTACAGAAGCATGCACGAGATGCTTAATTGATGGTTTCGTACGAAGATAACTGTACCGCAATGTATTATTATAAATGATATTTCTCTATCATCTTCTGTCAGCGAGCTTACGTCGCCCTTGGCATTTCGGAACGGACGTCAAATTAGCGACCGCGGTTTATGCCTGCATGACATAATAATATGTATGACATTGGTCTTATTAAAAAAATAAAATAGCGTTCCTTCAAGAAGCTCTCTCTCCTAAGCAAAGGAATCTGAACAAATGTAACTGCTTGTTGCTGCTCTAAAACAGTTTTTCTTCTGTTTCGGAAATTGGGTAAAGACAGGCAGTGTGATTACTGTCACAGAGACTTAACACCTTATGTCCTAGGATAGAACTAGTTGTCAAATAGTTTTTGGGCGACGTTCATGCCATCAGGTGGCACGGAGTCACACAAAAAATGTGAAGACATGGCAGAAAGGAATAAGAAAATAATACAAGGACTATAATAAAATCGATTAGCATAATTAGAAAAGGTCATAAATTTCAAATTAAAATTATTAATATATTTCCTTTTCTTGTGCCATTTTTACCATTTCATACCAATTCGTCTTATAGACTTTGTAAAATAACATAATATTTTAAACATGCCTTTAACAGTGTGAATGTAAGAGGTAGTGAGTATAAAACATAAATTCGTACTGCGTTGGTAAGGTAGGTAAGGTTATAAGAGGCTATTTCAATATTTTATGTCTCGGTTACACAATGTTGCCATGCCAAAGGTGAAAATTTATACAGTCCGGAGGAATGTTCTAGATCACGGAATTTGAGCAACATTTCGCCATCGGCGATAAGCCATAAAATAGGCGTGTTCGGATACGTAGGTATTCGTGTAGGCTACTCCATAACGCGGGCCGTCGGCCGTCGACGGTAACATATGTAGCGCGACGCTATCGCGGCCATCGGCGGGCTATCGCGACTATCGCGCCCGATCTCCCCGCGGATGGCTGACAGATACGCTCGGGACGTGCTCCGCCGTATAAACTTGACCAATTCAAAATAAGTTTCATCAAAATCCATTCAGTAGTTCTTGCGTGTAAGAGCAATAAAAATCCAAACCTGTAAATTCGTGCCTTTGTAATGTTATATTTAGATATTAGTAAATATATTACACTGTTATACAGACATTCCAAATTGGGTTTGTCAATTAATATGACGAACTTATGACGTTGAGTATGTTGTATGATGCTTGGTGTGTCAACAGAGATGCGCCTGCGCATGGCGTGTGTTCAATTATTCTTCGAGAGTTCGACAGTATGAGTTGATGGCGGGTCGCACTTGCATACATTGTTAGTGTAATATTAGTGACGGCGCGGCAGCACGCGAGCTGGAAAACATGCAAATATAATATGAGGAACAAATTAAATTATATATGGAAATATTACATGGGTTTTAATTGTAGGAACGAGGAATTGATTGAAATGATTGCTGCCGGCAACGGCTCCGGTGAAAAGCATCAGAACGCTTTATCAGGTGCAGGTTAGCAAACGCAGCACCAGACAGAATAGCTAAATGAATTAATAAATGAATGACTGAATTAATTAAAAAAAAATGAATGAATGGATACGAAACTAAAACGGATTTGCACGTAATGTTTTAGGGTCATTCGGAATGTCGTATGATCTGCAAGTCAATGTATCTATCTCTGACTATTCCTCGAGCAGTCTCATTGCAAAAGTATAGCAGCTTAAAATATTATTATCCGTTTATTAAAAAAACTAAAAACCGCTCTAATTCCTCCCTTCACTTTTCGTAGCGGCAGACGTTTCGTAGATACCCATCTCGGCGGACGTGTAACCCTGCGAAATATCACCTGTCGTCTAATTATCTGAGGCCGGAGCTTTTACAAAACCAATATAGTGCTTTAATTAATCCGCAGTAAAGCGGCACACGTGTCCGAGATAGCCCGATCGACATCGCTATCTCCCGCATCGCTCTCCTTACTTCCCGTTCAACATTTTTAACGTACAGCAGCGAGAGATAAGGGATTCGCTAGGATCAAGTGCAATACTGAGAGCCCGGTAGCCTCTAGTTAAAATAAACACGCCTCTATGTTGAGTACAACGAAAGAATAAGATGGGAACAATAACATAAATATGGTAGATGACTGTCAGTCAGACTTTTAGCTTATGTTGCTCTTTATCATTATCATCAGCCGTTATCCATAAACTGCTAAACATACGCCCCAATGGACGCCAAGACGACCGATCCTTGCTACTCGCACAACGTGGTAGCGATCCGTCGCCCTGGGATTCGTAGCAGCCCCTGTCCCGCAACCCAGGCTGCTACCGTAGCCAGGAATAGTGGGACGACCGGTAACTAGGGGCCGTCATTTTAGCCTATGATCCATTGAGAGGATATGCTATAGAATCGCATCGGAGGCATTGCTGCCTGCCGCCGAGTGTCGTCTTCCGCCGAGTCTATCTCATTCTCACGATGAGACAGACTGACACCAAGCTTTCGATTCCTTAGCCTTCTCATGTTTGGAGGTTAAATACTCTTTGACGACTCCTACGTCACCTTGGTAGTTGAGGTAGGAGTATTCTGAGGCCCCCACACAGCATATCCTCTTAAGTCGATAATATTTATATCGTTCGCGTGGGTTTTGTTTAACAATATTGCGGGACGAAATGTTTTCATCTTAATGGATCGTTGTGTCTGCGAGACTAAGGACGGCCGCGGGGCGTCGCTCGAATTAGAGTAATAGCTCGACATTAGAGCTTAATGCTCAGCGAGTTTCCTTGTTTATATTAGTATCGGCGCGTGGGCGGGGTCTATTAGTCAGTAGTCCGTATTACTACTTAATTAATCCGCGGATATTATTGCTCTGTTTAATTACCTACTATTTGAAATTGATAGCGTCTTTTGAAACCAAAGCTTAAGTAAGTTTTGAAAGCAATACTTACATACTTAAAACATTCGTGATAGTATCGAATTTTAATCATTTGATAAATGAATTTTGTATTTGTTTTAGTTGAACAAAAATATATTAAGTTACCGATAACGAAAATCAAATACAAGTGTATGAATCCAATACAAATATTTGGGTGAAATATTAATGCGTATGAGATATGATACAATGTTACGGATAATTGTAAGACTGCCTTATCGCGCTTAAATGTCAGTGCATTCGTTTGGCTAATTGACACGAATGGTCAGCTCCTCGTAGTGTGGTGCTACAATGTGACTGAGACGAGATCCCTTCTCCCTGGTGAAGGTGGTGTTATATTAATACACAATAAACTTTTGTCATGTATTGCAGCTCTCGGGCTCGACGCGGACACGCATAGTACACGAACTAATTAAACACAAACATGTGTTTCGCTCAATCAATCGCGCGCTTCAATCGACATGCAGCCTCCGCTCAGAGAGCTGTCCTGCCCCGTACAGAAGTAATATATTATGTATAACACCTAATAATAATAATTATTAATAATTAAGAAACATATCACGTTAACTTAGTATCGAGTTAAATGTGACTCAGATGGAAAGGTAATCTCCGTGCAGTGGGCGAGAGATCGGAAGAAGAAACCCTTTTTTAACTTTCTTTCCATACTAAGAAAAGTATATAGGTAAGCACAAGTTTGTTTACAAATTTTTCGCATCGCATTTCCTGCATGTGTAATGTTTTGAGGTCTTCAGTGAACGACACATGCGAAACGTCGTAATATCGCGATTTCATACGACCCTAAATAGATATCAACGGGCGCAAGGATCGCACTCACCGCAGGCCACGGAATGGCCAATGATTAGAATCATGGCCATCCAGCCATTGTCTAACCTTTGCAAGACATTTTAGTGGTTAGAAATTAAAAAAAATAACCAAAACAATGTTATTTTTTGGCTTTAATTTTAACATTTGGTCTGATAATTGTTGTATTAATATTAATAAATAATCACTGTTTAATCGTTTACGTTTATCAGAAGAAAAAACGATAAATTTTTGTAGTTGTATTTGTTCTATTTTTGTTTAAAGTTAAACAACCTTGATAGCTGAAAAATGTTTCACATTTGTTTTATACTTGTGGGAGTTAATACTTTCGCAAATAATCAACTTTATCACTTCCTAGGACCGCGAGATGTTGGTCCGCCATTAACCAGGTGGAAAGACGTTCTCCGTGCTGTGGTCGGTCCGTGTTGGATGCGAGAGAAAAGAGTTGGTTTTAATTGAAGTAATGTCCAGCGCTGGACGGATAAAGGATGATGATGATGACCTCATAATGGAAATACATCACATTACCAATAAGTCTGTCTAATAAATATACACCTCATGAAAACGATGGAATATTATTTTAGATCCATAAAAAAATTATATAATATACATAAATCTAGTCAATAGTGGCCGGAATGGCACGAGCCAAGTAAATCATCGTATTGGTGAATCTGTTCCGGCGTCCGTCTGTCCTGGTGGTCTGTTCGTATCTCTCCGCAATGAAATTCAAATTTGTTCGCCTTTACATATCTCGACCACGAGCCTCAAGTTTGTGGCAAATTTATTCATAGCAAAACCTGAAACATCATTTTGTTGACAATCATAACATTGGGCGCGCCGCGCCGCGTCGCCCCGATTCGGGCGCGCATTATGCCAGGCGCATTTGTCACATTCAGAGCGGGTCGTGCGGGACCATATTTTATTGTACGTAAAAACCGGTCAAGTGCGAGCTATATTTACGTAAAGCGGGTGATTTATGTTCCAAAAGTAACTAACTTTCTTTTGTGGAATATAACAATACTTATTATTCTTTTATTATTTTTTCTCTACTAATATCGAGAATTTTGTAAATTCCGTTTATGTAAAATAAACTTGTATATTTTTCTTATTATGAGATTCTTATTTTTTGAAAATAACGGCATTAAATTTGTAGTAATTGGTAGATTAAAACAATACTTATAACAAAAAAAAGAAACTGAATTAAAACTGAAAAGCAAAAAATATTAAACTATTTTCATTTCAACTTAGTAATTAGTATCTACACTTAGAATCAACCTTTTTTAGAATAATTTACAATCTTACTGTTACTTTTGATGTCCATCCGCCGCGTAATGTGTAAGTCAAAGCTCATTTATTTTAAACTTACTTATTACATGACAGAAGCGATGGGTAAAAACGTAAACGTGTATCATAAACGTTATTCAATGTGCAAGTACTACGTAATACACGGCCAACTCACCCGTAATTGTCTCTATTAAGTAAATCCGAGTAAATCGCTACTCGCCTGTGAGATGCTATCAACGCCATCAGTGCTGAAGAGAGCAAAAAGGTATTTCGTAAATGCCTGACATTAATTCAGCAATTACTTACAACTACTATAAAATGAACATCGGGGTTGAGCCACACTTGTCCGCGTCAAAGCGGACTTATTTCGATGAAACGGCATTCAGTGTTATATTATATACCTACATATATGATAAGTGTTGTTAATGTAGACTTAAAAAATTATAGCTTCGATAAAAATGTGTTTAAAAAATGTGTTATGGTCTCTTGATAAGATTAAAAGCATTGAAGTTGTTGTGCCTAAAAATAATACAATAATTGGAATGAATGTTACATAACAATTAATTTTATCATCCTCTATTTCGTTTATTATGTCAACGAGATATTGATTAGTTTTTGTAAAACCACTCGGTTCCTCAACGTTTTTTTTTTCGAAAGGTCTAAACTTTTAGGGCAGATGGCCTTTAAGCTCATGTTCCTCAACGAGCACTTATACTATTGATGTTAATTCAATACGTAAAATCCTCATACACGAAACAATGTTACTTACTAATTGAACGACGAATTCGTCCCACATAACATTAAACGCGTCATCGAGAAATGCTAAGCGCGTCGCTGACGAGTACGGCTCAACCCGCAGACTCCACGTTCGTTTTTATGAGTCTCGAAGGACATACATGGAGTAGCTATTGCAAGTGCCACCTCTCTTCCAAAAGCATTGGAGTCATATACGTTATACAAAATTTCTTCAACATACAATTTTAGGTGACGATCAGGGCTCTTTAAAAAATGTCCACCTGTGCTGTATTCTGCAATAAAAATCACTTAAACATTTAGTTTGTAGAAGAATGGGGCAACTTTTCTTACTTACTTCATATTTTTTCTTGTAAACTACAAATTCAAAATTGGCACCAATATTATAAGACATTACATTGTAAGAAGTAACATTAAATTATATTACATTAGATTGTAAGTACATAATAAAGCGCGATAAAACCCGTGTATGTTTCATTATAATGAGCGAAATTCGCGTAAACATAAGAAAACAATACGAAAATTTGTTGGTTTATTTTGTACCATTATATTCATTGCATACTTCGAAATTATCGATTTACAAAAAAAGGGATCAATTATATTGGAGGAATAAGTTCTATTTCTACTGCTCTGTTTCAACTGGAATAATAAATGATTCACCGATGTCGATACTATCGTAATGTTCACAGCTAGCAGACGCGTGTATCAACAGATTTTAGTATCCGACCCCCGAAAACTAGCATGGAAAATTCCTTCGTGGAGTTAAGACATCCCATCTCCAACGTTATTTTCTCTAAGTCAGTCAGGACGATATTTTTTGTCTACAGCTTCATTGTAGCGGTAGATTAACCGTTTTAAATCAAATACTAGTGCACACAAACACAAGTATACAGTTTTATGTTTCAAACGATCGTTTTGTTTTTTCAATTAATACGTATTTTAGTGAATATTTATTTTAGTTACGATTTAGTGTCGATAAATCGCGATGAAGATTCGGGAATCGGGTATTCGATTAATAGTGTCACTAGCATTCAAATATAGGTGGAAAAAGCTAAACTAAAAATATTAATCTTTAAGCTTGAGAGTCACTTTAGTCGACTTGACTTGACTCATACACTTTAAAAATGTGATTTATTTATTATCTCTTTAAAACTTGTTCGCCCTTTTCGAATATTTTCCTCTCCTTAATTTTTTTAATATAAGTGATGTAGATTCTTAGAACATATTCTTACAAAGATAACATAAATCGTAAATTCAGTAGGTCTATTCTGAAAGGACATAATGTATAATAATCTGTGCACTCTGGTTGGATAATTTCAAATAAATTCAATAATAAATCGATCTGGACCAATGAACACGACGCAACGATGATGTGATATATTGCGAGCGCTATTGGTCAATTGATTAAAATCAATTTTAAATGCCACTAGACCCCAACGGTTGCGAAAACGTATTTATTAACATATCTCGGCGAATTGTAACCAGGCTACACCTGCTTGATAGCTCACCATAATTGCTGTACTTAGCCAATCTGCAGGCAGACACGGTATTAGATCATTTCGTATCACGATATACCAATTAATGATAAGTGGTAAATAGCACGATTATCTCTAATGATTGCTATCTGTTCTTATGATTAAAACTTCTTTCTACTAGATCTCATGTAGCGTTTATGAGTTTTGAATGTGCTTGTCTGATGACTTTGGTGTTGTAGTTGATCCCTCGGACTCGCTGGGACGATCGATAATAATTCGTTATCATTTTCATAATCTATGAGTATAGACTCAGGCTCTTTCAGAAATCTTGACTTTTTTATTCTTCGCATCTTCTCATTAGTAGAAGTAGGCTTACGTCTTCCTTCCGTTCCCTTTTCAGCCGATCGAGAGGATTTGTTACCTGGGAACAATAATATAATATATTAATTATGATATTTTCGTTAAAATCAATTTGAAGCAGATGATGCATCGAACATTTTGTTAGCAAGTAATGTAAGTTAAAAAAAAAACAATTAATAAATGCAGAACCATTAAAACAAAATGTAGACACGATACCTAAGTTCTGCCACAACATCTTGAAAACAATAAGCTATGTAATACAAACTAAAATATAATAATAATAAATATCATAAAAAATATTATGAATAATCATTAATTAATCAAAACTTGATATAGAATTTAAATAAAAAATAACAGCGCCAGTCAAACCATATAATTGATCATATATTATGTTATGAATTTCTCATTAATAATCTATAAACCTGAAGTTGCTTTCTTAACATACAAATTGATAAAAGATGAGGAAGCTAAAAAGAGTTTCAGGCAAAAGAATGGATATCGCGGAACGCTACGAGTCGCGTTATCAGGAACACGTGTGATGAGTGTAATTATTAGAGAACACGACCGGCCGCATCACACCATCCCGCACACATGACTCGGGCCGACGGTACGCGCTCATTTATTATGTACAATGAAATCTTTACGAACTTAATTAGCGCTGAAGAGTTGACCGCGGGTGGCGCGGATGGCGCGCCTCACACTTACCTAATCAGGAATTATAAATGCAATTGTTCAAAAATATATTGTTTTCTTTACACCTATCTTATCTATTTAAGTATTTCTTTACATAAAAATACGTTGTCATCTTTCGATCTGTTTGGTTGTATTACCTGTTACAATGGCATTTACCATAATAGTATTTTACAAAGTGTTTAAAGGCATCACACTGATAGTGGCGTCATTTTATTCGATTTTAATTATTAATTTATGTAAACTTCTGTTTGTTTCAGGGTATCTTTTGAAATAATCAGTAGTCAAGGATTATAAGGCGTCATGTTGATAAATATATGGCATGAACAAATGTGTCCCTCATATCTGAATCCGGCACAGTCCACGATGTATTGTAATGGTCGAGGGCCCATCCCGCACACCTACACGACGGCCTATCTTGTACGTTACGGAATAATGGTTGAACAATGTCGGACAAAAGGCTAACATTTCTCAACGATAATTTCATTTCGGGACCTCCGCTGGACCCTATTTGTATGCAATAAGATCGATATTTGTACGTTTAAAATAATTTCAGGTAGTTACAAGGCGTCAGATATTTTAAATGGGCTCGGAGTGTTATTATTCTAAGTGAAAATTGGCTAGATTATCTGTTTTATGGTATTTTGAGTTTGTTTGAATACGGAGTTTAGTTTAGATGAGGTTATGTTTGCTTTCCGTTTTATGGTCCCATTGTACGGGACTAAGATAAGGGTCAAAAATACCCCATCATCTGTGTCTAATCGTTTATATTAATAAATCGTCACTTGCTTGGTTATTATTACAAACAATTTGATATTTATCAAAGACTAGCAGCGACCGCGGTTTCCATACGAGTACGGGGACAAATTGTAGTGTTATTCTGATGTGAAGCTATATTATTGTGAAGTTTCATTAAAATCCATTTAGTAGTATTTGTGTGATAGAGTAACAAATTACAAACATACATCCATGTCTCCGTACATTCTTATTTTTTTTGCTTTTACAATAATTAAGTATAATTTTATTATAATACTTGTCACTGAAAAATCAACGCATCATTAAATAACAATTCATATAAATTGGTTATAGACTATAGTGAAACTATTTTTAGTGATTTTGTTGAGATGATTTATCCTGTTGAGCTGAGCAGCAGCAGCAGCAGTAGTTTCAATAACACCACCGATACTGTTTTGTTAAACTAACATTCGCTAAAACAATTCACATCCTGCGTAAAATTAAAAGATTAGAAAGTCTGAAACCCGGCACTCACGTGATCACTGCATTTTCTATGTGTATACGATTTTTTTTTTCATTTTCTTTATATGTTAAACTAAACGTACAAACATAGTTTTTTTTATTGGAGTGAAACTTCTTTAGAATCGTTGTGATTTTAAATCGGATGTAACGGAAAAAAATGACAGGTAAGAGACACAAATACAAAAGAGCGAGAGAGCAAATATCGGTGTATATGTATATTGCACACTGTTTAATACTTGCTTGTATTTGAGCATTTAACGTGTGATAGAAGTGAACTTCTATCGTGCGTAAATCACACACACCTTTTTTTAGAATTCTAAAAGTCGTAAGTCTTATGCTGTAAGTGAAACATGATTATATAAATTATAATGGTGAAATATGATGCGGGTTACGGCTCTGTCGGAAAACTCCAGAACGGTCAAGTCATTTGGTATACAAAACGCATTCCGCGCCATATTTGAGTGTAATACAATTTGAAGCACAATTGTATCATCGCCGCCGCCACGTTGTAGCTGTCATACGCGTTCCGATCCACGGGCGCACTTGTCCCATTACCATTGTCTCAGGCTCCAGCAGGACGCACTTCTAGCGTGATATGGAACGCCTTTTGCGTACCATTTCGGTGCCGACGCAACGTTACATTTGTTATTTGGTTATTCGAAACGCGCCTTAATTTCGAGGGCCAAAGAAGTGTCATGATGTTCGTTAATGTTCGCCCTCCTGTTATCATAGAAGTAGTTGTCATGTTTGTCTATTCCACAATGACTACGATTGTCTGCAAGGCTTACTTGCTTAATTATGAATGTAGTTTCGATTGTTAACTTGAATGTTTGTGGGTATAGATGTTACGGTGCATGGTTTGACCGTGGATGATATAATAATGTATAGTAACGTGTGTTATATATTTTTAAAGTTTTCAGTATTTTAAAGTTCTGCTACGAATATTTTATGAAACGTCGGCTACGTAAAGGATATATATTTTTTTGCGATAGTGTACCTACACTACACTACTACAGAACTACCTTAGTAGGTATTACACAGAAGTTGTATGTCAACATTATTTTATTGAATCACACTCCTCTATAGAAAACACGACGAAACAGTATCACAAAATTTTTAAGGTAGACTGGACTGATTCTACCCGTCGCTCCCCTCGGCTACCTGTCGCTGTCTGCTGCTACCCGCTACTACCCGTTGCTCCCCGCTGCTACCCGTCGCTTCCTGCTGCTACCCGTCGCTGTCTGTTGCTACCCGCTACTACCCGTTGCTCCCCGCTGCTACCCGTCGCTTCCTGCTGCTACCCGTCGCTGTCTGCTGCTACCCGCTACTACCCGTTGCTCCCCGCTGCTACCCGTCGCTTCCTGCTGCTACCCGTCGCTGTCTGTTGCTACCCGCTACTACCCGTTGCTCCCCGCTGCTACCCGTCGCTTCCTGCTGCTACCCGTCGCTGTCTGTTGCTACCCGCTACTAACCGTTGCTCCCCGCTGCTACCCGTCGCTTCCTGCTGCTACCCGTCGCTGTCTGTTGCTGCCCGCTACTACCCGTTGCTCCCCGCTGCTACCCGTCGCTTCCTGCTGCTACCCGTCGCTCTCTGCTGCTCCCCGCTGCTGCCCGTCGCTTCCTGCTGCTACCCGTCGCTCTCTGCTGCTCCCCGCTGCTACCCGTCGCTTCCTGCTGCTACCCGTCGCTCTCTGCTGCTCCCCGCTGCCCCTCGCTGCTAACCGTCGTTCCCAGCTGCTCCCAGCACACCAATTTTACGACTGATAATTGTAAAGTACAAGCGTTCATACTTCATTTGCCTAACTGCGTGCGGCGGACAAATGGGGCTATAAAATTTATTACTTATTTAATTAGAAAATAGTTCACTTTTACTGCCTAAGATAATATGTTGTTCCCTACTTTATTCGAGACAATCTATCTGACGGCAGGTGGTGACCACCATCAACGCGGTCCACCGTCCGGCTCATCATTGCCTGGTGGACACTGAATGGTCACGTCATGAATGGCAGTGCAATATGTGCAGTAACCACGGGGATTTGGCCTATCCTGGCGAAGCTGCTGTTTGCCAATGGCGCCCATTTAAAGTTGGGCTTAGCAAAATTCATTTTTCCAACCGATCAAGTCTACGGATTTGTGAATTTTATACAGCAAGAAACTTTCTCATCTCATTATCAATTTCATTATTTCAATTGAATTTTCTGAACGAGCGCCGTATCGGCAAATTAATACCACTTTAAATATTGCCTGTTGCTATATATTGGTTTATTTTCCTTATGAGAATTTTACTCATTATATTGAAACATAAAATAAGTAAAGTATCCGAAACCTCTGGCATGTTTTCACCATAGTAAACCGGCATAAAATCCGTATGAGTTGTTTCATTATAATTATAATTCTTCATGTATGCACCGTTTTGTATTTGATTCAACACTGACTAAAGTATGTTATGTAAACACGTAGGTACCTCTACATATTTCAGTCATATTAAAATCCAAATCCAATAATTGACAATCATCTGCGCGCGCGCATGAATCTGACGGTCGTATAAAGTACGGCGAGCTTGTTAACATCGCTGCGTCCGCGTCGGTACGAAGACATTAATTAGAGCTGGCCGTGGACCGGCGCGGTGATCTCCGCGACAAAACTGTGGCGGAGGGCGCGGGCTGATCGATCGCGTAATTGATGTAAGGCGTCCCAACTCCCAATCGTAATCGTCCGAGCGTTTATTTAAGAGCCTGTGTGTGTTTTATGTTGATTGCGAATGGGAAATTGCAGAATCATTATGATTGAACCTAGAAACCTCTGCTTAATTGGGATTTATTTTATTGTTTTTAACGGTTGGTATTATTGTTATGCGCTTTCATTTTTTATTATTAAATTAATTAATACATTAATTAGTTAATGCTGTAAAATAGGTGAATATAATATGTTATTACTTATTTTGAACAAACGGCAGCACACCAGTCTCGGCAATGCAACGTCCAGCTAAGTCAATCCCTATTAGAATATAAATTATGAAATATGACATAGGTACAGCAGAAGCCGCTGCGATACTTCGTGTTGAAGGTTCCTCTGTCAACGACGACTGACTGATGCTGATAATGTGATGGTGATTACGTTATTATCATTAGGTAGAGAAATGTTTGTTGGTCTTTTTATATAGGAATGTACAGCACACACTTACAGGAGAATGTCAGTAGGATCTCATAAAATAGAGTCGTAAAAACGAGTCCCGACGAACGGGAACATTTCAAGCGGATTGTTCACTGATTACTCACGTACGTTAATTAAAAAAGAAAATTAATATCAAACAACAAATTGGTCATAAATAACAGACAAAAATGTCTGTATCCATTGCCGACACTAAAAAATAAAACTGATAGCAATAAATCGTTTGCACCGGCATCGATGTCATTTTAGTGCCAACACGCGTTTCCAATGAGATTCCCGCGTAATTCATGATGGCGTCCGCGGCGTAGGCAGTGTTTGCGATCACACGCGTCACGCGCCAACATCTCTCACCACTGTGATTGGCGGCGGGCGGGGGCAGCGGGCGGCGCGCGGGGGACGGGGCACGGGAGAGGCGCCAACGGCGGTGGACCCGGGCAAGCATAACTTGTGATCTAGGCTTTTTGTGTTGGCTGAGCGCTTGCGTGAACGTGCAAAATCGATTGCGAATGCATACGCACGCTACGGTAC
Source organism: Lycaena phlaeas (assembly GCA_905333005.2). NCBI lineage: Eukaryota > Metazoa > Arthropoda > Insecta > Lepidoptera > Lycaenidae > Lycaena > Lycaena phlaeas. Next base: position 14,209,439 of record HG995175.1, read on the forward strand.
GCAGATGTTGCCAACATTTTACAAACTTAATTCTTGGTTCATTGTCGGAAGCCCTTGTCAAAAAAAAAAAAAAATCATCCTAATGACTCGTCGACCGTCTTGGATTTGACTAGCCAAACACCTACTCTCCAGAGTAGCGCGCGCGATATACCGCGCCCCCTGCGGTGCACGGAGGGGGGCGCCCCCCTTTCGAATTTTACTAGGTGAGCCATCTGCTCACCTATCTACCGATTGAGCATAAAAGCCATCTAGCCTTTAATACAAAAATAAAGACATCTTAAGCATTTTTCATTCATTTTTTTGGCTTATGGTTCTACCGGCGATGATCTAGTGGCCATGGGCTCTTCTCTCGTCTCTCGGCTCGTCCTCTTAAGTGAGGTCAGGTTGGGATCCTAATCCCTTGTAGTGCATTGAAAATGATTTTTATAAATTTCCAAGTGCAATCTAAACACGAGACCATCAATCGCCCACCGGTGAAGGAAAACACCGTGAGAAAACTTGGATACCAGTGTGAAGTTCACCATCCTGTATTAGGCCAGTACATTGGTGAACTATGGCCTAATACTCTCAATAAGAGGAGGAGATCCGGGCTAAGCAGAGGGACATAATATTATGATACTTTTAAAAATTCTAGGTACATATCTATAATTCCAATACTTTACTGCATGTCCTCCTGTAATCCTGGTTGTTGTAAAGTATCCAAAAACATTAAATTATAATGAGTAAAATTAAACGCGTAAACATTAGAAAACAAGACATCAGTATCTTGTTAGATCGACATATCTACGGACTACGGAGAATGTTTTCTCAGAGAAAAAAAAAAACAATTAACATACAATCGTTCAAGCGAATATTAGTTTTATGATATTAGTCAAATAATATTTATTTATTGTATACTTTTTTTTTCCGCCGAAGGTTGGCGATTCCTATTCGAATACATTTTATACAATTACAAGTCATGCCTTTGGATAGGTGCTAATTACTTGACAGGATGAACAGGCAAATATAGAGCGGGATACCACACTGAGTATTAATACATACGCCTGGTACGTAGATACTGTTGCTCAAACCAACGAACACTCCGACAGCCAATAACGAATGTTATTCATATGAAGAGTACATTGTCTTATATTAAACGCAATAGCTGACGCCTGACTGTAAGATGTCCTAGAGGGTACAGACCTAATGAATGATTTCATTTAAACTCAATCGGTATAGTAGATGGCTAACCTAAAAAACGTTGACAATGATCTATTTTACATCAACATATTAAAGGCTCGGCAAACCTGTCCCCGTAGAACAAACTATTCCCCATTTTATGGTGTAGTAAGTTATAGGAGTGTACTGAGCGATACGCGGTGTTGTTGGTCCATTAAAAACCGACTTTACCTTGTACCTGGTAGCCAAATGCCCGTAATGATGTTGTTTTACATGGGTGGTATTTTTTACCCCTCAGTATGGTATCCGGTGAGCAATTAGGGTAAAATATACCCAATATTACCTTGTTCGTTTATTTTTCCATAAAAATGGTTAGTTTTATAAATCACCGCAGATGTTTTAATAACTTATCGGCAATTTATTATGTTTGTCGTAAAGGGGCGGTTAACGCCTTATATGTTGAAACTGATTTCACCATCTGTAATGCGAGCAAAATAGGGTTGTCTCCCGCCGTTCGCAGCTTGTTTTGTTTACGGATAATTTGTTCAGTAAATAGGTACAAAGGACATTTAGCAAGTTGACTGTTGGATATTTTACTTTTTATCGGATTGTGCTGTAACTTTGCAAATACAATTTATTTTATTGGAGTTCAGCAAAGTGAATATTAGAGATTTTTTGCTTTCTTTCATTAGGGACAACCCTAGTTGCATACATAAAACATAATATCGCGGTTCCGCCTGTCACTATAACGTCACCATGACCGTTTTTATAAAGTATATTGACAATATAAAAGTGAATAAGAAAAAATAAATCGTATGTTTATGTGTAAGGATGGAAGAAATAGTGCGTTTGATTGATGAGTGTAATGATGGACATAATGTGGCATTATTGATTCCGTACGATGCGACCAGACTTACTAGTCTTTATACATGGTGCGATCAGGTGCTTAAGGGCATATTGAAGGGTTATGTTGATCATGGGGGAGGGGGGTTTAGTAGTCGATGATGATAGAGGTGCAATGAAGGTGTTTACATCACCATAGACTCCAGGCAAGGTTTAATGTATTTGGAGTCGCGCGTTTATTTCTTGCGTGGTGACGTCACCGCCGCCCTAACCGACTAAACATCGTCTAATCAATTAATATTCAACACTGTGTACGCGTATCATAAGGTATAGATTGCTTTTTATATTATCGTCCTGAAAGACATAGAATATTTTTTATTGCTAATAAATATGAATAATAAATAAATCATTATTCAACAACTGAGCTTGAGCAGAAAAAGATCGAAGCAGGAAGTTGCGTTGGCTACAAGATGAACGACCAAAGGTGAGTAGCATTGCTTAGATTAAATAGATAAGTTTAGCGTGAAGTAATATTTGATATAAGCCATAACCGCACACCGAGGGCCGATCGTATCGCTGCCGGACCCCTCCTGTGCTGCAGCTCTTTATTAAATCACTAAAACGGATTTCACTTAATTAATATAACATTTTAAATTAATACTTACTTAACTAACATAACAACAACAACTAACATTATTGTAACTTTTATAATACGTTCTTATTTAATTTATTATGTTCGAAAATCACAATATCCGTACAATGTGACAGTTCTAATTACGGATAAGGGTAATAAAGTCATAATTACTACTAAAGGTTAAGCAAATTAAGAGCTTTAGCAGATTTTTTGTGTTATTTAAAAGAGCATAAAATTCAATTAAGATGTCACTTAGGATTATCGCTGCCTGTGATCGGTGAGGTCTATATAATTATGTAACTTCATTTTAAGTTTCTGCTGCGTCTCTTATAAGCTCGTTTATTAAGTGTACCTACTTCACTTGTTTCAGTTTATGTAACAATTCAGACAACATATCGAAGTTAATTCATTCCAATCTTCCGATTATCACTTGTCATCGCCATTCCACATACTTCCTAAATTCCTTAACTATAATACAATATTACTAACATAAGTTCCCTTATAAGCAAATAATGAACAAAAAACAACACAAAAATAAAAGAAGAAGTAGAAAAAAACATTGTTTTGAAGGAGGAACGAAATATCTTTGGATATTTAAAATAATCCAGAGAGTCGTAATAATCCAGAGCAAGAATATTGAATGACGTGCGTCCTTTTTTTTTGATGACGCAGCGGAAATCCCTTTACGACCTTACCAAGGCCTGGGTAGGCGCACTGGCGTATGTAGGGACTCGCATTGAATGCACTACCCCACTAACCACTGCGTGAGCCTTCAGCCGCTATTTGAGGGACCCGGATCTGCAGGTGACGGGAAACCCTCAGCGACAGACTGGTCCCGGCAAGACCAGATTCTCCATAATAGGGGGACTGCCCGGCTACGACTTGGCAGTCCCCACGACGTTGTGTCTTAAACTGGGCTCGGGTTCCCATCCCGAGCCCGACATGGCCCCTTACCAAAGGCGGCATTGGTGGCACTCGCCGGGTTTTAGTGGGTAGAGTTGCATCCGCTTACCAGCTTTTGGGCGCAGCGAGTCCCACTTACCCGCCTGGGGAGACCCACTCCTCAGCGGGATGCGTCAGTGCATTTCCCGGCGTAAAAGAAAAAAAAATCTAAATCGGCGAGTTATATTCGAGTATGCTAGGTCCAGAGCATTAAAGGATGTCAGCAACTTTTGCGCTATTAAATTGGGAACAAGCTCGCATTATAAACCCTAGGTTTAATAGTCTTCTCTGGTAATGCAGTCGATGTTTCTTTCGTATGTTAGTCATGAATACGTCGAGACCGCGTACTTAATTTAGTCTTTACACTTACTTACTTTAGACAGGAGCTACTCCTGTCTTTGTGCATTTATAATCGGTAAATTAATTTTCGTGTAAAGCTTATCACGTCACATCTCACATTAAGCTCTATTTATTGATACTACAGTATTCTTCAAAATCATTGCGATTTCTCTGCAAAAGACAGCAATAATTACTATTTTTAATTTCTAGATATCTTCATGTCGTCGTATAAGAAAAAATTTGAATGTTGGAAGTAGGAGCTAATATCGTTAATATAAAGAAAGACAAGATATATATTAGTATAGTATATAGTTAGTAATATGTCAGCTGGAAACCTTCTCCAGGAGAGGAGGAGACCAGCTGGCAACGGTGATGGCACACGGGATGCATCACGTTCTCATTACGATGCGCACGGCGCGTTCTGCCGCCGCGGCCGTACAAGCGATTACTAATGAAACTAGAGCTAATCTCCTATCTATATCGACCTGACCATTCATGGTAGCCGGTCACAAATAGTTAAAAATAATACAAGCGTTTTTACAAGCGCAAATAACTGAAACACCTACTAATTAATACTCAGATTGACTATGATATCTAAACGAGCGCTATCGCGGGGAGATCAGCAGATAACATCGGCGATCGACGCTCCTTTTCTAGAATGTTCGATATACATGGTAATACTATCCTTTTTGTTGCAACTTTAGTTTATTAAAGCAGATGTTCTCGGTCAGTACAATAAACCTCCCCGCCACCGACCATAGTCTGCTATACAACGCTACAAATATTATTGATTCTTTCTTAAATCAATCTCAGAGAAAGCTTCATTAGGATATGCTGCTTTCTGGGATTACCTATCCAAAAGAACTTTTAACGTTGGATAGACCTTATAAAAATTAATATTATTATATTTATTTATGAGAGATTTTTTTATTTTATTTCGGGCTGAATGAAAGCGTGGAAAGGCTTGTAAATAAATAAATTACACTGTCTCTAATCATTTAGCTATTTGTATCGATACTCCGGTCAAGTCGGATGACGCGAGGCGTTTGTCGTGGTGCGTTAGCTGCGCTGCGGCTGGACGCGTGCCGTACTGTCAGATTAGATGCGGCGATAAGCATAAGGCGCGGACACGCACACGCCGCTGGTCGTCCGCGGTGCGGCGGTGACGAGCAGCAGACCGCGATGCATGACGCACGACGCAGCATCTACAATGTATAGAGTTTTTGTCGCGTGGGACTTCAGCTACAGAACTAATTAATGAGAAACATGACATATACATACAATTTCTTATATGGTATGGATAGTTGTAAGTTGTACTGAGTGTGAATTAATCAAAAAGTATATACCACTAACTGTAGCCCGCGGCTTCGCTCACGTTAGCAAAAAGAATCTTTTATTTTAAATGTATCCTTAATCCTACGTTACTTATTCTCTAGATATTCTCGAAGCTACTAGAGAAACTTTGTACACATATGTGTGTAGTTTCATGATGATCGTTAGAGTAGTTTTTTTTCACATTTATAATGTTAAGTAAGGCTGATTTTGTTCGTGTATTAATAAGCACATTAAAATCATTATAAGTACGAGTTATAAACAGATAAGTGATCAAGTGCACATCACTTGATTACGTATGATCACAGACTTTTTTTAGTGTGGTAATTAAATGGCTGTCATTAAGTGGTTGGCGGTCGTACATTTAAATAATGTCGAGATCAAAAAAACACCAAATACATTGCAATATTTTACAGAGAGGAGTAGATTGCAATATTGTGGATATTATGAAGTGTTTTTGATCCTTGCTAGTACCGTGGGCCGGTAGCCCCGATGACAGCCGATGAAGCAGTCCCCGAAACACGTTAATATTGCTAGCCAGGCGCTAAATCAATATTAGCACACAATATAATATTCAATTTGTGAACTAGCGCCACTACTGCACGAGACTACTTAAACAATGAACTTAGGACATTTAGCAATTGTTATTGTTTGCGTTGTATCGGACCGTTATCTGATACCATCTTATCTGTTCAAAATTGGAATACAATGGTGTATGGGTTTTCTGTGTTTTGTGGAATTCGCCCCGTCGTGTTACTTGTAACGAATAAATATGGAGAGAACCGTGCTGACATTTTCGCGCTTAGATGTTTATGGTTTCAGCTTAAGAGTTCTTATCTGGTTTACTTTTTATTGTAATGGAACGTAAGCAAAATGGGGGAATCGTACACGACAAAAAGACTAATTGACATTTCTAAGTTTTTAGAGACTTATTCCCGAATACTCAAACGCAACTCGGAAGCTGATTTTTACTAGCTGATTTCTACTGAAACTACATTTTGATGATTTTAGGTATATGGATTTAAGGCGTGCTTAATAGTTTGAGGAGCCCCCAAATATTTAAGTGGTGTTTGGGAATTGGAGCGTAAGAGTCCCACTAATATTATAAATGCGAAAGTTTGTATGAATGTGTGGATGTATGTTTGTTTAGTCGATCACGCAAAAACTAATGTATGGATTTTGATGAGATTCTACAGTAATATATCTGAGCTCTAACTTTTCGTACTTTCACAAGAATGGGAAGTACGTGGTTGAAAGCCCGGGGCACTGATTGTATTTACGGCATTTTTCATTATCCTATCTATCTTAAAATTGTCTTATCTATCTTCAAATTTTGACAGATTTTGTATGAAAATGTGTCAAAATTTCAAGATAGATAAGAAAATATTAAGATAGATAGGATATTGCAAACCGCTGCTAATGAATAAGTAGGCGACTTTTCTTATAATAGGTACTAAAAGAAAATGTATGTATAAAATTATACGTAAGAGCAAACATAAAATATTAGGCGTTCATTGAGAGAGCCCTATGTTCAACAGGGGACGGATAAAAGCTGATGATGATGATGATCATGATGAAACATAAAATAGACTTGCAGATAATTCATAAGATTCGTATATCTAATATACGAATAAATAATGACTAGCACTTTAACTAGCCTTTAATGTCCTTTTATGAACATAAACCTAGTGTACATCAGGCACAAGCAGGACCATGATCACCGCGATGATAAAAAATTAATAAAAAAAACAGGTGTGTGTGCGTGGGATTCACACACTATAGAAGTGAAACACACGTTAAATGCTCAAATACAAGTAAGTATTAAACAGTGTGCAATATACATACACACCGACATTTGCTCTCTCACTCTTTTGTATTTGTGTCTCTTACCTGTCGTTTTTTCCGTTGCATCCGGTTTGAAATCACAACGATTCTAAAGAAGTTTCACTTCAATAAAGTAATGATATAAAATGAACGATCGTTAGAGTTGTGTAGTATGTACAGCAGCAGCGTAGTAATAGTAATAGTAGTGAACGCTGCGGACGCCGGGAGTGGTCCGGCCGACCTCCGACCCCGGCCGCTGTCGACGCCGTATTGATAACCACGGAAATGCCTTTGTTCATTTAATTAAATCATACTTTTGCTGATTGTATTGGACGCAAATCTTTGTGCAGTGGCTGGTAATAGCGAGTCGGGGGATGCATATAAGCCTTACACAAGAGAAACGGACACGAATGAAGTATTAGCTTTTAACAGAAATTAATAAATTATAAGAAAACGCCGAAGCATATAATGTCACAAGAGTTTTGATTTGGTTATAAGCGAATGAATGGTATAATTATTAATATACTTATGCCTAGTAAGATACGGTTTGATTGTCTTTGATACTGATATTATTATGTATTTATTTAGTGCTCAGTAATTTATTTATTAGTCAATCACTCAATAATTTATATTACTCATTAGTCTATTAGTTATTATTATTATTATAGTCTACTCATGCAACTAATTAATATCAATAGCCAACATGTACATGTCGCCGGCCCATTGCCATGTCACGAGTCAACTAAATTAATTATAACGTGGCAATATTTTGCCCCGTGGCTCTTGGACTACACGTGTCTCTGAATCTCTTAAAGAATGCCCCGCAGCTCTACAGTTTATGACACAGTTTCTATAACTTAGTACCTACTTGTCAATCATATAAGTTAGGCGATACGAGAAAATATAATAACTGTTTTGCCCGCGGCTCCGTCCGCGTTAGCTTAGATTTTTTTCATAAAAAGTGTTCTGTGTTTCTCTGTGTTCCCGTTTTAATTCCCTGTTCTAATATTTCAAAGAATATGTACAAAGTTTCATGATGATTGGTAAATAGTTTTTGCATGAAAGCGTAATAAATAAACTTACATTGAGATTAATAAAATTAAGTATGATATATCTAACAAGAACTAAACATAAAAAATACTACTGCTACTAACAAAATAAACTAAATGGTTAATCCGACTTTACATATAACGATTCTCTTGTAAATGCTTAATTGAATTCGTTATTTAGCAAGACCTATTATTGGAAAAGTAATTCTACATCTATAAAGTAATGTGACAACAATTGTCCAGTGTGTGATATTCCGCTGCTGGATATGGCCTCTTAATCAGGCGAGGGTTATTGGACCATAGTTCACCGATACGCTGACCCAAAGAGGGTTGTTGTAGTTTTCTTCAAAGACATTAAATCTTATCAGGTGTGCAGATTTCCTCACGATGTTCTCATCCGAATAGCCAAGGAAATCTTCTACAAGCCGAGCTCATACCCATGGGCCGTCGTCGCTCTTATATAAAAATCATTGCTCATCTTATATTTAAAAGCATATTATTTGTAATAGCCGTAAAGAAGACAAATAAACAGTTCAAGTTGCGGTTGTTTTTTGTTCATTAGATATAAAAAATATATAACAAATCAATTTAAATTGTAATAAGTTCTGAATGAAAGAGTTCTATTGTGGCAGTCTCAAAATAAATTCACTCGTAATACGCGTGCTATTGGACGGCGCACGGCGTGGACGCGGCGGAGCACGTTGCAACTTTACTATTAATAATGACTAATTATTTGTGTGAGTTGTTTCCTTATTGAAACATTAAACTAACAAGTCTCTAAAATGTATTTATTAACATTTTTTGACGTGACAACGTCTAATAACTCGATATTACGGGCAGCATGCACGAAGAAGATGACGTCATGTCGCGTTCCGCAAGCGCGAGTACGGCACGAACAAGAGAGACATGATCGGCTCGAGCGATCGGCTAAGTTCGATTCGTGTTGCATGTAATGTTTGACATCGTCACGTCGAACTACCGTTCGTACACCGACTTTACAGATAACCAATTTTTTATGTGATAAGGAGGCAACCAAGCAGTCGGCGCCATATCATGTCTACCGACGCCCGTAGACATCCGCACAAATGCGTTGCCCTCCTCTTCCCTATCATTATAAGCAGCATGGCACTATCTCTTACAATTGCATAAAAGTATTGAGCAAATTGTTTATTTCAAAGATTGTTACGGAGAGTTGAACCTATAAGTTTTGGTAACACAAGAAGGTGCTGTATCTTTGTCTGTGCTTTGTGTTATATATGTTTAACTAGCTGTAAGTTGCGTGAAAGAAGAAGTGAAAGAAGTGAAAATAAAAAAATACTATTTTCCGTTCCTCAAGGTGTTTGCTACATTTTTACCATCAATGTTTTAATAATAGACCCTACGCTATTATACTGATTTGTCATAATTTTTACTAATGAGGGCGAGTCTGAATTTGAGCTCAAACTAGTTCAAAGATTGTGTGTAAAGAAGTCCTCATGCGTCCGTTCTGTATTTGAGAAATGGTGCAATAATGTGATAGACTAAGGCCCATGCAAAAAATGGATGGGTCATATGAACCACCAGGTGACGTATACAGGACGATATAAGAGCAAAAAATATATTTTTTTTAATTCAGCACTGTACGGTGTAGCAACCGTACATCATGCAGTGTCAGCGTATTACGCCGACAATGCGAATTAGTTTTATTCATATTTAATTATGTTCAGTACACGTCCAACAGCCGATTGAGTCGCGTGCTCTCATAACCATTTCCAACCAACCATTAACCATACCATTTTAGGTTGAGTTAAAGTTAATAAACCAAACCAGAAACTTAACTTAATCTTATTATTTACAAACCATAAACTATCTTCTGTACGGTCACCATAACCCGTACATCGTGGTCCTTCGAGCCTAACATTCGTGAGACGGGACCATCACGCCGCGAGTGAAAAGTGAACACGTGTCGGTGTGACTGTCTTGCGATTTGAACCAGTTTTCGGACAAACCAAATTGTTAGTGCATAGTGGACTGTCTACAGTGAAAACCCGTTACGCAACCACGTTCCACGTCGGATTGAAAAACAGCGGCGAAACCAGGTGACCACGTGGCAGTCTCCAAGTAAGATCTTTCCATTTTCTTTTATAACCAATATGCCAGCAACCATGGAGGCTCTACTAACCACTCAGAACCAAATTTGGTCCGCTATGGACAGCCTCCGTACTAATTTTAAAAAGGATGGGGCGGACCGTAAGACGTCTGCTTATATTGAAAATCGCCTAAGTAAGTTAGATGCCTATTGGGGAGACTTTCAGGTTAATCATACAAGGTTAAGTGCTGAATTCGAAGACCCCAACCATTACTATTTTAAAGAGAACCATTACCAAAAGGCGTTAAATTTTTATCAGGAAACCAGAAAATTAATATCGTCATACGTAACCACTGACTCAGGCAAACCATTGCCGAGACCAGATACACCAATATCGCACAGGTCCGATCGACAAGAGCCTACCATACCCGCCCAAGGTAGTACTTCTCATACCTCATTTTCTTTAAAATCACAAAGTCGGGGTAGTGCCAGTAGGGTTGATGATATGCTGCGGAAGCAAAAAAGCAACTTCAAGGCGCTGTCTCGTACCATAGAGACCATGGATCTAGAGGATATATCCGAACGCTGGGAACTCGAAGACGCTCTTAAAACTCTTCAGTCTAGGTGGTCAGTCATAGACTCACTTCACTGGGACATCGACAGTGAAGGGCTATTAGATAATGAGGATTATGAACTGGCTTTTATTGATATGGAGAGGAAATACAGTTCTCTTAAAAGGTCAATTAACAGCAAAATATGGTCGAATTCGTATAAAGAGCGCACTACACCACAGATGGACATCCCGACGTTCAGTGGAAATTACCAGGATTGGATATGCTTTAAGGACTTGTTTTATGAGATTATACACAATAATAAATCGCTACCAAATGCTCAAAAAATGCAGTTTTTAAAAGGGAAGCTTAGGGGAGAAGCTGAGAAATTGGTTCACCACTTGCGCATCAGCTCAGATAACTATGAAGTTTGCTGGGAAATATTAAATCAGAGATATCATAATACAAGATTAATATTTAATTCTCATGTTAATTTATTACTCACCATTCCTACCATTCAGCAACAATCTGCTGCGCTAATTAAAAAACTACATGACACCACCAACGAGTGTCTGAATTCTATTAAGGCCATGGGAATTGATATATCCAACTGGGACCCGCTTATTGTATATATTTTGAGTCAAAAATTAGATTCGGGTACTCATCACGATTACATAGAGTCGCTGAGGAACCCTAAAGATCTACCAAATTTGTCAGACTTCCTTAACTTCCTAGAAATGAAATTTACTTCATTAGAAACCTCTCGAAGATACCAAGACCCGAACAAACCAATTCAATCTCATGTACAATCAAAATATTACCAAAAACCATGGGTTAATAAACAGACAGACAAAGGTTATAATAATTTTATGAATAGTAACTTGAAACAAAGACCAGCGATATGTCATGCAATTACGAAACCTGCAGGTATTGTTTCGCAACGGAAATGCTTACTCTGTAAAAATAACCATGCATTATTTACATGTAAAGTATTTCTAGAATCATCGCCACAAGAAAGACTAAAAATAATTGAATCAAATAATTTATGCAAAAACTGTCTTGTAAACCATTATGGAAAGGAATGTTCATCGGAAAAAACTTGCCGATATTGCAGTCAACCACATAATACATTGCTACATAATGCTTATATTACATTTTCACCCGCACCAATTAATAAATCTAAGGTTGAAAAACCTGTAAGAAAAAATTCTAACATTTTTGTTAGCAATAATTTCAGGGATTCAATGCCAAAATTGTTAGCAACGGCCAAGATCAATATCAGGGCAGTAGATGGCCGTTTGTATTCAATGCGTGCGCTGATAGACCCGTGCGCAGAGTCATCTCTAATCACCGAGAATGCTGCTCAGATATTAGGCCTACCCAGGATGAAGCGGCCCTGTGTGGTAGTAGGCGTAGGAGCCAAGGCTAACAATAGTAAAGGTGTCATTCGAATTACCATATCTTCTCATGACAACTCATTCACATTTAATACGGAAGCTTACGTGATGAAGCATGTCGTCGGAAACTTACCAAACCAATCTTTTGATAAACCATCCTGGCCGCATATACATAAATTATTCCTTGCAGATCCTGACTTCTACATAAGTAGACCAGTAGACTTAATCTTAAGTATAGATGTTTACGAATTAATTATTTTACCAGGCCTAATTCGTAACGATACGTCGCAACCGATCGCACAAAATACCAAACTCGGCTGGATATTAAGCGGCACAGTAAAACCTAACCATACCTATTGCAACGTCGTGAAAATCGATTTGCAAGACATACGCCGCTTCTGGGAGATTGAAGATTTTTCAGATAACTCTATAAAGCTATCTGATGAGGATAACCAATGCCTGCAACACTACCAATCACATACTCAACGTCAACCAGATGGATGTTATGTTGTGAGATTACCCCTTAAACCAGAGGCAACGGAGAATTTGGGTGAATCCAAAACCAAAGCTATAGCCCAATTTCGCCAATTAGAAAAAAGGTTCACCAAAAATAAAATTATTGAAAAACATTATAAAGACTTCATAAATGAATATATAACGTTAAACCATATGACAGAGTGCATCGGTAACCCGACTCTCGAGTGTTATTTACCTCACCATTGTGTAACACGAGCAGAGTCAACGACCACGGCCACGCGCGTTGTTTTTAACGCATCAGCAAAAACTTCGACTGGATATTCTTTAAACGATCTTATGTACTGTGGACCAAATTTGCAAGAAGATCTTTTTTCACTGATATGTAGATGGAGGCAATACCAAATAGCTTTTACTGCTGACATAGAGAAAATGTTTAGATTTATAAGGCTCCACGAAGAAGACCAACCTCTTCAGAAAATAATTTGGAGGAGCTCTGAAAACCAACCTTTAAAGCAATACCAATTAACCACAGTCACATACGGTACTAGAGCCGCACCATTTCTCGCCATGATGACTTTAAAGCAACTGGCCAAAGATGAGGCTCACCGGTTTCCAGAAGCAGCAGAAGTCCTTTCAAGCAAGTTCTACATGGATGATCTGCTTCATGGACAGCATGACATTGAATCTGCTAAAAGATTGATCACCGACCTAATAAACCTGCTTAAAGCAGGTGGGTTCAATTTAAGGAAGTGGTCTTCTAATAGACCAGAAATATTAGAAGATCTTCATACAGACGGAGAAAATAATTCTTACTGTTTTAAGCACCTGGAGTCAACCAAGACGTTAGGACTTAAGTGGACTCCGTGTGAAGATAATTTTAAATTTGAACTGAAAACCAAAACAACCGATAAACTTACCAAAAGGAGTCTACTTTCGAACATTTCCAAAATTTTCGATCCCCTTGGATGGGTTTCACCAGTTACAACCAAGCTGAAGCTACTCTTTCAAGAAGTTTGGCTTTTAAATCTACAGTGGGATGATACCCTACCAGCTGACATTAATACTAGATGGAAAATAATCGAAGGTGATATCGTCAACATCAATACCATTTCTATACCAAGATGGATGCAATGTGGTGTGAAGGATACCATAGAGTTACATGGCTTTAGTGACTCGTCACAAAATGCTTATGCTTGTGTTGTATACTGCAGAGTTGACCATAATAATAGCCAACCAACAGTTGTCCTAGTAGCTGCGAAGTCACGCTTAGTTCCCGTTAAAAAAAATATATCGCTTCCACGATTAGAGCTTTGTGCAGCTGTTTTACTTTCGAAGGTCATGAAAACCATTTGTCACTGCCTATCGGAGTATAATGTTAAGGTGTATGGGTGGTCCGACTCTACTGCTGTTCTTGGCTGGCTGAATGGGGATCCTAGTCGATGGAAACCGTTTGTGACGCATAGAGTAAAACAAGTCACGGAAGTCTTACCTTCTAAATGCTGGAACTATGTGTCATCTAAGGAGAATCCAGCTGACTGCGCCAGCCGAGGTATATCAGCTGAACAGCTTAAAAACCATCCAATTTGGTGGAATGGACCGTCCTGGTTACTTACCTTTAACGAGACGAGAATGACCAAACCATTTACATACACTACAAACGAAGAAATAAAAGTATCAACGACCAATATAAATGTTGCGACTGTAGAATATAACAACCAAGTCATTGAAACTATTTTAAGCAAACACAGCAACTTTATGCGAGCTTCACGAGTGTTAGCGTGGATATTAAGATTTACGCCATCTTTACAAAATAGGCCATCATATTTAACCATACCTGAAATACGAAAAGCTAAAAATTTATTAATTCGACACGTACAACTATCCGAGTTTTCAGAAGACATGCAATATATTAAGAATCATAACCAGCCAAACCCTAAAAGTAGTTTATTAAAATTAACTCCATTTATTGATAACCAAGGGATTTTAAGAGTTGGCGGCAGATTAACACATGCCAATGTACATGACAATATGAAACACCCAATTATTCTACCACACAACCATCACTTGACCAACATGCTTATTGAGTATGCCCATAAGATGACTTTCCATGGGGGCGCTCGGTTAACGCTCGCATGGCTACGTCAGGAATACTGGATAATAGGCGGGAATAACGCTGTAAAAAGGTGTCTCCGGCGATGCGTGTTATGTAGGAAACACGAGCCCACCAAGCACCACCAGTTAATGGGAGATTTGCCAGAGGCTAGAACAAACAAAACTCGTCCTTTCTACCATACAGGAGTTGATTTCACCGGATTCGTAGACGTGAAGTCAGCTAAGGGTCGGGGTGTAAAATGTACAAAGGGGTATATCGCAGTTTTTATTTGCATGGTTACCAAAGCCATCCATCTGGAGCTCGTGTCAGACCTCACCGCTTCAGCGTTCATAGCAGCTTTACGGAGACTCGCGGCCAGAAGAGGCACTCCCTGTCATATCTATAGTGACAATGCGACCAATTTTATAAAAGCAAACCGAGTATTACAAGAAGAACTCGTAAACTTGAAATCTATATTAGATGATAAGTTCTACTCTGAATTAGTTGAAATGCAAATTCATTGGCATTTTAATGCCCCCTCGTGGCCTAGCGCTGGTGGCCTTTGGGAATCCGCTGTCAAAAGCCTAAAATACCATCTGAAGCGAGTGATCGGAGATCAAAAATTGACATACGAGGAGTTTTCTACGTTGCTTGCTCAATTAGAAAGTTGTCTCAATTCTAGACCACTGTGCCCTCTGAGTGAAGATCCAGATGATCTAAATTTTCTTACACCGGCTCATTTTCTAACAGGTGGACCAACGCTTACCATTGTAGAGTCTGAGAAGGATCTGCGTACCAGGTGGCAACTCGTTCAAAAAATATACCAAGATATCTGGAAGAGATGGCGGGCCGAGTATCTAACTCAATTAAATGTACGGTCCAAATGGCAGCGCTCACATCCGAATTTAAACATTGGAGATATTATCATCATACATGATGCCAATTTGCCACCAGGAAAATGGGCTCTAGGCCGAGTTATACAGCTCCATCCGGGTCAAGATGGTCGAGTACGAGTAGTGTCTGTAAAAACCAAGAACGGTGTTCTAAAAAGACCCGTCGTAAAGCTATCCTTGTTACCTATTGACCAATCTAATGATAGTACAAACCAGCCATATCATATTAATAATAAAGAACAAGGTGATAACTCTTCAAGACCAAAAAGAAAAACCACTAAAAAGGGGCTACATCACTTCATTACCATGACCCTTATGATGTTTACCATTTTATTTTCACCAGTTCGGTGCGCTTATAATGTTATTAATTTTAACTCCACTCAAGACTTTTATTTTGATAAAATATCTAACGTTCGCCTCGTTCAAGATGAATGGAAACTTGTGGTATATTACGATTTGACACCATATTGGCAAGGTAATAAATTGATATCAAAATACATAGATCATATGGATAATATCTGCAATAAATTAACCATAAAAAACCACTGTGAATCCATTATTATACAATTACAATACGGCTATAAGGAATTAATGCATTATAATAATGTTTTGTCGATGCAGCAGTTCCCACACGGGCACGAGCGGCGCAGACGTGGTCTTATCAATGTCGTGGGTAATGTTGCACACTCGTTGTTCGGTGTACTCGATGACCAATTCGCAGAACAATATATTAAGGACATAGATTTAATTAGAGAAAACCAAAACCACCTCGCTGCGTTATGGAAAAACCAAACTTCCGTAATAGAAGCTGAGTATAACGTGTTAAGTAGAATGCAGAATTTTATTGATAAGCAACACAAAATGTTTGCTCATCATCTTAATAAGTTAGAAAGCGATACCAATTATGTAAAAGGTCGGATAAATGATGTCGAAACCAATACAGAATTTCTACTATCATCGTTAGCAGCTTTTACTTTGGAGTCAAACTTAAGGAACATACAAGAGGTTCTATTAGATACTATTTCAGAAGTTTACTACGGGAAGTTTAACATACATCTTTTAAAGCCAGACCAATTGTTGGACCAATTAAACATTATTTCCGGCAAAATATCTAGAGACTTGAACTTGCCAATCGAAAGTTCGTTCTCTAAATTACAAAAATTATATCATTTACTAAAGGTAAAGGCGAAAATGATAAAACAATTTTTTATTTTCGAAATCAAAATACCTTTGGTGAGTAGGGATTATTATGAAGTATACAAAATACATCCTATACCAAGAACAATTAATAAATCTAGCATGGTTACCCTAGTTCCTGTTTCAGATTTCGTAGCGATCAACTTACGAAAGGACTCATTCATGACATTAACGCTATTAGAAATTCATCAGTGTATTCATTTTGATTCGGAAACACAATTTTGCCCAGTATTAAAACCAATTTCGTATATTAAACATGACTCCAAATTATGTTCAAAAGACCAAGAAACGCACATCTGTAAAACCACAACTACAAATTGTGAAGACGCGTGGGTTCAATTAAATGACCCAAATTCATATTTCTTCTATTGCTGTGACTCTTGCCCTGTACGTATAATCTGCGAAGACCAAATTTTCTCCAGTCACTTTACCAATGCCGGTATCACCAAACTAAATAGTGATTGCGTCCTTAAAGGAAAGGATATGATGCTTGTGACACAGAGACACCAAAACAGGTCTTTAACCATCAAGACGGATATACCAATAATAGAGATACATCCTATCAACCAAGTTTTTCACCAGAATAGGACGCCTACAACACCGATACAGGAGCCTGTGTCGATAATCAGTGGTTACGAGAAAGATTTAAGCGATATAGGCGATAACATTAGGCAAATGAATACGGAGGTTGGCATAAAGAGTGGCATATCATATCACGATGTTCACCACTACGTCGTGATCTACTTGGTGGCGGGCGCCGTGGCCGCTTTAGCATTGGTTCGTGGCGTGCGTCGGTGGAACGCACAACGACGTCCCCAGAGGGACAACACCGCAGAGCTAGTCGAGGACAACCGGGCGCCGATCAGCACCGAGGCAGGCGTGGCCGCTCAGACGCTGCCGCGGGCCGCCTTGCGAGGTCTAGCCAACGCAGCGTACGAGTTTAGTGTTAGCGACCAGTGTTTAAGTGTAAAAGCAGAGCATAGTGATACCAATGAGTGTAATAGTGCAGTGAAACCAAGCGTTGTAAGTGTTTTAAACGAAAGGGTGGAAAATAAGTCTACATCTACATCCCCTATAGTGTGTAAACATAAATTCAGTGATTACCATAGTTCATAATTCTAGGGACATTAGAATGTAGATAAGAATATAATATTGTCCATCACCTTGTCTCACCATCACTCACCATCATAATATTCATCACCGACCAGCTGTCACTCTCTCGCGGTGGCAGCATGTACGGTGTAGCAACCGTACATCATGCAGTGTCAGCGTATTACGCCGACAATGCGAATTAGTTTTATTCATATTTAATTATGTTCAGTACACGTCCAACAGCCGATTGAGTCGCGTGCTCTCATAACCATTTCCAACCAACCATTAACCATACCATTTTAGGTTGAGTTAAAGTTAATAAACCAAACCAGAAACTTAACTTAATCTTATTATTTACAAACCATAAACTATCTTCTGTACGGTCACCATAACCCGTACATCGTGGTCCTTCGAGCCTAACATTCGTGAGACGGGACCATCACGCCGCGAGTGAAAAGTGAACACGTGTCGGTGTGACTGTCTTGCGATTTGAACCAGTTTTCGGACAAACCAAATTGTTAGTGCATAGTGGACTGTCTACAGTGAAAACCCGTTACGCAACCACGTTCCACGTCGGATTGAAAAACAGCGGCGAAACCAGGTGACCACGTGGCAGTCTCCAAGTAAGATCTTTCCATTTTCTTTTATAACCAATATGCCAGCAACCATGGAGGCTCTACTAACCACTCAGAACCAAATTTGGTCCGCTATGGACAGCCTCCGTACTAATTTTAAAAAGGATGGGGCGGACCGTAAGACGTCTGCTTATATTGAAAATCGCCTAAGTAAGTTAGATGCCTATTGGGGAGACTTTCAGGTTAATCATACAAGGTTAAGTGCTGAATTCGAAGACCCCAACCATTACTATTTTAAAGAGAACCATTACCAAAAGGCGTTAAATTTTTATCAGGAAACCAGAAAATTAATATCGTCATACGTAACCACTGACTCAGGCAAACCATTGCCGAGACCAGATACACCAATATCGCACAGGTCCGATCGACAAGAGCCTACCATACCCGCCCAAGGTAGTACTTCTCATACCTCATTTTCTTTAAAATCACAAAGTCGGGGTAGTGCCAGTAGGGTTGATGATATGCTGCGGAAGCAAAAAAGCAACTTCAAGGCGCTGTCTCGTACCATAGAGACCATGGATCTAGAGGATATATCCGAACGCTGGGAACTCGAAGACGCTCTTAAAACTCTTCAGTCTAGGTGGTCAGTCATAGACTCACTTCACTGGGACATCGACAGTGAAGGGCTATTAGATAATGAGGATTATGAACTGGCTTTTATTGATATGGAGAGGAAATACAGTTCTCTTAAAAGGTCAATTAACAGCAAAATATGGTCGAATTCGTATAAAGAGCGCACTACACCACAGATGGACATCCCGACGTTCAGTGGAAATTACCAGGATTGGATATGCTTTAAGGACTTGTTTTATGAGATTATACACAATAATAAATCGCTACCAAATGCTCAAAAAATGCAGTTTTTAAAAGGGAAGCTTAGGGGAGAAGCTGAGAAATTGGTTCACCACTTGCGCATCAGCTCAGATAACTATGAAGTTTGCTGGGAAATATTAAATCAGAGATATCATAATACAAGATTAATATTTAATTCTCATGTTAATTTATTACTCACCATTCCTACCATTCAGCAACAATCTGCTGCGCTAATTAAAAAACTACATGACACCACCAACGAGTGTCTGAATTCTATTAAGGCCATGGGAATTGATATATCCAACTGGGACCCGCTTATTGTATATATTTTGAGTCAAAAATTAGATTCGGGTACTCATCACGATTACATAGAGTCGCTGAGGAACCCTAAAGATCTACCAAATTTGTCAGACTTCCTTAACTTCCTAGAAATGAAATTTACTTCATTAGAAACCTCTCGAAGATACCAAGACCCGAACAAACCAATTCAATCTCATGTACAATCAAAATATTACCAAAAACCATGGGTTAATAAACAGACAGACAAAGGTTATAATAATTTTATGAATAGTAACTTGAAACAAAGACCAGCGATATGTCATGCAATTACGAAACCTGCAGGTATTGTTTCGCAACGGAAATGCTTACTCTGTAAAAATAACCATGCATTATTTACATGTAAAGTATTTCTAGAATCATCGCCACAAGAAAGACTAAAAATAATTGAATCAAATAATTTATGCAAAAACTGTCTTGTAAACCATTATGGAAAGGAATGTTCATCGGAAAAAACTTGCCGATATTGCAGTCAACCACATAATACATTGCTACATAATGCTTATATTACATTTTCACCCGCACCAATTAATAAATCTAAGGTTGAAAAACCTGTAAGAAAAAATTCTAACATTTTTGTTAGCAATAATTTCAGGGATTCAATGCCAAAATTGTTAGCAACGGCCAAGATCAATATCAGGGCAGTAGATGGCCGTTTGTATTCAATGCGTGCGCTGATAGACCCGTGCGCAGAGTCATCTCTAATCACCGAGAATGCTGCTCAGATATTAGGCCTACCCAGGATGAAGCGGCCCTGTGTGGTAGTAGGCGTAGGAGCCAAGGCTAACAATAGTAAAGGTGTCATTCGAATTACCATATCTTCTCATGACAACTCATTCACATTTAATACGGAAGCTTACGTGATGAAGCATGTCGTCGGAAACTTACCAAACCAATCTTTTGATAAACCATCCTGGCCGCATATACATAAATTATTCCTTGCAGATCCTGACTTCTACATAAGTAGACCAGTAGACTTAATCTTAAGTATAGATGTTTACGAATTAATTATTTTACCAGGCCTAATTCGTAACGATACGTCGCAACCGATCGCACAAAATACCAAACTCGGCTGGATATTAAGCGGCACAGTAAAACCTAACCATACCTATTGCAACGTCGTGAAAATCGATTTGCAAGACATACGCCGCTTCTGGGAGATTGAAGATTTTTCAGATAACTCTATAAAGCTATCTGATGAGGATAACCAATGCCTGCAACACTACCAATCACATACTCAACGTCAACCAGATGGATGTTATGTTGTGAGATTACCCCTTAAACCAGAGGCAACGGAGAATTTGGGTGAATCCAAAACCAAAGCTATAGCCCAATTTCGCCAATTAGAAAAAAGGTTCACCAAAAATAAAATTATTGAAAAACATTATAAAGACTTCATAAATGAATATATAACGTTAAACCATATGACAGAGTGCATCGGTAACCCGACTCTCGAGTGTTATTTACCTCACCATTGTGTAACACGAGCAGAGTCAACGACCACGGCCACGCGCGTTGTTTTTAACGCATCAGCAAAAACTTCGACTGGATATTCTTTAAACGATCTTATGTACTGTGGACCAAATTTGCAAGAAGATCTTTTTTCACTGATATGTAGATGGAGGCAATACCAAATAGCTTTTACTGCTGACATAGAGAAAATGTTTAGATTTATAAGGCTCCACGAAGAAGACCAACCTCTTCAGAAAATAATTTGGAGGAGCTCTGAAAACCAACCTTTAAAGCAATACCAATTAACCACAGTCACATACGGTACTAGAGCCGCACCATTTCTCGC
The DNA here is from genome assembly GCA_905333005.2 of Lycaena phlaeas. Taxonomy (NCBI): domain Eukaryota; kingdom Metazoa; phylum Arthropoda; class Insecta; order Lepidoptera; family Lycaenidae; genus Lycaena; species Lycaena phlaeas. The sequence continues at coordinate 14,230,909 of HG995175.1, forward strand.
CATGATGACTTTAAAGCAACTGGCCAAAGATGAGGCTCACCGGTTTCCAGAAGCAGCAGAAGTCCTTTCAAGCAAGTTCTACATGGATGATCTGCTTCATGGACAGCATGACATTGAATCTGCTAAAAGATTGATCACCGACCTAATAAACCTGCTTAAAGCAGGTGGGTTCAATTTAAGGAAGTGGTCTTCTAATAGACCAGAAATATTAGAAGATCTTCATACAGACGGAGAAAATAATTCTTACTGTTTTAAGCACCTGGAGTCAACCAAGACGTTAGGACTTAAGTGGACTCCGTGTGAAGATAATTTTAAATTTGAACTGAAAACCAAAACAACCGATAAACTTACCAAAAGGAGTCTACTTTCGAACATTTCCAAAATTTTCGATCCCCTTGGATGGGTTTCACCAGTTACAACCAAGCTGAAGCTACTCTTTCAAGAAGTTTGGCTTTTAAATCTACAGTGGGATGATACCCTACCAGCTGACATTAATACTAGATGGAAAATAATCGAAGGTGATATCGTCAACATCAATACCATTTCTATACCAAGATGGATGCAATGTGGTGTGAAGGATACCATAGAGTTACATGGCTTTAGTGACTCGTCACAAAATGCTTATGCTTGTGTTGTATACTGCAGAGTTGACCATAATAATAGCCAACCAACAGTTGTCCTAGTAGCTGCGAAGTCACGCTTAGTTCCCGTTAAAAAAAATATATCGCTTCCACGATTAGAGCTTTGTGCAGCTGTTTTACTTTCGAAGGTCATGAAAACCATTTGTCACTGCCTATCGGAGTATAATGTTAAGGTGTATGGGTGGTCCGACTCTACTGCTGTTCTTGGCTGGCTGAATGGGGATCCTAGTCGATGGAAACCGTTTGTGACGCATAGAGTAAAACAAGTCACGGAAGTCTTACCTTCTAAATGCTGGAACTATGTGTCATCTAAGGAGAATCCAGCTGACTGCGCCAGCCGAGGTATATCAGCTGAACAGCTTAAAAACCATCCAATTTGGTGGAATGGACCGTCCTGGTTACTTACCTTTAACGAGACGAGAATGACCAAACCATTTACATACACTACAAACGAAGAAATAAAAGTATCAACGACCAATATAAATGTTGCGACTGTAGAATATAACAACCAAGTCATTGAAACTATTTTAAGCAAACACAGCAACTTTATGCGAGCTTCACGAGTGTTAGCGTGGATATTAAGATTTACGCCATCTTTACAAAATAGGCCATCATATTTAACCATACCTGAAATACGAAAAGCTAAAAATTTATTAATTCGACACGTACAACTATCCGAGTTTTCAGAAGACATGCAATATATTAAGAATCATAACCAGCCAAACCCTAAAAGTAGTTTATTAAAATTAACTCCATTTATTGATAACCAAGGGATTTTAAGAGTTGGCGGCAGATTAACACATGCCAATGTACATGACAATATGAAACACCCAATTATTCTACCACACAACCATCACTTGACCAACATGCTTATTGAGTATGCCCATAAGATGACTTTCCATGGGGGCGCTCGGTTAACGCTCGCATGGCTACGTCAGGAATACTGGATAATAGGCGGGAATAACGCTGTAAAAAGGTGTCTCCGGCGATGCGTGTTATGTAGGAAACACGAGCCCACCAAGCACCACCAGTTAATGGGAGATTTGCCAGAGGCTAGAACAAACAAAACTCGTCCTTTCTACCATACAGGAGTTGATTTCACCGGATTCGTAGACGTGAAGTCAGCTAAGGGTCGGGGTGTAAAATGTACAAAGGGGTATATCGCAGTTTTTATTTGCATGGTTACCAAAGCCATCCATCTGGAGCTCGTGTCAGACCTCACCGCTTCAGCGTTCATAGCAGCTTTACGGAGACTCGCGGCCAGAAGAGGCACTCCCTGTCATATCTATAGTGACAATGCGACCAATTTTATAAAAGCAAACCGAGTATTACAAGAAGAACTCGTAAACTTGAAATCTATATTAGATGATAAGTTCTACTCTGAATTAGTTGAAATGCAAATTCATTGGCATTTTAATGCCCCCTCGTGGCCTAGCGCTGGTGGCCTTTGGGAATCCGCTGTCAAAAGCCTAAAATACCATCTGAAGCGAGTGATCGGAGATCAAAAATTGACATACGAGGAGTTTTCTACGTTGCTTGCTCAATTAGAAAGTTGTCTCAATTCTAGACCACTGTGCCCTCTGAGTGAAGATCCAGATGATCTAAATTTTCTTACACCGGCTCATTTTCTAACAGGTGGACCAACGCTTACCATTGTAGAGTCTGAGAAGGATCTGCGTACCAGGTGGCAACTCGTTCAAAAAATATACCAAGATATCTGGAAGAGATGGCGGGCCGAGTATCTAACTCAATTAAATGTACGGTCCAAATGGCAGCGCTCACATCCGAATTTAAACATTGGAGATATTATCATCATACATGATGCCAATTTGCCACCAGGAAAATGGGCTCTAGGCCGAGTTATACAGCTCCATCCGGGTCAAGATGGTCGAGTACGAGTAGTGTCTGTAAAAACCAAGAACGGTGTTCTAAAAAGACCCGTCGTAAAGCTATCCTTGTTACCTATTGACCAATCTAATGATAGTACAAACCAGCCATATCATATTAATAATAAAGAACAAGGTGATAACTCTTCAAGACCAAAAAGAAAAACCACTAAAAAGGGGCTACATCACTTCATTACCATGACCCTTATGATGTTTACCATTTTATTTTCACCAGTTCGGTGCGCTTATAATGTTATTAATTTTAACTCCACTCAAGACTTTTATTTTGATAAAATATCTAACGTTCGCCTCGTTCAAGATGAATGGAAACTTGTGGTATATTACGATTTGACACCATATTGGCAAGGTAATAAATTGATATCAAAATACATAGATCATATGGATAATATCTGCAATAAATTAACCATAAAAAACCACTGTGAATCCATTATTATACAATTACAATACGGCTATAAGGAATTAATGCATTATAATAATGTTTTGTCGATGCAGCAGTTCCCACACGGGCACGAGCGGCGCAGACGTGGTCTTATCAATGTCGTGGGTAATGTTGCACACTCGTTGTTCGGTGTACTCGATGACCAATTCGCAGAACAATATATTAAGGACATAGATTTAATTAGAGAAAACCAAAACCACCTCGCTGCGTTATGGAAAAACCAAACTTCCGTAATAGAAGCTGAGTATAACGTGTTAAGTAGAATGCAGAATTTTATTGATAAGCAACACAAAATGTTTGCTCATCATCTTAATAAGTTAGAAAGCGATACCAATTATGTAAAAGGTCGGATAAATGATGTCGAAACCAATACAGAATTTCTACTATCATCGTTAGCAGCTTTTACTTTGGAGTCAAACTTAAGGAACATACAAGAGGTTCTATTAGATACTATTTCAGAAGTTTACTACGGGAAGTTTAACATACATCTTTTAAAGCCAGACCAATTGTTGGACCAATTAAACATTATTTCCGGCAAAATATCTAGAGACTTGAACTTGCCAATCGAAAGTTCGTTCTCTAAATTACAAAAATTATATCATTTACTAAAGGTAAAGGCGAAAATGATAAAACAATTTTTTATTTTCGAAATCAAAATACCTTTGGTGAGTAGGGATTATTATGAAGTATACAAAATACATCCTATACCAAGAACAATTAATAAATCTAGCATGGTTACCCTAGTTCCTGTTTCAGATTTCGTAGCGATCAACTTACGAAAGGACTCATTCATGACATTAACGCTATTAGAAATTCATCAGTGTATTCATTTTGATTCGGAAACACAATTTTGCCCAGTATTAAAACCAATTTCGTATATTAAACATGACTCCAAATTATGTTCAAAAGACCAAGAAACGCACATCTGTAAAACCACAACTACAAATTGTGAAGACGCGTGGGTTCAATTAAATGACCCAAATTCATATTTCTTCTATTGCTGTGACTCTTGCCCTGTACGTATAATCTGCGAAGACCAAATTTTCTCCAGTCACTTTACCAATGCCGGTATCACCAAACTAAATAGTGATTGCGTCCTTAAAGGAAAGGATATGATGCTTGTGACACAGAGACACCAAAACAGGTCTTTAACCATCAAGACGGATATACCAATAATAGAGATACATCCTATCAACCAAGTTTTTCACCAGAATAGGACGCCTACAACACCGATACAGGAGCCTGTGTCGATAATCAGTGGTTACGAGAAAGATTTAAGCGATATAGGCGATAACATTAGGCAAATGAATACGGAGGTTGGCATAAAGAGTGGCATATCATATCACGATGTTCACCACTACGTCGTGATCTACTTGGTGGCGGGCGCCGTGGCCGCTTTAGCATTGGTTCGTGGCGTGCGTCGGTGGAACGCACAACGACGTCCCCAGAGGGACAACACCGCAGAGCTAGTCGAGGACAACCGGGCGCCGATCAGCACCGAGGCAGGCGTGGCCGCTCAGACGCTGCCGCGGGCCGCCTTGCGAGGTCTAGCCAACGCAGCGTACGAGTTTAGTGTTAGCGACCAGTGTTTAAGTGTAAAAGCAGAGCATAGTGATACCAATGAGTGTAATAGTGCAGTGAAACCAAGCGTTGTAAGTGTTTTAAACGAAAGGGTGGAAAATAAGTCTACATCTACATCCCCTATAGTGTGTAAACATAAATTCAGTGATTACCATAGTTCATAATTCTAGGGACATTAGAATGTAGATAAGAATATAATATTGTCCATCACCTTGTCTCACCATCACTCACCATCATAATATTCATCACCGACCAGCTGTCACTCTCTCGCGGTGGCAGCATGTACGGTGTAGCAACCGTACATCATGCAGTGTCAGCGTATTACGCCGACAATGCGAATTAGTTTTATTCATATTTAATTATGTTCAGTACACGTCCAACAGCCGATTGAGTCGCGTGCTCTCATAACCATTTCCAACCAACCATTAACCATACCATTTTAGGTTGAGTTAAAGTTAATAAACCAAACCAGAAACTTAACTTAATCTTATTATTTACAAACCATAAACTATCTTCTGTACGGTCACCATAACCCGTACAAGCACTATGCCGTCACTTGTAAGCTGTGCAACTGGGTGCTGGTGAGAATCCAAAAGTGCAGGTAGAGTGAGTACATTTTGGTCATATATTTTTACCATCGATAGATCCATGAAAAATAATAAGAAAGAAGAAAATAAGAATTTGGACCCTACTATCGAGATAATTTTCGACTTTTCTTTCGTACTTTTTATAAAACATACTAACTCTTCGTTATTATATAATTAGCTTAGCGATTTGGTGTTCACCGAGGGGTTGCTACTGCAACCCCACATCCTATTGGATATTGGAATTATCTCAACCAGTTTCGGAAAAAAATTAAAAACATCAATGCCATTATTCTCACATCATCATCATCATCAACTGCCTTTATCCGTTCATTGCTAAACACAGGCCTGCCTCAATGAACGACAACCGATCCCTTATTATTCTATTCTCGCAGCTTCAGTAAATTTTCCACCTGAGAATAGAGACCAAATATTATTCTCAATAATCGAAATGATTAAACCCTACGTTTGTACACATGGAACTGTATCACAGTGATCGGCCGGACGGTGAAATTTATTTAAAGAGTATTCGACACGCCATAGCAAGAGGCTCGCACGAACAATGACTCAGGCCGAAACGAATATTGCGATACATTAATTACAAACGTAGAGCAGATATCGAACTACATCGATTAGTCACCGCTCCAGTCCCGACTCGATTATTATTAATTCGTCGGTATCTGTCGATACTGATTGAAATGTTACTCATTACCGGTTCTTGAACAATTGCCCCGCGTGCTTTACACATATATACATCACTAGTTTATTCATTATTCCGGCTCTAATCGATTAAACAACTGCTAGATTCAATATGTGCTGTGACTAATTATTTTTTTACAAATTCAATTCAGATCTGATCATGGATGCTATGGTAGGCAAAACCTAAAAACCCTTCTTGTAATATTTATCTTTATACTAGCAGCGCCCCGCGGTTTCACCCGCATACTTCCTATTCCCGTGGGAGGACGGTGATAAATAGCCTATGTGTTATTCTGATGTATAAGTCATATTATTGTAAAGTTTCATTAAAGTCCATTCAGTGGTTTTTACGTGAAAGAGTACCAAACATCCATACTTCCAAACTTTCACGTTTATAATATTAGCGAATAATTCTTCTGTGCGTTTGACTGAACGACTAGCCTGGCTTAGATAAAAAACTGTCTTTGATACATCGGATTAGAGAATAGATACATAATTAGGTCCACGATCAAATGTTTTAACAGGACAACGTTTATTGGGCCCGCTTGCTTATAAATAGAAATAAACTCTGAAACTTACGAGAAATAAGATGCATATTGTTATCAGTTCACGTACTAATTACGAACATTTCTCGACTTCCATTCGAGTAACAAGAAGAAAATAAACTCGAGAGCGTTATGAGAGTTAGGCACGTTATGTTCGCTCGAGCCGAGTCGTCGAGGACGCCGGCTGCTAGGGATTAATAGGACGGGCAATTTTTTTTACAAGTGAAATCTACATTTGCCTCACCCGCACATAGATTTTTTGTAGGCTGTAAATGAGTCTGATCCGATGAAAGAGGAAATTAGTTATGCCGCGACTATTAGGCCAGGCCAGGACTCTTGCCTCTTGTTTTAATTTCATCGTCATCATCATCACCATCAGCCTCTATCTGTCCACTGCTTAATACCATATCCAAGACGACCAAGATTTCAGTGATTTTATTTTGATTTGATGATTGAAAAAACAAAATAAGTAAAACCACGGTGTTTTCACAAGACGTTAAGCAGATAATTTTAAAAAAGTTGGACGAAGATACAAGAGCACTAGTGGAAAATGTTTCACGCGGGTGGAAACATGCTCGGATCCAGACTTCCACGGCCGTGCCCCTACGGACTGGAGCAACGCTCCTCGTCATATAACTTCTATAACAAATATGTGTCAGACCGCACGCGCGCCCGGTACAAGTGTATGTATTAGTATTTATTTGCTCGGTATGTTAAATGGCCGCATATCGTTATGCTATTGGTATTCGCGTTCAGCAAAGGTTATCTGGAATTCCCCACAGGCGGACACTGTTGTAACTTTCAACTAAGAATTTATTACAAGATGTAATGAATGGATTGTCTGAAAAATGGCCGCGTTGTTTAAATACAACGTCCCGATTTCATTATGGCTACAGTCGGGCTACTGACAGGCTAATAAGCCGTGGGCCGCTACTGACGTGAATCTCGAGTCTTACGTCTGTCCGTCGGCCGGTCAGCAACTGTTTCAATGAAATCGTATGATAGTCTCGCGCTACGAATTTATTAATGTTTAGTATTCATTAGGTGGGAAGACGAACGACGACGTCAGTGGCGAGGTATTGGCGTTTATTGAGGGAGGCCTATGTTCAGCACCCCACCCCATGGTTCAGGCCTTGTCGTGGCGGTAGGGCTGGCGGTAGGCTACTGAGAGCCTTGGGTGAGCCAGCACTTTGGGCGAAGCGAATTGAGCCGAGGGAGTACTTTGTATCCCTCTTAAAAAAAGAAGGGGCAGAAGGGCAGGGGGCAAGAAGCGAGGACGGGAAACTCGCCTCATTGTATTGTCCCGACGTTCCAACGTGTCCCCAAGTCGGCATTGGTGGCACTCGCCGGGTTTTAGTGGGTAGAGCTGCGTCTACTTACCAGCTTTCAGGCGCAGCGAGTCCCATATACCAGCCTGGAGAGACCCACTCCCCCGCGGGTTGCTTAAGCGCATTTCCCGACGTCAAAGAAAAAAAAAAAAGACCTATCTTTAGCAGTAGACAGATAAAGGCTGATTATGATGATGATGCTTTCTTTGCTTAGATATATTTATACATTTATTATTATGTATTGAATAGATTTCTTTAAAAAAACCTCATAATTCTATATCCCTGCAAAGTTTAAAATTTTCAACATCCCTTATTACCATTTATGTTTAATTTCTTACATAACTACAATTTACAATGATCAAACAAGGCATGTAAGGTTCTTTCATATTTATACGAATTTCATACGTAATAAAACGTAGGAAATAAGGATCGTGAGGATTTAATTCGGGGTTGTCAACCGTACTTTAAAATACTGTATAATCTGTACCACTTAAAGATACTATCTTTTACAAAATATTTACTAAACTATTGCCGGCTATTTATCATAAACATAATAGGGCTTCATTGGAATTGATTAGAAATAAGTGTCTCACTTACGTAAATTTCGAATGAGATAGTTTAGAATTGTATATTGAAAAAACAAAACTGTTCAGCAAAAAATGCCTTTTTAGAAATTTTCAAAAAATGATACTCTTTTTCATAATTTTATATTTTTTGTTCCCATATTAGTCTATTGATTCTAATCTAACTTCTTAAATTTGGCAACCCCAGTTACATTTAATGTTCAGCGAGGCAAACACTCAAAACCGAAAAATATTTAGGAGGCTCTACCACATTTGAATATACGAGGTCTATATTGATACGAGCCAGCTATTGCCCACGACCACATACAGTAATGATGTTGATAATGATGAATATGCGACACATCATTTCATTTATTATCCAAGCGAACCGTCCACAATGCTGGCGAATTACGGCAATGCGAACAAATACTTAAATCAATTGCGCTGTGGTTTTTAAATTAAAGTAAATAAATGAGAATTAAAGGTATAATTGGAATGAGGCTATAAGTTAAAAGTGTCGACGGCCAGTGGCTTCTTAAATGTAAACGTAGCATGTCGCTCGGGGCCCATTAATATCCAGCAGGCCAGAGGTCCCGCTAATGAGAGGAATAGGACAAGCCCGCCGACTCAACCGCTGCACTTCATTTATACCCGTATAAATAGAAGCAGATTGATATTTTGAACATATTTAATTCATTCCCGCTATTTTCAATTTATATTATAAAACAATTGTTTTGACGCTTTTGTATAGATGGATAAAAGTCGATAATTAATAATACACATGATATTTGGACATTAAAAACATTAAGTGAATTCAGCTGACATTACATGTGTTTGAATTCGTAAGTTGCAATGCATAGACATTTGATTTTTATCATCGATAAGTAATTAATTTTTGCTCGAGTGGAATCGATCGTTCAAGAGTGGAGGCCACGTTTAGGTAGACGAAGTGTTGATCGGCCATTAACTAGGTGGGAAGACTATTTTCGAGTTAGTCCGTGTTAAATCCGAGTGGCAAGGAATCGGTCTTGGCGTTTAATGAAGGAGGACTATTAAGCAGTGGACGGATCAATACTTAAGATTAGGCACGTTGTCGTTGCCATCTTTAAGCTCAATTGGAGCAAGGAGATACTCCGTCCAGGGACACTGCCGTCTCGGGACACTATCGTCCAGGGATACTTGTAACGTTGCGCTTGCTGAGATAAGGTAAGACTTGTCCGAACCTACTCAACTCTACCCTAACTAACCTGCTCGCTAGGGGCTTCTACCACCCCTACGCGACATACTGTATTCCCGAGACACTGTCTTTCTGGGACACTATCATCCTGGGACACCGTCTTTCCGGGACATTGTCGTCCCTGCGCTAACGCATTTGCATACGGTTATCTTTTATACTCCAATGTATGCATTAAATTGCCTTTTTATTATCAAATACTGCAAAGTCAAATAAAAATATACAGCCATGTGCGAATCGTTAACAAGTTTACTAACCGCCGATATACATTTTGATCAAAAGTACGAACAAAGAATATTATTACACCCATATAAGATAAGAAAAGGGTCCGACCCCTATACGTAACAATATCTTTGTTGCTGCTAGGAAATACAGTTACTAAATATTCGCATAAAATGTTTTGCAAAAAGATCACTTTACGCCGCAAAGTACTTTTATTTTATTGGGCTCGATAAAATAAAAGTGTTTTAATAAATAAAAATGCATATGCATTAAAATGTAGCTAGAATAAGTATATTGGGCACAAAAAATATTTTTTCCAATTAATCGATTGTATGAATCGCTTAAAATATTTGCTTTAGGTTGTTACAAGTTTTTGCATTAGACTTTAGAACACCAGTTGTTTATACAGGTAAGTCAGTCGTCTGACTAGTGAACTACTATCTTTTACGGGACGATATAGCATATAATTTAATGCCCTAATAAAAAATACTTGAAAAATCAAAGTTATCGTCAATCTTTATACTTATTGCTTGCCTGTCTGCACATGGTACGTGGCTCAACACTGCTTCATTTAAAACGCAGATAAGTCCTATCTTTTAGAAACATAGTTGCACTGTAATTTATAATTTTAAAATAATGTACATTTTGTACAAAAAATCCTATTTTTAATATGATTGAGCTAAATAAATACATATTATTTATTTTAATATATAAAAACAAAACCGTCAATATAGATCAATATTTTTTGGTTCGATATATCGATGCCGATGTTGATTTTTTAATAATTATAATTTTTAAATTACTTCCGATATTCATAGCATTGACTACCTAATATTATATTCATTCATTATGATAATAAAGATAGCTGACTAAACAACCGCATTAGATTATTGATGGTCTATTAAGTCTGCTAATTAATAAAAAAGCATATCAATTTAAAAACCATGTCCGCGGCGCCTTCTCAAATGTGTATCTTACAATGTTTATATAATGACGTGCGGCGGCCTGCGTGTATCATATACACCGACGACTGCAGGGCGGCGCGGCGCTCTGACGCGCGGTCACTTTCCAACAAAACATTTTTTACAACGGTTTACGTATGTCTAATAAAATCCATTTACAATTCGATATAAATAATAAAACCGTATACATTACCATCTTGAATCGCTTGTGTTGTTCTTCCCTTTATTATTCATATTTTTTGTTTGAACATATATTTATTTCTGATCAGGAAATAGGATAGAGTTTAGTATACGTATAGCGAGTCCATTTTCCACTTTTATAAAAAATCAATAAATTACTTGCAGGGTAGAAAATACTATTCGTTTTCAGATTTAATTTCCGTGACCGTAAAAGCGTAGTATTTCAAGGGCAATTAATGCAAATGGTGTATCAGGAGCGATGCGCAGCTCGGAGCTGTCATAGTTAGCCGGGGTGTAATGAGTGCGGCTGATTTATGTGGCCAATGGCGATGCTCGCTTATGAGTTACTGCGGCGCCGCGAGCGGGCGTCGCGAATCGTTCCTGGTGCCGCGTACGTGTTTACTGGGAATTACTTTTGATCTTAATGTAATAAAATTATATTTAATACCAGTAAATTATGTCTACCCCAAGATATAACGAAGCAAGCGAGCATGAGTAGAATCTTTACACGCAACATTTAAGTTGAGCCTTTACGTTAAATCGAAGTTTTCGAAAGACAATAAAGTGTTCTCCAATTATAAAAGCAAAGATACATTTTAAAGGGAATATAAGCAGTTAAATAATTCTTTAACAACTCTTTGACATCTGTAACTACGCAAAAAACTAACCAAAGCTAAAAAATTGTTTAAAAAACCTTTTTGCTTCACAAGATAAGACTTATGAATAAATAATTTATCTCTGTTATTGTGATAGCTGATAGTCATTCCATTTATAATACTGGTATTCAGTTGAATCCGATTAGACTGGAAGCCGACCCCAGAATATCGTTGGGAAAAGGCTAGATGATGATGATTGTGATAGCTGATAAGTCTGGCTAGCTTCAACAAGAGCAGCCGGCGCGATCTCTCGGGCACGTATCGAACAGCGCCGGCCCACTTGACTCTAGGTCGGAGCGGGTCAAAGGGCCAACACATTCGCTGTTTCAAAAACGTAATATTTACTCTATACCTCGTATTCTACAAACCATTACTACTCTCTGTTAGATTTTACGAATTTTATGTGTAAATAAACTAATGTTTTTGTATTACTTCCATAATTTAACTAAATACCATTGTAGAGCGGTTAGTCGAGGGTTTAATTGTGATTCAGTACGATCGTGTGGCCTGAATTATGAACCCGGGAGCCGGCCATAAACTGTTATCTCTGATTATTAATCGAATTAGCCAAATTAAGGTAACCCTTATAAGTGGAGGGGTCAGACGGGTCGACCACACGCGCCTCCCGACGTGGGTTGGCTGCAACAATAGAACATCTATTATTACAAATTTATATATGGAACAACCACGACATATCATAAACTATGTTATGACTAAATACATGCATTACATCATAGCACACGTTTCTAAATATATTTTGCTTTAATTTTAAAGAGATTTTACCACCATAATGAAATAGGCTGAAAATTTGGCTTGTTGTTTTTATTAATAAAAATGTAGGAAGTTTACTCATAGCATCACCATCATCATCATCAGCCTTTATACGTCCTTTGCTGAACATAGGCCTCCCTCATTGAATGTTCAGATGACCGATCGCTTGTTATAGCATTAAATATTTTGATATTTTTTGTTGTAGGTAGATAGCTTTTTTTTTTTTTATAATTAGCTAAGTAAGCGAATTTCACATGACACTATTACAGACTACTTTCCCAGATACAATGAAAGATCGCTTCTGATGCTTTTGTGTTTAGACTCAAACAAATTTAAAACTAGAAGTCAATCAATATAAGCCTTCTTCCATATCCCGCTGTAGGCAGTATACTTAGTTAGGTCCTTTGATAGCATTTAAGCTTAGCCATAAAAATCTTATGCTCGGTCATTATTAGTCAGTAAACATAATATATCGCGGTTAATAGACGTGGGTTAGTATCTTTAATGATAAAATAACTTATCATTTCTGAATTGGCCGCGTCTATAAATCCGCTTGGTGTCTGGCTCGTGTACATTCATTCTGATTTAAGTGCTATTAGGATTATAGTTCGTTCAATTTTACCACTTGTATATAATGTTACTTGTGTCGTACTCGTCGCGTTCATAAAGCACGTCGGAAAAAAACTAATGCTTGTCGTATATTTTAATAAATTATAAATATTGGCCAATAGGCCATTGAAGGCCATTGAGGCATCGCATCATGATGGGCCAAGAAGGTTTAGGAATGCCGCGTTTAGGTAGAGCAAGTGATGGTCGGCCATTAACCATGTGCGAAGGCGATCACCGCGCAGTGACCAATCCGTAATGGACGCGAGTGGCGAGGGAATGGTCGTCTTGTTGTTCATTAAGGGAGGTCTATATTCAGCAGGGGACGGATAAAGGCTGATGATGATGATGATGAAAATATGTTTTTTCAATAAACAGCAAAAAGTGTGTAAAACATCGGATGAATCGTTTAAGAACGTACTAGATATGGTATTGTCTCAGTCAGTTAGTAAAAAAATGCAAATAATTTGTAGGAACACCTACAGAATAGTCATTGGTTAGGAGTTTAATTGTAAAATATTGTAATCGTGACCATCTAAAGGCTTTCTAAAGGCTTCGGCTTCTTATTTATCGCCTTCTACAGTCAAATAATAATTAATTATTATTATTAAATATATTTTTTTTAGCGTCGATGGTTTAGTGGGTCGAACTCGGTCTATTGAGGAAATGTCCGGGTTCATTTCCGACATACGTGGTGGGCACCACCTAAATGGATTTTTTCAAAATTTCTACGTGCAACTGATTAGATTAAAAGACTTCGAATGTGTGTGAAGTTCACCGATCCGCATTGGGCCAGCGCTCTATCTGACTATAACCCAACACCCTCCTCGGTTGATTCCGCGAAGTGAGACCCGTGCCCAGCAAAGGGACAAAATGGGGTTGATATATTTTATTCTTTTTATTTTAAATGTATTTTACTAATTCAGTATACAGTATGTAACAGAAAGTTTTAAAATAAATTCTATTCCCAAACTATTATATTATTTAATTTTTGAAAAAAGAACACAGGATTAGCACATGGCAGCCATGGCACTCTATAATGATTATAAAAATAGCCACTACAGTGAAAACTTTTTACTGTTTATCCACTATTTATTTTATATATTATTATAATAATTACAAATTAAACGACCGGTTTCGAAAAAAACATAAAAATAAAACAATTGCTCTTGTTACAAGTATAAAATTAGTATTATTAAAGTAGCAAACAAAAGTGTATAAGAGTGTATTTTCAGTGTGTATTCTAGAATGTATCTCCCTCAATCTAAAGTGAGCAATAGTGATGCCGGCCCAATTCGTGATGTACTCCACACGCTTTTCGCCAACATTGTTGCCTACACTGTATAATTTTCCAAATAGCTTATCATAATTGGATATCATATTTTGGCGCAATGCAGTCGTGTTAATCCTGAAGATTTCCGACTCGAGGTGATTGCTATTACAATGGCTGTGCATTTCAAAATTATATTAAGTAAATACAACGCAACTAGTTTATATTAAAATATTTTAACGATTTATTCTGAGTTTATTTAATATAACATGATGAAAACTATCTTCTAAAAATGAAAAAAGTCTCGAAGTTTCTAGTAACTTAGTCCGCCTATAATCTAGGTCGACATAACTTCAAGAGGAAAACCGATAGATGGATTTAATTAGGACGTGCAGTGTATACTGTATATTATATTATTTACTATAGCAGAATAACACATATTTTACATTTTATCTCGCATTTATGTTATAATTACATTTATAATAATAATAATAATAATAATATCTATGGACGCTTTTACACCACGTCAATCTGGTCCCGTGGTAAGTACTCGAAGTACCAGACAACGGAAATACACATATTAAATACGTTTTATATTAATACTTATATTTAAGATTTTTATTATATAATACACATATTTAATACACATCCATGACCCAGGAACACAGAAACTTTTTTGTTCCCTGGCGGGATTCGAACCCGCAACCTCCGGCTTAAACGCCACCACGCTAACCATTGAGCCACAGAGGTCATCAAAAATTTATATTTATATTACATTAATAACAAAAAAAAAATATGACATTAATTACATATGGATAAACATGTTTACGCGAATTTCACTGATTATAATGAAACAAATTTTACGGATTTTATCGTGATTTATTATACTCTACAGAAACCAAGCTTGACCAACTTAAGCTGTTAAGTTTCCAAAACGTCGGTCATGTAAGAAACTTAATAAGCTGTGATACAGCCCGTAAAAGTTGCTTTAATATTATAACAACGTATTTGTTTGTTTTTTTTATCTCAATTTAGGTTTTAATACATTAAATTCGATGCGAGAGAAGCTGCGGGCAGCAGCTAATATAACATTAAATATTTCCTGTGTACGCGATAAAGATGCGATAAATAAATATAAAGATTAATCAATTCTAAAGTTAAGAAAAAAACCATTCAGAATTAAAAATATGCTGTGAACGGAGTATGTCATTTTCCTAATTTAATGCTTTTCTGATTCTACCTAAACCTTGATGAGCCAGTAAGACTAAAATAACGTGTATTATTTAATAAAATAATATAACTTTTATTGGCGTCTAGCCATTAACAACACAATGTAAATAATTATAGTTTCTGAACTGGCCATTTCAGAATGTTAAAAAAAGAATATATTCTAAAAATTTAAAAATGGAACTTAATTTTTCCAAGTCCTTTTCTTGCGGCAGCTCAAATGGTGAAATTACGCATTGATTTACAAAAAACAAATCTATTAAAGGTAATAAATAACATTTTTGTAGTCTTTGATAACTTATTATTTTATTTGTCTTTACATTAAAAATAATTCTAATGTTAATGTAAAGTAGAAACATTATAATGTAAGTTTTGTGGTCTTATATTCACACGAGTTTTACTAATAATTGCAATAAACTTTTAATATGACATATGTGTACGTATCTAACATATTTAAGCAATTTATATTCTCGTTGTAATATACTCGTAGTAAGAGTAAATAGTGTTTTACAATTAAAGTGCTTTTACTAATTGAAATATGATTCTACTGCTTTGATTTAAATTTAGAAAAAAAATAAGAACACAAATCGTTCAAACTGGTAATGCTATTATATATTTTATCATTTACAGTGATTATAGCAATAATATGTAATATATTGAAATTATCTTGACTTTATGAACATACAGCAAACGCAGTCTCAAGTCATTCAAGATGAGTTTCTCCTCAGCCATATGTATTTTGTGGAGAAGAAAATGTAATTTGGCGGACTTGTATTTGTGATTGCATTGCATTTGTGATTTAAATTTGCGTTTTTGTTACATGTAAGGCAGAAAATTATCTCTGCTTGATTAGAAGTTCTTCACTTGAAATATGGAGCAAGAAGATTAAAGGTAAGTAACATTGTTAAGCAGTATGGGATCTCAGACGATCTCCAATTGGTCGTCTTTGTGTTCGTTGAGGGAGGTCTATGGGGATGAATAAGGCTGATGATGATGATAATTGGTTGGCCAGTGTCCGTGTTACGCGTATCATCTATGATTTATGTCATTACAAAACATTTGTAGACAATGTCGAAATATCTAGCTCCGCGAAATAAAGATAAAAACATATTAAATATCTCGTTATTAGTATTGAAAATAGCCATGTTTATAATAAGTCCTATATGATTGACTAGAAGGGTAGAAGGAAGATCGGTCTTCTTGAAGTTCACTGAAATAGCTCTTTGTTAAGAGAGTAACACAGTACATAGTAGTAGTAGAGCAAGGAGTAAATATTATCTTGATAAGAAATGTTTTTTTACAAATTTATTCATATTTAAATTTAATATATACGTTATCTATTTATTTATTTATTTATTTTTAGGGCCTGTTTCACAATCTCCAGATAAGTTCCCAATAGGCTATCGGCAACATATTTGACAGATACTCCATACTCTATCTGTCAAATATCTGTCAAATATGTTGCCTCTAGCCTATTCGGAACTTATCTGGAGATTGTGAAACAGGCCCTTCATGTCATATGTAGGATCTTGATAATGATTACTTATGATCGTCTTAGCGGCTAAGTTTATATTCGCTTTATACGTAAAATCTTATAATTTACTTGTGCGAAGGTTGTTAGTTTTTTCACCTGCTTTTTATATATTTTAACATTGATTGAAATAAAGCAAACACAATGAGATAATTTTACAAAATTATAATCTCTACAAATATAATAAAATACTGAGACGTATAAATCGGAACTGTATAAATTAATAATTAAATGTGCGGTTTAAACAAACACATAAATACAAAAAAAAAACATCATAAATAGCAGATTGGACATAAATGAAATAAAAATAACTTGTAAGTGAATTTCGCTAGTAGCTTGTTGGCGACTTTTCATCATAAACTTCATTGGAGCTATGTAAGTTGACATAAGCTCCAATAAGCGGCTTGACCAGAGTCTAATTGTATAAAATACTTTAGATAATACGTCGTATATAATGTTAATGGCCATAATTATACCAGGATACATTCATCATTTATTATTTACGATACTATGAATTTTTTTTTTGTTAGCTGGTGTTGTTACTGTATACCATTTGGTAAGTGGCTCCAGCTCATATTCAATTCATACCGAGCATCATAGGTGGATGATGGATGGACTAGGATGATGATGTGAAGTTTCATTCTACTGGGTATCGGAAAAAATCTTAAAAAAACAGATCATACAAGATAATTTTCTTACTAAGTACTATAATATTTTGTAAATTTTTAAACATTTTTTAATTTTTTATGGGCTAGTAGCCATATTTCTATAATTATATTATAACATAAAAATGTAAAATAATTGCTTTTGATGTAATTGGAGGAACAACAGCTGCGATTCAAATCCGCCAATTTGTAACAAATTTTAAATTTGGAACAATAAAGTTTATTAAATTAATAAACAAAAATGATACCGAAAAGGAATATTGCATTGTGTATGTAACAGAAGTACATCGATGCTAGAGCATTTCAGCTGGCAAATCTGCGAGTCATTGGAATAATGAAATCTAAGTACACTTATGGTATCCCGTGATGGTTCCGACACGTTTTTACGCGCAGGCATCCCGTAATTACGCATGCAACGTGCTCCTGTTATGTGTGCTTTTATTACGACCTGGTACTCGCTCGTGATTCCAGGTACGGTCTACCGTACTCCGTAACACCGATCCATTACTGGAGTCTTCGCTTTAATACATATTTGTATCGCTAAATTGTTTTATTATACTTATTTATTATACTTTTATTAACTTCATAAACTTGAAACTTTGGTCATAGGTCATTTAACACACAATTCTAGAGTCAAATTTGACAGGTTTTCATTGTAATGGCTATGTCAACTGACAGGCTGATCAAATTAAGTAATTTAACCATTCTTCTAGCACAGATTTGACGGTTGATTTGTAATTTTTTGCGTTGATCAGCCCTTCGAAAGTAGGGCGTTAGGTAATTATTTTACGGAGATATAGAAAAATTCTTTTAAAAAGTATAAAGTATGTCATCAACACGTGTTCCTATGTCCTACTGCTGGGTATGGGTCTCCTCGCAATCAAGCTGGTATTGGGACATATGTTACCGATGCGCTGGTCCAATGCGTATTGGTGAACTATATACATCTTTAAAGACTTTGAAACTTAGGAGGCATGCCTGTTTCTTTACAATGTTTCCCTTCTCCGGTAAGTGAGCGATGATCTCATGGTACGCGTGAAAAAACAAACATTTTAAGGCACCACAGGCTGTCCGGATCAAATCCGGATTTATCACTCAATCCCAATACTAGGCCATCGTTCCTATGTACTAGTCTTAGTTGATGATCTGTGGATTTTTATGGATCTCTTAAGACGTGCCCCTAAGTTGGCTTTGCATTGCATATAATATTTATATAAACAGCAGATATTCAGAGTGATTTACGTTAATACTTTAACACACCTCCTGTATTTAAAACTATAATGCAAGACATTATAGTTTCAAATATCTATGAATGTGAATGTAGTACATGTAAAAACATTAATAATAATACAATGAATATTAAAAACCAACATTGCTTATTTATTGTTGGATTTAGGTTTTGCCCCGTCTTCCCAACAAATTAGTATAACAAGTTGTAATTGGCATAATCAAAGTATTCCCAGGAGCCGCACTTGGCGCTCGTAATCGGAAATCCTCACCTTGTACAACCAACTGTTTATCCCTACAGGGAATGGAACTTAGCCGCTACAGGGCCTTTGATTGATTAACTTGATCGCATTTTATCCGACTCAAAAAATAGGGGTGCACTCGAACAACATGTGGAATATTTTTGATTAAGATTTAGGATATAAAGACTTCTAATAAGTACTTTAAGTATTAAAGGTCTTTAAATATTATGACGTTAATTATAGTACATAAAAATAAATATAATAATAAATATTATGTAGTTTTAGTAACTTAGTCATAGTAATTTTATTTATAAAAATGATAAAATGTTATTGATTCAACTTGAAGCTCTTGTCCAAAAACGCTTAGTTTTAGATACATATTTACCTACAAAAAAAATGCAGGCAGAAGGGGCTTTAAGTTCAGAACCCTCAAAAACCGTTGAAAGCGCTCGCAAGTAAATTTCCAAGGGTGAGTTTCCACATAGGCTTTAGGCAGATGTAAGCCTGGAATATGCCAAAGCAATTAGTCTGCGTCATCTAAAATGGCAGAATTGTTTTTCACGATTATCACATGCAGATATAACAATTATAGTCATGGGTGTCAGTTGCCTCTCCAATAAAATACCAAGTAATTATAACAGAAATGTGCAAGGAAATATATCACAATATCATGTCTAAGCCGCTTCTCAAATATCATTTTTTTGCTATTAATGCAATTAATTATAATACTTGTATCATCCTATTAATACAAGTATTTTAAATGCGAAAGTTTGTAAGTATGGATGGATGGATAGATGGATGTTTGTTACTCTTTCATGTAAAAACTACTGAATGGATTTTGATGCAACTTTACGCTGCTAGTTTACAATAGTTTTTATCGATTTCTAAGATTAAATATCATACACAGATTTCAAAAACTCTCATAATTTCTGAATCCAACTAACTCTGATTAGATTATCCCTTAACGGACGATTAAGAAAACATTCAACATGACAAACGTGCCAATGATGTTGAAAGAAATTACTTAAATAGGTATAGATATATAAAACATTGTGTTATTAACATTATTTAAAATTATAAAAAGCCCAATAAGACGTTACGTGGTAATAGTGGACCGGTAGTCGCTACACTTGGTATTTAAACGAGGTGTAGGCGACCATGTATGGGGTATATAATGACGAATACCGGTGTGGGGATGTTCACATGTGTAATGTAATTATTATACGCGAGACGTGTCAAGTAAGTAGATATGACGGACTTAATTAACACTGTTTAGTCTGAATTCAATTTCGCGTTTTTGCCAACCCTAGCCATGATTTTATTTTTAACGGCCCGTCCAGGTAATAATCATAAAATAAGTGATTTTATAACATACCACCTTGGGAATTGTTCGCTTGAGGCTCTTTGTAAAGTAAAATTGGATGATATGCTAGACTTGAGACATGCGGTCAGAGCCGTGCTGGTTATGTACAGTTTTTACTTCGCTCTATAGATGAAATACATACAATACCTACTACTAAGAATTTAAATGTTTTATGATAAATAAAGTCTTTTATTTAAAAAAAAAAATATAAAAAAATATATAAGTAAATAATTTTGTTAGATTTACACAACATATGGCTGTTGTTGTTGTGTTAGATTATATGAAATTATTAAGAAATATGGATACCTATTAATAAATGTTTTATAATAGTTTATTTACTTCCTGTGATTTAAGTCTTTAATAATTTTAACATTATGGTTATTAGTAACGTCAGGCTTAATACTAGTGGAGCGCCGTAAGGTTTATACCTCGGAATCCAGGGCCAGTCAATAAATCTTAATATAAACCTTGAAAATATGTTTTTAATAGTATATAGAAAAATGTTAAAAAAAAAAATTTTCGCGCTCTCAATTTTTAAAAAATTATTATAAACAATTATTAATTTTTTGGAGTTTTCATTGATTTATATTAGTCAAAAGTCATATTTTAAAAAGAACAACTATTACAAACTTGAAAACTTGATCTTGGATCTTTAGGGACTGCAGATATACCGATGAAGGTCGGGTTGGAGAATAGAGGGGATAACAGCAGCTGTTCGGTATTGTTCATGGCGGGCCCTCACAGGATAGTACACGTTGTAACTTGCTAGACTTTTTCGGAACGAAAACAACAGCTACGTATTAAACGTAGCTGTTGTTTTCGTTCCGAAATTTTTTTATCGAATGCCAAAAATAAGAGTAGGCTCATAGATATGATACGAGAAACACTCTCAGAAAATAAAATATTTTCTTGCCAAGCAGAAGCTGATGCCGATAAACTAATAATCGAAACTGCTGTGTTAATCTGCAATCTGAAAAGGTTGCTGTAGTGTCCGAAGATATAGATGTTTTAGTTTTATTGACTGCTCTCTCACCAACAGACCGAGAAATTTATTTTCGAAAACCATCCAAAGGCAAAATACCGCAAAAAACGTACTCTTCCAAATGCTTAGAGAGAATATTACCTAAGTGTAAAGAGCATATTCTGTTCTTACATGCATTCACTGGGTGTGACACGACATCAGCTTTTTTCCAACGTGGCAAAAACGTATTTGTAAAAAATTTTGAAAAGCGACCAGACTTGCAAAATGCTGCGACAGTCTTCAAAAATGAATGCGAAAATACTGATGACATTTTTAAAGCTGCTGTTACATGCACTCTTGCTTTATACGGTGCCCCCCAGAAAATAAAAGATCTTAATGCATTAAGATATAACTCTTTTTTGAAAGCAACTGCTAAAAATACCTGCGTTAAACTGCCGTCATTACCACCCACTGCAGATAGCGCATTTGAACACTTTAAAAGAGTATTTTTGCAAGTTCAAACATGGCTTGGAAGAGAAATATTACCAGAAGAATGGGGCTGGAAATATGAATGCGGAATAATGACACCGCAAACAATGACGCAACGACCAGCTCCAGAATCTTTATTAAAAATTATTTTTTGCTCATGCAAAACAGGATGTGGAGCATCTTGTGGGTGCAGGAAAAGTGGATTAAACTGCACTGCAGCTTGCTTAGAATGCAATGGTGACAGCTGCACTAATCCTTCACCTACAATCTATGTCAACGAGATCGACGACGACGACAATAATGTACAATGATGTAACAATGTGTATAGTTAATGATAAATTTTTTTTGTAACTTATTTTTTACGATAATCTAATAAATTTACATTGAAGTTACTCTGCACATATAATTTATTACAAATTAAATTAAATTTTTCACTATAAACACTTTTTCCCCCTTCCGCCTCTCATTTTTCAGTAAATTGTTGTTAAAAATTGTTGTAAATCGAGATCGGTCAATTTTTTTTTTAACTTTTTTATTTGAGGTTTTAATAATGCAGTCTCATACTTGATATACAGATTCATTGACTGGCCCTGGGTTCCGAGGTTTGACCATTTTTATGCCTTACGGCACTCTACTATACTGCCGTATCTGTATTTAAAGAGCATTAAAATGACATTAATGACCAACAATCAACCACACTTTTGGTTGTTTTAAAATATGTAGTTTAAACTTTAGAAAAGAATATTAACACAAAGTTTAATTATGGAAAAATCTATTCGGGAAAGCCACGACATGAATGGAAATTACAATAAAACAAACCTAATGAAATGAAAAATATGTAAGAATATCTGCTGATTTAATAATACATAACTTTGTACGGCAATCGACATGTTGAAACGTACTTTACACGTTACATTTACATCGGCACCACATAGTAGTACACTATATAGTGACCGAACATAATGAGATCCTTAGTGCCCGGAACATTCACATAAGGCTAGTCGCACACTTTATGGAGCAACGAGTGACCCCGGGGCGGACGGTTATGTAGCTATTTCAATCATAAAATAAATAAGACACCATTCGTGTTTGGCCGCGCTTTGTTAGACCAAATAAATGGGCATGAAAATCACCTTTGAAATATTTAGTGGGCCATAATTTTAGCGTTCAACAATTCAACGAACACAGTTGGATGTTTTGTTTCGTTTAAATAGTTGTATTCCGAGAGGATGGAATTACTGTTACATTCGTGTTGCATTCAAAACCAATGTTTGTGCTTTACTATAAATACATTGTATGTATGTGAGATCAGACTGATGTATGGTATATTATATATATACCTTATATTGTTCTTTAAGATATTAATTGACAATAATTACACTATATAATATAGAATGACAGTCATCGCACATATCGTACCGATTCACTCAAGTAGCGGTGCAGTTTTCCCGAAAACGGGAAATGATCAGGCCGCTGATAAACATTTAATATTTAGCAAAAATACATAATATATGTATGTGTGCTAAATTATGGGTATGTTTATAAAAAGTTGTTACGCTTTCACTATTTGTGTATCGTTAAATTTAAACCATAAAAAATATACATAGAACGTGTCATATGCTTACGCAACTGTTTTATAATTGTAGGTACTTTTGTCGGGTACTAGATATACTATTTCAACAAAACATTTTTATTTAATCCCAATTAATCACAAAATAAGATGTAATGTAGAAAGCTTTTCTGTGAAAAGTAATGTTATTTTTTACGCTTATTTTGTTTTTCAGATATTATTAATTAATTTTATAATATTAATAATATGGTTAGGACCTTAGATCATTAATATGTCTAGATGGAGTGTCACCCTACAATTGAAACAAAAAGAACAGGCCAACATTTTCAAAGATGTATTCGTGAATAGTAATACCAGCTACTACAGTTCTTCCATAATCATACTTTTTAATCTCATTACACTTCAACACAAACCTTCATTATAAATAAAAACAATAATGCGTAACAATTCATGCGTATTCTATGACAGCGGGACGGATACTAAACACAGAGAAAGCATTTAGAGGCTAACAGTTAGCCGCTATTTTTTTGGACGTGTTTTCCGCGTGACGCTCTATCTAGACATATTATTGATCTAAGGTTAGGACAAAATTTTAAGCTCTGCTTCTTTAAACTTTATCGCTTTTTAAAGTTTCAACGAAATTGTTACGATAACAATTTGGTGTACATAACTATATTATTACTAGCGGACCCCACAGACGTTGTCCTTTAGATACGAATCGATAGTGGCAGTACAGATCAATAACCTAGATACCGACTGCAGCGCCATCTGCCGGTCTGATTTGTGAATCTAAACCATCCTCGAATCTACTTGAACACACACAAAGAAAATCACTCAAATCGGTCCAGTCGTTTAGGAGGAGTTCAGTCACATACACACGCACACAAGAAATATATATATTAAGATTTCGCAATCGTTGGGGCGAGTTACGAGTTAGTAACATACTAGTTACAAAGCCTATAAAATTGAACTTTCTTGCATTTAATATAAAATTGAGAGTTGCTCTCCATTGTTTATATTTGTGTTAAAAGTATTTTTAGTAAACTTTAATCCTCCATGCTATCCTATTGTAGGGGATTGATTCTGTAATGAAACCTTCTAGAGCGAGTCTCGCTTTTAACCGGTTCGAACAATATTACAAGAATAACACTTAGTGATAGTATATAATTTAAACAAACCTATCATGTCGTTTGAATGATTACACATACTACTGCAGGTGACGGTCGAGTGTATGAGAACAAAAACCAGCCGTAACACCATGGAAAAAAGTTCAGTTTTAGTTTCCCTCACGAGATATTGTTATACGGATAAGCTCCGACCGCACAGGTAGAAATAAACTGATTGAAAATTATATTTAACGTAAACGGTCCTTACACTGTTGTTCCAAGTGAATTATAAACTGTGTGGGATAAGAATTTCACTATTACACCGAGATGCTGTTCATATTTATTTGGTGCGATGCGTAAAGTACCGTGCTATAGAGTTTACTGCGGCTTTGTTAATGTTTACGAGGAGGTGTTTTTTATTAATATTGCCAACATCATTTATCAGTATATTACACTTCGTGTGAACGAGGCGTATATTATTGTACAAAGTTTGATTTATCACAAGGAAAATAAACTTGATTATGATCGTATTAAATTATTTAGTACCTTAATTCAATTTTACTTCAGTGAATTTATAAATCCTATTGGCAACTAGTCAATAAATTTAAAATAGATAAATATTTTAGGAATTCGTGTTACAGGTGTCAGAGCGCATATAAATTTAAGAAATTTACATTAATGCATATCAATCGTACAAGTTATCCGGACGGAGGTTTTAGCAGAGGTAATACCGTCAGGATATATAATGGAATATCCATTTTGTCAAGTCTATGAACATCTATCTATCTATCTACCTAAAACTTCCATTCATAAAAGGATAATTTATCGCGTATATGTATCGCGCAATGAATTCACTCAGAACACAAACCAAATATGGGCGTATACTTCTCTATCTGATACACAATTTTACAATGTAGACAGACTGAAACAGGTTGAATTACTATGTTTCAATAATTACTGTAGTTTGTTTTGAATAAAACGGCCGACAAACAAAATATTAAACAGACTAATGCCATGGGTTTGTCGTAGATTAAGGATTCATTATTGATATTTAAATAATTTCGATATCAAGTTCATGTGTTCATTTCCAAATTTCATCACTTAAAATTTTTGACTTAAGAATATTTATACTTAATATTTTTATAAAATATTTTTTCATTTAAAATGAAAAACTCTTTAGCAGCTTTGAGCACTTTTGTTATGGAAAAAAGGTAGACGACAATGATATTTTGACGTCATTTGAAATTTCATAGTCTTATTTTTACTTCTCTCCATTTTTTTGTGTTTTTTATTCTTTTTTTTACACGTCGTTTACATATGAAGTAAGAATTTATTTTAGATATTTACATACGAAAGAAGAGATTATCAGAAAAGTAATGTATTTTATCTTGCTTACTCGTACTTGCTATTTATTGATATTTTATCAAATATTTAATCCGTAGAATACACTATTGAAACTTGAATATTAAAGTTATAAATAAAAAAATACAGCAGAAATGCAGTTGACACTAACAGCATGATCAATTTTATAACTGACGTCATTCGAACATTAGTCATAATAACTTTAAACATCCGTAAGCAACGGTTAGTGACATTTAGATATCGAAACCAATTAATATTTTGATTATACACCTTAATGACAATGGTGCAAGAGGTACAAGGATAGCATTTCTAAGATGGTGAATATTTATTTTTTATCGGACAGAGACAACAATAAGCCTTCGATCACGACCTGTCAGCCAGTATTTTTTGTACCACGTGCCGGTAGTTATAAGAAAAAAAAAACAAGTCCTGTAGATGATTCAAATGAGGTCAACACAAATAAGGGACAAAGTATTTAACTGTTTATATTTTTTAAATAATAAATGTACTTTTTTAATTACCTACATAGAGAGGACGATTTATTTATAATGAAGGTTTGTGTTGAAGTGTAACGAGATTAAAAAGGATGATTATGGGAGAACTGTAGTAGCTGGTATCACTATTCACGAATAAAATCATCTTTGAAAATGTTTACCTGTTCTTTTTGTTTTGATTGTAGGGCGACACTCCATCTAGACATAGATCTAAGGAGATACCTATGATCGCTTCTTCCTGGTCGAGGTCCACTCATCAATGCATTGCGTAACTTCGCTGGTCATGGGTTTCGATACCTTTCTAGCCTAATATCCAAAACGGTAAAGAAAATAAGCACAATGTTAGACCCAGAACCTAGACAGGGCGCGGTGTGGCACCACACCGGTGCGGTTCACTTTCGAATGTATTTCGATTTTCGAGTGTTTCACGCGACTTTACCTAGCATTTGATGCTAGTCTACTGTGATGCGAAGTAAAGTGGCGACCACATTTCAGCCACCAATGTGATAGATTTAGGATCTGTTTCACCACTGCCTGATAAGTGCCGAATTGGCTATCCACCAGATATCCAACGAATAGAGGTATGGAGTATCTGTCAAATATGTTGTTGATAGCCTATCCGGCACTTATCAGGAAGTGGTGAAACAGGCCCTTAGTGAAGTAAAACAAATTAGTAATGTCAAGTTATATTGTATTTTAGGAAAAAGTATCTGACGTAAAAAATGTTTTCATTTAAGTTGTGCAGATAAATTAAAATTAATCAAAATGTTTTAATAAGGAAAAAAATATCATTTATGCAGTGATGCTGGTTAAGTAGATATACATAATCAACTTATAGAAACAAGTCAATTAGATATACATAATGATAATTAATTATTATTACTCCATATAAAATATATATAAGGAATAAAATAAATAATTATGGTATAAAGGTAGTCGGAGCATCGCGACACGACGACGTCTATGCCGTTTGTCGTCACGGCATTCTACTGCCATTAACTAAAGTGGAAATAGATATACCTAATACATCAAATATATATTTATGCCAAATACTATTACTATTAATAACAAGTTCATTTTGAAACAATTTGATTTATTTAATATTTAATCTATATCATGCGAGGGGGTCAGTATAAAA
Organism: Lycaena phlaeas; assembly: GCA_905333005.2. NCBI lineage: Eukaryota > Metazoa > Arthropoda > Insecta > Lepidoptera > Lycaenidae > Lycaena > Lycaena phlaeas. The sequence goes on from HG995175.1 coordinate 14,258,472, forward strand.
TGGACATAGGACTGCGGCATTTCGAACTGACTGAGATATTAATCGATTGACGAGACCCGCTACGTATGTATAGTAACTTGACATCCAATGCTCGTATCGGCCTCACCGCGGACGCAATTGGAATGTAATTAGAAATTATATTATTATTACGGTTTTTACCTCACGGACACTTATTATACCTGTAATACCAGTCTAAACGTGCCTTTGTACACCGCGACTTGAAATTCTATGAAGATCACAAAAGGCTATGACGATTTGAAATATTAAATTATTTAGCAGTAGCTTATTAATTTTCGAAATAAATACGATAGCGCTATCTAAGGAACAGAGGAATGTAGCATCATCATCAGCCTTTTTAGTGTCACCGTTGAATACAATAAAAAAATCTGATGTCAAAACGACCTATTTCCTAAGAGTAAATGTACAGCTTCTGAAATTTACGCTTAAACCACGGTACGCCTATAATAACGGAGTATTATTATTTTTAATATAAAGACTTTACAATAGAGGAAGTATTGTAAAGTCTATCAATATAGGGAGTATAAGACAATTGATAAAAAATAAAAATTCAATTGATTATGCTAACAAAAAAAAAAATGAAATTTATAAGGGAAATTATGCCTGCAGATGTAAAGTAAAGATTATCGTAATTAGCGCAAAGCGGAGTCTTAAAAGGTGGCCCACTGAGTCATAGGTGCGAAGATCAGATATGCCATATTGGTTGCCATGACAACGGGAGTGTTAACGCGGCCCCTTTGATTTAAAACATACCGTTTGTAGAGTAAATAATGCAACACTATCGGCAGAAATTGGTCTTCCCAAGTACGGCATTGGTAAGGCGACATTCACATTAAAGGTATAAAGATAGCTGAAACTCGTTGTATCACATTAAAGTGACGATTATAGTCTCCTTGGAACGAAATTTACATTGATTTTTATGTTATTTGCTTCATGTTTATTATTAAGTTCTTGACTGCAATCTCCAATGTAACACTTCAGAATATTATGGCCTTTTTTATCCCTCACGACATTATTTAAAATATTTACTTACCTTCGATTACGGGATCCTTTCCATTATTACTCATTAGACTATTAAGGAGACGTTAAAACTTTTAAGCGATGAGATACTCGAGATTGTAAATTATTACCGCCTATAAATTCTTGCTATAAAAAACAGCATTGCATTTTCTTTAAGATACACAATTTTCTTATGAAGTTTTCCTCTAAGTAGGTGAATTTTTCTTCCAGAATATATAAATAAGAATGACAATGAAATATTATGAGTGTGTGATATATCATGTATTTGTTGACAGGACAGTTTTTTTAACATGTTTTTTCTTTTTCGCCACATTAAAATGTAATTAATGTTTTTACATGTTTATTTGTTCGTCCATAGTAAATTGTATACGAAAAGGAAAAATGGTTGTTTGCGTTCCACTCCATCGTAATGTTCAGCTAATCCAGTAAGCGATTGCACCCGGTATAACCGCTTGTTTTTGTCCTAAAATAAACGACAAACGACTAATTAATGGAGTCGTAATAATATGTATCTACACTTGTTTCCAACTAAATTGCTTCGTTATGATTATTATTCCATTATTTTTATATTATTCCTTGCCCTTTTCTTATCTTAGTCTAGTTATTCGTTACAGATAAAATAACACGAACTACTTTATTATAAGTATGGTCCGCGATATTAATATGTTTCTTTTTTAATATTCATGTAGGTGAAGCTGGTATAGTTTATGACTATAAATATAAAGCTATTAATAAAAAATACTCACTTGGAAAATACATAAATTAAGTCAAAAAAGTAGTTTACTTTAGAAATTTCTTTGTATAATATACTCGTATTATAAATCGTATTATATCTCAATTCAACGCGTGCACTTTTTCCATTTTAAAACAAATTTATGTTGTGATGTGACTTAATCATATTTAGGCAAATATTATGTTCCACGTGTAGCGGGTAATAAGTTTTCACCCTTCAGCCGTGAATTACCTGAAACAATAAGAAGGTTTTAAATTAGATTTTAAATTACTTTTTTTTCGAAAGAGGTAGTGCCATGCTGCTTTGCAGGCGATTTGGGCCAGCACGACCGGGGTGATACCTCTCGCTCACATGATACGAGCGTAAAGTAGCAGTTATGCTGTCGAGCTTCGTGCGTCTCCGGTGGCCCATTGGAGGGAAAGGGAAAAGGAGGGCAACGCATTTGCATAACCTCTGGTAGTGTGGATGTTTATGGGCGTCGATAGTCGCCAAAAGACATCGAATGTTCGTTTGCCCTCCTATGCTATAAAAAAATACTTTTAAAGTAAAGTGAAAACTACATAAGGCGCGTTAAGCACTTTTTGGTAGGGGAAAATCGCGTTAAGTAAGTACTTGACGTCATAAGTACGTGACATTGTGACGTCATTGTGGAATTTCCAATTATTTTTGTATTAAAGTTTAAAATTCTAAAATATAAATTATCACTACTAGGCAGTCTATGACTGGATAAAAAAAATCATTCTGAGAAAGAAGGTCAACTAATGAATTTGTATTGTCGATTATGTATTGCTAGTTTTTTTACCGGCATCATCATTATATACATTGCCGTTGCTAGTATCCGATCGGAATTGACGTCAGTAATAATGAGAAGTGTGTAATAACACCACGTTAATATATTCTAAAAGTACTCGTATAAATCAGGAGCCCATGTCCAGAGTTGCGGAAAACATCTAATAACTATCTATAGGCAGTTTACTATTGGTATAAAATATACTCTTCCGAAGTTAGCCTTACATTTTGTGTAAGAAGACAAATGTCCAAGATAGTAAAATGATATAGTCTTAGGTTCAATTGGAACTACAATGAGACTGAAAATTTACGTTATGTTCACAACCTGTCCGCGCATAGCGGAATATCATTTCGAAATTCCGCGAACAAGTGTTTAACGTTGCTTGACGATTGTTTATTCGATTAATTAATGACTCCTTTCGATTTAAGATCGATTTTGTTTGATACTTTACTCATTTGAATGTAGTGGGATAGTTTTGTCTCTACATTTTAATTATTGTAAGATATAAGAACAAAATATTACTAGCTTTAATCTTCATAATACTTCCATCATAATTATTCAATCTATATATCGCTAATGAAATCAGGCATCTTTTACGTGACTGTGGCCTAATCCTCATTGCCTGGGTCAACTTAAACCAAGCTTGAGACGTAAATTTGCATACTAAATGTCCTTTGAGCTTCCTAATTTCTACTAAAATATTTTACAAGCAACTATTTAACTAGTTTAACAAGGGATGCTTCTGTTTCTTTGTTAAACTTGACTGTTTTGGTAATAATACCCTTATTATTCGAGATAATAATTGCGATCGATTATAGGCTATCTCACTGACATCGTGAGAAACACCTGCCAGGAAACAATATAGTTATCTCATCTATTATTGTGGTTTGTTTCAATTGTAGGAACCTAAGTTAGAAAATTAAAACTTTTGTTTTTGGGTATCTATTAACGTTTTTGGTGATAAATACTATGCTCTCTACGAATTTCTTAATATTGCTAAAACGAGTATTGATGAATATTAGCGACCGCACCTTGGCTTGGTGGTCTACCAGTATACTTAACATAATTTTTATACCTAAAAGAAATTTTATTAAAAGCGGTCAAATTGCTCTTACATATGAATGCGAGAATTCAAGTAGGTACATGTCAGAAGTCTACAATTTTTTATAGTAGTACTAACACTGATTTTAAAATAAAGACTATAAATATTACATTTTAACTATCATGATTAAATGTATTGAAAATTAGTATTATTCTCAAGAAAAAAATGTATGTGTTAGCAACCGTAGCGCCATCTGGCGGCTATAAGTCGGAAACGGGGAACAGGTTCCAGTTTACTTGCGTGTGGCGTGACGTCGTCATTGTCAAAGTGTGGGTAGGACGGCCGAGCGTTATGAAGGTCATTAAGTTTGCCTTTAAATAGCGGGGTATAATTATTAGAGGGGTCATTCGCGTCTGTGAGTTTGAGGAGGACGAAGCTCTGCCCGAATTGTATTGTAAGGTCACGTAAGCCATTGTTTATTTTAATGTGTAAAGTGTAATATGGAAATAGTTCATGTGAGTAAATGTAAGGGCAGTGTGAGTAAGAATGTATCTTAAAATATGTACCTGTGAACCTTAATATTGTTATTTTTATGGATAATATAATAAATGTTTATATTTAAAACCCATTTTCACTTCTGATGTTTAAATCAGAAGTGGGATGGTGAACTCATTGCCCCACAATTTTACTGACGTTAGTGTGAATTGTTTAATAGGCGCATTAGCGCGCCAGGCTTTAGTTTATTTTTACAGACTGTGGATAAATCCTCACGACACTGTGTGGCTATAGTGTGGTTACTAAAATAATAGCTTGGATGCTGTATGATGCTGGGAGTAGCCATATACAGCGTGAACACAGCAAAAGCAGAGAGTAGATGGTCAAGACGACTCAATGCGATACAGTACGAATGTGGTTTTTTGAATGGTTGAGTAATGGATCAAACACAGCTGGTATGTTAATCTTGTCTGATATAGCTGTTGCCACAAAGGTTATTAAGTGATTTGTGATTTTTAAGTGGACAGTCGCGTATTTCACTTGGCTGGATAATTGTAGATATATTATTGCGTGCGTATTGCTGGAGTAATAAAACCATGTGTTAACTTAATTTCGTATAGCTTACTTTGTACAATGTGGTAAAGGGTCTAGTTTTGGATTATGTTGGATTAAAAACAAACAAGTGATCCACAGAAGAAGCAGCTTTTAGCAGTGTTAAAGGTATATTCGTGGATAGTGAAATGAGCCAGGGATATGATAGAATATAAAACGAAGACATATTGTATAAGTGATTAATTAAGTGATAGTAAAAGAGGAAGGAGTAAAATTGTTGCATAGAAGTGGTACAAAATGTCTTTTAGTGTTTTGCAAGTGCTCTTTAAGTCAAAATAGAATGTTTTACATTATGTATTTTAGAAAAAGAGAATAACTTGTATGTTGAATGTTCTAGTGAGATAATGTTCTTTAGATGGGATTGATTACTAGGTAATGAAAGACTAATTTGGTACGTTGAGCCCAATAAAAAGTTTTTCAAAAGGAATTGATCACTAGACAAGGTTAAGACGAGCTTGGTACGTTCAGTGTGATGAAAGGTTCTTCAAAAGGAATTGATCACTAGACAAGGTTAAGACGAGCTTGGTACGTTCAGTGTGATGAAAGGTTCTTCAAAAGGTATTGATCACTAGACGAGGTTAAGACTAACTTGGTACGTTCAGTGTGATGACAGATTATTTAAAAGGAATTGATGACTAGACGAGGTAAAGATGAATTTATGTTCGGTATGATGAAGTTTCGTTAAATGAAGGTTATGTTCTAGTGTGATCGAATGTCCTTTAAATGAAAGTTTTATTGAATTTATTGTGGTAAGGATTTAAAGTGGTTTGGTAAGGATTAACACTTTTATTTAAGTGTGGTTAAAGGAATGAGTGTTAAAGCAGTAAGGTAAAGTAAAAGCGAGTCGTGTGATCAGAATAGTGTGAAATTATGTTGTTAAAGAGTTAAGACATTCCAGATTTGTAATTCGATGATGACGATAGGAACGCCGATATGTTGGGTAGCTAAAGTTAAAAATGTTGCTAATAAAGGGAGTAGCTGTGCCTAGTTGCGTGTGTTTACAAGTCAGAGAGACAACTGAAATTTTTGATTTTTAATTAAATGCCAACACTTATGATTATAGGCTTCGGGCCTGCCTAAAAACGTTTTAGATAATATTAAAATAAATTGGGGAAAGACTTATCGATTATCAAATCTAAGAGGCAGTGAGGTACTTATTCCCATAATATTCAGGTAATGTTGAACTGGTAAAGTCAGGTTATGAATAATTGAATGAATAATAAGTATAATAGTATTGTGTGGTAGATAAGCAAATGAATTGTTCAAAGTGACATTATGTTAAAGTTACCTTTTTCTTTATCTTATGTTATATTTTTCTTTATCTTATTGGCCTAATAGAAACAAACTACTAGACGTCACCTAAGACTAAAGGGATGGTGCTAAAAGTTTGGTTGGTTTTGCCTAAGCATAAAGGTGAACCATGGCCATGTAGATAAAGAATAGACTAGGGTCATGGTGGTGCTGTTTTCTTTCGTACGTTTATTGGAACCTAAGACTAAAGGTACAATAAGGTTACGCGTGCGAACGAAACTAGCACTAGCCTAATAGAAAGCCATGATAATCGAGACAGCTTATGAGCAACAAATTAATTTGTGTTTCTATACTAATATATTTCTTGTGTGACTAGATGTGTGAAAATGTCGTGACTGAGGGCATGCACGATGCAGGATGGCCGTGTAGCAACCGTAGCGCCATCTGGCGGCTATAAGTCGGAAACGGGGAACAGGTTCCAGTTTACTTGCGTGTGGCGTGACGTAGTCATTGTCAAAGTGTGGGTAGGACGGCCGAGCGTTATGAAGGTCATTAAGTTTGCCTTTAAATAGCGGGGTATAATTATTAGAGGGGTCATTCGCGTCTGTGAGTTTGAGGAGGACGAAGCTCTGCCCGAATTGTATTGTAAGGTCACGTAAGCCATTGTTTATTTTAATGTGTAAAGTGTAATATGGAAATAGTTCATGTGAGTAAATGTAAGGGCAGTGTGAGTAAGAATGTATCTTAAAATATGTACCTGTGAACCTTAATATTGTTATTTTTATGGATAATATAATAAATGTTTATATTTAAAACCCATTTTCACTTCTGATGTTTAAATATGTAAATCAACTAGGACATATAACGGGTGCTGGGTATTCCAACCGCTACTATTTTTATACTAATTGGTCTCTATCTAAAATAGGACCGCCAGCTGCTTTTACATTAGAATAGGGATTTTTTTATGCCAACACAAACACTCACATTTACTTATCTTAATGGCAGGGATCTATAAGTAGGTAAACATGATACATAATAATATACCTCTGGTTGTTTATTGTAAGTTTTTTAACCTTTATTTTATCTATGCGTGTTAGGCTTTAATGTAATTGAAATTTAGTCATTACCACTCTGTGGTATGATCACTTACTTAAGCACTTGATGTTCCACTCAAAAATAGTTTTTTGAAGTTAACGACGGGAACAAATTTTTAAATGTAGTTCGATAGCAAACATAAATGATATTTAGAATATTTGTTTAAAATAATGTTAACAAAGAAGTGTCTTATAAGTGCCATAAACGAGAAACAATGTTTTTAAATCTAACAAATATTTTCAGAGATATGGATATAGAAAAAAAATAACATTTTTATATCGAAAATATATCGTTTCAGATAAATAATTAATACAATGTAATCATTTATCTAAAAATTTCCTTTTTTCTAAAATGAATCAACATTTTCGCGGTTTACTATGTTTTTTTACATACTTTACAACAAACATGTTACATAACCTACGACTCGAATACCTTTGTTACATTAGGACGTCTGACACCTCAATCCTCCCGTGAAAACGATTGCCGTAAAGTATCCGAAACGTCGGGCATGTAAAAACCATAGCAAACCGCGATAAAATTCGTAAAAGCTGTTACATTATAATGTTCCTTAAAAAGTTAAAAACAATAATATCATATCAGACAAATCACAACAAACAAACGGTGTTTATACAGCTGGTACTATAAACAAATTACGTTGGTGTTAAACGGAACATCTTATTATGATAGGTATAACACAATAATTATAATTCGCTAAAATAACAGACCGGCCGACAATAATAACGTGTAACTTAACGCGCGTGAAAACGCGGCTGCAAACTCAATTGCACCGATCAAAGAAACGAAGCACAATTTCAAAAGCGTAAACGTGACTGCGGGTCCATTAGATACGTTTAATGTATAATTATTACACATTTCTTCTTATAAAGTGTAGTTCCATATGGGTCTAATAGCTGAAGCCCTCATTACCTTGCAACTAAGTAACACAATCTTAATGTCGTAATTTAACGAAGAAAGGCGGACGTGCCGACTGTACCGCGTATACTAACAATTTTATTGTCAATAATCTACATTTATGACGTAATCCTGCAATGATATTTATTTGATCCTAACAAAGTAGATGAGCTCGTGGGAGCGCAGTTCGTTTCCAAGCCCCAATCCAACGATATCTAAAGCAGACATTAGCCTAGAAGTTTCTACACGCGCGACGCGTCGTCGTGTCGTTGCGACGGTCTAAATTTATCAAATTCTGAAATATATAATCTCTAGTGTTACTTGTATTAATAAATAAATATTATTCAAAAATTAAACCACTTTAACGCACTTATTATGGGCACTAGGAACGAAAATAAACTGAACAAAATATGTATATAAACTCAATAATACATTACCATGACCCGCTGTAGACATCTATTCATCATACGAATTATGTGCACATCATGGTTAGTGTTGAGTACGGAGCCTTACCACCCGACCGGCCAGCCTTCAAAATAGTACTAATAAAGATATCTATTACTTATATTCAATTTTTATTTACATTAAAATTGTATAAACAAAGATTTAAAGCAGGTACACAATTTTATTCCTGCAGTGTAAACCTAGCATCCTATCGGGATTCGTGATTCAATACTTATAAAAATTAGTCAAATTAGTCACAAAATAATTCGCATTCGCCAAATCGTGAACATATTGTAAACATTCCGCGCGCCTTGTCAATAAACTGTCGCGCCGATTTGCCAGAGTCATTATACGAGCCATGCGAATGCAAATACTCAATTGATCCGTTTACGGTTATTCGAGTTATTGCCGTAAATTAAATGCTTATTGGAGTTGAGCCAAACAGGGCCATTGAATAGTCCGCACTCATCACGCGTCTCAGCTGATTGAAACGCCCCGCCGTCCGCCCCGCCCGTCCGCCGCGCGGGCCGCATTGTTGGCTAATTCGCTCAAAGTGCGTACGCACGCTCGCACGGGATGGGATACACGGAGTAGGGAATATACGAGTAAACATTACCTCATAATACTTTCAACCATCAACAACTGTTATAAATAAACTGCAACTTCTTATTGAAGACATTAACGTCATATGCACAGAACTTTATTTAATAGCGTACTTTTTGGACCTATGACCGATGTGGGGACTCGAACTTAGTAAATGCACTAACCTAGTGAAACTAGTCAGGCTAGTCGCACCCCTCGTTTCCACCGCTGCAACTCCTGTATATCCAATAACGATAGCGACCACCAAATGATTATTGATACGATCTCAGGGATCCCGAGGGATACGTTAAAACTGAATACTCCCCATTTACTTAAAGTATTTAAAACGGGATATTTACCATGTTTTTTAATATTATTTTGCGGAGCTCGATATTTCGACATTGTCTACGAATGTCATGTTCACGAGACTGAAGTATGCGGGTAGATGTTGATAGTAGGGGATGTGACCAATGTTTACGCAGCAAACGTACGAGAAAGGAGGTAGTCCGGTACGGGCACCTCTAACGCCGGCAACATCTACCCGCATACTTCAGTCTCGTGAACATGACATTCGTAGACAATGTCGAAATATCGAGCAAAATAATATTAAAAAACATGGTAAATGTCCCGTTTTAAATCCTTCAAATAATAAAAATAACCATGTTAATTTAAAATCCTATATACTCCCCATTTAATCAGAAGAATCAATTCCCTCCCTACTTAAAGCGGAAGATGGTAGAAGATTGTTATTACTCATAAAAGCTAAGAAAAGATAGCAGCCCTAAGAAGTCTAGATGTAATTCACCATGGAGAAATTAATATTATGTCAACTAATATTTGCATATTATGGTTCAATATAGACCTGTTTATTCATCATCATCATCAACATAAGCCCCCTGCTGAACATAGGCCTCTTTCAATGAACGCCAAGCTCTTGTTATCAGGTTTATTGCAATTCCGAAATAAAAGAAGTACGAATACCTTTTCGGGCGTTTTACATATTTATAGGATATGATACTAAAAGTATGCAACTAGCCTTATGTTACTTCAACGGCTATCATGTTGTATCTTGACGTGTATTAAATATCCGCTCGCGGCTTCAATCTACTCACTATTGAATTCAGAGATTCTGCTGAGCTGTGCACTTGGAAATGCAACGGTCATCATGTTTACCGCAGGTATTTGCAACACGATTTCACGATTTAAGTGAATATTATTCGCAAAAGATGGGTGATTCATAAAAAAGACAAATTTTCTTACAAAACATAAAATACAATGATGTCAATGGTGTCATTTTAAAATTTCGGTGTATGTACCAAAAAGTGCACAACGCGGCAAAAACGTTATTAAATTTCAAATTCAAATTGTTTATTTGCTAAAAATACGGTACATAAAATGTTGGTACATATAGAGAAGATGATCGCGTATTCTGCTGACAGCGTGCAAATTGATATATAGGTATGATAATACTATATTTCTAATTTCAAAATCATCATTAATTATTCTATAGTGTCCATCCATGTCGATACTGTTAACTTAATATGTCAAATTTACATGGAAGTTATAAAAATAAAATGTCATTACAAATTCACAATTAATTATACCTATTTCGGTGTAGCATGGTGCGGGTGACAGTTCCAGTTACGTTACGTTTTACTCTTGCAAGCCGTCGCAATTAAAAAAATATAATTAAGTATTGTATTAATACCTTATTCGTAAAATAGTAGATCGCCAATTACTGTGGTAAATTAAATAAAACTCAACCAGAATGTGATAGTTTCCAAATAAAGTCAAATGGAAAGAAAAATTAAGCAAAGTCCTATGCGTATAACGTAAAACCATAGACGTGCTTAGTGATGGGATGTATACTAGGATGGGAAGTCGATGTTCTTTATAATAAAAAATGTATATTGGGCGTAGTTCAATTATTATTGTAAAAAGTCTATCAATATATTTATGAAACAACAGAATCTATCATTATCGTTAAAAAAGTAGTCACGAAAAAAATATAAACCTGATTTTGATTATTTAATATAAGTTCAAAGCTACTATTATGTAGCCCCTAAATATATACATTGAGTTTATACACCTATATACAGTGCACAACAGAATAAACACACTAACACACGCTACTATTAATAAGAACTATACTTACGCTGCGAGTATCGATAGCGATAAAAATAAATTGCATAACGTCACATTTCTAATCATGTATGTCAACGTCATATTGGCATGTGTCAGCCGCACCAAGCTACACCGCACGTAGTATAAATACATTATCCAAAAATTAAATACAATAACAAAACATAAATTGATAATAATTTGTCAGATTTACAAGTTGTCTTCAAGAAATTCATTTACGTCATAATACATTTTATCTAAGAGTTCACAGTTTAATAATTGCAAACAAAGTTCTAATACACATTGTGCTATCTAGACGATTTAATTATAAATAAGGGTTAATATAGAATTTATCTTTTTTTCCGAAACCTCACTGAATTAATTAATTAATTATGGGACCAAATAATAAATTTAGAATAAATAGTGGTATTCTTTGACGAATGAGACTGGCCTACTAATTACTACAGAGAATCACGACTCATTACAGATTTTACCTTTAGCGGAGCGACGCTGTAGTGAGAGATATTGTGTTATTTTTTTATGATAAGCTGATAATAAAGTAAACAGATGAACTGTAACCAATAGCAGAAATACACATTCAACTGCCTATACACATAACAAGCAAATGAAAATTGAAGCAAAAGGTGAAAACAGCGTGTTCGTTAAATTTAAATATGAAGTTATATATAATGCCTAAGTACTGGGAGGTTATCTAAGCCATGGTCGCAATTTATGGACGAGCAGTGCGCTGGGCGCGCGCACCTGTTGAAAAGGGATGTTTATCGTGTTTCAAAACTATTATCAATATTTATATTTACTATAAAGATTTATAATTTTTCAAAATAATTGTATTGATTTATTCTTTAAGTCTTTAGCGATAAAACTATAATATATAAAAAAATTCGGTCTTTTATTATATAGCTTATAATATAATATTATTTATTTTATATTACTTTATATATTAAAGCTGAAAAATTTGTTAGTTTGAACGCGCAAATATCAGGAACTATAAGTCGGACTTGAATGATTCTTTCAGTTTGATCTTTCAGTTTGAGATAGCCCATTTATCTAGGAAGACTATATATAAGGATACTTATATCATCCCACTAAGATGCCGTTGTAGATCTTTGCTAACGCAAGCGAAGCTGCGGGCAACAGCTAGTTGACTCATATATTCTTAAAGCATAATAGGTTTAAAGAATAATAAATCAAAGTATTCAATCATAATGTATATCTCATACAAAAGAGTTAGAAAGTGGAATAAAAAAAAAACGGCGGATTATAGCGAATATGGTTTAGCGTTTACTTTTAAACCTTATGTACACGTTAACAATAATTAAATGTTGCCATTCTAAGAACTTATGTTTGTTGCATTGTTAACTGATGCTAAAAATGAGATGCTAATAATGTCGGTGTGCCTGATATATTTTATTAAATGATACACAAATTCAGTTTTCTAGAAGCCCAGCTTTTTATTTCGCTAATCGATTGAAAAACTAAATTTGTTATCAGTTTGTTAAATATTATAATTATTTTTTGTTATAAATCAAACAGAACTATATTTTTTAAATGTATCACTAAGAAGTATGCAGTTTACCAGGAAAACACAAAAATGGCATCAAATATATTCGATAGCAATTGTATGAATACTGCCATGATGACAAATTTATTAAAGATTTTGCTTGATTTTTTTTGGTTATAATATTAGTAGTAGTATATTATTTATACATATTAGTAGTAGTAATAGTAATAATAGTAGTAGTAATAGTAGTAGTAGAGAATTTTACTGCAATATTTACAAATATATATAAATGAGGGTTCTTTTTGTCTGTTATTAGTTATGAAAATTAAATGAAACATGATGAAATAAATAAACAATGTATGCTTATACATGCAAGATGCATGCCAACCAGGGTTTATATATATTATGATAGACTTGATGTCATTGATAGTAAAACTAACATTTGTTTAAAAATACCTAATTTATCAAAAAACAACTTGTGTAAAATTTTAGTCGTTAGATTAAAATATATAAATGGATAAACTAAGATCTTTTCCTCAAATATATCACTAAAATACAGATATCATCGATGAAAAGATGGCTGTAAAAACTGATGAAATATACACCATTAATAAGAGTATGCCACCCTAATAGGAGTGTATGATCGTCCACATAATATAACCATTTATTTTATGGAGCCTTTAGCGGGAGGAAAAAGTCGCGTGTAATACGGCCTGTTAAGACCCAAGTTAGAGTTTTTATTGGGCAGATTCTTATCATAATTTATATTAGTTGCTAGATGTACTGAGGAATGTTAACAGAAATATAAGAAATTAAAACACTCTTACTTAACAGCTATTTGTGTTAGGTTCAGGCAAACCAGCTGATAAAGGACCTAATGGTAAGTGGACATAGTCGGTCATTATTTTTTATAAGCAACTAGCTGTTACCCGCAGCTTCGCCTGCGTTAACTAAGATTTAGAACGGGATCCGAGCGGAATGATGTTGTAGGTGTAGCTCTAGTATATTATGCATTTATTATACATTTAAACTTTTCTCTTGAATTGCTCTATGTATTAAAAAATCGCATCAAAATCTGTTGCGACCTTTTATAGATCTAAGCATGCATATAGCGGGAAGAGACTTTTTTATACTATGTAAAGATAATAATCATCAAATAAAATATGTGATGATTCGATGGACTATGGCGACGGGACACAGTGGGAACTGATTTATAAAAATAGTTTTCTCGTCTTTAATATGATACCCGTACCCATATGATAATGCTTTAAGTTATAATATATTGGGAGAGACACCCGATGGAGGACGGGATGGTCACGGTAATAGCGATAAGCACAAATCTCCCGGATAAAGATAAAGATATATTCCTAAAATTACTTTATTGATATTAATCACATTTACAATGAGCAGCCTCTGAGAACCGTGTTTTTTTCTGACGCAAAATTAAAAACATAATGCGTGAAAGAAATCGAATCATTACGTTACTACGACCTAATAAGTTTTCTAACGTAGATACATACAAAATATACATAGTATTTTGTATCAGCATGCTGTTTTCTGCATGAAATTATAAACGCGAAAGTTTGTAAAAAAGTATGGATGTATGCATCTGTAACTCTTGTACGTAAATACTACTAAATGGATTTTGGTAACTGATACTATACTAACTATACTATAATATTACAGTTTACACGTATAATTAATTACATTATATATCATTATTTATGATGATATAGATGTTTAATCTCCATACCAATTCCATTGTAAAATTTTAATTAAAATTTGTAACGATAATTCGACATGAATCCTCACACAAAGCTGGACATGGTAATTATGCGAACTTAACTAAGAGTATAATAACGAAACATATTGATGATACCGTTGATTTTTATAGTACCTACTTATAGGAACGTACTCGTATTTCAAATGTTTAGTTAGAACAATCCGCCAAAAGTTCTATACGCCCTTTAAACGTAACGTATCCAGTAATCCCAGTTTAACCTGATTAAAAATGTCACAGCTTCTAGTCTTCATAAGCTAAAAGATATCTTGATAGCTACAATTATAATAATTACGTGGCATTAATAATAATATAAGTGATTAATTATATCTCTGATAATCGTGCTTCGTTCGTGCATATTTAAAAGTAAAACATGGTCTATAAACTAGGGCTGTGAAAAATGTCACTAGGGCTTAATGAGACGCACAAGGATTCTCGTCATCGACATATTTGTTTCGAGACAAATCAAATAATTACAATACTAAATCTTTTTATTTAATATTGTTGAACATTTTTTGTTAATCTTAATAACAGAATCTTTATTAATCTACTAAAACTCATATTTTATTAAACTTTAGCTCGTCAAGAATTATTATTACTTAAATGATTGCAAAGCTTTAAAAATATTTTTTCATATATTTTTTTTTAACTCTTAGAAAATACAGTTTTGTATCTTGAATTAAAATTCTAACGTTTTAAGGATTTTTGGGCGATCGTTCGGACGTAAAAAACTCGTTTAGTAACAACCCTAGCGCAATCTTCTTTATCTTCCAATACATGTGCATCAAATATGCAAATAGTGGCGATTACTGGGCTGATACGCCGATTTGGCTTCCAACGGCGATAACATCGTAGCATCGTGATTAGACCTATGTAAGATACTCATTATTGCTCTATCATATTGACCCGATTCATTGACCTAAACATTATTCAACTTCATTGGGAATATGTGTGCGCATATTCGATTTTAAACTTTGTAGATAATTTATTTCACGAGAAATTGTAAAGATATATACAGCTTACAATATACAGTATGTATATTAAAAACATGATAAATGCTAAAAATAGTTTTGAATGTATAAAAGCTGGCTTAAATTGTGGTTTCCTCAGAACAATAACATCGCGACACTATACACGAAAACTCTACACAATACCATATTTAGGACACCGCAGGAGGAGTATGTTGTTTCTTTATTATATGCCAAAACTACGAGAGCCTCAACGTTCGATATAAGTTTGGAAACGGTAATTGGAATTTTCAATAGATAATCGTAGTATTATTGAGTAAGTGTAGCTACTGAACGCAATCGCTCAGAGCCGGCGTGTGAGGCGTGTGACCGATACATATCGACTGTGATGATTGATGCACGCGCCGACCGCCGACCGCCGACCACCGACCGGTCCGCGCCCGCGTGTGGGGCGACGAGACTAGCGATTACACGAAAGCTTTTAATATCTTCAACACTTTTATATTTTTGCATATGAAATTTGGCTCGGGCATTTTAATTCACTGATAATTATTTTATATTACGATGTAGGTTTCAATAGAAACACTCCATCACTATATTAAATGTACAAGAAAATGATTTTCCTTCTACGTTTTTCAATTTGCTTGTCTATATAGGATAGGAAAAATTTACTCTGCAAATTAAATAATATTTTTTCAATATCGTAATCGACATCATTTGATCATGGGATCATGCCTGAGCCCACAATGGCTTCGACCAATTTTGTTATTCCAATGAATATCAATATTTGTGTAATGTCTTAGCTTTAAATTTATTTTAGTTGGGTAAGGTAAATATACATTCTACTAGATGGAACCAGTTGTATTTTTTTTGTTTTATTGCAATTGACTATGCAAGAAATCATTGGCCACTAAATCACATTGGTGATGTAAGTTATTTTTTCAAGAATCCAATGTAGAGAAGCATGCGGGTATTTTAAAGATATATTATTACTCACCCCATTTGCATATTAATAAAATATTTTTGTCATGATTTGTTGGTGATATTACAGAAAATGTCTTTAATATATGGAGGCAACCGACCAGTTGAAGCCTTTTCTTCTTGAAACACGACAACATCGTTGTAACTTTGCGTCGGTATTATTAGAGTGAGAAAACCACCCCGGGCGTGCCGATTAAATTCAACTTGGCTTGGACATGGTTGGATACAACAAGCTGGAAACTAGAAGGGACCTTGCACTCGCCTGTTACATTTTTAGATTGTTTCGGGGAATGGCAAGTAATCCCGGTGTACTTAAATGGTTAGGTTTGAGCGTCCCCGACCGGTACGTTTGGCGGCGGCGACGCCCGAGTTTGTTCGCAATTCCACGCGCCAAGACAAACCTTTTACACACAACTCCCGTAGTCCGAGCCATGAGCACCATTAATGCCATCAGCGAGAGAGTTGATGTATTCATCTGTTCGCTGAACGAATTCACAGGCGCGGTATTATATGAGGTTAGTAATCATGGCACTTCCTCTCATGCTTAATTTTTGTTCGATTTTAATTTACTTATGTTATAATTAATTTAAATTTAAATAATATGTTTAGTTTTAAATATATTTCTTTACCTCACTGTCGAATTGGTTAATCTGTCATGATAGTGTAATGTATGAAAATAAATAAATAAATAAATAAATAACTGCAAAGCAGAGTTGCACTACCTCTATCTGATGTGAGAGTCTTATTATATTTTTATCTCAAACATAATAAGAATTGTGATCAATTTTTGAAATAAATGATTTAATTTTCCATCACAAATAGTCTTTGTTTAAGATAAAATTTTAGGTAAAATATACAGAATAGTGGAGAAAAGTTTCGTAAATCTGAAACTTCTCTTAGAAATTTGCACGATTATAGAAATAATTGTAAATAAGAATGTTCGGAATAGACTAGTTCGTGGCCCTACATTGAAAAATTCAGCTTCATGCAAATGTTTATTTTTAACAAAGATTTATGAATTCCAATGTTATTATCGTATATTCTGTCCGGTAGTGTAACGTATTATAATGCATTGCGTTGACAGTTCATGTTTTTTTACAACTTGGCTCTAAACAGACTAACTGCATTTTAACTGCAATGCAGTTAGCACGACTCTAATCAAACTGCAAACTAATCGTATAGCCTAATTGTAGATGGCGAGATATTCGTTTGGAGTTCAATCGATAGTTTAAATGCAGTTGGCCCTCGAAACTGGGTTGTTCAAATAGATCTTCATCATTACGCAGACCGCGTTCCAGGATCTACCTACCCCTCCCCTTTGTCCCACTTCGCCTGCACATACACCACCAGTTTGAAAAGGTGTGAAATCACCTTGTTTATATTACAATATTTATAATTCACACATACAGTACGTAAACGCTATTAAATTTTTGCGAATACTATATTAAAATATATAAGAAAAAATAAAAGATAACATAACTCCGTATCAAAGTGTGGGGCATTTTTAATTAGACTTACAAGAATACAAGAATTTGGGATATATACTTTAGGGCCCTGCAGCCCGAATTATCATTATAATATGTATCATTGATACAGTTGATACATATTATAATGATAATTCGGGCAGCGGTGGCTACGCCCTTTGTCTGAATGACGTTGGACGGTTGGAAACCAGATGGACAGTAGAGTAGTAATAGGTGTTGAGCTTTGTCCATGAACATAAACAAATTAACGTGAGACTAGCCCAAGGAACTCATTTATGTCCTGGGACATAAGATATCAGTCTAGTAGTTTACACAAAATAAAAACGAATTTATTTATTATTTCGTATTTGTTTTGTGTAGTCTAGTAGTATTTATGCACACCTACTTAAAAATTTCAGTACAAAAATTTAAAATTTACCCGGAGTAGTTTTATTCTAAGATAAATTTACGTGGAATTTTTCATGGACGAGTAGTTATCAAGAAAATAATTTTAAGTACATAACGAATAAAGTAGACCGTTATAACCAATATTATGAGGACACGTTTAGTAACGTAAATAATAACTATACAAAAGCGAACCTAGTAAGCATTTTTTAACGGTTTGACACGATTTATCATCCCGTTTAATACACGATCTTTACCCCGTACGCGTACCATACATAATTGATGAGAGCACGTTCATAAACGACGGAATTGACGGTGTATCGGTAGAAGCAGAATCCCCGATATCTGTACTACTGTAGGGATTTCTTGGATATTATTCCATTGATGATATCGTGGGCACCCCACGAAATCCGATTAATTGAAGATATAAATAACACACAAAGGGGACACACAAATAATTAATTAAAGCGTATCATAAGTCATTTACTTTCCCGATCGATAATACAAAACATGATGTTTATGCAGATTTTTTTCTTGATTAGTAAATGCCACGTCTTCGTTTGGGTAAATTTATAGCTCAACCAATCATCGCGCTAGAAAAAATATTCTAGACGAATAAATTTAAAATTCAAACGAGGAATATTTAAATTACACAAACACGTAACGGACTAACAAAGGACTCGAGTCGCACAGGGCACTAGCGCTAGGCGCTAACGCTTTACTCTGATAACCATTTCCGTTTTATTAAGACATGCTCATATTGGAGCGAATTCCTTAGATTGGCGGTTTACTTTTTCAAACCAATATGCAAATTATTAAAGTTCTTTATAGTCTATATTATATAAGTCAAACATATTTTTGGACAGACCCGACGTCCTTATTAGGAGAGAGCTAATTATTATTATTTAGTGTTAATTATTTCGTAGCAAGCTGTTGCCCGCGGCTTCGAATTTCCATATCAGTATACAGTATATAATTGTATTTGTATTTAGTGAAAAGCTTTAAATTTGAAATTATAAACAGACACCTTAATTTAATTTATTTGAATGTTGAGATGCCAACAATTGGAAATAACGTAGACAGTTCTCTAATCGAAATTCGAAAGCTCTTTAATGCTCAAGCATGAATAACGACAGGCTTGAGTGTATTATTTATAAATATAATATATTAAAGAAATTACCGATACTACTTGTTTCACTTGTGGATCTTGATGATAAATAAACGTTTTGTATCACATAGATAATATATATTATAATGGCCTGCCCCTCGGTAAAAAAGTTAAGTTCTACCAACTATAAACTGCGAGTAGAAGAGCGCAGTAGATTTAATTGACAACGCTCTTGTTCTTATCCGACTATAACTTTTTAATACCATTATGTATACGTAGACTATAAAGTACACAATCTCACTAAAAACATTACTGTAGGACATCTCTGTAAATATTTATCCGACCGCTGGGGATTGTAATAACTGGTTACCTCATACATCGGCGGAATAGTTTATGAAATATTTATAAATCTATCGGAACAGTACATTATGTGACCAATATTGTAGTAAACTTTGACGGAATGATGGGACGAAGAGAACGTCTGGGCTTCTTCTATATTTATTTTTGGAGCGGTTTCTTATTAAGCGGTTGTTTATGAATGGTCGTTACGCATTAGACTACGCTCACAGAAAGAATATTAGCGTGTTCATTGTTGTGTTTATAATCCAACGAAGAAAACTTTGTTTCCATGTCTTCATCAGTTCAGGAATTACCGCTTAAAGTTAGTTAAATAGCTTAAGAACCATTAAATAAAAGTAACCAAACACTATTTCCATTAAGCGCTATACGATACACGTTGAATGAGAGAATGTAGAAAGTCAAGTTAAACAAATAGCACATGTTGGTGTGGTGCTGCACCATAGGCGTCATGCTGCTCTCGAGGGACGACTAACGTTCTAAATTTGTTAGGCGCTGAAGTGCGTGTTGAAATTGTACCTCAGTACCTCGCCGCGCCGTACGTGAGCTGAATATTGTACTGTAATATATCCATGATTGGAAAGGTGTTATTTAAACTATCCATTATATCTTGTATTTACATTATATCAGTATATACTGATATCTCTTGTCTATACATTGGAAGGGAAATAATAATTCACATAGTATAAAATACAAACATATGTAGAGATTATATTAAATTTTAAAAATAAAATAATATGACTGTGACAATTTTTTACACATAAATCTTTCTGGTCTTATAATCTAGTGTAATATGAATATACAATATTTCAATCGATCCTACCGAACTAATTTATTCTATACTAATATTTTCAATTGTCATATTTATAAAAATGCACATAATATTTTTCAAAGCCGCCATTAAGAAGCAAAAGCTATTAATAATTTATGTTCAAGATAGAAAAACACCATTTTAATAATTGAGAAATCTTAAATCATACATAGTATAGAAGATTAATATTATAAATATATAGTTATAGGTCCGTTTTTGGAAGAGCCGGTTGTATATGTCTACTTATGAAAGACCATGAGTAGATATTATGATTTAATTTCTTTTTCTCCTGGGCAAAGACCCGGCAGTGGGACAGTATAGGTTGGTGATAGGTTGGCAAAAAAATGCTCATATGCTATTCAAAAATAAATATAATACAAAGTGCCAGGAATTTTAATGGTGGCTGTCTGTTACTCCCGCAAATATTTTCCTAATCTTTAATCTCAGCCTCAAATATTATTCAAATAATAATCAATCTTCAAGCCTCCATCTTATCGTTGATCAGCTTGTTAGTAAAGAAAGATTGCAAAACGTAGACGAACTCGGATATTCTATAACTTTTATGGATTTATATTTGAAGAAGGTAATGGTTGTCTATAACTCTTATGGTAAATTGCATCATCTTTTATATGAATACATAGTTTTAAACAGTGAATTCATTTATAAAACAACTTTTATTTTATATGTTGAAAATGGAGAAAAATATAACACATAATTTCGTATTAATCTTCCAATGAATGTCATTATTTTTTATCTTTCTTAACCCTCCGTTTAGGCTTAATTTCATTATCGCTATAAAATTACAAGCTAAAGTATATGTGTCAAGTGGCTAATGTATTTTCGTGCTAGAATAAGATTTAGAAAAAAAGAAGTAGCGTTCATCCTAGTGAATGTTATAAAATGTTATGTTATTTCTCTTTCTTTTGTTTTTGTAATGCATGTAATGTAAAATTAAAATAAAGATTAAAAAAAAAACAGCAAATCTTACAAAGTCATTGTTATCTCATAATATAAAACATCCATTTTAATGGAATGCTGTTATGTTCTACGTGAAATGTAACGACATAATTATTGAATAAGGAATGATACTGTAATGTATAAAACAGCTTTGTAAATAGTACATATTTTTCCTAAAATGATAAAAATGATACTGAGTTTTATCATTCCATCGTCATCTGATCGTTTTAAATATACGCTCTTGTGTTGTACATTAATTTGATCTATCACGTAAGATTTAGCCAGCGCATTGTTTGCGATTCGGATATATTTTATTCATATTAATGTTCCTATGCAATCACTCTTTCTATTGCTGAAAACTGCATTCGTTTCGTAGTTTAAATGGTTTAAGTGAACGGACAGCGGAAGCGACTTTATTTTATACAATGTAAAAAATTCAAAACTGTTGCGTTCCGCCAGATTATTAAAATTTTGTGCGTTTCACAATTGCGTGTTTTGTGATATTTCAATTGACATAATTATTAATCTCTACATGATACACACAAATTAAACATTTTCAGGTCGAGGTTCGAAGTATATATTAGAATAACTCGGATTAGAATATTGTATCCTAAAAAATAATAAATCACCACCTTTTGAACTTTCAGCCAAATCTGCCGTTTTGCCGTAGAGGAGCAATAAATATCCAAATTTGCAAACGTTGGCATTTATAATATTTGTAAGATTACGGATATCAACATTTGTTAATTCATATCAGTTTAGTCGTCTTCTATAATTTGAAAATTTTTGTTAATGCTCTTTATAATAACTAATATAGTAAACTCTATATAAAAATTTATTTGTTCTAATCAGATAAGTAATTTTTTTAAGATTCATTACCTTATTCAGAACTCCTGGCTCTTTGAGTAAGTTAATAATGAGGACAAATTTATTAGCGTAAGGCGATAACATGTTAATTGATAGCTTTAAATTAACATGTTATCTATATATAACATGACATAAGAATTTCATAATGTATTTCCTCGGCTATTTTGACTCATACTTTTGTGATTTTAAATAAAATTGTTAGCAGTTTAATTTATTTTATAAATGTTGTATAGCTTTTTAATTTGAAATTAATTATTCATTGTAAAGTTTATATTTTTTAAAATATTAATAATTGAATCTAAATGGAACATTGATCGAGTCTATTAAAAAGCAAATATTTAATGTAAGGAACGAAACTATAATAATATAATATATTGTACTGTAGGAATTGTAAAAAGCCGCCATGCTTGTCTAAAGAAGTCACTCCTCAAAACCTGAATATTATAAATATTAATAGAGTATAAACATGACAGAAATATGTTGAAGCATTTATTTTATTGAAACCCTCCGATTGAATTGAATGGAATTAGATGTAAGGAAATAAATCACGTATAGTCCTGGACGCGCTATGGCTATAAATTACTGTTCTTGCAAATTAAGAGTAAAGAGGACGGCACACATCTTTTTATAACCCATCAATACCGACTGAACTATAAAGGTATCTCTTTCTTTTACGGTCAGCATTGAAAGATTTTTTTACGTCGGCTTAATTTTGCACCTGTGCGGATGCTGGATGCCACGAGTCAAATTCATCATGCTTTGATAAATGATTCGTCGCTTAGTTTCTTGTCGACAGCATTGAGGATGTAAGGCGAGGCGATCAGATTAATGTATTTGTATCGCAGCGTGTTGTATTAAATAAGTGTATTGATTGAGATGTAAGATAGATTATTCGTTTCAATACGTTTTTGTAAAACCAGTAGCGGTATTCATGAATCATGGTTTATTGAATTCGTAGTGGTATTACAATTATAGTTAGAATCAAGAGAAATACCAAAAAAATAATAAAAGATTTAAGAAATAACTACTGTTTTAAAAAAATTGGATATCCATATAAAAATCTTGCAGCTTAGTGAATTATATTTGCTTTTCATTTGTTCCTTTTTATTGTGATTTTTATCAATAATTAAATTGCCAAAATAAGCAAATATACATGCACGTATTATAATAAATAGAACCAATATACAGATTGCAATTGCGGCTATGTAGAATATATTCTTCCCGGACGCTCACGCGAAATCTTGATCCGGAAATTATTATGTTGGCAACGCCATAAAGAACCAACAGGTAGGTACACAACCTAGACCGATACTTAAGGTAGAACCTTTTCTACTTTATTAAATTGAACTTATGAATGGTTAATAAAATGATTATGATAATAATAGTCGTCATTATCAAACCTTTCTGTCCACTTCTTAACATAGGCTTTTTCCAGTGTAAAATATTATCTTAGAATATAATAAATACTAAAAGGCAAGAATTATTTAGAACAAACAGCGTCTTGCGGTTTCACCCGCATAGACACTTCCCATTCCCGAGAGATTACGGAAATAAATTATAGCCTATGTGCGATTCAGATTTGTAAGCTATAGCAAAGTTTCATAAAAGTTCAGTAGTTTAAGCGTGAAAGAGTAACAAACATCCATCCATCCATCAATACTTACAAACTTTCGCGTTTCTAATACTTATTAGTAGGACTAGTAGGATAGTAGGATATGCTTCGTTTTAATGAATATTCGTGGTTTTAATACGTAATATACACACAATATAATGTCAATGTATAATGTAACTGGGGGAGTGAGCTGACGGGGTTAAGGACAGGTGGGTCGGACTAGTTGAAGACCTGGGCGAGAGTCAAGATGCTATACGAGCGCGAGACAGATATTACGAACGAAGAGTCTGAACCATTTGGATCATGAAAAAGCTAATAATGAAGTCAATTTTCCTTTACATCAAGTCGAAGTCAACTCCGACTTCTCGGATCCCTTTGTTTCACATCTTTTACGGATTTTACTGTGACTTTGCGAACGACGATGGACCAGTGGTGGGTAGACTCGGCCTGTTAAGCGAGAGGGTTCCGGCTTCGACCCTGACCCCACGGAGTGTGCCTTGAAATGGGTTTTTCTAAATTTTTAAGCGCGCCCTAAGCACGAGACCATCGCTCGCTCACCGGTGAAGGAAAACACTGCGAGAAAACCTGCATGCATGTTGCGATTAAAAGTCTTTGAAGGTATGTGAAGTTCACCGACCCGTGAAAATATTTTCACTGGCTTTATTATCCCCATCAATAAATTTTAAAACAATTGTTTACGTATTTACTTATATAAACATTTATGTATTATTGCTAAATATTAAATGTTTAACAGCGGCCGAATCATTTCCAGTTTTCGGGAAAACTATACCTCTACTGGTGTCTTAGTGAATTGGTTTAAAAAGACTTTCGTTCTGTATTGTTTTTATTCTGAGGTCGGCGGTTTCCTAAATTGAAATTTAATTTATGCAGGCTTTTATTCGGCAAATAACTTTAAAGATTTAATTTTAAAGCGATATTGATGTTACAATCCGAACACGTATCTTTTTGTAGCGTTCACGGATCGTGCATTCGATAATGTAGCCCGTCGATGTGACAGAATGATACGTTTTGTGTTGCCGGCTTTAGTTTCCTACAGCGAACGTCAGTCACGACTGGCAACATTATGAATATCGACTCTCGTTAGCGCATTCTTATCTCGCAGTTAATAGCAACACTTATTAGTTATATTGCGAGTACTTGACGAGTCCGACATACTGAAATCTACTCACGTCCCTGTGCAACTAGCTGGGGATTTGATTGGACAAACTGCTTAATTAACACTACGATTTTTATAAATATACTAGCGGACCCGACAGACTTCGTTCTGTCAAAGGAAGTCATGGGGATTTAATAAGCATAAATACAATAATCAACAACTTATTACAACAACACACAAACTCATCTATTCTGGTTATATTCTTGTGATGGCATTGTTTATAATGGGTACATCATCATCATCGGCATATATCCGTCCACTGCTGAACATAGGCCTCCCTCAATGAACGCCAAGATGACCGATTCCGTACCACTCGCATGCAACGCGGACCTGCCACTGCACGGAGATCGTCTTCCCACCTGTTTAATGGTCGACCAACACTTCGTCTACCTAAATGCGGCCTCCACATTTGAACCTTATTGACCTATCGGCCATCCGTTCTTCTGAGTGTGTGACCAGCCCAGTGCCACTTCAACGTACATATTTTTCGCATGATATCGGTAATTTTAGTACTCTGGAGGAGGACTTTGTTTCGAATCCTATCTGCCAAAGAAACACCAAGCATAGCACACTCCATAGCACGTTGAGCTACGGAAAAATTACGGACCAGTCGTAAATTAAGAGTTTGTTTCAGTCCCGTAGGTCAACACGGAGATAACGCATTGGTCTTTAAACTGTACGGTATACGGACGACGTGAGAATATGGCGAAACTTCCTAAATGCTGCCCACCCTAATTGAATCCTCTTATTGGCTTGCCTCTCGAAGTTATGTCGACCTAGCTGCAAGGTATGCCTAAGGTAGAAATACTATTGCACGGCTTCGAGAGTTATGTCATCGACGTTAACCGGCCTAAGGAGAACGTGTTCGTTGAACATGACTTTCATGTTGTCCAAGTTCACCCTAAGGCCCACACGTCGGGATGATTCGTTTAGACTGTGCAGCATCTTCTGTAAACCCTTCAGTGACTCGGCCAGTATAATAAGTAAGTATATCGTCGGCGAAACGAAGGTGTGAGAGATACTCGCCGTTAATGTTTATGCCACATTCTGCCCAATTTAAAGTCTTGAAGATTTCGTCCAAAGCATTCGTGAACGGTTTCGGGGAATGAACATCCTCCTGTCGCACACCTCGATGCAATTAGATTGGTCTTGTTTGACCTCCCGGAATCAGAATGAACATAAAAGCGGCTTCGTATAATCCTCTCATTACTTTAACGTATCGCCAATCGACATGACATCGCTGCAGAGCTTCCAGAACAGCCCAGGTTTTAAGAGAGTCAAAAGCTTTCTCATAGTCCACAAAAGCAAGGCACGGTGGCTGGTTGTACTCATGGGTCTTCTGTATAACTTGCCTTATAGTATGAATGTGGTCTATGGTGCTAAATCCTCCCCCTTTTAGCTGCTTAAGAGCCAAACCAACGTCATCTAATCTGATGTTCAGAAGCTTTCCAGAGAGGTGTCGTGTTAGGCTGGCACGCGGATCATTATTCCGGGTATTAGGTTGAGGAGCATGGGACGCGTACAATTTGCTATAGAAGTCTTCTATCTCCGATAAGATCTCCGGCCTAGAAGAAACGGTCTCGCCAGAAGTGGTCCTAATCTTCGACAGATGGCTTCATGTGTGTGTACAAACTGTAGTGAAATTATTCATTTTCAAAAGCAACAATCCACCCGAACAGATAAGTTTTCGATACTATATAATATATACAAAATACATTTAAAAGTAAATCACACGTGTGTAAAGTTTTCATTTTCCTATATTTATTATTTAATTCGGTGTTCATCCCAATTACATAATAATATTAGAATGTATTTAAATAATTTTGCACAGATAGGGATATTAAATTAATAATTAAAAATAATAAAACACTCTTGGTAACGCGGTTTGTGTTTGACTGATGTAATGACGTGGAAACTGATGCATTTTATGTCGCGTGCCTGCCTGAAACTAAAACAAACGAAATAATATCGCGAAACCGACCAAATTGAAAGTCAGTACTAATGATCCATAGCCCGTAAATTGTGTAGCTATGTAATTTGGTCGGGTTCGCGTTATTATCACCTTTTATGAGTTTCGGGACACGACATTAGACCCTCCAACAGTAAACGCACACTGTTTTGATAGAATAAATGAAATTCTGACTTTGCTCGGGTGAAATTTGATTTACAATGCACATAACTAACGATCTAATAATAAGACCGGTAGGGTCCCATTGCACAACCCAACAGTAGGGTTTAAATTTCTTAAAAGCATTTCTATACAACCAACTTTTAATTTAAGGAATGTGTGGTGGTAATCCTGCAATCGTTATATCGAGTTTAGGAATTCTACGGGATAGTTTAAAACATCATTATGATCGTCCTCAACTACAGCGTTATAACTCTCTTAAATTTTAAACACACCCGAGGTTTTTTCAACAACTTAGTCGTGCAATTGAAAACGATCTCCGTTTTGAGGAGTAAGTAACGTTTTCATTGAATAATTTTTATTAGGTATCATTTGTGTCAAGCGACACATCAAACATATGGTCTACAATTGAATTATCTACAATGCATCGCTATGGTCAACACCATCCTCATTTGATGATCCATTGCCTGAATCCTTATGACACGTAAGACGTAGAGATCTCATCAGAATTAATTGGAATTTTTAATCTCGAGTGATCTGTTCTACCGCCATCTAAAAATTTGCTGCAATCCCAGTAAATGCTATAGCATTATTTAATTCTTGCCTATTGGCAGGCATATTTTGTTTTCAGATCTTAAAATGTACAATAGTTGTAAATACAAAAGTTTTTCCAGTTCCTCTTGGGCCGTCAAGTTGGAACAGATGTATATCTATAAATTCTTTTGATATAGTACCTATAAATTCTCCTGATCATAATATTTCTTTGTCTCAATAATCCTTTTCATAATACAAATACAAATAGTAAATACTCCTTGCCAAAAGCGTATTAAAAAAAGTAGATGTCACCCGTTATCAATGACAGTGA
The DNA here is from genome assembly GCA_905333005.2 of Lycaena phlaeas. Classification (NCBI taxonomy): domain Eukaryota; kingdom Metazoa; phylum Arthropoda; class Insecta; order Lepidoptera; family Lycaenidae; genus Lycaena; species Lycaena phlaeas. The sequence continues at coordinate 14,286,588 of HG995175.1, forward strand.
TAATATGCAATTATGTCATTGTATTTTAATGGACTGCAATATTTTGTCTGTCAACACCATTAGGATTTAACAAAATACTCGACAATCCAAATTTTGGGGATATATGTTGTCGACTCGAAACCTTTAATTTTTTATGTTTTATTATTTAGGTAACTTTTAGATTGAGTCTAAGACGAAATTATTAATATGATATAGCTTAGACAACAATGAGTGTTTGTAATCTAATATGAGCTTTATATAATAGCGATAAAGTTCAGATTGACTCTACATTTTAGTTAGAAAACGTTTGTATGGGAAAAAGAAAAGGGCTGTTTTTAGGGCTTTCCCGGCAATTATTCGATTTTTTTTCGCCGGAACATCCATCCTTGGACTTCCACAAACATTTAAAAAAAAGAATTATCGAAATCGGTTCAGCCGTTCACACGTGATGCCGTGACAACGCGAAACGGGTTTCATTTTTATATATATATAGATAGATTAATAAAATGATGGTGTCAGCTGGATAAAAATACAACAATCTTTTCTGTTGATAGTACTATATTATTTTTAGCAAGTATTTACTAAAAAGTTACTATAAGAACATTACAAACAGACACTTCAAGTTCTTTTATTTTATCTGAACTATATTTTTATATATTTTTTACAAATAATAAAAAAATAACATTGTAATTTTCGCGAATATCGTCTATAGAAGGAATCCTCGCACGAAAATCGAAAAATATTTCACCTCCATTTATATGAGATATGATAAGATAATGCACGTTGCCAGAGGACAATCAGGTGCTATATTGCTTAAACCGTAATTACCACCTTAATTAAGAACGAAGATTAATTTGCAGATCGTTTTAGCCGCTAGTTATGTACCCAATCCAGACTCGCAATATTGTCTGCGCAAGAGACCGAGGAACATCCTCCTAAATCCCCCAGATTCTGTGGCGGCTGCCAATAATAATCGATTCCTACTCCCAATTAGGGCTTCCCGCCCTAATACACAATGCACACGCAACCCTCATTACATTCACACCATACCGTCTCCGCCGTAGGTGCCGAAGACCCTAACTTCCTCGTCCCGTAATCGACATGGAGGAAATTAGAAACCCCGCACTCCCATTGATGCCCCGTCCCTTATATAGCGGGTCAAGGGCCTCGTAAGGGCTTCCAAAAACACTAAATCTTACAAATGTTTGCATCTCGTAGACTCACCTATAGACACATTAAGTTATAGCAGGCTTCGGTCTACTAGATTGCATCATGAAAAAAATAAATTATTGTATAATCATTATATTATTAATAATATCTAAAACATAATGTTTACAAGCAAGAAAAGAAATAACGCGAAAATCACAGAACTGTATCAATTTTACGGATGTTGAAATTAAACTTTTTTAACCCATATACTAACTTAACCATATACACATGTACATGCAAGAGTTGTAAGAAGCTGCTGAAGCTGCATACATCAACTAAAATATAATATATCAGGGATAATAACTGTCAATAGAAGTCCAAAAACATTCGTTTTCAAAGTTTCTTCATAATATATCTCAAATACACACCATCAGATAGATATGACTGTCGGTGCGTAGGACGCGTGATAAAATAATTTGAATTGATCACCTCCTTCCTCGTTGCTTCTATTCAAACTGAATCACCAAACCTTCCAATATGTAAGAAAAGTTTTACAAGTCTTACCTTTTTCAGCACAATTTTTTTTGGCATAATTTACAAGTCGACTTATTTAGAAGAGGTGGAAATAACGATTGGTATGGAAGAATGGTAAAACTTAGTTTACATATTTACAGCCCCTATTAGCATTGGAAAACAAACATTCATCATCATTATAATCATCATTATCTTCATCAGCCTGTATCGATGCATTGCTGAATATAGGCTTCCCTCAATAAACGCCAAAACGACTGATCCCTTGCCACTCCCATTGAACACTTACCGGCGAATGTACCGAAATAGTCTTCTCACTTAGTTAACGGCAATCGTTTCTCCTGAGTGTGTGACCGGACCACTGTGGCTTATTCTGCTCATGGTATCATATCATCATCATAACAATAATAATGATTTATCTATCGTATAATAGGATGTTCAGCAGAGACACGAGATGGAATCCACACGACGAACGTCGGTGGTCCCCTTACTTTTAATAACTCTTGGCGCGCTCCATTTGTTTTAACGACAGATTTATGTTCCAACTACCTTTCCTATTTCCAATTCACTGTCTAAAGCGCGTCTAACTTCGCAATTTACATAAAAACAAATGTTTGCCGATCCATGTTTTAAGAGTCAGTCAGACAATAAAAGTCTTGATTTTTTACACGTATGTAATTTATTTTGCACTTTTTTAATCAGAATATTATTATATCATACTCTATTTAAGTGAAACTTACTCATACCGTAAAATTAATGAAATATGAAGACCTTAAAATATTGCAACAAATGTACAAATTAGAATTGTAATTAATTTATCTGTACCTATTTAAATACATTTTTTCCGATTGTTCACGTGATGACATAAAAGCGAAGAAGCTAAAAATTTAAAGAAAACTGTAAAAGCAAAGTCTCTAAGCTAAAGACTAATATAACATAATAAACAATCATTTCAATCGATTTTTATTTTAATATTTAGATGTGTAATCGACCATTAACCCGCGTTTGGACAACATTAACACAATTAAAAAAGGTCAAAATTTTAGACGATTTTGTTGAGATTAAGTTATGTTATAAGGATATGAAGCCGTGGGGTGGTAGACGTAATGTATATGGTAGGGAGTTGATTATAGCTTACATGCTGTGACTCCAATCAGGGCCAAGTGTAAAGATTAAGCGATATAAAACCTATTTTTACAAAAATGTAACTCTACTATACTGTAATATGTATTTTAATCTGTTAGTTTACTGCCAGAAATTCAAACGATATTTAAATTATTTCTGTACAGCTAAACTATAAAGAATATTGAGACCAAAATGTGAAACACTCTGAGACGGTAGTACACTGTAAAGATGTGAGATGTTTTTTTAATTTTGACGCTGCCATTTTCTTTAAAGTCTTAAGCTTTAGAGTTGACCACCCAAGTTCAGCTAAAACTTAAACAGAAGTTGCAACATTTGCTTTTGGTTTAGTTTTTAATGTTTAGTTCACAAATTACCTGTACGCATCGAATTATGATGGGCAATTAGGTTCGAGTTGAGGCCGCGTTTATGTAGACAAAGTGTTGATCGGCCATTAACCAGGTGGGAAGACGATCCCCTTGCCGTGGCAGGTTAGTATTGGATTGCGAATGGCATAGGTTTCTGCGGTCTTGGCGTTCATCAAAGGAGATGTTCGGAAGTGGACGGATAGAGACTGATGATGATCAGGTCATGGAAGTGTATCATAAGTATATATATATATATTAAATTTATTTCCGCTCCTACAAGGTAATACAAGTTCTTACAAACATAGCACGGGACTAGGTTAACGTGGTGTGATTTTGGATACATATTAATTAATTCATACTGTGCGATCGACTCATAGCTTAGAAGCAAACGATTGCAATAATTCAATAAAGAGTCAGGTTATAACATTATGGGTATCATCGCTTTCAAACTAAGCCCTTATAGCGTGTATGATTTATAATTACTTTTAATATAGTGGGTGGACTCTCGTAGGAGCATGAGTTAAAGGAGCTATTTATTTCATTGTTTATTTCTGTATATTTGCACGGAAGCCAATTTATTACATTTATACAATGATGAAGCATTTTGCCAGGAGACATGCTTGTCTACAATTTTTTTAATTAATTATTATCTAATCTAATATATAAAATTCTCGTGTCACAATGTTTGTTCCCATACTCCTCTGAAAGGACTCGACCGATTTTTATAAAATTTTGTGAGCATAACGGGTAGGTCTGAGAATCGGCTAACATCTATTTTTAATGGTAAGGGTGATCCATCATCATCATCATCAGCCTTTATCCGTCCACTGCTGAACATATGACTCCCTCAATGCCATGACGACCGATCCCTTGCTACTCGCATCCAACGCGGACCTGCCACTGACACGGAGATCGTCTTCCCATCTGGTTAATGGCCGACCAACACTTCGTCTACCTAAACGCGGCCTCCACTCTTGAACCTTAATGGCCCATCGGCCATCCGTTCTTCTGAGTGCGTGACCAGCCCATTGCCACTTCAACGTGCTTATTCTTCGCGTGATATCGGCAACTTTAATTCTCTGGCGGAGGTCTTCGTTTCGAATCCTATCTGCCAAAGAAACACCCAGATGTATGTATACAGCGTTAAAAATACATGCATCCCCACATCTTTCTATCACCAACCCCTCTTTTGTAATAGCAATATTAGTACTATTGGCAGAACGATGTGTCGAGGCAGCTAGTTATATATTAAAATATTGTTTATTAACAAAGATGAAATTTCTTAATTAGACTTGCTTTATTAAGAAATCTGTTTTTTTTTTTAATTTATTTATGATCCTCAAAAACAGAGATATATTTTTGATGCACGGTTTAATAGAAGGATGGGCGGCATTGCCTTATATTAGTAAAATCTGTAATATTCGTTACCAAAAAACAATGAAGGAACATTGAAATACATACTGTAGGTAAATATAACATAAGAATTCAAAATATAAGACTTTTTCGCTTTCGCCATTATTATCACATTAACAGTTTCCCCGTTGAGGAAATGTTTTTTATAAAGATAAAAAATGTTTTACAATTTGATAAAGTCAATCCAACTTTGTAAGTATAGGTCAGTTAGTGCCAATTATCTGGTCGGTGTGTATTTTTTTGTATGTAACATACTAAATGTTTATTTATTTCGCAGTTTTTCTTTTAGAATATACATATTGTTTTCTTATATAATTGTTTATTATAATTAGAATATTTTTTTTTCAATTCGTAACAACTTAGATATTTTTCAGTCTTATTATAGAGGTTCTGTTTTGTAGTGTTTTTACGCATTTCATTATTTTTTATTATTTATTAATTCATTACAATTTTTACATACCGATAAACCATGGTCACTGGAGGACTAGAACCGTGGTTGCTGTAGAGTATCCGAAACGTCCGGCTTGTAAAAATCATAATAAACGGTAAAATATATATACATTTACATAAATTTATATGTATATATACATTAACGCACATATTTTAGGCGTGCACGTAAACGAGCGCAATTCGGGTTATAGTTCTTAGTTTACTTGTATTAAATGAAATAAATATTAGCCAAATAATATAACACAAAAGTCACCTAGCGCCGGGGTAAGCTAGTTAGGTCATTCTAGGAAAGACAGTGAATATAAGAAATTTGTATAAAATCATATAATATACGCGTCCATCTGTACTTGCCAGGATTTGAATCCGCGATTGACCTAACCGCTAGGGTCAGTAGAGCCAGCCGGCTGATTATATGAATTTACACTTTTTATAGGACTTTAAGACGATCTCCGGGCAGTGGCCGGTCCGCGGTGGAATGCGAATGGCAAGGGGTCGGTCGTCTTGGCGTTCATTGAGTTTTGAGATTGATCTAATAAAGACTGATGATGATTATTTTTATTTCTGAAACTATTTAACAGGAGACATTTTCATGTTTTTTATAGTCTCTTGAAAAACACATTCGCAGATATGTGACATATACCTACATGGCATATGGAAATATCGAGCTCCGCGAAATAAAGATAAAAACATGGTAAATATTCCGTTGTAGTTCGTTTTATACTTTTCATGAAAAAAATATTTATTTTACAAACAAACCTGTAATATATATAAATGTATATTATTATGATCGTAAAATTAATAAATTGTGTCAGCATTGTTCACTGTTGAGATTTTAGTGAGGAATAAAAAAAAGGTTAACTACACCTGGTTGAGTACATAAACTAGTCGCTATTAGTGATATAATGGACCTTAGATAAGGTCTAACCGCAGAGTTTAAGGAGAAAGCTTTATAGTGCCTTCTAGAAGGCGCAAATGACAGATTTAATGCCTTCTAATTAAGTGATTCAAGATATAGTTTCGTCTTAATGCAGGTTATCTGATTTTTAGACGTATTTACAACGCGGTATCTGATAGCACGTCGGGAATAAGTACTAACGATGGATATAAAGTTCAGAAATTGTCACGTTGGCTTAAGCTCGCTCTCCTGAAACAGCAGCCGTATATTTCAGATCGCATTATGGAGTTTGTTGCTTTTGTCTATTGATTTTAAAGGTGAAATGGTACAACGTTTATCTAGTATTGCATTTACAATTAACGAAGACTATTGCAATTGTATTATCATTGAAATAGGTTTTATACAAAAATATATGACGCGGTATTAAAAAACTTAACGCATATAATTATGTCGATGATATTAAATGATAAATGGTAAACACTTTACATATCTTCTGTATCGCTGAATATATGGATAATGATTATGGCATTTACACTCCAATGGAGATTTCTGGAAAGCGCCAAAGAAAAACATAAACTAGAATAATATAATTAAAACAAAGAGAATTCATAAGTTAATTATGTAACGTATTTTTATATAACCGGTAAAAAATGGCATAAAATAATGGATGCTGAGAATAAGTGGTTACTTGCTTAAATTAGGTACAAAATAATAATAAATAATGTATTAAAATATATTCCTTGGCAATATTTCTCAAATCGTGTTAATTTGAGAAATATTGCTGATTTTTTTTTGGCTTCTCACGATGTTTTCCTTCACCGGTGAGCAAGCGATGGTCTTGTGTTTAGAGTGCACTTAGAAAATTTTAAAAACCCATTTCAAGGCACACACGTGGGGGTCAGAATCAAACCCGGAACCTCTCGCATAAGAGGCGGAGTCCATCCACCACTGGAAAATCGTCGCTTGGCTATCGCTAGCTGCATAATTCTAATTATTTATTAAATATAATATAAATTTTACAGATCTATATTTATGAAATTAACATTTTAAAACTTATTACTATTTACTTATATTTAACAAGCGAAAAATGATAACACTAAACAAGTCAATACGTTTAATGTTGTCATCATTTTACTTTTCTCATAATCATTAGAAAAGCCATTTGACTCACTAAGAAACCAAGTTAGCATTAGGTCCAATAATAGCTCGATCATTAACATAATTCACACAGTTTTTTTTTTACTTTTACGTTATAAATGATTATTTTTGTATGTTGAGGTAAATTGTTTTAGTAGAAAGTATATTTAGTTAAAATGATTTAATTAATCATAAATGATTGTCACATTATTATTCCAAAATTATCTCTATAAATTATAAATAACTAGCTGTTGCCCGCAGCTTCGCCTGCGTTAACTAAGATTTACAACGGGATCTTAGTACGCGAAATAACATTTTTTAAACCTTGTGTCCGAAAAACCAAAATATCTTACGGTACCCTATTTTTATCAGAATAAAATTTAACCTATGTTACTTGTGGATAATGTAGCTTCCGAATGGTGAAAGAATTTTTGAAATCGGTCGAGTACTTTTTGAGCCTATTCATTACAAACATACAAACATACAAAAATAGGTACAAATCCTCCCTCTTTATAATATTAGTATAGATACAGATTAAACCTGTTTTCTTTCATGGATTAAAATTGTGCGTGGGTTAAGAGTTAACTGCTTATTACAAATGGAGCGCAATAGAAAATGCCCGCCAACAATACCCGAGACATATCTCGACCTTTAGCTCTATTGAGAGTAAAATTAAATGCAAAACCAGCCATGAACACTATTGCATTAGGAACAGACGAGAGAATCTATTAGGAACATCTCGTAGGTACTGGAGATGTATCAGGACGTTATTGTCTAAGTAGGTAGTAGGCACTTGCTATTTCAGATTACATTAATTCAAAGTATAATATTGTATATTAATATTTATTTATTAATATCATCACCCTTTATCCATCCACTGCTTAGCGTAGGCCTCCTTTTTATGATATATTATAATTATTTAGAAGAGTATTTTAAGGTAATCGTAGTCATCATCATCATCATCATCATTTATCTGTTCACTTCTGAACATAGGATTCCCCAATGGACACCAAGACAACCGATCCCTTGCCTCTCGCATCCAACACAAATAATACTCATTATTTTAATATAACTCTCTTTTGGGTTATTTTTTTTTCGGTTGGGGCTATGCTAACGGCCCTAATGCTTCATCGGTAGTGGGGTGAGCCGGTTGGTTCCACCCTGTGATATAGTAAGTGGTGGGTTGCCCCCCGCCAGCCGTGGAGTGTGACTTCCACGGCTTCATGGCGTCGGGTTTGTTCCTGTGGCAGGTCTCTGCCTGACCACCGTCGGATGAATCGGTTATTTAATAAGATAATAATATAAGCTTGATAGATCTTAGACAAATTATTTATTAAAAAAATCTCTTCACTTTTTCCTTGTTCTATAATGCATGCTAAGCGCCTAAGTGAGCCCAAAGTAAATTACATGTTTTAGTATAATTCGATATACCCCTCTACTTGTTATTTTATTTTCTGTCAATAATCTAGTTATCTTTTGAAGAAAAGGCTTTTCCAATACAATTAATTGTATGGAATTGAATACAATTAAGTATATACTGATTTCGAACAGTTATTTTTCTTTTTTTTGCATCAGGATTAATGTAACGAATACTTTTTTCGAATTTTTGAAATGTAATCTCATACGATAACAGTTGTTTTTACAACTATGTTAACAGCGCAATTAATATTCAATGTGTAACTTATAAATATATTGAATTAAAATATTTATTAGCTTGTACGAAGGTGGCAATAATGTGTTTTTGATATTGCTTGTATAATTTTTTCAAGATGTTTAATACACATAAATGTAATGCATGGCATCACACCTTATTGTAGAGACAAGGTGTCCCTTGTGATAAAAAATATACTAATAATTAATCATCGTATATCGTGAATTTCCACTAAAGTTTGATTCTAATAGAACTGCCTGTTGATATTATAATAAAACAACTTTTATATATTTTATCACCGTTAATTCAGTTCTTTTTGAGCCCGAAGATTCACATACTTCACAGGAATCATGGTCAAATATGAGATCACCAAACGTTATCAGTTTAGTCTGCCGATAAATAAACTATAAGCAATATTTTCTTCGTAACGCAATGTCCTACTTCCTACTAATATGATGGATGGATAGATGGATATTTGTTACTCTTTCACGTAAAGACTACTTCATGGATTTTTTTAAAACTTTACAATGTCATAGCTTATACATCTGAATAACACATAGGCTATAATTTATCCCCGTACTCTCACGGGAATGGGAAGTACACGAATGAAACCGCGGGGCACTACTAGTATGATATAATATTGTGTGTAAGCATAAAACCTATCCATAGCCAAAGGATCGTGTTAGGTTTGTACCCACAGTACTTATCGGCTCTGTTATCGCGAACTCGCTTATCATAGTTATTTAGCGGTTCATTGTTTTTGATTTATGTTTGTATTGTTAATGTAATTATTGCTTATAGTAATTTATAATAATATTCATAGTTTAAGCTATATTTCCAACATGATCCGAGAGTTATGAGCTTACCGAATTCGATGCGACGCATTTGAATTTCAAAGTAGATAATAAATATTACCTATAAATTAGATAATTTATTAAGTAACGTACAATATGACCTGATAAGTAAGCCTTACTTCAGCTGTAGTGGAGGCTTTAAATGTGAGTATAATAAATAGCTAAGGCTAGAACGTAGGAGCTACCCCCTGAGTGAAGTAATTCGGTCCTGGTAGTCATGTCAGTCGTCAAGATTAGTATATTGTACAAGAATAGTCGTTTATTGCTGATAGATCCCGAGCGCTTCACTATAGGTGGCCGAAAGCACCCGCGGTGTTACCAGTGGGTAGAATGGCTTAATGTGGAGTTCAACATAACACCTAGGACTGGCGCGGCGGTACGCCTAAATTCATTTGCCCGCGCGGAACAAAAAAAAAAGAAAGTTATTGTTAAAGCTTTCCGTTGTCTAATAAAAAACTTTAGAAATAAATATATCCTGTAAATACTTATATTTATAACAGGTATATTTGACAATAGTTGTGGTCTTAAATCACTATACCGTAAAGCAAACTCTGAACTATAAAATGCACCAACAAATTAAGCAGCTAGAAAATTTAAACTATAATATGCATCTGACCTGTGTAGGATGAAAATACCTGGGCTCTCGTTACACCTTGGCGATAAAGACATGCATTAAAACTTTAATATCTGTACTTGTTGCCTATTTGAACCTAATCTACTCCGACTGTCTGACACGCCAAAATGTGCCGTATTACCATCGGAGAGAATTTAATTGATCGAAAGAGATCTGTTCGTAATCTCTCATCTACAGGTATCCCAGTGTGTCGTCATGCTATCATAAATTTGGAGAAGTTCGTGACAAACCACCATTCCCAGTGTAACGAGTGTTAGCAACGCAGCCCAGCATCTAGAATACTTATCTTTTATCTATTAGTTTATTCTCACACAGGAAATACTTTGTTTCTTGTTAAATCGGTTTAAATATCTCTTAATATGATCGACTTTAATTTATGTAAATTCTTCAGCAAAATGAACCCACATCAAAATCGGTTCACCACATTTAGAGCTGCGCCGCCCCAAACACACACACACACACACACACACACACACACACACACAGCCGTTATATGATTATGTATATTATATTAGTATTTCTACTTCTATCATCACAATCTACTTGATTTTAAATTATATTACCTGCGCCCAAGCTGCATGGCTTCCAATATCAGTACTTGTTCTGTATCCTGAAATAAGAGAGAGAATAATGAGCAGAGAAATCGTATTTTTACCGCCAGGGACAGAAACCAAGTAACGGTATGTTAGGATTTTGCCTCGATTTATATAAGTTTTGTGCGAGGTTAACTGTGCCTACAGTGTTAAGACGTGGCCTGTCGATCGATCCGGTACCACCCAGGAGATGATAGTTTTAGTAGATTCATTATCATTATTAACGTCATCCTTGGTCTTACTGTTGGCCACGGATCTCCTCACAAGGGGGGCTTTGAAGCCAGAATTTGACTCAGACCATAATATACCTTATGCATATCGACCTATTTTTTCGAAGCTGAGTCCATACTCAATAGGCCGTTGAATTTCTCGTCAGTGTCTTATTTGGCGAAAAAGCACTAGAAAAAAATTACTATTGCGAACTTTAGTTAAGAATACAATTAAATATGGATTCCTGATGCAAACTTCACACACTTTCTTTTACAATAATCACGTAAATAATACTGCTAGTTAAACGATCATAGCAGGATAATAGATAATATAGGGTTAGAGCGCAAGGTGATAATGATGAGCAATATGTTATAAGCGCGAGTTACCGAGGTGCTGTTTGGTTACCGAGTACAGTTAGTCCAATTTAGCGGCGGGCCGATATTTAGAGATCTCAATGCGATCGGAACAACAAATTGTCGGACGCTGCCCGGGCGCAGGGCTTCGGTTTCAGTGATTCAACTCTTTGACAATTAATATCAATCCCGATCAACAGGTCTCAATGTTAATGTGACGTTATCCAAGTGCTATTTTGTATTAATATCCATTTCTATAATTAAAATTTATTTTCATAAAGTACTTAATGGAAAACGAAATATATAACAAACATATAAAACAAAACAATACTACTACGGATGATTAATAAAATCAAAAAAAATTTGACCGGAAACTTAAAACTTAGATTACTTTTATTGAACATATTACTGAAATTTTAATAGTAACTACACTTTACATTTCGATGACCAGTCATGGTATATCATCGATCATATTTCTATCGAGGACCATCACTGGACAATATCACGGTAAACACACGGGACAGCGACAACCCTGAAGATCGCGTGAAGCGAAGATGGCGGATAGAGGCGAAATAATTTCATTTGGCGGTCGAGGCCGTTAATCCGCGCTATCAGAGCAGGAGACCTTGCACGACTGGATCATGTCGGCGTTGAAATAGTCTACGAATTAGCCATGTCGATATATTAACAAAACACTCTGTAATATAATGTTATTAGCTTTTTCCGCCCAAACGTTATCCGTGCTATAAACATTTTTGTGATAAAAAACAAGCCAGAGAATAAAATATAATATTATAGAAAACGCAGTAAATAATTTTGCGCGGTCTGCCACTTTCATCCAGTAAGTAGCTCATATTAAACATCAGATATCCCAATCAAAAATTTTAGACTTGGTTCATCATATTTAAATACGAGTATACTTTTTTTTCCTTTTATGTATTAGTTCGGGTGCTTACCTTTTGCTTTTATTAAGTTCCCGATATTTCGGCAATGTAAGTTAGGTCAACCTAGCTGCTCAGTATCCTCAATATAGATATACTCTTGCACAGCTTCGAAGGTTAGATGTTACCCGGCTTTGGGACAAAGTGTTCGTTGAACATGACTTTCGTCTGGTCCAAGTTCATCCCAAAGCCCACACGTCGGGAGGATTCGTTAAGACGGTGCAACATCTCTTGGCCAATATAAATATATCGTCGGCGAACCGAATGTGTGAGAGATATAAATCTACTTTGGAAAAAAACTGCTCCTTACATCCTGTACAAAATTTATCTGCACCATTGCTTTTACTTCTACAAAAAAAAAAAATTATGATAGACTAGCTGTTGCCCGCAGCTTCGCCTGCGTTAACTAAGATTTACAACGGGATCTTAGTACGCAAAATAAGTAACTTTTCTGGTTGATTTTTTACACCTTGTGTCCGAAAAACCCAAATATCTTACGGAACCCTATTTTTTCCAGAATAAAATTTAGCCTATGTTACTCCTGGATAATGTAGCTTTCGAATGGTGAAAGAATTTTTGAAATCGGTCCAGTACTTTATGAGCCTATTCATTACAACCAAACAAACAAAGTTTTCCTCTTTATAATATTAGTGTTCATGTAGATATACATAATTAAAATGCTCAAGTCGGATGAAAGTTCATAATATGTGATTCTAATGTAAGCCATTAAACATTTAGCTGTTACGTTTACTGTTAAAATACTTTGTTTGTATGTTTTATAAGAGCCGGCATGCTAAACACGTGTGTCATTTGCCACACAAGATCCAGGTATGTTTTATAACATTAGCGGGACGAATCGGGAATGAGATTAGCATGGAGAATGTGTACATTTGCATAATTACCATGCCGTGCATACATGACGCCGGCTAAACATTTCTGAACAGTGAGACGCGGCCCATTGTAACTTATATTGCGTTTTATAAATCTTCATATTATTTTTTATATAATAATGAGTAACCACATTCTATAATACTTTACATAACGATGCCTCATAGAATTCATCCTACAGCGAGACCACAAATATATAAGCCATGCATGACGCCACAGCTGGTGACAAATAGTTATACATATACATATAGTTTAGTCCGTACAGAAATTACTTCCAATGTTTTCTGCAATAAGGCGAGGATTTTTATTTTTCTGGGAAGGCTATACATAAGTATAATGTTTATAGGAGTATATATGAATTATTTAATATTCTTGTTTTATTAACACATTTTTTTTATATCCACTAGGTTCCCATAGGTGTCACTTTGCGTCGGTATTGCGTCAGCGAGGGGTATCGTCCCGGTCGTGACCGATTTTGCTGAAATTCAGCAATTAAACTACCTCTTATATAGTGTGGGGTCTCCTGTGACACTTTGATTATTTTTATGCAAATAAACTATAGCATTCATTTCCACTATAGCATTAACGACTGATATAATAAGTATTTAACTTTTGTATAGGTAGCTAATGTTGTGAGGAATAATATCTATCGTTAGTAAAGTTAAAATGAGAAACGGTGCTGACACAAAACTCCAAAGTCCGTGTCGACGAACTGAAAGTTCCCAGAATTGGTTGAGCAGCTCAGATTCAATTATTTGGAACGGTTGCTTTTATAGGTTTTTTGTTAAATGCTATTCATTTTTTATAACACGACAAAACTATTACCCAGAATCACATTAATATAATATTTTTGATAAGGCAATTGGAATTTGACATAGGAACAGTAAGACGAGGTTACGACACTTCCCCACCATGGCTCAGGCCTTGTCGTGGTGGTGGGGCTCAGTAGCCCAGGGTGACCCCAACACCTTGGGCGAAGCGAATTGAGCCGAGGGCGCTCTTATAAGAAGAGGGGACAAAAGAGCAGGGGACAAGGGGTGAGGATGAGAGCCTCACCTCATCGTACTGTCCCGACGTTGGGAGTGGTTGTTCTGTGGTGCGGAACAACCGCACTGTGGAGGTGGCGTTGGTCCCCTGAGGGACTGACTAGCCGTCGAGGTGCCCTGTTGCTTGTAGATCCGGGGTAACTCACCAAAGGTGGCAGTGGTGGCACTCGCCGGGTTTTAGTGGGTAGAGCTGCGTCCACTTACCGTCTTTCGGGCGCAGCGAGTCCCATATACCTGTCTGGGGAGACCCACTCTCCTGCGGGATGCGTCAGTGCATTTCCCGGCGTAAAAGAAAAAAAAAGTTACGACACTTATACCTGATGAACCCACATATACAATTTTAATTCTTACTTTTTATTTTTATTTAAATAAAAAATAAGAATGAGCCTAATAAAAAAATGTGAAGATAAAACCGTCTATTTTATGTTAACTAGCAGCGCCCCGTAGTTTCACGGGTGTACGGGGATATACTAGCCCATGTCACTTCAAATAACTTTCTATGGTAAAACAATTATCACATCCAGAGCTTTGCACTGTTTTGAAATATCGATGACATGAAAACCAATCATTAATTATCGTGCTTTTACCAATATCCTCATCAGCCTCCCAAATTATCTACACCACTTTTTCAGCTGTATCTCACATTCATTCTAAGATTAAATCTCGCGCTATGAAATCCAAATAACATTTATTTAAAAAAAAACAATCGAATTTAAAAAATAAATTTTAATGAATTAAACAGATACGGAAACAAATGATAATATTGTGATTTTTTTACACTCCCTTTGCCTTTAGTAATAAATATTAACAGTCTATCTATTTATATCTATACTAATATTATAAAGAGGAAAGATTTATACCTATTTTCGTATGTTTGTATGTTTGTAATGAATAGGCTCAAAAAGTACTGGACCGATTTCAAAAATTCTTTCAGCATTCGGAAGCTACATTATCCACGAGTAACGTAGGCTACATTTTATTCTGATGAAAATAGGGTTCCGTAAGATATTTTGGTTTTTCGGACACAAGGTGTAAAAAATGTTATTTCGCGTACTAAGATCCCGTTGTAAATCTTAGTTAACGCAGGCGAAGCTGCGGGCAACAGCTAGTATACAATATTTTTAGCAATGATTATTGAGCACACACGCTTTTAAAACAAAAATATGTAACATGTTTTTGCTCGTTTAATTCTTATATATTAAAATTATTGTAAATATTATGTTTTATAGTTTTTTTTTTTATTTTTTTATTGAATATACCATAGGGATATGCGTGAAGATGTAGGTATAAATTATAATTTACATAACAGTTAACAAAGGCAATGAAGGAATTAAATGTAATAAATGTTCCCGATCACTGAACAAGAACAATGTTATATATCATACTTTTAAATATAAATATTAATATGTAAGCGATATCATGTATTTTTTATTTATATATACATATTTGGTTAGAAATCTTGGTACAAATGATCGCATCCACCCGTCGTGTCGGTCAGTCGTTTTTCTACGTAGATATCTTGCATTAAATCTCACAATTAAAGCTAGGCGTGTTATAAGAAACGAAGAATTACGGAATCACTGGCCAGCCATCGACAACGAGTAGACGCCTCGTCATTCCACAAAAAAAGTTTATATTAATTTATGAAACGCTGTTAAGGCTTACATTAGCAATGTTCTACGGGTTTTTATACGATACGGAACATAATAAAGCATTTCTTCTGTAACAATATTATTTAAAGCGATTTTATGATATACATGGACACTATGCAGTGTGTCTGTCCTGTTTAAAGCTTTATGTATATGTCGTAGTATGATTTGATAAAACGTTTTTTTGCGAAAATACTAGGGTTTTTGCGAAAACACGGATAATTAGACATTGGCATTACATTTCTCAATCTTACTGAAAAAAGGTAGGGTTTTTGCAAAAATACCAGTCGCCTTAGCAAGATTGAAAATCCTTAACTCGGATTGGCTTGATTTTGGTTGACAGGCAAACTCTTAATGCGATTGGTTCATATTTTGCCTTGTAGGTTCGAGTATACAATAGGATCCCAGACAACGTTCAAAATCCTTCCATCAATAAATTTAAAAAAGTTATTAAAGAAAGTTTGTTTTTACCACACAAATAGGATATAACAAAGTAAGTCTTAATGGAAGATAGCACGCGATGGGAATAGGGAGTTCCTCCCAGGAATTTCAGGATAGCATTTAAATTTGTAATAGAATATTTGAAAAGATTAGTTCCACTGATTTTGCTTCGCCGGTTCTTCGTGGTACTATTTTTAGTTAAGATTAAGAAATATTATATCCTATTATCCTATTGTTAGCTATTTTTTGATTATTTAAAGTAGTTAAGGTCTGATTAGTTTTCTGTGATTGATGTGTTCCCGGGTCACTAGTTTATATTTTAACTAAATTGTTTAGCAAAAAAGCAAAGAAACTATAAAACAAAGGCATCGCCTTTTCTTGCCCTTTAAAATTAAAAATTGATTTTTTTTATTCAAAATAGTACCACGAAGAACCGGCGAAGCAAAATCAGTGGAACTAATCTTTTCAAATATTCTATTACAAATTTAAATGCTATCCTGAAATTCCTGGGAGGAACGCCATATTCCCATCGCGTGGTATCTTCTATTAAGAATTGCTTTGTTATATCCTATTTGTCTGATAAAAACAAACTTTCTTTAATAACTTTTTTAAATTTATTGATGGAAGGATTTTGAACGTTGTCTGGGATCCTATTGTATACTCGAACCTACAAGGCAAAATATGAACCAATCGCATTAAGAGTTTGCCTGTCAACCAAAATCAAGCCAATCAGAGTTAAGGATTTTCAATCTTGCTAAGGCGACTGGTATTTTTGCAAAAACCCTACCTTTTTTCAGTAAGATTGAGAAATGTAATGCCAATGTCTAATTATCCGTGTTTTCGCAAAAACCCTAGTTTTTTCGCAAAAAAACGTTTTATCAAATCATACTACGACATATATACTTCTAATACAATTAGGTAATTTATTGACAATGCTGGAAATAATGAAGTGGGTTAAAAAGATAAAAACCTTCGAACAAACACACGACCAATATTTTCACAATTTCCCGTAACCTAACTGCAGAAATAACATACGATTTCTTATGAGAGATGAATGTCTATACAATAAAATCATGTCATTTGAGATACAATGTAATACATTAGCTAACGGCAGATTCAGCTCAGTATCCACTGCTCTCGGTATCACCATATTAATTAACTCTGCAATTATCCTTTACCTACAACTCTCAGTTCTCCGACGTCTTAATCTCACTCTGTTGTTTATACTTAACGTAACGGACGCGACACTATACACAACAATCCTAACGATATAAATCAGATTCTTTATAGCGATAGATTAAAATAATATGGAAAATATATAATAAAATATAAACAAAATTATTTTAATATATAAATAATCTTTTATATTTCTTTACCTTCTATTCTGGATGAAGCAAATTAACAAAGAAATACAGTATTTCTACTGATTAGTCGTAAAAGTTGCTATGTTGACTCAATAAATGTAAGTCTTCATGAAATTCATAGAAAAAATAGAACTTTCTAGGGCGTCTAAAAAGTTATGACTATATTAAATAATACTGTTTAGTATTTCGAGTATGTTCATGACGTTGGGCGGTTCGTTTAACATCTATGTTGGAGTTTTAAGTATTACTGTTAATATGTTCCTGTGCTTCTGATTGTTGATAGAACACGGGCTCAAAAATACGACATGAAGACAATATAGAGTATGCGGATGTTCATTACTACTTTTTGCTTCTTCGTAATCGTTTAGTGAGATTGTGGAGAGATTTCATTCATTAGTGGTTTGGTTTAGTCAAAATTTGAAAAATATTCTTGGTGTTCATCAGAGGAACTACTTTGTGTGTTTTCGCAGTTTTTTTTTTTTTTTGGATAGGATAATGCTTTCGCATAATCTAGGTTTATCTCAGGTAGGAGGCTGCCGACGTGACCCATAACCGACGAACGGAGGTGCGTTAAAGGCGCTACTTTATGCGCTTCCAGTAACACCCCTGTGCTCGTTTCGGGTTCGGGATGGGCACCCGGGCCCCGGTAGACACGACATGGGGTTTAAAAAAGTTTAGCTCAGGTAAGGCTCCTGAATCTATGTGGGGACTGCCACTTGGGAAATTCACTACCTCACTAGACCACCCGCAAGACCCAGCCCCTAGCAGCTATTTCCTCTTCTTTATGTCCATTAGATTAAGAATAGCCAAGCGTAGAAAAAATGAAGGCTGCCGTAAACGAACATTTTGGAGGCAAAGGTGGTAAACATTATTGACTGTGGATATCATTAAACGGTCTAAAGAACTGCAGGTATTTGTCTGTGCCCCCTGTATGCTTATTTTATGTAAATAGTAATGCGCTAGTCAATAATAGTAATAAAGAGGTTATTGTATATTATGATGTTTTCTGTTTACTTATGTGAGGTGTTGTACATTCGTATAATATAGAAGAGCTTCATTTGTAACAAACGCTAGGCCGTGTTCCGATCGTTCCCTTGTCGTCACGTGCAAGGAGACGTCAGACCGGTCTCGATATTCATGAGCAGATTCCAGACTAACTCTGTAGTTCGCGGCTCTAATAATTAACTCTATGTTCATAAATTTTAATTGTGATTTCAACCATCCAACTAAGCGATGTCCCGCTGCGACTAATGAATAACAAATTCCTTGTTTGTTAATGATTAGATATATTGTTAATACATTTTGCTTTTGACTTATGTATGAGAAGTGCCATTTATTTTGTTTATATACAGAGGTATATGGATTGAAAAGGATTTTATTTAGCTTATTTTACTTTCGATATAACAATGGTCATGTTGCTTGCGTGTTATCCGCCGTTCGTACGCAGAAAATATCGTAAAAATCGAGTTGTTGTGGATTTCCAAACATCGAGGGGTGTGAGAGTGAAAATTATAATTTTTACGTGATGCTCTGTTATGTCTCTGTGTTCTGAAAAACAGAAGTATTAGTTTGTACAGTTCCTTAGAACACAATCGTGGTAGATGCGGTAAAATATGAGACATCTCTACGGAGCGCCAAAAAACCAAGCCGATCGGAGAGAAGTCGCTATCGACGATTCGAGCCGCCAGCTGTTGATTGCGATCAAATAGAAGTAACTGATATTGGGGTGCACGAGCCTAGGTGAAAGAAGTATTCCATGTGAGACGGGAACTGTGCCTTATATGATAGTAGCTGAAGGAAAGGCGTGTAATACTGCTTCGTCCTCCTGAACACACCAAGTTTGTTAGAGGCTAGTTTATTAACTAAGGCTTATTACCTTTCCTTCCAAATAACTGCGGAATTGTACAAATCGATCGATGTGTCGATATTATATGGCTGAGACGGCAAAGGAAATGTTTTTAATTTATTTTCTTAAGATTTGGTAAATGTTTCAAACATAAGGAGTATTCCGTACTGTACGTACCAGGCTTGTAATAAACAGCGCATTATTAGGTCGTCAGATCTGCACAACACATTATCAGCCGTTGTAGAGTTTTTACCAAGTAATATTTTTTTAAAATATATTTTCAGATTTATTATTTTAATAACATTGCATTGTCTAATCTATGCCAAATGTTCTTCTATTAATATAATAATAAAGTGCGCTAAGCAATCGTAATTACATTTTGCGAAGCGCTATTACAAAGTAATTTCAATTATGAAATACTGCTGACGTGAACTATCTAGCGATCTACGATATTAAGCGCTCTACCCACTTAGCTACGCCTTCCCCCCCTACGAAGACAATTGGGCTCTTGTAGTTAATAAGTAGGAGGTGTCGCGGAGCTGAGCAACAGTGGGGATCGCGTGTACCATTTTCATGTATGGTGCAAGTTATTTTATTGCATATTTACTTGTATACAGGTAACAATATTATTCAATTTAAACAAAACTTAATTTTAAGTGTACAGCTACAGCTTGGTCTAAACCAAACGATAGATATATGTAGATAATATTTTAGATCTTACGGAGGTGGTCATATTAATATCAGTTAGAAATCGGTGTGTTTTTAGATTTGAGTATCAGAAACAAAAATAAAGTCGGAAGGTGGAGCAAGTTTACTAAATATTAATAAATTGATTTAAAAAATGTTATGACCTTTCTTAATAATAAAATATATAGGATTCAATACAGAAAGGAAGCAAGTTTATATTTAGAATTTTTATTTAAAAATACAAAAGAAAAATGTCACTTGTATAATTTATTAATTATCTGAATAATATGAATCTTATAGAAGGTAATTAATTATAGTACGTAAATAGGGACGAATTGCATAATGGTAACAGGACAGTGTGGTTTAGTCTACTCTATTAATATGATGTACATACATAGTCAGCGTATCTAGTAAAAACTGATGTTATTAATAAGCATCGGCAAACTAATTTTATGCTTGTAATAATAAACAAATAAAGTACACCCATTGATATCCTTGTAGCCATTTTAAAAGACATACTTTGCAAATGACAACGGTCATTTGCAAAGTATGTCTTTTCTATATCTATCTTTTCTGTATATGTCTTGTCAAAACAATTAAGAAAAAGTCGAGGAGTACATATATCCATTTAATGTGTGATCAGAAAACACAGAGGGTATAATTTATCCCCGTACTCTACGGGAATGAGTAGTACACGGGTGAAGCCGCGGATCACTGCTATAATACAGGCCTCAAAACTTTTACAGCTATAATACTTTGTCCGAGTAGCCTGTTGTGATAAGGGTGTGACATACCTAGTACATTCGCTTAATGGCTGTGTTTATTACTAACCTAACAGTAAACGATGCATTGTCATACGCATTTCGCATTTCCGTGTCTTATAAAATTTAGATTGTTGTTGCAGTCGAAGCCTTTTGAGGTTTTCAATGAATAAACATTGTCCCGATTATCTTTCAATGCTGTAACGATTTTATTGATATCATCGGGAATGCAAATGGTAATTACAAGCGATCAAGTGCAAATTAGCGCATACGACCACTGAAATATGTTGGCCAATTAACGTTTATGGGTGGTTTGATTTAGTTTTAATATAGAAACCCACGCCCAACTATTGGTTGTTGTAATTTATAGGAATACATTTACTGCCTTGTTTAGTGCCACCGTGAGATGCTATCTTACGGTCTATGGACATTGGAAACATAATTAACAAGGGAGGGGGAGGGGTAAGAAAATTAATGTGTGTGTATGTATTATATTCACCTATGTATTCTGATTTTTGTGAAAAATATTTTGAATATCTTGAAGATCGAAACAATTTAGTCTTGTCATATTATATTCTTTCACGTATTTTATAAATTTTGAATACCGAATTCGGCAAAGAATGATGTAAGTTAACCTCGTTAAAAACGGCTGAATGTTAACGGAAGATAAATTAAATTTGTTTTAATTCTTTCTTTATTATATTTTTGCATGTTTTTTTTTATCTTAAATTGCTAGCATAACAGATATTTGGAGGTGCGTAACAGATACGTAGATTTGAGGGAGTTGAATTTTAAGACATTTTGCCTTTGTTTTGAAGATTTTGATCATGATGTAATCTAAATCTCTCTACTATAACCATCTATCACTCTACGCTCTGATGAAGGATCGAATATAAAAAATATGACGTGAATAGTAAATAAATGTAGGTGTTTAATTTTATCGTTGGACAGCCACAACTCGTAGTTCAGACCACACGCCTTTAATGAGAACACTCGGGTTCCTAAGCGACGCTGTTTATACGCGAGATGTAATTTCCGATGCGATGCCCTTCGTGAAGCGTGGTTACAAATGAACTCATATTTACCATGTTCGCTTACCGTATTACCGCGCCTGAGATAAATATCCCTCCGGTATTAAACTAGCTTAAACAGTGATTATAGAGGAATGATTGTATCCAGCGCCCGCATCTCGGAGTAGAAACTCATTGAGATTACGTTAGTAAATACGAGTGAATTTAAACACAAGTTAATATAAAAACTGTAGACGTTTTCAATTAATATATCTTGACTTTAGACCATTGTAAACTTTTTTGGTAGGAAAAAGTTATGATGTTGATGATGATAACACATTCGATAAATCAAGACTAAATATTTCTCGAGTGGCAGGGATGGGTCGTCTTGGTCGATCTTGGAGTGCACGGATAAAAGCTGATGATGATGACGATATAATGGCATGCCGGGAATCTAATTAAAGACACAAACGTTTTATGTTCTTATTTAAAAATATATAAATAACACGTCTTATTGTGTAGAAGTTTTCTAATTTTTAGTTGCCATCTTTTTTTAGAAGAAACAAAGTATATTTGATTTTATAGGAAATAAGTATATAGTACGGATCTTGAGAAAGAGTATCTATCATATTTAATTGACTAAAAAAAAATCAACCAGTCTATAACTAACTGTCCTCGTCTTAAGCGACGATGTACGAGTGGGGTGTGCGCTCGTCCCATTGGGTGTAAGGTGCGGGTTCGATCCTAGCCATTGCCATGAAATGGGGTTTTCTGAATCTCTACGTGGCCCTTGAAACATCTTAAGGAAACCTAAATGCCCCATCATATGAAAAATATTTAAAAGTAAGTGAAATTACAGCACACATCTAGGGTGAGCTGAACCGAGTTCTCCACAGCGCCGAAATCGCGATGGGCTAGCATCGGCTCCCACCTGGCCAGTCGACACAGAATCTACATAATATAGCTTTCATTTTAATATGTGTAATTTTTTCAATCAGAGTTGCCAAAGTTACTACAATGAAATATCCACTGGTCACATGAGTGTTTATCTTTACATAATATAATACAAAATCGCTTCCCGCTGTCTGTATGTATGTATACTTAAATCTTTAAAAGTACGCAGCGGATTTTGATACGGATTTTTTAATGGATAGATCAATTCGAGAGGAAGGTCTATATGTATAACTAGCGACCCGGCCAAGGCTTCACACGGGTGCCATACTGACCTTTACATAGTATAAAACAAAGTCACTTCTTGCTGGCTGTATGTATGTATGCTTAGATTTTATCGTAACAGAATGGCACCCGTCTGAAGTCGGAGCCGGGTTGCTAGTATTAAAAAAAAACTTATCATCGAAATACACAGAATTTATTGTTCACGTGAATCTATCGTTAAATATTATTCCACACACCTTTAAATCTTGGCACGGCACTAATAAATAACATGCGTGTACCAAATGAAGTGATAATATGCGAAACAATAGTGGCCGGTGTTCGATTTACTAGGCATGGTAATTATATCGATACTTTCGATTTTTTTTTATTTATGATGTCTTTAATTAAACGCATGCTATTATTGTTGCATAATGGGCGGGATTTTTCCACTTTCAGTAGTGTTGCTTCGAATGAACAACGTTGTAAATTACACTCATTGTGAATTACATCCGACATCAAATTATACTCGCCGTTCATAATGTTGCGTTTATGTAAAAAGAATATATCTACATAGGAAACTTAATAATAAAAAAGGGCTGAGATTTATGTTATTAAATCTTGGTTAACGTATTGTTGGCTATATATATAATTATCGCTTAAATTTTTAATATTATTTTAGGAGCAAAGATAAATGAATTTATAATATTAAACAAAATCGATATAAATAAATCTTTCAATTATATAATTATTTATGCATAAGCATGTTGCTTTACTTGTTTAAATGTTAAGTCGGAAATAAGGTTCTCCTGACACCGACACTTGTAATAATTAGAGAAAAGGATATAATAATTTATGTAATATCAGAATTATCAATCTAGATTAGTTAGAAAGAAAATATTACTTTGTTAACCAATTTTAGATTGAACTGATTAATTTAAAGTATTTAAAACGGGATATTTACCATGTTTTTTATCATTGTTTCGCGGAGCTCGATATTTCGACATTGTCTACGAATGTCATGTTCACGAGACTGAAAACTTTAAAATCCTATATATGAACTGATTAAGTATTTATTATACATTGTAGTGGCTGAGCTACAGGCTATCTACGGGGTCCACAGGTGGCGGATAGTGGGACGGCCATCAGATATGGTGGTTAGCTGCGAATATATGAATAAGCAGCCCCCGACCAAGTAGCGACAAGATTATCAGGATGTAGTGGGTAGTCCAGCGGGACGGGCTAACCTATAAAATGCTACATAAGTCCTATAACGATCTTGTGACGTAGCGAGTAAGCGCCGCTACTATAAAGCGCTCCCCTCCCCCCTAATACTGGGCAGCAGCGGTATTAGTACTAGCTAGAGGCCGAGGAAATGGATTCTGGTAGGGCTCTTGACTAGATAGCAAAGAGCAAGAAATTGGTCATTGTACTGCGGAACGGAAGGCAAGTGGGGCAACCACCGTTCTAAATGCCCTATTATGGAGTATGGAATGCAAAGAATAAGTAATGTGGTTCTTGACAACGGGCTGCCGCGATGCCACATACCGCGGTGGTCTGAGTCCGGCAGGAGTAGAAGCAAGGCTACACCGGTCGTCATCATGCGAAATCCTTGCCAAATTGGAACGTGGAATGTGCGAACAATGTTACCAACAGGAAAACTGGAAGAATTAAAATCAGAAATGGACAGAATGGCTATAGATATCCTGGGGATTTGTGAAACTAGATGGGATGGAAGTGGGGATTATTGGAGTGGGGACTATAGAATTATTTACTCAGGGGACAAACAAGGTACAAACGGGACAGCAATAATGCTGAACAAGAAATGGGGTACACAGGTGGAGAATACCATTCACTATAGCGATAGAATAACAGCGATTAAGATAAAAAGTATGCAGGAGGACGTATTTTTAATACAAGTTTACATGCCAACGGGTAGTCACCCTGAAGAAGAGATTGAACATATTTATGATGATTTGGATACACTAATAGACATTACTAAAGAAAAAGATAACCTAATTATTATGGGGGATTTTAATGCAGTGGTAGGGGAGGGGGCAGTAGAAAATGTTGTGGGAAACTTTGGACTGGGGAAGAGGAATAAGAGAGGAGAGAGATTAGTACAGTTTTGTAAAGAAAACAATTTAATAATACTAAATACAATATATAAACAACCAAAAAGAAGACTATATACGTGGAGGATGCCGGGAGATAATGGAAGATACCAATTGGATTATATTTTAGTTAGAAACAGAAATAGGAATCAAGTTCAAGTGTGCAAAACATTGCCAGGTGCAGACTTAAATACGGACCACAATCTCCTCATTAGTAAACATAATTTCACCGGAAAGAGACAACAAAGAAAAAACAAACCAAAGAAGATAGATCTTAATAAACTTAAAAGCAATATAAGAGTGCAATATAGTAATAAAATAGGAGATAAGTTAAAAGTAAGCAAAGAAACCAACATATATGATAATAGTGATATAGAAAGCAGATGGAAAAATATTAGAGATATAATACAGACAAGCGCAGAAGAATGTCTGCAAAAAGAGAAAATAGTACCGAGGAAAAAGTGGTTGAATAAAGAAATAATAGACATAATGATAAAAAGAAGAAAATTGAGAAATAAGAATGATAATCAAAGTATAAAAGAATACAAAATGCTAACAAATAGAATAACATTGAAATGTAGAGAATATAGAGAAAAAGATTTAGAAAATGATTGTGATAGTATAGATAGATACATGAAGAGGGGAAAATTGGATAAAGCATACAATTTAATAAATAAATTACAAAAAGGACATAAAACGAAAAGTACAGCTATAATGAATGAAACGGGAAATATAGAAATAGAGAATAAAAACATTATGGAGAGATGGAAAAGATATATAGAGAAACTTTACGATGGACCAGGTTTTACGGAAAATGACATAGAAAAGGAAGGTGAAGTCGATGGAGACAACATGGGACCAACAATTTTAAGAGAAGAATTTGATATAGCTATAAATAATATACAAAATAGGAAAGCCGCAGGAGAGGATGGTTTATACATAGAACTTATAAAATATGCCGTATGTCCTCCCTTAATTGACGAATTATTCGATATCGTGCAGATTATGTATAGAGAAGGAAAAGTACCAACAGACTTCAAATTGTCCAGAATAATAACATTACCAAAAAGGAAGAATACTCTTAAATGTGAAGAACATAGAACGTTGAGTCTTATATCGCATGCATCAAAAATACTCTTAAAAATAATACAAAACAGATTAAGACCAATAGTGGAAAAAACCGTAGGAGAGGACCAATATGGATTTAGGCAGAACAAGGGTACAAGAGACGCAGTACTAGCACTACGAATGATAATTGACAGAAGGATGGAATTGGGATTAGACACGCATATAGCATTTATTGACTTGGAGAAGGCATTTGATAGGGTTGACTGGAGTTTAATGATGAAAATACTGAAAGACGCTGGGATGGACTACAGGGATCGGAAAATTATTATGGAGCTGTATAAGGAACAGGAAGCTTTGATTGAAGTCGGGGAGGAAAAAGGCAGAGCAAAGATAAGGAAAGGCGTTAGACAGGGTTGTCCACTTTCACCACTGATATTTAACTTATTCATAGAATGTGCAATCAATAAAATTAAAGATAAACCGGAAGGGGGGGTCAAAATTAATGGGGTTAGTATTAAATTCATAAGATTTGCAGATGATATTGCTGCATTAGCAGAAGACGAGTTACAGTTGCAAGGATTGATCAACAACATGGATAATATATTTAGGGAATATAAATTGAACATAAATGCAAACAAAACTAAAACAATGATAACCTCCAAAACCGTGAAAAATAGTAGACCAATTACATTAAATAACATTATATTAGAACAAGTAAATAATTTTAAATACTTAGGAAGCATAATAAATAGTAGTTCTCGATGCACACAAGATATAATAACTAGAATAACAATAGCGAAACAAGCATTTAACCGCAAAAAACAAATATTCAAAAACAAAAAAATTTCATTAAAAATTAGGAAAAGATTTATTCAATCTTATATTTGGAGCATTGCACTCTATGGAAGTGAATCGTGGACAATGACGCAAAAAGATAGGAAAAGATTAGAAGCCTTTGAAATGTGGTGCTGGAGAAGGATGGAGGGAATAAAATGGACAGACATGGTGACAAACGCAAAAGTTTTGGAGATAGTGAAGGAAGAAAGAAATATTATTAAAACTGTTGAGAACCGAAGAGGAAATCTGATTGGTCACCTGATACGACATGACTTGTTTATAAAAAATATCATAGAGGGAAAGATTGATGGAAAAAGGGGAAGAGGTAGACCGAGAAGGAGTTATATGCAACAAATAAAGGAGAAGGTACAGGTTATGTCGTATCAGGAGGTGAAGGTATTGGCGGAGAGGAGGAATGAGTGGCGAATACTCCACCGACAAGAGCAAAGCTCTTAAATAGAGAGAGAGAAGTATTTATTGACGACCGGCGGGTCCGGCGTCCAAATAACCTGACCGTTCGTCAGGTTATTTGGTCACTTCACACAATGGTCGCGGGTTCGAATCCCCCCTTTGATAATTTGTTTGAAAAATATAGATGATTGCACCTGATCATTAATGTACCTAGTATTAATTTAAATTTTTTAAACTTATTTTGGTTCTTAGTACCCGTTATATTACAAGCTCTCACGACATTACCACGGTTAGTTAGCTAGGTTAACATGGCTTGATTTTTGAAAATACATATTTATTTATAAAAAAAGTAAAGTATTAACTATTATATCAAATCAGGCGAGGAGGGTAATGGGCCATCGTTCACTAATGCACTGGCCCAATGCGGGTTGGTGAACTTCACATACCTTCAAAGACTTTCAATCTCATCATTCAGGCATGCAGGTTCCCTCACGATGTTTTCCTTCACCGGTGAGCGAGCGATGGTCTCGTGTTTAGGTGCACTTAGAAATTTAGAAAAACCCATTTCAAGGCACACAGGGGGGTCAGGATCGAACGATCGAACCCGGAGCTTCTCGCATTAGAGGCCGAGCCATCCACCACTGGACCATCGTCGCTCATTTTTTTAATTTATTGAATAATATTTATTTTACTCATATTGAGCTAT
This sequence comes from Lycaena phlaeas, assembly GCA_905333005.2. NCBI lineage: Eukaryota > Metazoa > Arthropoda > Insecta > Lepidoptera > Lycaenidae > Lycaena > Lycaena phlaeas. Next base: position 14,314,848 of record HG995175.1, read on the forward strand.
TTGTATAATACACACTTTATTAATATTGTGAGTAAAACATACAATATCGATATGTAAGCACGTCCGTCTCTACATGACGCGTGGCAGACTTCACGGCGCCATAATTCATTGGAGTTGTTCGAAATGACATTTACAGCCTCAGCCTGGTCATTAATGATTGTTGAATGATTTTAATGCACTAATATTGACGTGTATGCGTTTCCGACCGCTTTGTTCCGAGCCGATCGCTTATTTATGGTTCCAAGTAAAAGTGGATTTTTAATGAAGTCATTTTCACGGCAGTTTAAGATTTATAGAGTTATTATACTGTTTATTGATTTATTTGCTTAGATGTAAAACTAACTAATACGGAAAAAATATACAATCAATATTTTCCAGATCATCCCTTTATGTAGATATTACGAAATATAATTTTAATAAAATGATAACAAATAATAGATTATGGAAAATTTTATATTAGGTAATCCGTCAGTTCAGTTGTGATAATATAGAATATGCCCAGTTGGGATTATATGAGCGTGTGTGAGTTTACCACACAATATTTAGTTTAGTTTAGTTTAACATAATATTATTATTTTTATCGACAAAATTCTTATCTACACCTGTATCCCTACACATCGGTGTACTTGCAGCTTATAAACGTTAATATTTCGGAAAGCTCACGCTCAGTTATCAAAGATGATTGCGTGGTATTCTAAATTTACCAGTGACATTCTAAGCCAAGTACATCGTAGATAACAATCTCCATTGTAAAGTGTCGTTGTAACTCATCTCGCTCCTTATTTATAGCGGCATTATCACGTCCGTACTAAATCCTAAACGTTTACCTGACCACGAATACGTTTAACGTGTTACACAGAATAATGAAGCTCGTATGACGTAGTTTACATACCGGCCGTAGTGTATGAGCTCTATACTCATGTTTATAGTCTATGGCGTACGACGTTTGAATATAGCTTGTCGACATTACAACATAATACTTTCATATCTTATACTTAAGTATTTTTTGTATTAGTTGGTAGACAAGCCACTTGACGATGAGCGGTCAGTGTCTGCCATAAAAATGAAAACCTGGAAACTAACCTAGACAACTTATTTATGTTTTGCCTATCCTTTTTTTTTGCATGGTACAGGCTTACCTCAGATAAGACAACATGTGAAATGCACTACCGCACTGAACCGCTTTTAGCGAGTCCCGGATCTAAAGGCAACGGGATCACCTTAGCGATAGGCTAGTCTCGAGGTTTTGCCTATCCTGAAGTATTAGAGATACAAGAATGATGGTAATGTCCCTGCAGATGAGAGCCAGAGAAGAATTCAATTCAATCATCCTTAAAATGGAAATCTTATGAACCGAATTAAGGTACGCCTTAAATATACCAAGTGTAGCCATCCGTAGCAATCCGCGAACGCCTGACCGCTCCATATTCATGGAGTATTTTGTGCTCTTGACTGATATCGATGCCGGAGATTGTTCGAAGCTGCTGATAGGTTACGCTTCGGTCTGTCTCTATCTTTCTTACGGCGCACAACACTGATGTTATCTTCAGTGGTCGTCGTAGAAGGGCGTTCGTCTCGCAGATCATCGGTGAGATTAGTGCGGCCACGTTTGAACTCACTAAACCTCATTCGTGGCAAAAAGCGTTTGAAAATAATTAAGTTGAAGAAACTACAATCTCTGAAAAAGTGGGAAAAACAAACCTGTAGCCTATTGCATCACAAATGCATCACAAATCTTGGAATGCAACATGTTTATTGTACACAACAGAAGTAATAAACCAAATAAAGCCGTTTCTTCATTTCATTCTTTGTAAAAATCTCCAATATTGATAATAACTAATGAGATTATTGAGATAGAAGAGTATGGTAGCCGGATGGTGCGGATTCCAATCTAGGGCCGAGCGGTCCAAGTTTGATTGTGATATAATATTAAATTAATATTATAATGAGACGACTATTACGGATTTTATTGCGGCTTATTAATATTTTTATACACCCGACGTTTCGGATACTTTGCAGCAACCATGATCACAGGAGGATAAAAGAAAATATCGATTATAATATTATTATATATAGTTAAAAACTACTTATATAGTTTATAGTACATATACACATGTTTTACATAAAATTCAACATAATATACTTTAGTATATAAACTATAGGTCGCTAGTTTATTAGTTTACGTACGGTAGCTATTTTGAAAGTGCCTTTAAACGACAGACAGGAAAATTATAAGAGATAATGCACACTAGACTTGAAAAGTTGTAATTTGTTCGTCGGAACTTGCGCTCCGAGCCCGGTATTAGCTTTAAATTAGTGAATGATAAACGTACATCACTGGTAATTATAGTTTTGATATACACTGCTTTATAAATGGCCGCGTGTGTGAAAAGTTGGAACAACTACTATAAAGTTATTAAAATCAAAAACCATATTCACTATATATATTTTACGTCAACTTGTGTATATTAACGACACATTGTTATTAACGAGCGAAAAGAGATAAAAGAATTAATGTTCGCAAAAAGATGTGTGATCAGGAATAAATTAGATATCAGGGCTTAGACAATGTAACATGGTTTCGTAGCAGAAAGATACTGAAATTTGTCATCGTCTCTGAGTTATAAATGACAATTTCCAAGCCAATAAGATATCGACAATAACGATCGATAACCAACAGTTAGGGCCTGTTTCACAATCTCCAGTTAAGTTCCCGAGTATGGAGTATCTGTCAAATATCTGTCAAATATGTTGCCGATAGCCTATTCGGAACTTATCTGGAGATTGTGAAACAGGCCCTGTGTGATTTTGTTACAATAACGACTGACAATGAGATTTAGCGCGACTTATATCAATCCCACACACATTTTACTCTTTTCGAACTTTACTATTGTTTTTTTTAATGTTACTTTGTCTAAGCCCCATCTACTATTGCATATCGTGTTTATTTTCGAGTAAAATCGGCGCATACGAAATTGGGATAGGCGCGAAATTACGTCATTATGCCGAACGAAACTAAATCTAGCAAAAATAACTCCAATATTATTCCTGTAGCCGTCTCTCTTCATCGTATTTGTTATGAAAGAGACAGAGCTTTGCACTACCGTATGTAATGCTCCATAGCTCATTTTCTAAGTGCAAGACGTGATAATGCAGCTATAAATATTGCGAGATGAGTTATGCCGACATCGAACAATGGCGATTGTTGCCGTGTCCTGTGCCCAATAATATACCTCTTTTAACATTATTTTTCACCTAAATTTTATGGAATTTATCTAAGTATATAAAACTTTTACAGACTTTATCGCATTTTATTAAGTGGTTCCAGGCCCGATGTCCTTCAGTAACCGCGGTTGCTGTAAAGTATCTAGACTAACGTCATAGGATGATCCAACCGGATCACCCCATTTCCGATGACGCATAACGGTCACTAGGACCATTAGCATAGATCCAACCGAAAAAAAAAAAGTAAAGTATCTGAAACGTCGGGCATATAAAATACTTAATTATATTCGATAAAATTCGTAAAAGTTATTTCATCATAATCAGAGTTTAATTATGAGCAATATTGTTTAATTTCAAGGAATATTTTAAGCTATATTGTAACGTTGCGAATTTTTTTCGCTTTAACTTTTTAAATCTGAAATCTTTATCTGTTTCCGAACGAACACAAAATGTCATATGTCAATGTCATGTCACAGGACATTAGATAAGCAAAGAAGGATTGACTTTGTTGGTCGATATTGAAAAGGACGAATTCCTTTTTATCAAAAGATCGAAATAGATCGCATTCAGATAAAGGAATATTATGGCAGGTTAGCCAAAATAAAAAATAGTGATAAGTGTTGTATAACGCTAATATCATATTTTCTTCAAATCTAAAGCCTTCGGGCTGAGCACGTTGATTGATCCTTTTTCGCTTTCAACAGGCGATTTTTATCATAGTTTTAAACAAGAACATTTATGACGTGCAAGCTGGCTGCTTTCGCAAGCTCTGTGAGGTATTGACATGAGAGAGGATAATGTTTAGTAGTGGACGGATAAAGGCTGATGATGACGATGATGATCTACTCTCCGTGAACAACAAAGAGGAAAAATTTTATTTTTGTTTAGTACAAATTTACTTAAAAACTACTCAACCGATTGACTTTTTTTTCGAAAGGTCTAACCTTTTAGGTCTGATGGTCTATACGCTAGGTAAGCTCAATCATGATATAGGATATAGAAATAATCATTATCAATTAGGTTTACGGGTGAAAATCTAAATTAACGCAGGCGAAGGTGTGGGCAAGAGCTAGTATTATAGAGAAGAAAAAGTGACTGACTTTTTAGACAAGTATACATTGTATAAAATGATTAACAAATTGTTGCTACAAAATACAAGAACAAAAAAATTATTAATAATTACGAGCAAAACCAGGTCTGTAAATATACAAATAGTTCGGTAAGCTTAAAAGGGTTGTTTTAATAACTCTGTGTATGACAATAATAGGTTCTACGAAAGCTTTGCTATTTATTTATGACCTTTAAGATGTAATAATAACCATTGAAACAGTACGTCGATTGACTCGTTTATTTTAATTACAGTTGGTAAAATAATTTACCCGACAGGCTGCGCTTATATAAAAATAGCTGTTGCCGGCACCTTCGCCCGCTTCATTTGAACTTACAAGTGCACTCATGTCCCGATTTAGTGTATAATTTAGTTTAACGCCTACCTCATTTTCCAAACGGCCAATTTTCCGGTATCAGGTGATCAAGGTACATAATAATATTACCTTACGTGAATTCTCATGGATAATATTCACGTACCTTTTAGACAATGATGTTTAAAATCTTCAATACTTTGATACACTTGTCGTCGGCCCTATTGCTTACCAGACTTAAATGTCCTAAAATAATTATTTAACTTCACGTAAAGCGTGTAAAGAGAAGTTACGTGTGAAATTTCAAACTTATCGGATCGCCAACCAACTCACTTTACTATATTAATGTACCTATCTACTAGTACTTAGGATAACACACCAGCGAAAAAGGTCATCGAGCCCGGAGCCTTATATTCGCAAACTGCACGCACGTCTACCCGTTAAAGTCTCTGGAATCCTAGGCCAACGTTTTTGCCATGCATTTATTTTTTATCTGTCGTTCACACATTTAATGATGGCTATAGTAAAACAAAAAAAAAGGTGTTAGTATTAAAGGTTAATTATTTTGATTATGAACTTTAATTCCCCGACTTGATGTACTGTTAGCTAAAGGCTGTCGAGTGTTAAAGACAGCGCATATACCTTTAATTAGTACGAATTCCTTCATTACTCTATTGCCGTGTTTCTTTTTATTCATTAGTTTATTTTAGCTCTACAAATTTAATATGTCAGTAATAAACATAGTTTGCTATCGCGTTGGGGATCGCGAGAAGCGATTCAGGCAAAACTTGTAGACTAGAGAATTATATCTTCTTATACGTCTTTTCTTTCTTCGGTCCCCGGATCAAGAACCTAGAGAATCACCATGAAGACTAAGTTAAGGACTTTCTTGACCGTCTTTTACCATTGATGATATTCATGCGCGAAAAGATAGTTTTGTTTTAGTGTGATTAGTAAAAAATAATTTAAAAAACTTAGCAAAATTTAAAAATTTTGCATCGCAAATTGTTGGAAAGAAAATTAATACATAGTGATTTACAACATATTTTCGCCTTTGTATTCATTCGTATTATCCTTGCTTAACTGAATTTCGGCATCTTGAGCTGAACACCGATATTTGGCCGAAATTCAGTCTAAATGACAAACATTCGGCACTAGAAAAAAATCATCATTTAAATAAAACGAAGTCTACAAAATATTATATATTTATGAATGTATATGTATTATATGTACAGAAATATAGTTTTGCACATGGGCCTCAATAATGAAAAGGATTCCTGCATGTTAGTTTAGCAGTAAAAAATCAGGATAATTTTCAGCCTTTGATTGTGTAAATTCGCCACCGCACGAAGATGTCTGTACCTAGGTCACATCTCAATTGCCAGCATCTGTCGCACTCACTCCATTGTCTACAGACTACTGCACCGACCAAAGATCGCGTGACAATATGTCCACCGGATGATAAGGGGCAGGTGTTCAGATCGCATGCGGTATCGAAACACTAAGCATCATTATCCTTAATATGGTCATCACGCTCGCACCAGACGTGGTTTATTCGCGGAAGGTGCTACGATGACAATATAGAGATGTTGATGATCCTATTCTTTTAAAACGTGATCAATCTTTTTCGCCGATATCGATAGATGTTCATAATAAAGAATGGGCAACATTCCTAGATACTTGCGACCCCAGAAGAATTGCAGGTGTATCATCGACTTAATTATGAGAAAGCAGGCTACCTATAGGTAAAACCCACCAAGTTTCTCATTTAATGTACAGACATGCACCCCTATAAAGACTTTTAAGCAAGTGATTTTTTCATCTAACCAGTAATAGTATTGATGCATGTAGATTGTTGGCACTATACTATCCACGCAGGTTCGCATTGGTCTATTTTGATCGGCAACATAGTAATTTCAACATTACCACAATGCCGAAATAGTTATTAGTGGATTTCATCGAGATTTATAAAAATACTAGCTGCCCGGACAGACTTCGTTCTGCCAAAAGTACTAATATTGCTATAAAAATAGGGGTAGTAGGGTGAAAATTTAGGGTTGTATGTATTTTTGTATCCTGTATCATAAAAAAATAAAAACAAAAAAAAATGTCTACAAAATAAAATTAGGAGTGGACCCGACCCACCACCCCACACAGGATTAAATAAGCGAATCAAAGTCGATTTAATAACAATATTGCATTATTTATAAGAAAAAAATACACTTACTAAATAAACTATACAAGACCAACATAATATGTAAGTCATAAATAAGCATTTGATATACATCGAATAATTTTTTTTCTAATGAGTTCAAAATAGTCACCATTTATGATAATCACCATCTCATAAAGGAAAAAAAAAATGTCGTAATCGGCCTGTTTTCTTTAACTTTCTTACAATCCTAAGGCTATAAAAATGTATTGTGATTTGTTTTACATAATGCTCGTAAATCGGGTAAAATTTACTCGACTTTTAAGTCTGAAGTCTACATTCTAGTCTCCAGATACATTATAATATAATGACTAGACTGGTCGAAATGTCCCGCGTCCAGATAACGAACAGTCTGACGAGCGATTCTCATTGACATACATGGTAACATTAGCATTGCTGATATCCAACAGCGCCACCAACTTATGGGCTCTAATGGACGATATTGAAATAAATATATTGCATCAATATTACATTTACAAGTTCTCACATCAATGCATCCGAGCCGCCTATACTAAATTTTACACTGGCGGCACTATATAACATACATTTTAGAATGCAATAAATTATTACTTTTAGGTATTTAATTTGTATCGGTGCGGTTACTGGCATGTACGCAGGACTGGCCTGTATGCACTTATTGGCGTGTAACATGACATTTGGTGCTGTTATGCTTCTCGCACGCAACACTAGGCTCTGGTGGGTTGCGAAGGCCATCGTTCCACCAAATCTAACTCATCACGCGTAAAAATGAAGCTTATCCATATATCTAATTATATTATATAGTCGTATATTACGTGAAACTGAAGACGTGAATTTCCTACCAGAGATCATAGAAATTTTCGCTGCTGTTATCGCCAATATTTTTATATTGCAGAAGCGGGCTATTCGTTCAATTTACAAGCTATTTATCTGTGAGAAATAAATTGAAACAGATTGGAATTCAGACTGTCACCTCTCACTATTAACATCTTAGATAATTAACTACTTACCATCCTTAGACATAACTTATTTCTGTAAAAAAGTGACGTTAATAGTAGGGATATACGTGATAGACGCAAGCTAGATTTACATTGATTTACTAGTGATTAGACTAATAACTACTAACTGTACGCTTGTACAATAGGATCCCAGAAAATAATATATTCAAAACCGCCTTATAAATGACATATTACACAGCGTTTATGTGGTAAATGATATTATAATGAAACTCATGGAAGAAACTCGTCTTGGTAAGATTGTTATTACACTGAGTGTGTTTCGTCGATTTCAACTTGGGCTTCAATAGTTTGTTGCCGAGAATTCATCAAAATCATAACATTTTTTACCAAATAACAAATACAGACATTTTCCACAGTAGTTTTAGTAAATTTAAAAAAGTAATACATTTTAAAACTCGTAATTTAATTTAAAAAGAAAAGAAAAAACTTTCGAATTTTATTTCTCTTTAACTTTCTCCCATTGAAATAATATAGTAAGACTTAAAATAAAAAATCTGTGTTTGCCTGTAATTGGATCTACATCCTAACATGATTATTTATGTATACTTTTAACTTACTAGCATATTATGCGATGTATATATTCTGTTAGTAAACCATTAAATAAATGAATAAATAAATTCTATTTATTGGATACCGGTTGGATATGCGATATACGTTTAAAAATAAACTTCGTTGTTATTATTTTTAACATAAAAGTTAATTTGATTTGACTATTTAAACATATTGTGTCATAAGTGTAACTTGACATATCAATTCAGAAAAAAAAACCTTTTGCTCAAACAAGAGTTCTAAATTCCTTTAACCCATAGTGGCTGTTATAGAAAAATATTCAAACTATGTTCGATCCGAGGACCAGGCGATTCAAACGCGCCCCCACCAGCCCACCAACCAGAGCCTAATGACGTGCGGTGCATCATACGATATAATAAATATTTACCGACTATTACAATGAGCTGGCGATGCGTAAAAGAAATGATTTATTATTATAGGAAAGCTTAAGAAAGTAGTTTATGTGGTCACGCGTCGTGGCCAATAGTAATTTACAGACAATTCAATACACTTTAGTTTGTACGTCAATCTTTTATACAATATTATGGGAGAAAAAACTTTATAAACACAATATTCAAATTATAATATAAATTCCTTCGTATATGCAATGCCTCTACTTTAGTTCTTCTTTATAATATACTACCTGTTGTACGCAGCTTCATCTGCGTTAACTAAGATTTACAACGGCATCTTAGCGGGATGATATATGGCCTGTATAGCCTTTCTCGATAAATGGGCTATGTAACACTGAAAGAATAGGGATGTTGACACATGTTACAAATTCATGTTTTACATATTAAATACAGTATTTGAAAACCTAAAATAACATTTTAAAAGTCTACTTATTTGTCTTAAAATTTAGAAAATTAATTTAAAATGCGTTATTTATCATGCATTATCACGTGACTGCAAACGCGTATAAGGCGATGACGTCACTGAACATTGAGTTAAGTACAAACTGTCATAACTTACCTAACATAGCGCGAGCTCTGAATGCGGTGTGTGACGTAATGACGCTTGTAGCGTTTCAAGGGCAATTTTAAAAACTATTTTTCTTAATTTAATTTTTTGTTAAAATTGGACATACTTCTTTACAAAAGTCTTTTTTTCGTGTTTGTCTATAGGATATCTATCAAATAAAATCAATAAAAAAAATTAGTCAACATCCCTATAATTCAAACCTGACCAATAGTTCTTCAAAGCTGTTGGTCAGGTTTGATAATAATTAGCGCGTTCAAACAACAAACTCTTCTGCTTTATATCTTATAGTAATTATTGTAATATTTAAAGCTTCAGTTAAAGTATAACCTGCAAATTATTCAGCTTTACTGTTGCTTATCTGCTGCACTGCGGCCCCGGCGCGGGCGCGACGCTCCAGCGCGTCACGGCCGCAGCGTAGCGGCGAATTAACTTTATTTCAATTTTATTAAACTCGCAATATCTTTTGATTGGAATCTCCGATTCTAATAAACTAAAAAGTAATGTACAGGTGTTTTAACTGCTTGATTGAAAAATAATTTATTTAGGTAAGGATTAATGCAAAGGTATATTTAACTTGGTCTGGTTTTGGTGGGTATTTCTATTAAATTTTAAAACATTAAAAATTTGTTATAGTTACTTAACTACAATAGTTATATACATACTACCGCGATATTTTTTGTATATATATATTTAATATGTATTTTTTTACACCTTGGGTAACATTATTGTAGTTTTAGACGTATGGATTGTTAATTTTTTAAAATTCCAAAAAATAATCTATATTAACCAGTGATAATGTAGCATTCATATTGCGAAAGAATTTTTAATATAGATCCAGCACTTTTTGAGCCAATTCGTTACAAACAGACACAAAAACCTTTCCTCTTTATAATATTAGTATAGATATTAATTTATTGTTATATTTATTAAGTTAATATTGTAGAGATAAAACATTTTGAATTCCCTGAATAATAGGATAATTTTTAGTTTTCCAGAGGCTGTTATTGTCTGCCCTGAATAAAAAAGATATAATATTAATAATTATGGACTATAATTATTGACAAAAAAATATAATAAAAGTAAATATAGAGCGACGATGGTCCAGAGGTGGGTAGACTCGGCCTCTTATGCGAGAGGTTCCGGTTTCTAAGTGCACCCCAACCACGAAACCATCGCTCGCTCATCGGTGAAAGAAAACATCGTGAGGAAACCTGCATGCCTGATGAAATTCTTTGAAGGTATGTGAAGTTCACCAACCCGCATTGAGCCAGCGCATCGGTGAACTATGGCCTATTACTCTCCTCGCCTGATTTCAAGGAGGAGACCCGTGCCCAGCAGTGGGACATATAGGGGTTGATACTTTACTTTTTTTAAAGTAAATATATACGTATAATATACGTGAGAAAAGTCAACATTGTGGAATCAATTGATAAAAAGAACATAGGTTCCTTCAATGAATGCCATGACGAAGATGTGAGATGTAGTATGGTAAAACATAATAATTATTTATGTTATTATAATTATTATTGTAATGTTTAAATATTTATATTACCCATGGCTGGCTGCCTCCGTTCCTGGTGTACATAAAACTATATTAACAAAAAACTATATAATATTGTACGTTTCATTGCTTATTCGCATCTTTTGTGAAAGTGGCTTAAAAAGGTATCGCTTAAGCCTAAGGAGGTCTTGCATCACTGGTTCTTCCTTAGAAAAATAACTCAGCTCGTTTATCATATTTAGCACATAGGCAACTTGCTAAATACATTATACATTATTTATTATTTCACCATAATTCTATTGGAATGATTAATTGCATTTGTGCTCTTATTAATAGTTAATAAATAAATCTATCATTTGTAATTCTTATTGAAATCGTTTAATCGTTTCATAAGGAAGTGGCAGGAACAATTATCCTTTTTCATTTCTTCTTGTGCATCAAATCATTTCTAATAACCTCATTTTTTATATTTTATTTTTTAAACATATTTTTAATATTTTATTTATTAATTTACGTATGTAAAATATGTATATATTTTTTATAGATTTATAGATAATATAAGATATAAGTCAAGTTGAGTCTGTATAATATGAAGTAAACTTATAAAGACATCTCTTAAATTTGGGATTTACAAAACTTTTTTTTTCATTCAAATTCACAGTTAGTCTATACTCTATACGAGTCTGCAAGTATAATTATCGTTCTAGATTTTTACAATCATTCCGTAAGGCTTTGACGACGTACCTGAAGGCACTTCGGGCTACCGTACGGGCTAAGATAGTACGTCATCATCAAAGGGGTACAAAAATAAGCCAGAACTATTTATATAATATTATAACTTTACTAATTTAAAAACAAAGAAAGTCAAAACGTAGGTACCTGAGTCTTCATTATAAAGTGACAGATAATGAAAAACTTTAAATTTTTCTTTTGAAAACATTTTATCGCGGTCTATTAACAGTTTCACACGCCCGAAGTTTCGAACAATAATATATCATAAAGCTATTATCTAAATTTTATATATAACTAGCGGATTTGACAACGTTGTTCTCCGAAAAAAACCGAAAAAATTTTTAGTTAGATGACCGAATTGTCGATCTGTACCAACTTTAAATCCAATTGAACACACACAGTAAATGTTATCAAAATCAGTCCAGCCGTTAAGGAGGAGTTAGAGAAGATTAAAAACGAGTACTCACTTGTGTGTTCGCATGAAAAACCTCCTTAGTGGGTTCTTAAAAATATCATCAGAACCTAGAGCTAAACGCGGTTGCAGACTAGTATTAGTAGGTCATAAAATCATTATCAGTCGAAAAAAGGCTACAAATTAAAGCTAACGAAGGTAAGGCTGCGGGCTTCAGCTACTCTATGATGATGATGATGATGATGTCCTCCCAGACGTATCCGTCGACGGCGACACCCTGTTAATTTGTGTTATTCTGGCCTTGTCTTGCATGAGCACGAACATGACTAGCAAAACCAAATCCGGTTGCAGGAGTCACAGTACAGAGTTCCACTAGGGTATGTCCCACTAGTATGTGTAATTGATCATCATCGACTTTAAATTACTAAATGAAAACTTAAATTCACTTCGCTCGAGTCAACTCGACAACATCCCGGACACTATAGAGAGTCCCGAGACGGCCATTGCGGCCAGTTCCGACCTTACCGACCATCTGGTAGCGACGATGGGAGATCTCAACGTCCAGCGATGGACACTGGGAGCTCCCGGATGACATTAAAGCACTCATACGCGCCAAAAACACCGCAAGGCGCAGATACGCTCGCTACCCGGCGGACGAGTATCGTCGTGACCTCCGTAACCTCGAAAGAGACGTTAAAACACGCATCTTAGAGCACAAAGCCGAAAAGTGGGATCGTCTCCTTAGTGAAATCTCACCCTCCCATGTGGCCTACTGGCCACTCGCTCGTTCTTTTAAAAAGAAAACGGAGGCATCTATGCCGCCATTAAAAAGACCAAATCGCGCGCCTGCACTAGAGGACGCCGACAAGGCGGAACTATTAGCCGACACACTAGAGAGCCAGTGTACCCCCAACATCACTACCCCCTCACCCTCCATAGGCTCCCACGTAGAGGAGGTAATTAGGGTAGTAGAGTCGAAGACTTCTGCGCCGCCGGAGGGGGATCCTATCCCTCCGACGGATGTAGAAGAAGTCCAAGACATTATCAAACGACTTCACTCCAAGAAGGCCCCCGGGCCGGACGGGATTTCCAACAAAGTCATTAAAATACTCCCACCCGCTCTTGTTTACCTCCTGGTTAGCATTTTCAACGCCCTCCTAAAGGGCTGTAGGTTCCCAGACCAATGGAAAGAAGCTACGGTTATCGGCATACCTAAGCCCGGCAAACCGGGCACGGAACCGTCTAGCTATCGGCCCATCAGTCTACTAAGCTCGATTGGCAAAATCTACGAACGGGTTCTGCTTAAGCGGCTCAAAGCCGTTATAGGCGAAAAGAACCTGTTCATAGACGAGCAATTCGCCTTCCGCGAAAACCACTGCTGTCCAAGGCAAGTCCACCGTATGACCGAAGACATACTCAGAGGTTTCAATAAAAAGAACTCCCGCGATACGTGCGCCGTATTTTTCGATGTAGCTAAGGCCTTCGATAGGATATGGCACGAAGGCCTCGTGTACAAACTGTACAAGCTAGGAATACCGGATAGGCTAGTCATCATCATCCGCGACTATCTGTCAAACCGGTCATTTAGGTATAGGGTCGAAGGCACCCTCTCTTCCCTGAGACCTCTGAGGGCCGGAGTCCCCCAGGGCTCCGTGCTGTCCCCAACTCTATACAATCTGTACACATCAGATATCCCCAGACCTCCGGACGTCAAACTGGCTCTCTTCGCTGACGATACAGCTCTATACGTTACCCACCCTAATGCTAATAGAGCATCGCTATTTCTCCAACGTGCCGTCACCGAACTAGGCAACTGGTTCGCAAAATGGAGAATAGCTATTAACCCCGATAAAAGCGCGTCGATTCATTTCTCTCGTAAGAGAAAGACACGCTTACCTAAACGCAGACAAACATGGTTCACGATGAAACCAATCTTACTAAATAACGTCGTTATTCCCAGAGTTAGACAGGTCAAGTACCTGGGGGTCACCCTTGACAGGTCGATGTCGTTTAGACCACACATCGCCGCGATTTCTAAAAAAGCCCGTTTCGTCAGTAGTAGACTGTACTTCCTCATAAACAAAAAGAGCAAAATGCCCCTCAGGCACAAGCTCACCCTCTATAAATCATGTATCCGCCCCATCATGTCATACTCCTGTGTGGCATTCGCGCATGTGCCTCAGCATAGACTCAGAGGCCTCCAAACGATCCAAAATAAATTCTTACGTGTGGCAACCGGTTGCCCGTGGTACGTAAGAAACATCGACCTACACCGCGACCTCAGACTAGATTCGATTAGGGGCCATTTCAAAGCGATGTCAGAACGTCACTTCGAAAAGGCACTTCTCCACCCGAACCCACTCGTCGTGAGTGCGGCAAACTACACCCCCGATAGCTTAGCACCTAATAAGTCTAGGTTACCTAAGAATGTCATAACCGATCCTGTTGATAAAATCACAGAACTGTTAAAGCGCGACGCTGAAGCGCGACGTAAGCTACAACACACACTCAGACATAACACAGCCGGTGTTAGGCACACATTCACACCGCATGGGCCCCGGGGTCGTATGCGACGTCGAACCCTACACTCCGTTGACCAGTTGATCCGGATCAACCGCGACAGCATAGGCTCAGATCAGCTACGAGTCGACACCAATATAGACCGTGTAATCACCGATAGTACTCTGCTATCGGCAGCTTGCTCGGGTCCCGCGCTTGACCCGCCTCCCCCGCTACCGGGGGAGGGGAGGGCCGGCCCTCACGATAGGTTTCTAACGTCACCCGTTCCAAACCAGTCGACCGTAGCTGACCAAGTTAGGTACAAACCCGACGCCATGAACATGGCGGGGGGCAACCCCCCAAATTTTTAACGTCATAGGATGATCCAACCGGATCACCCCATTTCCGATGACGCATAACGGTCACTAGGACCATTAGCATAGATCCAACCGAAAAAAAAAAAAAAAAAAAAAAAAAGTATGTGTAATCATAGGAGGGCTTAGGTCGCTTTTTCCGGAGCTGGCGCTTAGCATCAAGATCTTCAAGCTACTCTATACTAATATTATAAAAGGGGTAAAGTTTGCGAGTTTGTTCGGGTTAATCTCTGGATCTAGTGAATCGATCGATAAAAATGTTTTTAGCATCCTCAATGTTAAAAACAAGTTATTATAGTTTTGATCTCACATATTCAATTTACCGTAAAATTTTGCCATCTGATAATAATCAATACGGTATTATTTAATCAATTTTAGCCCTTTAGGTGGAGTTGTCTTTTCACCTATCACGCATGGCATGCTATATATCAAGGAGAAAGTAGACATGTGCTTGGTATTAAAGTATTTAAAATGAATGTTACCAGCGTAAGGCACTTCTTACTGAAGGATTTACTCCACTTATTATGTTTTACGAGCAGCGCCGCGTGGTTTCATCTGTGTATTTCCCACGTCGGAGTACGGAGATAAATTATAGTCGGTTTGTTTTTCGATGCATAGAGTACACTTTAGAAATTATAAATATTGGTTGTATTGATTGAAAGTAAGGGCTTTTTTAATTTATTTTATGTACAGTAAACACGAGACCATCTCTTGATCACCGGTGAAGAAAAACATCGTAAGGAAGCTGAATGCTTGATTAGATTAGTTCTTTGAAATTGTGTAAAGTTTACCTATTCGCTTTGGGCCAACGCATCGGTGAACTATGGCCCAATTCCCTTCAAAGAGTAGAACTGTGACCAACGTCTGCAGTGGGTCATATGAGAGTCATTAAAATATGTTCATAAGAAAAATATGTATAAAACGTATGGTGTTTACGGCTTTCACCGCGGATAGAACAAAAAATAAAAATAAAATCTTTGTCTTTACAATGATTAGCGTATAAACGTCCTTTATAAATCGGATGCCAAATGGAGAACAATTTTGAAGCTGAGCGCATTCAAACATTCAAACTAAAAGTTTCTTTCTATAATAGACTATTTTAATTATTTCAAAGGTCGTCACGTGATTATTATTGCTCTTGAACCACTAAGGACAATGCCACATGACAAGAACTTTCTCTTGTTTAGGTATTTATATTATAGGGAGCTGCCGATCTAACCACGTAAACTAGTTATCACACAGTTTAGTGAATCGCTATAGGTCATACATACACAGTCTGCCGTATAACATTCACAAAAGTAATTAATGTATTTTATTACTTTGAGTGCTTTTTATTGTATTTGGACGTGTCGGTATTATTTTAAGTAGTTAGGTAGTATTTTAAGTTTAATATTTAGGTAGTATTTTAAGATGCAACAAATGGTCCGTGAGCCAGGTGCAAATTTGGTTAATAATTTCCTCCCGCGAGATAATTCGTGAGATGAATAAGAGAATAGTATCATGAAGCCTCGTGGACGTCAGCTGACGCGCGGTTGGGGGGATTAGCTGGGGGTGCCCCCCAAACATGTAAAAAAAATACAACTATAACTATAAATAAGACATATATATTTATTAACAGTTACATATAAGCTATCATCAGGTAAATTTTGGTTTGAGAGGAAATCACTGAAAATTTTAAAAAAAATTGCATGTTCGAACCACCAGCTGACGTACAAGGTACCATGTCATAACCAGCTGATTATTTTTTTTCGTTAAGATATTGGGTTAACTACAATTTAACAAATATTTCAGCTGAGAGGAAATGACTGATTTTTTTTATTTTTTTTACATGTTTGGGGGGCTCCCACAGCTAATCCCCCCAACCGCGCGCCAGCTGACGTCCACAAGGCTTAATGATACTATTCTTTTATTCATCTCACGAATTATCTCGCGGGAGGAAGTTGGTCACGATAACCTGTTACTGGCTCCCGGGCTAAAAGTCACATTAATAAATCAGGGCAAGCATGGACTTTAATATAAGTGTTTTTCACCACATAGAAGCAACTCAATGTACATAATGTTCATTTAGCTACTATACACATTATAATAAAGTATTTATAAATAACGCTATAAAATAAATGGAAATAAAACAAAGCACACAAATTCTCAAAAGCACATGAAATTGAGGAATATCATTAAAATTTAATGAAACAACTTTTACGGATATCATCGCGGTTTCTTGAGTTTTTGCATGCCCGACGTTTCGGATACTTTGCAGCAACTATGGTGTTTTTGAAGCATCTAATTTGGGGCCAAAAACGATTCCTAACGCAGAGCCGTGGCGTAGTATTAAATGTCAAAGCACGCTGAAAGTTACGAATAAAAGTTAATTATGACGACCACCACACCTGAAAAACAAAATAAGTGTAATAACATCGCTTTTCATGGTGACTAGGAAAATATTTGTATAATATTTATATTTTTGACTGAAATAAAATTAATCGGTGGGAACTTTATTATCCCCTCCGGTTAATTTTAAAACAGCTGTTTCTGATATTTACGTAAATAAACGTTCTCGTAATATAACAACTTTAAATAAACATACCCATAATTTAGCACATAATATTAGCTATGTACTCGTATGTGTCGTTCAATACTAAATGTTTATCATTTCCCGTTTTCGGGAAAACTGCTCCTCTATTGGCGACTTATGTAAATCGGTTTAGTGCTTCATTTTTGACCCGGCGCGCATTATCGTTCTATATGTATTCTATATAAGTTCAATATGTAAATATTCTAAATTTAAATTATTTTATGCCACTATATAATATATTCATAAGGAAGTTGTGATAAACTTAAGTAATTTTATAACATTATAGATAAAATTAACAATATACATTTATTTTTAATTCATCATTCATCAATCGTCTTCTTCGTTCGTCATTTGTACCTATTGGCTGACTAACGCGAACAGCTGGTGTAATTTAAAACACGTAACATTTATAACGAATCTGCGTACGTTTGATGTCTCGGCAAATAAATTTTCTGGGAGACAGCTTCGCAGGCTCAGGGCATAAATTTTTGAGTGACAGGCGCCCGACATGTTCCCCGTGTAACGAGCAGCTCGAGTGATTGGAATGTAGGAATTTTAGTACATAACTAGTGGCCCGAGGCTTTCGGACCTCAACACAGGGGCTCATTTTAAAGATTTACGTAATTGAAATTATTTTATAAATGCGCAAACGCTAACTTAGCTGTTAGCAGCGAATACATAATACGCCCAAGTGAAGCCGAAGCTGTATTCTACAGCTTATAATAAACTTACTGAACTTTTAATAAAAACTCTTTGGGTGTAGAGTTTGTGACATGGCTAGTTTTGATAATACAAAAAGTAAAATTTAGTTTTGCCCTGATATGTATAAAATGGACGCCATTATTATGAAATTGTGGCAAGATTCGCATATCATTGGTTACAATGTACCTAAACTGGAAATTGACTACAAAATACTATTAACTAATTTGAAATAAGTCGGGTACATAAAATGCTGATGATGAATGATGCTGTGCACACACTAGTTCATTGAAAAAAACTTAAAAAATCGTCGTGAATAGTGTACTTATTTGCGTTTCTTTATTGAGATGTAAAGAAAACATTTTTGTAGAGATTTACAACTAGTGAATAGTGGATCACGTACTACAAGAACTTTCGGTCAGTACCGATAGACGTGATTTGAGGATTAAAGGTCCCTCAGGTTTAACAACCTGAGACTGCTGAGGATACTGTGTGTATGGTGGATGGCGTTGGCCATTAATTTTGGATGGATTTCCGTGGATTTCCGCTGCCAATAACTGAATTACTGAAGAGATACAGTAAAAGCAGCTGGAATTGAGCAATAAAAATCGTACTTACAATTTATTACCTACAATATACGCTTTTTATAAGTAAATAAATATGTAAAAATGTTTATGATTCTATTTTGATATCACGCCTAATACTTAATTTACTTTTAAATTGTATTTAGAAAATTGAGACGGCTTACTTTATAAGCACTGCAGAGCTAAAAGAAAGAAATCTTGAATTTGTAAATAAAAAAAAAAGGAATGACAGCCCTAAAGATTAAAGTTATTGCATAAAAGAGACAAATCAATTTTTTCAATCACACCTAAATCAAAGCCATCGGTTTAGTTCACTGAAATCCATTCTGTGATTAGTCCCCAGCGTGGTCTGGCGTTGATAAAATTAATATTTACAATAAAACATTACGCTATGTTTATTGTTCAATGCAAATGCACGTTAAAGAACAGCTGCCAGGCCTTTTTATTCTATAATTTATTCAACGTACAAAGAGTTATTCGAGGGACATTGAAACAGCAATAATAAATACAGAAATGTTAAAATATGAGTGGTCGATATTCGTAGAATGCGAAGCTTGACTCTCAACTAGCGGTAAAAAATAAATAGTTTTTATGAAACATACAGAAAGGGTCATGCACAGCTTGCCATTTTATATATTTAGGAAAAGCAGAACAGTTATAACGCCTAAAGCTGGAGTATGATCCTATAACCCGCTATCACTGACTATAAAATATCAGCATATTTAATGTTACACTGACACTTTTTTAATTTCAATGGGCAACCAAGCAGTCGCCTTATAATGGCTACCGATGCCCAAAGACATCCAGACAACTAAAGACGCTTTACAGAGTTGCCCTCCTTTTGCCTATACTGGATGACCGGAAACTCACAAACCGCTTGAAATCCGACAGCATAGCTGTCACTTTGTGGCGGCGTTATGTTAACGAGAGGTGGCATAAATCAGCGGCTAAGCAACATGACACGTATTAAATATTACAATCCAACCAAATTTAGTATATTTCAGGAAAACTAAAGTACCTATTTATATGAGACAACGACCACTAGTAATAATAATATATATTCAGCATACACATTATATCACATTCAGGGTATTTGAAATGCATACGTGCGACCCACTGTGAGGTGCCGTCACTACACCGAGCGATTCACATTTTAGCATTAATATTATATCGCAACTTTCATTTTAAATAACTTTAGACCACATGATTATTGGGTGGTCCCCTGTAACGTGCTCACTTTTGTTCCATACTTAATACGATCCTGAGGATGATTATAGCTTTACGGGATTATAAAGCATATAATTTAGAACATTTAAATATCAAAGTAGAAAGATCAACGAAGATCACTTCTGACAGGTTAGAATACTTTAACAATTAACTATGTAAAATATATTATTTCGCAATTTTCGGGCCCCATGTGACCATGGTTACTGATAATTAATAACGGGAGTGAAAAAACCGCGATAAAATCAGTAAAACGTTTTTACATTGTGTGAGAAATATTTAGTAATTTACAATTAATTAATATTAAATAAGTTTTTCTTGCAAGTTTTCTATTACAAAAGGCTTTCCCTTGCTTGAATGTTCTCTCCCCGCTGGTTGCAGGTGTGTGTGGTTGTAAATTACTATCAAATGGCCCGCAAATTGTTAACCCCTTTTATAAAAAACTGCAACCGACCCGGTACACGCGACATACAAAAGGCCTAACAGGTGTTTTTTTTTCGAAAACCATATGATATATCCCCTAATATGGTCCTACCGGCATATACAGGTCTTCATAAAAATGTATAAATACACGATCCGAAATAAAAAGCTAGCGGCCTTCGTGTGTACGTTAATCGTCTATGTAAGGCGGTATTTCACTTTATATAAATTATTTGAATTTTATACGACATTGTCATCGTACTTTAAACATTCGTTAAAGAATCGATTAGCCTTAACTTTGTTACCGAGCCATACCGTCTATCAACTGTGTATAATTTACTCAGTGCTAAAAGCCGACCGTTTTTTTTTTCCACGGTACATTTGAAGTATATACCTATCATGTCGCACGAGTGACCTTTGGTTTTCGTTACAATATTCATTCATATTTACCCCATTCATTTGATTAAACGATCTTTCAAGGGTATTTAATTGTATAACGTTATGGCTTCATGGAATCCTCGCGGTTGGATAATTTATATATTAATTTATTATTTCCTTTATTGGTGAAGGAGGAAGAAGGTGAGGCCGACCTAGACATCGCTTAAATGAATTAAAAAGATTTTTAACTTTGTATATTAAAATAGTTATGGTAAAATAAAAGTAATGTAATACTTTTTTGTATAATTTACATTATTTTATCACCGTATTAGTATTGATAAGGGTTTTTCTAGTCTAAAGTAGAATCAATGTAGTATGATTTGAAAATTGATATAAATAATTATTACGAGTTCCCTTCAATTGTAGGGAGTACAAGAGAGCTCTCAACAAAGTAGAGACTGAATAATCTTATTGCTAACATAACTTTTGTTTAACTTTATATTTACAATGTCTTCAAGGAAGCTAGTATGCACAACGAGAGAGTGTTCGTGTATTGAAGTAATAATGCTCGTGAAGTATCACAAGAGGCTCATACGACTCATAGCACCCCATTACTCCTATTAGTGACGCTACGACACACCCAGTTATACTTACAAATCCACACCACCTCGCTGCTGTACCACAGTCAAATCTACCCCTCGAACAATAAGACTCATTATCCATTATCTAGTGTTATCTGTAATGCGAATTTTCACTCCAGGTGTGATATCGGTGACCTTTTCATTTCGCAACTCTGCACAATTTTTTTGACTGACGTTTCCTTCTGATTAATTATTTTTAAACGGCCAATATATTGAGTGTTCGTCATTAGCAATTTGTGCACTGTTATTATAAAACACCGAACACATAATAGTCGTAATTCCTTTAAGTATCGTACAAATATGTTATAATATGAACAAGTGAATTTCAAATAGTAGATACATAATATGTAAGAGAAATGCCCTTTTTAATGCACGCTTTACTAAACAATTTCCACTATAATATTTATTTTCTCGTCTCAGTTTTATTGTATTCAGCGAGGAGGAATATTTATATATTAAATATAGATCGTGTAGTTACTAGGTACGTATTAATGCCCCCGTAAGTATGAACCCCCGCCAACGTCTCATACTTAGACAATGACCCATTTGGGCCTGAAAATAGGTAGACCAATATTATAGGCATTCAATATTATTTTGAAATGAACCTTTTGACTTCTAGCATTCCGCTGTTACGACACTTGTAAACAGTAATTTTACAGTATTAAAATAGTAGTAAAGACAGCACTTAACACAGTGCAAAAGAAGAATTGTTATTTGTATTGACAGTGTAAAAGAAGAAATACTGAAATATTATGTATTGGCAATAACAGTACAAACTGAAATATACTATGTTATTTGCACTGATAGTGCAAAAGAAACAAGTACTGAAATGTGCTGTGATATTTATACTAACAGTGTAAAAGGGAGAGATACTAAAATACTGAGTTATTTGTACTAACAGTGTTAAAGGAAGGGATACCAAATTATGCTGTGCTATTCGTACTAACAGTGCAAAAGAAAAAAATACTGAAATGTGCTGTGTTATTTATAGTAATATTGTTAAAGGGTGTGCAAAATAAATAAATACTGTATATACTGTGTTATTTGTACTAACAGTGCGAAAGAAATAAATATAATTATTTTTAAAATACATAAATTAAAAAAATAAGCCTTAGTGCATTTAAACAAGTAAAATGCGCTTCAATTTAAAAGAAAATCCTTCAAAAGTGTAATTTCTTTTTATTATTAAAGTAAAATAAATTGTAAAAATTCACATGTTTGAAATTGTATCTGCATACGTTTATGGTAGTAACAGTTTTATCGTACGCTATGATTAAAAATATATTACACCGTCTTGATGTGCAAATAGTTTAATGAGTAGCTATTACAAAATATTGCACGCTTACGTGAATTAATGTTGTTCACACGCGGACAGACCGACAGATAATATTTTGTACAGTCGACTACACAAATAAATAAAAAAAAGGAAATATATTTTTGGGTGAAGGTATATTGAGTCTTATCTGGCGGAGGCTATATTGTATCATTAAACGTGTTTTTGCTCTATATACAGCCGTTGACATAATACAGGTTATTCTAATAAAAATAAAATCAATAATAAAAATAAAATGTCAATTTCTGATATTCAATTTTTATTACATTTTTATAGAAATCACAACATTATTTAAAAAAATCCTGTCCAGGCTATCGGCAACATATTTGACAGATAGAGTATGGAGTATCTGTCAAATATCTGCTATATTAGCCTTAGCTTATGATAGCCTATTGGGAACTTAACTGGAGATTGTGAAACAGGCCCTTAATATACTCTAAATAATATTATAATGTGTGTAACTAAAGCACACATAATATTATGATCCTGACTGTCCATAAATGATATTTTAAAAAAGACGTACGAACAATTTAAAATAGTCATTATATCCATGTTGATCATACGTTTACTTGCCAGCGTAATATTTTTATAATAACACTTTCGCAGAAGGCTCACAATTAAAGTAACATCCTAATGAGATACCATTTATAAATTATCTATTCTTTTAATAAAAGACAAGAACCGAAAGGCCAGCTCTAATAGTTCCGATAACAATGTTAACAACTCACAACACAATGCTATAGTTATGATTGATATCATCCAACTAACTATATCGGAAATAGTCGTATTGTCAATTAAAAATGAATGCGAATACACTAACAATAGTATAATTTTATTACATTATGTATCGAAGAAGAACTTGACTTATGTTGTTTGGTCACCCAATAAATTGTCCTAGTTGGTTTTTTAAATACATCAAACAGTTTCAGATACTCTTTTCTTAATTCTTCAGAAGGAACCTCTAGGAGTCTGTAAGTCTTTAAAAATCTTTGTCATAAGTCATCAACAAATAAGTTGAATGTAAGAGAAAGTCCACTTTTACCTTCGTACTACAAACGAAATTGCCAAATACTTTTTTAACGGACTTCAAAAAAAGAGATGGTTTTCAATTCGTCTGTATGTTTGTGACACGATTGTTCCGCCGATTGTGAATGGATTTTGATGATTTTTTTTTGTTTGATAGCTTATGTTTCCGATTTGGTCCTATATTATTTTTATGAGATGTAATTGACCATTTTATAATTATTCTGAATAATGTTTATTTGGTTGGTTTAGTATACTTGGATGATATCCTCATTATGTTACTTGTCAATTATGAATAATATGCACAAAAACATCAACCATATTATCTATATAATATATTATAACAACTATAACTATCAAAGTCAAAGTCAAAAATTTTATTCAAAATAGTACCATCAAAGTATCTTTTTGAACGTCAAATGAGTCTACCACCGGTTCCAAAGCAAGTCCACTGAGAAGAACAGGCGAAACAAACTCAGTGGAACTAGTCTTTTCAAATATTCTTTTACAAAAAAAAAAAATACAAACAATACATACTACTATTGTAGTATAGTATAATATAGGAAGATTCAGCAGGAAACTCTGTTGGGTTGCTCCTTTCAAAATATAGTATACAATTTTTATAAAAATACTTAATCACATACATTTATTACTAGTCTTATACACACTAGCCTAAGATAAAATAAGTAAATATATATATGTATAAAATGTATAACCTTTAAATATAATATATTATATTGAAATTACGAATTAAAATACTAGAATATTAGACGCATTTTTTAGAATTACATTACATTACATACTCTACATCGGCTTTACCGCAAGGCGCTATTCCTTGTACTGCAAGAAAGGCGACCCAACCAAATATGCACCAAACATTGTTATATTCTGAATTCTGACAGACTCCGGAGTAAAGCTGACTTAAATGTTCGGGAGGAGTCTGCCCAGTGCACTTGCCGCTTCCACGACCTTAGGCGTCAACGTCTGATCCCTAATCTTACATCAAATATGATCTTTTTATAGAAATTACTATCGAAGAATAACCTATGTTTAGTAAGATGGTGTAACTTGATCCTATAATATAGTTTAAATTGTGTAGTCGATGCGTCACACTCGTCTCTCCGTCACGGTTCGTTCGCGTTGGGCGTTACAGTTCCCATATACTTATCCTTATATAGAAGCTACTTTTTGTACTACTTACAATGGCAGCCATCTTTGAAATATAATTATCGCGATAAGTAGCACTTAGTGACGTTATAACTTTGGTGTGGACGTTTGTGTAGAACTGAAAAACATTGGTTGGTTAAACATTATTAAAAATATTATTAAAATAAGTTTCGTAATAATGCTCCATAATAAAAAAAAATATTTTTATTTTAATAAATATAATATAGTTTTGTAATAAGTGTTAAAATTAATGTTCGTGTCATTGTGGTGGTGTTGAATGTGGAATACAATACGCTAGTCAATTTCTTCCTAAGTTTTTAAATGATCGGTGAATAAATATATTTTATTATTATCATTATAGTATAAATTCACGTGCTTCTGAAGTGATTTGATGTAATCTATCCAATACACAGTGACTGTGAAGCTTATTGCCGATTATTAGATATTAAAGATATCCTAAATAGTATTGTACAGGTATATATTATAGCCTATATATTACTCTGATGTGTAAGTTATATTGATAAAAGATAAGATATATTATGTTTTTGGTTGAAAGTGTAACAAACATACATTCATACATTCTTACTCACTTGTGGTGTTATTATATTAATAAGATTATGAAAAACACATGTACATGTGTTTCGTGTCTGCGACGGCGACACTGTGAAATATATTAAAATATTTTATTTAAAAGTTTTTTATATTTTTACAAATATAGGAAAGAAAAAAATACACGAAATAATAACATGATATTAACAAACATTAACAATTAAAGTTAAACTAACTCAAGGGAGAACTGCTATTTATGTCTAGCCACGGCACGCAGCATTGCCTGTATCAACATTATTATAATATGTTTACCTCTAAACTATTGATAATTATTTTAAAAGCCTGAAAATTATATGGAAGGAGTCTTATGATAAGCTCGAAATTTTTTGAAAAATTAAATGGTAACCGATCAACTATTAAGATGTGAAATTGTAACGAAGAAACTCATATCTGCATTTACCCTACTATACTACTAATATTAGGCAAAAGTTTGTAAGAATGTATGGATGTGTTTGTTATTCTTTCACGCAAAAATTATTGTGAATGGATTTTGATGAAATTTTACAATAATATATTTGCACATCAGAATAAACACATAGGCTATAATTTATCACGGTACTCCCACGGGAATGGAAAGTACGCGGGCGAAACCAAGAGGCGCTAGGATTTTAAAATATTGTAGTATTTCTTATCACACTTTAGAATTGCAGTATCTGAACTTTATAATTTCATCATTTACGTAGAAATAAAAAATCCATAATTTCATTAATAGTATAAAATAATAGTCTACATATTATTTTAAAAGAATCTATTGAGATTACATAAAGAGACATGCTGAAATTAGAATTTAGTTTAGCTAAGAAGCAGTAGCTGTAGACTTGTCTCCCAGCTAAGACACATTAGAAAAGGAAAATATCTGTCTTCGACGGCGATGAGGTTCGCGCGAATAACTCTGGGCCTTAAAATATTTTATTTTATAAAAATAATAGATACAGCAAATACTTTGAAATTGTTCTTTTTTTATTAAAAGACAACAATTGACTCTACTTATAAAACGTGTACGGCAGCTTCCGAATCATTTGACCGGTGTCATAGACTTAGGGAGCCAACTCCGTGGACTCGTGCGTGACGCGGCATCACGTTTTTTGCGACCTTTCATTTTTTATGTGGTTCCAGAATCGAATAGAGATTGTTCACCGATGCTACACGTACTATTTTATTATCGTCAGTATTTTCTGTTTAGTGAGACTTTGTGTAGACATCCAGGATCTCAATTGATTACTTTGGTAATTTAGAATAAACTTTTTAATAGAATATTCTAGCAGCAGTTTTACAGTATGGGAAATTCATTGACGTTCAAAAAGATACTTTGCTGGTTCTATTTTGAATAAAATTTTTGACTTTGACTTTGGAATAAATTAAATCCTGTGTTATTTTGAGATGTAAGCTATATTATTATGAAGTTTTATAAAAAAATATTTCGTAGTTTTTGCGTGAAAGATTAACAAACAGACATCGTTTTAAACCCACGCGCTTATAAAATGAGTAGAATATAATGAATTGGATAAAAAATACGTAAATACTTTGATATTCGATTAATTATGTAAACTAATCATGGAGTTGTCCTATAATTATAACTCTTTATTACTAATACTTATTTAAATCATTTTAAATAAATTTTCTTTAATTATTAGACGTGAGTCAATTTTCAGTTATCAATTAATTATCAGTATTTAGAAAAGTATTACAGTTCTCTATCTCTACCTAATTTCTTGTATTTTGAGAATCAATATTTTTTTTCTTAGTGAAATTATCCCTGAACTCTTGATGATTTGTTTTTGTGTGTGTTCCAGAGGATTTGACAATGGTTTAAATACATAATTCGCTTCACTATTCAGTAAATTATTTAATTTAATATACGAAATCAAAGAAATGTGTATCAATACGACAACGTATGGCTTAACAAAGAATAAATAGTCTGACATACACATTGATTAGATGACGTATGTTTGTTTAAACAATTAATTAAATTGAATTTACAATTCAACCCATTATAAAATACGAGACAACGTCTGTCGGAGCCTCTAGTATACATACCTACATAAAAAACAAAAATAAAATCTTAATACACCTGTGCGATGATATATATGGCAACACGACCAACATGATACAACACATAAAAAGTGCATATCTCACAAAAAGTATATCCAATTTAAAGACAGATAATGTGGGCAGACGCTACAAGCATAACAGCGTATGTGATCGTTTAATTTGCGCAATAACTGTCGCAGATCCATACGCGACTGGTCAATCCATCCAGGAAATGTAGATTTATTGGCATTTGATTAGTGTCCTTAAATACTATACTTAATTGGATAAAGTTTCACAACGATAAACTACGGCTAAGGGTAGGCGGACATTAAAGTTTATCCGCATGTGCTTTTATAAATTCAAATAGACATAAATGTAGTTTTCGCGTTTATTGTATTTGTTGTTTATTGTCACGTGATCAATGGGTCTATTTCTGTCAATCATATTATTTAATCTTGATAATAATTTCGGTCAGATTATTTGTTATTTTGCAATCCTTTGTCTTTCTTTACCATAGTAAATTCAAATCATTCATTATTTTTGTTATTGTCAACTACCGTATTATGTATGAAGACCAGTATAAACAAAATGAAACTCCCTTAAACCTTTAGAAAATTTTCTGTTTTCTGATATTATTCTTCCAATAAGAAAAATACCCGCATCATATGTACTAGGATGCTCTGTAACAGGAAAACTCTTGCTTGAGTCTGCGTCTAACCTAACCAAACATAGCGATGTGTGGAAAAAGATATTGTAATAAAAAATAGCGTCTAAGGTCTGATTTAAGTGACACTTGTAAGAAAAACTAGCTCTAGGGAATTTATTTGGTATTTGGTTTGGTATTTTTTGGTAATTAATTGGTAGGTAAAGGCAAAAAGTGTCAAGGAATATTATTACGGTAATGTAGTCATAGGATATTTCTTATCGCGTGTTAACGATAACAGATCGTGAATATATGAATAATTAACGTCACTATTATAATATATAGGTATATACAGTTTTTCGTAATTACAGTTTTTTGGGATATTTTATATTACTAGACATCTAGACATTTACCCTGATAGTTATAAGCTGATTATCTGAATCTTTTCGTTTTATACTGTTTCCTTTTTTTACCTTTGATAAAATTGTTGTCTTTTCTTTAATAGCATTTTTTAGTTATTAACAAAAATTTTCATATTTTACGATTTTTTTAGTACAAATAGCTTTGGTATCATGATAACAACTTCTTAAATAATTACGAGGTGCTGTACAACTTAGTTCACTAAGATTACTTTATATGAGGTGATACAATGATATTTAAATATTTTGTTGTAGAGAGGGTTGGATTGTAAAAAATATAATAACATCCCAAAGTAGACTATACTAAATACTAATATACTAATAATATTATAAAGGGGAAAACTTTGTTTGTTTTTGTGGTTGTAATGAATAGGCTTAAAATATTTTGGAAAAAATAGGGCCCCGTAAGATATTTGGGTTTTTCGGACAAAGAGTGTAAAAAATCAACCAGAAAAGTTACTTATTTTT
Source organism: Lycaena phlaeas (assembly GCA_905333005.2). NCBI lineage: Eukaryota > Metazoa > Arthropoda > Insecta > Lepidoptera > Lycaenidae > Lycaena > Lycaena phlaeas. Next base: position 14,343,963 of record HG995175.1, read on the forward strand.
CGTACTAAGATCTTAGATTGTAAATCTTAGTAAACGCAGGCGAAGCTGCGGGCAATAGCTAGTAAACTATAAAATTAGGTACAAGTATTGATATTTTAAAAAGCGCTGAGCGTTTTTAGAACGTTTTCAGTGTATAGTCAGTTTTAGTGTCTAAGAATCACCTTGTAAAATTTAACTATCAATTAACGCAGTAGAATTAAAAACAAAAGTGTAAAGGTAAATTTGGATTATATAAAACACTTGAATTTTATAAATAATAATATGTAATTACATACTGTCATAATTCTAAGAGACTATCTTATAGTAGGTAAATTCAACTATAACATGAACTACGTTATTACAATGAAACAACTCTTTACGGATTTTATCGCGGTTCATTATGATTCTTACATGCCCTCCGTTACTGTTTTTACAACTGCAATAAAACCCGTAAAATATGTTTCATTATAAAGACTGAGATTCGCGTTAATTTAAGAAACCAATATTTAAACACACTACTTAAAACTGCCTAAAATAAATCACCTGCAGAAAAACCTCTGAATCACATGTTTGCTTTAACTCTGTGCACTTCGATAAAAGGGAAAACGTCAATTCAATGTGAATTTCTCTTGCATTAATGCGACTCATGCATATGCATGTGTGGCATCGCTCATGACTTGTTACGTGTTAATTGAGTGCACTAACACACAATACACCTACATTGTTGCAAATTGTGATTTAAACTTTGATAATATAAATCTTATCCATGCTTAGAATATTGGTCCAATAAAAATGAAAATTCAATACAAAATATTTTCGGTGTTAGAGCGATTATATGCTATGTGCGATACGGTAAATAGCAAATCTAAATAATAATAATAATTATAAATCAATCAATAAAATAAATTTAATCTAAATAATAATATTTTATAAAGTCGGATGTTTGTAAGTCTGAATGTTGGCATATTTGGATGTTAGTTGCTCTGTCATGATATAGCGGCTGAATCGATTTTGCGGAAAGTTGAGGTTGTGATGGCTTATACCATGGTTTGGGAAATAGACTTTGTAATAGTCATCATCACTCCATATACGGTTGTAAGTGTAAGTTAACGCAAGCCAAGCCACGGACACCGGCTATTATCACACAGTAGTCTCAAACAACCATACATACCTACATTTAATAATATATCTAGCCTCGAGTTAAATTCATTAATAACTAAATCAATTATTACGAGAGGATACTGCTGAGATGCTAATTTATATGTCGACATTTTATATACTTTATTTAATTCAATACCAAATATAGGTATATTTTTTAAATATTCTCCATCATATTGACAATCTCAATGAAAATAAATAATCATGTAATACGTTACCAAATTATAATTCTAAACTATTGTACTACTTATAATAAAACAAATTTACGGATTTTGTCGCGGTTTATTAAGTTTTTTACAAGCCCGACGTTTCGGATACTTTACAGCAACCATGGTCATGGTCCTGACTGGTCATGGCTTGTAAAAAACTTAATAAACCGCGATAAATTCCGTTTTGTTTTATTATAATGCGTGGAATTCGCGTAAACATAAGAAAACAATACTGTACTTCTTTTATAAATTTGTAAAATTGGTGTTATTTAATATATTTTCTCACTTAATATTTTTTTTTTTTATGAAAATTGTGTTTTTTTCAAATTAAACAATTGTTGTGCATGTCTGTAATAGACACAAACACTGGATCACTATAAATTAGGTTAATTGTAAAATATGTATGTGTTTATGTTGTTGGCGTGCCTTTTAAATAAATAAATGGATACAATAACAAGTATAGCTACTAAAATACTTAAGTACCTACAACATCATGGTAGAGTTGATGAACCAATCAAAATCAAACCTTCATCAATATTAATCGCCAATACTTTAATGGTTTTCACTATTAATAAAACATAATATCCATATAAAAGTCACACTCACTGACTTCTCGACTATACAAGTTCTCGATTACAAGTAAAAATGATCTGTGTTGGTAAGATCGACACGATTCTCCCTAAAGGGGAAAATGGAGGGTAAGTTTGTTTGGTTCCGATCTGCAGTGGTCGGCGGGCGCGTGGTCTGTCGGCGCGGGGTGTAATAACTAATATACTATCACTAATAATCATCAGTCCGCATATGACTGTACGTGTAACCTAACGCGGGCGAAGCTGCGGGCAACAGTTAGTATTATATATGATTGTACTTACAAGATATAAGGACGATGTGCGAATGCCAAGAAATTCGTAAAGTACCTTACGAATTACATTCTTACATCATCCGTTCACTGCTGAACATAACTCTCCATTCTTACATATAAAGTTAAAAGTATCATGTACTCGCTTGTTTCCGTATTTTAGACTCTTTAAAAGTTTATAATATTTAGAAAGATAGAGATAATTTTCTAAATTTTCACATTTCTTAATATAATTCTATAAACTACCGCGTGGGAGTCCCGCAACCCTCGGGCACTAGACCAGACCTCCTGAGATATCCCATGCTAGATTTACGCCTAATCCCGTGAGGCCCCGGCCTAGGGCGGCATGATTTGAGGGGCGGCCAAATTTTTGAAATTTCTAAATTTCAGAGGCGAAAAAAGGAAAGACAGTCTCCTTTGAAAATAAGTTTTGATTAATTTTTGTAAAGAATTGTCCATAGAATATTTATAATAATTCAAGTTTTTTATTTACCTTTCGGTCTATGGATAAGATTTTTTTTTTTTTTATTAATAATTGTAGTCTTTACCAAATGATATTCTATCATGAAGGGCGGCGCCATAAACAGGGCCTAGGGCGGCAGCAAGCCTAAATCCGTCACTGGAGATATCTGAATATCAACAAAAGTGAAAAGTTCTACTCTAGACATCACAACACAAAAGATCAACCATCGATGAAGTGATAAAAGCTGAAATTATATCACTGAAATTTTAAGATTGTATTTTAGAGCAGCGTGCAGCAAGTGCCTATAATATGGCATTGTTATTTTTATTACATTGACGAAACATACATGTTATGATGATTTAAAATAGACGTAAATCCTATATAATTTACGATGACAATACTAAATGGTTCCAGTGAAGTATTAGCCGTCACAAACGTCCGTAATGAGTTAGCTCTCGTTGTGGCAGAACGTTTACATGCCTCCGAGTAATTCCTTTGTTAATATATCAGCGCAGACACCTTCATTAGCGCGGCTGCTGTAAACTGCGGGACAATCGCTAAATCTGCTAGAGGTAACACATAAACCGATACTTTAACATGGGCTGGACGCCATCCAGCACCGACTGTGCCGCCAGGCCGACGATTTCTCAGTCCGTGTGAATAGTTTTTAACTAACTCGCGCTATTTAATCTATGAACATATTTTGATGACATAGTATAATATTTTATTTTTTATGAAACTTGATTAAGTATTTTATTATTATATTAGCTATGCATGTATTACATTTGCGTGTGTAGATTATAATTTATAAGCAATAAAATAATTACACAAGGTATTTTTTTAATAAATTGCCCAAATTGAATTTTAAATAATTAATTATAGTTTATAAGAATGCTTTATATGCAAACCTTTAATTCCTTGGATGTTCTATCCTGATTATTTTACTAATTACGGGTCTCAATGTTTAAAATATAGAATTGTCATTGGTCCTTGATAACCATGCTTAATTTTTATTCACTTCAACGTTTTAAAGGTGCGTTTTATTATTTAAAGCGTGTTTAAAGTGGGCTAATAATAATGTAATAAAAAGAGAAAGATAGAGAGGGAGAGAAAAAAAATTTAGCGTATCAATACATTCAAACACCTTAACATGACATCGAATTATAAGTTAAGTGGTTAGAATTAACTAATTGCCTTAGGCCTTAATTGTGCAATATATAGTTAAAAAATATAATGTCAAATTAATAAATTATAATTAGCCTTTGGAGTGGTGCTATTAGAAAAATGTTATTTAAGGAGTCACGCTCTGACATCGGTGTGAGCCGCCGACTACTGTACGAGATAACCCGTTAAACGAATGCAAGTAAAAACGCCATAGCTCGCTTTATTATATCGAGATTCTTTCTGTGGAGCATTTAGAGGTCTGTCGCCTAACAGTTAATAGAGACACACACGAGCCTGTTGCTTATAAAGCTATAATACACTATAGCACTTTACTCATTTAAAACTTATAAGTATAATTCCAAACACTGCCAATTATGATGCTGAACAAGCAACCCAAACCTAACCAAACCATATTTTCTATTCACAAGGATTTTTCATTCAAAAATTTCTTGTCAAGGTAGTAATTTGACAATACTTTGAAAGCTAGTATAAAAAATAAACGATGTGGAAAGTGTTACAATTTATAAGCTTTATTTGGACCATATGACAAATAGCAATAAATAAATTGTAACAATAACCTCTATAACAAAAACATGTTCACGCATGGGATTGATTATTGCGGCGTCCAGACAATGGCATGACTGTGATTTTATATGCTAAACCTATACCTTAAACAGTTTGTTACTAAGCACTGAAAAAATATACAAATATGAAACTAGTCAAAAAATTATGTAAAAATGTCATTACATTGTCTTTTATTAGACATGTCTGTGGGCGTCGGTAGTCACCATAAGGCTACACTGATCGTTCGCCTCCTTATGCCTTAATAACCTTTGAGCTGTGATAGTGCGCTGACTTATGCGCTAGTCGGGGCGGCCGTGTGTCCGCTATGCGCTCCAGAGAAGCATGTAAGTTATGAACGACGTCTATTGCGCCGCGGGCATGCAATTTTTATGAGAAATATGATACAATGTTGGGCGTCGTTTTTTTTTAAATCCCAGAGGATTTTATAGCTTCCTCCTTACGAGATTATTTATTTTTTATGAACACAGCTCGGAGTTTACACCTGCTAATATGCGAGTGATATAATTTATACGCGATATAGAATGTCGGACTCATAACTGCTTAACCTATTATGGAAGATCGTTTCTGTGACCGTGTGATATAAACTCTTTCGCTTCTTAAGTGTACCTGCATGGACAAGAATATGTACAATAAAATGCAGTTATAACATAACCTTTATTTATGTCAGTATTAATAGAAAAATAGACGTTACCGCTGGCAGTATTAGGATAATTTGTTATATAAAGTTACACTTTATTCATACGAGATATAAGGAGAAAAAGAAAGTATTAAAAGTTTTAATAATAATAAGAATAATAACAATATTGTCGGACATAATAATATTGTGTGACATCACGCGTCTGTAAATATTGCACAATTGCTTAGCGTTACATACTACATGCTCTGTGTATGTGCACAAATTTTTAACGTCGCATTAGATTAGCCAATTAATACCGCTTATGGTTATATCGTTCCAGCCTCAAAATAAAGTAATTTTATTTTGGATTTTTTCGCTAATAGTATCAACCCTTTATGTCCCACTGCTGGGCACGGGTCTCCTCCTCGAAATCAGGCGAGGAGGGTAATGGAATTTTTTTTTGAGTTGTCAAATGACGTATTCCAATGATAGGTATAAAATATAAAATTGGGGAAAACTTTTAGTATTATCATTATAATCGATCTATACTTACGTATAATACGTAATAAAACCGTTTAAAAATATAAGATCGTAAGTCCATTATTATAAGATCGTAGGACTATGGCAGTTGTGCATATATTGTTGCCGATATAATATGTTTTGATTAATTAGAACAATGTTGGTTTAATTTATTAATGCTAATTGAAGATATCTAGTGGTAGACATACCTTGTATTCATGCGTACAAATAATATTTCAAATTTGTGAATAATCAATCAAATAAAAAAATTGGCGACACGTGGAATAGAATATATTGGAGATCTTTGGATAAAGCACGCAAGCGGCATTTAATACGACTCCGCTTCGTCCTGGATTCTTGTTGTTTGTGATTACAAGAATATAGAGCACACGACACACACGGACTTGGCGACGCCGCGCGTTTTTGACTGATCGAGTAAACGCACATGCTGTGTCAGCAACAAAAGAGAGTTCATTGTATTGTCACATTGGTACAACTGTTTTAATCGTATAATTAGATTTAATAGGTATATATTGTGACATAAAAGCTACAAATTACAAATACATTATTATTTATAGAGGATAGTAATAATATGTAAGAATTATTCTAGGACCTCTTAAAAACTATGTGTCACTTGTAAGGTCCAGGCTATATTATCAAAATCCAAACCGCACCGATATTAATTTTGCAAAATAGTATAATCTATACGATATCATAATAAATACTAGAATAGTGTTCAATATGATGAGCTAAAATATTTAACGAGACTTAAAATGAAGTAGGTAACGATAATTACTACGAGGATCGCATTAAATGAATAAGGTACTAATAAACGTTCGTAAAACAAAAAATGAAATAAAAACAGAAATGAGTCGTATCACCCGACCAGTTATGACAAATATTTGTTTATACTTTGTATCGTCACGTGGCCAGCGGTATGCACCCGCCAACCCGCTGGTAATTGGTAATTACTATGTCAGAGCAGCCCATTAATGTCACACAAATATGCCGATTACTGCCTCCTCGCACCTTTGCTCATATCGCATCGCATCGCTTTTGCTTGCGTTACGTCTGTACCTGTGACCCTTCCTTCTACAAGTTTAACTCTACCTACCATAAAAAAGTAAATATAGTTATATATTTACCATAGTTCAATGATGCGCTGGCCCAGAGCGGGTTGGTGAACTTCACATACCTTCATAGACTTTCAATCTCATCAGGCATGCAAGTTTCCTCACGATGTTTTCCTTCACTGGTGAGCGAACGATGGTCTCGTGTGTGCACTTAGAAATTTAGAAAAACCCATTTCAAGGCACACATGGGAGGACCAGGATCGAACCCAGAACATCTCGCGTAAGAGGCCGAGTCCATCCACCACTGGACCATCGTCGCTCATACCTACCATAGTAAACATTTTGGCATGTTAGCTGTGCAATAAACTAACCATAAGTACGAAACATACAAACATTATTTAAGTACACAATAAAAAAAAGGTAAATTCTAAGCGCTTTATTTATCAGCCCTTTACTACGCTGCTAACATAGGCCTCCCTCATTGAACGCTAAGAAGACCGATCCCTTGCTCATTCGACATAGACTGGCCGCTGCACGGAGATCGTCTTCCCATCTGGTTAGTGGCCAAAACGCATAGTTATCTTCATTTTACCGGTTGGATTGTAAACTCGTCTACGATTCAGTTTACGGGTGGGAAGGACGCGCTGTCTGCATGTCTTATGCCTCGCTGCTGCTTTACCATTTTTGTCATCACAATAGTTATCATCATCGTCATCATTATTATCAGCCTTTATCCATCCACTGCAGATCATATGCATCATTCAATGAACTCCAAGACGTTCCCTCTGAACTGAACGATCTCCTTCCCATGTGGTTAATAGTCGACCAACACTTCGTTTACTTTTTCTCGTCGCCGTTGCCGTGGTCAGGCGCGCAGGAGAATCAAGAAAAACGTTTTAGGGGACGACGTCTGTCTCCAACCCAACCTTTGTCAACCACAGCATATTCATCGCTTCCATCATATCAACAAAGTAAACTGATTCAATGCTAATTAACAGCCTTTTTACACAACATTCCCATTTTGGTTTGTATGGCAAAACGTTTTATTAATTCAAAATCATTTTCTTTGCTACATTAATTACTATGTTACTCAATAAGTAGGTACGATTTTAACATAATGTGAATAAATTGCACTTAAAAAATTAATAAAGGGGAAACAATGGTTATCCTATATTAATCAATGCATTGAAACTCTAACGTAATTCTCTAATAGTTATATGTCTACCTCCCGTCTGTCTGTACATTTTATTAGCCTATTGTTTATACTTATGAGTGTGAAATAAATCATTTTTATAAATACAACATTTTTAAAAGGTAAATATAATAAAAATCATTGTGTGGACATACCCCTTTTTATTGAACGCTTAGACGGTCGATCCATATCACGCACATACAACCTGTCCAGATAATTATATGAATTAAAATGACTATGTATATAATAATATTGATTTTTATTAATAGGCATTACGTGTAAAAATAAATGATACTAACATTTTCGATTCGAAATACGAGATCCAGTTAAATATACATTCCATTTTGGGAACAAAGTTATATGAAAAACAGTGTCTATCATTTACAATTTAATATGATATTGTGTAATTATAATGAAACAAATTTACAGATTTTATCGCGGTTTATTAAGTTTTATACAAGCCCGACGCGCGACGTTTCGGGTACTTTACAGCAACAGTAAGTAACAAAACTTAATAAACCGCGATAAAATCCGTAAATTTGTTTCATTATAATGAGTGATATTCGCGTAAACATAATAAAACAATATAATATTGTAATGTTTTATTCACAGCTCTCATTAAGAATTAACTGTTTGAATTAAATATTATTTTCTTGTTTACTTTTGAACAATAAACACAAACAATTTGCAACTATTTTTCATGTTCCTAACATCCATAATACAAAGTTTACACTATTATAAAAGCAGTTTATACACTCTCGGACTATATAATTGCTAACAAGTTTGGTGAAGTAGAAAAATAATGTACACATATTTACTGACAATTATTATTTATAATGCGTCGACGACATCGTGAATTAAGCGTAAGCACGGTTGCTAAGCACGGCGATTCTCTTTCAATATATGATTTTATAATGAGGGGTTTTTTGACCCCTAACAATTATCATCATAATCATCAGGATATAACCATCCACTGCTATGTGAGTATGTCTCTCAACGATTGCCAACTGGACCGATGCTCCCCTCGCATCCAACTACGACCGGTTACTGCACGGAGATTATCATACCGCCTTGTTATTTCATGACAATATTTGATGACAAGCGATGTAATATCCACATAATTGATTAAAACAATATTATTCCTTGGAACATAATAAAAACATCTTCAACTACCAGTATTCGTTCCAATTAAATAAATCAAAACGTCGTGGGCTTGTTAAAAAAATTACAATTCGCGCGACTTTCTCCCACAGATTGGACAATGTATATCATTCTTAAATGACACGTAAGTTCATGGTTAAAAGATTTTTTTAATATAAAAAACGCAATGTGGTAATTTCATTATTACACATTAGTATAGTAATGTTAATTGTAATTATTTTTTTTTCTAAATAAAAGTACTGCCATTTATGGACGAAATGAAAATCGTTTAGCAGAAGGTCGTTTTATTTTCTGCACCCCTGAGCATACACGTAAGGAGTGAGGAGACGATTTAAATAATTTAATAATCAGTGAATTCATTAAGCGAATATTATACACATGTGTTCCGCTGGTCTCTCCAGCTGGTGAGGACTACTGATCGCTACATGATGACTGTAGTACAGTATGCATAGAGTTCGTTTCGGAATTTTATGTATTTGTAGTACGTGTTAGCAATATTCTTCTTCATAGCTTTCTTCTTCTTTGTTGTAAACTTTTGACAGATCAATCAATGTAGTTGTTTGAGCAGTAGAGGTTCTTCCTGCCTGCGCCGCCAGAGCCAAGACACTTTGTAACACTTTTACCTGCCGTATCTTACATCTGGATTGAATTATATGGGCATGATCAGTCATTTTATTTTTCCTGGACGAATTCTAATAAACAGAGTATTAAAATTTTCTTATCTAAATGTAAACTTTATTGGAATTGCGATTTTCAATTGTCTGTTATGTAATCATAGAAATATTAAGAACTTCTTTCAAATATATGTGTATGTAATGATACCATCATAACAATCAAATTATTAAAATTCTTGTTCGGAAAATATTTAAAAAAATCAATCAAATACTTTATTGATACTTTCAGTAAAAGTTAAAGCCATATTTTAATTGATACAAATTTATACAAATGATAAATTCTGTATTAAGTAAAAGTATTCTATTTGTCTATCAACTATTTATAGATCACAGTTATAAATCAGACAGTTTATAGATCGCTATGAACAGTCGTTGATAGACAAGCAGATGATCCACATGTTATGAATATGTATTTCCAAATTATAAGAGCTATAGGACGTTTAAATTAAAAGATTGTTAGTTACACCTAGAAATATACTCTAGGCAGAGCTAAAGACTAGATCATAAATATTATTATTAGATTTTCACACGAAAACACAGGATTAAAAATCCAAGTACAGTAAAGTAACTAAATTTTTGGATTAAAAAGAAATGGCAAAACTATATGAGGATATTTTTTTATGTTAGTTGGATAAGCAAGCTGGTAGTCGTGCCACCTGATGGTAAGTGGTCAACGTCGGCCTTGAATATTTACGTGTTGCCTATCCTGAGCTATAAGTCTCGGTGCCAATAATTACACTGCTTGTCTTGACCTTCTTTCCGAAAGCATGCAAAAGTAGCTCCAGTGAAATAGCAAAGCTGCACCCCTAGACAAGTGGCATACGCGCCGATTCTATTCCTTTGCGTTTTCTCGCTAACTCATATGGTTGCTGCAAAAGTTTTGAAGAACGTTCATTAAGATATAAAGTATATGCTTTTGTTTGTAAAAACGTCTAAAAATGTATGTAATTCGAGACGAATTACATACATTTTTAGACGAATATAAGAGAAAAGAAAACTTATTGTATGGGAATTACACTGGCTTACGACTTTAAAAAAAAATTAAGAAATATCATAATAATAATGTTCGTTTTTAACAAAGTACAGAGGTTGTTAAACGTTTTTACAAACAAAATTTTATGTGTCTTAAATAAACGTTCTTCAAAAATTTTGCAGCAACCCTATGGGTTAGCGAGAAAACGCAAAGGAATAGAATCGGCGCGTATGCCACTTGTCTAGGGGTGCTGTTTTGATAGCAAGATTGTGGTACCCATGTATTCAGAACTCCGCAATCTCCCACAAGCAGAAAGCAGCCCGTGTGATGTACTGTGTTACTAATATTAAAAGTTTAAGAATGTAGGATGCACGCGACTACGACTCGCACATGTTCATTGTATGTACTAAAGTGTCCGACAGATACTTTAGTACTTCATAGCAGCTGTTTAAGCCACGTCCATACATCCAAATTCGGTAAACATATTACACCATGTTGGGCGCTTCATTTATAAGGTTGTCGACCGTAATGTTGCATACTTTTTGGTGTAACAAATAATATTAAGTTTGCACTTCTTAATACATTATCGTGAACACATTCTTCTTACATCATCACATCTGGTGATCCATAGTATCGGCAGTTAGATACCTGGAGGTGTGCGTTATGGGGCTGTTATGGTAAGGTTGGGCGCTGAGAGCAGGCAGTTTGTTATTAGCCCTGGAATTGTCTGTTCTTAAAACAATGTTGCCGTATCGCTCATATAAAAATAATACATATTGTGCGTAATAATAAAATTACAAAGTTATATTATCAAATTTGTGCTAAATAGGATCGCTTTAGATTGTGTAATGTACTGCCTGCTTTTTAGCCGCCATTGTATATATTTTTTTTATTATTCCCTATTTTTGAAATCTTAAACAGATTACTCAAAGTCTTCGTTGAAAACTCCCAGGATTTTGAGTTTTTCTAACACTTTCAACAATAACCGTAATATTTTAACCAATCTGAATAAAACTTGACAAACTACTACAATATACTTAAAACTTCCTTATAAACAATTAGTGTAAATCGTATGAAAACCGTAAACCGTATAGTACCTAGTTTTTGAGTTTTAAGAAGGTTTTTTATTCATAAAGTAACTAATAATTTTCTTATGTAAAAATATAATAACACAAAATATCAATAATAATAATAATATCTATGGACGCTTTTACACCACGTCAATTTGGTCCCGTGCTGTTTGCGAAGAACTTGTTTCTTTTATAATATACATATTATATTTAAGATTTTTATTATATAATATATTATACTCGTATTTAATTCATATCCATGGCCCAGGAACACAGAAAACTTTTTATTCCCTAGCGAGATTCGGACCCGCTACCGCCTGCTTGAGCGCCAACACAATAACCAGTGAGCCACAGAGATAGTCGTAGGTGTAATTATCAAATATTTTGCCTTGATATCTTCTCCAATTAATTGCCTGCACTCCACGTTTTACTTATCGTAAAATGAAACAATAATTCTGGAGACCTAACTAACTATACCGCTATAAATTTTACAACCAATATTTGATTCTATCTAACGAATATTTTCTTAAATGGTGCTATCAAATAATGATTGTTTTTGTTTTATTTATTTATAAAATAAAAACAATGACGAGTATCGATGACGATTTGATCGCTGACTATTACTCGCTCGCTCGACGCATACATACACTTGTTTTTATTAAATATTTACTGTTAACCGAGTGTATACACTATACCGCATCTCTGACGTACTCACTGACTCCTCATTACTTAGCTGTTGTTCGGTCGGACTTTTTGGTCGGCTGACCAGTAACGGGACGAAACGTTGAGGTGTGATTGTTCTAAAATATTAATTTATACATATTGTATATTATTTAACATTGATATGTGATCAGACAGACAAATCAGATGTCGGATTCGATGTTGTTTTGATTGGCCACATGCAGGTAGCTTGTATGATAAATATCTGCGCTGAATACTTCTTTTTTGATAAATCGGCATTCACGCATATTCCCAGGATCCTCGGGTAGGTTTCCTACGTGAAACTGACGACTGTATTAATCAAACTGAAACCACTGCAAGTGCCGTCCCGGCTCCTGCCGGACTGTGTGGTATAAGAGTTAAATTAAAACGAATGAGTAGAGTGACACAATCAGACGACGAAAAAAATCCCACCGCGTATTAAAAAATATAAGCAACAGTTGAATGTCTTGTAAAACCGGAATAAGAAATAAAAGTGCGATACAAGAAAAAATATTTATAAAGCCCGTTCCATTCCATCTGTCGAATGACATTTAAGATATTACAATTTAATATAGTTGGGGCTAGCGGATGGTCATTGAAGGTTTCAACGAGTCCTTTTACAACTGTACGTAAGACTTTTTATGAGGTTTATTTTCATTTTTATTGCAATAATTCTGTAATTATTATGTCATAACATACGTGGAGAGAGTTGATAATAATTAAACTGTTTTATGACTGCACTAGGCGATGGACAGCAGCAGGCGGGCCCCGCCCCAGGGTCAAATTATTCATGCAAAAACTACTGAATAGATTTTGATCAAATTTCAAGATAATATAGCTTACACGTCAGACATAGGCTATAATTTTAATCCGTACTTCCACGAGAAAAAGCACGGCTGAACCCGAGGGGCGCTGCTAGTCCATAATAAATTACAACTATTAGATAGACCCGTTATTGTTGAATTTTAAACTTCCAAAATTTTACTTTAACTACAAGTCTAAGCCTTGACAGTCTACCATTTTTAAACGACTTCAAAGAAACTGGCGTTTCTCAATTTGACCGTATATTTATGAAATACTAATGAAAAGGGAAGCGTCTTTGGAAGAAACAAATAAATAACCAATATTATAATATTATCATCTAAACAATGTGATCACACACATGAAGAATAAAAAATTATATTTAATGATTAAAGTTGTACTATATTTCATACATAAAAATATTAACTTAAAACTAATGAAATGAGCTCCATAATTAAGATTGAGTAAGAAGTATGTTAATTGTTGAAAGAAATTGAATAAAATTATGCAGATGACAGAACGCCAAGTCATTATATTCGAGAGAACATGTTCACAGTAACGAGGTTTATGTGTTACGGTATTTATTATGGCCCATAATCGTTATTGAATAACGTTTGAGGACTCATAAATCTTAATATATGAGGCAGATACGTGTGGACAAGACGCTCGTTCAGTTACATGATTGACCTTAGGACATCAAATTTATTATAATGATAATAATAATAAAGTGACTTGCTATTGGCCATCATAGCAAACTGCTGCAAATGGTTTATATTTCTATTTTTCACCTATAGTGTGATCAGTTCATAGACGACATCTGTGGCTCAACAGTAAGCGCGCTCAAGCTAAAGATAGCGGGTTCATATCTGGAAGGGAAAAAAATCTGTGTTCCTGGGTCATGGATGTGCATTATATAACTAAAGCTTAAATATATAATATACATATTATATCATTATTGTATAAAAGTATTAAATATAATATATCCGTTGTCAGGTACCGTAACACCAGTTCTTTAAGAACTTGTACTGTAACTTTAAACTAAAGTGTAAAAAACGTCTATAGATTAAACCTATCATCATCATCATCATCATCAGCTTTTATCCGTCCACTGCTGAAAATAGGCCTCCTATAGTGAACGCCTCGTGAATCAATGAAGATCGCCTTCTAATCTGGTTAATGGGCGACCAACACTTTATCTACCTAGATTAGATAGATCTATTATAGATTAAACTTATAGATACACGATATCTATTTAAAGCTTTGCTGTCGCGATTCGCGCGGCTTGTGAGTTTCCGGTGGCCTATTGGGGGGAATAGGCAAAATATGGGCGTCAACAGTCGCCAAAAGGCTTCGACTGTTCCTTCCCTCATATGTTATAAAAAATGAGAAATGGTAACATGCCTATTTAGAATGACCATCCTGACTCCTACTCTACCACTTCCTACTCTCCCGATATATCCGATAGTTCGATAGTTCGCAGAAGTAGATCAGCGTTGTAACTGTTGTCTTATATTTATTATTTATTTATTCGATCCGCTGCCGATCATACATTCCTAGCACCGAAAAAATATCATTAGTTCAAAAATTATCATAATATTCACATAAACGCTAGCATTCTGAGTCTGAAACTGGTTTGTTTACGACTTTAGTCCAATTTTTTTATTAATGTTGTCTATCTTTATTATGAAGGTCCAGATTAACTGGCAGTTTCATATCATGTTCAGGGTTCCGTCGCCGGCTATCGCAGACCATTTCGTACATTCTCAATATAGCTCATCGAGAGACAGATAACGGGATAACTCTTACAAATATTGAGGCTTCTTATATTTCCTCTTGGTGAGTTTGTAAGGACTTGTGTTACGGGTACTAGAAACAGTTAATTTAGGAAATTTATATAAATATCGTCCACGACGTGTATTTATATTTCTCATACGACCTCTGTGGCTCAGTGGTTAGCGCATTAGTGCACAAGCCGGAGGTAGCGGGTTCGAATCTCGCCAGGGAACACAAAAAAAAATCTGTGTTCCTGGGTCATGGTATTTAATATGTGTATAATATAATAAAAATCTTAAATATAAGTATTAATGTAAAAAGTATTAAATATATGTATTTCCGTTGTCTGGTACCCGTAACACAAGTCTCTTCGAGTACTTACCACGGGATCAGATTGACGTGGTGTAAAAGCGTCCATAGATAGACATAGATATACAAATTATCAGGACTCGATCCCTCGATCTCTGGTTAAATTTTCAGTCAAAGTATCTTTATAATATTATTTTATTAATAAAGGATACAGCCGGTACATCACTTAAATCATTATTAAAGAGGAACAACTCATTTCTACGTTTTTTGATGATTAGTTTGAAAAGATTCATATAACAACTTATAACTTTTTATTTTTTGTGTAAATTTAACTTAAGTAAATATTTTGCTTCTTGCATTATTTTTTTATAACCTTGGAGATATCCGCATTGACAGCCGCCCAGCTCTGGTATAGAACCATACTACCAAGTACTGCATACACCGATACGAAATGAGTTGAATTTGTATTTATTTGATAGAATATGATTCGCTGATACTAATCATCTTAAAGATAAAGATTAAAATATCTTAAAGCAATAAAGATTTTCTTTTAATAATAATAATAAATGATTTTTTAAAAAATGAAAATTTATTGATTAAAATGATCAAAACAGAAATGAAATTGAACATTTTTATGATTCCAGTATTATTTCAATTGATATGTTTTGAATTGGTATAAATAATTCCTAATAATTTATCATATATACAATAATAATAATTCCTAAATATAAATAATCCCTACTATTCCTACTAAAAAAATCCAACTTAACTATATTATATACTAAGATTTAATATAAAACAATATAATAAATTTTGTGATCACAGTAAAATTAATATTCTATTCAATATCTGAACGTTGATGGGAAACCTTATTTCCCCCTTTAATGTAAAATACAGGACACAGGCTAACGCACCACCTGAACACTATAACCAACCACAACGAGCTATTGAACCATAAAACTATAAATTATATTAACGGCAAACGTATGTACAAGTTAAAATAATTTAAGTTTGAATCATAATAACATTATTTTAACATCAGCCATCCACAATCGAAGTGTGCACATAATGATTGGTATTACCGCGACGGGCGCCGACGGTTTGTGTACGCATATTCATACGTTTTATAAAAAATAGTTTTTAAATATGTTGCACACAATTTAATGTATCACTTATATAAAACATAACGTTTCTTTTTATTCTACTTGAATCGAAATCTTGTAAAAATGACTTAAAATACAAAATTAAATATAGGTTTTGACCAACAATAAATGTTCTCAATGAGGGCCAAACTGATGGGCAGTTTCGTAACCTCAAAATAATATTAAATATCATCATAAAAATGTAACATGCAATTATTTTCAAAAATTATGTGGATAATTGACAATACATACCTTTGAACTTATCACCCATTTGTATATCACAGTCACAAAACACAAAACAACAGATAAAAATAACTTTATATTACACCATAATACACAGCCACAAAATTAAGATTGGCAAGTTAAAAAAGTATAAAAAATCGAACACGTTTGAATTTTGTAAGTCGATGTTTTTAAAATAAAAATCGAACACAGATTTAAAATTCGTGTCATCAGCTGTTCCCTTGGCAAGGACGTTCGGCAAAAAATAATAATGGCCGCGCGAGGTCGTTGCACCCGAAATGCTTCAAGACCGTGAATGAACTGCTATCGTGTGTTTTTTTTTTAATTTCGAGACTGCACGCGCGCGCGCCGATCGCAGTCTCCGCAACGAATGAGGAGTCTAAGAACTATTTCAAACATCTTTTCTCTAATCCTATTCTGTGTACGCAAGTGTGCATCTAACACAAGTGCTCTAGTGGGCGTCAGGAAGTGGGGCTATCGGTTCGGACACGAGATTAATTTTAATTAATCACGTGCTGTGATATAGCGTGACAGCATGTTGGCCAACTATTTTGATGGTTGATTGAAGATCGATCTATTTTACGGCCTTATTTTTGATGTCTTCTAAATGTATACAGCAAGAATAAAATATGCTAATGCTATTTTATAGCGCAATAATATGGACGCATTTTACTTGAAATATATTATTTCTTTTGTCTGAGAATATATTTTAATAGATGGAATAGTAACATTCGTTGATGTTTTTTGTATAAAATAAGATTCAGTGGTTGATGTAGCTGTAAGCTCGTTGATGTCTTTTGTTTGGTAATGTATGAGCGTTGATGTCTTTTATTTGAATAAGTTGAGTTATGAATGAATATTTATGTCTAATATTTTCAAACTGATCAGGTTTTGGGACGGAGTTTATATTTTCAGCCTTTTATAATGCAGTTCCTTATAGGGATTTCTTAAATTTTTTGTTTTTAATTTTTCATATATTTTTGGTTTAACTTTTTTTTATAGTAGTGGTTGCGAAGTTGTAGTAAAGTTATCGTATTCGATCAACAGCTACTATACAATAATTGTCTGCCTATATCAGAAGAATGTGTAATGTTCGTATGGAACAAGTTTGACCTGCCGCATCCCATTGAAATTCGTTGCAAGTAATCGAGGAGTCTTGGTTGATTGACAGTAGAGTATTGGAGTAGCATTCAGATGATGGTAGCAGGATAAATAGCCCCAATGATGATGATGATGGGCGTGGGCCTGTATGTTCTGAACAGGCTACTGTTGTTACACACACTACGATACAAGAGTGATTAATGGACACTACTTTTATTTTGTAATAGTTATTAATATGAATATTGATGAACATGATGCGACCTATCGATTGGTCAAAATATTTCAGTTGTCACCGTCAAAACCGCGATATACGTGCTTACAAGATACCTAGGTAAAGTTACAGCTATGCTGTCGCGTATCGTACGGTTTGTGAGTTTCCGGTGGACCGTAGTACAAGGAAAGGAGCGCAATACGTCTGCATAATCTCTGGCTGTGTGAATGTGTACAAGCGTCGATAGCCGCCAAAAGGCTGTGACTATTCGTTTGCTCTTTTATGGTATAAAAATGAAATAAAAAATAATGCACTTAATTTTAACTTTTAAGCTAAAACAATATAAAGATGTGCAAACGATAAAGATCATACGCATCTATAATAACAGGCTCTGGCGGAATAGTAGAGGTGAGAGGAGTGTTACATGTGGGCCGAATCTACGTCTTGTCCTGTTGTAGGCGGCGTCCGACATCTAGCAGGTAGATTAATTTAGCAGTCAACCAGCAGAGAGATTTATGCAGTCTTCATACCGGGAAGGCTTTTTCGATCTGAACGATATATTTAGTTTTATTTTCCAGTTGCTTTCCATCGAAGGAAATCACACACATACAAAACATTGTATATGCGTATCGGTTACAAGCGACAGCGTTATGTCAGCTGTTGTGAATCTAGCGCTAGGTTAGGCCTGGGTGTGTCCTGTGTTAGTCAGATCCGGGACACTCCCCATCGAGGCAACCTGCGATGATTTTAATGCGGACCTGACGATATACGGTCAATTCGTCCAGACTGGTCCGGGCTGTTGGGCCAGGGCCAGAATGATGCAGCCTTGATTGATCTTGATCTATCAGACACTAAGATCAAGCTGGCGGAACTTAGGTTTAGCTGATAATGATTACGATTCTGATGTTCTCTTCGGAATACAATACAAAAGTACTAGGCTTTTGCTTTCGTCGGAAATCATAAAAAACCATATTAAGCGTAAAGTCTCAAAGTCAAAAAAAAATTAAAGCTATGCTAAGCTATCTGAAGTAATAGCGAGAAGAAAATTAACGTAATTATTACATATATTACTTCAAAACTAGCATGTGATGGTTCAGTATTTAATGTAGAATATTTTTTTTTTGCCATGATTAATCAATTCTTTTTTAATAAAAACATTTTTTTATCTGTATGTATATCTGTATTCTGTTCATATATTTTAATATAAAAATGTTGATTTTAAAACTTAAATGCAAAATATAGATTTTTAGAAACCTTATTATTATACGAGACGTAGGTATTATCGTTTTTCGTATGAAACTGTTGGAACCATGACAAGACACGCGCTAATCGAATGGTGTGTTATTTTATTTCTTGTTCGTGGACGCGGATCTGCCAAATACAGAAGAAGAGTTCAGACTATTTATAAAAAAAATATTTTTAATTGGTATCAGTAACGCAAATCTTTAGCTAGCAGTGCGACTAGACTAGTGGGAGCAAACTACCTGTAGACTAGTAGTGGAATAGCTCTAACAACCCACGGTATAGAGAAGCTGTTGGACTAGCTTAGCAGTGCTTAAAAACATTTGCTCTAAACCAAAACAATTACAATTTAGAAATTTATAGAATTGAAATTTGATTTTATTTTTAGGATTTAATTTTAATATTCATTGTCTCGACGCGTCTCGCATATTCTACATTGATTATGTACATTACAATTATAGACATTATTTATTACATGGACATCGTTCAAAAAATATATTTTAAATTAATGTTATAAATGACCTGATAAAACTTGCAAGTGTACGAAATACAAATATGTTTTATTAGTTAATTGTAAATTAATTTTTGAAAATTAGATGTAAAGTTAATACCTCATTGATACAGTAAGAACAGTTATTACCAGCATTTACCAGCATTAACCGGGCACCGGCCACTGGCTATTCGATCGTAGGATGAGACGGCGTTTTTATCTGATCGTCGTTTCGATAATATTGATTTCTCATTTTCCGCTTATTCACTCCGAGAGGAGTTGTAATTATAAAACTTATTATACGATCGTAACGCGTATTCTCAAAGCTTTTGTTTAGAAATTTAATAATTGACCTCGAGCTTTATACATCATCATCATCGTTTCAGTAACTTCTAGATGAGATACAAGTAATTATTTATTATAGTAATATATGAAATAGATATCTGTCATGTAAAGTACCGCTGAACTTACATTAAATTTATTAATAAAATCTTTATTTTTTTGAACAGCATAGAAGGGCAAACAAACAGTCGAGGTCGACTCTTATCGCCCATTAACATTAAAAGAGGGCAACCGGAGGTTATGTGGATACACATAACCTCCGGTTGCCCTCTTTTTCCCAATCCCCCCCAATGAGCCACCGGAAACTCACAAACCGCACGAAAACCGACAGCTTAGCCGTAGGCCTGAGGTACGGCCCCGGTCGTGCCGACCCAATTTGGCTGCAAAGCAGCATGATACTCTTACTTCCTTCTATCTATCTATGCTTAAAATTGTTTTTTAATACAGTTGCTCAAAAAGTAGCATATTGCAGGGACGTATAGCGTTCGGAAAGTGGGCTATTACACACTCGTGCTTTTTCTTTACCTTTTCCGAACTCGTGCGTTCTCTTTCCCAACTGTCAAAATAATGTATATTAAAAAGAAAAAAAACCAACCACGAAGGTTTTACTAAAAGTACTTAATTCATTGATATTTTTTAATGATTCACGCAAATGTTTTTAAAAAGAAGCTACTAATTTGTTTCAATATCAGATTTAATGATTTAATTCAATGTGTTCGGCTAGGTTTTATTTTATTTTATCAGATTAAATTTTATTTTTTCTTTTATTGATAAAACAATTCCACTGAGGACTTGGCTGTATGGGCATAATTTCCTTTGCCTAACCAGAATGAGTGAAGAAAAAAAATCTGTTTATATTCTTTTACGTTCGGCGCTATTTTGTGTTTTTATTATTTTATTAAATTGCTTCATTTTTTCGCAACTGTATTAAAAATAGTCGTTCATTACACGTGCGGAACCGTCCTTGCAACTTGTTCCGACTGTCAACTTCGTCGGAACTCGTTGCAATGACAGGCTTTCCGCACTTGTAACGAAATATACTATTACAGATTAGTTGTGATTTGCGTGTGAGAAACCGCTGTCACGGAATGACACGAAATATTTCAGCTCCAAGCCATGTCATGCAGCAAGTTTATTCTTATTTAAATTAAAATGTCATAAAACCGCTACTACTACTACTGTATAGCCAGGATCAACAGTGGTAATCACCCGATGACCCTTTGATATAATCTTAGAGGAGTACTCAGTCCTAGGGATAGGTGTAAACTGCCTTGCAACGAAATTAATCAAAATAATTATTCAGGAGGAGTCGAAATATATCCAATATAACTTACGTTTCATTCCAGTTAGAACGGGAGACAGTACAGGCTTGCAATAAAACAAAAAAATTCGGAAAAGACATCGAAGAAGCCATGAGACGCCTATTTGCAATACACCTTATGCGTAAATTAAGTATAAGTTATCATCTATAAATTTGTTACGTTTTATATTTAGCATTTTCCGGTGCATATTTGTGTCTAAATTGTCAACCTTATTTTTGTAACTGCATTTATTTTAAATTTTGAGTATTCGATTGTGTAAAAATAATTTGTATTTGTAATGAATGTAATTGAATGTGTAATTCTAATTATAATTTGTATATGTGCCGTGTGTAATGTTTATATTATTATTTGTAGTTGCGTCCATTGTATAAATTATTCAAATTTGCAGGGAAGTGGACAGAAAGATGTCAATTAAAACACTAATTGTTAATTTGCGACGTTTCGGTCGTTTATTTGAGCTTCATCGGGTATTTCAACTTGAAATACAATTTACATCTTATCATTCTATTATTAATGTTAATAATATTAAATGGTTATCACAGCATTATGGGCAACTATAATGTGTAGCAACATGTAAATTTAAGTTATTATATGTTATTAAAAAGTATAAGCAACAGCAGAGTCCGTGTTCAATTCGGACCCTTAGTGAACCTTAAAATGGGTTAGGTGGGATGGGTTCTAAGGGCACCCTAAATACGATAACATCGTTCCCTCGCCGGTGAAGAAAAACGTCGTGAGAAAACCTGCATGTCTGATAAGATTGAAAGTCTCTAAAGGTCTGTGAAGTTCCTGCAATCCGTAAGTGTCTGCGCATCGGTCAACTATGGCCCAATAAACCTTCTCGACTGATTTCAAGGAGGAGACCCGTACCTAGAAGTGGGAGATATATAGTTAGATACTTTACTAGGATAATGCTATTCCTCCAGTAATCATTGTGGCACCTACACAAGAAATAACACTAAAAACATCTAGCATTACGAGTATATATTATTATACCTTTAAACGAGCAATTCTTGTATATATATATATATGTATATATATAGAATCGGGATCTCGGAAACGGCTCCAACGATTTTCATGAAATTTTGTTCACATGTGTTAAAAACGGCGATAAATCGATCTAGCTAGGATACATTTTTAGAAAACTTTTTTGTTTTGAGTACGAATACGAACGTAAATT
Organism: Lycaena phlaeas; assembly: GCA_905333005.2. Lineage (NCBI taxonomy): Eukaryota > Metazoa > Arthropoda > Insecta > Lepidoptera > Lycaenidae > Lycaena > Lycaena phlaeas. The sequence goes on from HG995175.1 coordinate 14,366,516, forward strand.
TCGCGGCAAATAATATGTCATGGTAGCTTAGTGGTGAAATTAGGCAGTTAAGTTCGAACGAGCCTGGTTCGAATCTCCAGTCCGAATTTTTTTTTCCTTTTTTTTCAAAATCATTTTTTTTTTGTAAGAAAAATTTTATCGTATTTTATCACTTAGGGTACCGAGCAAATGCTCGGTCAACCAGGTACTATTATTATAATATGACGTTCTTGTTTTCTTCGTTACTACATAGTCAGCATTTCCCACACCACTTCTCGCCCGGCCTGTGGCTGGTTTTTATCGATAATGTCGCCTCTCGTTATATATCGATTAGCTGTGATTACATTAATATACATAACTGGGACAAATGGGGCCAATTATTATCGTGTACCGGCGGCGGGCGCGTGACGTTGAGGGTGCATTACGCCCAGTGATTTATTATTTCAGCTCACCAGCTGAGCACGCGACCACAGCACATAACTCACGAGTGAATGGACACACACACACACACACGCAGCCACCATCATCACCACGTCTCTCGTTATACATGCGCACACAGAGAAGGTGTCGGTATAACTGGAAACTTTTAGCTTATGATTAGATTTGCAGCAGAAAATTCACTTTACTGACCAGTGAAGGAAAACATTGCTCAGAATCCTGCTTACCTGATAAATTCAGTCTTTGAAGATATGTGAAGTTCACGAGACAAAAGAGATGGCATGGGTGAACTATAGTCCAAAACGTCCCTGATTCTTTTAATATTTTTATGCTACTTAGAAGATAGGGCAAACGGACGGAGAGTTAGCAGATACTCAACAGCTCTCTTTCCTTGAAGGCCCCTAAGAAGAACCGATTTATAAATAGCGTACTTCTCAGGCAGTTGATTTCCATATATTGGTGGTGCGAGGCAGGAAATGCCGTAACATTCGAGTTATTGTGAATTTGCTGAATTGAACACGCCTCTCCTCGAAATCAGGCAAGGAGGACATTCGGATATAGTTCACCGATGCGCTGGCCTAATGCGGGTTGGTAAACTTCACAAACCTTAAAAGACTAAGTTCATCAAGCATGCGTATTGGAGAGCAAGCGATGGTCTCGTGTTTTAGGTGCACTTCGGTGACGGGGATCAAACCCAGACCTTTCGCTCAAGAGGCCGAGCCCATACCCACTGACCATCGTTCGCTCACACCCCAAAGAAAACCTGATATTGTGTTATTGTCAGGATAATATCCTCTGTTTCAACTGAATTCTGATAAATCTACTATTATTGTGAGATAAAAGAGACGTAGCAGTTGCTCCTGTCTGTGCTAAGGAATGTATCGTTTGGTTTGCGGTACATTCTAATGATAAAATTACGACAAGGGTCAAAATATCCAATTGAAATAACGACATTCGTAGGTGAATTAATCAATTACTAATTGTATTCTTAGAAGACGATCTCCTTTCAGTGGCCGATCCGTGTTGGATGCGAGTGGCGAGGGAACGTTGCAAAGGGGCGTTTAACGAGGAGCCTGTATGTAATCTGATAAAGGCTGATGATGATCATTATGATTCATAGCAATTTATTATCTTGTTTTTGTCACAATCGTAAGAATTGTTTAAAAAACAATAGATTTTCGGATACGATTCCACACCAAATGGTAATCGATACGCCATTGCAATAGGCGGTGACTGTAGGTGGTACCGTGGTGGCTGGTGTGGCGGTGGTAAGTGGTGGGGCGCGTCATTAGAAAGGTGCATGTGTGCAGAGTACATAGCTCGCTGCGCACGCGCACGTCAGCCGCCGATGACAGGCTTCAGTGACTCGCCTGCCGCGAGGGCGGTCTCAGCACATTTCATACCCTTATATACTTTCACTCAAGCACTTAACAATATGCCCGCAGCTAAACAAACGGACAGACAAACTATCTAATCATTAGAGATCAACATTACCCTATTCACCTTTTTTATATGTTACACCAACGTCAGTCCATCATTTTGCTTCTGTAGGATTTTCAAGAAATATCACTAAAATCCGTAATTTCAAGAAACTATTGCCCCTCCTACTGATAATGGCTGATGATGATGATGATTGTCCCTCCATCCTAAAACAAATTTTGTATGTATGAGTCATTTTTCTCACATTCGATAGGTATTAGTAGTCACGCCTTCTCTTCAAGTGGCAATTATAAAAGCATTAAAAACCATTATACTAACAAAGACATTTAAACAATAGATTATGTCTCTTGTGTATGTTTTTATGCTGAAGCCTTCTGACACCTGTGTCTGGGACCAACATATAACAATTGGATTTTACAAGTATAAAACAACACATTTTAATTGTGTGTAAATAGAATAAGGAAGTATAAAGTCTCTCTATTCTCGCGTAAATAAATATATAGCTGAGTCAAAATACCACCACGACACTAACACCCGGTTCCCGAAAGGCTGATCAACGCAAAAATTAACAAATGAACTCTCAAGTCTCATGTTAAGTGTCAAATGAGTTGCTAGAAGCATGGTTAAATTACTTAATTGGATCAGCCTGTCGGTTGACATAGCCACTACAATGCAAAGCTGTCAAATTAGACTCTGGAATCATATGTTAACCGTCATTAACAGCCACGATAGTTGCCACACACTTTGACCAACGTTTCAGAACCCGGGCGTAGTTCTGCAATCTATGAACATAACGCCAAATAATATAAACAAAACATATAAGGCATGTCAGATTTAACCACACGTCAACCGATTTCAACTAAGGACGATCATTATAAACAACACGATATTATTTTAAGTTCTTCTAGATCGTCTTCTCTGGAGCATTCTCAAGCACTCCCACATAAACTAAAATATAATAAAAAATAACATATGTATACTATTGTATACTTATAATAAATCCTAATAGTTATTAATTAAAAAGTATCAACCCAATGTCCCAACCAAATGTCGTAATGCTGGGCACGGGACTCCTCCTCGAAATCAGGCGAGGAGGGTATCAGGCCATAGTTCACCGATGCGCTGGCCCAATGCGGGTTGGTGAACTACACACATCTTCAAAAACTTTCAAACTCATCAGGCATGCAGGTTTTCTCACGATGACCTGATGATTCCTTCACCGGTGCCCGAGCGATGGTCTCGCGTTTATCTCGGAAATATAGTATAAAAATCGATCTCAAGTCACTAACCAACTCACCGAATCAATACCCACTTGACCATCGTCGCTCGTTATTATGCAAGTTATTAAGTATTCGAAATATATATTAACCTACTAAACGATTACGTATTTGTAATTTACATTTCATAAATAATTATGTATATTAAAAAATCTATCACGAGACACGAATTATATAGCAGTGGCTATGTACTGTTAACGAGTAGGTAAGAATTATTTCAATAATTACGTTAGCATAAGTTACACAAAAAGATAATGAGTGTTACGGAAGCGATTTTTGATTTATGCTTTCCTCACACGACACGTACGTAAAGTGCTAGTTGCGTTTATATTGTCGTTCCGCAGTTAATTCATTATGCTAGTTATCGTTCGTGATTAATTAATAGCAATCATTTGAATAGACGGCTAGTTAAAGTGGTTTTTGCGCGCCAAAAATATGTTTTAACACCAATAAATGTGAAATAGTTTCCTAGTTATTAACAAGTTAAATAAATTGATAAGTAAAAGTTGATAATAGCAATCATAGCATTTTAAAAATATCGTGCAGCAATATTCGCGACTAAACTTATTTTAGTGTACTTAATTTACAAAAATCCTAAAATCATTATTTACTTGTAAGTATTGATTATCAGAGGCGTAGCTAGCCTTATCAATGCGGGGGCTTCGGGGAAAAGGGGCTTCAAACAAAAGTCCAGAATCCCAATTGTAAAAGGCACTCGACATGACGACACGAGGCCCTAGGACCAAGCTACGCCACATATGATTACCTACGTATTGCTTATTTACATAGGTTTATTTTTTGAGCGATTCATACCTAGAACTACTAAATTATATTTAATTAATTAGGCTCAGCAGAAGTTAAATATATTTCATATTTGTATATTTAAATATATATTTTCAATTTAATTATATGCCACCATTAGGCACATAGTTAAATTGAAAAATATTATTTTAATTTTAAGTTAACTATCTATGCTGTAAAAAGGCTTCCTTAAATGTGGCGTCGATATAGTGACGTCACCGATCATTATATATTGCTTACTGCTTAGCCTTACTTATTGCTTGCTCTGCGTAGATTTACAGGCGCTTAACTTCACATTCATTTTTTTTCTCATTTATTTAAGGAATTTTTATACATATTATGTACATGCCAATTCCATTATAACCTAAATTAATTAACTAAACAAAACTAATCCTAGACCACACACGCACATTCATTCATAATATCATTGCAACTTCAAAACAAATAATTTTATTTTGGAATTTTTATTGATAATATTAATTATTTTTCTATTTTAATGCAAATTACTTTTGAAATTTATAATCTTCGCGAATGGCAATATAACCATTATTATTTTTTATACCGTAAAATTATCTATTTTAGGTGTATTACTGAGCTGCGCAGTCACATGTATTATTAGGGCATTTAATAACGCAGGTGCTTTAATGGTGGCCCCTGCCACAAAATTTACTTTCCTGCCCGAGCAGTCCGTCTCTCGTGAAACCTGTGTCCAGTCACGTCCGTCTTCGTCCACTAGACAGATATGTCATACGAATGTACACGTGACAACGAAGCGTTGGTATTGCGTGTGACTTGATGTAGTTGTGTGAATTGAGCCTTAGGATTCTTGTGAAAGCGATTTTTTGAATAATATATCAATATAATTGATGTGCAGTAATGCGAATCTCTCGTAAGAACTGCTTCAGAACTGGTAAATGTAGAATAATAGAAATTGCACTTAATATTTATGAAGGCTGACTGTACAAGTTTTTGTACTAACTAATTATATGTGGCATGTTTTACACCTAATTCAATTATTGAGGCATGTACTAGTAGACATTCTTTACATAGTTTTCATGAAAAACTCATGCAAACTTTCAAAGGCGAGTTATAACCTAACATGGACGTGTCTGAAAATTATTATGTTTTGTATAATTCAGCGCAGACTCATGTTTTAACCTCATATCGTGCCACGGTGCGCAAACAGGAGTTCTCTCTGAGTATTGTTACCAAACATACTAACATAACTCATATCATATTACAAAAGCTTGCAATCATTTGAATTGATAAAGAAAACAGTCTTAATATTGAAATAATATACTATGTTATTTTAAATAAACAATTTGGGGTGGGCCACCCTTAACATTTAGGGGGATGAAAAATAGACATAGGGCGATTCTCAGACCTACCCGATATGCACACAAAATTTTATGAAAATCGGTGGAGCTGTTTCGGAAGAGTATGGTAACGATCATTGTGACATGAAAATTTTATATATTACACACAGATTTATAAATAAAGACAGATGGAGCATGCCAAACACCCGAGTGACGCTTCAAAGCGAGTACAAATTCAAAAGCGCTCTCAAGTGCTTGACATAGCGTCGTACTCTAAACGTCTATTAAATTATGTTGGCTTTTTATTCGAATGCGATTTGTATTCGCTTTAGTGGCGTCACTCGCGTGTTCAGCATGCTCCATCTGTCTTTATTTATAAATCTGTGATATGACATATTATAAGTTTTAGAAAGTCTAAATTTTATTCAGGCTGTATAACCTCAGACACTTGCATAGAAAAATAAAATTGTAAAGTATTTAGTGAGGGTAGTTCTAAAAATGGCAGTGCAAAGTTTCTTTCATATGGTGAATTTATTTAAAAATATTTTTATTTGAAAGTTTTGTTACCGAAATAGTGATTTGATATGGAAAGAAAAACATTTGGTAAAAAAACTGTAAGTGAAATTTTTATAGCTTTTATATAACAAAAATGTTGATTTTAAAAATCATTTTCAAATCTTATAACTATCATCATTTGGTCCTGTGAATTATGATCATGATAAAGCTCGCATTATTAATTCAAACTGTATTTTTAATATTCTTTAGAAATTAACTAATTAATTTTAAGAGTTTCAAAGTAGCATCATAATGCTTAAAGGAATCAAAAACAATTTGTATTTATGGTAAGTTTTCTTATTTATTATAATCAAGTTCTAATAGAGAAACTTATTACGTGTCTATTAATGCTATTGTAAAGGGCAGAAGGATAATCGGGTCCCTTTAATAATAATTCATCCCATCGTCGATCGATCTCGATTAAAATCCGATCGCCGCGGCTCGGCCGGCCTGCGCCGGACTTAATATACCCGTAGGTGGAGGAAATTAATTACCGATGCATTATTATACAACAAAAAGATAAAAATAATTTGTAATCGATGTCCGCGACCCGAGATAAAACTAATTGAAATTTAATTCAAATAACAACTTTAACCTAACGTCGATAAGTACTTTTTTACAACGCGTGTAATGTTATTAATGATATCGACAACTAATATTGATTACTTATAGCCTTATTAAGTCAAATAAACGACATGATGTCTTTACAGAAGTTAGCAATTACTTACCGTTCAGTAAAGGTCAGGCGTTAGCACGGTTGCTGTGTATTTTTAATATTTTTAATAGGTACTATAATGATGAATATATCAAGCACACATCGCGCTTAGGTTAGCAGTTTATTGATTACGGCGCGGCTCGGCGGTGATGCGCAGGCGCAGCCATCAGCACAGCCAACACGATCGTACATTTCGTACGAACTGAGGTATAACAAACTACGATCACACGAGAATATGTCGCTGATGATGTCCAAGATCCGGGAGAGGTCCGGACCTACACGTCTGGATGAAATTGAGACGTTTTATTTTATTTTATTAATATTACATAGACGATATTTGATTAAGTTAGCCATTATTGAGTCAACCTGTTATATGTCATAATTATCGTCAGCCTATATCCGTCCATAGGCTTCCGTTAATGAACGCCAAGACAAACGATCCTTTGCTACTGAAAAAAATAAAATAAAAAATTAATCGATTAAAAATATATTTACTATAAAAAGAGAAATAGTCGTCAGACAAAAAAAAATACATAGGTTACATATTGTTTTAAACTAACGCAGTCACTTGACTCACTTGTCCCATTTGTTAGTTCAGCTGCTTACTGCGGTTTTTGTTTTATTGATAAATGATATCTGATTTAAGACTGAATCTTTCCGTAGTCATGGCGGTTAAAACATTGCCGAAATATCGGGACCTCAATAAAACAAAAACGCGGTAAACACCCAAGTAATAAATATTTCAATATAAATACATACACAACATTTTTTTTTGTATTTGGTGCTTCCATAATATTATTATAGATAAATAAATGTATTTAATTTCTAAATAGATTAAATGTGATTCATAGTTTAGTTATAGTTTATCCATAAAAAAGCTATGTAATAAGAATATTTCATCTTGTACACGTATCGATTATGATAATAGCATATAGCCCGCCCGGCGACCACCTTATGAATACACAAAAAACGTCATATTATAGTGCAATAAATATTACCTTATCTACAATCGGCCCACGCTGATACTGTTACGTTATATTAGTAATTGTGCAGAATAATATTTAATTCGTTGATATAATCGACCCTTTTCAGCAGCTGTTAATCTTATTAATACATTTTTACATAAATAGAAGAAGTATTAGAGGTCCGTATCCCAAATGGAAAGTCCAGCCTCTGTTGCGGCTACTGTCTTCTTCTTATCTTATTTTCATTTTTTTTGCATAACATGTATTTTTGTACAAAATATTGAAAATTATTATATTTCATCATAACCATCAGCTCTATCCAGGCACCATTGCAGCATAGACCTCCATCAATGAACGCCAAGATGACCGATCTCTTGCCACCCGCATCCAACACACACTGGTCATTGCAGTGTAATTATTACAAACTCAATAATATTTCAAAGAATGAAAACATACATTTAGAGGATAATGCAAGATCGTTCAGTCTTTCAGTCTTATATAATATAATAATAATGATAATTCAGTCTTTACCAGCCTCTAATGGCTTAAAATAATATTGTCTCATTATTATGAAACTCATTTTACGGATTAATTTATCGCAATATATGGATTTTTGCATTTCCGACGTTTCGCATACTTAAAAACAACCGTGGTTGTTTTACAGCAAAGTTGTTGCATTAACATTACTTCTGTAATTTGCGTAATCATTAAAAAACAACAAAGTTCCCTCAACTCCGTATACCTATATAATATATGAGCAAAAATAATTCACTTATGCGCCTTATCGTCGTTTGCGTTAGATGGTTTCACTCTTGGCCGATATTTTACAAGCGACCGACCGCGACAGGCGTTATACCTGTCATATTATCAATTACCAATGAATATTTTTTGCATAAACCACTCGATAATCGCCACTTCTAATATAATACATGATGAACAGTTGTGTTCGCGGGTATAATATTAATGAATAATTCACGCCATACGTAAATACAAGCCGGAGGACTCCTACGTCTACGTTGTCGCCTCTTGTGCTAACTGCGGATATAATTGTGGTTTTCCCACATGTATATAATATTGATATACATTTATATATATATATATATATATATATATATTGTTTTCTTATGTTTACGCGAATTTTATTCATTATAATGAAACAACTTTTACGGATTTTATCGCGGATATTTATAAAATATTGTTGTATCATAGGGTAGTTTCGAATAACTTTGTAACAGTAGGACGTCTGACACCTCAGTCCTCCCGTGACCATGGTTGCTGTAAAGTTTCCGAAACGTCGGACTTGTAAAAACTGAATAAACCGCGATAAAATCCGTAAAAGTTGTTTCCTTATAATACATTTATATAGTATAAGAATAAGTCACATACATTCCATACATTATTTCCTACTTCTGAATGTCTGATTAAATTCGTTGCGTATACAAAGGCAATTTTAACGTATCCTGGGGCTCGCTGATGTTTCAATGGATAATTTGGTTACCACTATTGATTCTGGCTATACAGAAGTTGAACGGGTGGTGAGTCTAGTTCAAAGAATACATTCATCAGCTTAGTATAGTCTTCTTTTTCAAGATCCAACCAGTCTCTGGTTGTATGATTAAGTTAGATTAGGTTGCATTTTTTTAACTTAACTTCAATGGTTCCAGGAACCTGACATTGTCTCACAAAATCACGGGCGAGCAAAACTGTTGACACAATCACTAGCTCGGGGGAAATTATAAACATGGAATCCAATTTCCATGATTTTTCATATCAGATTTTTTTAACCAAAATCCTAACGTGGCGGCATGAAATGATAGCGCTACGACGTACGTCATCCCGTTTGTCGACTTGTCACTTTGCGTACACTTTACTCGGGGGGACTGCTTAGTGGCGGGTGAGCAATCTAGAGGAGTCAGATATGAGGAGTAGTGTGACATTTCGCCGGGGCCAGTCTATTGCTAAGGTGTTCCTGTTGCCTGCAGACCCGAGACTATCTTATAGCGTCTGAAGGCGCGCGCAGTGGTTTTACATTCGATATGCACTAAGTGTAACTCCTACATATGCTCAGAAACCATCCAAATTCCAGGCTATAGCTATAAAGGTTTCCCTGAATCAAGAAAAAAGGCGTACACTGTACTCGCTAAACTATTTATTTCGACCAGATCTGATCCAAAACGCTAAGATAGATGTATGATTTGATGTTATGATAGATAATAAAAACTTCACTCGACACCATTTTATAATAATAATTAATAATAAATAAATATAAATAATGGCTATAAAAACAAGTGAGATACCGAAAAAAGTTTTATAAACGGAATTATTAGTTAATAGATTGTATATATTTCCTTTTATGTGATTTTATGGCGCACATTACATCTGAGGCGGTGAGCCGTAAAGGTATATAAACAATAACTACAGATATTGAAAAAAGTGGAATAGCTTGTACTATAATAAATGAATCGAAAAATACTCAGAAGTCTTCGTGGCACAAACGACTAGAGGCGTCTGGACTCTGGGGATACTCAGGATAAAGAGATTTGCAGCAGCTGATCTGTTGTTTTTATCTCGTTAAAAGATAAAAGAGTGTTGTTTACTTAAAATTAAAAATGAACGACTATTAAATAATAACACAAAGATCTTAATAACATACACCGATGGTATTATTTGATAATAAATTCGTTAAATACATTCAAATGAGGGCTATTACGTTCATGTTAATTTCATTAAGCTCGCGCGTAATTTATAACTTTAGGCTCCGTTTGCACAAGCTCTTTTTAACGAAGCGTTAAAAAAACGCCATAATAGAAAAAATGGAAACCTGTTCAAACGACAGCGTTATTAAAGCACGACGCCTTTTTTAACAGGCCCTGTTGGATTTTCGATGTTGAGCGTAGAACGTTAGATCAAATTGAGGATCTGAGCTCTCAACTCGAGCCAGCGTCTGGTTCTAACGCGTCGTTTATTTAGCGTTCGTGCGAGTGGGGCCTCAGTATATTTCAATATAATTACAAAAGCTGTAAAACAAAATTGCCAGCACATGGTTATAATAATGTGCGCCTCATAAATTTTTTAATAAGCGGCGCGCTAATCGTTTTATGGCTCGTTGGGAAGCTACATTATTTAGCTTTTTAAATGACGACATAATAATTTGAACACAAGGAAGCTTACATGGAATGACTTTGAGATAGCCTGCCATTGGTCTGCCGTCATGCTCGATATAACGTCCTCCACACAATCGAGGCTTTTCCAGCTTCTCCTTTATGATCGATCGCTGTATGTCACTTTCGATGAGGATGGGATGATAACCCGCTGGCACTGGTTTCAGGTGAACTACGAGCGAGGTCGCGTGGACCGGTTCGTGACGCCGCGCGACAGGCTGCACGAGCTGCAGCGCCGGCGCAGCTGGCACGACGCTCGCTCCGACCGCACCGATGATGTTTGGGTCAGTTGGTGTCAATAAATCATCTTCACCACCAACATCATCATTATCAACATCATCCCATTAAACGCGAAGACGACCGATCCCTTGCCACTTGCAACCAACATGGACTGAAAACTGCACGGAGATCTGTCTTTAAATATTTAATCGTCTTGAATTACAAAATGATATAAGCAACTAGCTGCGCCCCGCGTTTACACGTAATAACCGAGTACAGGGATAAATTTATAATATAATATTATACTATATGATATGTTTCATAATAATCAATTCAGTAGTTTTTGCGTGAAAGAGTATCAAACGTACATACATACATTCTTACGAACTTTCGGCATTACAATATTAGAGAGCAAATAGTAGAAGGTGTATGCATAATTATACAATAAATGGTTTGATGCGATTTAAAATAAAAAATAATAAAATAAAATTGCAGAATACGAAATATTTACGAGAGAAAAAATATGCCAACTATTTGGACGACGCGTTTGGTATCGATCCGGTGATAAAAGAAGCTTCTGCGACATCCGAGGACGGCTGCGTGCAGGCGTGGCCCTGCATCCCGAGGAAGAAGCGATACCTGTCTTCAGCCGACAGCATCTTGGACCTGCCGTCCTACAGCTATGCTGTTTGTGAGTGCGGCTCTTTACGATTTCCAATCCGAATTTCAATTCCGAAGAAATTGACAAATGCATATATATGCATACACAAGTTCGATAATAAGTAAAAATGTGTTTCTGTGCAATTTTTCTTTTTCATTGGATAGGACAGCGACTCACCTTGTGATAAATATAGGTAATATATTATATTGAATCAAGTTCCAGAGCTGCTGGACTGGAGCACCGACAACATCCTGGTGGCGGCGCTGGGGATGAACTACCACAAGTGGAGCTGGCGCAGTCAAAGCCTCATAAGCCAGGGGCTCACCAAATCGCCCATACAATGCTGCAAGTTTGATCCCCGAGGAGAGTTGTTGGCGGTGAGTCCGGATTTCACCCGATTGTCACCTTCATTCAACTCCGCCCATCTCCAAAGACCCATCCCATCCCAGCAGGTATGCATGTTTTTTCACGATGTTTCCTTTACCGGTAAGCGAGCGATGGTCTCAGGTTCTGGATGCACTCAGAAATTTGGAAACCTATATAAGGGGCCAAGATTGAAACCGGACCTCCCACTCAAGAGAGATCGTCTTGAAGGATGAGCGAAACAAAAAATGAAATGAGGACGACACAGACTCGTGGTGTTCGTAGCTGGGGACGGAGGTGCAGGTGGTGGAGGTGCACGACACCGAGCAGAGCAAGCCCGTGAGCTACTGCAGCTGCCGGTGTCCGCCCGCGCAGGGCCAGCGCTGCTCCATCACCGCCGTGGACTGGAGCCCCACGGGCAACTCCTTCGCGAGGTACTTATCAATATCTAAACAAAAAGTAAAGTCAAATTTAGAAAGACCCATTTAAAGGCACTACAGGGGGGGGGGGGTTAGGATCGACCCGGACCTCTCAGTCAAGAGGCCGACCCCTTCATCCACTGGACCATGGTCGCTCACATATCAATATCTGTATAAAAATAATTTCTCTTGCCATTGACGACCTCACTCGCACCCACTCTTATACAAACGTTGCTTTACGATGTTTTGTTTATACAAAGCGTTACAATTATGTTAAAGCAATATACAGTAAGAAACTAGCCCCTTGTTATCATCGTAATGTCGTGTGCTGTAAGATTCCATTTCCCACTAAACGTAACTCATAATCGTGGAACGAACATTTATATCCACGACATAAACGTCTGCCTTTGGCAGGATATTTTTTTGTTGGTTAAAAATTAATACACATATTGTTGAAATCGTTCAACTTCCATCGACTCAGGATCCGTCGTTAGCCGTATCATCAGTGCTGGATTTACGTATAGGCCCGTGAGGCCCGGGCCTAGGGCGGCATTATTTGAGGGGCGCCAAAATTTCAGAGACGAAAAAAGTAAAGAAGACTGCCTTTGAAAATAAGTTTGGATTAATTATTGTAAAGAATTCTCTATAGAATATACCTATAACAATTCACTTTTTTTGTTTACTTTTCAGTCTATGAATAAGATTGTTTTTTTAAAGATTAATTATAGTCTTTACCAAATTATGTCCTTTACTTTTTGTTTCATTACTGAATATCACATGCATATAAAGCTTTCAAAAATGACTAAATCTTAATAATTTCGCCCTGGCCCAGCAGTGGGACATAATAAAAGGGTTGATATTTTACTTTTTTCTAGCATTAAGGGCGGCAAAATAAACAGGGCCTAGGGCGGCATCAAGCCTAAATCGGTCACTGCGTATCATATCATGTGATGTGGAGGCAGACGAGCAGTCGCAGTCCTATGGTGACTACCGACACCCAGTGACAACACAACCAAAGGCTATGCGGGTGCGGGGTCCTACACTATCCCCATCCGGAAACTCACAAACCACACGAAACGCGATAGCTTAGCTGCCACTTTATGCCGGTATCATATCACCCCGGTCGTGCCAATGGCGCTACCTCTTACGAAGGTCATTAATCGTGTGGGGGGCTGTTAACGTTGTGCGGCATGCGAGGTGTGCAGCGGCTGCTCGTGGGGCTCGGTGGCGTCGTTCGGGCGCGGCGCGCAGGCGGTGGGCTGGCGGCGCGTGTGCGCGCGCGCGCTGCTGGCCGTGCGCGTGTCGCCGGACGCGCGCTACGTGGCCGCCGCCGCCTTCAACTGCGCGCTGCTGTACCTGCTCACCTGGCCCTCGCTGCAGCTGCACTCCGTCCTCGACGTCGACTGGACCGTACGGGTACACACATTCTACCTTATGACTCCTGGTGCTTTCCTACCACAATCCACTAGGACAATCTATGCATGATCTCCGTATGCTTAATACGAAGATTATCAATAGATTATTCTAGGTTTTCTTAAATCCTCAGGATTGTGGAGGTTGTATATGGATTCCAACGGAATATTAAACCGCATAAAATATTAACGATTCTTAAGAATCCATTCGCCATTACATTTATTTTCTTTTTTTATTGTTTTCGTTATTCAAGTGCTTGTGTAATATTGGTGAGAGCAATAAAGTCTGTTGGGAGTAGACAATAGCGTGGCACCCGTGGCGGAGCGCGCTGCTGGGCGTGGGCACGGCGGCGGCGGGGCGGCGCGCGCGCGTGCTGCTGTGGGAGGCAGCGGGCGCGCGCGTGCGGGCCGGCCAGCGCGCCGCCGCCCGCCGCTGCCTGCTCGACGCCATGCTGTTCAGCCGCCGCTCCGGCGAGCTGGTGCTCAGCCTGTGCGACATCGGTGAGTACACTCCGGACCCCTTCTTACCTAGGATGCATCTTCCTAAAGTTGCATGCTAGGTAAAAAGCAGTTAATTTATTTTGAACATGTGGTGTGCACAAACCTTAGCTTTCTGACTTTTATGTACCAAATCTCATAATTCTTGTGTAAGTCACAATAAGATTTGAAAAATTATAGAAGTAGCGAACAAGTACCTGTACACAGTAACAGCTTAGTTAGTCGGCTGTAGTGAAATTATAAACGCACACGATACCCTTGGCGGCTTTATAAGTCTGCCAACGAACAGCAAGGCGTTTGTGATGACACTGCAGATGAGGACAATATGATCACATAGGCCCACTTACACGAAAAGATCCTACCTATCGTGTAAGTGGCAAGCCCTTATTTAAAAATAAATGATGAATTACTTGAACGCCTTCAAATTTACCTCGAATTAATTGGCCTTAAATGACATAATCGACCGACGCATAAAGTTCTGCGGCTCAGATCTGACGATGCTCATATATATGTGACAGAAGACCCGCAGCCCAACTCGAAGCCGCACTCGCGGCTGGTGGTGCTGGGCGGACCAGACCGTGTGGTGGACCAGTGGGGCGAGCGCCGGCCCGGCCTGGACCGCGTGCGGACCATGGTCTTCAGCCCCGACGGGACCAAGCTCGGTACGGCTCGGCATACCACCTTCACCCCCACACAGACCTACACGAGTATCTAAGTCTCACTAAGAATCTCCTTGTGCTCTACATTTTTTCAATATCGCATTTGTCCATTGAAGGAGGCCTATGTTCAGCAGAAAACAGATAAAGTCTGATGATTATGAGGATATAACCTTTACAATCCAAGACCATCGAACTAGTTCTAATGTCACATTCAATAAAATAAAACAAAATGTCCAGTCTGTGCAGAAAATGCAATCTGGGTGAATGCAACATGAAACTTTGGAACTTGGTGCTTTTTTTATTTTATTATTCGTGTTATAACGCCGCAGATAGCAGCCCCCAAATTAAGATTTTTATGTTATATTAATAACTTCACGGCTCCATCATCAAGTAAACTCGTATACTATAAAACATTGTCCGCAGCAACGGCCACATCCGACGAAGATTTGATAATCTGGAATTTTCTCCCAGAAGATAAAGTGAAGAAGAAAACGAAGTGCAAGAAGTTTAGTGCTCTGCCCGTGTTCATAGACGAGGCCAACCAAGGGTTCTCTCTCCGGTGAGACTATTTATTTATTGAAGACGCTGGAAGTACTTCTACGTTGTTATTTATCAATAAATTTTATAAAATTTGCTTATACTTATTGTATTGTTTAAACCCTTCCGTCGTCTTTATATATCGGAATGTTTTTTTCGACAGGGTGTTAAATATATTGAGAACGTCTCCCGCGAGGGTAACATTACCAGCAACAATATCTTATATATTTAAATGAGCAATTCTTGTATATATATATATATATATATATAGAATCGGGATCTCGGAAACGGCTCCAGCGATTTTCATGAAATTTTGTATACATGCGTTAAAAACGGCAATAAATCGATCTAGCTAGGAAAAATTTTTAGAAGACTTTTTTTTATCCGGGTTTTGAGGCACCGATAAAATAAGATTAGAATACGAACGTAAATTTCGCTGTCAAGCAATAAGTCATGGTAGCTTAGTGGTAAAATTAGGCAGTTAAATCCGAAAGAGCCTGGTTCGAATCTCCAGTCAATTTTTTTCCTTATTTTATTATGAACATTATTTTTTTTGAAGAAAATTTTTATCGTATTTTATCAGTAAGGGTACCGAGCAAATGCTCGGTCAACCAGGTACTAATCTCTATTTTACCAATACCTTTAGCACACATCTGTCGTTCTGTCCATACACGCTCCATGGACTGGTCTTTGGGCTGGTCATGGCTGGACCCAGCTAGAGAGATAATTTTGATTGATCTTACTTTAATAGTGCATAAATATATTTGACAATCAAATAAATTCAGAATTAATAATTTGGTACGTGATAACTCGTAAATCTCCATACAAAGTGAATCCTCGCTTACGACGTAGGACCTTACATAATAAAGTGTAGACCAGCAATAAGATACGTCATGAAACATAATACCGCGGCGTCGCCCGCGTGATATTATAATAGAGGCCAGCGCGGGCGGCGCGCGGCGGGCGAGGTCGGGAGGCGCGCGATAACTAGTAGTAATGTATGAGCTCATTGTTCAGGTGCTGTTCAAACGGGCCAGGCTGAGGTTTATGTTTTTATCAAACGTTATAAGTTGGTCAAGCGCTGGCTCGCCAGGGCTGTCACCCTCCCAGACCCTGCCCGACAGAAAAACTCATAGATCCTGCCCAACAGACCGACTCACAGATCCAGACCACACGCACCGTGTTCCGTGTACAAGCCGGCCTGCGCAGGCAAAAGTGTAGTGAAGCTTGCGCGTGAGGCCTTTTTTTTTTTGTTGATGACGCAGCGGAAATCCTTTATGACCTTACCAGGGCCTGGGTAGGCGCGCTGGCGTGTGTGGGGACTCGCATTTGGGTGCCCTACCCCACTAAAACCGCTACGTGAGCCTTCAGCCGCTATATTTGAGGGACCCGGTTCTGTACAGGCGACGGGATACCCTCAGCGACAGACTGGTCCCGGCAAGACCAGATTCTCCACAATAGGGGGACTGCCCGGCTATGACTTGGCAGTCCCCACGACGTCGTATCTTAAGCTGGGCCCGGGTTCCCATCCCGAGCCCGACACGGGCACAGGGGTGTTACTGGAAGCGCATTAAGTAGCGCCTCCGACGCACCCCCGTTCGTCGTCTACGGGGGGAGGCCACATCAGCGGCTTCCTCTCTCACCCGTTCATCGGCCTCCTTCTGGGACATTACTGTCTCGCAGAAAGAGGCCATTGCCGTCCAGGACTCGTCACAGCCGAGCATCGCGGTGATGACGCTCGACAAAGACAAGTCCCCTCCGTTGACAGACGTCAGATCCCGACGCAGCGCCGCCCATCTCGGGCACACCTGCGGGCTGCGCGTGTGGCCTACCCTAACACTCAACAAGTAGAAATGTAAGAAATATTGACATAAGATAAATATTGCAATATTATTGAATTTATAAGATTTAATTCTCATCCCGAAGCTATATAGCTAAGGAGTAATCTTCGCCAGATCAAATCTCTTTGTCTCTGCATTGTTTGTAATATCCGAATCGTAACCTTCCGTTTTACGATCCTAAATTGCACGGTTCGCCGTTGGGATTGTCTTAGTTCGATAATCGCTAATACAAACACAATGGTTTATTGGTATTAAGGCGCAGAACTAGATACCGATATCACGCGAAAAATAAACGCGTTGAAGTAGCAGTGAACTGGTCACACACCCCAGAGAACGGATGGCTGATGGGCCAGTAAAGTTCAAGGGTGGAGGGCGCGTTTAGGTAGATGAAATGTAGGCCAGATTAACCAGATTGGAAGACGATTTCCTTGCAGTGTGTGTTGGATACGAGTGGCGTTCATTGAGGGAGGCCTATGTTCAGCAGTGGATGGGTAAAGACTGATGGTGATGATGATGATTAAGGTGCAGACTACTTATTATGCAATGCTCGCAACATTTTGTTTGTGCCTGTTGTTTTTGAAAGCTCTCTTGGTACCTAGGGACAAACCTTCAGCTGAAGCTGAGTTTGAGCCGGTTTCAACCGGCGGGATAAACTCAAGTGCTTTAAACTCAGGAGTTTCAATCGAGTTGATGGCTGCTACTGAAATTATGACAAATGGCATTTGTTATTACAGTATTGGCAAACGTCGTTACGGCTCGATGCTCTGGTTACTAAACTACTACCTCGCGGCCCAAAACTAAACTACGCTAAAACAACACGATTGTTCACTACGAATTAGAGCACAATATTAGGCAACGGTAAAACCGTCAGTTGCAAGCGCAAGAGACCTGTTGGCTCGAAGAACGAATACACTCTTCAGTTATTTATAGGAGTGTTATACATCATCTTATACCTGAATCATACGAAACGGAAGGCGAGGGGGAGATGTTATAGCGTGTGTCACTAATTTTATAGCAACCCCGATAATAGTTCCTAGTTTTGCCGCAAGGTTCGGGGGTCGCAACTAGTGCGGGACACAAGAGGAGAGTGTCAGCGATTTTCTGAGGGCTTGAAAACTAAGAGGTAATTTTATGTTGTGCTTAGCTGTCACTTTACGTCGATTTCATGTGAGCGAGAGGTTCCTGCCCGGTCGTGTCGGCTTTTTGGCTTTTTTTTTTGTCTGCAAAGCAGCATGGTACTACCTCTACGACCTTCATAGCACTACACTAAATGTTGAAATTATCAAGGCAATTTTAACGTAATTAATCTTACTTTGGATGAACAATTTGTGTGTTGAACAAAGTATTAACGTCAAAAACTCATTGAGCAACTTGTTCAATGTTCATAAACAGCCAGTAACATGGCTGTAATCATTGAAGTTACTCGAAAGACTACCTCACAGCCCAAAGCTACAAACGACAGCGTCAATACACATTTTGCGAAGTGATGTGTCCCTTGGGTTTGACCGTCGGGTGTGTCAGCGCTGGCTGAGTGATGACGGATGCTCGGCATCGCCCGTGGCCTCCAGATACCCATTTATCATGTTCACAGCTTTTGTGCAACTGTCACAATGATTGAGGAATTGGTGATATTCCCACCATTTAGTCTAACCCTGAGGCGGGATTGCACATCACTTCCAATGTGAAGAATAGAGTGAGTGTCGCCTGAAGGGTTTCTCACATTTGTGAAGCGCCAGGCCGACAGGTGCGGACGGGAGGCAGTGTTTTATAATACGCGGCAAATTAGAAGCGAGACATGCAAGCGCACGCCGACACCGCGACGGTGTCTCTATATCATAATATAATAATAATGGTCCCAGGTGATAACCTGGGACCATTATTACTAACACATACAATATCACTTTACATACGCTCTTACGATTCACGAAATTATTTTCTGACGAATACATTTAGTAAAAGACTGAAAGGACAGACTTGACTGGAAGGATGAAATGTTTTATTGAATTAATAAATGTAATTGAATGTTGAATAAAATATTTAAAAACCTTATGCAATAATACAAGAGCTGACCTTGAAATGGCTGAAACGATTTTGATAAAACATAATATGTATAACCACTAGACAGAACCCACTCTCAGGTAATAAATAGCGCATTCGAAACGGATCATCCGTCTAGATCTACAATATCACATACACATTTAGCGATTATATTTCTTTTTTGCATCGGGATATTGATTCATTCAGTTCATTCTCACAGTTTCGTTCATAGTCGTAGTAAATTGTCTGGTCTTCAATCAATACAAGTGGTGTTAGTCAGTGGTGCGAGCCTCGAATCCATCAATTTTCCACATGACAGAATAGGCACTCAACAACGCTTCTGTCTTATGTGTAAAGCAAAAGAAATGAATGGCTCGAATATGTCAGGTGACTAGTGATGATGAAGTGGATAATTGCAGGCCCCGCCCACCCGCGCCGGCTAATTGTTCAGCGATCTATCATGGCGGCCGACGGCTTCACACCCCGCTGACGCCCGCTCCACGACACACGTCCTGCCGGAGTAGCGCAACACGTCTACTCTTGACTCGAATACTACAATATAATATATGTACATACACGCCAAATATATACATTCCAAATAGTAAAGGTTTACACGTTAATCGTGATTCAAAAAGTTGTTTGAAAATTAAGACTTCTTTTTTTAGGTTAATTAGATAGGTAAATTGACAGACGTGGCTATGGTAATATGTTACTATTTTTATTAATAGGTTGCCAGGTGCCATAAGGTGCCAGTAATTACCCTGAATTTCTTAAGCATCTCTCCAAAACATTGCAATTTTTATAGGAGAAACAAGTAAGATGGTGATACCCTTGCAGCCGAGAGCGTGGCGCAGAGCATCCCTCTCGCCTTAGAACAAACGCGAGCACGCAAACGAGCAATATAGGGAAGAGCATTATCAAGTCAGGTTTTAATTACGGCACGAAACGTCACTGAAAAGAAAAACTGCGAAATAAATCTAATGATTTATTAATTATAATCCTCATTGCTATTCTTTTCACAGTTACTCATTAATCCAGATGGCAAATATCGATTTAACACGTTACGTAGACAGAGTATTATTAGCATTTTATATTAGGTTCGGTTACAACTTACATGTTTTAACGTTAGAATTGTCATTAATATGAATGAAAGGTGATATATGTGTTGTTGAATATCACGCACGCAAATATAATCAGATGCTGAAACAGTTAGTGAAATAAATAATTACAGATAAATAGAGACTACGGCGATAGACCGAGCCGGCCTCACAATACCCAACGCTCGGTCGATGCCGTTTCGATGATCTTCGGCGGCCTACGGCCTTCTTTACAAACCGCAAAAGTGCATCGTGCGTTTCGCCGTTAACATCTTTATTGCCTTTTATTGCGGGGCTTCATTCTGATTTTGAACTCGCTAAATCATTTGAGACGTTTCACTGTTCTTTGCTTACTTAACAGATACTCGAGAGCAATTAATATGGGATAACAGATAACAATCCAATCCACGTGGTTAATATAAATTTTATATGAATAAATATGATACTTAACTAATGTCTAACGGATTACTGAAGAGATTATTTAGAAATGCAGCATCACAACATAAAACTCAGAAGACTTGTGGTGCGGCGTGGGTGTGGTGATATTCGTCCGAGCAGTCCTCACGGTCCGTGTAAGATTCCTCATCTTCAGAATATTCACCATCGAGTCAGCTGGCCACCCGACACTGTCCTCGCAAACGTCCAACAACACCAGCAATACCTCAGCCGAGCAACAAAAATAAGCTCGCTCGTGTCATAAATATCATATCTTTTATAAATGTCAGTTGAATGGTAATTATTATGACTTTAGACAAGAAAGCCGGGAAATGCAATATTCTCTTTTTAATAGGTCAAACCGGTGAGCTTATAATTATACGGACACAAACGTCTGGGGAAAAAACGCCAGCTACAATACAATTTATTTGACGAATGTTAGGTCACATACAGTGGTAATGTTAAGAGATGAACACATCCGAGATTATAGTCGGAAAAAAATATTTTATTGCTCATTACTTATAAACATAGCTCTATCGATTTCTCTCTCTCTCTCTCTCTCCCTTGCTCGACGATGATGGCGAAAATAGTGATAAACCGGCTAAGTCTGATAAGATTTAAAGATGCTTTATGCTGTTTTACAAATCCTTCTGTTATTATGATAACAAGTGTCACAGTATAGACGTATAGTGATGCGGCCGATCGAGGTTAATTGCAGAGGCTTAGGGGTTATAGGATTTTTAGTGTGATTTGTGTCTTTGGAAAAGGTATCGTTTTAACTCCCTCGTGCAAAAAAAAGGTGTCTTTTGCGAGGAGTGATAAGTGTCGAGTTTTGAGTATTCGTGCCACTCTCTCTCTTTCTCGTTTTTATTTGAAAACGGATTTTCTAGATTTTCTTAAACACCTACGTTTTAAGGCCCTTTAGCTATTGCGATTGGGTTCTTTTGTTATCCTCTAGATATATTATTAGAATTGAGTCAAATTCATAAGATTGTAGATATGTTATACATTATATTGTTACTTGTCTGAAAAACCAAAAGAGGTTTATTTCAAATATTCCCAGTGTGCGCCCGGCCTGTGTTGTGACACAGGCCGGGTGCGGTGGTGGGGTGGATGCGACAAGACGCCTTCATTTCCCTTAATCATAACCCTATGGCGCGCGACCTTTAGCGAGTGAGACGTCAGTTGTCAACAACGGAGCCAGTTTAAACGTATAATAATAGTGTTTAAGGAATAAGGATTCCTAGATAAATGGAAATCCTCGTGTTCATTTAATCATATGTTGCAAATATTTAAATTATTACTGCAAGCATATTTGTAATGCTTTAAATACATGTTTGTTTGTTTTTCGAATCCTTATAGCTAGTATACCTTGCGTCTATGTTTCACCTTGGTTTTTATTTTTCATTTAATTGAAAAAAAAATTCGTTGAACAAACTTAATGCAATTTTTTTTTAAATTTGCAATGTTTCCAAATCCAATTCAGTTATAATGAACTGAATGCGATAAAACAGTATCTGCGTAATTGAGATCTACGTATGTTGCGGACGATCAAAGATGGCGGACTGGTCTTCTCATGCTCTCATGCATACCCATTGATGTCAAACAAAAAAAAAATGTGGACAAGAATATATCTATGAATGTATAAAAACAGACAACACTTGTTTCTTGTTCATTTTACATCGACAAGATGTACGTCGGCGAGAACATCATCCACGAAATTAAGCCCACCAGATAAGCATTATTTAGAATAACTAAATGTTGACCAACACTTGGTCAAAGTCACCACATAGAATTTTTATATGCTTTAAGTAGTTATGCTAAATCAATTTTAAATGCCACGTTATCTTTTAAATAAAAAAGAATTATCGAATTTCATTCACTATTGGCGGAGTAATTGCAAAACATAAAATTATATAATATATATTTAAAAAAACACAATGTCTAATAAAGAAGCTCATAATTTAACTCAATTAAAAATAACATAAAAATAAACATTGAGAATATTAACATAAAAGGTGTTTTAGAAAATATTGTATTTGTTACAATAATGAACATTATGCCAATAATTAAGTTGGATGCGAGTAGCAAGGGATCGGTCGTCTTGGCGTTCATTGAGGGAGGCCTATGTTCAGCAGTGGACGGATAAAGGCTGATGATGATGATGATGATGATGATGCCAATAAAACTTCATCAAATGGCAGAAGAGTCACTCGGAGTCATACACGTGCGTCTTAATTCAAAAACATAAAATAAATACATTGAATTTCAATGATCAGTCCGACAGGCAATTAGTGGAGCGCAGCAAAGGACGTAGGGCGGCGGCGGCAGGCGGCAGGCGGCAGGCAGCGGCTGACAGCGGCAGGCAGCGGCTGACAGCGGCAGGCGGCAGGCACTATTACGATACTACACGCACCGCCCACGGTTTCAGTAATTTCACAAAAAACCTCAAAGCGCACCGACACCTATATCGCATATTAAACCTTTTTAAGGTTAATTTAACGATGTCGCTATTATGTATTTTTAATTAATAAATTGTTAACAACAAACACATGTAAATATATTACATATTATCATTCGTACATCTAACAATTACTGTCGTTTATGTCATTGTAACGATTAAAATATAACCTATCACGTACGTCATTGTTACAAAGTTTAAATAACTCTAGGCGTTTAACATGGACTTTAAAAATACTCTATTTTTTGTGGGATTTTTCAGTTACTTTATATTTAATTTACAAATAAGTAAAATAAGAAAACAAACATGGATTAACTACATAGCTGAATAAAAAATGTTATTTGCCTGAAGAGGTTGTTTCTTTGTTTAATCGCTCTAATGTGAACAACTGGTCTTAATTGAATTTTTTAAACAAATATTATTTAGGCAAAAGCTAGGATTTAATGTTATAAAAGAGAAAAATTTTTGCTTGTTACGAATTCAAAAACTGCTCAACCGATTTTAAAGACTCTTTTATCATTAAAATGGTACGTTAACATTGAGTGACAAACTATAGATATAATCGTTATCAATCAGAGCACGGTTGTCAATCTAAGTTAACAGCCGCGTGCGATAGTTAGCAAACTACTATGACGCTCGGGGGCTGCCCCCTGCGAGCTAAGATTCCTCGGGCAGGATGATCACTGTACACGGGAGCCTCCGCCCTCCCAGACATGGAAAAATAAATTCACTCATTTCCTCCCGGTTGAACAGGTATACATCATAGCAAACCTAATAATATCTTTAAAAAAAGTGTCAGCCGAGTGCTGACCATAGAGCGATGGGAAGCACACCAGATAGTCCCATCAACTTATCAAATTACGAATTTGATACGTTTTTTTTTTCAATTGAAAATTTATCCTACACATCAAAAATGGCTTTACTAAAGTAGCATCTACTCTATCCACGAATATGTGATATTATGATAAAGTCGCATATAATGTTGTTGAACGTGATGGTGGTGATCGGTGTGCTGTACGTCCAGCTGCGTGCAACAACTAGTGATGTCATGTAGTATGACGAAAACTTTTTGATCCTTTTTCTCTTTTACTGGTTATACGCTGGCTGGTGGTACGCTGGGGAGTGGGTCTCTCCAGGCGGGCATGTGGGGCTCGCTGCGCCCGAAGCCTCGGCACCTCGACGGCTAGTCAGTCCCTCAGGAGACCGACGCCACATCCACGGAGCGGTTGTTCCGCACCACAGAACAACCACTCCCAACGTCGGGGCAGTATGATGAGGTGAGGCTCCCATCCTCACCCCTTGCCCCCTGCTCTTTTATCCCCTCTTCTTATAAGAGGGATACAAAGAGCCCCCTCGGCTCAATTCGCTTCGCCCAAGATGTTGGGGTCACCCTGAGCTACTGAGCCCCTCCGCCAAGACAAGGCCTGAGCCATGGTGGGGATACTTTTTGATCCTACATTTTTCATTACAATGATTACAGTACGAGTAAATATAAATGAGCAATCGCGTGCGTTGATTTCACTGTGATATTTTAATTGTCGTGCATGCTCTCTGTACAGCAAGCGAACAAAAACCGTACATTCCAACATGACATTGACGTGATTATCTGCTCGTTATAATAATATTAAACGACACACTACAGGAATCAAAAGTTTATATGTGTATGAATCGGTGTACGACTTTCTAATTATTTTCTTTTTCTATAATTCGTTAATTCACACTCGCAGTACTACATTCTTTTTTATTTCGTGTAAAAAGTAGGTATTTTTCAACTTTTTGAGCTAATTGTAACAAAAACAAGCTCAAATCAGAGTCATTACATCACATTACATTTAGATACATACTTTTTAATTCTTTTAAAACAATTTTAAAAATGTTTATTTATTGTGTATTTATAATTTTAAATATATTATATCTTTTATCATTTTTGTTACTTTTATAGAATAAAATATTGGTGTTGTCTTTGAAAATAATTGACAAGTCAAGTTTTGTCTTTTACGCAAGATATATATAGAATAAGAGGATATATTTGAAAATTAATTCTATTTAAAGTACAATACTTACAACGTTCATTTGAAACTATATAGTTTAAAATATTTTTCTTAGGAATTAGTAATCCATTTACAATTTTTATGGTTCGTAGGAATTGTTTAATAATGGCCATAGCTGTCTATTATTAATATAAATAGTGTTAATTCCTCCAAGATTGTTTAGTGATGAGCTTGTATGGGTACGAGAATGTACCGAGGGCCGGCAGGTGCGCGCTCGCCAGCGGCTGCTCCCCCGCGCCTGCGCTATCGGGACACGGAACCGCCATTAACAGAGAGCTGAGCAGACTTCATTACGAGATATCTAGATCGCTTAGACCAACGAGATAATTTTATTCAGCATTTCGAAAAAACTAGAAATCACAGCTCGATATTTTTTAATCATCATCATCACTATCCGTCCACTGCTGAACATATTGCTCCTTTAATTAATGTCAAGGCGACCGATTCTTTTTTTCTTTACGCAAGGTCCTTTATGGATATAGGCAGGTACTTGGATGGTTCCTGACACTAAACTTTAACCACTGCCAGCGCCTTCAGCCGCCTTTTTTAAGGATCTGGGATCCTTGACACCAGAAATATTAGCCTGATGTAAAAATTGAATGATAAAAGTTTGAGAAAGATAAAAAAAGGAAAGTCATTATATTTTAGTTTTACCGAAAAGCAAACTGACCACGATTTGTATAAAAACTGATGTAGACAGGTATTGCTAAAAGCAGTTTTTTACAGTTCTCGCTGAAAATATACTGTTAGTTTTTTAAATAAAATGGTTCGTGTTGATAACCCATATGATGTGGCAGTAGGACACCTCTACATATCCTTACAATCATGTATATCCGCGTAATTTCTATTTAACAATTTTTTAAGATATTTGAAGTAGGCACATGAGTGCTTGGCTCGGCGGAACCTCGGTGGTACCACACGGCCTGAACGACAATGGCGCAACTCTCGCCTGTTATAATATTATGTCCATTAGTCGACGGACTTGGGGGGAATTACTGAATTAATTCAATATTTATATGTCACCGCTAAACTACAAAACCAAACTTGGACTTTGTTGAGGTTATTAAGGCTGGCAGGTTTAGCGCACGCCGCCCGGGCGAGTGTAAATCGCTCCGTGAGTTGTCGCCGACGTTACGTTTATCACCGCTTTAACATAAACTGACAAGCGCTCACCCTATCTAAGAGGCGCGTAAGTGACAGATTTATTTTTTCTAGCGGTCACCGATCTTATAAACTAAGAGCCGTTCCCGTATAGCAGTCCACTTAGTGGGCGGCCAACTGATGGCCGATTCAGAGATCATTTTGATATTCACGGAAGCACACCTATAATAAGCTGGGTGCAGCTTACAGCAGGAGCTGTTGTTACGGTTACCTCCAGTAGTAACGGTCGGCGATTGTAAAAAACATAATAACTCTCAAGTAGCGGGCAGCCCGCGGACACGTAGCCAAATCGTCACGTGATAACCGCGCGTAATGACGTGGTGAGGGCGCTAATAACAGACGCCCGCGCCGCGCGCACGCGCTCAGCGGGCCTACACGCTCAGCGGGCTCACGCGCTCAGCGGGCACACGCGCTCAGCGGGCCTACGCGCTCAGTGGGCACTCGCGCTTAGTGTGCACTCGCGTTTGTAATCTCTTTTTTGATTATAGTACTACACTTATAACATTATTTTTGCCAAAAATAATACATTTATTATTTTACATGCCAGAAACTTTTAAAATCAAATTTTGAATTTTGTGAAGCGTGCAATACATAATATGCAAATAGAAACTCGTACTTATGAAGGTTTCAATAGATTAGCAATAGCTAATCAAAAATCCCGAATATAAAATCGTTAATAATTGCGATATTTTACTATTAATAGTATTCCGATGACATATTATATATTTTGAAACATTTGTTGATTTATGAATCAGTTAAATTTTATATTAAGGTTCACTCTCTATGATGAAATATCAACATGATAATTTTAAAAAAGCCACAAACTCATGTACCTCATATTGCGTTCAGGAAAACTTTTTCGTGGCTTTAACCGTAACACAGTTAGCTTAATTCCGTCTTGAGATTTACATTACAATACTCTTTACACGAAGACACTAATTAAATAATATTGAGTAGTTGACACAAATCGCTACACCCCGTAACGTAAGCGTGGCCCAGCAGGAAGGTGTACCCCCGCGGCGGGGCTGTACACCGAGCACGAGGTAGCGAACTACGAACGATCCCAAATTGGCATGTGTTCTGTTATTTGTATTATTTATAATTCTAGCTCTGATCTCGTAATGTACTCCCTCGGGCAGGCTAACCTTTCTATAATACCATACTCCATACCATGTGTTCATCATCACCATGTTATAAAGAACTTTAATTTTCACTTTATAAAAGTAAGAATATCAATAATTATTACAGCACTTTCGGAGCTACAAAACGCATTTCAATAAATTATAATCAGACTTTGAGAATCTAATCGCGCTTTGAAGTTGGCTTACATAAGAACGAAATTTTATAACAAACTTGATTTCAGTGTTTTTTATGAATAGCTTCACTCAACAGCTACCGGAAAATTAAATATCTGAACTTAACATAAATAATGTTACGTCGAAATGACCGTAGCTGCAGGCCTACGCCGCTTTTTTGACGCAGGTTTCGTATAATCCATGACCTTGAGTATGTTCTCGACTGTGTGTGAACACGCACTTGGCAGCTGAACTACGACACTAAACCACTACGAGTGCCTTCAGCCACTTTGTGAGGATCTTGGATCTTGAGGCAACATGGGGGACAGGCTGAGGGGTCTACGCCGCCTACCCCGACCTATGTCGCTCAACAGTTGTCGGATTGGAGTACCAGCCCGATGTCATTACATAATCACATTTAAAAGAAATATTTTTCAATCATGAACAATCTTCCGTAGTCACGGGAGTAGGTATTTATGTACCAATACCATCATTATCTTCCTATCCATTATTGTTCCCATTCATTTGGAGTCATCTTTGTATATCACCAATGAAGGAAAGTCTCTAAGGGCTTGTGAAGCGCACCGACCCACATTGGAACAGCGCGGTGCCTCGGTGAACTGTGGCCCAATACACTCCTCGTCTGATGCTAGGAGACCAGCAGGGGAGCGTATATGGGTAGCTGATACACATTATGTCTTATGTCTCCATTCTAGCCTCACGCTGGTTTGATCTCGCGTCTCTTTACACTCTTCATATCTCTCTTGATCCCGTCCAGATATCTCTTCTTTGGTCTTCTCTTTCCCGCTATATCGTTCTTTCCACCCGCGTGTCTCTTATCCTACGTGTCATGTGATCTATTTCTCTTCTGCAGCCATGCATTCGGTGGCTTCTTTTCTTTTTTATTTGTAAAGATATTTATTATACGTTACCGACTGACTGAGCAATCACAAATCACCTGCCTCTATATCTCTCCCCTTCAGATACTTCTGGATGTTAAAAGCACCCGTCCATAAATAATGTAAATAAAACGAGTTTTTAATACAATACATTTCAAACGGCGATCAGTGTGTTGAGTTCCTTTATGGCCCTATCAATTACAATAACGAATACAAATCGTTATGAAAAATAGCAGCCCTGCTCGTGGCTAAACAGTATGACATATAGCGGATTTATCGCGGGCCCGGCCAGAGGTAACTCGATATGGTCGCGAGGAGGGGGGTGGGAGGGGGGTGTCATGTACCTTATTGATGATCGGCTTGTGCTGCCCGGAGACAAAGACAACCGCGACGAACGCGCGGTGCCGACGGTTTGTCAAATGACACGACGGCACTCTCCAGCTCGAAATAATGTATTCAGCTTATTTTTAATGCTCAGTTTTAATTAGCAGTAAAATCTACTCAAACAGAGCAAATCTGCTACCATTAATTTATTTATAGATGGCAGGTATTTGGTGAAGGAAAACATCGTGAGGAAACCTGCATGCCTGATGAGATTGAAAGTCTTTGAAGGTATGTGAAGTTCACCAACCCGCATTGGGCATAACGCTGCTTATTTGATGTTTTCGGTTTCTAGCGAAGCTTTTTATTGTATAAATAATCAATATGGCAGTAGCGAGCAAATGGACGCTCGACACAAGCACACTAACAAACGAATATTTATCTACATTAACCTCCTAAGCATAGTCCTTCATCTGTGCATAACATTGTTTTGTGAGAAAGACTTCTTCTTTCTGGGAAAAGCGTTTTCTGTGTTCGTCTTCTGCGAATTCTTTCAAAGCTAAGACTGGCGATAAAACAAGAATTGAGGACAAACCATAGACGAGTGGATCCCCTCAGATACGATGATGCCCCATCCTGATGGCTTACATATTGGGTGATTTAGAGTTTAGACCACACACTGTTGACGTGGGTCAACAGCTTCTCAATATCAATTAATATAAATAAAATAAAAGTATGAGAATATAAGAGACAGATAATGAAAGACATATTGATACTCGAGTATTCGTGAAGCATTAGCCATCGTAAGGACATCAATAAAACCTTCCTCATCATGTTGAGTTCACCGTTGCGTTTTGGATAATAGGTCCCGCGCGGCGGAACGACATATAAGGCCCGAGATATAAATACAAGCACATGTTTCTCAATGCGAGTTGCTAAGAATCGATTCAAATCAGAATATAATTCGTTACAGAATATGAGTGTATCGATATTATCGCGATTGATTTATTTCCACAATCTCGGAACAGTTAGTCTCAAATGGTAATCCGCTAACAGTTGCTCGCGGCCACAATAACATAAGTAATAATTACAAAACCCTTTGATATGCCATCGCCTAATCTTGTTTCTTTGCGCCTGCTGATTCTGTGGGCGTTAAATTACAAGAACACGTGTCGGTATCTCAAATATGGATTTATCGAAGCGACAGGCGATAGGGAACAGTCTTTACCAACTAGCCCCGTGACTTTACGTGTATTTTTCACGCAATTCAAGCAACCTGACTTCATAAAGGGCAAATTGCCTAAAGCGATAATGCAATAAATACTTAGTGTCTGTTGGTTTTGCTGATAGTAACCTATAAATACTATAATTATTAAGTCACAAATCATCAGAATAAAATTTTATTAATTGCCTCCTTGTTACAAATACTGTAGTATGGAGAAAACTGACTACGTGTCTACTTGTCAATATCATTTAAAAAGCAAGGCCCCGAACATGTTTCAGCCGACGGCCAACCTAACCTCATTGAAGTGACAATGGGCTGGTCGCGGAAAGCGGATGACCGATGGAACAATAAGGTTTAAGGGCGAAGGCCGCGTTTAGGTAGACGAAGTGTTGGTTGGATATTAACCAGGTGGGAAGACGATCTGCGTTGGGCTGGTTCGCGTTGGTTGCAGGTGACAAGGGATCGGTCGTCTTGGCGTTCATTGAGGGAGGCCACTTTTCAGCAGTACTAGGTTGATAGAGGCTAATTATGATGATCATGATAATGACATATTTATTTCCATGCTCCCACGGAAATGGAAAGTGCGTGGATGAAACAGTGGTTCGCTGCAAATAAATGACACTTAAAATCGCAAAATTCTTAACTACTTGTTCTTACCATTAGTACGATTATATCAATTAAGAACGCCTAAAAGGAGTACAAAAAGAGTCAAGTCTAGAATAAGACATAGGCAAATAAAAAAAGATACCACTATTATTTTCTTATGTTTACGCGAACTGTGTGTGAGACCTCTCGTGACCATGGTTGCCGTAAAGTATCCTAAACGTAGGGCTTGTTAAAAACTTAATAAACCGCGATAAAATCCGTAAAATTTGTTTCATTATAAAGATACCACTAACTATACCATGGGTACTATACTTAAGATCGGATCTGATTGAAAGGGAAGAATTGTAAGAGAATTATATTTCAATACGGGTGAAAACATGAGAAGTTCGTGAGACGACGTCTACTGGCGCCCTTGGACACTTTTTTGAGGGTCTCAAATCAGCAAGCAACAGGATCACCTCAGCGACAGGCTGGCCTCATTGTGTTTCTGTAGTCAAGAGCCCTACCCGCTTACGGCTCCGCGAATCCCATCGCCCAGCTTAAAGTGATGGATCAGTCAGCAATAAGAAACCTCGGCGATGTTCGAGACGTGCGTATCAGCGATCAGCTGTTTCCCGATCTTACTTTTTTACCTGACGTAAGGTCAGAAAAACAGAATTATTGCTCCCTTTCTTCATTATATTATTAATATAAATGTGAGCAGGTTCACACCGACACCAACGCGTAAAATGTTATGCTCGTTGTAACAATGGATTCCTAGAACGGTGGTCGAGACGTACGGACACACTGACGTACAGACAGGAATTTTAAGGGTTCCCTTGTGTATCTACAACTCAAAACTTTATAACTATTACTGACTGCGACAACCTTTTATTTACCGTGAAATACTTACAATATACTTCAGTATAGCATGTTAATTACATGCTTGTGGGGAAAAATGCAGCAAATTCACTTATATGGGACGGTCTGATACGCTCAAATACTTTAACACCCCTTTCACACTACACACACTAATTAGAAATTAGTATTTGTACGCTTTTTGTACAATAATTACAACTATCACATCATATAATTAAATAAAGTTAAAAAGGAATTAAAGTAAACTTATACTATTCTTTATAGATACTAATAATAGTTGACTAGCGACAGTTTGTGTAACTTCCACAACTGATCTCAAGTATAATTTTTCTTCTTCATGTATAAAAATACAGTACAGATAAAAATATCTGTGTGGATTGATGAAGTAAGTGAAGTGTGTGGATGGATAACTTCAGTAAAAAGGTCAGGCTCTGCTTTTCTAGAACTCATTCACACTGGCGATATCGTAATGCTTTGTGATCTGAATAAGAGATCTAAAAACTAAGTGAATAAAAATTAAAAAATACTACTATTTTCGGCGGCTTTCAATATCCTATCCATCTTAAAATTTTCTTATTGGTCTTAAAATTTTGACAGTTTTTGTATAAAAATGTGTCAAAAATTTAAAATAGATAAAAAAAAATTAAGATAGATAGGATATTGAAAGCCGCCCTTAGTCATTTTGTTTAGTTAATATTGCTTAGTTTTATATACTTCATTAAATTTAACTCGGATGAAATACAAATTATTAAAGTACACATTGAAACTAATGTCTAAAAGAAAACGGGGATGTGATCGCATTCGCTTTGCCATTGTCAACTTACGATACGATCCGAGCAAACCCGAATATACACGATGGTATCGAGCGCAGGCGCATGACACAGATAATCTGTGCCACCCGCTGAGACCATAGATATTATATACAAACTTAATAAATGCCCATTAAAATAAATTGTTTCGCATTGTTTGCTCCCGAGGCGTACAATCCGTGCCCGATGCATATCTCTTGTCTATGACAATTTTTCCTAGCTAGCAACATCAATAGGACATTCACAAAACTTACTTAGCTTATACAACATTATATTATTTTACAGTTGAAATCAAGATCGCTTGCTAAGAATTTATGATCTGCTGTAACTTTCAATATTACTTACGTTCGGCGAGCTTTCTTAGACTCCACCAAATAGACTGGTAACATTCCTGAATGAAAAGCATGACAGTGAGAGTAACTTTTTTTTCACGCCGGGAAAAAAAAGTTACTCTTGCGCTGTCGGGATGCCGGGATTGTGTCTCCCCAGGTGGGTTACACAATCAAAAAAAACAGAAGTATATTGTATCAAGATTATGTAAATATTTTAATACTTTGAGTGCCTCTGTGGATATATTTAACGACAGTCTCAATGTTTTCAAAACTGCTGTGTTTAACCACGTTTCTAACGTTTCCAATATTAAGTAATCTGTATCTACTTATTTAAAAAAATATTGTAACTTTGATCTACCATGACTGCCTTGTATTGTCGGTGGTTAGTGGTTGACGGTTGTTTTTATTCTATTTATTTTTTCTAAGCTTTGTTAACTGTCTCTTTTTGTTTACGAATGCTGTGACACCTGTATGCAGTGTAATATATCACGAGAATATTATGTTTTGATAATTTATATATGTAAGTATTTATTGTAACTGTAACTGTATGTCCTAAATAAATAAATACATAAAAGTGGGGTCGGGTACGACTTACTCGTGTATTCATTATGAAAAACAATCACAATAGATTACAGAAGAGATAACTGTCCGATATGAAAAGCGTGTGATATTGCTTATATGTAATTCATTTTATTAATAGTTGTTTTTTATTTATCTTAGGAGCGTAAACTAATTATTTTTCCGAAAGATAGCCAATTGCTAACCATTATATTTGAAGTAAATTTTTGTGGATTTAAAAAAATTATAGACTTTGTTAGCGCGTAAATTTATTATTTTGCAAATAGATAATTTCCCAAAATTGTATAAGTTATTTTTAAGAAAAATAATTTTAATTTTTTACATGTTCACCTTAAACTTTTATGTATGTGTGGATGTGTGTGTGCAGTGTGTGTGTCATCGTCCTAGTTCCTCAGCTATTGATTCAGCCGACAAGACGAGAAAATATATACAAGAAATTGTTTAATTGTCAGAAATTCTTTTGAAGCCGAAGAATTTATTTAACATATTTTGTTTTTTGGAATACAAAAGAGTAAAAATATTTATACAATAATATTGTAATTATTCTAAGAATATCACCTAAGGAATAAATTGTAAAGTGTCGATTCCCTAAAGCAGAAAACACATGCAACACGTGTTATTTGTTTATACCATAACCGACAGAATAACTATTACGGTAGGTTATTAAAAACATACATTTTAAAGTTTTTGTTCATATTTTTTGTGGAAATAAAATTACTGCCTAGTACTCCACATTCCGCATGTCCATCGACAATTTTTATTATTGACTTCGAAATTCAAAAACATAAATTCTATTGAACGTTGTATTTCGATGACAGCCGTACCATTAGTCATATCTAGCATTACGTGGAGGCCGTGGAGCGGCCACGGGACTTGTAGCGACGTGGCTCGCCGGAGAATTTCAACGTCAACTGTTTTATACAAGTGACGTTCAAATTATATCACATTGCTAACATTCACGATAAACACACGGTGTTGCAAAATCGCGCAATCTTCTATATATTGGTTAATAATTTAAGGAACATTAAGTATGATTCTTTGATAAATATATATTTACTTACTCCGCTGGTTCAACACCTCGAAATATATCTTGGCTTCTGACGCGAGAAGCCCCGCGATGAGAAGTCTTCAGCGATTTCCTGCCAGCTTACCGCCCCCGGGGTTCCTAGGTCTTTTACCACTTGTTCCTTCCAACGGTATTTGGGTCGGCCAACCAATTGACGAACGCGAGGCTGTCCCTTATAGACCTTCCTTACCGCCCTGTCCGCTGGCATTCTTTGGCGAGCCAGCCAGCGGAGTCTAGCGGACTTAACTTCTCCTATAATGTTAGTCTGACTCCATATTTGCCAGTTCTTAGTAAATCTCTAAGCGTTGTTTAATTAATGCCAAAGTGATTACTAATCTAACTAAAGGAACTGAGTGAGACTCAAATAAGTTCCTGTGTTAAAATTGATTTATTTATTTTAAGTTTGTTTATATATCTGAATTATAGTACACTTTATATTTAGTTGGTAATAAAAATATATTAATGTTAAATTATAAATCAATATAAAGGATGATTCTGATTGTAGTAATACAAATAAGCAAAGACATCGTTTTACAAATTACAAACGCGCGACTACACAGTCCCGTGTGTATATTTAGTAAAACGCTAAACACGATAGTTAATACTAGCGATTGCTATGTATTTATCTTCTTTTTACTCGCAATATACTTTTAGTTTGGGACACAATTGGCAGGGCAATTAGCTGTCGTCGTGTCGCGGCGTGCCTCGGTACTTTAACACATGCAAATCAATTTAGTATTCATGCAGATAAGGTTTTTTGTGGCGACTGACGCGTGAGCTGATCGCATTACCAGATAGATGGGTATCGCCGCGAAATGACGCGCTATGTTCATTACACCAGGTGTCAAATGTGAACTAATTCATAATGGCGTGCCTTTATAATTAATGTATAGACAATATTTCTTACCCTTGTTGAGCCTATATAACTCCTCGAATTGAACATATTTAAACCAAGTTACATCATCATCACTTTTATCATCATTATCCTCATTACCTCAGCATCATCATCATCATCAGCCTTTATTCATTCACTACTGAATATAGGCCTCCGTCAATGAACGCTAAGGCGACCGGCCCCTTGCCACTGCATCAATCAAGCCAAAAAAGCTAAAAACAATATAATTCAGAATATATAATTTGTCTATCAAATTTACAATAATAATTATTATCAGATATCTTCTCGAGCATTGGATGTAACGAATATCTCAGTCTGCAACAGTCAACTGAGTCAACTTACCAGTAGGTATTTGACGTCATATTGTTAAAATATACGCTATCTTAAAATGACTAAGATGAGAGAGACAATGTATTATTATATTATTATCCTATTGCCCACGGTAGGCAGATCAATCTCCGTCGCCTCCCACTGTCTAACTGGCACGTTATAATGTCAAACAATCACTATAAAAAATAATAACACGTATTTGTTGCCATGTTGAATTTATTTCGCGGCCATGTTTTTTACAATAAGAAATCGCTTCTTTAATACTTCAACATTTAAGTCATCTTAATTGACGTGGCAATCAATAAATAGGTACACATAGCGGTCTATCACTGTCAATACCCCTCCAGCGCCGGTGACACGCAATTATACGTAATAAGTAATTATATAGATTGATAACTTAATAACGACGGGCCAAAGAGGAGCGGACATTATTGATCTGAACGGACGCTCGCTGTTACTGTATTCTCCGCTTTAGTTGTCTATGAATGCGAAATTTTCTCTCAACACAATTTCTCAATAATCTAACAAATTAGCTGGTTATTTGAGGTCTTGTAGATTATTTTTTATTCAAATAAGATTTTAACACCGTGTGAGTGCCAAGCAACAATATTTTCTTTTTTGCATATCTTTTTTCAGTGCGATTAAAATTAAATAACATTGTCAATTGGACCCTGGTCCTATATCTGCAGAATGCTTTGATTTGAAACTCAATTCTGTCACCTCTCAGTGTTCACAGCCCAGCCCAGTAAATAGTTAGTGACAGCTTTACATAGGAGAGCAGCTTAACTCACACACAATTGCCATCCGGTGTGGGAGGCTGTATAATTTTTAACTTAAACTAATCTCATCGGTCGCTTGGATGCAATCTGACAAACTGGCCGTGTCTCCAAGGGGTGACAAGGATCTGGTTCGTTTTTGTCCCTTCTTTATCCCACTGTTTAGGATTTTTTTTGGCCAATGTATATTATGCCTGTCATACGTCCGCTATTTTTAAATTTTTTACGATTTGTATTCTGAAATTCCAGGAATCTGGCAACTGTACATTGAGTGTACGTAAAAGCCACCTAGAAGAATTACCAAAATCTAATTACTCAATCTGAGAATAATCTACCGTTTAAAGGTTCCAATATTAGATGAGGCTAACATAAGCGTATTAAAAACTTATATAAAATCATATTCGATGAAGTTGTCTATAACACAATCATCATCAGCAGCACCGCATGTTATCGCAGAGCTCTGTGGAGAAGGGGAACTTCAGGAGTTACTGAACCAGAATCTCTTTCTCCATTGTCACTTCTTATAACTCTAATGAATTTTGAATATCATTATCACAGTAGTGTTCGGTTATAGCGCGTTTGAATGGACGGAAGTTCGAGGTGTAAAAAATCTAATAAATAAAATCCCATACGAAATAGTAACCGTAGATCAACACAAATAACTCCCGCTCGTACCGGCCAGGTGCGGATTAAGCTTCGCATTCAAAACGCGGATACGATGGCAGATGAGATTAGTCCGCTACGAAAGGCATTTGTAAAACTAAAAACTGGACTCGGTACAGTTATCGAAAGATGTCTGATAAATTCTATCATTTGCCGGACCTTCCGATCGGGGCGTTTATACATCGACTGGATTTGCTATTGCCTTGCTAAAATAATTTTAATTTAATTTTCCAAATTCTTTTTCCTAAAAGTTCTTGTTATTTAAGTTTGAATTCTAATTCGAACATTCGACTTATTTCTTCCACAATACAAGAACGAGGCAATTTAGAAAAGTGTTGTTTGGGCTTATTTATCTTTACGAGCAAGGTAGTTTCGCAGTCGTTTTCTGAATTACAAAAACGTTATTTATAGCAACATAAACTACCATTTAGATGTGTCACATCATCACGTTATTAGCACCTCAGCGCGCTGAGGCACCGCACCAGGAACTATTAAAAGTTGATATATTATGTTCTTAAACTCTTTATAGGACATATGGGACAAAATATATCAATGTTAGGAGATAGGTTGGTTGGAGGCCTGCAGTGTGAGAGGCCCACGCGCGGAGCTTGACTTATACCAGCTCCGCGGTGGTCCAGCCGGCGCGCTCACGACTGCCGCATTACCGCCGCACACTGCCGCACACCGCCGCATCACCGCCGCACAACTGCCGCATGCTGCCCATTTACCCGTCATATTTATGCGGCCGCGTCATATACACCGCCGTTTCAGCGGCGTATGCGATCTAGACAAATACATTTATCGTGACACAGTGACAACGAGCACGTTACGGAGAAAGCAATGCCGCCGGTAATGTTGCATTTCACTATCTTATTAAGATGATAAAAACAAATCTCTCTTGGCAGTGACTTTTGTGATAAAGCTCAAATAGATAACTATAATTATGTTGGTGGTCATCCGTTCAAGATAAAGTACCGATAGGAACGCGCTTGGGCCGCGCACCATTCTGTCTGTTTTCGTCTGGTCCCGTCTACACCCGTCTGCTCCCGTCTGCGCCCGCCTACACCCAGATCTATGCAATTATGTAATGATATTTTCACTCGACAGAAATTATTCAGCCTTACTGTATTGATTATCATATCAATTGTCATTTTCACATTTCATCGTATTTTTATAAGATTGATTTTTGTTTGAAGAACAACTCCGCATCACGCTATTGAAATCACAATAATATCAAAAATTCAAATCTATATTTATTATAAAATTGTAATTTAAGATTTGCGATGTTTTCTCAACATTCATTGGTTGTATTATATGCATATTTCAATCGAACTGCATTTACCTACGACTGTAGCACAATAATGTAACGAAAGTATAGATAGCAACCGTCGGCTGCCAATCAATATTATTTGCACCTTGGAATTAAAGCATTCTAGCGTTAACTTGATTACAGGCTCCGCGCTAAGTGCCCCGATCGACCATTACGTGGCCACCTTTCCATACATTGTCCCGGTAATTATAAGGTTCCTTAGCCGGGACAGTCCCAGGCACGGCTGGGGTCGGGGGCAGTCCCATCACTCCCATCCCAGTCCCGGGGAAGCCTGTCAGCCGTGTGGTGAGCGGACGGCCCGTTTTAACACATTATGAGGGAATTCGTTGAGGCGTTTTTACAGCCCGACTGACAGGCCGCGTGATACACAACCGTCGCTGCGGGCACGACACATTTATCAATTTATGCATGCCTTTGGTAAATTATAATACTACATTTATATAAAGTGTGACACAATCTTTTATACTTTTAGGGCCTGTTTCACAATCTCCAGATAAGTTCCGAATAGGCTATGGGCAACATATTTGAAAGATACTTGACAGATCCTCCATACTCTATCTGTCAAATATGTTGACGATAGCCTATTGGGCACTTAACTGGAGATTGTGAAACAGGCCCTTAAAGAAACAAATACTGTTTAATTTTTCTAGATAGAAGTGAAAAAATAGAAGATTCTATTGATAACATTAGTTACTGCAATTTTTGGAAGAAATCATCTTATTGATGAAAAATCTATTCAGAGTTGTGGGACCCATTGATCTTGAATAAAAATGGATGTGGTACTCGGTAGGCCGTAGGACAGACGAGTGAACTATGACCGGTTAGATTAATTGCACGATTGAAGGGATGCACCCGATATAACCTAACATCTTTACCTTTTAATTATGGAACATTATGTCACGCGACTAATTCGATTGTCACTTGTACTCCGTAATGATGTTCACTATTGAAACCGAAATATTTTTTTTATTTCTCTAGAAAACGGAATACTCGGGGCAGGCTGGAACACTATTTATAGAATTCACCCTAAAGGTCGCTTGTGTCAAAAAACACAATTAGTTTTAGTCTAATTATCTTGTAATTAGTTTTTTCACGACACGTACGTGGAACTGTTCTCGCTAATTATAAATATCATTATCAAGAAGACATCGACGTCCGATAGACACTAGATATATATATTTTTAAACAAACGAACTATCGAAGCCTACTCACCTAACTAAAGAAGTTCGTTTGCTTTCTTATGGCATAGTAAGACCGATTTGGGGCTGTTTCAAGCAGGTTTCTTCGTGTTGATTCGTATAGATGTTATAAAAAAAAATATTTACCGTCGGTACTGTCTTGAAAATTATGTATATATTTTTTTTGTTTAGTTTCTTGTTATTATAGCATACATTTTTTTTTGTATATCGTTTTTAATATTTTGCCTTTTGTATTAAGGATATTTTGGGTATAACTTATTGGATATAATTTTATCAAAATGCGGTATATTTTTGCTTTGAATCTCGTCTCGTCTCGTTTCCTTGTAAATCCTCCCATATCTAGTCATTTTCCCTACAGTAACTCCTCAATCAATATAATATATTTGTTTGTAAGTGTGCTAATCTTATAAAGTATTTAATAACACATAAAAATGAAAGCAAAATAAAACCAATGATTTGGATCCATGTTTTATTTTATATCCGTGTGACATGGAAAGCATGCCTTAAAGGTCAAAGGGCGTTTCCACAAATTGAATGTTTTTGCGACAGTATTGTACTTGTTCGAAAGCTTTTACACATATTTTACTTGAAAACACTCGAATGACAAGAACCAGTTAAGACGAATACGTCTGAAATTCGAATCATTACTGTCATTATATTAAACGGTAGGGGAATTAAAAGTAAACAATATAAATGCTTTCCTCCCCCTGTAAATTAACATACCTAAATATCACCTGTGAAAAACTCGACAGAGAGCGGGAACGCACAGCGAGTGATTAAATATAAAAACGAAAATAACGACAAGAACAAGGCAAGGCCACAGCATATATTATATTGCCTCGCTGAGGGTAGCTGTGATTTCATATAGCAACAGGCAACTTTAGTGATGCCATTATTATAATAATAATAATAATATGTAATTAATATAATATTAATGATAATATCTGGGAGCCCATTTTAGGTCGTGTTGGCATTCATTTAATTCATTGATGGAGGCCTGTGTTCAGCAGTGGACGGATTAATGCTGATGATGATGATAATGATGATGGTAAGCGCATTTTACACCACGTCAATCTGATCCTCGAAGAACTTGTGAGGGATACCAGACAACGGAAATATATTTATTACTTTTCACTATGCATATATTTGAGATTTTTATGTTATATAATACACATATTTCATACACATCCATGACCCAGGAACACAGAAACCTTTTTTTTTGTCGGAGGGGATTCGAACCCGCTACCTACAGCTACTGCGCAAACGCCTCATTGTACCACAGTGGTCGCCAATATACAATATGCCTTCATGCTTTTATAAGTTGAAAATTATATTACATATATAATACACATATTTAATACATATCCATGACCCAGGAACACAAAAAAGTTTGTTTCTCTGGGGGGATCTTTGTCAGAGTTTTGTCGGCTTGTTTGTTCGTTTGTTTTATAACCATACCTAATTTATAAATACTTTGTCAAAATGAATCTAGATAAGAGTAGGAGGCATTATTCGCTTTGATGTTGATTACGAAATTCTTCCCCGACGGAAGGGCTCGAGTTAACGACGTCTTACATCCAGTGAACCTTTTTGCAGAGCTCGTGTTGCCTCGAGGTCTGCCCGAGGCAGAGGTACGTCGATATTGCAGCAGGATGCCGCTCGCTCCCCCCGCCGTGGTCTTCCGGCGAGGTCGCTTCCTGCACCGCCACAGGACTCCGTGACGTAACACTTTAATGGCGGCCTCAAATGTGGCCGTAATTTTACTAAGCTTGTATTTGTACTGAGTGAAGTTTATATTTACCCGAATTGGATGCGAGTGGCAAGGGATCAGTCGTCATGGCATTTATTGAAGCTTCTTCAATAAACGCCATGACGACTGATTTTTTTCGGCTGATGATGATGATGAGGGCATTTAAATATAAACTCGCAAATTTTATTAGTTTAGTTTGAACGTCGCATTTTAATGCAAAGAAATCTTAAATAGATTATAATATTATGAAATCGTTCTATTGTTTTCTCAAAGATATCTCATACTACATTTGGCAATGTCTTAAGGAAGCTACATCGAAGAAGAAGACAAAGTACTATGCACACTCCATATATGTAGTCACTTTATTAATGATTTCAAATTTGCTTTGTTAAAGTTGTATTAATTGAATAAATTAATTGTAAAAACTAAAACTGCATAAATTTGATAATTTTTTTTAGCTTTGTACAATGTAAAGTTGAAATATTTTAATAAACATATTTTCTAATTAAGTGCGTAACATTAAATATGTATTTAAAAAAATATGAAGTTTTTATTTCACACAGCAATAGTGCTAAAGATAAAAATACTTTCTGCATTTACGATTTTAATTATTGATAAACCAAACGTGAGTATTAAGTCACTTTTAATTACTTATTTATTATTTTTATGATAAACCTATCATGGCACGCGTGGGTGGTAGCCCCCAGCACGTTCCATAAATCGTCGAAATCGATCGTAAACTAGTGTTGTTCCCCAGAAATTATTTTCCGATTTCCCATTAGAACAGGGAACATCCGAGCCGCCCCGGGACGGTGCGGGCCGATACAATCCGAGTGATCGCCCGAGAACCTGCTACCATTTATTTATATCCCTTCCACGCCTCGCGTGATTCATCACGATTCTCATCTCAATTACAATATCGAATTAATTTATTATCGATATTCGATAAGAGAAACAACACTTACGCGCTCCGGGAACTTTAATGCAGTACAAGGGACAAGCGCGTCAACAGATTTTTACTTTAAATGTAATCATCAGCTGATGTATGAGCATTATTATTTGTGATAATACTTTAAATAATGATATAATTAAAGCTTACCTAGCTTAACTATCCAATAATTTACGACCTCTCCCAACTATTACTAAAACTGCTTCATTTTCAAAGAGAGCATTCAAGTATTACGTAACGAATTTAGGGGGGAGGGGGGATCTAGTAAAACGTTACGACGCGTTACATGGCATCTTTGCACCACGCGTTACGTAACATTATTATTAGCGACTTTTCGGTACTTTACGCCACAAAATTGTCATTTTTAGGTGAAAATAGTGACTTTGGGTGTTACGTAACATCTTGCCTAGCTTGTTTACAGCAAAACGTTACGCCGCGTTACAGGCAAAATGTCTAATAATTGCGTTCAGTAATACTTGGACGCTCCCTTAACCCAAATTTATTCTTCATTAGCGTGTTCAATTGACTCAGTCGAAGAAGGTCACGGGAGGACCAGGTTCTCCTCCATAGTTGCTGAAATCCGAAACGTAAGGTATGAAAAAACTTAAAACCGCCATAAAATCCATAAAAGTTATTTCGATAAAATGAGTGAAATTTCCGTAAACATTAAAAAACAATGACTCTGTTTATCTCTGAATATGACTCAATTAAAATAATTCAAATCTAAAATATTTTAATTCACAACGCTTAAAACATTTTACCATTGTACATAAGCAAGCTATGATATGTTTTTTATTCATAACATTTACGCGTCATCCTAGCTGAAGCGTGCCGTGACCCGCGGCCGCACGTCGCTCGCGTCCGCTCGTTAAGCGAATGCGTGCCCGGGCCGTTGACGGACGGCGAATTAACCGGTACCCGCAGCAGCCCTGCCCACCACCGGCTCTCCTCTTCATTTACATTGTTAATACCTGCCTGTCACCTGACGACTTCACGTCAATACGATTTTACCTGATACCATCCGATAAATATAAACTATTCAAGCGATAGTGTATTTTACGCTATTTGACCATGTATAGAAGAAATACGTAAATGATTTCGGAATAGACAATAATCATGTAACCTGTGATTGATACGCAGAGTGATATTATCTCGTGTGCGTGATTGGGAAATGGTCTTAGATTTTACTATCATTCCAAAAATCAATTTCTAATTAGGTTATCACATAATATTTGGTACCTGAAGGTAACTTGGAAGTGTTGACTATTGTTATCAATCGATCGAATCGATTTTAAATTTTGTGATAGATTTTATTATGTGTGCATATGTGGATTCAACTTATACAGATCTAGGTACCAAGGGGTGAGCGAAAGCGAGTTTGTTTTATAAAAGTATAAAATTATAGTCACAGACCAGGTACATTTTTCATTTAAAAGAGCTATTCGACCTTCATCTCATCAAATAAACATGTGAAGTGTTAGCTCTGTGAAATCTTCCTTTCATCGAAATTCATCTCCTTGACAGTAAAATTGTAGCAATCCATTTGACTTTAAATCCCGCCCTGGGCAGACATTTGCTATGATCACCTCTACAGGAGTCAGTTATATATTTCATAATTACTATAACATGTCTCATTCATAAATACAGATGTCTTTGAATGTATAAAAATATATTATTACAGCACACGTATCATGTATCTTTTGGTTGATATCACCTGGTCCCAGTAACACCACTTTCTGCGAGCCGACCACGGGACCAGATTGACGTGGTGTGACAGACTAATCTAATACATAAATATTTAGTATTTACTCAATCAAAAGGTGTTCAATAATTATTTAATTCGA
Organism: Lycaena phlaeas; assembly: GCA_905333005.2. Taxonomy (NCBI): domain Eukaryota; kingdom Metazoa; phylum Arthropoda; class Insecta; order Lepidoptera; family Lycaenidae; genus Lycaena; species Lycaena phlaeas. Next base: position 14,410,740 of record HG995175.1, read on the forward strand.
CGGCCGCCTGCTGCAAAGGTAAAATCTAATTATGTCATATGAAATATACTGTTTTCATTTGTTATTTTTTGTTATCTGTAATTAGTAGGTATATAATATTATAGTTGTTCCGTAGTAAGATGGTCTTGTCCGTTTTAATATTAAATTATTTTCTATGGATTGAAAATAATGGTTTACATGGAAAAAATATGTAATGCTTAATATTATTATAAGTCCAATCTTCAAGTAGCATAAAACTATATCTAAAATTATACTAAATAAAAACTAAAATAATAAAAAATAAAATAAACTATGGCTTAATATTTATATTTTATGGTGTTCAAAAAAAGAATAGGTTTTATGGCTAATATAATATAAGAATTATTTTAAAATTAATTAGAATAAAAAAGTTTATACAAAATGGCTACGCTAACTGACGGGACGGCAGACAATCCTCGTGTGGTTGAAGGTGGATGCTGTCGACGAGGATAAAGTTGTCTTGGGTGTAATACCCCAACTGAGTTTGAAATCAAATGCGGATAGAAGCAGGCTGATCATGATGACGGCCGATAAACATGTAAAGTACATACAAAGTGACCGCTTCGACGTCACGACTATCAAATAATTACATCATTTAGTGTAGCGGCCGAGACAGTATCACTAATCTTTAATGAAATCCTTAATTGCGTTTCCGACAGAGCCCGTTAGCGATAGCCTTATCAAATCACGCTTCTAATTCCGCGCTTAATATCATTATTATATTACTAATTAGCAATGTTATTAGAATACTGTATTATTAGTAATAATGAGGTTCTGGAATGAGCGCCGATCGCTATCACTTGGATCTCCGGCTGCCAGCGACCGGTCCGGCTGGCACGAGCGGGCAGCGGCGTCGTCGGAGCGTAGGGCGTACTACACGGAAGAGCACGGGTAACAAGAAATAGAAACCGAAAGTGTTTTTAATATTTGAGACTGTCACTTCTAATGACGTCAATACATTTTACTTATAGTAGGAGAGACCGTGGCAGATCGTCCTTCACCGATCTGATAACCAGATGAGACGTATTTTTTATCAAATATTTTGTATTTATACACAAATATGCCTATAATTACTTGCCTAGCCAAAAGTGGTCATAGCTATTTTTAATTAAATTAACTTTAACATAAGTCTTTAACACTTGCCATCAGGTGGCACGAGCATACCATGAGAAGGCATTCGAGCATTCGGAGTCTTCTAATGGCTACCGTCGCCCTTAGACATCAGCGCGACCAAAAGTTATGGTATTGCCCTCCTCTTGCCTATCCCCCCAACTGGCCTCCGGAAACTCACAAACCGCACGGAACGCGTCAGCAAAGCTGTGGACTGTGAAATGTTTGGATAAATACTCTGACAATTTATAATCACTATTTTATTATTATTTGACATTATATTACATTTTTATAAATTACTAGATGTTGCCTACGCACGCTGCTACGCCATAGGAACGACAGTGGCGCCATCTGTCGAAAATTGAAACTCAGAAACCTTCGCGAGCTCATGCGCAATAACTTTGCCAAACCTCATTACATGACCAAATGCATATTTTACGATTCTATAAAGGACTTACAGACAAACATTCGTTTTTATATTATATGGATAAGCCTACAACAATTTTATTCATTATAATGAAACAACTTTTACGGATTTTATCGCGGTTTATTTAGTTTTTTACAATCCCGACGTTTCGGACACTTTACAGCGACCATGGTCACGGGAGCTCAGTCCTCCCGTCAGATGTCCTACTGTTACAAAAGTTATTCGAAACTACCCTATGATACAACAATATTTTTATTTAGTCCTATCTATGCAAAAGGTGCTAACTGAGTCTTTAGTCTGTGACATATTATTATGCTTGGATTTAGATTTTATTATTTTTATTATGGGATCCCAAGCAGATGGTAGTGGCCAGCCATCTTCTCTATTGAAATTAGGATGTTTTTTAATTTCAATAGCCTCGCGAATCATCCTTGGTTGGAATCGGTGTTCTTTTGCGAGGACCTGTGGTTTATCAAATCTGATATAATGGCGGGCATTATCTAGGCTATGTTCACAGATTGCTGACTTAGTATAGCGACGGTGTTTTAAGTCAGCTATATGTTCTTTAACGCGAGTTTTAATTGATCTTTTAGTTTGACCTATGTAAGAGAGACCACAGTCACAATCAAGCTTATAAACTCCTAGTATATAAGCTGTAAAGTGTCCGAAACGTCGGGATTGTAAAAAACTAAATAAACCGCGATAAAATCCGTAAAAGTTGTTTCATTATAATGAGTGAAATTCGCGTAAACATAAGAAAACAATTTTATTACTTTTTTTCAATATTCTAATCATTTTACACAAACATCAACTTACTTTGTAAAAAAATAATAGTAGCGGAAACACGCCTAGGCTTTGACTGACGTATGCCTATGTTCAGCAGTAGCCGGATAAAGGCTGATGATGAATGAACATTCACAAGCATTGCAGTTAGCAGGAGTTGAATTAAATTAAAGAACAAACAACAACAACGCATTTTTTAAGTTAAAAATTCTAATATCAATCACGAAACTTGTGAAGTCGTGTAAGATCAATAAAGGGAGATCAACAACATCTCAAACTAGAAATTATACCACACTCAAATGATTTTATATCTACAATATAGTATATTGTTTAGGGCACCGCTGGAGGGTCTGGGAGAGTTACTGCCACCAGAGTGAATAGTAATGAGTAAGGTGTGTCGGTCTGTCGGTGTGTCGGCATGCGGCGTGTCGGCGAGTATGCGTGTCGGTGTGTCTGTGAGTCCGAAGCGCACTCACAACACGAACTTCTAATTCACAGGAGTGATGGACTGCCCTCGCTGCAGCCTCCGGGGTAGCGCGCCTCGCTGCATCCTATGCGGAATATGCCTCATTTATTAATACTCTTAAACATATCCTATCGAGCTTCAAAGTTAAATTCAATTGACGATCGTAACACGTTTCGTCTTTAATTTATTATTCTACAACCTCTACAGCTAGTTGTGGTGCAAAAATTGTAAGTTTAGTTTTAGTTTCGTTAATACATATTCGAATTTCGACAACCTTAGTTGCTTAGTGGTTAGCGGGTTGGCGCGTAAGCCGGGAGGTAAAGGGTTCGAATCCCTTCAGGGAATAAAAAGTTCTGTGTTCCTGGGTCATTGGTGTGTATTAAATATGTATATTAAATATTAAAAATCTTAATAAATACGAAATGGAAAACCAATCATATTTTTGTGTGTCGTGTAAACATAGTTACCCGTTGCGATGGAGAGCTCGGCCAATAAGAGTATTCATTCAAACCAACAGCCAATTATTTTTAATAATCTTTCTAATTAGCTCTACACGTTGTAATACAGCAATTATAAGAACAAACTGTAAGAAAAAATATCGTATTAGAATTTATATTTAAATTCATATATTTTTTCGAGTACTTACAGGTGAATTATCAAGACCTCGATAAAACTTTAAACGCGGTAAACACCCGAACGATATATTTAAATATCGTATTAGAATATATTTACCTTAAAACGGTATTATAATAAATTCAGTGCAATAAAGTACTAATTAAATAAGTTTGTTTGTCACGAGGCGCTCGTTAAAGCTTATTCTAATTACCGCAAACTATCAAAACAGCCGCCCGCTCTCCCGTAATGCCCGAGGGAAACTCCGGACATCACATTCTAGTGCACTTTTTAAATTCTAGTGTACTTATTACACGAGCGAGCTAATAGGTCAACATAATATTAATATCACATATTGACTTATTAAAAAAATTAAATCTAATATATAAAATTCTCGTGTCACAGTTTTCAAACGGCTTGACCGATTCTAATGAAATTTTGTGAGCATATTGAGTAGGTCTGAGAATCGGCCAGCATCTATTTTTCATACCCCTAAGTAATAAGGGTTGTTCACCATTAAATGACAGTGACATTAAAAAATACATACATTATACAACCCTAAATTTTCACCCCTCTACGTTCAACCCCTATTTTTAAATTGCAATTTTAATTTTGGCAGAACGAAGTCTGTCGGGGCAGCTAGTAATTTTATATTAGTTTTACTGTTAATTTTTATTTCAAAAATAGAAAATTATATTTGCGCCCCCTTTCCGTATTGGTACTGGGGGCTTAGTCAAAACGCCATTACGAAAACGACAGCGAAGGTCGTTCGTTCGTTCGAAGTTGTGATTGGCTAAATCACGTCGTCGATTGAATGATCGAGCGATCGACGACGTGATTTAGCCAGTCACAACTTCAAACTAACGAACGAACTTCGCTGTCGTTTTCGTAATGGCGTTCTGAGTTCTGACTAAGCCTTCTGGTATTAGTACATGGAGGAAGAGGTTTTGTCGACTATATGTTTAACTCATATGAATACTTAAAAATATTTTCATCTGCGTACCGGTCAATATTAAGGATTTTATTCTGTAAGGTCGTTTCCGAATCTCGAAAGCGGAATGATGAATTTGACGAATTTGTATTCTTTAAAACTCTACTCTCATCTATATCAATAAAGTTCGCTTTCGAAGTGAGCGTAATGTGAGCTCTATTACTCAGGTGAAGCTCGATATCAAAATGGTTTTTACAGAATAGCCCTACAGAACATATTTGGACTATTCTGCTCCACTCGAACATCACTGATGTATAACATACTTACAATAATGCGGATAACCCGTAACAACAACCGCGGCTGCGTTCGCGTTAATTTGGATTTCCGGACGAACCCGGATTTATGATGACTATTATTATATATAGCCTAAATTACTCCTTGTCACATCAGCTATCTGCTAGTGAAAGTGCCGTCAAATTCGATTCCCTCATTTTAAATATCAGCTACAACAGACGAACGAAAATTTTTAAAAATGATATTTTGGTGTACGTACCGTGTAACATTTAGTATGAAGTAGTTACAAAAAGACATTCCAGTTTTATTCATCTGTATCGACCGATGTATCTCTTGAAGGTCGTGTCTTGTCAGATAATTTCCTCCTTAGTTTAGCGATAAAAAGTCGTAATGTCATAATATTGTAATGTTAATTAAATAAAATAAACTAACAAACTACTGCACTCCTAAAGGCTAGTGTTATTGTGTTTTATTTTTTTGGACATCTATAAACATATTTTTTTCCTTATTTCTTTTTTTGGCCGTGCTCATAAAAACAAGATGTAAACGGTAAAGGAGCTAATCCTGACGTTAACATGTCGCCATTTTGAATGTGTCAAAATAAATATGGCGATAAACACATGTTTAAATGTCGATAAGAGTATATGAAAGTCAATTCAAATCTGATATTCATGCATGTGTTACAAATGTTTATTTGGCATATTCTGTCTGCGAGCTTATAAAATATCAATAATTTTATTGCCAAGACCACATTATACAAACCTTTACCTCTGCTTACAGGACTTATTGCTTATTTTTAATGGATTTTGAATCGCACAATGTTTCAGAATTGTTAGTATTCCTTAGAAAGTGTGTATTTTAGGTATGCCTATTTGAAGTGGCGTGAAATTTTCCTAAAACCTTGATCATATTGACTTTGTGATATCGCTATTATAAATTTTACACAATAATTATATTCAAAACCAGATTAAAAATACTTTACAAAATTTAATCTCCAATCAGTCTAATTATTATTTTAGTCGTATACACTAAGTGGCAAGGGATCGGTCGTCCTGGCGTTCATTGCGATACAAGCTGGTGATGATGATGATGAATACACTAAGACCTTTGCCTTTCTCTGTCGTATTAATTGTAAAACAATCTCAATTCGACTAAACATTTAATGGGGGCCGATGGGGCTCCGTTCGATGAGCTGGCTCATTGGCCGCGGCCATTTGACAGATGAGGCCGATACGACGTTAAAGTGCAATTTGTATGCCCCGGCCATAATGAACGCGCGAACAAAACTTCTGCTGAATCGCTACTGATTTAAGAATAGAGACGCCATAGAGTCGACTTCACAATAAGTCAATTCGATGTATACATTTGTTTTTTTTTTTTCAACAATTTTCAGGGTAAGAAAAGCCGGTCAACGAACCAAGATAACTTATCCTCATCCAAGTTAAAAGAAATAAATGCTAAATAATATATATCATACATTGCTAGACTAAAATATAACCACGTATTTGTTAAACGTTATACAAGGCAACCGAATACGGTTTGTGAACTTTATGAATCCAAACTAAAAAAAGATAAGTAGCTCAAAGAGACGATTTTCGTGCAGTTACCGCGTCCGTGTTGGATACGGATGGCAAGGGATCGGTCGTCTTTGCATTCCTTGAGGGAGGCCTATTTTCAGCACGAATAAAGGCTGATGATGACGAAATAAGTTTTTATTTAATATGTATGTCGATTAAACAAATAAAACGATTTCAGGAGTATATTAGTAACGCAGTCCTCCTGAACACGTAGTTGCCATAAAGTATATAAAAATAAATAAAGTATAATACATATTATCTTTATGATGACTAAAATTTTTCATGTTTCAAGAATAGAAGCCGCATTTATGTAGACGAAATTTTAATCGACCAGATGGGAAGATGATGAGGAGAACCATATGCGAGTGGCAAGTGATTAACCGCCTTAACGGTTATTGAAGGAGGCATATGTTCAGCAGTGGATAAATGCCGAAAATGAATATGATGATAATAAGTAAAATTCGCTTACGAAAATTTATTATTATTATTATTAGCCTATGCTGTCCCACTGCTGGGCAAAGGCCACCCCCAAGTTTTTCCACATATCGCGATCCTGCGCAACCACCGGCCACCCAGCCTGGTATGCGTCTAGATCGTCCCGCCATCTTTTTCGGGGCCGACCTCGGCGACGTCGTCCATCTTCCGGCACCCAAAATGTGGTGATGTTTGCCCAGCGATGGAAATTCTTTCGAGTGACGTGACCCGCCCAGTCCCATTTCAGTTTAGCAGCTTTGATGCCCACGTCGGTTATGCCCGTTATTGAGCGCAGTCTGCTATACGAAAATTTACAGAACAAACATTTTAAGACTACTCCTTGCACGTGTGTGCGGTGATGACATCAGCGGCGTGAAGCCCGTCCGCTCCCGCCGTATCAGCGCTTCGTTAGCCCGCGAGTATCTCCGCTCGTTACCACACTCCCGCCGGTATCCCGCGCCGCATCACACTTCACCCCCATTACCATTGTAATGACTGCAAACGATCGGGCGAATTTGACCTCTGCTGCGGAGCGCTCCTCAATCGTATGACGACCAATACTCACCGGGACCCGGTACATCAATATTCCGTGCTGCCATATCTCACCACGTGCCAGGGGATTTGCGTCTTTATAGCGTGGGTGGTAGAGGTGGGATCCGGCTGGTGCTGGCTGCGGGAGCCTCATGCCACCCACAAGCAGATGGTGGCGGATAAACAGTCTGCGGCTGTGTAGTAAATTGAGTACACCGACTTCAATTAAGTGTGCGGGTGACGTGTTATGATCGTCTCGTGGGCCAATCTCGGCTGATATTTACAGAGATACTGGCTGCTCTAATGGACCTCGTGCGCTCTCCTGTCCTGGCCACGTTACGTACGCTATGTAGCTCGGCCGTCTTAACGTTTATTAAAGATGCAATACATACTTTAATATTGCTCCTGATATAATACATCAGTAGCATATTATAGTTATTTATTAGTAGCTGCCCCGACAGACTTCGTTCTGTCAAAAGTACCTACGAATATCGCTGTTAAAAACAGACACATGACACATATCATGAAAAATGAATTTTGTCTTGGAAAATGTCTTGTCTCAATGGAAAATTTTGTCAATAAAAAAAACATTTTTTGTTGGGTAACTCTTATCATTTCGGGGGATGGAAAATAAATGTTGACCGATTATCAAACCCACCCGATATGTACACAAAATTTTATAAAAATCGATGGAGCTGTTTCGGAGGAGTATGGGAACGAACATTGAGACACTGGAATTTTATAAATTATAAATTTTAGAAAATATGTATATTTATTAATAGTTGCATATCGATTGCTCACCGGTAAAAGAAAAACATCGTGAATAAACCAGCATGCCATTAAAAGCATTTGAAGTTCAGCAACCCGCATCGCTTAACAATGATCCAACACCCTCCTCGTCTGATTTCGAGGAGATCCGTGCCCAGTAGTGGGGCATATAAGAGTTGATAATGAATTAACTTAGCTTCCTTCATTATAAAATCTTCATTAGATTTTATATATCAAGATAGTTACGAAAAACACGAGAAATTTTTCTTCTATAAAACGCATATTTCACATAGAGCAAATAATAATGCACAACAAAACGATCCAAGCCCGACAGCCCGTCAAGTATGGCTCTTGTGTGCAATGCTTTAATAGCATTAAGATAAGTCAATCTTTATATTTCAAGTTTATTTAAATCAAATCAATTTTGGAGTTTACTTTCTTGTGTGATAGATTTAAATTATAAACATATATTCATACATCCTTATAAACTGTTGCGTTTATTGTATTAGTATTATTAATATATTATTATAATAGTAGTAAATGATAAAATCGCAGCTATATTCCGTACAATTCCATCCCGTGTGTTCACGAGAAGGTTCGCGAGTAGTCTTTAATGATTGGTTCCATACTCTAGTGCGGGACATGAAATGGGGTATTTTAATTAACTTGTACTGGCCGTACAATTTCATACGTTACAGATTAAATCTACGTCGAAAAATAAAAAATAAAACATTTTTCATAGCTATCCGCCTTTTTAGTGTATAAATATTATATTACTAGCTGTTGCCCGCAACTTCGCCTGTGTTAACTAAGATTTAAAACGGATCCCTAACTTTTTGAAAATTTAATATAGCCTATGTTCACCGGGAATAGTATAGCTTCCCAACAGTGAAATAATTTTTCAAATCGGTCAATTAGTTTCAGAGCCTATTCAATACAAACATACAAACAAATCTTATCTCTTTATAATATTATAGTGTAGACTTTTCAGCCATTAGTCAGATGGGAATACGATCTCCGTGCAGTGGCCGGTCTGTGTTGGAGCGAGTAGCAAGGGATCGGTCGTCTTGACGTTCATTGAAGGAGGCCTATGTTCAGCAGTGGACGGATAAAGGATGATGATGATGATGATGATGATGATATCCAGCTGTGGGCGGAAAAGGGCTGATGGTAATATTATTTGACATTTGTCAATGTATGTAAAGCGGAGCGCATAAAATGATACAGAACAAGCGTATTGGCATCTGTGTATCTTAGAGCAACGCGGTTCTCTTTCCGGGTAAGGAGGACCGTGTTGGTCTTTAAAGGTTATAATATAAAGTCATAAGTCCAATGAAAATAAAGACTCATCAGAAAGCGAGAACAATTTTATTTCCATAGACAAGCTGTTTTGCCGCGAAAACCTTCCTGTAAAAAATAAGTAATGACGCATGACCCTCGCGTACAGTACCGTACAGTATCGTACAGTCCCGTACAGTATCGTACCTTCCCGTACAGTCGCGTACACAACAATAAACCATAAACAAACAACGCCGGCGCTCATTTACATTATGTCCGCGCTGAAAACATTCTTTATTAGCCTGTCCAGTTGACTCCGGGGAAAAATCAGACAGCCGTGTTTATGCAAATACACACATTTCGAGTGTTGTTACTGTTGTTACCGTCGCATTCCGGGCACAGGCCGCGGAACGCTTGTACACCAGGAGCTCACGGTTTAATAATGATACTTTAAATTATTAACAATCAAAATGCATTTATTACTTTAACATTTTGCTTTTGAATCAAATTTTATATTGAAAATTTAATAATTTATAACAAGTTAATTGGACAGCCAATATTTTCAAAGTTATTTTTTATTTAATTACAACCTTTAATTTAAAAAACAAAATAAAAGTCGCTAAAAATATTTTCGAAAATTATCAATCGTGAAGAGAACTTTAAAAGTATTGGATAAAAAAATATGGCAAAACCCGTATATTAACTTCACTTATAAAGTTTTCATAATTATATAAAATAAACATTATAGAGATTGAGTGTTAGCCGGGGGCGAACACCGATTCCGTGGTGTTATCGTCCATGTGATCACTTTTTAATAATTATTACCCCGGCAAACGTGTTCTCGGATATTTTAATTTCTTCATCAATCTCATTTTACATTTTATCACAAAATCAAATATTTTTTCATATGTAACAAATAATTCGTTTATATTGTCGTATATCTTTGTAGTAATTGACGACCTCTATGGCTCAGTGGTTAGCGCGTTGGCGCACAAGCCGGAGGTAGCGGGTTCGAATATCGCCAGGGCACACACAAAAAAATCTGTGTTCCTGGGTCATGGATGTTTATTAAATATGTTTATTATATAATAAAAATCTTAAATATAAGTATTAATATATAAAGTATTAAATATTATGTATTTCCGTTGTCTAGTACCCGTAACACAAGTCTCTTCGAGAACTTAGCACGGGACCAGATTGACGTGATGTAAAAGCGTCCATAGATATTATTATAATTAAATATTATTATTAATAATTAATTTAAACTTAGATACTCGTTTCAAAATGTATTTATTATAATACTGAATATCACTTACTAATAAGAGGAATCATACTTATAAGCATAATAAACTAATAACAAACCGTTCTTCCTTCCTATCTATCAAGGTAATGGCGTGGGTTATTTCGGCGGTGGTCTCTTGTACTACAATTCCCTATCGAGCCCCGCGCCGCACAGATAGCGTATATACACGATATCTCTATCTGATAGATATTGTTGTACAATATTATTATGGCTGTACCGCAGCCCCGGCAAACACTTACAGGCTTCGATACATTTATTGAGGACAGGATCGAATTACAACCGGCCAAATACAAACTCAATATTTATAATACACTTGGACCCCCGTATGTCCTCTCAAAGCTAATATTTATTAGTACTCGTAGCTCAGAAATGTGCTAAAACAAAGCAGGTAGATGAATTCTATAGCGGCAGGTCATTTTGCGCTGAAACGGTTGAACTCCCAACGTAATTTTTTAAATAATTATTAATAATAAATATTTCGAGGTTCGATAGATACCGAGGTGTATGTACATATGTATACATAAATACCTATAAAGTTATGTATAAAATTCGTTTCTCGCGACGGGTAGCCTGTTAATTTTCTAGTAACTCTCCACTTTAATAAACGAAACAGATTTCTTGTAACAGTTGTTCTTACTAACTCCTAACTCTAACTACCGATTGAGCTTAAAGGCCATCTGGCCTAAAAGTCTAGACCTTTCGAAAAAAAAAAACTCCTAACTCATGATAGCGTAACTTAATACTAATATTATAAGGAGGTCAAGGTTGTAGATGTTAATTTCTACAACCTTGACCAGGTTGTAGAAATTAACCTCTGGATCTACTGAAATGATTTTGAAAATTCTTTTACTATCAGTAGGTTACGTTATTTAAGTGACATATCCTAAAATCTATCCCCGTATCTACTGCCAAGAGAAGGTGAAGTACGCGTGAAACCACGGGGAGCCGCTAGTATTATATAAATTACATAAGTAACGCTCATATCAGACGCAACTCAATACATAGATGTATTTATAAGAGCTCGTTACAAACCGGTCGGAACATTTCTCGCTTGCCAATGATGCATAGACAATTGTCTGTAAATACTGTATATTTACAAAATAATGCAGTTGAACAAACGAATGCGATGTTCTGTGCCGCGGGCAGATGAGATAACACAGGTTGCTGCGCGTATTATCGCCCCTACCACCGGCCGCGTACGCGAACTCGATAACCAACTTCATTTCGAGAATCACATTGAAGGTCATATAGGAACAGTTTTCTAATATTTAGACAAAATTCACTCATTATAATGAAAATCCCAATACAGGAGTCTATGCGCGTCACTGTGATTGCTATAAAAGTGTTTTCATAATTAATTATTAGATATAGCCTAGAATTATTAGATAAAATCATCAGCCTTTATCCATCCCATGGTGGATGTTCATCACTAATATTAAAAATTCAGATTCCTTTATGTCGCGATAATAATCCAAAGAAACTAATCGATATCTTGGATCGGAATATTTAATAAACTAGATAAAAAAATCTAGACGATAAAATATTCTACAAACATTTATATCTCAAAAAAATATATATATAAAGAAAATAATGTTATTTGAAGATCGGGAAATAGCGGTGATCTAAAATCATCCTTGTCAACTACAGAACTAGCTGCAAAAACATTTACTGACTCTATATTTTACATAAAGTGCACTAGTTTTTTAATTATATACTTTCATTAAGAAATTATAACTAGCGTGGTTTTTGTCACTAATCAAATCTTTCAAAATTTTAAATAAGAAATACAGCACAAAAACATTTCAAATATTTGTATTTTAAAACGAGAAGTTCTCTTTAAAACTAGATTCCAATTTACGCGACTCCATTAATGTAGAATCTCAGTTGTGTTGGCTGTTTAAAATATACTTTAAATCATGCAATGTTCATAAATGACAACCATGTTAGTTTTGGTGTAATTGAGGAACCATCCCTCCATTCAAACTTTAGTTTCTAGTTTCAATAGTACCGGCTCAATTTCGATATCTAGCCACGTCTTTAATCAGATATGAGCTGTTTACATTCAGCCTCTGGGAAATTTAAATGTACCGATGTTGTCTCAGTTCAGCTGCGGGTTAAACCGATGCAAAACGACACACGCCGATATGAAGGGAATTAAGAGATACCGTATCACGCTTATAAGGTAAAAACACACCGCCGGCGGGCGGCGCGGCGGGCGGCGGCGCGGCCGCTGCGGCCTGCGGGCGCGCCGCGGGCCCGTCGCACGTATTACACGTTCATTATGATGGCGATACGTCCAGCCGATTGGGTTATTAGTTTTACAGCGACGAAAGATAATCCCTAAGTATACGAGTAGCAGGAAATAATCAATAGATCGAGAAGTGTACGCTTTCTATCTGTACCTGTATGTTTTTCACTCTTTACCATTTTCCGGACAAAAAGATTAGAGATACTCTGTGAAATTACTGAGTAGTATTCGCTCTTGTATATATCAAAAATGTATGTGATATTGATGTAAATGTATACCACCAGGTATGCATTATGATATTACGGCTTCCAGGGGACGACACTCAGCCTTAAAAACCTATCTTGACACTCGCACCCAAAAGGGAACGGCCGCTTCAGATCGTCTTCCTACCTTATCTTAGGTAATTCTAAATAGGGTTTTCGCATTATGTATAAACTTGTTCTGTTGTTGTTGTATTGAAAATCAATATTGAAATGTATCGGCCATCCACGGAGCGGATACCGTTTCACTGCGTAATCATATGCACGCTTTTTCGTAAATAAATTATCCTCATTTAATTTGAATATTCCCAGCAAAAACAAGTCTACGTCTAACACGAGTTCGCTACACAATGTAATAAATCTCCTCGCAGTTCGTTCACCATACACAAAAAACTCCTGAACACTTCCCATATGGGGCGCATGCAAATTCCCTATAAATATAAGTTAACCTTTACGGCTATAATAACTTGAGAACACAACATATTCCCGGCGCGAGTGTAATGTATGCATATAATTTATGTCCCAAGTACACCGCAATGATGATTTTCATAAAATTAAGTCAAAATTATAATTTTTAATTATGCTTATTAATGCAAACAGTGTGGCGACCCCACGTGAGGCGCGCAGGGGGCGCAAGCGCAGACGACCTAACTTATAATCTAAATTTTTATCTACTACAACTTTCCAACCCTTAAAATAAAATGATTGTTTTTAAGGATCAGCATGATCATAATAAGGTCATCTTGGCGTTCATTGAAGGAGTCCTATGGAAAGACAGATAAAGGACGGATAATGGTGAAGGTACGTTGCTACCAAATGATAAATAAAAATAATTTTGAAATTGTTATAATTGAATTACATAATAATCAGTTTCTAAAAGAACACGAAAGAATAACTTCAGCTATAGAATAAAATGAAGCAATCCAAATGATTTTAAAGAAATTATAATTAAAAAGTAAAAGTATTTTAGTATATTCGTAGATCTGCTACAAAGCTATCTTAGTGTAAGAGTCGCAGTAATATCACTGGTTAGTAGTCACTGGTTATTGATATTGAAATTCAAATGAAGGTCCTAGGGATCCCAAGACGATGACCCTCTGAGGATGAGCACACCTGGTAAATCTAGAAGGTTCCCAGCGCGTAGTCACGTATGGTCACGGTTCGTAACATGTTTCATTAATTTTATTTATTGTTGTTTACCACTTCAATAACAAACACGTAAACAAACAAAATAGAAAAAAAAACTCTTCCGCATATGCAATTATATAATTTAATTGCATTAACATAAAACCGTTTCCCCATTACGAACTTCTAATATATGATGTAAATGGGCAGCGGGCGGCAGCCGGCAGACATCGACGAATACAGTTTTTATCAAATCGTTTATAAATCACAAGTAACGTACATTAGATAATATATATTGTCTATGTACACGCTAATGTACACGCTAATGTACCGCTTATTTAAAACTGTTCGTTGTATTTGTCTGATTATGGAAAAAAACTAAAGTTAGATTTTGATTAATGGTTGAAAGAAAAAATGTATAGTTTATAACAGATCGTTGGTTCCGGTATCGCATGGAAATGAGTAAATAATAAATAAATTTAAAATGTATAGGATAATCAATAATCCGGGTAAATAAAATAATATCCACTTAATCATTCTTTAACACTTCATTCTAAAATCTTCGAGTTTTTTTTATTAATTCTTTTAATTAATTAGTGACCGTTAATTTACTCATATTATCCATCGCAGATTGTCTTTTTATTGTCATGCAAATACTTCATGTCACACAATCTCAAATAGTAAAAATCTTGTATTGTTTTCAATTAAAACATATTCTTCATGAATCTAAAATTTAACATAATTGTATCATAGCTCAATCGAGGAACCTTATATCATTAGAAGACTATGTAAATATGTTATTCTGTTTGTAGAACTTTCCATAATATAATTAGTTTCAAAAAATATGAATTAACAAACAAAAAAGAACAGGGGGCTTAGTCAAAACGCCATTACGAAAACGACAGCGAAGGTCGTTCGTTCGTTCGAAGTTGTGATTAGCTAAATCACGTCGTCGATTGAATGATCGAGCGATCGTCGACGTATTTTTAGCCAATCACAACTTTAAACGAACGAACGAACTTCGCTGTCGTTTTCGTAATGGCGTTTTGACTAAGCCCCCTGTAATTTAATCTTTCTTTGATATAGAAATAAAGATATGTAGATTAAAACGATTATGAACGAATCAGCTTAAATATGTTAAATCCAACAAACAGATTATAAGGAGTTCACTTTAAATTACTCGTTTTTTTTATCACAAACAATGATTGAAATCCTGTAAAAAGTGATCAAAGCAATGTGAATAGTTTTTCAAGTGAACGTCGGAGATAACAGATTGAGTAATAATTTGCGGGCGAGGTATCGGCGTACACGAGCGGTGCGGGCCGCGGACCGCGGACATGATAACGCTAATTAATATCGTTCTGCCACTTCGATAATAAATGCCATTTATCCGCCATAAAGGCAATACAAAGCGCCCGAGCAGACAATGCTTTTGGAAAGACAACGTAACACGCCACAGCACGGAGACAACAGCAAGATTACGACAATGATTTTACAGTTTGACACACCGAAATAATAACTTTCGTTTTACGCGTAATGGTTTTCTCTCACTGCACTTTGGTTTCTGTTTTAACTGATACTCGCCATCTACAGACGCTGAAAACAAAAATTGAGAGTGATTGGCCAACATTTTAATGTAAAAACATAAAGGGTAGAAATCGTGGAAGCTAACCAGAGTGTCAGAGGGTGATGGTGCGATTTCAGAATTATGATGTGTCGCTAGCTTACTACAGATTCAGGTATGATGAAAAAAAAGAGAACAATTTCACACTTAGGAATTGTGGGGACACGGCTCCAAAACTCAGCTTATGAGAGAGTGTGAACAAGCAAACTTCATAATAAATGCTGATATTGATAAGAATCAATATTAATATTTAATTATATCGTTTCTAACATACTGTTATTCTACACTATGACACTAACCGAGAAAGAATGAATGCACTTTAACGATCGGACTGCTTATTAATATAGTCTTTGCTTCCAGGGCCATTTCACGATGACATCCATTGATACGGGCGCAGAGTATTGTCCAATCATTATGTAAATGACGTTGTTTATGTACATGAGATAGCGAGGACTATGTAATGTTGGTATCGGTGTCTCCCGCACATAACTCGCTACCCGGATGAAAAGTACATCTGCATATTAACGTAGAAAATGAGTTTATGTTTTGGTTTTTAAACAAAGTGATTAATTCACTAAGACGTAAAAGGATCTTCGTGTAACAACTGCTTAAGTAAAATGGGCGTGAGGACGGGACATTGCTACACAACTCCCTAATATAGTTCTAGCTACACCTAGGACTACCCCTAGGATGGGCAATATAACATGAGTTGCCTACTCGTGTTATATTGCCCATCCTGAAACAAAAAGTGCAAAGGAGCAAGGCTGTTTCACAAAAAATAACGGAATGATGCTAACCACGCAAACAAGAGAGGTCCTTTCTTCTCCTCTTTGTTGCGGGAATTTTTTCGCATCGTGGTCTTATAGAGATACAGAAGTCCAAACTTCAGGTATGTCAGCGAGCATTGAAGCGCAGTATTCTAGGGATAAGTTAATCGATCGCATTAAATATGGAACTGGCATTACTGATTTGGAACAAAAAAACCACCAGACTAAGTTGGAAGTGAACTGGGCATGTCGGAAGCACACAGACCGATGGGCAGGGCTAGCCACGCATTAGGTGCTACGGACAGAGGTGTCAAGGCTGATCCCGAAAACCATGGCATGACGATCAGGATGTCTATAATAAGACCTGGATGGAGCTAGCACAGGATCACGGTACTTGGAGGGGAGGTCTTTACCCAGCAACTGGATCTAATAGGCAAAAAAGTGGACTACTATCTCCTATTTAAACGAGGTCTATATTTATGGTATGACGAATGCAGTCACTGCACGCAAATAAATATAATGAATATCAGCAATCTTGGCTTATCTTAATTGCGAATGATATAAATGATATAACGAGCATTACAATAACTTCATCACGGAGCAGAACACGTCTGACGGGCTCGCTGATGTGGTATTTATCGGTAATGGTCGCGTGGACAGCGCAGGCAAGTACTAGACTCTGCGGACTCAAGACAGACCTCATAGAAATCAAGAGACAAGTCTGCTATGGACTCTCATTGGTCTATGAAAGTCTGCCTCCAGCTTCAGCGCCAAGGCGCTAACCATTGAGCCACTGGGGTCTTCTATAAGGTTTCCACTTCTACCGGTGGGAGGGATGCGCTGTACCGCGTTCCGAGCTACATCGGTATTACTATTCTTCTTGTTTTTCCCGTTAAAAAATTTTTGCTGTGTTTCGGAGAAAAAGACAACACAGGCAGTGTAATAATACTAGCACAAAGACTTAACGCCTTATGCCGGGGCTACTACCAGATAAACTAGTTTATGATGATGGGCGACGGTGATCACTTACTGTCAGGTACTTATGGCAACGTCTGCCAGTCTACCTATCCAACTAACGAAACGTAAGAAAATGGAATCAGTGAATTATATAACTAACACGAATTTCGAGGAGCCCACACTGAGCAGTGAGACATATAGTAACGCTACTACTAAATCAACATAGTTATATTATATGCATAGTAGAGAATAAATGTTCTAAGTATAAAATACGAAAAAAAGTTTTATTTCGTATCACGCTTCTTATTTATGAATGATTTTCGATCACATGAGATCAATTTATATTTTACTAACTGTCCCGACAGACTTCGTTCTGCCAATATTAAAATTGCAATTACAAAATAGAGGTTGATCGTAGAGGGGTCAAAATTTAGGGTTGTATGTATTTTTGTATGCTGTATCATAAAAAAATAAAAACAAAAAATTTTGTCTAAAAAATAAAAAATAAAATTTAGGGGTGGACTACCCCTAACATTCATGGCATGGGCATGACAAATAGATGTTGGCCGATTCTTATAGATACCGGATAAGCACAAAAAATTTCATCAAAATCGGTCAAGCCGTTTCGGAGGAGTATGGCAACGAAAACTGTGTCACGAGAATTTTATATATTAGATATCCATAATATTTTCAGGTTGGCTACAGGGTGTTACGGGTATCAAATTAGCATGATAAACAATGGTTATTCTTAGCTCATTTAAGGAAATGTATAAATACAAAATCATGAGCAGTTTTTCCATACTTGAAGAGATAATATTTTCTTGTGTGAAAATGAAGAAACTCATGAGATGGAACATGAGAAAATAAAGTTCACTTTTTCTTTCTCGCTCTTTAGTAAATCAAAAGAAAACCGCTGGAAATGATCAGGCGCATAATATATCGGTTGATATACCGGTATAAGTTTCGCGAATATCAAATTTACGTGCTTCGATATTGTTCGGACTCAATTTTCAAATAGTTCGTGTGCCGAGTTGGGTTCGAGAAATTCCTTAACGAGGCAATTGTGACTTCAATGGCCTATCCAGTGGTATCGCCATTGTTTCATAATAATATATCATCCCATGTACGGAGGCAAACGTAATCGACATACATTTTAATATGAAATCGCTTTCACGCGCCCATTCTTATTGCTACCGAATCTATATAAAATGATGAATTTATTCTGACGATTTACGCAACACTTACACCCCGTATTCGAAAACAATACTTTGAATTATCATAGTACTCACGAACGCATAGGGTCACTTAAATTCATAGACTTAGGGCGGGTTGCATCAACCGATTTTAAAGAATGAATGAATGTAATCGTTAAATATGGCGGTAATGAACGTTAATGACCAACGAGCGTTGTTTTTAACAGACGTTAAAATTTAATGAAGTCTCTTACGTTGACAGATGATTTGAAACAACCGATCCTTAAACGAAAACCGCAAATGTGCGTCTGTCAAACCCATATAAAACCCGACTATTGACACCAGGAGCGCATAGATAGAAGCGTTCTTTGCATGGTATTGATTCGTTACTTAGCCATCCATCATCCGTCACTTGACAATTGTAGCTAATGTTGATTGTATAGTATATATATATTATATATAATAGATAATGGCGGTATTACCTACCAGCTTACAAACTATCGCTACTTGCTTATATGAAGCGATGATTCTTCACCAATTTCATTGTAAATCAGCTGACGATTGCGGCAAAGATAACTTACACAGAGTGTTTAGGCTATATTAATATTATAAATTGTAATCTTCCCAAATAATATCTACTTTAGGGTTTGTTTCACAATGTCCTAATAAAGTTCCAATTAAGCTATTTGCAACATATTTACCAAATAACTACAACGTTTTTGTTTCACAATTGACAAATAGCAATATTTGGCTAATAAAGTTCCCTGTAAACTATAGGTCGGATCAACTGGCCATTAGCAAATTTATCTGCCACATAAATTAGTTGACAGATATATACGCGGTTGACAGCTTCACGACATTTGACAATTTGACGTTCCGGTAACAGTAATATACAAAATAATTTAAATTGTGTTTTGAACGTTTAATAATTAAGGGATAACATTATATACAATGTCTATGTAAATAAAAGGTATAAAGATGGTATGATACATACATTTAAATTATAAAAACATATTTTCATGTATAAACATGGAATGTTTTTCTAAAACATATTTATCGTAAAATGGAACTATAAAATGCGAGGTTACCAAGCCTACTAACCAGTAAGTGCCAAATAGGGATCTGCCAAATAAATTTACAGAGAAGATGATGGTGAAACCCAATCAAGACTAACTAGAAGATTTATGTGTCAGTTAATTTATGTGTCATATAGCTATAGGGTACTTTACTAGTATATTGTGAAACAGACCCTTAATGTTTACAAAAGCAAAGCTAAGCTATTTGCATTGTAATACAATTAAATTATTCCAAATAATAAATCTCTGGTTTCGTGCGTTTCCGTCAGTTTCCGGAGCCGCTCGGGTCCGCATCTGGCGCGCGATTGGCGGAAACAATGCGGTTATAAGATGCCCTCTATCTGCTAATAGCTGCAACAATAGGCCTGATAACCGTCTCACCCTATTAGAGCGGCACGAATTCTGAATACCTCGCGCCCGGAACAGTATGCGGGTAAGTTCTGCTAATAAATTAGTGATCCTCGTACCTGTTACGGCTTGAATGGGATGCTTTAGAGATCCGCAGACGAAGCCAAGCTACCTAGCGTACACATTACGCGAGTGATATTTACTAAGCTACATTACGCAAGAGTAACGATGGTCCAGTGGTGGATGGACTCGGCCTCTTGTGCGAGAGGTTCCGGGTTCGATCCTGACCCCCCCGTGTGTGCCTTAAAATAGGTTTTTCTAAATTTCTAAGTGCACCCCAAATTCGAGACCATCGCTCGCTTGCCGGTGAAAGAAAACATCGTGAGGAAACCTGCATGGCTGATGAGATTGAAAGTCTTTGAAGGTATGTGAAGTTCACCAACCCGCATTAAGCCAGCGCATAGGTGAACTATGGCCCATTACCTTCCTCGCCTGATTTCGAGGAAGAGACCCGTGCCCAGCAGTGGGACATATAAGGGTTGATACAGAAAAAAAATACGCAAGAAATCTTCAGGGGATTTGTTATTTGCGAGTGAAACCGCTATTGCTACAGCGAACCGGTGAGCCCGGTGCATAAGACACCAATGGAGCTAAAGAGTGGTTGTAAAATACCTGTGACACATGTTACATATTAACTTTGAAAAAAAACCGCGCCCTGGTCTCGTGTCGGAGGCCAACGTTTAGGTCCAGCGGAGTATATCTTTAAAATTATTTTACACTACAACAACAACACACTGAAACAACTTTTACAGATTTTATTGCGTTTTTTACATCCCCGACATTTCGAATACTTTTCAGCAACTATGGTCACTTGACGTCAAAAGGCCACTGCCAACATTCTATACAGTTATACCTTTTTTTTGTTGCATATTATAATACTTTTATTTCTGCATCGAAATGTGATGAAAATCCAAACGTAAATACATTATAGAGCTTCAGCTGCTCTTTAATATAACGTTAGCCGGTTGTTCTGGGTATATGATGCACCGCTTCATCATGGTTATCAGGCAGCAGGCCATCATCAGCGAGGGCCCACAGTCAATAATTCACTCCAATAGAGAGCGTCCGTTTATCTCGGTCACAATACGTCGCCGGCCCCGGACTCTGGTCGTTTGTACTTGGCGCCGCCGTATCTCAGCCAACAATACCGCAGATAAGAGCTGATGTATTATTTTGTCGCACAATTAGTGCGTAGTGCCGGTGCCTATAATACACAGTGCGATATTTCTCGATTTATTCCTATCGATTTATCGATTTAATTTTTATTGAAAATTCGGTGATAAAAGACGTTCGAAAGACTCGTACACATTGCGATATTTCTACTCGATTTATGGATTTAATTTTTATCGAAAATTCGATGATAAAAGACTATCAAAAAGATGTCATTCGTTTGTCTTGAAGGAATGATCCACATAGATCTCCAATATAATATATCATATATTACCATAGTTTCCAATCCTAACTCAGTCTTATTTGGCATTTTACCGATAAATATTGTATATTAACAATAATACAGCTATGAACAAGAAGTTCCTGTTTTATTAACTGGGTAATCAGTGATATCATCTATCTGAAGATGTCAAGTTTTATACAGTTTTGACAGACACCGCATTTGCATAGAGATGGAAGAAAATTAGGATGATCGATAATGTAAGATTAAGGATATCTCTTCGTAATTCTTTCTATTTGGATAATATCATAGAAAGTAATAAAAAAGTAACAGAAATATATTCTATTAACTCATTAATAGTGAAAAGTGTATGAATTGTGATTAGCCAATATGTCAATCATGATACATGCGAGCCACAAAAAAATGAGCATTACTCCACTTAGCGGTAGAAACCTATACGTAATGCACACGGATACATAATTATAAATACATTTTACACTTCCCTATGTATCCATTAAATCATTTCAAACGAATGAACATAATAAATAGCAAAACCACGTTTCTTGTGAAGCACGAATCACAACACTAGCAATAAATAACAACACTCTATTTTTAATGGAAAGTCTCAACACTAGACTTCCTGTAGAAGCGTAATCGATTTTACACCGAGATAGCGATTTGTCTGTTTGCGGCAATAATGAAACAATAGTGAGGGGCGCGGGGCGCGGGACGCGGGGGGCGGGCGCCGCGTTACGCTCCCCTGCCCGCCTATACACGCGGGAGGTGTGTCCGTGACGCATCTCCACATTACGCTCATATTGCACCAGGAACTTCTTAACTTTAAGGGCCCGTTCACAATCTCCAGATAAGTTCTGAATAGGCTATCGGCAACATATTTGACAGATATTTGACAGATACTCCATACTCTATCTGTCAAATATGTTGCCGATAGCCTATTGGAAACTTATCTGGAGATTGTGAAACAGGCCCTAAACATACAATATCCTTTAATGTTTAGCGCAGTCGCTGCATCTTGGACAACAGGCAAGACTCATTCCAGCCAAGTTATAGTTAGTTGGTTATCGTAATAGTTTATGGTCCACGTCGTCCATAAAATATGATATGAGTGTTCTCTATAATAACATTTTAAGGTCGCTCTTCCGTCTGCCCCGGTACTGTAGTGCATCCGGGATGTTTGCCGATGCAGGAGTAGACGACTTTTACGCGGTAATGCGAAAGAAAGCGGCGTCAATAGTACACCGAGTGCGGAGAAGCCGGAATAGTGTCCTGAAAATGATAGGAGATAGAATAGACACTGCTCTCCTTCGAAGGCTCACTGAGCTACATGTAAGGATAGCGAGATAAGGAGCTCATTATTTTCTTTTGATGCCTTAAGATGACAACTTACACTGTCTGTCCCAAAATCTAGTACACCTTCTATATACTTGACATGCAGACGTTCGTAAAGCTCATTCCACGGGCAATATTTCTATCATACAAAAATAGGTATGATAGATATAGAGAAATGATTTAATAGATATATTGATATCTTAATGAGATCGCGTGCCGGCCGTGGTGTCGCGCGACGGGAGACGCTATCGAGACGATTGTGCAGATAGTGCGTACTGTCCCCTCACCAACGCTAGATGTTAGATAGAGTTGTGATGTTATAGACAGAACCGTTCATTGTAATATGTGCGAATATAAATCCTTCATCATTAATTTAAACAATTACTTTCTATAAAATATGATTGTATATTGAATATTAATAACCCTTTTTACTATGCATTTTAATTTGAATGTTAGTTTTATATACTCAATAAGACTTAAAATAAAACTGTTCTCTTTTAGGATTAAATAATACATCCAAACATTGTTTTTTTTTACAAAATTTCATCCCAAAAAAAATTAAATATCAAGTAAAATTTGCAAATTCAGTATTGCTTAAATATCGAACTTGTAAATTAATACTTTTATGTTATTAAATACAAATAAAACCGCTATTAATATTCGTGTTTTCGTAGTGTCGGAGTTTTCCTAAACACTTTAATCTGTTTTAGAATAAATAAAACGCAGACGTAGACACCTGGGTGGCAGCGAGCCGTGAATATAAAAATAACATTATAAAATGTTTCGCATTGTAAATAAAAAATAATAAGCATTTTAAGAAAAATATAAAACCGAAATTTAAAATCTAAGTCAATATCCATATTAAAAGAAATGAAATAATTTCGTGTTCTAAGGAAACCACGGGTCTATATATATTTATTAGGTGACATCTCTATCATGTCCCAGCGCTACCGCAGCTTGACCCACAGCCGCGGCCGGTATATGGTAAATAGCAGTAAAGCGTAAACCGCGAGTGTATTGGGGTGCTATCGGAGCTGTCGGGCTGTAATTAAGGAATGTCATTGTCCGGACTCCGGAGCCCTATGCAAATGGCCCATTGTTAATTGGTGTTACTGTTTGTGGACTACATTCGATATATTGTTTTGAGTTATTCAGGAATTAAGGGATTGGGACACGACAGCGGTTCTCAAACATACACCACAAATTAATTTGTTTATTTAAT
Organism: Lycaena phlaeas; assembly: GCA_905333005.2. Classification (NCBI taxonomy): domain Eukaryota; kingdom Metazoa; phylum Arthropoda; class Insecta; order Lepidoptera; family Lycaenidae; genus Lycaena; species Lycaena phlaeas. The sequence goes on from HG995175.1 coordinate 14,434,932, forward strand.
AAAGATTAGATTTTTACAATAAATCAAAATATTTTGAGATATAATCAAAGGAATCTAGAGTTCATGTGTGATAAATATGATATTCTCGAAGTAAAACAGATTTCGTCTACGACTTCTAGAAGGATCCTCACGTCTTTCTTAGTATACTTGACCTCAATATTTTCTGTTAGCACAATTTTTTTCTGCATCATCGATTTTTATTAAAGTATAACAACACCTATGAAAATATGTATATTTCTATTTTCATATGAATACGACTTGTCTTGTCTGATTGAAAGAAAAATATTATGGCAGCATAAAGGGTTGATACTTTACTTTTATACTTTTTTTACTATGGCAGCATACGGCAGTCGCTAACCTGTATAAATCAAATAAAACCATGCCCTTCTTAAAGACGTAAACGTAGAAACGTATGTAATACGTAGACGTTCTGTCTACGTATTACGTATGACGTAGACTGTAACGGCAGAACGAAAAGGTTCAAAATATCATTAGGTGTCACGCATGAAATTAATTAAAGTGTCAAAGTTTGAGTACAGCTGCCATTATGTTTTGCGAGGTAATTGTTTCAATTCCTCAACCAAATAGGTTGTAATAAAGAAATAATTGGCTCGTAAACCGCCAGCTATTTCCCTGATTGTTATTTAACAATCTCGTGACGCAATGAGCGCGACTGGGCCGCGAGATGGCGTGGACGATCGTGGTCGTGTTTGTTCTGCAATTAACCAATTATGTGCTGCACACGGAGGGGTACCTGGTGGGAGCCGGCCGTGAGTATAAAAATAACATTATCGAGACATCTCGTGTGGATTCCTACCATGACGACACACAAAAAGACGTTTTCCCATCGCTCAAAGGACTAATCATATACATGGTTGGTTGACTAAGAAGGTCTTGGAGTAGCCGTCGAGTGATGCCAAATAGATGGAAATAGAAATACGAGTAAGAACACACGTTTCTACATGATGAATTGTAGCTTCCAGGTTTGTTATAGAGATCAATGTGTAGTCAAATCAAAGTGCATAGAGATCTTAAGCTTGTCGATGGACTAGACTCTAGTCCAGTCTAGTCACTAGAGTATTCGTCACATGTACCACACATAAGGGTTGGTGCACATAAGCTCGAAACTTCTCGTTCAGCTTAGGATTGCAATTGTATCAAGAGTCAAGCTTTACCTTAGCGACTAAATATTATACTGCGACCCTCCGAAATAGAACAATCCTAATAATCCTACTAATATTTAAAACGGGAATCTATGTAAGAATATGTAAATATATGTTTGTTACCCTTCACGGACCCACTTTTGATAAAAAGATTTTGATAAAACTTTACAATAATACAGCCTACACATCTGAATAATACATAGGCTATAATTATACTCCTATGTGAATAGGAAGTACTTAAGAACGTACGTACGAAGTAAATAAGCAAGAAACTGCTGGGCGCTGCTAGATTTAACTTAAAAAATATTCCAGTCAATAATATTTTCAGTTAACGTACGTTTCGGTCAAATGCTGTACACGGACACCAAGTATCAAGTGCTGCGGGAGGAGATGATCAAGGCTAACACGAGGAACCTGGCATACCACTGCCGCGCAGACAAGAGCGACTGCGACGCCGCCCTCGCCAAGATGAGATACAAGTCCAGCAAGCACTTCTACGCTCTGGCCAAAGCTGTCGTCGACTACGTGAAGAATAGGCGGCAGGCAAGGCCCACGGGATATGTTGGTAAGTTTAACACGGATGATGAGATTGGTCCTGGAATGAGGACTAGTCATTCACCAACACCTTAGGGTAGGGTTAGGGTCTGAAGAAGGATTGATAATGTGCTAAAACTAGATCTAGACACAAATACTGGACAATTTATCTATCTTTATGAAAGGTTTTGATTATATTGGAATTTGGATATGAATTCTTCAACGTTTAGTTAATGAAAACATCGTTAATATATAGCGAGAATAAATTTTAATAAATTATTCGATAATGTTTATACTGAAAATGGAAAAAGTATCAACCCTTATATTATATCCCACTGCTGGGCACTGAAATAAGGCGAGGGGGGTGTAACGATGTAAACGTAACGTAACGCTGGCCCAATGCGGGTTTATGAACTTCACAACTCTTAAGAATTTTTAATTTTATCAAACACGTAGACTTCCCCGTGTTTTCCTTCACCGGTAAGCGAGTTATAGTAACCATACCTATTGAACTATCGTCACTCGCTGTAGGTTAAATTGAACAAAATCTTTATCAAGACGACATGGACTAATGGATGGTGGGCCCTTTACCCTGTCGTTGCTCGTCTAGCAGCTATACACGTGTTTCACCGCATTTCGTTTCAGAGCAGGAAAACGATTACGTGTTTGTGTTTCAATTTAATGTCGTACACTCTCCGACGTGTAATTTAATATCGTAAAATTGATTGAATCGTTAAAAGTTGTTTTCTATTATCTATGTACAAACTGCTCCTCTGACCGACTTACAAACGCTTTCAAGTTTCAATCTATCTCTTATACAAGTTCCTTTTGCTTAAGCTACATTAGAAAAAGATAAAGTTAAAGTAGAAAAAGATAGAGTTAGAGGCAATATGACACAATGTAAGGTTTTAGGGGATGCTTACCATCGCCTATAGTTTGTCTATTAATTTATTGAGATTCTATTAATTCGTAATCGTTAGCTTGTGTTTGATCATGGTGGGTGTATCCTATAGTATCAATCATCTTAATGCTATGGTTCCAGGCACGGCGACGTTCTGCCAGGACAACATCTGCGTGCCAGACACGGACCCTCCCATCGTGTACGGCGGCTGCTACGTGCTGGTCTCCTGCGGCGGCAACGAGACCTGGCACCTCGACCCCGTCGTCTACAAGAAGAAGAAGAGCCGCTTCTCCTGAATCATACTTACATTATAGTAATACAATAACCAATCCCGCTTCCTATCCCGTGGTAATGTGAATTATTAATGCCCTTTAATATATTGTGATCACACAAAAATTATAAAACAAATTTTGATGAAATTCCCAGTGTACTAAGAGTAACAGTCGATAACAATAACAGCAGTAAAACTACTGCCTTCATCGTTATCATTAGCCTTTATTCGTCTACTGCTGAGCATGACCTATGTTCATTAATAAACGCTAAGTCGACAGATCCCTCGCCACTCGCATCCAACGCGGACCTGCCACTGCACGGAGATCGTCTTCTCACCTGGTCAATGGCCGACCAACACTTCAACACTTGGTCTACCTAAACGCGGCCTCCACTCTTGAACTTTATTGGCCCATTGGCCATCCGTTCTTCTGAGTGTGTGACCAGCCCATTGCCAGACAGACTGTAGTACATATAAGACATCAATTCTCCCTTGACTAGCTATGAAGTATTTAAAACGTCGGGCATGTAAAAACTTAATAAACTGCGATAAAATCTGTAAAGAGTAAAATTATCAATTAAGTTCGATTTAAACTTTTTTTTTTTTTTTTTGCTGTCTCGTGATTGAATGAAGATTTTCTTTTTTCCTTTCATTTATTATAACGGTTATAAAGAATATTTATATTTTGATTTCAGTTGTAGGTACTAAAAATATTCTTTGAGTAGAAAATCTGCAAAATAGATGCTTGGATGGAAGATAGCTTGGAGACATGGATGAGTAGAAATTATGATAGGGTTTAACTTTAAATTGTAATTGTTTATATAATGATTTACGTGGCCTTTATTAAAAACAAGACAATCCGTTTGAATAGGGAACGATAAGCGATAAACTGTACAGTAACATTGGGCGTGTATCAGCTCCGACGCCCCCCGGCCAGTAACCCAAATAGGCATGAAATATGGTCGGTAGTGGCCATTTAGATTTTAGTATAACACTATAAAGACGCTGGGAATGTCACGATCCGCGTATTTCTCTTTTAGGCTCCGGATTTATGGAACGACAGAGGTATTTATGGTTTAAATGTCATATTGCAGTATTTCGCTACGTAAAGTATGGATTGATTGCGTTCTAGATTGTGCGTTTCAATAAAAATGATAATGAAATAATATTTTTTTAATATAGTAGAGTAGACAGATAAGCGGACAGTCTGTTCACCTGGTGGTAAGTGCTAGCGACATACACAGAAACCAACACCAGTGGATTAGCAGGTGCGTTGCCTTTATATAAGAGTATGCTCTTTTCTTGAAGGTCCCTCAGTCGTATCGGTTCGGAAATAACTTGAGTGGCAGCAGTTCCATATAACGGTCGTACGAGGCAGGAAATGCCCGGAAAATAAAAAAAGATTAAGTATATCGAGTTAACCATGTAAGATATACATATGCCATTGCGGACTTTTTTTAGAAGTGGGTTTTAAAGGAAAGAAGAAGTCCTAAAGGGGTACTATTCTGAAATATCAAAATAAATGTCTTTTCCTCGTTTTTGATGCTCCGCTCCTTTTGGTCCCAGCAGGATATTAAATAGCTTATAACCTTCCTCGATAAACACACTATTCAACACAAAAAGAATTTTTCAAATTGAACCTGATCTAACGTTAACTAACTGTTCAACGAAACTTCCTTAATATTAGCAGCACCTCTACCCACTAAACCCCGGTGACTACCACCAATGCCGCCTTTAGTAAGATGCCCCGGATCTGCTAGCAACAGGGCACCTCGACGGCTAATCAGTCCCTCAGGGGACCGACGCCACCTCCACAGAGAGGTTGTCCCAACGTCAGAGCAATACAATGAGGTGAGGTTCCCCTCCTCACCCCTTGCACCCATCTCTTTCAAGGTATTGGCTCATCCCTAGCCTAGCCCTATATGCAATTCCTGTCGTAAGTATATTCTTTATACTATTGCAGTAAAGTCAGGAATGGTGCCCTAGCTTTGTAGGTTTGTTTCTGTGCTTAATACAACGTTTAAAGATTAAAGTTAGTAGCGCCATCTCGTAGAATTTTCTGGCAATTGTTGGTTTTGGTTTGTTGCACGGGGTTGATGTCAGCGCTAAATGTAACTGATGTGTTACACATAGACAAATAACACACAGTACAAAAATGGAGACTAATATACGCTTTCTTTATTCAATCCTAAGCCAATATCAAGTTTGATATTTTAATCGATTTCCTACTTTTAGTATTTTAATAAATTATTAATAGTTATTTAGATCCTTACTTTTAGACTTAACAGTAAGACGTAAACGCTGAATAGATAACTTTTAAATGTTTTAAGGGCTTTCAAATCAGTTGGACGAAGTGAGGCAAATGAGGCGCAGGGCGATTTGCATTCGAAATTCGCTGTACTCTGCGTAGCTATTAAAGAGAAACGAAATGACGCCACAAACAAGATTCCGTTCGAATCGTTCGATTATATTATTATTAATTAATATATTTCATTCAATAAATTAAAAAAAACAGTCCTTTTATGATTACGATTATTAATTTTATTAAGATTTGTTTACAAAAAATACCAATACAATGACTGGAATGTAAATTTTAATTATTATTTTATGATTTTTTGGGATCAAGATAAAATTTCGAAAATGTGTTTTGAACTGTCCCCTTATAAATATTATCAAGATTAATATATTTCAAGACACGGGTAGACAGAATCGAACGCGGACCCTGTCGCACAAGAATACATAATAAAATGAAATACATCTTTTTATGCTCTCGCGTAAAAACATTTGCATTTTGAATATGCAGAGTACTCGTATAATATTTATGTTTGACACAACATTGCACTATCGCTTAATAAATAATTAATAGATAGGTATGTGTAATAATATATGTATTAGCAGCCAATACATGAACGCATGCAATTTTTTTAAGAAAATAAAAAATAAAATTTAAATTAATCTAAACAAATCCTTCATAATTATTTTAGTTGAATAGAATGAAGTGGTTGAAATTTACATTTTTAAATATGTTCATCATGATCAGCCTTTGCATGTCCACTGCTGAACATAAGCCTCCTGTAATGAGCGCCAAGACAACCGATCCCTTGACACTCGCAACACGGACTGTACTGTATTTTTTGCTATACCTGTTTACATGACGACATCAACTGTAACACTATAAATTACTACAAGAAATTAGACGTGCAGTTTTTCATATTTTTCAACACTTTATTGATAATATCGACCGCTCGCCATCGTACGTTACGTAACCGAATTTGAATGCAACATTCTCTAGATTTCGTGACATTTAGAGAAACAAAAAGAAAGGCTGCACCTGGCGCATTGTGAGCGAACAATGCACGTTTATCGCATTGTTAACATTATCTAGATGTTATGTGATAGCAGAGCTGGGTACTGAGGAAGACATATATCTGGTGGAAGCGTCCTCCGGCGACAGTACTCCCTCAACATGAAGATCACGCTGGTGTCGCTGGTGGTGGTGTGTGATGCGGTGTTCGGTGCGATAAGAGACAGTTCCATGCTTAATAAGTAAGTAAGTAGCAGCCCATAAATGTCCCGCTGGACACGGGTCTCATCCTCGAAATCAGGCGAGGAGAGTATCGGGTCATAGTTTAACGAAGCGCTAGCCCAATGCGGGTTGGTGAACTTCACACGCCTTAAAAAAATTTTATCTCTTCTGGTGTGCAGGTTTCCTCACGATGTTTTCCTTCACCGGTGTAATATGCTCACAAAATTTCATAAAAAAGTTTCATGTTTTGGAAGAGAATTTTATCTATCAGATTTATTTATAAATACAACACAGTGTATTTATAAATGTGTACAGTTATTTGATTTGTGGTTCAATTGACTTTACTGTTAGTAACAAGTATCGTACACCTTCATATTTGTCTTTTTTGTATATTTGTCATGTTATTGTTTCATCATCATCAGCTTTTATCCGTCCACCGAACATAGGTGCTGCTTACTAACCGCCATTTTATTTCAGACTTCTAAACGTCGCACCGGTGGGGAACAAACTGGGCAAGAGTTTCGTGCCCCTCACGGAAATACCACCACCTCAGGTACCGCGCCGCTCGGGGCGGAGACACTACGAGGACGAGTGCACTCAGAAGGCCGAGGCGAAGGAGGTCCACGACCGGGGGCGCGTGGACATCATCGGGGACTATTACGACGACGGCATGGGCGCCAAGACCGTGGCCACCGTCATCATACCGGACCACATAGACTGTGAGTGACACGTCAGCCTTCTACCAGGAGGGGGGATACATAAATAGCCTTAGCCCCCATTCGCAAGAGCGTTTAAAAACCGCCGCGGTAAAACCTGACGTCGGCTTGAGTTGCGAGTTTGGCATGCTAAATTCAATTTAACGTCAAACAAGTTGAGTGTTTGAAGTAAAATCCAACAGAGCTCAATAAGCGTAGCGTTTTAAAAACGCCTTCGTGTGAGACACATGGGTATCCATTTGTCCAGCACTAACTAGCACCTAGCACTAGCATCTAGCACCTAGACTAAACATCTACTGTTTCAGATTCAGGATACGTATGATTCGTAACAACTAAACTTGTGTGTCCGAGTTGACACCGACCTCTAATATGTACTAGAAGGTGACGCGTTTGCTAGTTTTCCTAAGTCACAAGAAAACGTGAAGTTTTTTCTATGTCAGTTGGTTAGCCAACTGGCATACATGCCACCTGATAGTAAGAGGTCGTATATGTACATGAGCTAATTTACCTGAAACTAGTCCAGACCTGTCATCTATTGCTTATCCTGAGACATGCGACGCTAAATCTCTGTGCCAATGAAAACGCTGCCTGTAATGCCCTTGCCTCTGAAAGACAAAGCTATTACACGAAGAAACATGCAAGAGGGTTGTACCCGTGACCCGGGAGCCCGGCACAGCGCATCCCTCCAACAAGGGAGGATAACACGGGCAACAGTTAGGATCTAGTTATATTATCACAATACAACATAAAAAGAAAAACATTATTATCCCTTCTTATTAATTCAGCTTAGGTCTAAACCAACCTGGTTTAAACTACCATCCTTTAAAGGTGACTCTTACATGAGATACTTTTTGTGTTAATGATTTATATGAGTACACAAGCACGCGGCTTCACCCGCGTACTTCCCATTCCCGTGGGAGTACGGGTATAAATTATAGCCTATGTGTTATTCTGATGTTGAGCTATATTATTGTAAAGTTTCATCAAAATCCATTCAGTAGTTTTTACATGAAAGAGTAAAAGACATCCATACTTACAAACTTTCGCGTTTATAATATTAGTAGATAGGATAGTAGGATTTAATTTTACTATAAAGCCCGGGTGATAAGTTTTTACTTTAGAAACGTTTAAATCTACAGACAAGCATTTCGAGGTGTCCACACAAGTGCCTTACCTGACGGTGGGACCCATAGAGGGCATAGGCTACCACCACAGCACGTCGGGGCCGATCAACGAGTGCGAGAAGATCTACCAGGACCACTTGGAGGAGCAGTACTCGGACGAGGAGTCTCCTGAATACTCGGAGGAGTCCCTCGAAGTAGCCAGGATGCCAGTGGACCAGGCTCAAGTACCGTCCGTCGTGAGGGAGCAGTTGGAGGAGCAATATTATGACATGTGATACATTGTAACACTTTTTGATATTTTTATACCGATTTTAATACATTCCATTTCTTAATGATCCGATTTTTTTTTCGTATTTACCTAAATAGATTAAAAGGAGTAATAATTTTCGCGTTTACGGGAACGGGACAAGTGACCACACACCCGATTGCATCACAGTATACGTCAGGTTCAGGCCCCCTCAAAAATTTTCTTTATTGAATACTAGCAGTTGCCCGTGACTTCACGCGCGTTAGCAAAAAAATGTCCTCTTTTTTAATCTATACTATGTTATTTCTAGTACCTCCGAGAATATGTGTACAAAGTTTCATGATAATCGGTCGAATAGTTTTAGTGTGAAAGCGTAACAAACATTTATAATAGTAGTAAGGATTTTAGAGGAGTTTTGATTCACACGAATATGCCAACCCCGTCGTACTTTGTAATTACTATGTTGTATGTTGCTCATCTTTTTTGCTACTTCAGTTTATGGTCGGGCTTAAATACGTACTTTAGCTTAGCCTACTTCAAAGACATTGAAACAAAATTCTTTATCAGTGATTCTCTTTGCTAATGCATAGTGTCCTGTCTGTAGTCCTGATGGTGATATTAGGCCAGTGGTCAGACAATTAATCAGAAGACTAATAAAGTCTTGTACGCATACAATTTCCACTTATATAGTGTATCATCTGTCGGTTTATCTATCTAAACTTACAAAACATAAACTAAAAGGCTGTAAAAACAAAACAACAATATTTTAATATGGTATATTACACGGGACCAATCTGCAGTTTGTTTTTGTTGGGTATCTTGACGTCCGCGTCCTTGTCCGCGAACACCTCCTCCGTGTCGTCGTCGTCGAAGTCGTCGATGTCCAGGGGGTTCCTGGGGTAAGCATATGGTTCATGAGCGGACGAACTCTACTGTAGGATAGTGTCTATCTTAAGATAGTGTGTATAAGGGCCTGTTTCACAATCTCCAGATAAGTTCCGAATAGGCTATCGGCAACATATTTGACAGATACTTGACAGATACTCCATACTCTATCTGTCAAATATGTTGCCGATAGCCTATTGGGCACTTAACTGGAGATTGTGAAACAGGCCCTAAGACTAGTAATAAATGTATGTAATTAAGTATGTTTATAAAAATTGTAAACTATATTTTGAAAGAAGCAACCCAACAGAGTTTCTTGCTGAATTCTTACTCTCTACTATACTACTATAGTAGTAATATGTATTGTTTGTATTTTTTTTTGTAAAAGAATATTTGAAAAGACTTTCGGTTCTTCTCAGTGGACTTGTTTTGGAACCGGTGGTGGATTCCATTGACGTTCAAAAAGATACTTTGATAGTACTATTTTGAATAAAATTTTTGACTTTGTAGGTGAAAGAGATCTCGCGCAGATGTGGCGATGTTAGAATGTGTACATTTGAATTTTTAAAGTAAACTATCAGCTCGTATATGTCCCACTGCTGGGCACGGGTCTCCTCCTCGAAATCATTCGAGGAGGGCTTTTTTTTTTCTTTAACTCTGGGAAATGCACTTAGGCAACCTGCGGAAGAGTGGGTTTCCCCAGATGGCTATGTGGGACTCGCTGCGCCCGAAAGCTGGTAAGTGGACGCAGCTCTACCCACTAAAACCCGGCGAGTGCCACCAATGCCACGGTGAGGTGCCCTGGATCTGCTAGCAACAGGGCACCTCGACGGTTAGTCAGTCCCTATGGGGACCGACGCCACCTCCACAGAGGGATTGCCCGCACCACAGAAAGACCCCTCCCAACGTCAGGACAATACGATGAGTCATGGTTCTTTTCCTTAACGAGGAGGGCCTGGCCCAATGCGGGTTGGTGAACGTCACAGACCATCAGTAACTATCTCATCAGGCGTGCAGGTTTCCTCACGATATTTTACTTCACCGGTGAGCGAGCGATGGTCTCGTGTTTAGGGTGCATTTAGAAATTAGAAAAACCCATTTTAACACACTGGGGGTCAAGATCGAACCCGGAACCTCTCGCTGAGAGGCCGCGTCCATGCCCACTGGACTTTGAATTTATTTCTGTTATTAATACCCACGTTAATAGTATAATCATCAAAAGTCTCCAAATGAGAACGACAGCGGGACTTCATAAATGTTGCGTATTTTTAAATTATGTTGTCAAAATCATGTTTAAAAGTACACACTAAGGATTATGGTCCCACACACAGAACCTGTTGTAACCTTTAATAAACTTCTCATATACTTTGTTGCAAATCGACTATAAGTACATACAATGTTTTTATCTTTAATTCAAATACCTACGCTAACCTAGACCTTGGTATGAGGTAAACGTCACCCATGGACTTCACATACTCACCTAAGACCAGCCAAAGCAAACCATTCTAATGTTGCATGTCCACGTATGGTATGGTGCCAGTAAATACACAGCATATGCGTCCTTCACTCCAAAACGACAGAGCTGTTTGACGACAGAAATGGTGGTACCAATGCAGACGGAAGCGCGGCGGTTTACCGTCGCCGTAGCCCATGGACTATCCTAACGATGATTCGGAGGTAATCTTTTAAATACTAATCTATATAAATAAAAACTAATTCCCGAAATATAATATACACACATAACTTCAGAACCACTCCGCCAAATTAGATTACACTTTTTTGTTGTGTTGGTTATCGTCTGGACAGGGTTTGTAGGAACCCTACCCTGCCAAGCCTTGTCGTGGCGGTGGAGCTCAGTGGCCTAGGGTGAACCCAGCACCTTGGGCGAAGCGAATTGAGCCGAGGGGGCTCTTTGTCCTCCCTCCTCCTCCTCGTCTCATTGTACTGTCCCGACGTTGAGAGAAGTTGTTCTGTGTTGCGAGGCAATCCCTCTGTGGCGGTGGCGTCGGTCCCTGAGGCATTGACTAGCCGTTGAGGTGCCCTGTTGCTTGTAGATCCAGGGCACCTCACCAAAGGCGGTATTAGTGGCACTCGCCGGATTTTAGTGAGTAGAGCTGCGTCCACTAACCAGCTTTCGGGTGCAGCGATTCCCACAAACCGGCCTGGGAAGACCCTCTCCCCCGCGGGAAGCCTAAGCGCATTTCCCGGCGTTAAAGAAAAAAAAAGTTTGTAAGGAAAAGAAGAAGACAACGTTTGCCAAGTTCAGTTTTTACGTAGGTAATAATATAAACTTACTTATTCCAATCGATTCTATGACGTTTCCTGTAAACAAAATATAAAAAATTAAAGAGAAACAGTAAACGAGTGGACTTAATAATGATTAAGTCTTCAAACGACCTGGCACGGGACACGTGATCGCATGCTCAATACACTTTGTGATGAACAACACGAAGCCAGACAACACATCGATCAACTCAAAATAAATTTGTTTCATACACATTAAAACACTTTAAACACGTCAAAGCGATTAAAAAGCAACAATTAATGATCAAAACAAAAAAACTAGCTCGGAAAATAGTTCGTTATTGTACAAGATTGTAAGTATTTTTTAAAGCCAGCCAGACAGCGTGGATCAAAGAAAATACCATATACAAAACAATTAATAAAAAACCTAATACTTTATGTATAGGTAGTGTTGTTATTTTAGATAATTGTCAAACACGAAATTCCTCGAAGTGTAGAATTTATAAATAAATGAAAATTAAAAAAAAAATTGCTCGCGAAAGGTAATAAATAAAACTATACCTATTGGTAGCTATGTAATCCTGGTCCATGTACTCTTCTGACATCTCCACAGAGAGCGGCTGTCCCCTGTGGTCCTGCAGGATACCGAAGTACCGTGGAGGTCTCGTAACAGTGAAAAGTACACCTAAAACGGAAAGTACAAGTTTATATTGACAAATTACAAATTGTATGGCGCTGGCGCTAGATGACAAATAGGGAACGCAATTCACACAGTCAAGTTTTCCCGACACTAGTCCAAGTAATCCGATCGAGTATTCCCCAATCTACGAGGAAAGATCTTTTTTTTTTGACGTAACATGACTTAGTGTCAATGATTACTCTGCCTTTCCCACTCTTTCAATACTGTGAAAATAAGTACCTATACATTCAAACATAAATATAATATGTGTATGCTGCGATGCGATTTCTATTTCACATTCTTATTAAAATTACATTTAAATCTAGACTAAAAGCCACCTTAAGATATCTAGCCTTAATAATCTAATATTCTATGACAACCGCTACTTACTATCTTCAACGGCGACACAATAAACAACTAAATAAAATAATCCTAATGCTGTTGATAGAAATCTAATGTCTCTGAACATTTTAGTATAAACTCTTTCTCAATATCATTAATTGCAGAAATCTAGTGCTGTTATTCTGGTGGAGCACGACTAAAGTAAAACTTTATGATGTAGAGGAACCGGTCAACGATAAGGAACGCAAAACTTCCGCACCAAAATAGTTTTGGAAAATATAATGTGATGTTGTCAAACTTTCCTATTGTTAGTGCGATAGGGTGAAATACTAACAAATTAGCATACAGAATGTTTGTCCAATGGTTGTAAATACTGTATACACTGAAATCGATTGCAACTTATGTAATACCTTAAAACAGTAATAACAAGTTTCGCAATGATTAATGAAGTACAATCATAAAAATGCCAGTCAAGCAGATAGCTGATAGAAGTGAAAACTTGTAACTTAAAATTATCACATTACGAAACATAAAATTTTAGAAATAATAATTTTGAATTACTAAATTCAAAATCAAAATCACGTTACAAAACGTTATAATGTTACCTTGGACCTAGTACCCGGATGACCGAGCTTTGTTCGGTAAAGTGGATTATTGATAACTCGGATTTGACAACATTTTCTGAAAATGAACCCTAGCTAGATCGATTTATTGGCCCCGAAACCCCCGGCGCACTAAGTTTCATGAAAACTGTTGATGCCGTTTCCGAGATTTAAATTACATACAACGTGTCCCAAAATTCAACGATAAAAATTCCCCACACGGTGAGCCTACTCCAGAAAAATTGTCTCGTTAATTTTTGAACGTACAAAAAAATGATTGAAAATTTTAGGAAATCAACACCTATAAAATGGTATTTCTTACTGTACTGTTTGTAACAGCAATCTAAGAAGCACCCCTTCCTATCTATCGTAATCCTCAAAACATACTCTGGTACCTACGTTTAGTTTTTACATAAAAAATCATCAAAATTAATGTTTTCCCTAAAATTTTGCATGATTTCACCATTCAGTCCATTTTCACTCATTGTGGTGTAAAAAAAAGTGCTAACACTATAATGGCAAGCCGAAAAAGGATATTGTTGCAAGATGTACATAATATATAGGGCAAGAGAGCAAGGGATGAAAATGGGAAGCGCAACTCATTGTACTGTCCCGATGTTGCGAGAGGTTGTTCTGTGGTGCGGGACAACCCCTCTGTGGAGGTGGCGCGCGTCGGTCCCCTAAAGGACTAGCTGCTAGCAGATCCGGAGCACCCCACCAAAGGCGGCATTCGTGGCACTCGCTGGGTTTTAGTGGGTAGAGCTGCGTCCACTTAGCCGCTTTCGGGCGCAGCGAGTCCCACATACCCGCCTGGAGTGACCCACTCCTCTGCGGGATGTCTTCCATGAATTTCCCGGCGTAATAGAAAAAAAAAGGTTGTACTTTATAAGATTAAAATTTTTGATAACGTCATGCAAAATCAAAAGGCTAATATTTTTATTCAGTCATTAGTGTGTAGTTTATTATTTTAAAATGATTTTTTTTTGGCATGCAATCTGTGTGCATGCAATAAACCTAAACTTGCATGTTCAGCAAATTCACCTAATTTCGAGGACGTCACCCGTAGCAAAAACGAAATATCTCATAATGTGATACGGTGCCTTTTACTCCCCAATAGCAATACGCAGGAGCAAAATATTTGATATTGCCTACATCTTTCAGTCGCCTTAGCGTTCATAGCGGGAAAAACACAGGTCGTGTTTAGGAGTGGACGGATATTAGCTGTATAATTCATATTGTTGTCAATATACCTGCAATATGATCTCTTTATGTCATTAAAACAGACCCACGATTCTTTGATATAATATGAACCACATATAAACATAATATAAATACTCGTAGTTCACTTAGTAGCTTATATTTTAGCCTCTTTTGCTCATATTCCTTATCTAAAAACAACGGTAATAAAGTGATATGTTAAAAATCGGTATTTTTTTTATGATTAATAATATTGGCATGTCACTACTCCGTTTCCTAGTGAACAAGCTCCAAGGCATAAAATAATACAATATAATAAAACGAATCTACGACAATGAAATGAAAAACAGATTTCTTTCGTTGTTTATTTAATAAAATAGATTTGGATTTTTTTTTAATATTTTTATTTTATTTTTTCATTATTATTACGACTATTAATAAAACAGATTGCCCTCCCCTCCCCACAGCCGTCTGCCGCCATAGCCTATGAGCTCCTCCCGCATCGCATTGTACTTCTTGAAGAACAGCTTCTTTAGAATTCTCTTCCTGCGCTTATCCTCTTTCAAACACGATTCTAACGTGTCCATGCAGACATCCTCCCTGAAAAAAGATAGCACAGGACTTGTATGGCAACCTAATCTAGATTTAGGGCGAATCACATACATAATCTTCGGGCAAAAAGCCCATTTATCTAAATAATAAAGCTATAACCATTTTCAGCTATCATGTGATTTGCGTCTTTTATGTAGTTAGTATAAATTTAATGTAAATATTTCCAACAATTAGGAAATAAAGTGTTAAAAACTGTGCCCCAATTTTTTCAAAGCGGATCAAAGTCGCGGTTGGCCCTGAGCAGCATATAGAGTCAACATTTGTTGTTGATTTTCTTCTCGGCTTACCCACATCGAAAACATGTGTACCTATAGTGTGTTTAGCAGGCGTTGAGAGGGCTACTGTTAAGTAAGTCTAAGTTTAAGTCGCCAACAACAAAATATATGAACTCACTTGTAGTTTTGATCAAAAAGCAGTTTGACGGGTTCGGTCTTGGTGAACTTGTCGGGAAGCCGCGAGCCGGGCGGCAGTTTGGATATCTCCTTCATTATGCCCATTATCGTGTTCTCCAACTGGGCCAGCTTCGGAACCATCAGCCTCTTTATCACCTACGACAAGAGTTAACAGTTTTTGCTATATTTAACATTCGTAAAATAAGACTGTTCCAAAACTATGTGTCAACTTCTGTGCAAAGCGATAGTTCGGAAATTTTCATAATGTTCATTTAAAAGGCGCGCCGCCACCGCAGCAGGAATAAAAGGAAAATACAAGAATAAATAGAAGGATACGCACGTCTGTCAAGCTTCACTTTGCCAGAAAATGATTGTTTGCACTGCAACCCATAGACTACATCCAACTTACCTTCCCACATTTGTTGCCGGTTTTGCAAGGGGTTCTAAACTTCCTGCCGAGTTCCATGTTCGGCAAATTTTGTATCTGCGCTATGACGTTTGAGAAAGTCCCGACGGCTGTATTTTGTACTAGAAATAATATTTTCAAATTAAGGCTTTTAATATTTTTTTAAAAAGGCATAGACACGCAGGCGCGTAACGATGACTAGGTAATTAAGAACCACCTTTGACATGATAAGGTAGTGAGCTCCTCGATTTTAAAAAGTAACAGCATACCTAAATTATGACGTAAGAAAACTATAATGTATGAAACGTCTATACAGTTGGACGTTAAAATAATGTAGTGGAGCTTCTATTAGCTCTGGACATTTTTTTCGAAAGGTCTAGACTTATTGGCCTGATGGTCTTTAAGCTCAAGCGCTAGGTAGGTGAGCAGATGGCTCAACTAGAAATTAGCTTTTGGGCAACATCTACTTATTGCTGATGGAATTACAAGAACAAGCGACAGATGTTTATTATATCAAATAATGCTAAGCGCTCATTTCTCTATTTATTTGAAAAAAAACATACAGTCGAATTGATAACCTCCTCCTTTTTTTGAAGTCGGTTAAAAATACACAGGAATGGTGTCATAAAATTAAATACAAGTTTCATCGAGAGGAGTTATAAAAGTGACAATAAAGAAACATACACATTTTTTCCCTTTTAGTTTTTCCCTGCCTCGCCATATCCAGCTTTTGGTAATCATCGGAATCAACTAAACTTGTGATTGCAACGATTATAATAATTTTAAAATATATTCTTGACATGTTGTCCGTCGCGTTTGGACCACGAACGAAAACTTAGCACAAAATCTCGGTCCGAAACAAAGTTTAATAAACAAGATCAATATCGGTAAACTAACTTTACATCATAGTATTGTTAGTAAATTTTATTAGGTACTTTTTACTGTTTAACAACGAGGAAATACATATTGTTCCGTTGTATACCTAATTTAATATTTTTTTAAAGTAGCAATCCATAATCCATAATATATTCTGTCCCATTGCTGGGAACTGGTCTCCCCGAAATCAAGCGAGGAGGGTGTCGGGTCATAGTTCACCGCGGCACTGTAGGGCTATTCTGTGGGGTTGTTTTCGAATCTCGAAAGCGGAATCCGCGGTAATATGACGAATTTGACGGGTTTGTATTCTTTAAAACTCGACTCTCTACCTAATTCAATAAAGATCATTTTCGAAGTGACGTAATGTGAGAAGAAATTTTGAAATCGGTACCGTACTTTTTGAGCCTATTCATTACAAACAAACAAAGTTTTCCTCTTTATAATATTAGTGTAGATTTAGGATTCTATTATTACGCTACCCATTCAAATCACGGCAACACAATTTATTTTCTTGCGTATTATTTTGATTTTGCTATATCTTCTAAAGTATTCATTTAATTTGCATGATGTAAAGGAGAAAAATAATCTTCATGAAGTGCTGAAGCTAATTAACTGATTTAAAATGATAAGGATTCATACCGTATTTGTGTAAATAACTTTCAAATTATCGCGTTATAATTGCTAATTTTTAAAGTATTAAATCGATATAGTATGATATCCCTAAGAGATAGACATATGCCATCGCGGACTTTTTTGTAGACCTATTTAAGATATACAATTCCACCATACATTATTTTGTTATATCTCAAAGGGTTTAGGCAGCGTTTTCGTTGAAAACTCCCAGGCGGCCAATTTTTTTCAGACACCTCCAACAATTATTGTTATATCTTAGCTAATGTATATAAAAACTTAATAAATTATATATATAAACCTTCATCTTGAATTGTCCTATCTATTAAAAAAAAGATATTATACACTACTCGCTTGTGTATGCGACTGTCGCGCCTGCGCACGTCTCATTTAACGCTTTTTAATTCCACGCACAAAATCTTACGATTTTACTATCATATTTTTTTCAGTTCGGTCGCGCAGCAAAATCCCTATCCCCTCCAAGCCTGCCGTAAGGAACTTCGTTCCAATAGTTTTATGATTGGATGATTAGATGTTTGTTACTCTTTCACTAGTTATATATAATATCGTTAAATCAATCAAACAATTAATGTTTGCTCGTGAAACATGTTTGGCGTGCTTTGACATATTTCAATACTACTACTATACTGCCCAGTAGGTACGACTTCAGTTAAGATGCAAGCCGGGTAACCGAACTTTGCTCGGTTATTATTATTTATTATTAAAATTAAAATTGAAAATACATTTTTTAAACAATTAAAAAAATATATAAACTTGAACATATAAAAAAACAAAAGTTAGACACCGAGCGGAATTCGAACCTGTATCACTTGTTTCTTGCCGTCCGCTTCTAAACCTGGCCGGCAGAAAGAAATTACCTACCTTATACCTAGGAAGTAGAATGTAATAATCCAAATCAATGTAAATACACACCTATCATGTACTACATTCTTGCAAATAAACTATTATTATTATTCGTGGAATTCTAAGCATGAAAACATGAAAACCCGGGTTTTCCCAAACATAGATTGATTGTTTACCCCCTGAAAACAAATTTCAGCGAAATCGTTAGAGCCGTTTCTGAGATCACAGAAAGATATACACAGAGCCGTAAATAGGGCGGTGCCACCGGTGCCCAGGCACAGGGCGTAGACTCTGGGGGCGCAAGAATGGCCAGACCAGGCAGGACTATTATTTTTTTCGGTTTGCTAAGGGCGCCAGTTATAGAAGCTCGCATGGGGCGCGAAAAAGGCTATTTACGGCTCTGCATAAAAATTGCTCGTAGGTATAAGATAAATGTAAAGTGTAGGTTTCTATAGTGTCATTATTCGTAGTTCATAATATTATTATATAATTAAAGTACCTACTCTGTGTTTCAGACTCGGCTTCAATCATACCAACCAAATAAAGACTAAGGTCCAAGCTTGTCAAACAAAAATGATACTTGTTGTGGCAGACCAATCACAGCGCCTTAATCCTGAATCGAGCTACCAGAATTCCAGCGCCCGGTCGCTATATATACGACATCTGACACGCTAGCTAGTGGGCTTCGGCCTGGCCGAGCATTGCACTTCGCTCGGTCGGAGATGTCCCTTTGGGGCCAACCACCACATATCCCACATTGGTGAACCTCGACTGAACACGCCTCCTTCTGGAATTACATTATCATCACTCCCAACCCCTCCGTACCACGCCAGCCAGCTTCAAGCCTCTTCGGGTGCTTCGACCACTAGCCTTAACGCACCGCGGCCTGGTCGAACCCTCACCGGCTTCAACGGGCTATCGCAAGTCGCAACTACCACGACTGGTCAGCAAGCAGAGCACTCATCTCTCTAGCAGCACGTAGTATCAGCCCCGCACGGCAGCAGCACAATACCGACACTCGTTGGGTCGGCCACAATCCCTTGAAAACCTACGCAAGCCAAGACAAACTCTGTATCCACACGTTTGAATTTTTGAAGGCATACCAAGCCTCGACAAACGTGTGGTTCCGGCTTTACAAACTATTGCCTTGAATAAAACAAAAAAAATAGAAGAATGGTGGGTTAATCAATTATTTCCAGTTTTGCTATTTCGGAGTGGCTTTCTATAGTGTTTTTTTTTTAAACGCAATCTGTTTATATTATGATTGGTTCGCGAATGCTGCGGAGAATTGTTTTGGGGCTATTTTCTGTATGGGACTGACTGACGAAAAAAAAAAAAAAAACAAAAAAAGAGGAATGGTGGGAAACGTCAAGGCTAACGGTCGTGTTTTTTCTGTTTTCCGTTAATCAATTATTATTTCCAGTTTTTTTATCTCGGAGTGGTTTTCTACAGTGTTTGGTTTAAAAACGCAATCTGTTTATATTGTGATTGGTTCGCGAATGCTGCGGAAAATTGTTCTAGGGCTGTTTTCTGTATGGGACTGTTTCGGCGGTATTATATATAGTGACTGTTCTGGTGGTTTTCTATAGTGTTTGTCTTCAAAACTCGATCCATATATTATAATGTGATTGGTTCGCAAATATTGTGGTGGACTGTTTCGGAATGGATGGATTTGGGGTTATAATTGATTGATGGTGACGTAAGGGACGGGCGTTGGCGTTTCCCGCCATTACTCCTTCTTCACACAAAAAATGTGTTGTTTACGTCAGACATGGCAGCATGGCCTCTGGTCTTAGCCGGTTCCAACAGGAACAAATATACGGAAAAAAACATGACATGACAAAAACGGCGGGAAATTTCAAGAAGCGCGGTTGTGTTTTTTCATTATTTAATTATTATTTTCTTTTTTTCATTCAGAACAGTTTACTTTATTATTTATTTTATAATTTTAATTTGTATATATCATAATTAGTTAAAAAACTCTTAGTTGGTAAGTTTCTTTTACATATTTTCAATATGAATGAACCACCCGATCCCGGGGGAACATATTGTGTGCCCGAAGCTGGTAATTTCATTACAGTAGAACATGATGAGTCTAGTATGGACACGGATCAATCTTATAAAAAGACTTGTTTAAAGCGTAGTCGCCTGCACAAAATATGCAGAAACTGCAATAAAAAGAAAAGGAAAAATGTAGGAAATCAAAAAGACATTGGATGCCGATGTGTCGAATCGGATAAATCTGACGAATGTAAAGAAATAAATATGTCCCTTGTAAATCAACCTATATTGCAGTCAAATAATTCAGTAGATTCACACAACAAAACGAGTAGTACAAATATTGGTAGAAATCTTTATAATGAATTAGATGCGCCTCCTTACATTATCCATATACAAAAGATCCAATCTTCGGATAGCGACGGAACGATATTGCATCCAATAACCTTCGGAAATTTCCTTTTAAAAAACAAAATTTATAATGTGGTTAACGGTAGCGTTAAAAGGATTGGCCGAAACCGTATGTCCGTCTCTTTTACAAATTATGTTGACGCAAACACATTCATCAACAATAGCATTATAACAGAAAATAATTATAAGGCTTATGTCCCTTCATTCAATATTTTAAGAATAGGCATTATTAGAGGAGTTCCAACAGATTGGTCTCCTGAGGAAATTATTTCTAATATTTCAACCCCTGTTGGGTGTGGTAAAATAGTTAAAGTCAGGCGTTTAAATCATAAAACCATTGTTGATGGGTCTCCAATATGGAAACCCACACAGTCAGTAGTGGTTTATTTTGATGGTCAGGTACTTCCAAAAAGAATATTTATGTGCTACAACTCTTTACCTGTAGATCTATATATTTTTCCCACCATTCAATGCTACAACTGCTGTCGTTATGGACATACAAAGATGCAATGTCGTTCTAAACCGAGATGCCTCAAGTGTGGTCAGGATCATGTAAGTGAAACTTGTAATGTTGAAGATTATTACTGTTGTCAATGTTTTGGTTGTCATATGGCAAACAGTAAATCTTGTCCGGAATTTAACAGACAAAAAGAAATTAAACTATACATGTCCCAAAATTGTGTTTCATATCAAGAAGCAAGTAAAATATTCCCTACACTTCACAAATCATTTGCTGAAGTCTTGTCCAGTCCACAAGGAAAATTGTCATCCCAAATCATTAGCTCTCCAACTTCACACAATCCGCAAAAATCTTATAAAAAAACAGTGATATCTCGACCTTCCCGTCCCATAAAAGTAGGAAAAAGTTATGACAAAACTGCACATGACAATATCCTAAAAGAATTTTCCTTTAATCAATTAGATAAAAAATATAGCCCAATTACAAATGATACTCCCTCCACACAAGAACCAACAAAAATATCAGACATCATATCATTATTACAATCCTTTGCCCAGACCAATAGTAATATACCGTCCATCGTTGCCCCCTTAATGGAGTTAATCGTAAATATAATCAAAATAAATAATGGCCAACAAAATCATGCAATGGAACGCTAGAAGCATAATCAATAAAAAAAGTGATCTTATTTACTTGTTAAATAAATATAAACCGTTTTTATTTTCATTGTGTGAAACTTGGCTTAGACCAGGTTTTACATTAAAAATCAAAAATTATAATACTGTCAGAGAAGACAGAGTAGATGGATATGGAGGTGTAGCACTTCTCATTAAGAAGGACTACCCTTTTAATATTGTATCCATTCCTGTACATAGTCCTGAAATTTCTATTTTAGCTATAGTTGTAAATAAAATTTGTTTTGTTTCTGTATATATTTCACAAACTTCTATTAGTATATTAAATGAAATTGGAGATATATTTTTAAGTCTCCCTAGACCATTAATTATAACTGGGGATTTTAACTGTCATCACCAGTCTTGGGGATGCTCCATGACAACCTGTTATGGTAATAAATTATTGGACATATTAGACAAAAACAACTTATGTGTTATTAACAGTGGAAATCCCACTAGGCGCACAAACCTATCAGAAGGAAATAGTGTCATAGATCTTACTATTTGCTCGCCCCAATTTACATCCCAGTTGTCAAGTTGTGTACTAACATCCACATTTGGCAGTGATCATTTTCCCATTATAACCTCATTTCCACTTGGTAAATTAATTAAAAGTTGCAATAAGCCATTTCTTAGGTACAATGTATCAAAAGCCGATTCTGATACTTGGAATCAATTTGGTAAGAAGGTTGATTTAAAACTTAATGAAAAAATATCAGAAAATAATAAAGATTCTTGCAATGCACAAATTTTTTTAGATGCATTAATTGAGAGTGCCAATGAATTATTTAATTTACAACAAGGGAGTTCCTATATTCCAAGTCCTCCATGGTGGGATGTTGAGTGTAAAGAATTTTTAATTAAAAGAAGAAAGGCAGAAAAAATATTTAATAATAATATGACTCTGGAGAACCTCATATCATTAAAGAAAATTACAAATAAAACAAAATTACTTTTTAAAAGAAAAAAAAGAGACAGCTGGCAAACATTCTGCTCATCTTTATCTCCCAATACTCCCCCATCGAGTGTTTGGAAAAACATTGGAAGATTTAGGTCAGCTTACAACACACAAACTCCAACTTTTCCATCTTTTTTAATAGACGATTTTCTTGATAAAATAGCTCCTCCAACTGTAAATTTCCATATAGATAATTTAAACCCTTCTAATGACATAAACAATGAATCATCTAAATTAAACTCTCCATTTTCAATGTCGGAACTAAAGAACGTTTTAAAATATGCATCAGATTCTGCTCCTGGTCCAGATGGAATTTATTATTCTTTCATTACTCATTTAAATGACACTAGCTTGACTTTTTATTTAAATGTGATAAATTCTGTTTTTCACTCTGGCCACATTCCTCCAAATTGGAAATCTCAAATTGTAATTCCAATATTAAAACCAAATAAAGATCCTTCTTCTGCTTTGTCCTATCGTCCCATTGCCCTTTCATCTGTCCTTTTAAAAATCTGCGAACAATTAATTAAGAATCGTTTAGAATGGTTTGCTGAAAACAATGGTCTCTTATCACCAACCCAATTTGGCTTTCGTCGAAACAGGAGTACTATAGATAATATTAGTTTACTTACAACTGATATCAGACTAGCCTTCTCTGTTAATAATTTTGTCATTGCAGCGTTTTTGGATTTATCCAATGCATATGATAACGTTGTGATACCAATTCTTAAACAAAAACTTTTATGCCTCCAGATACCCAGAAAAATAATTTCTTTTGTTATTAATATGCTTACTGATAGATCAATTTTTCTTTATGACAGTGAACAAAAACATACTAGAGTTCTATCAAAAGGCCTTCCACAGGGGTCCGTTTTGAGCCCCATATTAAATAATTTATACACATATGACCTAGACTTATCCATTGATAGGAAGATTGAAGTTTTGCAATATGCGGATGATTTATTATTGTATGTAAAAAGTAAAAACATTGACCTAGCATGTACAGAACTAACGAATTCTCTCAAATATTTAAAAAAGTGGCTTGATGTTCATGGACTATATTTGTCCCCGTCTAAAAGCTCAGTAGTTTTATTTTCCCGAATGCGACTAATCACTTCAGTTCATGTTTATTATGATGAGACCATTATACCTCAAAAAAACGATTTCAAATTTTTAGGCGTTATCTTAGACAATAAACTTACAGGTATCCCTCATTGCAATTATATCGCAAGTAAATGTGAAAAAATAATTAACATCATAAGGTGTTTAGCAGGTGTCTGGTGGGGTGCCCACCCTTTTTATTTAAAACTTGTGTATAATGCTCTCATACGTAGTGTCATGGAATATGGATCATTTCTATTAGAACCGGGTCTACTTTCTGGATTTAAAATGCTGAACAAAATTCAAAACAAATGTCTGAGAATAATTTGCGGAGCAATGAAGTCTAGCCCAATCAACGCTTTACAAATCGAGTGCTGCGATCCTCCGTTACAATTACGACGTCAGTATCTGTCTGATAGATTTCTTTTTCGGCGCCTACAGCTTTCAAATCATCCTCTTATTGAGAAACTTCACCTTTTAGCTTACTTAGTGTCTAATTCATCATATTGGTTTCATAAATCAAATCCATGTTTAGTCAATAGCTATTATAAATTTAAATCTCTTTCTACACCTTTACATCAATCAAACATGTTACCTTTGTTTTCTTGTCCTTTTGAAGCTCTCATTTTATCACCACAAATATTAAATATCGGTATAGCCAAATCGGATTTCTTAATGGTTAATGAAAAATTTAATACAATCATTGACAAAAAATTCAAAAATACCCATATCATATTTACAGACGCTTCAAAACATGATGTTAATAGTTACGTAGGTGTAGGAATCTTTCACCAACAGTATAATATAGTACAGAAGGTTAAACTGCCTCCAGAATCTTCTGTTTTTTCGGGAGAGTGCTTGGGTATTTTCAAAGCCTTAGAGTATATTATACTAGCTAAACTAAAAAATTCTATAATTTTTACTGATTCACTTAGTTCTTTACAAGCATTAGAAAAAAACCCGTTTAAAATTAAGCAACACAATCCCTTAATATTTGATATAAGAAAATTGCTACTCTTATGCACATCTAAAAATTATAATATAAAATTTTCATGGATTCCTGGACATTCCGGTATCCAAGGGAATGATAAAGCAGACGCTCTCGCTAATGAAGCTATTTCTTGTGGTGACCTTGTTCCGTATAAGATTTACTGCTCAGACTTCTTATCAATACCTAAACTTGATCTCGACTCATCTTGGAAAACTTTATGGTCAAGAAGTAGTCAACAAAAGGGTAATTATTATTACTCTCTTCAGCCTGATATTTTATCAAAACCATGGTTTTTCTCAATGAATTTTAATAGGAGGTGCTCTAGTATCATCTCAAGATTGAGACTTGGCCATACTTGTACACCTGCCCATCTTGCTAAGTTTAAAATTATTAACGACTCTTCTTGTTTGTGTGGTTCTGAAACTGGTGATGTAAATCATTTTTTCTTTTCTTGTCCTTTATATGATCATTCCGATTTCCTGAAATCCTTACTAGAACATGAAATTCCTTTTCCAACTTCAATTACTTGCCTATTATTTTGTAAAAAATATTCCATATATAAAATCATTTCTGATTATATAATTACTAATAATATACAAATTTAATTATTTATTGCATTCATTATATTTAGTCTTAGTTTTCATAGTATAACATACAATGAATATATTTTGTTCCATAATTTCATAGTTATTATTTATATATTTTAAGTATCCTAATACTTAATCCTGTCCTGAATGATTCCTAAATTTAATATTTCTCGTTCCTATAAATAAATTAATAAATTTCTCCCGTTTGATAATGGCAAATGTACAATTGTACGAGAAAAGCCAGATAAAAAAAAAAAAAAAAAAAAAAAAAACATGACATGATGACTGATATAAACACAGGATATTTAGCAGGATATAAATAATTTTAAAATGTGGAGTATTCAGTTTAAAGGCAGTATTTAAATTATGAAAAAACATGCTAGAATGATTAAATGAAATAAATTGTTTTTCTTAAAACATGGAGAGTATATGTGACAAAGAAGTTAATAGAGAAAATGATTCCGAACCACCGTTCGAGTCTCAATCAAATATACTTAACTTAAGTAATAGAAAACTAAATGCATTGTCTGAAAATGGGCACATACCATTAAATTTAACCGAACTTTACGTAAGTCACAATAACTTAATAGAAGTACCTCCAATCTTATTAACGCTAAGAAATATTAAAATATTGGACATTTCACATAACAAAATTGAATATTTTGATGACACGCCTCTTTTCTGTTCGCAAATTGAACATTTAAATTTATCCAACAACAACCTTAAGGGACCACCGTATTGGATATGGACAGAATCACCGAAAAAATTGATATATTTAGACCTAAGTTATAACATGAACATTACTTGTTCGTTTCATAATGGATATTTTGAGGAGCTTCTGCAATATGAATGTTTAGTCGCCCATATAAAGATAAACAATTGTAAATTAAACAATTATGTGGAATTATTTGGAACATTTTCGAAAGCTCTAGAGCTCGAGATTGGCACTGAAGACCTAAGAAGCTTGACAACAGCTAATCTTTTACCCGAGTTACCTTATAGAGGATTAGAAAAATGCCGTGAATTGATAAGATTGAATGTCTGTAACACAGATATATTCTTTATTAACTCAAATATAAATATATTCAGAAATCTCCAAGAAATTAATCTTACACATAACAGATTGTCTGGCTTGCCAAATGAGTTTTGCCAATTACAAAATCTACAAATATGTTTACTTTCATTTAACAGTATCATGTACCTGCCCGATGAGTTTGATAAATTAAAAAAATTGACAGTGCTTTGCTTAGCTGGAAATGAAATGTGCATGCTTCCAGACTTAAGCAGTTTTCCCCACCTTGTTGTACTAGACCTATATGATAATAAATTATATGATGTTCCTGAAGGCATTGACAAAATATTAGAAATTGACCTGGCACAAAATTTTTTTGATGAGCCTGTTGAAGAGGAATATAAAATGAAGAAAAACAAATTGAGAAAACATGAATGTGATAGGGCAGACGGCAGGTATTTTTATTAAAATAATACATGGAATTTTGGACAAATATGTATAATATCATGGGATGTAATGTTTGCTAAACGAGATGGTGATCCTAGCTTGAGTACTACTGCAGTAACTGGAACTGAAAATAATCTAAGTCAGTACTGTTAATCACTACATTAATCTACAATAAGTTCCAATTTCTTAAACATGAGTATGAGTACCATCTCTGTGTACGAAAACCATCAAATACCAGGGTGCTATAGCAGCCATGATCTTTTTAAATTAACAAATAAGAGAAGCACAATAACATAGGCACACTCACATTTACATAAATATAAATAAAACACTTCCTACCAAACTCATTACACCAGCCCAGTTTAAAGTTTTGCTAGTTCCACCAGAAAATCATACTATGACATGGTACTCCTGACTTCACATCCTAGATCTGCTTAGAGAAATGATTCATGTTTGTGATTTATCATGTTTGTTTTTAACATTTTCAGGAAAGAAGATCTAGAAAGACCTTATAGTCCCAAGTCAAATGATAGTTCTGAAAATGAAATATCTAATATAGAAGAACATTATGGTATGTTTAGTACTTTTTAAATATTAGAACAGTGTGATTAGAAGAGTGGCAGGGTTCAGGATGTTCTTGGCATTTATTGGATATGGCCTATGTTCAGCAGTGAGATAAACAATGGTGTTATGATGATGATGTAAATGCATTAGTTTTTGTTTTAATTTTTATATCATTTGAATTTCAACTTGTCATAGTTCAATTAAATATTCCATAAAGGACACTTATCAACACACATCTTACAAAATCCTATCTGATTTTTGATAAAAGAAACATAAGAAACACACAATATGGAAAACATGTTTTCAAATTAAAACCAGCTGTCAAGTATTTGGAAAAGAAATTATTTTTGTATAGATAAAATAATGGTTTTAAATAACAATAATTATTCTTAACTTGTTTTGAGACTGGGCTTCTTTATAATAAAACAACTTTTACGGATTTTATCTTGGTTTATTTAGTTTTTTAAGAGCCCAACGTTTTGGATACTTTACCGCGATAAAATGCATAAAAGTTGTTTTATTATAATGAGTAAAATTCGCGTAAACATAAGAAAACTGGGCTTCTTACTGAATTTCTTGCCATATAAATATATAGTAGGCTATATTATTTGTTAAATTAGTTCTATTTATATCCCTTATTCTGAGGCCCTATGCTCCTTGATGAGTCAAATGATCCAAGAAGATTTATATACACTATGTTTTTTTATATTTTCAGAGGAGACAAACCGTGATTTAGAATCACCTGAAGATTGGGACTCAGATGACTATTGGGTCCCACACTTTATCAGCCGTAGTGGTGTATCTCAATCACCTTGGCTTTCATTTGTACACAGAAAAATGGCTGAGGGGAATTTCTGTCCAATGGATTCTCATACTGTGTCAATTGCAGAACAGGTGAAATATGAAAAATTGTGCTATCCACAGGAAAATGGCGAAGTAGATGGACAGTTTGATGACTATTCTGGAGATGAATCTAGATGATAAATTGTTTCTTATATGACATATCAAAAAATAGGTGCCATCAATAAGCCATTTACCTTTTATCAAATGTTGTATTAGGTTAAAGTAAAATAAAAAATACATAATTGAAAATTAAATATTTTTATTTAATAAAGTGTAACAATGGATTTTGTCTTACAAAATCTGATTTAAATGTTATAGATATAGTAGAAAATTGTCTTAATATCACGGTTTTTGTGATATATAATAGGATATTTTCATATAAACTATATGATTATTTGCTAATTGAGGTCACAAAATCCCTCTAGAATTGTGATTTAGCGGATACCCATGGAATCTCTTATTTGATTATATATTTCTCCTTGTAAAATATGTCGATTTTCTCTTGTAACCTATAAAAGTGTTTGTGTACATTTAAATTATCAAAAACGCATGCAATATAATTGAGCCAGGTAGATAGAAGAGGCTCATTTAGATTTAATATAGTAATGTAAAAGTGGGTGGTGGAAGGGGTTTCTCTTGCCTGTATGAGTAGCACTATCTTACTTGTTTAGTCCGTTAAAAAGCTTTGCTGTATTTCGGAATGAAAGGATTCACAGGACTCAGGATGGGCAAGTTGAACTAGATTATTTTCATGGACATCATAGACCACTTACCATTAGGTTCCACATCTACCAGTTTGCCTATTTAACATAAAAAAATCTTGTTGCTGCTACTTTCAAATAGTAATTAATCAATATAATTCATCAAAATTATTTTTTATATATTTTTATAGCATGCCATGGTAAAAAAAATTAAAAAATGATGTTAAAAAAAGCACTCACCGTCCACACTTTAGTTCTGTTGTTGTGTCTAATATATTCTATAAGACCATCACTTTTTCTTAAAGGTATTGTAGCTAAAATAAAAAAATTCGATCTGTCGTCAAACAATTCCTTAATCCTATTTTTAAAAAGTGAACTGTATAACTCCATTTTACCAATTTCATCTATTACGAGACATTCAGTGTCTATCTGAAAATAGTAAAAACGAGAATTTTAATAACATTTAATATCTCCTGCAACTCATCATACCAATGTCCTGAACCCTAGATGCCTTGAAATGGCTTTATCTACAATTTCTAAGTGCACCTTAAACCCACAGCTTGCTTTCATTGGTGAAGGAAAACATTGCCAGATGTATATTGAAAATCTTTGAAGGTCTGTCCCTTGAAACCAACGTAAAAGGACAGCTATGTTGTCGCATCTCATGATGTCTGTGACTTTCTATTGGCCCATTAGGGGGAAAATGAGGGCAACGCACTTTACAGAACCAGGCAATACATGTGCATTATCTTTGGTTGTGCAGATGTCTATGGGTGTTGGTAGTCACCATAAGGCTCTGATGCTAGGTTACCTCCTATTAACATAGTCAATGTGACTTGTCTCTTAGCATATTGTCATCTATTTTCGACGAAACTGCAACCATCATCTCTGCCCTGTGTCCTGCCTCACCCGTCGCTGCCCGCAGATGTTTGTGGATTTTTATGGTCGGACGGTGTATTGGGACTCTGAAAGTCTAATTGCTGAACGAGCCGGGTAGCCACAACTTTTTCTAAAGCCTTCCCAGCCTCATTAAGCAGCATCACTGGTTGAAGTGACTAAGCAGAGTCAAGACAAGAAACATATGACAGCCAACAGGGTATTATAGCCTTAATCTTCTAACCTAACATTTCTTCTGCTGCTTCTATGCTGTCTGTTAAAATTATATTATAGATGAAAATACTTCATTTTTCATTTAATTTAGTAATGTTCTCTCACTCTATGCACTAATATCTTGGTAAGATTCTACAGTGGATATACCTAGATATCAGTTAGGCTTATGCTAGAGATAAATATAATATTTTAATCTTTTTAAATGAAATTCCATTCATTTAGTCAAATACATTTGGTGAAACACAAATCTTAAGCTGATTACAGACTGGTGAAACAACATGAAGTGTGTCAATATACCTTTTATTGCATGTTTACTGCTAAAGGTAATATAAAATATAGTTTGATCATTCATTAACTACATACAGATATGTTAAGTGAACAATACAGCAACTTTATGCTGACGCCAACAAACATTGAAAATTTACTCAAAATAAATTTTTTAGTTTAGGTTTGAAATATATAAAAAGTTTCTTTAAATACATGAAAATAATATATCTCAAAATTTACTCCAGTTGTGAAAATGATGGTATTTGGCTTACCACGCTCAATGATTGAAGCGCAATTTTTTCGAATTCAGGTACAAAAACATAGTATTTTCCGACAGTACATGTGGTGGGAGCCGCAGGCATTTGTTGGTCTCGAGCCAATATCCCACGAACACCGTTCAATGTAACAATATCAAAGCCTCGCCTCACTTTGCTTTCTCTTACTTCCTCTGTTATAAACCCGGCCGTTTTTACACCTCTTTCATTTAATAAATGGCTCAATTTTGTAATCAAAGTTGTTTTCCCAACACCTGTATAAATATACACACAAAATTCATTAAAAAAACTTTTTTCATTCAAAAACAACATGACATTATCATAAATATCTAACCAGGCTCCCCAGTAACAACAAAATATTTAATATCCTTTGTCATTTCAACTTTATAAATAAATACAGTTCACTTTTTCGAATTGTCCAAAATGGTAAACAAATATGGCGTACTTCCGGCCACAGACAAATAGAGTAATAGTGTAGTGAAGTTCAGTGAAGTGACACAAAAAGCAAATAAATGAACAAAGAATCAGCCATAGACTAAAGTCAAATTAATTCACATTAAAATATTTGACGACCCTAATATTGTTGGAATCTAAGAGTAAGTACCTATAGAGATCGTCATAGCGTGACCGCACAAGAAACAGCAATATTTTTTTTCAGTGTGACCATATAGGGGAATTTTCCCTATATGGTAGGTAATTAGGGGAGTTTATGTAAATGTACGTACGACAACAGCCCGAGTTGACCACTTTGGACTTTTTACTATTAAATATAAATTTAATTTTTAATATTTATTAGGTATCATATTATATAGTTTCAATAATATATTACAATACTTGTTGCAACCTCTTCATAGGTACGGTAAGTTTTGTGTGTCTGTATGTTTTTATTACATATTAGGCAAACGACCTCAGATCACCTGGTGGTATGCTATGTCACTAGACTAGGGAAATGAATACTTGCGACTTGCGATATTAATAATACTATTTATAAATTCGGACACTCTTACTTTTTATCTGAAATGTTTATACTACGCTAGAGGGTTCTTTTTTGGTAATAGAGATGGTTTTTCTCAGTACAAAGTTTTACATGTAAGTGAGTAAGGTCAGGTTAAACTGTAAATTTATATCCTGATCTGTAACCGTGTGCACATTATAGTATAATTTATTTGCAATAAAAATAAAATACATTTTTTTAAATAATTTGTATGATATACTGGCCTTTAAATAAAACTAATTTGGTATGCAATTCTCTCTTCGCTTTGAGATGTTTATCTAAGAACACTTGCCTTAATTACCAACGACAGATGATTGTCGAGTGGACTTTGCTCCAATACGTGATTCCTTAATTTCGCAAATACATTAGAATCAACTAATTTTTTAAAAACATTGTCAATCAACTTTGGCAGGCCATTTTTATTATTAAAATAAGCATTATCACGAGTGATTAAAATATGTCTCAGAGATTTTTCTAGAATTCCTACCTTACCTACATGCAGTAGGCAAACTTTTATTACTTTTTACTTTGATGACCTCTGTGGCTCAATGGTTAGCGCGTTGGCGCTCAAGCCGGAGGTTCCGGGTTCGAATCCCGCCCGGGAACAAAAAAGTTTTCTGTGTTCCTGGGTCATGGATGTGTATTATATAAAAAAAATCTTAAATTTAAGAATTAATACAAAAAATATTAAATATATGTATTTTCCGTTGTCTGGTACCCGTAACACAAGTCTCTTCGAGTACTTACCACGGGACCAGAATGACGTGGTGTAAAAAGCGTCCATAGATATTATTATTATTACATCTTGAGATGGATAATGCAATCCACCAAAATCTCTTTTTTGAATAAAGCTTCTATAATTTATTCTAATTTATGAGAAACAATCGGCAATTGCGGATAGACATTCCTCACACTTTATTGCTATTTTATTTACTTTACTGCTTCTATTTTTTTGGTATTAAATGTTTTATTTAATGTATTTTATAACATTTTACCAGTATCAAGTAAGTCAATACATTGAATTAAACTTAAAAAATAATAAAAGTGTCAATTTCTGTTACTGTAAATAAGTAAAGGAAATTTAAGACGTAAGGAGATATAAATTACATAAATTATGTGTATTGACATACCAAGATATTGTTAGCATTATAAATATTTGTTTTTATCTCCATCTCACAACTGAACAACCTGTTTTTTTAACAAGGACAAAAGAAAATCCGTAACCGTAAGGTAAAAAAAAAATCACATCATGGCAACACTACACCTCGAACAATTAAAGGTTATGTTTTAATTAATTGTTGAAATTCTACATGTAATCGATATTTAATGAGTTACAACAAGTTGAATTTAAATTAAAACACGACATTATAATCAATTTATTACTACATTCATAATATATTTTCACATCATTAAACAACTTACGAGTGCAATGTTAATCCTTTTTTTTTTTTTTTTTTTTCGGTTGGATCTATGCTAATGGTCCTAGTGACCGTTATGCGTCATCGGAAATGGGGTGATCCGGTTGGATCATCCTATGATGCAATGTTAATCCATCAATTTTTGTTCACTGCGGCTTTTACACCCTAATATTTTGCAACTCACCACTGCGCATTAACTCAATTCAAATAAATCGCAATAAATCACTGTTTCAAGTTGTGTAAAACTATTAAAATCTCCGAAAAACAAATGCGTACGTATTTGTTTGGCAAGAATACACAGTTTGCCAAACAAAATATTTAGTCACGGTGACAGGGACAAAAGAAAAATCTTCTGTCTCTGTTTCTTACACTAAAATTATAACTTGTAGTCTCACTCTAACTCGTGACGTTTAAAATAGGACGACCTCTGTAGGTATTTACTCTTAGGTTGGAATTATTTCAAAAACTTAAAATATATTTAATATTTTGTTAAGGGCCTGTTTCACAATCTCCCTTTAAGTTCCCTATAGGCTATAGGCAACATATTTGACAGATGTTTGACAGATAGAGTATGGAGTATCTGTCAAACATCTGTCAAATATGTTGCCTATAGCCTATAGGGAACTTAAAGGGAGATTGTGAAACAGGCTCTAAGAATTAATAGAAGTTAGAAATAAGAATTTATATTTCGTCAATATAAAATATGTACCTCTTAGAAATAAGTTGCTCTTTGACCGGATCTACCAGATTGTCCGACCATTTAATGAAAACCGCTGGATCACGTTAGATGCAGGTGGCAATGGACCGGTCGCACTGGGAAACCATTAGAGTGGCTTATGTCTAGCAGTGGACAGTTACAGGCTGAGATGATGAGTCCGCGCCACGAAAAAAGTCCGATAGACGTCTGTACAATAAAAATTATAATTAATTATAGGGCCTGTGTTCAGTACTGGATGGATAAAGGCTGATGATGATAATAGTAACAAAAATATATATGGCAGAAAAATAAAAATCTCCCCTACCAAGTTTTAGTAAAATAAAACATTTTTTTTATTATTTCGTTTGTATTTTATACTTATAGCTATATAATACTCGTCGGATCGACCCTTGCAAACCTACGAAAACTCAGACAAACTCTCTATCCATACGTTTGTATTTGTGTGTTTGCCGAGGCTTGCTAAGCGTGCGGATGGCGCTTTATATCTTTACTACGCGCAACAAGGAGTGGGGTAATTTTTAGTTTTAAAATTATGATTATCAATCAGGATAACATCAGTAAATCTAAGTTAAGCACGGGCAACATCTAGTATAAAATATATTTTACCCTAATATTTTGCTGTTACATTAATATATCTCTAATAAGCTTGAAAAATTAAAGATGTAATGAACCTTCAATCTAGATAGCGCTGCACTATCTTTAAAATGTATTATGTTTTATTTTGCTAATTCGAATGAAATTAATAAAAAACAAACTATAGTTTTTAATGTTCAAAACTTTTTTTTGCAAACGATATCATTATCAGAATAATAAATTACAACATAATATTATTGTAAAAATATCAAGGCTACCCTAATTTTCTCCATAACATCGATATTTTAAACACCGTTTAATAACGACCAAGTGTGTTTTCCAATTACAGAGCATAATGCGACTCAGTGCCGCACAATGCCGCACAATGCTGTTGCTTAATTGCATAGATATATAAAAAGCATAGATAGCGTGTATCTTGGAGGATCTGAGTAGCTAATGCTGTCCTTTATTTTCTTAAGAAGTACATCATAAGTTAAAGAGAGACAGATATGGCTACTCTACTTGGTCTCAAATGGTTCAATGGAGCCATTTCTTTGAACTATATTTTTGACAAATGTCACCAGGATTAGTGTTGTGCAACCTTCATCGTAAGCTTTTGTTGATAAAATATCCTACTAATATTATAAACGCGAAATGTTTGTTACTCTTTCATGGAAAAACTACTGAATGAATTTTAATGACTATTTAAATTATTTAAAACGGGATATTTACCATGTCTCGTGAACATGACATTCGTAGACAATGTCGAAATATCGAGCTCCGCGAAACAATGATAAAAAACATGGTAAATATCCCGTTTTAAATAGTTTAAATAATGAAAATAATCATGTTAATTTAAAATCCTATATAGAATTTTAATGAAACTTTACAATACTATAGCTTATACATCAGAAAAACACATAGGCTATAATTTGTCAATTATAGTTTATTATATACTATTTTTCAATTATAGTTTTTTATATACTATTACTACTTATTGACTACTTATGTTTTGACTTATTTCAAGTGTACAAGTTGTACCTACGTAATAAAGATATTTTTAATTTGATTTGATTGATTGATATATAGTTGATTTGATATTTATGTCAGCTTAGCTACATCTATAATAGGGTTAAAGCGAGTAAATTAAAACACGTATAAGAATACCTATATTTTTTTATTTATTAAATGAACACTTGCACATATTATAATACTTTAAACAATACGAGTTTGTTATATTGGTATAACTTTGTATAAATTGGAAGCTCTCTCCGATTTCTTCCGCACATAGAATCTGCAAATGAAAATAAAAAATAAAAACAAAATTAGTCTTGTACTTTTAAAATACCTACATAATCATGGCCTAAGATCTGTTGAAGAGGAGGAATAAATTTAATCCTAGTAATAGAAATAGTAATAGTAATAGAAAGTAAGAAAATCCCAGTAGTTACCACTGGTAACACATGGATTTTTTTTCTCTGCATTATACTGTTCTAGCTAAAAACAATATATTTATTAAAATAAATAAAAATTTCCAATAAAATAAATAATTCGTTGAAATTATTTTTAGTTTAATTCAATTCTATAATTTCATTTATTTAAATAATATATATAAAATAATCCATTGAACCTAAGAATCAATTTCATTTTTTTATTTTATAAAATAACTAGTAGCAACTTTGTCTTCATAGAATAAGTAATTTAAAAACTATCCTATAACCTCTTTGGGGTTTCACTGTCTCTATACAAAATTTTGGTATCGGAGAACGCTGGACCGAATTCTGCCGCAGTCAGGATTTTATAATAGTTGAGAAGAAGAGATAAAAAATAAAATAAAAACATAAAAAAATTGTTGTTGGTAACAACTGTAATAATTTGACAAAAATAAAATGAATTCAATAAATGGTTCACCTGTTGTTCATAATTAGTAGCACTTGAAGTTGTTGCCGTTGAATCATTATCATACTTAGCAATAAGTTTCCTTTTTTTTCTCAATTTCTGCAAAACAAGAAAACCGTTCTGAATATACCTACTAAACACAGAAATGAAAATGAAGGCATTCTTTTAAATTTATGGGTTTGATACCTTTTCTTTTGTCAGCTATCATGTTAAAACTTGTTTAAAACAATAAAAAAGGGATCTCCAAGAGTTCCTTGTTTTGTTTTTCAGAAAAGCAGTATATTTATCTTCAGAATATAGATTCATCAAAGCTGACATGAACTCAATAAACAATATAATACGTCAATGTTGCATATTATCTGTTTGATTAAATCACACTAGCTTAGCCAAATAAGTATTAGAAGTACTAGCACTTTTGTGCATTAGACTTGTATAATCTGAACATGTACACTTACGAGTTGATATGATAGGGGATGATTAACAAATATTGTTGGCACTGCATGCAAATGGAGAGTTTTTCGGGTGTATCCCTGACGAAAGCAAGATTCTTCAAAATGTGCAGAGCATATCCTTGATTGATGACAGAGTATTGTGTGGGACTCCATTCCTCGCCTCTGTTTATATTTTTGATCCATTCTTCTCTTATAGAAATAGGAGTCAGTCGAAAACCTATTTATAATAAAAAATATCAGTAAAAGCCAGTGAATTTGGCACCAGCAAGTAATTAACTAGCCAGCATAGAGCTACACGATCCATAAAAATTACAAGGACAAACTCGCTGCAGGCAGATTCACTTATAAGCTTATCCTACCATAGCCTTTCTAAATTAAATATCGAACGTTATCGATATTTCATGTTACTAGTCGTACAACACTATCTGGTATGTAAAGTGTCAAAATATCAGATTGTGTTATTTATAATTAGAATTATTATGTAATGATGATGCATATACGCAAAAATAAATGCATAAAATAATACATACTTTTACAATGATCAAAATTCAATAAGATCTACAGGTATTTCATACCTTAATAAACATTAAATTAACAATATTTGTCTTTAAGCTTACCGGTGGAATGATACATTTGAATCATTTTCACTTAGTACACCCATTTGGTGAGAATACCCTGGTACCACACACGCCACATTTCTTGTTAATTACGTAAATATAACTAAAAGTTCACTTTTAATACAAAAAACCACAAATTATTAGCAAAACACAAAAGCTTGTTTGGTATCCAGCTGGCTACCAACTAATATGGCCGCCGAGGCAATGTGGGGCGCATGGCCTGAAGATAGAGCTGAAGACATATTGCTATCTCGTTTCAACACAGGTAGTTTGACGTAAGAGTAAAGAGCGTATTAGTTATGAAATTTGTTCAACTTATTATCCTCTATCTAAGCTTTTTATATATCTATGCTTAATTGGAACGCGATAGTTTTAAAATGCACCAGCAGAGTGCGCTAGGTTCAGGGTAGAATAAAAATATTCATAAATGTTAAGCAATAACCTTATTAATGTTAAAAAGTGGTATACATAATAATTGGTTGAAAGCTATTTACGGTTATTTTAGGTTATTTGGATTTTGATTATTTCATTATCATTTTTTGTTTGGAGTAATTTTTTTAAACGAGTTCTATAACAATTATATACCTTTCAATTAAATCATCTCTTTATCAACTATTGCATATTATCATCTCATAAGTACGTATTTTAAGTATTCATATTTTGGACTTTTAAGTATTTAAACTATATAATATACCAGAAGCGCCCCTCGGTTTCACCCGCATACTTCACACTTCCGTGGGAGTGCAGACATAAATCATAGCTTATATACGTATCGTTCTGGTGTACTATATAAGCTATATTATTGTAAAGTTTCAATAGAATCCATTTTTTTCATCAGAGTTTTTACGAGAAAGAGTAACAAACATCCATACTTACAAACTTTCACGTTTTTAATTTCAGTAAGATTACTGAAACCTTTTTTTGTAGATGAACTTGAAACATCGAATTTTATTCCCAAGTATTCTTGGAATGAAACCTATCAGCACAGAAATAAGCTTTTTAAGATTTTTGTGCACGTAGGCGTATTTTTTTTAACAATAAATAATATTATTATGAACGATAATACTTAAATAAAACATTTCGATAAATGAACAACATAAAGAAAAAACACTTGTTAATTTTCTGTCACAGTTGGCATTACGCGCATTTCTCAAAAGCACTACTTTTGAGAGAGCTCAAAAATGCGATGCGTTGCTGTAATTGGAACACCAACTTTAACTTTAAGCATTGTGCCGCACGATGCGCGTTTGTGCTGTAATGGAAAAGACCCATAATTACACCGACAGATGTTCCGTCATCTATACCATAGATATATAAAAAGCTTAGATAGAGGATAATAAGTTGAACAAATTTCATAACTAATACGCTCTTTACTCTTACGTCAAACTACCTGTGTTGAAACGAGATAGCAATATGTCTTCAGCTCTATCTTCAGGCCATGCGCCCCACATTGCCTCGGCGGCCATATTAGTTGGTAGCCAGCTGGATACCAAACAAGCTTTTGTGTTTTGCTAATAATTTGTGGTTTTTTGTATTAAAAGTGAACTTTTAGTTATATTTACGTAATTAACAAGAAATGTGGCGTGTGTGGTACCAGGGTATTCTCACCAAATAGGTGTACTAAGTGAAAATGATTCAAATGTATCATTCCACCGGTAAGCTTAAAGACAAATATTGTTAATTTAATGTTTATTAAGGTATGAAATACCTGTAGATCTTATTGAATTTTGATCATTGTAAAAGTATGTATTATTTTATGCATTTATTTTTGCGTATATGCATCATCATTACATAATAATTCTAATTATAAATAACACAATCTGATATTTTGACACTTTACATACCAGATAGTGTTGTACGACTAGTAACATGAAATATCGATAACGTTCGATATTTAATTTAGAAAGGCTATGGTAGGATAAGCTTATAAGTGAATCTGCCTGCAGCGAGTTTGTCCTTGTAATTTTTATGGATCGTGTAGCTCTATGCTGGCTAGTTAATTACTTGCTGGTGCCAAATTCACTGGCTTTTACTGATATTTTTTATTATAAATAGGTTTTCGACTGACTCCTATTTCTATAAGAGAAGAATGGATCAAAAATATAAACAGAGGCGAGGAATGGAGTCCCACACAATACTCTGTCATCAATCAAGGATATGCTCTGCACATTTTGAAGAATCTTGCTTTCGTCAGGGATACACCCGAAAAACTCTCCATTTGCATGCAGTGCCAACAATATTTGTTAATCATCCCCTATCATATCAACTCGTAAGTGTACATGTTCAGATTATACAAGTCTAATGCACAAAAGTGCTAGTACTTCTAATACTTATTTGGCTAAGCTAGTGTGATTTAATCAAACAGATAATATGCAACATTGACGTATTATATTGTTTATTGAGTTCATGTCAGCTTTGATGAATCTATATTCTGAAGATAAATATACTGCTTTTCTGAAAAACAAAACAAGGAACTCTTGGAGATCCCTTTTTTATTGTTTTAAACAAGTTTTAACATGATAGCTGACAAAAGAAAAGGTATCAAACCCATAAATTTAAAAGAATGCCTTCATTTTCATTTCTGTGTTTAGTAGGTATATTCAGAACGGTTTTCTTGTTTTGCAGAAATTGAGAAAAAAAAGGAAACTTATTGCTAAGTATGATAATGATTCAACGGCAACAACTTCAAGTGCTACTAATTATGAACAACAGGTGAACCATTTATTGAATTCATTTTATTTTTGTCAAATTATTACAGTTGTTACCAACAACAATTTTTTTATGTTTTTATTTTATTTTTTATCTCTTCTTCTCAACTATTATAAAATCCTGACTGCGGCAGAATTCGGTCCAGCGTTCTCCGATACCAAAATTTTGTATAGAGACAGTGAAACCCCAAAGAGGTTATAGGATAGTTTTTAAATTACTTATTCTATGAAGACAAAGTTGCTACTAGTTATTTTATAAAATAAAAAAATGAAATTGATTCTTAGGTTCAATGGATTATTTTATATATATTATTTAAATAAATGAAATTATAGAATTGAATTAAACTAAAAATAATTTCAACGAATTATTTATTTTATTGGAAATTTTTATTTATTTTAATAAATATATTGTTTTTAGCTAGAACAGTATAATGCAGAGAAAAAAAATCCATGTGTTACCAGTGGTAACTACTGGGATTTTCTTACTTTCTATTACTATTACTATTTCTATTACTAGGATTAAATTTATTCCTCCTCTTCAACAGATCTTAGGCCATGATTATGTAGGTATTTTAAAAGTACAAGACTAATTTTGTTTTTATTTTTTATTTTCATTTGCAGATTCTATGTGCGGAAGAAATCGGAGAGAGCTTCCAATTTATACAAAGTTATACCAATATAACAAACTCGTATTGTTTAAAGTATTATAATATGTGCAAGTGTTCATTTAATAAATAAAAAAATATAGGTATTCTTATACGTGTTTTAATTTACTCGCTTTAACCCTATTATAGATGTAGCTAAGCTGACATAAATATCAAATTAACTATATATCAATCAATCAAATCAAATCAAAAATATCTTTATTACGTAGGTACAACTTGTACACTTGAAATAAGTCAAAACATAAGTAGTCAATAAGTAGTAATAGTATATAAAAAACTATAATTGAAAAATAGTATATAATAAACTATAATTGACAAATTATAGCCTATGTGTTTTTCTGATGTATAAGCTATAGTATTGTAAAGTTTCATTAAAATTCTATATAGGATTTTAAATTAACATGATTATTTTCATTATTTAAACTATTTAAAACGGGATATTTACCATGTTTTTTATCATTGTTTCGCGGAGCTCGATATTTCGACATTGTCTACGAATGTCATGTTCACGAGACATGGTAAATATCCCGTTTTAAATAATTTAAATAGTCATTAAAATTCATTCAGTAGTTTTTCCATGAAAGAGTAACAAACATTTCGCGTTTATAATATTAGTAGGATATTTTATCAACAAAAGCTTACGATGAAGGTTGCACAACACTAATCCTGGTGACATTTGTCAAAAATATAGTTCAAAGAAATGGCTCCATTGAACCATTTGAGACCAAGTAGAGTAGCCATATCTGTCTCTCTTTAACTTATGATGTACTTCTTAAGAAAATAAAGGACAGCATTAGCTACTCAGATCCTCCAAGATACACGCTATCTATGCTTTTTATATATCTATGATCTATACTCCGTGGTTCCGTCAATGGTTTATTTGAAAATGACACTTGACAGACGAGTAGATGATTTAAAAAAAAAACCAGATTGCTATTGGTTCATAGTTCATGAACGACGTATAATACATTGTTCAATCCACCAATCAAAAAACTGGTCTAGTTACGAGTTACGAACTACGAATGGTTGTCGAATGTCGATTTTCGTTTCAATTTTCATCGATTCATCATGCATTCTTTTTAATTTATGTATTAAAGTGACGAATTGATTCCACAATATCAATTCACTTAAGTACTTCACATTTCACAAATAAGAATTTAAATAGTGGATATGTTAAGAGTATACGATAAAATAATTAGTAAACATAGAAGTAAATGTATACGTGCAATATAGATTGATAATACTAAAATATAATATTACGCATAACATTGTTTTAACAAATAAATCGTACCTATTTCGAACAAAACGTGAATTCGGGCGTCGACCGGTTCATCCCTTCCATAACCGTTGCTTCTGTCACTTTGAGTCAGTCACAAACGTAAGTCATTTTGTACGTGTAGTGTCGCCGCGGCACACGAGTTAAGAGTCGGTGAGGTTTTGAACAACGTGTTGTGTTGTGTCGGTCTCTGCGACCGTTTAATGTGGTATACAGTGTCGGTGTTAGGTTATCGTAAGGGTCGCGCGGCGTGATTGAGCGCGATGGTGGACATGGACAGAAACGACCCGGAGCTCCGGTACCTGTCGGTCGATCGGAACAGTTTCAATGACCCGGCCACACAGGCGGAGTGGACGCAAAAAAGATTGGTATGGGTGCCGCATGAGTCCCAGGGTTTCGTCGCCGCCGGTATTAAGGGAGAACGGGGAGATGAGGTCGAGGTGGAGATCGCCGAGTCAGGGAAGCGGATGTTGGTGCAGATCGACGATATCCAAAAGATGAATCCTCCCAAGTTTGACAAGGTCGAGGATATGGCAGATTTAACCTGCCTTAATGAAGCCTCTGTCCTGCACAACATCAAGGATAGATATTACTCCGGACTGATATATGTGAGTATTCTTCCCTTACATATTACTTTATAGACTCAGTATTATTAGGAAATACTCTTTATATTGTCTGATATTATTCATCAGCCCACATCAAATATCTGAAGCACCGTACCCATTACTGTCCTTTTTCACACATCCAATGCAAACTATGGTGTGCAGAGCTTATATACCTCTAAATGACACTTGTCATACTATTCATGGTGTCTAATATAAATAAACATGAATATGACCATAGTATATTAAATTATTGTTTAAATAGCCTTCATAAGTATAACACATGTATGATGTTTTAGAGGATTAGCTGTACAAACATACTTTCATTATTCTGGTTAATTTGTGTTCGTCATCCACTAACTTTAGTCATTTTTAATCAAATCTAAATCTTTCCTTGTTAAACATAACATTAGTGACAGCCTCACACCTCTGGGAAATTATTTAAAAATTATTAAAGGATAATTTATTACATATTTCTAAGAAATTTATAATTAAAATGTGTCAAGGTTACATTTTTTAAATAAAATTGCTAAATGGAAACTATATGCTTAATTCTGATGCTACTGATTATGACAGAAACCTATAATAATATAAACAATAATCAATTACATATCTTAAGGTCTATATTATTAACATAAAATAAAATATTATATAAAATTATTGCAGTGACAATGATGCATATTTAAACTGAATAAAAGTGCAAAAGAGGCATTATGTACTCAAGTTTTGACAAAGCCAAAACTAAGATTGAGGTTATGATGAATCATTACTTATTTTTTTAGTGAGGTCATGCTTAGGTAAACCTCAATGCATGTACACAGTTTGTTTAATATTATTAGTTATATCAGCCACAGTAATATGAAGGTAATATCTTTTAGATCCAGAGTTGGTACTTTTGACTTTTACTTAGATGGATATTATGATATTATACACACAGGTCTGCATGTTTTGTCGCTATCTTGCTCACAGTAGAAATTACAAACATTATTTCAATAGTATCTCATCACTTTGATTTATTAAATCTCATTTGAAATATATTGGCGTTCATTGTGGGGGGCCTATGATCAACAGTGGATGGATAGAGGCTGATGATGATGAATTTAGTAGATGTTTTTACTTCTTAAGTTCACTTTTTTATGCAGATGATGGTATAAACACTAAAGGCAAAAATACCATTTAGAATTTAGATATTTTACAGATAGGATTTTGGATGATAATTTAGTTTGGATGTTGAAGAGATGATGAAGAACTGTTTCAACCATACTAACCTATTTGTTAGTATGGTTTAAACAGTTGGCATGCTTAGGCATATTACGTGATTTAAAATCTATTTGTTACCCTATCTGTTAGCAGTTAGCATGGTTTAATTAAAAGTATCTATTCTTTATCAATTAGCAGTGGCCGGAAAATGGATGCTGATAATGATTTTACCCCCCCCCCCCCCCTTGTGTAAATATTATGTTATATATGTATAATATAATAAATCTAAACACACAATGCAAATACAGTTTGAAAATATTGCAATTATTTTAGAAATTATTAACTTTTACTCAAAAGACATGTCCAGTGCTGGACATAGGCCCCAACAGGATATACTTTATTAAAATATAAATTATAATATGCTTTTTCTGACAGATTATTTTTATATCTAGAAATCCATAATGCCAATAATAATAATTATTAAAATCATTATTAGATATTTCCGTCTTGTTTTTGCCAAACTTGTAAATATAACAACAGTCTTAACAGTCCGTTTCCATCCATATATAAAAAATAATAGATAATCTGCATAATAAGTCAATGAAGAAGTTTAATGTTCATAATGTTTTGTTTTAATTACAACAAGTTTTATAAAACAATATCATTATCAGGAGTGGATTTACATACATGCTTTTTGGTCTGCAGCCCAGGACCCCTACAATAAAAAGAGTTCCACATTGTTTGAAACAGTCCTACTAATATTATAAACATGAAAGTCTAAATGAATTAATTTATTAATGTTTGTCTCTCTTTCATGCAAAAACGACTGAATGGATTTTGATGAAACTTTACAATAATATAGCTTACACATCAGAATAACATATAATACACTATATTTAACCTAGTACTGCCAGGGGAATGGGAAGTATGCAGGCACAACTGTTTAAGTATGAAATATTAGTAAAAATATTTAGAATTATAATCAATTTTGGCAATCCTAACATGTTGTTTCGTTGTTACTATAAAAATTAGTAATGAACGTAAAATTACGATGAGTTAATAAAGTGTGCCCCATGTTTCCCAGGACCTCCTCAAATTACTATGAGCCCAAAATCATTGATTAATTATACTAAGATACATAATGTTATTATATATAACATACACTTAAATACTAAACTGGCAAACCAACTGTCCATTAGTTAGTC
Source organism: Lycaena phlaeas (assembly GCA_905333005.2). NCBI lineage: Eukaryota > Metazoa > Arthropoda > Insecta > Lepidoptera > Lycaenidae > Lycaena > Lycaena phlaeas. The sequence goes on from HG995175.1 coordinate 14,479,869, forward strand.
TACAAGAATTAAAAAATATGACTTGTGTAAGGAGTTAATAAAATATTCTAATAATAATAAAGAAAATGTACTCATGAATATATATTTTTATGTATTCTGATAACATGTGCCATCCTGTATGCATAGTCTTTGTTTTACAAGTATATTACTTTATCTCTTGGTTGACTCATGCTTATGATATTTTTTGTTAGATAACAATATTTTTGAAATGAATTCTTGTATGGTTCTTTAATAACTTATTAAGATACATAATAGAAGGATTTGTTTTTTTTATTAGTAAAAATAGTATTATTTTTACTAATAAAAAATAAAATTCATAGTATAATTATCAGGTTCATTTCATGTTCAACGTTAAAGATTGTCGCAACATGAAACATGAATTATTATAGCAACCACCCTTGGTTTAGAAACAAAAAAAAAGAATTTATATAGAAGCAGTTGGGTTTTTAATTTCCATTATGTAATTAGACAGCTGATTACAAACACAAATTGTTAATTTTTTTTGTTGTTCAGTAGTTGTATTTTGATATGCATAATCTCAAAATCGTCTTTAATTTTTTTTGCTGATGTTTCATCTGTCATACAGTGAATGCATTTTATTTGTTTATAGAAAGAAAAAATGTTTTATGGCATCTGTTTTGCTTTAACCAAAAATAATGGGTCATAAGCTCAAGAGAACCTTTCCTGAACTTGGTGATTCATATTTAAACAATGTATGAGGTGTATGAACTCAGTTTGACACCACAATAGTGTTGTTTTTGTAAATTTTGCCTTGTGTTTGGCAGCACAATTAATATTTACATTTAAAAGTTTAAAGAATTATATCTTTTATAAGTACTTTCCTTGCCATACCTTACCCAATGTCTTCTGCGAGAACCTCTCTGAAAACATATAGTTCCAAATATTTTTTTTGTGTTGTCTTAAATATTATATTTTGTGCCATATTAATGGCATACAGACTAGTAAACATTTAGTTTTTATTTTACTGCTTCTATTAGAACTTAAAAAAATCATTGCTACAGTGTAATCACTGTAGCAATGATTTTTTTAAGTTATGGCATGAAAGTACTAGGAATTCAAGGTTTGGAAGAATATTTGGAAAGGAAAGTAGTTGACTTGCGGCTGTTGAGTAGATCACCTATTTAGTGATTTCTAAAACTAGAGGGTTGATATTTGGCGCAGTTTAGATTTGTACGGGTTGATTCGAGAGTTTGGTCAAAGCGTGCTCGAGATGAATGTCAAGGTGAGGCGCGCCGTCGGCCGAATCGGCCGCGGCGGTCGTCGACCCCATAAAACGGGGTGTGCGGGGGACGGCCCACGCGAATATATGCACCGAGTTTAACCTCCACGGGTGCTCTGTCGCCCTGGTACTTTCTGTGAACTTTGCCATATTCCTTGCCCCAAGATAGCTTTCTCTTCCGAACCATATGACGGCTGTTAGCGCAATTTTCAATACATTTTTATGATGTTCAACGCCTTAATAAGCCGCGTAATTATAACGGTCTTTTAGAATAGATGTAACAACGATGCGATTATCTTCTTAGAAATGAATAGGAAATACCGTTACAACATTAATGAACGTGTTTAAATACAAATATAAACAGGATACATCATCATCCATTCATCAACTACTGCTAGCCTTCTTTTTCTTTGGCTTTAGCTTCTAAATGGAATTGCCAGTATCAGAGTGGAGTTATACTGACAGGCTTATTACGTTATTAGAGAAAGAAAACGAAATAACCTGGTAATCACTAGTAGGCCTTGCCATTTCATCCACAACAGAAGTGAACTATCATTTTAGAGACGTCGTTAATTATTTGTATGCTATGTCCACCATATCTACTCTGATTTTATCTCGTGCTACCATTACATAATTAATATCAACAGGACTCTATTCACATTCTTCTGTCGTCCCAAATGCTGCTTACTGGGTTCTCTTGGAATGAGTTCGACATTGCTTATGACTTCGCCAATAGGTTTCGCCCTTACACTATAAGAAATATTTTAATTCACCTTTTCCAGTCCGCAGTCCTCTGGAATTTCAAGGACCCTTTACAAAAATACAGGGATAAATTAGGGGTAAAATGTTTTAATACCTTCAAAAAAAATTGCTGAATTATTTATTGATCAAAATATTATGTTAATCGATCAGACTGCGGACCCCCTGGGGTTGCCACAGGTTAAGAAACTGTTGTTACGAATGATTTCATTACAAATACATAAAGACAAAATTTCCATAACATATCAATGTTAGAGATTTGCCTACTCCCAACGATCAGGAGTAGTTTCAATATCTCCGTGATACGGTCACCGCACCGTTACAGTTTCATTCGTCTGTTATCATTGATCGGTCTGATAAGATAACCCGCCGTATCAGCCGACCGTTCACACTAGTTAGCTCATAAAAGTTAACGATGTGACGAGACTAATCTCAAATGAAATGCAATTTTCTTGTTTAACGAATAATTTATCCTTATTTGTACTCATAAATCCTATTTAGCGTCTCCGATTTTATAATAAATAATTCTATGTTTTATAGATGAGATATTTCCAGGCAAAAAAGTATTTATTACCTACGCGAGTTCCAACTTGGTCCTTAAATTTTTTTATGTAAAATATAAGTCGCTGTCTGTTGTGTGTGTTACTTGCAAGAGCAATCAAAACGTTATCAATGAAAATTACAATGTAAAGAAAGCATTTTAATATCTATCAAAATAAATGTAAAATCAGGCAGCCTAGCTTCATAGTACGTAGGTTTATACTCGGTATGTAACAATCTAAATGGCTAGGTGAAAAAATACATAGGGATGGAAAAGCCTTTTACAACGAACAACACTCGCTGTTGTTGCAAGGACGCTGGAGGAGGAATTGTGGAGTGGAAACTGGAGTGTGGATTTGATGAAAGCCTTAATTCCCCTAATCTGCCAAGTCAGCGAAACTTGGGATCAACTCGTGCATTTGTAGACCTTATTTGTATTGAAATAGGGAGCGTTTTTTTAGCGGTTGCGACTGAAAATCGTATTAAATACGAGTTTTTTATTGATCGTGAACTGTATTTGAATAGCATTAAGGGTCTGATTCGATCGGCAACGGGGGGCACCCTTCGCGAGAACCTCTCGTGGGGGTAGACGGGGCGCAGACGGGGTCAGATGAAAGTTTCAGACGGATAGATTGTTGGTGCAGGATACGGCTGATGTATTACCAGGAAGCCCGGGATTGAAGATTGGGATGGGTTTGAAATAGTAATACATATTTGAAGTCTCCGGAAAGTACTTATTTGTGATTCTGCAATCTACGGGTAAAAAAAAATACATTAATTAATTCGTTGTTTCTTAATTAAAGCTAGAACTAGATGACGCTGTCGTTTCATTTGCATATCTCTTATGAGGGTTAGATTTATTCTAGATTTTATGGCATCCGTTACAGTTTCTATAATTAATGTCTATCAGATATCCATCATAATCTGTGCCATTCTGTGCAGATTTCAGATATATACCTTGACATAACCGAATCTTCATTCATTAAGTGTTATATTTTTAAAGTTATTTTGGTCAGTTCAGAATATAAAATGTTTTTGTTATTTGCATTGCATTTTTGGCGAAGCCTATACGCATCTAACTCCAGATATTATGCGCTCTATTTATATACGCTCAAAATTTTTATTTCAAATACCATGACCATAATAATGATCGTTTACTGCCTAGACATTTATAGAAATAAGTAGAGGACGGGAGGTGCTGACGGACGGACGTTAGGGTAGTATCCGCAGTGCGGACCACAGCTCTGCAGGTGTAGAATGCGTCAGATCACAGATGGACTCAGTGCGGGATTACAATACACGACATAACAGATACTTGCCCGTTTATAATATAGAAATTGCATTGAGAGATGTTATTTATTTATATTACAATGTTTCTATTCGAAATACGTATTATTTTAAAATCGTTCGTGAATTTTATTTCTAATATCAATATGTTCCATTTATGCCGTGTACACTGGCTGAAATTTAAAGTTTTAATACCTAAAAAAATCCTTATGAATTGTGTAACTATTGTGTAACCAAAATATTTTTAAGCATCGATAAAATCTCGATACTTTCATATGGAGGTCAAGGGTCAATATCCTAAATGAAATTGCTATGAAGACAGTTGAAAGTATAAAAGGTATGATCCTCCGTGCAGGTGGTCGGTCCATGTTAAATGCAAGTGATAAGGGATCGCTTGTCTTGGTGTTCATTGATGGAGGCCTATGTTCTGGAGTGGACGGATAAAGGCTGATTATGATGATTATAGGTATGACAGCTACGATGTTAAACACGTAAATTTTCTGATAATCTATGAAACGACCTTAAAAACGGTGCGGGCGATACGGTCGACGTAAAGACAGATGTATATTTTTGTTAATAAGTAAGTAACTATTGACGACTACGTAATGTTTAGAATGGAGCGAAGCTTTATTTCGAGAATGCTGATGTAATTCATCTTCAATGGGCTTGTCCTTGTGCTGTCATGTTAGCCTGGTACATTCGTTCATTAAAACATGGACGACTTTTGACTCTATCTCGGGAATGGAAAGGAGAAATGAAATAATTTTTGTTATCACAGGTTTTCTCTTAATTGCACTTAAATTAGAATAAAGTAGGTATCATTTTTATATTTTGAGCCTTTTGAAATACCTCGGGTATAAAATATTTTTTAAATATTTCAGTTTGTGTGTAAAAGCTTCATTATAAGCGGCTTGTTTTCTTTTTCTGAAATTTCCCGTAATGCACACGATAATAATATTTTTTAACAACGGGTCTTAAGTGGTTTCTTGGCGTTTTTTTGCTGGCAAAATACGCAGATTTCCATGTATTGGTTAGATTACCAATAATTGTTATTGATAAATTAATTATTATTATTGATGCAATGCTATGGAAGACATCAAGTACATTCAGCGAGGAAAATGTATACTTCCAATTTTTATCAGTCATAAAAAAGAGAAAGGTTAGCCTAATTCCTAACATCCAAGGCTGCGTAGCTTCCAAATATGGTCTATCCTTTAACCAACCAATGGATGTCGACTAGATGGAGACACCAGTTTTGACATGAGCGCTTGTTTAGTGATACCGTGCAAGGGCGAATGTGTTTATCACTCGAGTTAGTGTTCTGCGAATTGCGATCGAGGTGTGCATAGATAAAAGAAAATAAGCAAGATACCTTCAAACAAAGATATTACATATTCTATTCCTACAAATATTATATCCTATTATTCTTGCTAGTGTTAGGCGAAAATTTGTAAGAATGTATGGATGTATGCTTGTTACTTTTTCAATTTAACTTAGCGATAATATAGCTTATACATCAGAATAATACACAGGCTATAATTTAGGAAGAAGTAGGCGGGTGAAACCGCGAGGCACTGCTAGAAGATTATGGAATGATCTAGGAATGACCATCAATGATTGTATTGTGTCTGTATACTCTATTCTCGCTCGCAGTTAATTAGGACCCATCAGTGACTACTGCAGTCACAATATACCATCTATACTCCAGCTATACCAGATGTTTGTAAAAAACCGCAACAGCTGACTTTTAGGGTCGTCACATTACAGCTTTTCATAAGTCCACACTTGACAGTTTTACCATAAATTATTAATTAAAATAAATTTTGAAATCAAGTAACATAAAAAGGGATAACTTACCTTTTCAAATCACATGCTAGTGACTATTACATTTTTATTTATGACGGTTTGTCACATGTATTTTCAAATATTGACATCCCTAATGCATTTTTTTAGGAAGAAGTCACGAATATTTTTATTTTGCATTATATCGCGAGGTAAAAATACCAGAAGAATTTTATGGTAATCCATAATAAGTGCATGCTATTTTGATTTCGTAGAAATATTGAATTTCATTTCATTATACGACTAATAAAGTTCTGTAGAAACTGAATAAAATTATAGTTTACTTAAGGCAGTTATTTTTTCACAGTATAATACTGTATTTTCTTATTTGTATTCATAGTCAATTTCTGAGCTTTACTGAGCTTTTTTTAAAAGTAAACGTATTTCGATAAAAAATTTTGTTCCCCCTGCTGTCGGAGGGTTGCCTAGCAACCACAAAAAGAAGACCAACAACACCTTTCTACCGTAATATTCTGATTACTTATTCTTTGGTCATCATCTACACTATTTAAGATTAGATAGAGATAAGATTGCTCGTCTTGAATATTGGTGATAATGTATTCAAATTAGATCCGACTCACTCGTATCTTCTGCTGTCGGGCTGGTTGTATTAACTCCACAAGTTATTGTATGTCCCTTTAATATGAATTGATGTGTGCTTGATTGTTGAGTCGTCGTAAAAATTGCAAATCAGGTCAAGAGTGACATATCAGGGTTGACACAGCGTTTTTTATTGGAGTTTTTAATATTGTGTTTTGTCCGTGGCAACGCTGGAAGTTCTTGATTGTTTATGGCGTTTTAATTGTTCTGCTTAAAATCGTACATAATATCGAAATGAGAGAATTCGAATTTCGAATGATTTCTCTTCGTTCAAGGTTTTCAGAATACAGTCACTGAATGATTTGTGGCAAGATTATAACTATAATTCGAATACATTTTAATATAATATATGCAGTGCACCTTATATCCATGACTTTGCAGAAGATATGTTACTTATAGTAAATTACGTTAGTCAAAGTTATTTTATCAATTCATAGAGCAGCGAAAAAATAATAAATATACATATAGCATTGTGTAATTTGTAATCATTTACTAGTTTTAGGGCCTGTTTCAGAATCTCCAGTTAAGTGCCCAATAGGCTATCGGCAACATATTTGACAGATACTCCATACTCTATCTATTGGGCACTTAACTGGACATTGTGAAACAGGCTCTAAAACTATTTATTTTATCTCGACGTAGAAGCAAATAATATACAGTCTAAAGATTGCCAAGAAACGGAACGTCAAAAAAACCACAAGATTTCGTGGATCTCTATCGTAATAATGTCTTCAAAATTAGGTTAGCCCCAAATGTGCGTGGTTTCCTATAAATCGTTATTTAATTACAAGTAATTATATTTTCATTAGACCAAATATAAATTGATGTTTGCTATTGATAACTTCACAACGAGTAGTGTAATCTACGCGGGAGGCTGACGTAGACGGCACATGCTCGAAGCTCGGTCGTATCTTGACCTATCAGATATCTGGATACTCTTGGATTTAAGGTTGAAACTCCCTTAGCCGGAATACGTAATTCGCAATCAACACTTGTATTGGTGTTATTTTACATAGCCAATTATTGAACGTTTGCGTTGATATCGTGCTCCTTGTTTGTCGCGACTGACATGTGCACTCTGTAGTGCCATTTCACCAAATGACAAATTTGGATCGTTTTGAAAATGGAATGCTTTAGTTGGCTTTGTGTAAGATACAATAGGCTTTGAAATTAAGGTTAAATATGCCTAATTATCCATTAATGGTAATTATTAATATTCTTAAATGCTGTAATTAATCTAATATAATGTATTTCGAAGCTTGCTAAGAATGTCCAGATTTGACCACATTTCTTGTATACCTTTACATAAATTAAACGTCTACCTATGTGTACAGTGTCAAGGGATGGTCTTGGCGTTCATTGAGGGAGGCTTATGCTCAGCTGGGACGGATAAAGGCTGATTATGATGATGATGGGACAAGAGGTTGATACTTTAGCCAAGACTTGGTGAATAATAAACAAATTTTGTCTTTAATAAATTATTAGTACAGTTGTTTTCCGAAGATAACCAATCAAGAGCTAAGAAGCTAGGTAATTACGTGACGGTATATTTTTCAGATCTTATAATATGGAATAAAACCTTTTCATGATCCACCTTTTAATTTATCAAAAATATACTTTTCGATTTATAAATGATATTTAAAATTTGTATTAGCCCCAGTTCAGTGTAAAAATTGTGACAGTGTGTTTTACTATAACACTATTGTGTACTATAAAAAGTATCTATCGCGCCTTGTAAGGCTTAATTCGTCAAACTATGAGCAGGGTCGCCTCCATATGTGCGCCATATAAGGCTATGTTTTAGCCGCCATATGCCAAAGTGCACAGGTAATGGCCTCACGACCATTTCGTGCAAAGGATTCTCCGCCTACGGCCTTAGCGTTCACTTGTATGCTAGTTCTAAGATCGTCCGGCAGTATTTTCGTTGATATCACGTCTGATGCAGATGGCGCTGTATTTATTACCTGTAAATGGATTTGGACACCAATCACTGGACGTACTAATGCTTTTTAGGTCGATGCGTTTGTGTGACCAAGAATTTGTTCGAATTTCAAACAGTTTTAGCGTAACAGCGTAATGAATTCATGTGCTGTATGTCTTTAGAAAAACACTTTGTATACATGTGTCAAGTCGAGAAGTGAAAAAGGTTGAGTATTTTATATTCGTACGTACAGGGAAAACGGTGGTCATGTCATCTGATATTACATAGGATTTTGGCCCTGCTTACCAGGTCTAGGGTCAAATGAGTCACATTGTTGCTGCTTACCTCCAGGCAAAACACGAAAGGTCAAGGTACAAGTATACAGTATATTACTTGCCCTGGGCAATGCAAATCAGCAGCGAAGTTTAAAAAGAAAAAGGGATGTGCATAGTCTGGCCATAAATACAGTTACAATTAAAAATAAACAAAAAATTACATTTGAATTAGGAATATGTAATTTTTCTAGAATTGTTCAGTGTTTTCTCATTTTCAGGCTGATGTATTGTAAAATATTTTGTGATATTAAAATGGAGTGGGGTGATAAGAGAATCGAATCGCTGTGATTGCATTACATAAAGTAGGTATGGAGCCAAATACAATTTTTTAAACTAACCTTGGTATTAGTCAAATGTTTGTTAACCGGGCTTTTGATAGGTACATAAAGAAACATCCTCTGTTTGTGACAGAAAAAGATCTGGCTGTTGATGTAGTCTTCGTGCGAAAAAAGCGATCAAAGCAGTAAGGGAAAGTAAAGAAAAATCGGTATTGCAACCAATGAGGACCACTTCGAATAAAGATCGAACATTGATGTATGTACCGTATTGTAAGAGGTAAATGTTACGTGCGATAGAAGAAAAGCTATTTTTGACAAGAGTATTATAGTCAGCCAAGAGGTAGTCTATTTCATCTAAATAATAGATCAATTCATCAAAGGCTGATCCAATTAGATAATAATTTGATCAATGCTTATTTTTATTAATGCTAATTATACAAAGTTTCGGTAGGTACTGTTATAACGTCTTTCTACCTAGAAAAAAAAAATATTCCGACGATGATAAAAATAGATAAAGCTATCTTTATGTAACTAGAGAATATATTTTGTTTTTGTACAATAAATTACAACAGTACATACATAATTTGTACATCAAACTACGATAAATTAATGAAAGTAGGTACATTAATATATGATAATATTATCACCTATCGGAAAAAAATAGTGTTTCGTTTTCCAAAATGTTTGAGGTTTAATACTAACAAATAACACAATACGGACGTTTAAGGTACATATGAGGATAAAATCAAATATGAGTGTATGTGACTATAATAAACCGGTGGATTTACGTTTCGTACAAAATACCGATAATAATAAGCAAGTGGTAAATCGGTTGCGTAACCCCGACGCCATACTTGGGCAGCGGTCGGACCTTCGTAAGTGGGTCGAGCCGCCATCTGGCCGACCGAGGTGACAACCCTTGGACGTGTTTCTGCCTCTAGTAACACCATGACGGTGGTCATTTGTACCAGGGCTGCACATTCGATTTTAATTTGATCACGGGCTGTATAATTCGCATGTCTTTGTTCTATTCCTAAGGCACTTGTTAGAGAAATCTTAGTTGTGATTTTTCATTATATTACCTCAATTGATCGATAACAATGTTAATAATAGTTCATTATATCAAAGATGAATTAAACTAAGCCTCTTACAATAGCCTGTAAATCTTTATATAAAAGATGACTTCCAGTTTCCGAATCTGTGTCAAGTAATAGTTATAAAACTGTAAGTTGGTGATGGAAGATGGTGAAAAGTAGTCGAAGGGCGATGAATGATGATGACGATGATGATAAAGAAACAACGTATAATATCGCAACGATGAAATCGGATATTTTGAGTCCAAAATGTCAGCAACACCGAATATGGTCGTTGACTCGACCACCAGTCAGTATCAAACTCAATATCTTTATGTTATGATTTTGACCTTATAGCCGTTTTACCTTATCACTTTATTATTATTATTTATAATGAAACGTTAACCCAGTTTCGCAAGGTTCAAATAAAATGTAGTCGATGAAAGTTGAAAGTTACATGCACAAGTTTCATACTTGTTCAACTTTTTGATCGGAATGCTTAGTTCAATATTGAAATGGTACAGTCACTTTTTGATATGAGAGCCGTAGAGAAAAAGAGAGACAACAGGAGACTCGCGAAAACAGAATGCAACACAAACAATACATATTATATTAAATAAGGTTGTTTAGTGCGATGGCTAAATGAATCTATATTTAATATTGCTAATTACGAATAAGAGCGAAGGTCCCTTAAGTAGGGACTAAATGAATCAACTGACTTCTTATTGCATGGAGCTCACAACTTTTTTGCGGTTAAAGAACTGAGTCGCGAGACTTGGTTTGGGATGGTATTTGTCTTAGATATTTAAATGGGTCAACTAAGTTTGTCTAAATAATACATGTTCGTCATTGACGTCTCTCTCATCAGGGTGCCTAGCCAAAATGCCATTAAGAAAGCCTTAGCGAAGTTCGAAAATGATAAAATATATGGTATTGACATAAGGCCGCGCTTAATCACGTGGTCCATCCTATACATTTTATTTCGAACTTCGCTAACGCTTTCTTAATGGCATTTTGGCTAGGCCCCCGGGATCTGTACGCCTAAATTGCTCCTATCCGCTAACCCGACGCGGGGTGGTAAACTTCAAAGATTTTATATCACCAGGCACGCAGATTTCCTCACGATGTTTTCCACCACGACGTTGAATGAGCAAGCTACGCTTCGTGTTTAGACGCAATTAACAATACCCATTTCCATTCATCCATATCATCGCTCACACTTACCTACTAAATCTTGTTGAGATTATAAATTGAGACCGAGATATAAAAAAAGTCTAGATTTCGTAAATGTATCGATACCATAAAAACGATTCGCTCAATCTATTGGCAACGTATAGCGCACAACACAGATGAGGCGCGACCGATTCCCATCGACTCCAGCAGTGTGATGACATTACGTTACGTATATGGCTCCCATCATTGTGACATCCGCGATCACTGTCGCCTTCGTCTCAACACCTTTCATCCTCGCAATCATCATCAGTCTTCATCCGTCCACTGCTGAACACAGGCTTAAACGCCAAGACGCTCGATCCCTTGCCAATCGCATCTGACACGGATCCGCCGCTGCTCGGAGATCGTCTTCCCACTTGGATAATAGCCGACTTAACAACTTCGTGTACTTAAACGCCGTCTCAACTCTTATTGGCCCATCTGCCATTCGTTCTTCTGAGTGTGACCAGCTCATTGCCACTTCAATGAGCTTATTCTTCGCGTTATCGGTAACTTCAGTTCCCTGGCGGAGAGGTTCGTTTCGAATAATATCTGCCAAATACAGCGGTCTCAACTATTGAACCTTATTAACATATAATGAGCCCTTCGGCTTTTCGTTGTTTGCTTTAAATTGCATTAGATAAGTAATTTGGCACAACTGTATACTCAAGACCGGTTATTTACGTATATTAATTGGACTCGAGTTAGATATCATACTGGGCTAATGTGATGCCCGGTTACGAGGTTCTTTTGTCAGTATTTTCCGTTGTGTAAAAGTTGATAAGGACATTAACATTTTTTTGTCGTTAATATTCAGTTAGGTCGATATTGGGGTATTTACAGGCGAAGATTACGACGCGCCAATAGTGTTTTAAGGTCGATGAGAGTTGCTAAGGCTTCTTATCGGGGTTATTGCGAACTGTCTGGTGACTTTGCTGGCAGAATACAGAAGGTTCTTATTGACTAAAAGCTAGAAGGTCAGACATTATTCCTTCAGATCTTATTCCTTCCACTGTCTGATATTATTCAAGGAGGAACAAACCAAGAGCATTCTTGTGTATTGTATTTGTGGGGTTAGTCCAGAGATATACTGAACCGATTTTGAAAATTCTCTCGTACCAATAGTAGGCTACGTTATTTGTGAGTGATATAGGCTATAATTTATCCCCGTAATCCCACGAAAATGTGAAGTACGCGGGTGAAACCGCGGGACGCCGCTAGTATAATGTAAGTCACAGACCAGTGCATCTCGGTGAAGTGAAATGTAAGAGTAATCCATCTGGAGCGGTTCCGTTACTGTCGGCGGTCATTGTCGCGGCGGGTCGAGTGGGAGTAGGTCGAGCGGGTCGAGTAGGACGAGATGGCCCAGTGGGGCGTGTGGCCGAGCGGGTCAGAGGTGCTTTGTGTCGGTCACACCGTCCTAATGATGGTTGTCGTGTTGTTAATCATAAAAGTTCTCTACATGGTTTAATGATGAGATTATAAATAATAGAAGGTTTTTATTTTATTAACATTAAACAAAGTTTTACTATAGAGAGTTCCATTGAAATAGCTCTACCATTTAAATCTTATAGATTTGAAAATAAATTCCATATAAAAATTATATATATATTATCTATAGATGTATAATACCCTACGGTTTTACCTGCGTTCTAAATTCCCATGGGAGTTGATGTGTTTTATTCTTATGTGTAAGCTATATTATTGTAAAGTTTCATAAAAAAAAAAATCAGTATTTTTTACGTGAAAGTGAAACATACGTCCATACTTTCTCACAAGCTTTCGCGTTTATAATATTAGTAAAAAGTAGGATATAATATCATTGAATACAAAGTCAGATCGAATAGAGCTTCGATCGTAATATACGACCTGGAAATAAAACAATTTGTCCAACAGTTAAGATATTAAATAAGCTATGTGAGTGCTCGCGCCTTAGAGGACCCCACCACTTAGAATTCAAGTCTCGACCAAGTTACATAACTTGATAAGATGATATCAACCAAAATTGGCTTTTAATGCTCAACCAGTAAGTGCCATGTCGCTTGGTATGGTACTTATAGGCATCCCAGCTGGTGTGCTTGGATTATAGACCATGTCGGACAGATTTAAGGTTGCTATCCCCGTGTGGTGTGGTAATGAGGTGCGTCAAGGACACCCTAACATACCGCAGGCTTAATGGCTGAGTTCCACGCACTAGATCTAGGAATACTCTGAAAAGAAGCCAGCGAAGTATGGCATCTACTTTTGCCTTGTCTACTTAACCTGAATTGACTTATGGTTTTACTAGCTGTTGCCCGCGGCTTCGCTTGCGTTAAATTCGGAGTAGCGCAGTTCCGTACGTACGTATAGTAAACAGACAGAATTTTTTTAACTACTCTGTGAATTTTTATCTCCTATTTCATGCCCATAAAGGTAAAAATCTTAAAAACGGTGGAACAATTATTAATGGTTATTTAATTCTTATCAAGTGTAAAAATGTAAAGTTTAATGGCGTCATCCACCAATATATAATGACGAAATTCCATACAAACTTTCATCCCCCATTTAAACCCCCCCTAAGCTTTTTTTCGCATCAAAAAATAGTAGCCTATGTCCTTTCCCAAGCTCTAATCTATCTCTGTTCCAAGTTTCATCAAAATCGGTTCAGTGGTTTAGGCGTGAAAGCGTAACAGACAGACAGACAGAGTTACTTTCGCATTTATAATATTAGTAAGGATTTTAAGGCATCACTTTATGTGTGCCCTCTGCTGGGCACGGGTCTCCTCGAAATGAGGTAAGGACTGAGGAGGGTTGTGCTCCCGATGCTCAGGCCTAATACGGGTTGGTGAGCTTGACACATTTTCAAAGGATTTTAATCTCGTTAAGCACGCAGTTATCCCGATGTAACCTTTCACCTGTGAGCAAGTGATGGTCTTTTGTTCGGGTGCAAGAAGAATTTTAGGCAAATGTAATGTCAAAGCACCGCAGAGAGATTAGGATTGAAGCCGGACCCCTATTAAGGGCCTGTTTCACAATCTCCCGTTAAGTTCCCTATAGGCTATTGGCAACATATTTGACAGATAGAGTATGGAGTATCTGTCAAACATCTGTCAAATATGTTGCCAATAGCCTATAGGGAACTTAACGGGAGATTGTGAAACAGGCCCTAAGAATCCAAGTATACCCACTCGACTATAGTCGCTCATACGAGCATACGCTTATATGCAAAAAATAAATTACTCTTACTTGATATTTAAAACTTATACTTATACTTAGTTTACTATAAAGCAAAAGGGTTCGCTCATATTGACTTGCATGAGAGTTTCGCTTTACCATATACTCGTATTTATAAATACCCTGATTGTAAGTTTCATACGGTAATGAGCTATCGCAATCGTCAAAATATGTTCCAGCAGAACTCTCAAAGTCATAATATTTTGACATTATAGTATGCATCACGTAGATCTATACTGCAAAAAATGTTGAGGGTTTCGTAGCCTGAGTGATGAAATAGGTACGTCGAAATTAGTTTCAATTCAAAATTAGCGAATTTCTTGTGAATATAACAAATCAAAATATTTACTGTTTATTAATAAATATGAGCAGATAGGAATTCCAGAATGATCTACACTTCTATATTGTTATTTATGTATTTCGTATAAGCAATTCTTTTTGGACGCACAAAACGAAACGTATTTTACTTATGAGGTAACATGGTTTAAGTGTTTATGATTTCTTTTTACTCTTTGTGCCTCAGGTCCTGGGCCCAATATTGACCGGTTTTTCGGTCTCCCCCTCCTCTGTACCCCCCTCCCGAGCGAAGGTCGTCGGTCGGCGCACGCGCACGTATCAGTATGACAATATGGCAGTTTCGGTGCCCGGATATACAATGGCCAAACTTGCGAATACACAATTTTTTATCCATTATTATTGCTTTGCAGATCTATTCTTCGACCATATACTGATTTTGGAAAAAGTACTTACTGGAACATTTAAGTTTGGAAGTAACGCTCAGTATTCTATATTTAAAATTAGTAACTTGTATTAGTCATATGTTTATTATGTCTAATGTAACACACTCCTCGCTCCTCGCCTTTGGGCTTATTCCCTCACTAATTTTTCTTAAATCGCGTTTAAATAAGTGTGAGTTTCCCTTATCTTTTTAATTCTAAGATATTAACGAGTACGCATATGTTTACGTAGGATATATTTTAGGCTTAAGAAAACTACCAGGCGTTGATTGTTTTCGAGTTAAATAAAATATTCATTCGTCTTTAGTTTTATGTCCAAAAATATTTTCATAACACAATGTGGGCAACATTCTAATATTATGTGTTATGTACTTTCAAATATTGTTCATTTGCCCCTATTCTGACATATGGATATGCACTCAATACACTTAAAACAAGGCTGAATATTGCTCGTCATTAGTAGTGTACAGTAATCAATTAGAGCTAGATAAGACAGAGTACCGCGGACTCCTCCAGTCAGAGGATAATATTGTTTCCCGGAAAATATGTTGTTTTCGTTGTCGCCATAATACGGTTCCGTTATTATCAAAGTATTGTAAATTATTGTTCGCGACTTGTTTTGGCGTTGTTGAACGTTGTAATAGTTGTTTAAATGTACAATAAAATTTACGTATTAAACTATATACATTTGGCGCCCCGCAGTTTTACGCGCATACTTCTCGTTCCCTCGTTTGGGAGTACCGGGATAAATCATAGCCTATGTGTTATTCTGATGTGTAAGCTATGTTCTTGTAAAGTTTCACTAAAATGCATTCGGAGGTTTTCTCGTTAAAGAGTAACAAATTTTGGCGATAGTATAAGTAGGATCATTATTATCAGCTAACGAACGAACGGGTAGGCCGTTCGCTAGCGGTGCCGCTGTCTTTTTCGAATACACCCGAATCGAACCCACGACCAGCTTTAGCAGTCAGGTTCACTAACCACTAGACCATCCGGTCATTTAGGCCATTTTCCCATGTACTTGGAGGTTTGTATACGAATTCAAACATTGTCGAACCAACGGCCACTCGAAGGCGGATCTGGTGCGCGCGTCCGTCGCGCTGGCCGTGACTCACGTTAACGGTCGTGGTGTTTTTTTGGTGGGTCCGCACGGGCACAATATACATGTGGACTGCGGCTTAGAGACATGTTGCGTCAATACTATGGTGACTTGTTGATCACAAACTAACATAGAGACCGATTGTGGGCTCGGAGTCGTAGTGTTAGTGATTTCGATTCCGACCGGTGCACTTTCAATGAGTATTTCTAAATTTCTCATCATTATGTCAACCATTTGATTGGGCACCTGATACGACATGACTTGTTTATAAAAAATATCATACAGGGAAAGATTGATGGAAAAAGAGGAAGAGGTAGACTGAGAGGGAGTTATATGCAACAAATAAAGGAGAAGGTACAGGTTATGTCGTATCAGGAGGTGAAGGTGTTGGCGGAGAGGAAGCATGAGTGGCGAATACTCCACCGACAAGAGCAAAGCTCTTAAATAGAGAGAGATGTCAACCATGGCAACGTTGCTTGTTAGCCGGTGAAGCAGCACATGTGACGAAACCACCATGTTAAATGAGATTAAAAGTTCTCGATAGTCTTCACCTCTCCACATTATGCCAGGCCATAGTTCGATTTATTAATAGCCCTTCACCTTCCCCTGTTGATTTGTGGAGACCCGTCGTCGTCACTTAGCTCAGAGTCTCTTACACCCGTATTCAAGAAGCGTACTTGGCTATTACTAATGAAACAATACTATGCAAAGAACGCTACTATCTATGCGCTCCTGGTAGCATTATAGTCTATGAATTGGTTTGAATGACCCTATGCGTTTGGTTGCCTATATTGTTTGTGAATGCGGGTGTAACTATCGTGACTCGTGACTTTGGTGAGTAGTGGATGGGGCCAGCTAGATAATAGTTATATTATCACGATATTTTATATATAGAATATATTATTATAATTTCATCATCTCATAAAATTTTTTTCGTAAGTATTCTACCTCGAAAAAGCAATTATGAACTGAGTATTTGAACCTGCTGCAAAATATATCGCCGCGCAGGAAAATTGTTCGCGTATTATTTCAACGTTTTCCTACATTACAAGACAATTTGAAATATCGTTTGTTTATTGAACCTGTTTATTATCAAAATAACCGCTGATGAAGTCAACGCCCTTATTGGTTGGAGTTAGGGTTGCCACTTTTATACATTATAAATGACAATATCTTTGAGTTGAGGATTAAGTGACTTTTTTGCTCATCGACATTATCGGCCTTTTTCCGTCCACTGCTAAACAAAGTGCTTCTTCGATGAACGCCAAGACGACTGATCCCATGCCACTCGCATCCAACATGATCGGCCACTGCACGGAGATCTCGCAATCTGGTCTATGGCCGACCAAAAAATCGTCTCCATAAATATCTTTTATGCCATTTTATTAATTTCTATTCATTCTATTAATATTATAAAATGCATTAATAGTTTAAATGTAAGTATGTAAATAATTAATACCCAGATACTACATCTATATATTTTTTTAAAGTAATGGCCACCGTTTTATCGTAGGATGTTAAATTATCTACCCAGGGCTCTTTTTATGATTATTTAACAACACCACCATGAACGGTAGCCCTGTTAAGTTGGCGGTCGTTCGCTCGCCGTCCATATTAGTTAAACAAACAAAAAACGACGCAAACTTATATATTTATACTAATATGATTGAACATAAACACAACAATAAAATGTTATTTTTATTGTTTCTGGACGACCTTCCCGGCCAGATACGAGGAAAATTGTTTTGATTGGGGTTCCCGGAAAATTTCAAAGAATCAATATTCATATCAGGCTTATTTATTTCCATTCAACTGCTGCGCACGCGTCTCCTCGAAATAAGGCGAGGAGAGTATTAGGCCATGGTACATCGATGCGGGTTGGTGAACTACACACACACTCAAAGTCTAATCTCATCAGGCATGCAGGATTGTCATGGGACTGGGTGTATCCTGATAAGCTTTCTGATATCTATGACAATGGGCGAGTCCTTCCCTTGGTAACACGCAATATGTAACAAGCGACTGATGTACGATGGAATAAAAAAGTTCTGCAGTGGAGCAAAAATTCGCGCATGGGCAAACATAGTGTTGGACGCCCCCCTACTAGATGGAGCGACGATCTGCACAATGTCGCTGCCAGCTACTGGATACTCGAAGCTCAAGATAGAGAGAAGTGGCCCTTGGGAGAGGCCTATGTCCAGCAGTGGAGTGTCGCAGGCTGATGATGATGATGTAACATTGTATCGGTGGGCTCGCACTGCCATCGTCGATATAGTTAGCCACTCGCGCTAATAGCTCGTCGGATCGCTATCAATAGCCGCGGCTGACTAACGCCGTGTTGTTTGGGTTGTTTTAGCACCGCCAGTATTGGCGGGATATCCGTTTTAAATTAGCTAACTCGAAAAAATAAAGGAATAGTTTAATACTATTATTTTTTTTAATGATTGGATACTAATAAGTTATCGATACTGACAAATGTCGATCATCGATTATATTATTACTCGCTCATTTGATTTGCCGGTTAGAGGGATGCGCTATGCCGCGCTCCCAACTGCATGGGTACCACCGTCCTTCTTGTTTTATCCGGGAAGCAGCTTAGCTGTTTTTCGGAGAAAAGGACAGGACAGGCAGTGTAATTACTGCCACCAAGTTAACTGGGCTAGTTTCATGTAATTTAGTTTATGTTAGTGACGTCGATCACTTGCCATCAGCTAGCACGTCTGCCATTTTGCTTTCCTAACTTACAAAAAAACACGAGCCAATTCAAGCAAAAGTCAATTCTCGATCTTAGTAGACGTGCTGGCTATGCACACGCTATCTTCCTTTCATTATCGATCTTAAATATTCAACGGTAGGGTTGCAACTCGAATAGCCCTTCGATATATCATACAAAGACTTCTAGCATACAACTACCAGCCCATCAGTCATAGGACCCCAAACCCCAAGTTTACTACATGCCCAATTTTTTACCCGTAATTTTGAAGGAACAATTTGCCTCCTCAGTCACATAACGTTTGCCATTCTGCCGTGGTATGACTTAAATGCCGTTATCTACCAAATCATAGTTTTGAGAAAACGCGAAAAAACTATGATTTGTAATAGTACATAACGTATGCCGTTTACGGCAATATTTTAATTTTTATTTTTAAAACTAATGAAGATATCAAAAAACTGAAAATACAGATCGATAGAGAATTTTTTTCTCTATTCCTTATTGTCAAAAATCGAAAATCGCCCAGATGTTGGATAACGGCATTTTAGTCATACCACGGCAGCATTAAGCTAATAACCACATTAAAATGTTATGCGGACTTGAGTAAACAATGAATTAGATACAACGTATAGCGTCCTCGTAGACAGGAGCACTAGTAATTGCCTATTTACCATTCTCCTAAGAAGCCCTCATTAATAATTTATTAGATACGAACCAGCTGAATACAAACAACTGACGTCAATAGTTATTGTGACAGTCCGCTCTCAGAATATGCTAAGGAGCAGAGTGACAGAAGAGGAGGTATGCTTAAGTAGAGACTAGAGAATATGAGAGAATATATTTGTTGCATCGGCACTACCAGCAGGGGTCGTAGGTTGCAATCCCTCCAGATACAATATTGATGATTTGGCCGTGAAATGTTTACAGAATTTCGCGCTTTTTCCAAATAATTCCAGCTAGTCTCTGACTACGTTGATGATGATGATGAAATCGAAAGTATTCATTTAGTTAGTGTCGCCAGGATAGGCATTTAACAATAGTCAGTAACGGCGTCTATTTAAGGGCAGTTGGACGCCTTCCAAAGGATACGCCAAGGTTGAGTGACGGTTGCGCATCTCGAGGACAATGGATATGTTGATTTGATGACTTATTTAATATACTGCGCCTTCGGTGTGAATTACAATTTAAAGCTCGATTAGTTCATAGCGTTCAACATGGGCTCTGAGTTTGCCGTATGTCAATACTTCCCAGAATTACTTCTTTACATACAGTATGATTTTATTAGGAATATAGATTTTTCAAAAATCCGATAATGCACTTTTAATTTTTATAAAAATCGACTCTTGACTTCTTTGAGCACTTTTCTCTATTACTCATATTTTTGAATTGGTCATTCACGCCCGGTTGAGAAGTTCACCTGTATATAGGTTGACGGTAAATTAATAAAAACCTATAAATTAATGCCATGACAGTTAATGGCGTTGCTGACGACATTCAAGTTGATTTTACTGTCAATGCGCGCCAATTCACGTTTCACGTTGAAAATGACTAAATATCAGTTCTAATATTTAGTACATGTGTAGCAAACATTTGAACGTCACATCCTGGCAACTGTAAAGGCCGAACGCTCAACCTATCCACGTTACGTAACACGTTATCGAGGAATTCATAAAAACGTATTAACGCGCTCATTTGAATTATCTACCAGTATTTGGGTCGGTGACTAATGTCTTCAATTATAAAGCGACAGCGGAGATAGCGTTTTTACCTTATGTGACTCAAGGTGTGTGTACGACCAAGTGATGGTTATTCTACGAAAATTACTAATGTACATTGTCTGATATATGTGTATTTCATACTCCAGCTACGGCTTTTTAATCTATCTTTCATACAAGTTGAAATTAGTACCATTGATACAATATCTGTTGCAGATTTATGTTACTTAGTTTAAAAGTCTTGTACAGCTTTGCTTCCATATGTGTGTAGCATATAGCAGTGAGTAGTCAATACATAATAGTAAATACATATTACATTAATTTTATTTCAAATTCCTCTTGTATTTCAAATTAAATTATGAAAATTGCAAATGAAAATAGGAATCTTATGACTATAATACAATATATTAATCTAACCGTATATTAAATGATGAGTCACACGTTTCTTTGCGAATCCTTAAAATTCCGTATGGCAGTGAATTCCTCTCGTGAATCAATACAATGCTATGCCAGCGAACCTTCCGTGAATCATTTTTGACGAATTTCACTCAGTCGTTCTCAAAGTTACACGATGAATGGGTTTTTTTTGGACTAAATCGATTGTACGAGACAAGGAAATAGGTAGAACTAGCTTATGACGCTGATAGTTTTAAAATCTTTCGAATGCCGCGATATACACACGGCGATTGTAAGAACAACATATTAATTTACGAATAAGGTATAGTTTTTACTCAGGAACGGATGACTATACGCATTTGAGGGAGGCCTACGTTCAGCAGTGGACGGATCAAGGCAGCCGCTGATGATCATAATTATGATGACGTTCATCATCATCTCTTTAACCTGTGCCAACTATATTTTACGGTTGGCTTCCAGTCTAATCGGATGCAGTTGAATACCAGTATTTTAAATGGATCGACTGCGTATTTGATTCCACCACGGTCACCTATCCATGGACCAACCTCGGCACGCATTCCTTACCTGGTGAATCGATCCTGCGCGGCTATTATTGCTTAGCCACGAGCTGTTGTGTGTACTATCAGGCTGTGCAGTGGGTCAATAGTGCGGTTGTTCACAATATGTATTGTGCATATCATTAATGCTAGGGATGCTACGGGCGGTGTTTAGTTATGAACTTTGATCGATCCTCCGAAGGGCTTGCAGGCGCCAGGCTGCAGGGAGCGGGCGGTGAATGAGGCTTTGGGGGAAGCCAGCGGGTAATGAGGATGAGTCATTTATGAAAGTGTGTTTGAGTCACGGCACACGTTTTACCAGTCCACAACTTTATAACATCGTTTCAGATTTTAAGAAGGTTCACATTATAATTTCACGAAAGTATTCTCGGCTAATTAAGATTTTTACACGTTCCATGTTTCGGATACTTCACAGCTGAAATTATTAGAAAAAAATTACTTTCGTCTATATAGATTGGACAATAAGTGTATTGAAATCCTTTTTGCATAAATTACAAACGTTAGCTTGATATGGGTATATGATTATTCAACTTCATTGGCACACGATGATGTTCAAAGGTCTTGATGTTATTCCTATGCTTCAAACGCCTAGTGTCAAGTTTCTTAGAATAATCGCAAAGTAAGTCGTACATTCGTAGCTCAAAAGTGTAGTTTATGATAAATTTAAAGTTTGTACGAACCTCCGCCACCCCTCGGGCGGGGCCCGGGACAGGTGGTGACTCCCCGAGAGCAGGTGCGGCACTCCCGACCCCGCGCCGTCTGCCGACCACCGAGATACAGCGATGACGGCGACCGATATAAACATATGTGTGACATCATCACTCTGACTCGGCAAAAAAAATTGCTAGAATTAGTTACCTGGAATTTTAGAAATAAATATAAGGCGGGAAGACGATCTCCGTGCAGTGGCTGTCCGCGTTGGATGTGAGTGGCAAGGGAGGCCTCTTGACCTTCCTTAAGGGCCTATGTTTAGCAGTGAATGGATAAAGGCTGATAATGATGATGAAGTGATATATAGGTTTTTTAATACAAGTTGATGGCAACCGAGGAGGCAGTCTGACTACCTACACCCATAGACATCCGCACCACCAAAGATTATGCAGATGCGTTGCCCTCCTTTCTAAATAACTTTCCGTCCACTCTAGACTCTGAAACTCCCCTGTAATTGGGCTGATAAAGAAAATTCGAAGAATTTCATTATTTATTTTGGTATTTTTTGAGATAAGCGTGCTAAAAATTGTCGCCCGGCTTCCTAAACGCTGATCAACGCAAAAATTAATTAACAAATAGACTGTCAAATCTTTTGTTAAGTGTCATATGAGTTGCTAGAAGAATGGTTAAATTACTTAATTTGCTCGGCCTGTCGGTCGACATAGCCACTACAATGAAAAGCTGTCAAAAACTCTAGAATTGTATGTTAACCGCTATCAACAGCCATGAAATGTTGGTTGACATACACTTTGATCAACGTTTCAGAGACCGGGCGTAAGAAACTTAAAAACCATCCGTTCGGTTGTATTTACAATCGCCACACCAAGCGGACGATCACATCTTATTGGATTACCAGGGTGACGGCGATGACAATTGCATAATATATTAAAACCTTATCGGCGTTATAACAGATGATACAAAAATAGCATTCACTTGGTACTTGTTTGATAACAATTGCTGACAATGAGCTTATCGAGTGATACGCCACAGAGATCACATATATTTATATATCTGGGAATCAGCCGTCCTGACGTTCGTCAAAGCCATGTGATGCAGTGGATGGGAGCAGAAAATATAGCTGAATGATATCGACATGAAGTGGACTGCTCACAATATTTAGGAAAAGGTTTTCACTGACTTAAAGCTTAAATAAATTTTCAGCAATACGCTAAAGACGGATAAAGGCTGATAACGATGATGATGAATACGCCAAAGAATTTGTGAATGAAAGCAAAAATATTATGAAATGATTTATGTATACTAGAACAATACGAAAAGCAATTGTTTGTCCCAGCAATAGACTATGCTAGCTGCTGACGAATGTTTGTTTTGATGTAAAACATGAATTTGTCTTTGTTTGGGAATAAGCTAATCTGTATCCTATCACCGAAGTGGTAGGTGCAAATTACGGCGACACTAGACAGGTTGACTCTGGTTCCTATTACGTGGGATATCTAATCTCTAAACAGCTCCGGTTGGCGTGTGGCAGTAGCCAGTAGTATAAAGCTATATCAGCATTCGTTCCCAACATGTTTCGATCTACGATTTACATTAGTAGAGACTAGGCTATAGAACAAACAGGATTGGTCTATCGAATCTACCAACAAGCACTGTGAGAATGCGAGAGATGGGCTAGACAGTGAATTCGAGATCATGGGGATACCGGTTTGGGACACCACCTGTCCCAAATTCCATTGTCAAAAAAATCCAAACTTTAGAATAATTAGAATCACACATGATTTGTATGGCTTTTTGTGAGCCGGAAGATGGAATTCGAGACAAAGACATCCGCCGATAACTAAAGTTACCGATATCACGCGAAGAATAAGCACGTTGAAGTAACAGTTGGCTGGACACTCTCAGGATAAGGGATGGCCGATGGTCCCAAAAGTTTCAAGAGTGGAGGTCGTCGCGTCGCGACGAAATTTTGCACGGTCATAAATCAGGTGAAAAGACGATCCCCGGGTAATGGTCGGTTCGTGTTGGAGTGGAGAGGGATCGAGCGTCTTGGTGTTCATTGAGGGAGGCCTATGTTCAACAGTGGACGGATAGAGGCTGATGATGATGATGATGATAATGACCCTGTCCCCCCACAACAGGCCTCACATGACTAATCACCTGCTACTCGATAACCTGAGGCGGCCTACGAAATTTTATTGGTGCGTTAAACACACATAATTATAGTACGGTTGAATAAATATAAATTTACTAGCTGACGCTCGCAGATCCTCCTCAGTATGTCTTACGTTCACTGTACACGGATTGATTATGATAGGCCTTCCTCAATGAACGGCAGGACCGCCTTGCACTCTCATCCAATACCGACCGGCCACTGCATATCGTCTTCCGCTCGTTAATGGCGGACCAACACCTAAACGCAGACCTTACTACAATTTTTTTCGTTTCTACGTAAATATTCAGACATAAATAGTAGAAATAACGAAAATCAGCCGATTAGAAATTAATAAAAGTGCGATAGGAGGTCATCGACCGCACAGGATACGAGCACGTCTATCGCAGCATCCGCTGATCGTCGCCGGACCTGTTGATTGTTCTATCTAATTAGACAACACAACGACTGTCATGATTGCTACTAATGCGAGATTAAATTATCGGTTTACACTATCAACCGTGCATTTTTATAGATGACATTTTTTCCTAGTAGGATAGTTTAACTGGCAGACGTTCCACCTGGCGGCTGTCGACGTAGCGTCGCCCACGTACATAAAGTGGTTTGCCAGGAATTAGCACAGGCGACTTATTTACGTTCCTTTACTCTGTTTGACGGAGGAAACAAGCAAGATGGTGGTGCGCATGCAGTCAGGAGCGCGGGACAGCGCAACTCTTCCACCGGTTCCACTGGTACTTCATCATTATTAGTTCGTACTGTCCTGTACTGAACTTTCGTCTTTGTTATAAGACTATGGATTCCACGTTACTTGCATATATCTAGGACTGGTTTTCTCACCGAACATTGTATTTTATCGTCGTCAAGACTATCAAGTTCTTCGGGACTTACAAAGGGCCTATGCCATATAAGTGGATGTCATATTAATCATAATATGTTAAAGAGTTATTTGACCATCTCTTGCTGTACCACTCATTGTCGTGTTCTTTAAATTCTGTTAAATTTGAAAAAGTTCCAATTCGTCAAACTCAGTCAAACTTTTCCTTATCGCAGCTTATGTGGAATAAATTCTAATACCAGTGACAAAACATCTATTGTTCTTTGTGCCTGTATTTTAATGTTATTATGAATATTTCATTCATTCTATTTATTTGCGCGGGATGATATCACCGGCTTCTTAAAACAGGACTATCTAGGACAATGAGTTGGCTTGTTTCGCGATCAAACGCCTGAGTGAACTCGTCTATAAAGTAAGAGCCCTTAGAAACATAGACCTTACACCGGCGACGTCTTTATCTAACCTAATATTATGTCATACGTGTCCACACGGGAGTCCTCCAAATCAGGCGAGGAGGGTGTTGGGCATCGACCACACAACCTATAAACTCCTAATGTTTGATTTTTCGTATTAAATTCATCCTGGCAACTAGCTGAGGTAAGACGAAGGGGTTGCAATGCTGTGATTAGCTAATTCAATGTCATACATTACCAATCACGGAACGTTAAAAAGAAATGGATATATTTCGCAACGGGAAAGAATGAGACGACACGATAGTTTGAGTACATTGTTTGCGGCTTACATCGGAACTATAAGTCAGATGTGTCGCCAGAACCCGTTCCCCTGTTATAGGAGTATAGGGGTTATGTGGTCGATGGTGTTGGGCCATATTTCACCGTTGCGCTGGCCAAATGCGCGTTGGTCAACTTTATACACCTTTAAAAACCTAATCTTATTGGACATGCAGGTTTCCTTACGATGTTTTCCTTCATCAGTTGAATTACCACTATTTGATATGTTACGGATTTGTTTTGATGCTTGTGTAGTCGCTACCATTTTAAATTTATAGTCTGTAAACATTGTCAATTTGCTGGCATGTTTTCTTTCCATATTCTACAAATTCTATCTCAAACTCTAATTTATTTCTTTGTCTCTGTACATTGTTTAGAACGTTATACGTTTAAGGAGATTTTAGTTGTAGTGTTTCGTAATAGCTCTCCTAACTTATAAATAAGGTAGCGCTATCTACACTAGGAATCGCACTGGTGGTTATGTTGGTTCAGCCGTTTTGGCGAAGCGTGGGCGGCGGTGGTGGCGACTCCTAATACAATAAGGAGCAACTCCGTTTCGGGGACAAAGCCGCTTCATACTTTTAACGTATTGTAATCTCGAAAGGTTCTGTAGCATGAAGTTGAAACACAGAATAACTTAAGGTAGTATTCTTTTTCATAATGACTAGTTTGGCTGGCAAGGCACTTATAATAGATAAAATTGAAACTTAGTTTTCCATTTGAATAAATAGTTATTCTTTGATATAGATGGGGTTTTGCACGCTGTGTGTATGGCAGATACATCGCATTATCAAACCACTCTACAGAGCAAAGTTTATTCTATGAAAGTTATAAAAGTGGTGAATTTGTCACTAATTATGACTCATTTACGGTCTCAATAAATTATCCTCAATCGTCACTCGAGTCCTTATTGTAGAAAACAATAAGAGGATATTAGTAGAATTGACGCTTAGAGATTAAACTGGTCACAACGGTTAAAATATATATTAAATCATTTTGCCCAGGACATGTTAAAGGTTTTTCACAGACACGTACATTTATTATCTTTGTACAGCACTTTATTATATTATAGATTAATTATCAAAATGTAATGGTGCCACAAACCTTATGTAAACTGTATGATAAAATATCATCGTATAACTTCATTATAACTCTTGATTGTACTTCCCCGGTCTTATTACATAGGAGCTGCAGCTCCATCCACCAGCTCGAACGTATCGGCTTTTAGTCATCGAATTTTGGCCCTCGACTGTAGTTAATTATGCACTCATTTGTTATCCAGCTTCATTGTTCGGGAATTCCCTTAAATTAACGTTCCTCTTGCTCAATAATTCGGTTATTATTCATTAATCAGTTTTGGCACTGGTGAAATGTGTCTGAAAAGGTTCTCTTATTCAAAGCCTTTCAAGTTGAATTAAGCGTAAATTGTTTTGGTAACTTTACAATTTTAAATATGACCATCGATATGCGGTTTTGTATTATGTAATATGTACACTATTATATTGTTAACAATACCTCATAAGCTTTTAAAGGCTCGCTATGAAACCACGAGGCCTCGCATGTAAGTATTTATAGCGGTCATCTTTAGTTGGTGTTTAGGACTTTCTTTACTTGCCTTCTTTGAATTAACAATCTTTTTTATATCACTGAGCTGAGCTGTATTATTTTTTCGGTTCTAAGTATCTTTTTAGTTTTTACTATATTATATTAGAAAAGGTTGTCTCATTTTTTATAGATCGTTATATATTAATTAATACGCCTTCGTATGAAACCAACAAACCTAAATGTTAAGGAAAACACGAGTAACAAGCAATCGGTGAGCTTGTTGCACAAATTAACTAACGTATTTAAAATACGAGTAAATAACCAAATATAGTCAACGTGCGGCTCACGTAGGACCTTCGTATGTCCATAAACGTCGCGTGACTCACACAGACGAATATCATCCTAGTTACGACGTGGTAAGGTTGTATGTAAATGGCACTGATAAGGAGAGGACAAGCGATAGACGACTCTAGTGTATTATGTTACGGTTGCAGATTGCAGAGGAGATGGGGGTTCAAGCGCGTGTTTTGATCGATCTGTAATTGATCTATAAGTGATCGCTATTAATCTCCGATGTATGGCTCGCTAGCCTTGGACCTTTGGGCCCAAAATAGAGGCTTTTAGTCATCGATTTTGGCCCTCGACTGTAGTTACTACTGGCAATTTTACGTTATGTTTTTTTGATTACAACAATAATAATATTTCGGGACAACTCACACACAACCATCAGTAGGGATATTCTATATGGTCGTTTTCGAATCTCGAAAGCGAAATCCGCGGTGATATGACGAATTTGTATTCTTTAAAACTTCACTACCTATCTATATTAATAAAGTTCACTTTCGAAGTGGCGTAAAATGAGCTCTATCACTTAGGTGAAGCTCGATATCGAAATAGTATTTACAGAATAGCCCTACGATCCCAAATTAGGCAGAGCCTATATTATATGGCATCCAGACAACAGATACACAGGTACTTATGTATTTATAATTAAATACAATGTATGATTTATCAACATATTGATAAATGATACTCAGACACAGAACAAATGATCATGCTCATAACACAAACATTTGCTCTGCTTCGGAATCGAACTCGTGACGCTCCGGCTTAGCATTCAGGATCACTAACACAATAGGCAAGTGTCTGTGCTAATTAAATTCCAAGCGGACCATCCTCTGGACATAATTATCTTATTTGAATGGACATTGTTAGTACATCTAGTCGAAGGTCGATGAACACAGACCTACTGGATGCAGGTCATCTGACCATCTGTTCTTCGTTGCATGTATCTTACGCTTTATACTTAAACTTTTTTCGGCTGTGCGTCTTTGTACCGGACGAACGTGTCGTTGGTTCACAGATTAATATAATTAAATTTAACTTATCATTGCACTAGTGTCCACCTTATTTGTTAAGATATAGTGACCAGTTTTGTTTGAAGCTCACGAGTTTTTAAAGATCGCTCGATACGCAATAAGCGGCAATCTACCCTCAACGTAGCCAACAATTGTTACCGTCGTAAACAATGCAGCGCTCCCCGCCCGTGCGCTCAGACTCGGACTCCAAGTTAAATATTACACAAAGAAAACGCAAGCATGGTGATGATCTTATAATCTCCTTTAAAGAATTCAGCGAGAATATCTCGTGCCAATTAGCTGAATGGAAGACCGAAGTTTCATCCCAGATCTCCAAAATATCGGATAATGTAAGCAGTATTAAAACTGACCTAACAAAGCTGCAGGAAGTGTCCAACTCATTAAAATCTAATATTACAGAAATCAAAAACGACTATCATGAGATAAAAAAATTAATTAATAACTTAACCGCTGAAAACTCAAACACAAAAATTGAATTAGACTCGATTAAGGCCTCAATGCAATTTCACACCGCTCAATACGAAGATTATAATAAAATTGTCAAGAACATCTCCGAAGAAATTAAGAAGATTACACCCTTAGAATCTAATATGGCCGAATTACAGCTGCAGAACAAACAACTTACACAACAATTAAATTGGAACGATCAAAGAGACAGACTCATGAATATCGAGGTCATAGGCGTTCCGGAAGGTGGCGATGAACAACCAATAGATATAATATTGAATATTGCTAAAATATGTGGCATCTCGTTAGTCCCGTCGGACATCATATTCGCCAATAGGGTAACCCCTAAACGTCAACAACACGGACGCCACAGAATAATTATGGCTAAGTTTTCCTCGCGCTTACTCAAGGACAATATCCTGTCTCAAGCACGCAAGAAGCGGATCACCACTAAAGATTTGGGCATCGGCGGAGAGATTAAACCAGTATATGTCAATGACAACCTAACTCCATACAATAAACAACTCTTAAAAAAGTGCAAAGAAGCTGCCAAATTAAAGGAATATCAGTATACATGGTCAAAAAATGGAAGGATATACGTAAGGAAGAACGACACATCCCCTCCTATCCATATCACCGACTCAGAAGACTTAACAGTGAAATTAGTTTGATTTATTTCTTTATATTGTATTGTTCTCAAAAAAAACCTGAGGTAAGCTTGGAAGACTTATATACTATTTTACATGTATTTCTTTGTAAGATTTATCATTCAATCTATACACACAATCAACGATGGGGCAACGATATTATAATAATATACATTAATAAACATTTCACGACAATTTTATTACACTTAGTTATGATTACTCATTCAATTATAATAAATATATATGGGTGTCATCCAATATTTCACAAAATATTGATTATAGGTACCTTGATGGTTATGATACACTATATAATGCTAGGTATATGGTTTTTCTATGTCAAAAATGAACAATAATTTTTTATCGCTTTATGTTAAGATCAACAAGGTATTATCTCATCTAGTCTACTTCATTCACACACGTTATACGCTGCACTCCTTGCTATTAATATTTAATAAATCTCTCACTAGTAATAATAAATGTAATACGAATACACAATATTATTGTATTCCGCGTTACAGAATCCGTTACAATACATTATTATCGTTAAAAGCATATAGTTACTATTGTGGTGTGTTTGTGAGTGTATACAATCTGTCCGCACCATACTATAGCAATAAATATAATCTTCTGATATTATTTTTTTTTATATTACATATAAGTAATATAATACTCGTTCTTCGCTCGGTCGTCTTAAACGTATATAACATGTATACATTTTATGTGTGTATGTATGTAAGTATGTATACGCATTCGTGCATGTACTACAATGTACATCACCTTAGACAACATAATAATAATATTAAGTCTGTCTGCACAATCCGAGTATTACATGAGCGTTTTTTACTCGGTGGGCACATAGAAAATAATTTCAACATGTTATCTGATAATCGCAACAAAACATAAACAGTAATGGCTCCCTCTAACATTAGTATCTACTATCAGAACACGCGAGGATTGAGAACAAAATGTGCCAGGTTTAGGCAAAACATATTATTGAATAATTATGATATAATTATTATTACCGAAACTTGGCTGCACGATGGCATATTCGATGGGGAATTATGTGACGATCGGTATGATGTCTTCCGTCAAGACCGCGACCTACTCAGAAGTAACAAGAGCACGGGAGGCGGGGTGATGATACTGACGCGGCGCGGACTGTGCGCGGTACGGGCGGAGTGTCGAGCCTCACCGCCTTGCGAAATGTTAACTGTGACGATCCCGGGACACGCGCTCATCGGCGCGCACGCTGGACCCTCTCCCGCTTTACAGGTTAGTGCCGTATATGTTAACGCCGAGTCATTGCCGCTGGAGATAGATCACATTATTAATGAATTGGGTATAATCACTTCGAATGGCAACTCACATGATAACATTCTACTAGTGGGCGATTTTAACTTGCCGTGTGTATCATGGACGAGTTATGGACCTATTCATAAAAAATATGGCACCATAGAACTGCAAAATGCCAGCGTAAAACTCGTAGAAAATCTTAGTCTTTTAGGTCTAACGCAATATAACACATTTAAGAATTATGCAGGCCACACCTTGGACCTCACATACAGCAACTTACCCCTTCGGATAAATCTTTCTAACACTAATTTAGTTAATCCTGACCCCGCGCACCCCGTGTTTACTATAGATCTATATGATGTCTCGAATTCTACAATGAGAGATGTCAAACAGCCAAGGCGAAATTTCAGAAAAGGCGATTACGACGCTTTAAACAAATATTTTAATAATATTGACTGGCCCAATATGGTTCATACGCATCAGTCTACTGACGAACTTACGAATGCTGTATACGATGTGATTAATAACGGCATAGAGAAATTTGTTCCTATGAACAGAAAGTCTTCAGCTAAATCGTATCCAGTCTGGTATAACGCTGCACTTATTAACATAATTAAGGAAAAGTCGAAGGCTCATCGTAAATGGAAAACGACTGGCAATATGCGCGAATATGATGAATTTACATTGCTACGTAAAAGACAAAAATATGTTCAAGATCTTTGCTACAGTAACTATGTTTGTAAAATTCAAAATTCTATTAAAACAACACCGAAGACTTTCTGGTCGTATATAAAACAATTGCGCGGCGGTCTTAACTATCCTAAAATGCTTACCTATGGGGGGTTCGAATACAGCGGCGGAAAACAAATCACTTCGGCCTTTAATGACTTTTTTAAAAGCGTATTTGGAACACCTTTATCTATTGTTCATCAACACACTGAACAGGTTAATAATAACTATTCCATATCTAAATTAAATGTCGATTGTAAAACGGTAGAAAAACTTCTAAAGAACTTAAACACTTCTAAAGGTGCAGGCAGTGATGGAATCCCGCCTTTCTTTTGGTCATCCTGTGCGTCATCCTTGGCACATCCTATTACTCATATATTTAATCGTTCTCTTTGTCAAGGAACATTTCCCTCTCTATGGAAAATGGCGCATATTGTTCCTCTACATAAAAAGGGTTCCAAAACAATGATTGAGAATTACAGGGGCATTTCAATATTAAATTCAATCGGAAAGGTCTTCGAAATAATTGTATATAACGCTATTTATCCCATAATATCTAAAGGTATTTCTTGTCAACAGCACGGATTCCTAAAAAGACGGTCGACTTTGACAAATTTAATATGCTTCACTGATTACGTGTACACCAGCGTTGATGGGGGCGGACAGATAGACGTGGTTTATACAGATTTTGAAAAGGCGTTCGATCGGGTGGACCACCTTATTCTCATAAAAAAACTATACGAACTAGGTATTCATGGCGATTTGCTTAGATGGGTTAAGTCATACCTTAGTAATCGCTCACAGGCTGTTATTGTTGGTGGGCATCGCTCGGAATTCGTATCCATTCCCACAGGTGTCCCTCAGGGATCCCATCTGGGTCCACTTCTTTACAACGCTTACCTTTATGACATCACAAATTGTTTTAAATATTCGAAACACCTCGCATACGCCGATGATAAAAAAATCTTCTTTAAAATACTTTCCATGGAAGATTGCCAAAAATTACAGCAGGATCTAGATAACTTAGTCAAATTTTATGCCGAAAATCAAATAACTGTAAATGTGCAGAAATGTCAGGCTATAACCTTCACTCGGAAAAGATCACCCATTCAATTTACATATACATTTAATGGGGTCCCGGTACAAAGATGTGAAGTTGTAAGGGACCTGGGTGTATTCTTTGATAAACATCTATTGTTAAATGACCATATATCTAGAATAGTAAATAAAGCATATAAAAGTCTAGGGTTTGTGATTCGATCATGCGAGCAATTTACAGACATCACTGCGATCAAGGTTGTTTATTATGCTTATGTACGTAGTATCCTCGAGTATGCATGTCAAGTCTGGTCTCCACAGTATGCTATACATAAGGATCGCATCGAGCGAATACAGAAGAAATTTATTGATCATTTAAATTACAAACTTCGTCGTCCTTCAACCACTTATTTGGAGGACTGCCGATACTACAATATCTTATCCTTAGAAGAGAGACGCAAAGTAATGGATATGAGCCTAATACACGATATTGTTCGCGGTGAAATTGATTGTGAGGAGCTGGTGTCAAGAATTGTGTTTCGTGTACCATCCCGAAGAACTCGCCATACTCCCCTATTAGACGTATCGTTTTGTAAAACAAATTACGCTGCTAACTCACCTTTAATAAGGATTCCGCGTAGTTATAACAAAGAATTCACTAATGTAGACTTATTCTTTCATTCAAAGAATACATTTCGAAAACGCATCATTCACACAATTATAAATAGGGAATAAATAATCCAAAATTAACTTTAAGTTATTCGATTACGTATGTAAATAACAGAATACAACGATCAGTTGGTACACGATGTGATGTGGCTGGCTGTATATCATGCAGTCATCCGATGCCAAGTTATTTAACATAGGACCTCCCATCGTGTACTAACTACATGGTAACATATACAATATGGTATACTTTAGTATAATAAATGAAATAATTGGATGACAATCATTGTAATTTAATTTCACGCGATGTCGTTGAATGCACATGTACAAGCATCATAGCGTGCTAAACTATCCAAATAAGTTCACATTTGTAAGTTTATTCAAAGTTCTCTGTGTATACAATCTAGAAAATGTTGCCCACATTTGAACAATGTATTAAGTACTCATTACTTATAATTTAACTTTTTTCTTATTACTATTATTTATTTTTAAGAGTGTTGATAATACTAATCGATTACAGCTTCCAAGCTTGCCTTAATGAACTAACGAAATCTTATCGATATCTGGTACAAAATACTCTTATATTGTTACAAAAACCTATAATTGGCCTTATTGTTATATATTACTTACTCTGTTATTATTGTTAACTACGCTGTTGGTTTTTTAAATAAATAAATAAATAAATAAATAAATAAATAAACTAGCTATCGCTCGCAGCTTCGCCTGCGTTAACTAAATTACAGCGGCATTTTAGTTGGATTATATATAGCCTATAGCCTTCCTCGATAAATGGGCTATGTAACACTGAAAGAATCTCCTAAATCCGACCATTATTTCCTGAGATTAGCGCGTCCAAATAAATTTTTCAGCTTTATTTATAAGTATAGTATAATATGATAGTATAGAAAATGATTTTATGACGATTTTAGTCTACGTGAGACTCCAAAGAATACTTTAGTTTTAGTTTGTAATCTTTATCTCCAGTTTAAAATTACAATTAGAATGGATTTCTATTATCTTGTTATTAATAATCAATATTATGTTGTTCAACTCTTGAAAACTTATGTGAGTTTGCTACAATAATAATTATATTATTGACCATCACTATGGATCTACATGTCTCTGTACAATAATGTTTTAATTAAGATCGACCTTGTTACCGTTCTTGGAGATGCGTGGCTAGTTGACTGTTGCTATCTGTGTCCGATCCGCGCTGACTCAGATGTCGCACGAGTGCCGTGATATGATGTACAATACAAACAAACGCTCATAGTAAATATTCGCTGAGTGTCCATTGGATATTACGACAAAACTAGTTAGGTTTTCGCCGTAAAACATTTTTTTTAAATAATATCTATGGACGTTTTTATACCACGTTAATCTGGTCCCGTGGTAAGTTTCCGAAGAACTCGTGTTACGGGTACCAGACAACGGAAATACATATATTTAATACGTTTTATATTAATACATTATATACTTAAGATTTTTATTATATTATACACATATTTAATACACATCCATGACCCAGGAACACAGAAAAATATTTTGTTCCCGGGCGGGATTCGAACCCGCTATTTTCCGGCTTGAGCGCCAACGCGCTAACCATTGGGCCACAGAGGTCGTCACAAAAACATGTTTATAACGAACGAACAATTAATTCAAATTACGAATCTATTTAATCAACCTATTTTGAGCAACTGCTGAACGCGGGTCTCCCCGAAATTCGCCAAGGAGGGTATTATTGCGGGTTGAACTTCACATACATTCAAAGATTTACAATCTCATCAGGCTTGCGGGTTTCCTCACGGTGTTTTCCTTCATCGGCGAGTGAGCGATGTTCTCTTGTTTACGTGCACTTAGAAATTTAGAAAAACCTATGTTAAGCCACCGCGGGTCAGTATCGAATTCGGTCTTTCGCTTTAGAGGCCGAGCCCATATTTACTGGAACATCGTCGCTGCCTGTAAACTTGAATATATTTAAAAGGATATTACCGATCAACCTTTATCTTATCATAGTCTATAGATGTGCAGAATCCTTATGTATGATCAGGGTAGGAGAATCTACTGTATAATATGTAATATGTATGATACCTTGCAGGAAATAAATAGTACTTCGAAAAAAAAAATACTTTTTTTTTGTTGCGTTGGCTATCGTTAGCACAAGGTTTGTAGGAAAAAAATTATGATGACGCTAAAAATTTTTTGGTCAGGACAAGAGAGTGTCGAGCTGCCGGGTTTAGCTTGTATGTGATAAAGTGGTCTATGAATTAGCATAGAGCATTAAATATTAATAACTATCAAAATTATATTATGACATCATATTAAATGGTTTAAAAACGTAAGTCGTCACAACTAGTTTTCGAACGTTCCTTTGGACGGTTGACAAATATATTTAGAAATATTTGAATGGTCGTGTCTTTCACTGGTTATATCTGCGGCTGGTGAGTCACGGCACATAAAAAATGTTGATAAACTAGTAATGATTATCGTGCGCCGACATCCTTGACACACCGGACCGTTTGCCGGATAATTACCGAACTTGCGTAAGACGTGGCTCCACCGGAGAGTATGGGCTTTATCGGTGGTGGTGACCAAGGTAACAACCAAGACTGATGTCAATGTTTCTAGCAATTATGTATTGGTCTCTTTATAGATCATCATCATCTTCCTAGCCATTATTATTATCATTCGTTTGTGGTCGGCTTTATATGTCTTGTGCCTCCACTCTGGCCTCACGTGATCGATTTCTTGTCTACAAACATGTCCAAACCATGCCAGTCGGTGA
The DNA here is from genome assembly GCA_905333005.2 of Lycaena phlaeas. Classification (NCBI taxonomy): domain Eukaryota; kingdom Metazoa; phylum Arthropoda; class Insecta; order Lepidoptera; family Lycaenidae; genus Lycaena; species Lycaena phlaeas. The sequence goes on from HG995175.1 coordinate 14,516,344, forward strand.
CTTCTGATCTTCTCCGGCAACGGTGCTACTCTCTTTATAGATATGAATTATAAAAGAGTTGGGAACCCAAAGTCTGCTAATGGTTAAAAAAGTAAAGTATCAGCCTTAAACATATGTCCCACTGCTGAGCACGGGTGGAGACCCGGAGTAGGAGGAGGAGTCCTTGAAATCAGGCGAGGAGGGTAATGGGCCATAGTTCACCAATGCGCTGGCCCAATGCGTGTTTGTGTACCTCACATACCTTTTCCCCCACGATGTTTTCCTTCACCGGTGAACGAACGATGGTCTTTGTGTTTTGGGTGCACTTAGAAATTTAGAAAAATCCATTTCAAGGCACACACGATGTAAGAGCTAGTAGAACCATTTTTACACCAACTATACCATATATAACCAAGAATGTGATAGTTCGATGGGTGTTCATTACACAATCACACAAAACGGTTCGATATATTTTGATAACAATTTACAGTAATTTAGGTTCTGTCTATCGGAATGTTATCGAGCTGTTTTCAATTATAAATCGAGAATCATGCCATTAAAACACTAATAATGTCTGTCTTGTAAGTCCGTCGCGAGGGAGTCTAGTCTAGACTCCTCTCATTCATAGTAGGTAATTTAAATGCCAGCTTTATTGTTTTCTAATGTTTACGGGAATTTCGCTCATAATGAAACTAGTTTTACGGATTCTATCGCCGTGTATTATGATTTTTACATTCTCCCTGTAAAGTATAATAAATATATCCTTCCTAATATTATACGTGTGAAAGCAGGGATGTTTGTTACGCTTTCACGCGAATATGACTCAATCGATCATCATGAAACTTTGTACACATATTCTCGAAGGCACTAGAAGTAACATCATCAGCCTTTATCCGTCCACTGCTGAACAAAGGCTCTCTCAATGAACGCCAAGACGACCGGTTACTGCTCGGAGTGAAGTGAGAGGATGAAGTAACAGGATACACTAAAAACAAGGATTTTTTTGAGAAGCCGCGGGCTACATAATAAAATAAATAAATACAAAATAAGAAAAAGAAAACGAATGAATTAACTGTGGCAATTTCTCGAATATGCGTATAAGTTTTATAAAAAAAAACAAAGTTTTAATGCGTTAAATGGGTACATAATTTAAGTAATTTCTATGAATCTAAATCTAATTCTCTAATCCATTTCGGATTAATAGGTATTGTTTGGTTAATAGATAATTGTGTCCGTTTGGCCCCTCTTCTGTAAAAAAAGTGTTATCGAATATTTTACGCGGAATCAAATGCTGATGCCATGACTCATCAGCACATCATACTTTTTCTTTGTAAGAGCACGTTCTACAACTGTTTACACACCAAAAAGGCGCGTGGCATTATAGTCTCTACGGCGCACGCATTTGGGTGGGAACTCGTGTGCGCGAATTGGGCAGAGTCAGCCGTATGTGGATGTCTATGTTAACGAGAAACCCGTGTGGTTTGATAACACCAGTTATTACTATTAATATATTGAATGTGTCATCATCAGTATTGGATTTTGAGCTCAAACATGTTACTTATGTTTGTATGGTACTTCGTCAAAAGTGTGTGGAGTGTGTCCAATTCGCAGAATAGGTGTTCGCTGAGAACACGTTTGTTTCGAATGGTCCCTCTGAGAAATAAATAATAAGTAAATTGTTTTCTTATGTTTACGCGAATTTCACTCATTAAAATGAAACAAATTTACGGATTTTATCGCGGCTTATTAAGTTTTTTATATGCCCGACGTTTCGGATACTTTACAGCAACTATGGTCACGGGAGGACTAGAAACTTCGGGCTTGTAAAAAAACTCAATAAACCGCGATAAAATCCGTAAATTTGTTTCATTATAATACTAAATAAATAAAAAAAGTAAATATTTGTTTATTTGGATTGCTCATAATTTCCAAAATCGTAGTGTGCACTGTGCACCTACGCTATAATGGTATACCGCAATCACTCCTGAGCGATCGACGCTTCATATACAGCTCTTTTACCACCACGAGAATTCACCATACAGTGGTCGTGTCTGGGATCACAATGAGTCTATGCCTTGTTGTGAACGTAGGAAGGTTGATAATGATAAACATCTGATCTGCAAGTAACATTTAAAACCAAAATATGAATTCACGAACATCTACACATAATGTGCGCTTAAAGAGTCTTGATACTTATGTTCCGTCTGACCTGTAGCGTATCTAAAGGACGTAGCAGGCGATCGCCCGGGGCGGGTACGATAGGTCGAGTTAGAACGAAGGTTTCGTCGGGCTTGACGCTTGTATACTCTCCATGCGGTTAATACGCCCCGGGCGACTGACGGGCGACAGTACGTCGTCTTTACCAAAAACGATGTCGAATCCACGACCTCGCGCCCGCTGACGAAGGCTTTGACATTTATAACATGCACGCAACATTGGCAATTTCGTCCCTTTTCGAACTAAAAGTAATAAATATGCGAGTTATGATGAAATCAACTCGCTCGACTGACACAGTTTCCATGAAATACCTGCCAAATATGGCGCGTGTTTTACTTTGAGCTATTTATTTAATTATCATTGAATGGTCGACCGTATTTATTAAGTTTTTTTTCAGCTTATAGAACCGATATTGTGAATAGCTTAATCAAAACTATTGTATTAATAACCTAACTCCTAAAAACTTCTAAAGCCTTAGATTAGTAATGCGTTAGCCCGACATTTCGGATACTTTACAGAAACCACGGTTACGGGAGGATTCCTGTGACTATATTTTCATCTTCGCGTAAACTAATTTGGTGCAGTGGTTCTGAAGTTATGTGCTAAATACATTGCGTCGAATCATTTTTATCTACACTAATATTATAAAGAGGAAAACTTTGTTTGTTTGGTTGTAATGAATAGGCTCAAAAAGTACTGGACCGATTTCAAAAATTCTTTCACCATTCGAAAGCTACATTATACACGGTAACATAGGCTAAATTTTATTCTGAAAAGAAAATAGGATTCCGTAAGATATTTGGGTTTTTCGGACACAAGATGTAAAAAATCAAACAGAAAAGTTACTTATTTTGCGTACTAAGATCCCGTTGTAAATCTTAGTTAACGCAGGGGAAGCTGCGGGCAACAGCTAGTTTATATATATTGTGATTATATGAATAGAACTACTTAAACTAGAGATATATCTACATATATCTACTACGATAGATCTACACAAAAGACGCAATTTCTATACTTAGTATGTTTCGATAACATAAGATGCATAGATCGTGTGTTATGATGGATAAAGGTTATCGCGAACGGAGCTAACCAGCTCGTATGATATTTACCCAGACACTAGGTCAAATCGCAAATTAATTCAAATTACCTATTGCCCCCCCACCACCCCTTATCGCCGTGATATCCTATCGCTTCTTTGAAATGGCCGCCGATAAAATATATTGCTTTACATCAGATCGAAGAATACTTCTATTATGTTGATGTATCTACAATACATTTACACAAAATACTTGATTTATTTCTTAATGTTTTTTAAAATATTTTGAATTTTTGGTATCGAAACTCAGCATCGAACGATATATACGATATAACGATAAATTGTATGCGCTGTCGACAGAAGTTAGTAATATAAAGTGACTTTCACTTATTGTAAAACTAATCTATACTGCCTTTGACATCAGTTCAGACAGCGCTCAAGGCGATTAACTTAAAAGGATGGCCGAATAAAATCTATAAACGTTTTCCGATGACATATTTGCCTAGGGCGAAATATTTAACACTAGCTGTTGCCCGCAGCTTCGCCTGCGCTAACTAAGATTTACAACGGGATCTTAGTACGCAAAATAAGTAATTTTTCTGGTTGATTTTTTACACCTTGTGTTCGAAAAACCCAAATATCTTACGGAACCCTATTTTTTTAAGAATAAAATTTAGCCTATGTTACTCGTGGATAATGTAGCTTTCGAATCGTGAAAGAATTTTTGAAATCGGTCCAGTACTTTTTGAGCCTATTCATTACAACCAAACAAACAAACAAGGTTTTCCTCTTTATAATATTAGTGTAGATGTAGATTACACCCTCAATCGCTTAAAAGTTGTACCCACTCAGGCCCTGCGAAGTTATCCCAATTTGCTGTCTACTAGCTAATCATATTATTGCTGACTAGTGACTACCAATAATTAAATTTTACGACAGGACGGTTCTGACGGCTTGTGTCACTTATCGATTGGATGCTAGCTTCGCTTTATTGTCTCTATCTCTTTGACCCTAGACTTTGATATCGGTGTAATAATTAACATACACTAGTCTGCTTCGGAATATCCCGATTATCATAATTAAATATGAGATCCCAAATTAAGATTGCTTTTTAAACAAGTATATTTCATTTTGCAGAGCTTAGCTATTGTAATGAAACTACAGCTGTGAAATAATATTTATGATGAAAGGTAAAACAAAAAGTGTCCAAGATACATACGAGTGGGTTTTTTCTTGTTTTTTGTTCTTGACTCTGTAATATTGTGTTCCAGACGTACTCGGGGCTCTTCTGCGTGGTGGTGAACCCGTACAAGAAGCTGCCGATCTACACGGAGAAGATAATGGAGCGGTACAAGGGGGTGAAGAGACACGAGCTGCCGCCCCACGTGTTCGCCATCACAGACAACGCCTACCGCTCCATGTTGCAAGGTATTGGTCGTTTATGCTGTCCTAGTACTTTCGTTAACAAATAGTAGGAGTACGAGTTGCTTACTGCTTATGCTGTCCTGGTACTTTGGTTGATAAATGGCTGTACGATTTAACGACATACTCCTCCTTCCTTAAGGCCTTAAGGCCAACAGCATAGGTCCTTTCGAAAAAAAAGGTCCTTAAGAATACGATTTAGGTATGGTAAAATAGCCGGCACGAAGTCGTCTAATGATCGACGACGCCTATGAAGAACACGTCATTAGCTCAAATTGGTCCAAATCTTACGCTGCGTATACTAAGACGTAATAATGAGTTCAGTGCCTGCAATTGCGCTGTCTGTCAAGCCCTTCTTGTCTAGCTCGTCTAAGCTTAACGCGATCATTATCCGTGTTCCCTAATGGCTATAACTTCTTATTTCTATATCCGGTACCGTATTGATATTGGACGACCTTAATCTCCAAATATACACACTAACACACTCGGCGCCTGGCCCGGTAAATGATTAAGACCATACCACGATACAATCCCTTAAGTCCATTGGGGGTTTTTGTCTCGACTGGACGTGTTTACACGCTGATAACGCTTGACTGTAACGACTGCTGTTATCATAGTCACGTGAAACCGAGTGCATCATTAGTAAACACTCGCTTCCTACGCGAGGATTACATACACGATGTGAAGAGCTAACATGCCCAGTGGATCCAAATTTTGATGATGATGATGATGATGAGAAATTATATGCAGCTAAATAAGGTATCACCCTTTATATGTCCCACTGCTGGGCACGGGTCTCCTCGAAATCAGGCGAAGAGGGTAATGGGCCAATAGTTCACCGCGCTGGTCCAGTGCGAGTTGGTGAACTTGTGAAGTTCACCAACTCGCAAAAGCCTTCAAAGACTTTCAATCTCATCAGGCATGCAGGTTTCCTCACGATGTTTTCCTTCATGGATTCAAATTTCGATGATGATGATGAAAAATTATCTGCAGCTAACGTGATTGTTAATTTATAAAATTCTCGTGTCACGAAGTGCGTAATTGAACTACTCCGAAATGGGCTCCACCGATTTTTGGAACGAAGTTCCTTACGGCAGACTTGGAGGGGATAGGGATTTTGCTGCGCGACCGAACTGAAAAAAATGTGATAGTAAAACCGTAAGAAAAAGTGCGTCGAATAAAAGCGTTAAATGAGACGTGCACAGGAGCGACAGTCGCATACACAAGCGAGTAGTGTATATATATATGTACCTTTCTTTTTAGCCGAAGGAACTTCGTTCCTACCTGGTGTCCCACGACACCACATTTCTTTTTTTTTAATTGCACTGCAGGTCATCGCTGAAATATGGCCCAATACCTCCCTCGCCTGATTTCGAGAATACTCATAATACTGGTAGTTTCTTAAGGAAATCTTTTTCGGTATTTTAACACGAAGTATTAAATATTAATTAATTAATATAAATTAAAAAAAAGCTTTACTTTGTTTACGTATATATTGTTTTCTTATACTATTTACGCCTCTTGTGACCTTCCGCGACCATGGTAGCTGTAAAGTATAATATAGTAATAAACCGCGACAAAATCCGTAAAAGTTATTTTATTAAAATTTTGTAGGTTTATAACGATGGTCTTGTAGAGAGCGAATATAGAACATGCCACTTAATTCGTCATCGTACTTGTAACATGAGTGGTATATGGTTATATATTTATATATGTATCCGTGAGTCATCTCCGTACCTCACGTCCTATGTACATTGTTAAGATATCAACAACAGGGACACATTATCTTTGTTACGAAAGTTAAACATTAGTTGGAGTGTCCATTCGTCGGACCAAGCTGTAGTGATGCCTTTTATCTTAAGTTATATTAAAAAATTAAAAAAAAACTGACATATTATAAATTGAAGTCGCCTTATCTGTTCGTCTGTTTGTGCATACATCTTTTCTAAACCACTTCACGAATTTTAATACGGTTTTCATGTCCGCATAGTTGTGGACCTAAGGCAGATTCCTAAGTAAAATATCGATATTTTTGTCACTGAAATTATAGAAAAGTATGTCACTGAGAGAAAAAGGTTTAAAGTAATTAACGTTAATTCGTAGGTTCGCGAACAAAGCTGCGGGCATCAACCAGTCTCAAATAAATTGAAATTACATTATACACATATTGATACATTAATGTTTTGTATAATATCATGTATTAGTATTAATATAACTAACTGGCTGTGACGTCATTGAGTGCGCCGCGTCGGCCATATCGTTTGGCGAACCGATCATAAAGAACACGTACATAATTAAACACATTACCTTGTCTTATAGATTAATTGATTTCATTAACGGACTTCATTGTCCATTCTAAATTGCATATCCTCGCCTACTAATTTACAAGGATACACGGCTTTTGAAATTAATATCTTTGCATAGTATAAAAAGTCGCTTCCTTTGTATGTATGCTTAAATCTTTAAAAGTACATAATGGATTTTGATGTGGTTTTTTTAATAGATAGAACAACTCAAGAGAAAGGTCTATATGCATAATACATGCACAATATATTATCCCGCTCAGATCTAAATCTTAGTTAACGCAGGTGAAGCTGTAGGTAACAGCTAGTAGTTTGATAAAAATTAAGCTGTATTTCTCGCAAAATGTTAGGTCGTGTTTTCAGCTTTGCTTTGTGAGAAGATGTCAACTTATTTGTGGTACGTAAAGTGGTAGTGTGTGACGACCGGGGTGGTACCTTTCGGTCACATAAAGGCGTAAAGCAACAGTTATGCTGTCGCGTTTCATGCGGTTTGTAAGTTTCCGGTGGCCCATTGGGGGGATAGGGAAAAGGAGGGCAAAGTATCTGTATAACCTTTGGTTGTGTGGATGTTAATGGGCGTCGATAGTCGCAAGGCTTTGGCTGTTCGTTTGCCCTCCTATGCTATAAAAAAAACGTTCGTGGGTTGCAGTGGAAACAGTCACATATATTTTCGTACAAAACGAAGCTTGACAAACGTAGTAGCCTCTCCTTGCGCTATAAAGGCGGCTCTCCACCGCGGCGCAACAATGAAGAAATCGATAAGCACATCACTACTAAGCGCTAAAGTGAGCACGGCACATGTCGACTAACAAATGGGCGAAGCAGATATTTTTGGACTTCATTATTGCAACAATAAAGATAATCGACAAGTACATCACTACTAAGCTCTAAAGTGAGCGGGGCACGTGTCGGCTAACGATGGGCGAGGCTGCCCTGCCCTAGACCTGACTCAAGGCACTAGACGGTACAGGGTGCAGGCGATGGGCCGTAACGGCACTAATGGATTACACTACGGCCAGTACTTGGCGGTACTGAAGCTAGCAATTAGTGAAGTAGAAAAGTGGTTTTTTAAAACTTTGGGCTACTAATTTCATTTCGGTCTTGTTAAATTGCGCCTACTTTGTAGTTTGTACTATCATCATCATCATCATCACTTAATCTTTTTTTTGTCTCGTTCCACTCAATTAGCCGCGGGTCCACATTTACGTTTGCCCACTTACCGTAGGTACACGGCGATGTACACATGGCTAACATGTATGATTTTACGACGGTGTTGCATGTAGTTAGGGAAAAGACACTTTATGAGTTACGCAATGCTGGTGTCTGTTATAAAAAAAAGTAAAAAAAAAACTTAAAAACTCGCTTTTGCATTATGAAAATTGAAAAATGGAATAATCTTATCATCGGTCCTCAATAGATCTACAAAGTTTGAACGAGATCTGGTCGTTTAAAGTGGGTCAAATGCGCCTAAGGAGTCGGTTACAAAAGTTCCTGGACATAGCCAGTATTATCGCAACCAGACAACTCATATATACTTATATGTTTCTAAACACATGATATGCATAAATTACTCTCAGACACAGAAATAATGATCACACTAATCAAAATAACATTTATCCTGGGTGGGAATCGAATCCACGACCTTTCGGCTTAGCTCAGAGTTACTAACCACTACACCAACAGTCCAGTGAAGTAAACAGTCTGATAAAAAGATGTATATTAACGTGTGTTACTTTCCCTACAGATCGCGAGGACCAGTCCATTCTCTGCACGGGGGAGTCCGGCGCCGGCAAAACCGAGAACACCAAGAAGGTTATACAGTATCTCGCCTACGTCGCAGCCTCCAAACCCAAAGGATCCGGCGCGGTAAGATGTTCCTCTTGTGCTATTTCAGAGGTTTGAAAATTATGATTTCTCAGCGATAGTTTGAGGAGTTTCTGTGATATTTTTGCAACCGCACTTTCAATGGAATTACAGTAGGTTTTAAATTTAATTTTTTAATTTTAATTACTTTAATTAAATAAAAGGCCTTCCCACTGTCTTATAAATTGTTACAGTTTAAAATAATGTGTAATAGTGCGTTTTTTTACAAATTTTAAAGTATGAAGTAAAGTACCCGTCTCCAGCAGTGGGACATACATAATATATGTATGGGTTGATCATATATGTCCCACTGCTTGGGCACGGGTCTTCTCGAAATCAGGCGACGTGGGTATCGGACCATATTTCACCAATGCACTGTCTCTATGCGGGTTGCTCAACTTCATACACTTGGGTCAGGTCACCTCACGATGTTTTCCTTCGCCGGTGAGCGAGCGACGGTCATGTCCTGGAACTTTGAAATTTAGAGAAACCCATTTCCAAGCACTGGGGGTTAGGATCGAACCCGGACCCTCTGGCTTAAGAAGCTTAGCCATGCGCCTAATTGTTGTGACCGATCAGTACTAATGATTTTTAATGTATTAAATAATTTATTACTTAGATTTAATAGAGATTTTTAATGAATCTGAATGTTTCCATAACTGTTGCAAGCGAGTGATCTGTTACTGGTTTGAGTGTCGGAGCCGGGTAAGAGTCACCTGTTCTCCATTCATCTATCAAATGCTAAAAACCCGCTATATTTTACATCGCCATTTACGACAAAAAAATATGTGCGCTTGTATTATTTCGGCTATAAAAATCATGTATCGCTAAAAACACAAGAATTCTCAATGGTACACCATTATCAATGAACTCATATACTCATAATTCCAAAGCACATAAATATATTTGCCAAAAGAAATACACTTAAGTAAATATTTGCCATGTAAATATCTATATATATACCGCCCTATAGATGGTTTCATGTCGAACTCATGCTAATTAGTCTCGTCTACACATGATTATCATCATCTTATCATGTTCGGGAGGAGACGAAAGACAATAGGGATGTTGACACATGTTACAAATTCATGTAAAGTTATGTTTTACATATTAAATGCAGTATTTGAAAACCTAAAATAACATTTAAAAAGTCTACTTATTTGTCTTAAAATTTAGAAAATTAATTTAAAATGCGTTATTTATCATGCATGATCACGTGACTGTAAACGCCAATAAGGCGATGACGTCACTGAACATTGAGCTAAGTACAAACTCACCCAACATATCGCGAGTTCTGAATGCGGTGTGTGACGTAATGACGCTTGGAGCGTTTCAAGGGCGATTTTAAAAACCATTTTTCTTTATTTAATTTTTTGTTAAAATTGGACATATTTCTTTACAAAAGTATTTTTTTCGTGTTCATATATAGTATACCTATCAAATAAAATCAATTACAAAAATTAGTCAACATCCCTATTTTTAGCGAAGAAGCTATTTTTTTTATATATTACGACGAAAGTCATGTCAGACTTGGCATTTGTTAAAGCAGTTTTACGATTAGCAATAAAGGTATAGATAATATAGTTCGCCTTGATGATCGTTGAGGGAGACCCATGTTCAGCAGTGGACGGATAAAGGCTGATGATGATGATAAAGTTCCTTTAGATATTATAGAGAATGCAACTTTTTACGGACCGTGGTCGTCTGTAGTGCGTGGTATCGTTCGGGAAATCGCGCTCCGTGGGAAGCAAGTCCTGCCCGCTTTCGCTTGTTTATCATTTGATTTTCTGATGATTGAAAAATTGATAAGCAGTTAAATGAGCATTAAGATCGAAAACTGATGACAGGCGGGGTCATATTCAGTAGTTAATACTTGATGTGATGCCCTTTGAGTATACTTAAAGAAGCATTACTTTTGTAAATTTTTATTTAACGCAACGATACGATACGATGTTATTTTGTATCGGTTCAGTATCATGAATCATCATCATCATTATAATCGTCATCATCAGCCTTTATCCGTCCGCTGCTGAACATAGTCCTCCCTCAATGACGTAAAGACGACCGATACCTTGCCAGTTGCCACTCGCATCCAACGCGAACCTGTAGTGCTATTCTGTAAGGTCGTTTTTGAATCTCGAAAACGGAATCCGCGGTGATGACGAATTTGAGGAATTTGTATTCTTTAAAACTCGACTCTCTATCTATATCAATAAAGTTCGCTTTTGACGTGAGCGTAAAGTGAGCTCTATCACTCAGGTGAAGCTCGATATCGAAATGGTTGCTACAGAATAGCACTACTGCTAAGCGTGGCAGTTCTGAGCACATCCCCAAAATGAATTACAGATATAAAAGTATCATGAATAGTCTTATTTATTCATTCATTTTTACTTAGTTGGATGATACGAGGTCAGATAACAAACTAGTTAACTTGAGATTAGTCCAGACCATCGATTCATGTGTTGCCTTCCTGAGACATAAGATGTTAAGTCGCGGAGCCAGTTACAGCCTGTCTTACCTCTCTCTCTCTCTCTCGCCCCCCTCTCTCCGAAGTAACTCCGAGTTCGCTGTGTTTTCACAAGAGCAACGAGGAAGATGGTGGTATAGCTACCGATTGAGCTTAAAAGCCGTCAGGCCTAAATCTTTAGAAAAAAAGAAAAGATGGTGGTACCATGCAGTCGGGACAGCGGTTCAGCGCAACCCTACGCCGTTGAATAATGTAAATTTTACAGTAATGTCGAACATAGGCCATTCCTCAATAGTGACTGGCTGCAGGTTGATGATAATAGATAAGTTACAAGGGCTATGAATAAAATACAAGGCGGCAACAATGGCGGTCGCCACAAGACGGAACGAATTTACAGAGCGGAGCCGTTTAGGTATTGACGTTTTCAATTATGTTTCTAGATTAGCTACAGATTATTTCGACGAATTGTTCGTAGGAATTCAATTTGTACGCAAACAACAGACTTGTTGAACGCTTCTATAACGAAACTAGCAGCATCTCGTGGTTTCACCCGCTTACTTCCCACTCCCCTGGGAATACGGGTATTAATTGCCTAGGTTTTATTCTGATGTACCTATAAGCTAGATCATTGTGATGTTCCATTGAAATTAATTCTGGCACCGACCAACATCTTATGCCTCCGGTTAGACAGTACAGAAATGTGATGTCTGGGCTATGTCCAGGTCAACTAGTCGATGTTCATGGCTAACGTAAGACCAGACAAGGTGGCATGTCTGCCAGTTTGTCAGTTGCCAGTCTTCTTTGTCTGTCTTTAAATGTTGAATTAATTATCCGGCTAAGGGCCTGTTTCACAATCTCCAGATAAGTTCCGAATAGGCTATTCACAACATATTTGACAGATAGAGTATGGAGTATCTGTCAAATATTATGTTGACGATAGCCTATTCGGAAATAGGGATGTTGACTAATTTTTTTAATTGATTTTATTTGATAGATATACTATAGATAAACACGAAAAAAAGTTTTTTGTAAAGAAATATGTCCAATTTTAACAAAAAATTAAATAACGAAAAATAGTTTTTACAATTGCTGTTAAAACGCTCCAAGCGTCATTACGTCACACACCGCATTCAAAGCTCGCGCTATGTTAGGTGAGTTTGTACTTAGCTCAATGTTCAGTGACGTCATCGCCTTAGTGGCGTTTACAGTCACGTGATAATGCATGATAAATAACGCATTTTAAATTAATTTTCTAAAATTTAAGACAAATAAGTAGACTTTTTAAATGTTATTTTAGGTTTTCAAATACTGTATTTAATATGTAAAACATAACTTTACATGAATTTGTAACATGTGTCAACATCCCTATTATCTGGAGATTGTGAAACAGGCCCTAAGTAGATTTGATTGGACGGTGTGTGCCGATTTTAATGCGAAAAACGTGCGTTGGTATATGGGTTGGTTGGTTGGTGGTTATATTAAACCTGCAAATACCCACCATAATGTGCGAATAAAACGTGATGAACATTCAATCAGGAGACAATAATGTAGCGTAAACACGAAGTAATTGATATTGAATTGTAAAGACGACGACAACACGTCCTTAAGATGATATAGCCGTGTTCACGTGTTGACGCGTTGGCCGCAAGATATCCTTTGCCTGTGGCTAATGTGGACATTTTTATATACTCTTTGTATATTTTATTATATAATTTACGTTTGTAATTGTATTTAATATTAAAGTCTCCATTAAATTATTTAAAATACGCTTTATCGTTCAAATGACAATCGGATAGACATAGACAAAAAACTATTTAGATGTACGCTGGCAGGATAGAGTTTCCATTCTAGAATTTATGAACGATAAGACTGCATGGCCGTTGCCTATGAAACCTCTCCGAATTGAAATATTAATCGATTATTATTTAATTTATAATTGGGAAACAATGATAGTTTAAGGGCCTGTTTCACAATCTCCAGTTAAGTGCCCAATAGGCTATCGGCAACATATTTGACAGATACTCCATACTCTATCTGTCAAATATGTTGCCGATAGGCTATTGGGAACTTAACTGGAGATTGTGAAACAGGCCCTAATTGTAAAATATTTCATCAATTCATTTAATCTAATGTGTAGTATACGTACGTATACTATTTTGTTTGGTATGTAGGCTCTATTGAAGAATTCATACAATCAATAGCAAATAGCAATGACCTATTTATTCTTTGTTTGGTGTTTGTTGAACGTAACAACGTTACATGTGGCAATGAACATAATTATTTTTATTCTTTGTTTAAATTATTTTCATATTATCTGTATTTTATTTGTCAGTGACAACTAACTATGTGTGTTCATAGCATCGATCATATTATAGTCTGAATAGAGCGCTAATGTTGTGTTTTGTATTATTCTGCGCTCTGATTGGCCGATTGATGGCTATTGATAGACGATTGGCTGTTAGAACGTACATGTACAAAGATTACTGGTTAAATTGCTGATACGTTAGTGATGAATCACTTCTTGGCTACGGATTTTTTATAGCTCTCATTACTACTCTATATAGTTATATGCCCGATGGCTTACATACACCAGTAATAAGTATACTAGACAATTAACTTTGAAGGCTATAACTTATTTAGGTATTTATGACTTTTAAAAACAGCATGTTTTCTACTATTCCACCTATAAGCCTGCAATTTTCTGTTGAATCTGTTTTGTAAAGCACACCTTTGTAATTATACTTTTTCTCTCTTTCTATCTTCTGCGCGACGGGGAACAACACTACAGGGGCCTTCACCACAGTTGATTATAGTAAGTTTTGTTCAGATGTATGCTTGTGTGTGTCACTAATACCAACAGAAATCTAACAATCGGGATATATTATACATTAATTAATGTTAAGTACTTAATAAAAACGCCTCAGAAGTTGTAAACACCATATTATCTAAGTTTTTCTCACTCATTATTCAGGAAGATAGTCTTATAAAAATCGTATGTACGAGTCAGAAAACCTTTGACAAAAATGGTCCTTCCGAGCCGGACAACTTACCGTCACACATAATAAACTCGTTTCTTAATTGCTTGTTATTAACCATGACATGTTTGGTTCATCGCTGTTAAGTAATAAGCAAGCTTTATGGATAATTGTATAATACACAGATAAAACAACATTTGTTCAAGCATATTATTCTTAAATTCCATTTCATTTCACGCTGCTCATATCTAATAGAGTAATGGGCCAACGTTTGAGGTAAAAAGCTTCAGTAAATGTTTTCTGTGAATAACTGTATGACTAACTCATCGCTGTACAAAATAATACGTAATTATGATGAAAATATGTTATTGTATATCATAATAATAAAGCTATGAATTCCTTGTAAGGCTAAACATTTGTAAGTAAATTGGTAAATGCTTTGTGTAAGTTTTGTGTGTGTCAATATATATTTCATTATTATTTATGTTATAGTATGCATTATCGTATAACGCTTTTTATTGCAAAATTATTTCGCAGGGACAAGTGCTAATGCTTATCAATTTAAGTTATTCTAATAATATACTTATATATTATATATGTATCTTGTACGTTGCAGGGTGAATTGGAACAGCAATTGCTACAAGCCAACCCAATCTTGGAGGCGTTCGGTAACGCCAAGACAGTTAAGAATGACAACTCATCGCGTTTTGTGAGTATTACAATGTTGATAATGTCAATCATTGAGTGTATAAAGTATGGAGAATCATCTCTGTATATTAAAAAAAGTCCGTCGTAAAGTGACAAATTACAGGTGACGCCAGATTAGCAAGTGAATGGATTTTATAACGTGTGCATCGATAAATTACGCACATACACACATTTATATAATTCTAATAATAAATCAGTGAAATTATATTTTAATAATTGTGAATTTGTGTAATAATCGTAGTTTTGAAAAATATTATTAATGAGTAAAAAACGTTATTTCCAGGGTAAATTCATCAGAATCAATTTCGACGCGTCCGGCTACATCGCGGGCGCCAACATCGAGACTTACCTGCTGGAGAAGTCCCGGGCGATCCGACAGGCCAAGGACGAGAGAACCTTCCACATCTTCTACCAGCTCCTGGCGGGCGCCACCGCTCAACAGAAGGCCGAGTATATACTGGAGGACCCGAAGAGCTACCCCTTCCTGTCCAACGCGGCCCTGCCGGTGCCAGGGATCGACGACAACGCAGAGTTCCAGGCCACCATCAAGTCTATGAATATTATGGGCATGAACATGGAAGACTTCAACTCCATATTCAGAATCGTGTCCGCGGTCCTTCTGTTCGGTTCCATGCAGTTCAAGCAGGAGAGGAATTCGGACCAAGCGACTCTGCCAGACAATACTGTCGCACAGAAGATCGCTCACTTACTAGGTAACGTGGTTCATTATTTATCGCAATAAGAACAGTGGTACCGTACTGTAAATAGGGCGAGATTGACTACTTCTAGTGCCCTTTTTATATTATATATTTTACGGTTTTTGACGTGACAACGTCTTATAATTTGATGGAGCCGGCTGCACACAATCGGCCCATCAGTATTTTCTTATGACGTTGTCACGTTCAACTATCGTCAGTAAACCGACTTTACAGACAGCCGATTTTTTAAATATAATGCAATACACATAGTAAAGTGGAAGCCAAGATGGTAAGACGATATCCGTTCAGTGGCTGGTCCATGCGAGTGACAAAAGATCAGTCTTGGCGTTCATTTAGGGAGGTCTATGTTCAGTGGACGGATAAAGGCTGATGATGATGATGATACCTAGTAATATTTGTATCGTATATAACAGTAACAGGTGTGTCCGCTATTGAGGTCGGTACGTTACGGTTGATACATTAATGTTTTTGGCGATTGACTCATTTTTATATTATTACAATTCATTTATTTATTTGCACTCACATCGAGCATATAAACGGATTGAGCGGTTATGTGTTTGTATGAAAACAAATTCTGCCATAATTGTGCTGAGACGCTGTGCAGGCTCTGCGCTACAGTGGTAATTGATAGCTGAGTGGCCGATGGTAGGACGGTTGGTTCAGATCACTGGTTGGTTGAAATGCAATTACGTCAGTGACCAGTTTCCAGATTTTATGCTTAGCATTACTATTCTATCCGATTTTATTATGCTCCATGTACACCTAGTATTAAAAAATATGTTTCCCATTTCCAGGTCTTTCGGTAACCGAAATGACGAAGGCCTTCTTGAAACCCAGAATAAAGGTCGGACGCGACTTCGTTACCAAGGCACAGACCAAGGAGCAAGTGGAGTTCTCGGTTGAAGCGATCGGCAAAGCGTGCTACGAGCGACTCTTCCGATGGCTGGTGAACAGAATCAACAGATCCCTCGACAGAACGAAAAGGCAGGGCGCCTCCTTCATAGGCATCCTCGATATGGCCGGGTTCGAAATATTCGAACTCAACTCATTCGAACAGCTGTGCATTAACTACACCAACGAGAAACTCCAGCAGCTCTTCAATCACACCATGTTCATTCTGGAACAAGAGGAGTACCAGAGGGAAGGCATCGAGTGGAAGTTTATCGACTTCGGTCTAGACCTGCAGCCGACTATCGACCTCATCGACAAACCCATGGGCATCATGGCGCTACTAGACGAGGAGTGCTGGTTCCCCAAGGCCACCGACAAGACGTTCGTCGAGAAGCTGGTATCGGCGCACTCCGTCCATCCGAAATTCATGAAGACCGACTTCCGTGGTGTCGCAGACTTTGCCATCATCCACTATGCGGGAAAGGTCGATTACTCCGCGGCGCAGTGGCTCATGAAGAACATGGACCCGTTGAACGAGAACGTGGTGTCCCTGCTCCAGTCCTCCCAGGACCCGTTCGTCTGCCACATCTGGAAGGACGCGGAGATAGTCGGTATGGCGCAGCAGGCGATGACCGACACGCAGTTCGGCGCGAGGACCAGGAAGGGCATGTTCAGAACCGTCTCCCAGCTTTACAAGGAACAGCTCACCAAATTGATGGCGACCCTTAGGAACACAAATCCCAATTTCGTCCGGTGCATCATACCCAACCATGAGAAGAGAGCCGGTAAAATCGAAGCGGCTCTGGTATTGGACCAGCTGCGATGCAATGGTGTGCTCGAAGGTATTAGGATTTGTAGACAAGGATTCCCCAACAGGATCCCCTTCCAGGAGTTCAGACAGCGTTACGAGCTGCTTACGCCCAACATCATATCCAAGGGATTCATGGACGGTAAGAAGGCGTGCGAACAGATGATCGAAGACTTGGAGCTAGACCACAACCTGTACAGGGTCGGACAGTCCAAGATCTTCTTCAGGGCTGGTGTGCTCGCGCATTTGGAGGAGGAGAGAGATTACAAGATAACCGACCTGATTGTCAACTTCCAAGCGGTCTGCCGTGGGTTCCTGGCGAGGAAGAACTACCAGAAGCGGCTCCAGCAGCTGAACGCGATCAGGATCATTCAGAGGAATTGTGCGGCGTATCTCAAACTTAGAAATTGGCAGTGGTGGAGGTTATACATTAAGGTGAGTTTCAAATTCATGAATTTATAAATGATATTGAATCATTTATTAACTAATTGGAAAAAACCCGTGAACCACAGACCCGTGGTTATAGTTTTATATCTTTCAAAAGGAATATCTGCAAAGTAACGCCTGATTCTATTAACTATCTTAAACCGGATTCATTATAGTCGATAGCTACAATGTTCAGCTACAGCTGTTTTTTTTATTTAATTTTCATAAATCGTCGATATCTTATGATCTATTGAATGCTTTATTTTGAGATTATCCGTGTCATTATAAGAAAATACATTATCCAACTATCATATAATTATGAATAGGTACCAATGATATAGTACATAATATTATGGACACATCCAATCAAGATTCAAAAAGAGTTGTTAGAAATCACCTGTACAATCTTCTAGTAATAAATTTTAAGCTAGCATGCCTGTAGTGAGCACATTTGCCTCACATAACCCGAACTACTCATAGCAAAATCTGATGATGCTAGCTTCCTCAAGCTAGCATCATCAGATTCGAGTTCCTCAGCTCGTGGCGCAGCGGTAACAGCCGCGCGGATCGATCCACCAGGTTAAGCAACGCTTGCCGAGGTCGGTCCGTGGATGGGTGACCATCTTTACATACCGAGACTCCTCCGTGCCTCTGAAAGCACGTTAAGCCGTTGGTCCCGGCTGTCATTCGTGGATCTTTGACAGTCGTCATCAGAAGCCCGAGATCTGACAACTAGTATTAGCACAGGGTACCGTATCACCCAGTTACTGGGTTGTGGAGGTCAGATAAGCAGGAGCTCCATATAATATAGTAGTATTCAGCTAAATCCGGTTAGACTGGAAGCCGACCCCAAAATATAATTGGGGAAAGGTTAGGCAGATGATGAGATGATGATACTAGAAGATGTATACATAAACCTCGCCTTGAATTTATATAACGAGGAATGTTTGTAAAACATATGCTCCTATTGTACATGCCGTTGTTATGTAAATACCGCGGCGTGTGAGTCTAAGACAGTTTATATGCTTTTCTATTATGTGTGATAACGTAACTCGGATAATGCATCTCAAAATGTTTATACAATTATATTATAACAATACGCAATGTCACTTTAGTAACGAAACGATTACATGAACTATTGAAACAAAAAAAAAACTAATCCATTACTAGTAAAGCCCCACGGTTACACCCGCGTATTTCCCATTCCCGTGGGAGTACGGGAATAGATTATAGCCTATGTGTTATTTTGATGTTAACATTTGAAAGTTTCATCAAAATCAATTCAAACGTTTTAGCGTGAAGGAGTAACAAACGTAAATCTATATATTTTTAAAAACTTTCACGCTTATAATTAGTAGAATTATCTCAGAATAGGTTTTGGTAGGTAAATAGGCATTGTATAGATACTGATAATGTTCATCTCTTAGCTTATTGATAGTTCAAATGAGGCCGAATAACCCTCAACAAATGATACCTATTTGTTTTGGAAAAAAGAATTACTTTTTTAAATTAAAGTTTTTCACTTAATAACCTTACTTTAATTCTTAAGGTAAAACCTCTCCTGGAAGTTACGAAGCAAGAAGAGAAGTTGACACAGAAGGAAGACGAGCTGAGACAGATCAGAGACAAGCTGGACAACCAGATGAAACGCTGTCAAGAGTACGAGGCCAAGTACCAGCAGGCCAGCGCGGAGAAGACTCAACTGGCCGAGCAGTTACAGGTTAGCCAGTGTCTAGTAGCTGCCCTGTCACTAGATAAGTAATTATTGGGTTTATAGAAAAAAAATAGGACATTCTATTTGATTTAATTGTAAAAGTAAAGTAAAAGTCAATGTAGGTGACACTGATTATTTTGGTCCAGGTATTTTATATACGTACCAGCCATTACTTATCTAGACGGGCTGTCTTGCTACTGCTTAATAACATTAATAAATATAACTTCAATTTATCTCTGAATATTTTTTTAATAGTATAGAAGGACGAAAGAGCAGACGAAAGCATTAGCCGGGTATCGACGTCCCATAGACATCCGCTCTAGAAGAGATTATGCAGATGTGTTTCCCTCTTTTTCCTACCCTCAATGTGCCATCAGAACTCACAAACTGAATTAACGCGACAGCATAACTGCCACTTTAGTCTTTATTATGTGATCGAGTGGTACCGTCCCAGCTGTGCCGACCCAATGCGGCTACAGAACAGCAGGCATTGCCTCTAACATCTTATGTTAGAACATTTTTTAGAATCGATAGGAATATTAGAATGACAATTATGGTGAATTTAATTTTCTGATCGAGATATACCGTTCTTCGTCTCATGATAACCAACACTTGAGATGGATAGAACATTTTAATTTTTTATAGTTATACTGCTTAATACTGCTTATTGAATTGTTTGTCATTATCATTAAGTAAACCAACTTATTTTTCTTATTTCAGGCTGAGCTCGAGCTATGCGCGGAGGCGGAGGAGAGTCGCGCGCGGGCGGCCGCCAGGAAACAGGAGCTGGAGGAACTACTCCACGACATGGAGGGGAGGATCGAGGAGGAGGAGGAGAGATGCAGCGCCCTGCAGCAGGAGAAGAAGCGGCTGCAGATCAACATACAGGTGTGTGCGCGATAGTGATTCCATTGGTCATCATCAGATATTTTGTATGGTTAAGTAATTCATATCAATTTTCATATATTTCTTTTTATTTAATACATTACCGCAAAATAAATAAGTTTAAATTAAATAAATTAAATTTATAACGGGTGTATTAGGAACGCTTTAAAAGATTAACCCTAATAATATAATGTTTATCTACTTATAAAACATAAAACCATTTATCTCAGAAACGTTTTCCTAAGAAAAATTTTTGCATGCCCGCGATGTATGCATACACGGTATGAACTCACGCTGACCGTTTTTGTCGACATTTCTGTTTTTATTCAAAAAACGATTATTTTAAAGCATTGTCATCAAATGTCTGTATCATTATGTTTACCAAAGCGGATTATACAAAAAAAGTTAAAAAACACAACCAAAATAAAATTATAATTTCGCGTTTTTTTCACTTGTATCATGTCAGGCCACGCCCACACTATTATAACTCTTCGTTTTTCAAAGCGTTCCACATACACTCTGTATTATTACCGATACATATGTTTCATACATGGTATCAAGTATCAGTCAGAATGAGTTGAAACAGTAGCTTATCATACACTGCTTCATTATGACCTAGGTAAGAGGAAGCGACGATCGAGAACCGTTTGTTTATTACATGTTCTTTTTAATCTTCTAGGACTTGGAAGACCAACTCGAAGAAGAAGAGGCAGAACGACAGAAGTTGCAAATCGAACTCGTCCAATGCAATTCCAAGCTCAAGAAGTTAGAAGAGGATCTCGCTCTCAGCGAGGACACTAACCAGAAGATGGTCAAAGAGAAGAAGATTCTGGAAGAGAGAGCTAATGATCTATCTCAAGCTCTTGCCGAGGAGGAGGAGAAAGCGAAACACCTCAGCAAACTGAAGGCCAAGCAGGAATCCGTTATCGCCGAACTAGAAGAGAAACTACTAAAGGTAAGATTCTTATCACTAATATAATAATCTCTCATATAACTATAGATATCTAACTCACATTAGATAGAAATTATGATTTGATATTTGTAATATAAATTTGGTGGTAAAATGTATATAAATTTAGTGGAATAAAGCGTGGAAATATATTTTTTTTATATTCCAGGATCACCAACTCCGTAAAGAAGTGGACAGCGCCAAGAGGAAGTTGGAGACGGAGCTCCAGGACGTGAAGGAGCAGCTGGCCGAGAGGAAGGCCCAGGTGGACGAGCTGCAGATCGTGCTCAGTGAGTGCTCGCATTAGTCTGCTGATTATTAAAATATCTTAACTTTAAAAAGGATGAATCGTCTTGACGCTCATCAAAGGACATACAGTATCTTAAAAATAAGTCTTTCAAAGCAACTTACTACAGTTACAAAACTACACAGTTGCTTAGCAATTAATAAATAGTCAATGGTTGCATATTTGATGCATTGTATATATTAACTTAAATAATTCACCACACTATAAATTATTTTGTATTTCTCGTTTGTCGGGAGCGTTAGTATTAATATATTTGTATATAAAAAAAAATAAAAAATAACACTAAAATATGTGTATGTTATAAGCAGTGGCAACATACTATTTTGACTACGCGCGAGAGGGACGGAGAGACTTCATGATGGGCATTCTGTTCCACGTCACAGAACTTATTCACAGACACTACTCGAGCATTGTGAATGTGTTTAACGGGCTGGAGTGACTGACTTGTCTTTTTGAGAATGAATACATCTTTAATAATAATTTTATTTCCTAGAAGCGCCATTATTAGCAGCAACTATAAGCTTGCCACCATACGACGTGGTGTTATTAATCCTGTACGCGTTCGTTCAGGCAAGCGCGAGGAGGAGCTGGCGGGCGCGGTGGCGCGCGCGGACGAGGAGGGCGCGGCGCGGGCCAGCGCGGCCAAGGCGGCGCGCGAGGCCGAGGCGGCGCTGGCCGAGGCGCACGACGACCTCGAGGCAGAGCGCGCCGCGCGCACCAAGGCCGAGAAGCTGCGCCGCGACCTCAACGAGGAGCTCGAGGCGCTCAAGAGCGAGCTGCTCGACTCGCTCGACACCACCGCCGGTAAGATGCGCGCACCACACCCCGCGCCCAACCACGCGGACGCACACACACACCTTTACACTACAGGAGGCGGAATTTTGTTACCTCCTAATGACTTCTAAATAAAACCTTGTACAAATATAACTAATTAACTTAATTTAAAGAAAGAGAAGAAAAAACTTTCTAATTTTATTTCTTTATAACTTTCGTCCATTAAAATAAAAAAGTTAGACTTAAAATTAAAAAGCTGTGTTTGCCTGTGATTGGATCTACATCCTAACATGATGATTTATGTATAATTTACCTACTATATGCGATGTATATATTCTGTTCGTGAACCATTATATAAATAAATAAATAACTATATTATGAAGCTATACTAAGAAACTTATTAGTACTTATTTCTATAAAGGAATAAACATCGATTTCAGAATGTTCCCTTTAAATAAAAAACAAACAAATATTTTATACAGGAACATTACACATATTTTCACACAAAAAGGAATAAAAAATCGAAATAGAAGTGTATATTTTATCATCATACACATTTTCAGGTGGTGAGATTTAACAGACCAATAAGCCCATGCTAATTTTGCAGCCCAACAAGAGCTGCGGTCGAAGCGCGAGCAGGAGGTTGCGGTCCTCAAGCGCAGCCTGGAGGAGGAGGCGGCGGCGCACGAGGCCGCGCTCGCCGACCAGCGCCACCGCCACTCGCAGGAGCTGCAGCTGCTCACCGAGCAGCACGAGCAGATCAAGAAGACCAAGGCGGGTGAGTACACCGCGAGTAGACCGAACATAGACCGCGAGTAGGCCGAGCATAGACCGCGAGTAGACCGAGCGTGGACCGCGAGTAGACTGAACGTGGAACGGGTGGAGACCAAGCGTGGACCACGAGTAGACTGAGCGTGGACCACTAATAGACCGAGCGCGGACCGCGAGTAGACCGAGCGTGAAGTTATTAAACATGAGACCATACTCATTAATGGCGTAAGATTCGCCACCAATTCGATTAAATTCAGGGAGCAAGGTCCGAATACAGCGATAGTGGATGGTCAGTATTCAGGGCGCAAGGTTATTTTCTTTTTAAGTTATTTGCTTTGCTTTCTAATTTTTTACCATTTATATTTATTTGTAATAATAGTATAAAATTCCCACTATTAATTATTTGCAGATTTTTAGTATTAGGACTTGGAGTTAGTTTTTTTTTAAACTAGTATAAACTCTTTTGCGAAATAAAAATTTTGCTGTCACTCTAAGTCAAACAATATTTTCAAATTGACGGAAATTTTCGAGCATTTTTTTTACCAAAAAATAAGATATATTTATAGATTATTAAAATTTTTATGCGTATACAACTGACATGGCAAACGTGAGAGAGAGAAGACAAAAGAATGTGACATTCGGGTTGTCCAAGGAGGCTTGTGAGGTGGAGAGTGTGTGCCCTCCGCACGAGGAGGACAGCGCGTTCCTGTCCACACGCGACTACTGGCAGCAGATGTGTCGTCCCGGCGCGGACAAGAAACAGGACGCCGGCTGGCAAATCAAATGTTCGTTACAAATAAAAAAAAATGTTAAACGTTTCAAGCGACGATTTGAAAACTTGAGAAATAAAACTTCATTATTTACATATCATATAATTTTTTTAGCTTTTGAAAAATCAGAAGAGCAGAGTGTTTGGCTTGGCTTACGGTTCCACGGTTCATATTTGTTTTACCATTACGGATTGACTCGTTCAAACGGGTTAGGATTCGAATCCGTCATGACTCCACTATCGCTATATGTTTTTGTGGATCTTTAAATATTTGGTACCAAGATCAATTATTATGCGTTGTCTAGATCCTAAATATCTGTGGTTAGTACTGCAGAATTATTAGATCTAAATATACTGTATGTACTGTAGTGTCCGTATATATTGTTAACATTATTAATGACCGTTTCCCTGTGGTCAGCCCTGGAGAAGGCGAAGGCATCTCTGGAAGCGGAGAACGCGGACCTCGCGACCGAGCTGAAGAGCGCCAGCGCCGCGCGCACCGAGGGCGAACGCCGCCGCAAACAGGCCGAGGCCCAGCTGCAGGACCTGGCTGCCAAGCTGGCTGAGGTGGAGCGCGCCAGGTGAGCTTGAGAGAGATTAGTATCTTCAAACTGATAGACTAACGGGAAGTTGTCGGGGTCGCCCATAAACTAGTGTACCCGGGAGAGCCCAGGTAAATCATTTATATGCTGCCCAGCCTAAGATAAAGCTGGTGTTAAAACTGGCACAGTCAGAAATTAATATAAATCCTTTTTTATACAATACTTCCTAATATAGTGCCATTTATGTTAATTGAGTATTATTTAACATAATATTATATAATATGCATATAATCCGTTTATAACATGTTTATTTATAATACATTAGCAACACGATATTTTTATGTTTTATTTCCTTCCTTAATAGTGAATCGAATTACATTATACAAAGTAACAAACTATAGTATAAAATATGGTATAATTTGTCATAATAATTGTTCCTCCCAAAATAAATAAATAAAATAAAACAATACTTTATTCATTTAGTTTTGGTTTTGGGAATTTAGTCCCATTGCAACTTTCTACCAGCTTGTACATGTCATAGTATATAATATTATGTCTTAACATGCACAGATCGGAGGTGTCGGAAAAGTGCGCGCGGCTGCAGGGCGAGGCGGAGCAGGCGCTGGCGCAGTTGGAGCAGGCCGAGCTGAAGGCGTCCGCCGCCGCCAAGCAGGCCGCCACCGCTGGCGCGCAGCACGCCGAGCTGCAGGTGAATGCGATATGCCTACGCCCACTGAGCCCCGCCCACCAATAATCATCTAGAAGATACCGCCCACAGGGCACCACTGACCACCGACAACAGGGCACCGCCCCTGATCCGTACATCAGGAGAATGTCTAAGAGTTGATTCCAACTTCTACCAAAACAATAATCTCTTGAGTTGTATCTGTAGCTGAGCAGTAAAAATGAAAATTTTAGAGAGGCAACGCCGAGATATCATCTTGTATTGTATAAGCTGACGAAATGCTTGTTATTATGTAGGCGCTGCTAGAAGAGGAGACAAAACAGAAACTGGCTCTACAGACCAAGCTGCGGAACATCGCGCAAGAGTTGGAGCAGGCCAAGGACCAGCTCGAGGAGGAGGAGGAGGCCAAGAAGAATCTCGAGAAACAGGTGACGTGCTGTTATTGCATTTATTTGAACAGTCACTACCAGTATACTGGTAGCATTATGAGTAACCTAATTTTCACTAGCTGTTGCTATGTTCACCGGGGAAAGAGTAGCTTCCCAACAGTGAAAGAATTTTTTAAATCGGTCAATTAGTTTCGGAGCCTATTCAGTACAAACAAACAATCAAATATTTCCTCTTTATAATACTAGTATAGATTGGTAGATGTCTAACATAGTCAAATATTAAAGTTTTTTTTTAAATATGAATGAATGATAGAATTATCTTGTGACTTTTTTCTAACTACGTAAAAAGATTGATGAAGATGGTCATCTTGTGACTTACGGATTTTGTTGTTTTTTTAATTAGTTGAAAATAATAGCTGATTTCTCGATAACTGATTATTGTCCGTGCAGGTGGTAGCCCTGACCCAGCAAGTGGCGGAGGCAAAGAAGAAGGCGGAGGAAGAGGCGGAGGTGGCTGCGGCGCTGGAGGAGCAGCGCAAGAAGCTGGCCAAGGACATAGAGGCGCTGCACCGACAGGTGGACGAGCTGCAGCAGGCCAACGACAAGCTGGACAAGAGTGAGTATTGACACGCCTTGCCAGTGAAATAGGCGACGCTATAGTGCGCACGTTGTTTGTTCTAACCTTTCGTTTTAGATTTTTATTTATTAAAAACCGTGGCTCAAAAAATTTTGTATGCAAGTATAGCATTTATATTGACTATATCTTTGATGCTTTTAGGTAAAAAGAAGATTCAAGCTGAATTGGAGGATACCAACATCGAGCTGGAGGCGCAGAGAGCGAAGGTTATGGAACTGGAGAAGAAGCAGAAGAACTTTGACAAGGTAAACCCGCATACAGATACCACAATGTGGTGGTAAGGAAGCAATATAAATCTTGTAGCGCATTAATAGTAATTTCTTTATAGAACAGAATTCGTAAGTGTATGTGTGAATCTTTTTTTATTAAAGCTAATGACATGCTAAAAGAAAATACGTTTCTATGAAGCCACCCAAGTGTTTAACTGTATGTTTATGTGGAAAAGCATTAATTTATAAAATTTCACATGAATGAAATTAAATTTTTGTATTTTATTTTATTGACAAAAGAGCAACCCCTAAGTTTTTTTCTTGTTTTTCTTTGGGGGATCCTGCATCACAAACGAGTTTTTTTTTGTTTTACTTTTTCTTGATTTCTTCTTTTGACTCATTTCAAGTGTACAAGTTGGTACCTACGAAATTAAGATATTTTGATTTGATTTGTTGTTGTCAGGTGGTGGCGGAGGAGCGCGCGGTGGCGGAGCGGTACGCGGGCGAGCGGGACGCGGCCGAGCGCGAGGCGCGCGATAAGGAGACGCGCGTGCTCTCGCTCACCAGGGACCTCGACCTCGCCGCAGAGAAGGTAGACTACCAGATACCCGCTGATAGAGATAAAAAGATATTCCAGATATCTGTTAAACATAACTTCTGACCTATGAGAAAAAAAAAAAAAACAATAAATTATGAATTTTATGTTTATAAGTTCAAAGTACAAAAGTATATATTTTATTGTATTTCATTACTACAGTTATGTCAGCATTTATAAATAACTAAAGAAAAACATGTAACAGATCTCAGGGTGTAAACTATGTTACGTTTTTATAAACATTCAGCAATAGCTTTTACAAAATAATCTATACAACTATCTGAATAATGATACAGATCGAGGAGCTGGAGCGGTCGAAGCGCGTGCTGCAGTCGGAGCTGGACGAGCTGGCCAACACGCAGGGCACGGCCGACAAGAACGTGCACGAGCTGGAGAAGGCCAAGCGCGCGCTCGAGTCGCAACTGGCCGAGCTGCGCGCGCAGAACGAGGAGATCGAGGACGACCTGCAGCTCACCGAGGACGCCAAGCTGCGTCTCGAGGTCAACATGCAGGCCATGCGCGCACAGTTCGAGCGGGACCTGCAGGTACATATATATCACATTTCGCATTCGTATGTCGCAGTGTGTCGTCCAAACATTTGTGGATGTTTAAATTTGACCCTAGTACCTCGAGACTGTTTAATCGAATTTTATATAACATATAGTGATTATAAATTATTGTCTCAATTAACGTACAATTCAGTCAGTTGGTGATTAACTTTAAAATAGAAAAATATGGTAGTAAAGGACCAGATTGAACTCAACTAGACTTCCCTTCATATCCCTTTAAAAATAACTTTTAGCAATTAGGATTATATCAAGTGCATCTGTTTTGACATTCACGACTATGTTTTTTTTTTCACGGCTACGTTATTGTACTACCGCAGTAAGACGACTCAAACGTAATTTTATTTCAATAACATACTGTGTTTCAGGCCAAAGAGGAGGCGGGCGAAGAGAAGCGACGAGGTGTGGTAAAGGCACTGCGCGAGTTGGAAGCCGAGCTGGAGGACGAGCGCAAACAGCGCGCCGCGCACGCCGCCACGCGCAAGAAGCTGGAGGCCGACCTCAAGGACGCCGAGCAGGCGCTGCACCTCGCCAACAAGGTACGGCCCAATCGGGGATGGCTCGCAGTGGGACACGCCCATGGCACGCCCATCACTTATGTAGAGACTCAAATATGTTTTGGTGATGAGCAGCGAAGGCGGAAGGGAGGAAGAGAGAGGTTGGATGTAGAAATAAGCAGTATACTAAGAAGTGAATTGGGCACAAAAAAAATTAATTTTTTTATTGCTTTACTTTTTAAAACTGAACCGGGATACAAGCGCAAACCTTAATTCAATATACTTCAGTTGATCTAATGTTAAAATCCGATATATCCGATAGGTGAAAGAGGACGCGGTAAAACAGGCGAAGAAGCTTGCTGCACAGTTGAAAGAGGCGGTGCGCGAGGCGGAAGAGGCGCGTGCGGGCCGCGAAGAGGCCACGGCGCAGGCGCGCGACGCCGAACGCCGCGTCAAGGCGCTAGAGGCCGAGGCGCTGCAGCACGCCGAGGAGTTGGCCGCCGCCGAGCGCGCGCGCCGCCACGCCGAGGCTGAGCGTGACGACCGCGACGACGAGCTCACCGCCGGCGCCGCCAAGGTATATAATATATTCGTATAGAGAAAACGCTCGTCGAAACGGGCTCGTGCACGAAGATATGCCGCTGCTGCGCTATAATAACGCTGCGGCACCTCCACCGATTCAGTGGAAAGAGAAATCCTCAATCGTCACCGAATATGACACCACTTTCAAAGTCAAAACACAACCATATACTTCTTGACATTCACTGGTCAGCTAAGAGTACCTACATGAAAGCATATGATTTAGTTTATGCAAAAGGTATATGCAAACTAGTAGACGTAAATAATATAGCGGAGGCAAAGTTTTTTATATATCAATTTATTTAATTGAAAATAAATTAGAATCAGGTTTATGGAGATAGGAAACGTCCAAGTAGTGTATAACTATTGATTTTTCAACTCATCTCATTTCACAGATCACGTTGTTGGTTGATGAAAAGAAACGTCTTGAGGCGAGGATAGCAGCTCTAGAGGAAGACTTGGACGAGGAGCAATCCAACAACGAAATACTCAACGACAGGCTCAGGAAATCACAGGTGAAAAAATAGCTTTAATCACACATATCACAAAAAATGACTTTACCCGTTTAAGAACTTTCCTGCAGACCCTGCAGACAGCGGTTTAACATAACATTAAAACAGCCTTAATCAATCATGTTTTTGAAGGTTTTTTTTTCTTTTATATTAAGATGCCATACTGATGATATCCTTCTTTTCCATATTTCCAAGCAGAACCAAATCGACCAGCTGACCATGGAGTTGGGTACAGAGAAGTCTGCCACACAGAAGCTGGAGAGCAGTAAACTGGTGCTCGAGAGACAGAACAAGGAGCTTAAGGCCAAACTCAACGAACTAGAGACGGCCGGGCGGGCTAAGACAAAGGTGACTATTTTTTTGAGATTATGATTCAGTCGAGTAGATGGAAGAATAGGATTTAAAAAGCATTCTCTTTTGCTTTTTAAATCCTAATTAAGGTAATCTTTATAAAGATAAATAATATTACAAAGGTATAAAAATCAGATTGTAATTTTTTTTATGAGGATTGCACATTTTTTTATAATAAATAAAGCCCAGGACAGCACAAGAATATTTTATAGGTACATAACTTGAAATCCT
The DNA here is from genome assembly GCA_905333005.2 of Lycaena phlaeas. Taxonomy (NCBI): domain Eukaryota; kingdom Metazoa; phylum Arthropoda; class Insecta; order Lepidoptera; family Lycaenidae; genus Lycaena; species Lycaena phlaeas. Next base: position 14,546,120 of record HG995175.1, read on the forward strand.
CACATTTTAATAAATAAACATATAATTGACGAAAAAATTACCACTTGCAGGGCGTGATCACTTCCCTGGAGTTGAAGGTGTCCAACCTAGAAGAGCAGCTGGAGGCAGAGTCTCGTGAGCGGCTGGCACAGCAGAAGGCCTCGCGCAAGCTCGACAAGAAGATGAAGGAGTTGGCGTTGCAGCTAGACGAGGAGCGCCGCCACGCCGACCAGTACAAGGAGCAGATCGAGAAGGTACGACACTGATAGATCCATATGGGAATACGGAGTTCGGATTTTATGGCGGCTTGGACATAAGGCGAGGCGCCTGGTTGGCTGGGACTTATTGTTTTTACTACTACATTGGGATATTACGACCCGACAATTTAGTGTACAAGGCTTTCATAGATAATGTCGAAATATCGAGCTCCGCGAATCTAAATGACGAGGTTGTTTAAGTATCCGAATTATTCAGATCAAATATTTTAAAGGTCGTGTGGCAGTTTTATTCGTATCATTTGGTTAGCACGCTCGGTCCCGGATACACAAAAGTAACCTCAAAAGTAAAGGCTATAATTAAACTATCGACAGTGTTAGTACTTTGCTTAAACTTTAAATCACACTTATTGCATATGATATTGACGGTGTAACAATGAAATTTAATTTTCAGATGAACGGGCGCGTGAAGGCGCTGAAGCGGCAGGTGGACGAGGCGGAGGAAGAGGTGCAACGCGAGAAGGTGGGCAAGAGGAAGGCGCAGCGCGAGCTCGAGGACCTACTCGAGACGCACGAGACACTTGCGCGCGAGTGCACCAACTTGCGGAACAAGCTCAGGTACAGACACGCCCACACACGCCCACATACGCCCAACTAACTAAATCCGTTATAAAACCTGTTACATATAGTGCTAAATGTATCTATTATGTGTATGATTTATGGGCAGATTTATAGTTAGACTTTGTCTAGTCGAATTTGTTTGATGCAGGATATTTTTTGATTGATGATATTTTTTTTATTGCTTGAGCTAAATTGACTTTTTTGTTCACTTAAATCACATAGATTTATTTTTGCGTAGTATATATCAGAGCCCTGTTGTTTTACCTATACTTGTCATTCCCAGAGAGTACGGGGATGAATAATTATTGTCCATATCACTCACAAATAACAGAGCCTTGTATTGGTAAAATAATTTTCAACGTCAGTAGATCCAGAGATTTCTCCCACAACTTCACTAACTCACCAACTTTACCTTTTTATAATTTGTTATTATAGTATAAAGTAGATATAGGTATGTATGTATTTTATATATAAACTATGTATGATATTGTCTAGTTCGAGAACAACATTGTCCATAGATAGCGACTGACGGAGCGCAGGAGGCAAAGGTATCTATGTATAGGTGTGCCGCTTGTACTAAACGCCTGAGGCCGTCTTTGTGGAAGTGTCTGTCATTATTAATATTAGTTCGGTCATTGTTGAATCATTTTTACATCATTTGGATACTTTTTGTATTTAAAATTTCTATCATTTAAAAAGACAATGAGTTCATCTTTCAACAAACATGTCTTTCAGATCTTAAAATAAACTCTTGTGTTTGATATACTTATTTAAGAAATGCAAGCTGTAACAAATCATACATTTCAACTAACTTTTATAAACTGTGAGACGTAATATTGTTAACAAACTATTGTGTTTCTTCTAAAATACGTAGGCTTATTGGCTCTTTAATTTAATATATAATATCTATTCTACTTTTGATGTGAATCTTCTATTGGTGCGCCTTAAAAGAACTAACCGTAAAATTTATTTGAATGCCGTTACGGTAAACGCCATGACGCTGACATATCTTTATTTTATACCATCTATTGTTCATTGTAGATTTTTATTAATAATGACTGGTAGAATTTAAAAAAAATGGACGTTTCATTAGCCGGGCGCCCTGTGACGACTAACCATTACCTTAGTGTATTATCATTCCTCATGTCGTGATGTCCGCAGAAGGCAGGGCGGCCCCATCGGCTTGTCGGGCTCGTCCTCTTCGTCGCGGGTGAAACGCTCGTCGATGGCGACGGGCGGCGCGGGCGGTGCGTCCGGAGATGAGTCCTTCGACGACGGCACCGACGCCGCCAACAGCCTCGACTGAACACCCCGCACCCACCACTAGCTTCATAGGCGAGCGGCATGCGACCAATACCTTAGGTATTCACATACATGCATACCGTTAGAAATAAAATTCTTTATTAGAATTTTATATAATACCACCATGTTCATTATAATATTGTGTAAACTATGAAAAGGAGATTTTGTACCAAGCAATCACGGGGTATGTTCGAGGAAGTCAACCGCCGATCCCCCTTTCCGATGATTCCCATTGAAGTAATGGAAAGGGGCTTTGTGCTATCGTAAACGACTACGCCCTACGCCTCAGGTGTTGGGCGCGTGCCGCTCGCACGTTTTATATGGGACTTTTTTGAAAATTTTAATATTAACCGATTAAAGTTCATTTTATACTTAAAGGCTTCGCCTGCGACACTGTATAATACATAAATGTATTTAAGGTATATTTAAGATCACGTTTCTAATTTTTGTAATCCTAGCTGTTGCATTTTTATAAAATTCGATAACCAAATTCAGAGGAAAATATTTTTGTTATCTTTTTTTAATATGGCAATAATAGTAAGATGTAATGAATTAAATGTACGTACCGGCTATTTTGCACCACTGATGTGAACCCATTTGGTGCTCATTTTGAATGCATTTAATTTTGTCGTTAGGACGGAATGCGGTGCCCTGTCTTACCTTTGTTTTTGTGTTAGTTTTTTATTTATTTTGGCACTAGTCTTTCGACTCTGTAATTTCTGTGTTGCCATCCATTCCGTCTAAATATCACATTGGAAAAATATAATTGGTGTATCCAAACCAGTATTAATAATAAAACATTCCTAAACAATCATGTTTTCGATTACATATGAGTTAGTCGAACGGGTAAACGAAATTTACTCATTGGGTGATATTTTAACGAAATTAAACATAAGTATTATATAATACGTGGCAAAAATATTATCGGTATTGCATTTATCGTGACTGAAGACTGTTGCGACAATATTTTATTACCTTGACCCACTTAAAACTTTTCTGTCAGGATTCCTAAAGCATTTATTCCATGCAAAAAAAAAATTGATTCCATTTTTAAATTGAATCCAAAGTACATAACGTTTAGGAATCCCTGCATGTTCCGCTCATACTTGATGTAAATAATATCAGTGTGGTGCACTGAGTGCTTAGTTGCCATAAACCCTAGTATAAGTGAGGGCGAACTACCAGACCAGCGTGAGGTGTTAGCAAACTTTGGTCACTATGTACTTAACGTCAAATTACACCATTTTATTGTTCATTGTTATGACCTGGATAAGCCAAGGATTTTGCTAATACATCCCATGCCCTAGAGCTAAATACATTTGCCAGTTTAAAAAAAAAACATTGGACATTTGTGTGAAATTTATAATTCTTTTATTTTTAATTCTGTAATTTACATTCTTTAATTTGTTAAACTAGTAAATGTATTTAATTCTCAATTATTGCCAATATAATTAATGTTGCCAGCGAAGTGTATATAGACGCTGGCGACGTGTCAGCGTACATTAATGTTTCTGCTCTACGCTAGACCGCTTCTAACTAGATGTAGGTTAAATGAACTTAGTAATAAATTGTGGCCTTAGGTTTTTTTACAGCGGGATCCAAAATCCCACCTAACCACGTTTGTACCATGTATCTTAAACTTTATAAACCTTTTACAACAATAATTATGTTTTATTGTAACAACCTCTCTTTATTATTATTATTGTAGTTCTTTTTCTGAAGAATATAAAATTTTAATGTAAGTAAACCATTGAAGCATAAACATATTTTACATAAATATTATATTTAATTATTAACAATATTTGATAATTGTAAAATTGGCCATAGGTTGTAACAAGTTATCAGTTGGTATGCCAATTAAACAATTTTTCATGATTTTTATTATTGAGTGTTTTATTTTTACCCATTTTTAAATCACAGCAAAATATAACAACAGGTTTGTGAAAAGTAGGAGTATCTAGTAGGTCTTGAGTGGCTTGGGTTGGAATCGATGAAAGTGAAAAATTGGTGAAGAGGTCTTAGCGAAATTCCTTAGAATTCCATATTTTGAAGTAGTTTTATCGTACGGAATTTTGAAACCATTTTCGAGTTACAGTCCGCAAAAGTGAGTGAGTGTGATGAACGCTCAACGCGTGCTTCGGTAAAGTATGATCGTTTAATCATACTTATGGGGCGCTCGTCCAGTGCGCCTTTCCAATCCAACTTTATCTACTCCGCGATGGTTAGTACTCTTTCTTACCGCCGTACATGATATTCTTTTTGTCGATGCAACACCGCACATAGTGTTATATGGCCTCGCCCTAACAAGTCCAGAATATAATATTATGAATATGTCGTAGTATGATTTGATAAAACGTTTTTTTGCGAAAATACTAGGGATTTTGCGAAAACACGGATAATTAGACATTGGCATTACATTTCTCAATCTTACTGTAAAAAGGTAGGGTTTTTGCAAAAATACCAGTCGCCTTAGGAAGATTGAAAATCCTTAACTCTGATTGGCTTGATTTTGGTTGACAGGCAAACTCTTAATGCGATTGGTTCATATTTTGCCTTGTAGGTTCGAGTATACAATAGGATCCCAGACAACGTTCAAAATCCTTCCATCAATAAATTTAAGAAATTTATTAAAGAAAGTTTGTTTTTACCACACAAATAGGATATAACAAAGTAAGTCTTAATGGAAGATACCACGCGATGGGAATAGGGCGTTCTTCCCAGGAATTTCAGGATAGCATTTAAATTTGTAATAGAATATTTGAAAAGGTTAGTTCCGCTGATTTTGCTTCGCCGGTTCTTCGTGGTACTATTTTTAGTAAGGTTAAGAAATATTTTATCCTATTATCCTATTGTTAGCTATTTTTTGATTATTTAAAGTAGTTAAGGTCTGATTAATTTTCTGTAATTGATGTGTTCCCCGGGTCACTAGTTTATATTTTAACTAAATTGTTTAGCAAAAAAGCAAAGAAACTATAAATCAAAGGCATCGCCTTTTCTTGCCCTTTAAAATTAATAATTGATTTTTTTTATTCAAAATAGTACCACGAAGAACCGGCGAAGCAAAATCAGTGGAACTAATCTTTTCAAATATTCTATTACAAATTTACATGCTATCCTGATATTCCTGGGAGGAACGCCCTATTCCCATCGCGTGGTATCTTCCATTAAGACTCACTTTGTTATATCCTATTTGTGTGGTAAAAACAAACTTTCTTTAATAAATTTCTTAAATTTATTGATGGAAGGATTTTGAACGTTGTCTGGGACCCTATTGTATACTCGAACCTACAAGGCAAAATATGAACCAATCGCATTAAGAGTATGCCTGTCAACCAAAATCAAGCCAATCAGAGTTAAGGATTTTCAATCTTGCTAAGGCGACTGGTATTTTTGCAAAAACCCTACCTTTTTTCAGTAAGATTGAGAAATGTAATGCCAATGTCTAATTATCCGTGTTTTCGCAAAATCCCTAGTACTTTCGCAAAAAAACGTTTTATCAAATCATACTACGACAAATACATATACATTTAAAAAAACAACAAGTGAAAAAGTCCGCTACTCTTTTTATAGCTTTCGGTGCGTTGGTCCTCCTAGGGCAAACGAACTATCGAAGTCTTGCCTATTGCCCTCTATTGACGCCCATTAACATCCTCACAATATGCTCACAACTAAAGGTTATGCAGATGCGTGTAGTATATTGTGCAGTAATCAGCTTTCGTTTTCAAGATCGTATAATGAGCTTCTTTTATATTTGCAAGTGAAGTTTTGACCTGGCAAAGGTTAAGTATATAGTTGAATACGGTCATATTGAAGTAAACACTTTTGGCGCACCGCACACAGATTTATAGTAGGCTGTGAATGAGGCTGAGCCGTCGCGCTCTTAATGGCAAGTAAAAGGCTCGATCAGGTGAATTTGGAACTGCCGAGTACATAAAAATATTTTGTAAAAATAATTACACTTTGCATAATATACAATGTGTGTTTTCCAATTAAAGAGCATAATGCGACTCAGTGCCGCACAATGCTGTTGCTTAATTGGAACGCGATAGTTTTAAAATGCGCCAGCAGAGTGCGCTAAGTTCAGGGTAGAATAAAAAATATTCATAAAAGTTGGCAATAACCTTATTAATGTAAATAAAGTGGTATACATAATTATTGGTTGAAAGCTATTTACGGTTATTTTAAGTTATTTGGATTTTGATTATTTCATTAACATTTTTTGTTTTGAGTATTTTTTTAAATGAGTTCTTAAACAATTATATACCTTTCAATTAAATCATCTCTTTATCAACTATTGCATATCATCTGGTACGTACGTATTTTAAGAATTCATATTTTGGACTTTTAAGTATTTATACTATATAATATACTAGCAGCGCCCCGCGGTTTCACCCGCATACTTCATATTTCCGTGGGAGTGCAGGCATAAATCATAGCATAAATCATAGCTTATATTGTATTGTATCGTTTTAGTGTATATAAGCTATATTATTGTAAAGTTTCAATAGAATCCATTCTTTACATCAGAGTTTTTACCAGAAAGAATAATAAACATCCATACTAACAAACTTTCACGTTTTTAATATTAGTAAGATTACCAAAACCCTTCTTTGTAGATGAACTTGAAACATTATATTAATATTTTTATATACGTACGCGTATATTTTTTAACAATAAATAATATTATTAACGATAGTATTTAAATAAAACATTTCGATAAATGAACAACTTAAAGAAAAAAACACTTGTTAATTTTTTGTCACAGTTGGCCAATTGCACGCATTTCGCGAAAGCACTACTTTTAAGAGAGCTCAAAAATGCGATGCGGTGCTGTAATTGGAACACCAACTTTGAGCATTGTGCCGCACAATGCGCGCTTGTGCTGTAATTGGAAAACGCCCATTATTTAAAAAAAAAAATTTCTTTGTCTGTTGTCACTGTCAAGTGTCATCTGTCAATTCTTTATTTCCTTCATTTGATTGACTGCAAAAAAATTTCAGTACAATCTCAATATTACAATAACATCGCTCTTTTTCACAGTACATTATAGTAAATTACTAAATTAAGTGCATTGTTTGTGTTTTACATTTTACATAAGTTACGATAACGTACTTTTATTATAGACATGGCTGACGTAATTGATGAATATTTTGATGTTGCACTAGATCTTGTTAAATCGGCAGGAAACCTTATAAAAGAATACGTAAATGGATTCAAAGATTACACATCGAAATCCTCCGATATAGATTTAGTGACAGAAGTTGATAAGAAGGTGGAAAATCTTTTAATGGAAGGGCTTGCGAAGAAATTTCCCACACACAAGTTTATTGGAGAAGAATCAGTTTCGGATGGAACGAAGTGCGTTCTCAATGACGATCCTACATGGATTATCGATCCAGTGGACGGCACTATGAATTTTATTCATGGGTATCCTAATAGTTGTATCTCTGTTGGACTAACCATAAATAAAGAATGTGTTGCGGGAATCATATACAACCCGCTTCTGGAGCAATTGTTCACTGCAAAAAAGGGTAAGGGAGCATTTTGCAACAATAGGCAGATACACGTCTCCCAAGTGAAAGAAATGAATAAGGCAATTATTTCTTTTGAAGCGGGGACTAGCAGAGATGAAGAGAGACAGAGAGTGCTTTTTGATAATTTCAAAACGATTGTCACAAAGGCGCAGGGTGTGAGAACTTTAGGTTCAGCTGCCTTAAACATGGCCATGGTTGCTCTAGGAGGGTCAGATGTATACTTTGAATTTGGTATACATGCATGGGATATTGCTGCTGGAGATATACTGGTAAGAGAAGCAGGTGGTGTTTGTATAGACCCTGCTGGTGGACCATTTGACATTCTATCCCGCCGTGTGCTTTGTGCCAGCACACCTGAACTGGCTCAGGAATTAGCAAAATCATTGAGTCAGATATATCCAGAAAGGGATTAGAGAAGCCTTGAAGTACTTATTATAACCGTATGTGTTAGTTGTATATGAAAGGTCTGACTAGTAAGAATCCACTATAACAGATGGAGATGTTTTTTTATCAACAAATTTGATTCTGTACAGTGCCCATGAAGCCAAGCTTTTAAAGTTTGACAAATTTTTCATGGCTTAAAATGTAAGATTCATAGAGTACAAAATTACTACCATTTATAATGTATGTTATAAAATATTCTGTTATTATGAATTACTTATATATGGAATGAGAATTGTGTAAGCTAATGACTGTAATGTTAAATCAATTAATTAAATCATTTACAAGAACTTAATTGTTTATAAGATTTATTTATGAATTATAATGACTAAATGTGTTATTCTGATGTATAAGCTATATTATTCTGAAGTTTCATGAGAAATAATTCTATAGTATTTGTGTGAAAGAGTTATAAACATACATCCATACATTCTTACAAACTTTCGCGTTTACAATTTTAGTAGCATTAACAATGTTATTAAGTATATGACATAATTACTAATGGCTTCCTGATATAATTGAAAATAATAATTTTCCATTATGTTCAATAAAATATAATAATAAACTATCTTGAAAGCTGAGATCTTTATCTGTTACTTATAATTGTAATCAAATACTTTAAGTATTTTGCTAATAAGCTGGTATGTTAGTATATGTTTGTGATGTCTATATTTATTACATATTATGTGAAATTAATATATTTTACCAAAATGTACTTAGTTTAATGTTATTAAATATTATGTTTACATGATTTTATTTTTATAATAGTTGTTTGTTGTTTGGCTTCTCTTTTATAAGTTTTATCATCATCATCATCAGCCTATGTGCACTGCTGGACATAGGCCACACTCAACGAACACCAAGACAATGGATCCCATGCCACTTGTATCAGACATGGACCGGCCGTGGAATGGGCAGCATTCAGAAAGCTTAGCCATATTCTCACCTCGCCTAGACCGTAGACTTTGAAGACCCGTGATGAACTAAGGGGCCGAAATGTGATTTCTTTATTCACGACTGCTCCGAAAGCTATTCGTAGCTCAATGTGCTATTCTGGCTGTTTCTTTGAAAGATAGGATTGAAGCGAAGACCTCTGCTAGAGAACTAAAGTTACCGAAATCACGCCAAGAATAAGCGCGTGAAGTGTCATTCTGCCGGTCACACACTATGATAAGGTTCAAGAGTGGAGCCAGCGTTTAGGTAACGAAGTTTCGGTCGGCCATTAACTAGGTGGAGACGCTCGTCGTACCGTGACCGCTCCGTGTTGGATGCGAATGGTAAGGGATCGTTCCTCTTGGCGTTCATTGGGAAGGCCTATGTTTAAAAGTGGATGGATATAGGCCGAAGATCATGAATACATACTACACCTCGTAAAATGTAATCATACTCTATTCTCTTTTACCTTTACCTGGTGAAAACAATGACTCCCGTAGACAACGATCATTGGTACGTAGGAGGCGCTACTTCAGTAACACCCCTGTCCTCGTGTCGAGCTCGGGATGGGTACCCGGGCTCCGCTAGACACGACCTCGTTTAGACTGCTTAGTAGCGGACGGGCAGTTAACACTATATCTGAAGGGTATCCTGTTGCCTGCAGATCCGGGAGCCTCATAAAGCGGCTGAAAGCGCTCGCAGTGGTTTTAGTGGGGTAGTGCACCCGAATGCGATTCCCCACACACGCCAGCGCGTCTACCCAAGGCCCTGGTAGGTCCCAAAAGGATTTCCATTGATTCATCAAAAAGAAAAAGAAGAAAGGGAAATGAATGAAAACTTTAATGTCCTATTGACTATGGTTGTGTTAAAGCTTTGCATCCAACAGTCTCATCCATCCATCAAATAGGCCCCACTCAGTCGTCACACACGTTTTCATTACAATATTTTCCTTCACAGTTGAACAAGCAATCTCGAGGTGTTGACTTGAACAGATAAATTAATCCAGGACAATCGTCACTCATGTTAGATAATAGATAAGATTGGCAAAGCGGCCAAATGTGTTCAACCAAACCAGCCTTATTTCGTCAATACGTACGGTAGGTAATGGTTCGCGATTACACGGCCGGAATTTCTCGTACTTCTTCTAAAAGGTACTCGTAGAATATCAGTAGGCACTCATACAATGGAAAGAAATCGCATGTCAGATTACAGACAAGCGAATCATGGTATATTATTATGCAAAAATGGTCGTTTAAATCCTAAAATTGGATAATCATATTATAAAGCACTAGCAGCATCCTGCGGTATTATCCGCGTACTTCCCATTCGCATGGGAGTACGAGGATAAATTGTAGCCTATGTGTTATTCAGATGTGTAAGCTATATTATTGTAAAGTCATATCAAAGTCCATTCCGTAGTTTTTGCATGAAAGAGTAACAAACATTCTTTTATACTGAATCTTTCGCGTTTAAAATATAACTATGATTCCTTACGTGCATAGTTAGAAAATAGATAGATTATCGGATGTTATCAACATTTTAACCTTGGAATCATTCAGAGCCATCAGCCAGTACAGGCTTTCGGGCGAGTTCAATAAATGAGACTGAGACAATGCCCCAAAAATTTAGAGGGATAGCGCGTTTTGGCACGGCTTTAAAAAAATTACGAAAAACATTTTTTTTTCGATATAATATCACTTTAAAATTTTGATTTGTACAAATGATTTCATTTTATTATTTAATTTAAATTTAAACTCAATAGCTACACATTATGCTATCTATTATGAAATTTCGTAAAATTTCTTTCTCACGTTTTTATCTACAAGTGATTATGCTTGTGGTCTCGCGAGTCGAGTTGATAAATCATATAGTGGTTTAATTATCATCATCAGCATTTAGCCCAATGGCGTAGCTTGTAATAGCGGGGCCCCGTATTGACCTAGCGGGCCCCGTATTGACTTAGCAGGGCCTCGTATTGACCTAGCGGGGCCCCATATTTACATGTCGCGTATTAATAATAAAAAAAGGATTTTGGATAGTCTAAGAGCTTTAGCTTTCGCACTTTGAAGCGCCTGTAGGCCGGGGCCCCGTATCACTGATAAGGATGGCTTAGGATGGTACTATCAAATCGTTTAATACAAGTTACAACGCCCAGTCAATAAACAAATCATGTTAAAATCTTATTTTTTTATTTATCAAGCAAATAATGCCTATATAAAGTTAACTATATCTTGTAAATGTGACATCAACTTCGCCTACCACAGTTTACTAAGAAAATAAATCCCGATTTATGTATGTCCATCATTCCACTAGGACAGGATACTTTAAAAGACTCTATAATTCTCAGTTCTCACTTTACCTCCTTTAAAATGGTAATAAATGCAGCTTTTTTTTCGAATTGACCTATGCTGTGGAGTGTGGACGCTGTTCTCCTTGGGCTTTGGCCTAGGAAGAGTAAACGAGAAGATGGCTCATCTAAGAAAATAAATGCAGGGTAAGAATTAATCAAAAACACTTAAAAAATACATAGTTTTATTTTTTACCTGACTATATTGTTATAGTCTATAGCTTACAATGTTTTCGCGACTCACTATGTTTTACAATATCTTGCGGTCCTTCTAAATATTATAATTCCTAAATTTACGAATATAAGTTAAATCAGTCACATCACAGTCGCAATATTAATGTACGTACTTATGTTTAAATAATTAAAAATGTCTTTATTGTTAGTATTGGTCGCGCAGTAATAAGTCTTATAATTCAGTACAGTCAATTAAATCTAGTCACAATAAAAATAAGTTATTTATATCACAAATGCAATTCTTTTGTAAATAATTATGTATAAATACTCATATAAAGTCCAATCCATTTTCCATTAAAGGCGAAGTCACGTCACGCTCATTATTTTTTTTTTAATAATTGTGAATTACGAGAAATATTTTATTTTATATAAGTAAAGAAAATTTATATATGTGTATTACCTTTATATGTATTAATTCCCGTCAAAGTAAAGTAAGTAGTAGTTTAGTAACAAATAGGAAAGTTTTATTTATTTCAGTCATATTGTTTTTACAGTGCTGCGATAAGAACTAAATGTAGTGTTTATCATAGTCAGTCATAACAATCCAATTTTTTCGACAATTGTCGAGTAATGTTCGTTTTCAGTCAATTATTAATTTAATAGTCAATAGTCTTAATAATTCGTACTTAAATTTATCGGGTCAGTTGTTTCGGGAGTCTGGTCATAAGTTTAACACAAAATTAGGCATTGTCCTTTGTAAATAAAAAATAAAATTGCATTTTTGTTTAGTCAATGAGTCATTATTAGATCATTATTAGTCATATCACAGTCATGAAGTTATAATATCATGTCGATTTTAGTCACTTTTTATTGTTTGTAAGTAATTCAGTCAGGATATTCTATTCGTATATTCTGGTCGTCATTAAAAAAGGATATGTTCCATGAAAATTACAATCCAATTGAACATTTTAATCCAATTTTTAGAGTCATCGTTCAAATTTCTTTCAAGTCAGTTGCGTATATTTAAGTCATGTAAATCGTTTTCCCTTATCTGTTTAGGCGTCAGTCAAATTATTTACGATTATAAGTCATTATTAGTCATGTAAAGTAAATAGTTTAGGTCATATTCCTCAGTACACAGTAAATCATTAATATAGACTATATCATTCTCAGGTATCTGGTCATTTATATAGTCAGTCATGTCAGGTCGGTGAAATTATGTGGATATTATTTACTATAATATATATTTAACATAAATATTTTACTTTTATAAGTTATAACATTCAGACTTATATTATACTTTAACTTAAGATCATTTCACCGTAATTCATTTATCCAGCGGTCAAAACAAATACAGGTTTTTGAAGTGTAACCGCGTGTACTGTTAAATTTATTTAAATAAATAAATGAGATGGTTTATTTTATTTATTTTTTGTCGTGTGATGGTCAGTCGTTTATGATTCACATAATTTATATCAAGTCATGTTTGAAATGATATTATATACATAATGTATAAATTTTAGTCCATAAAATTAACTTCTTATTCCTGTCTATAAATTTTTTTGTTGAATAAAATTGATCTGTTTGATATTCAAACATATTTTCATATTATTCGGACAAGTTTTAGTCCCTAAAAGTAAAGTAAGTGATATACTTAAGCAGGTCGAGTGTATTTCTTATTCATTCGTATAGGTTTGGCTGAAAATTAGTCTTCTTCTAAAATTATTCATGCAGTCCTGTCATTTACAGTCATCTAAAGTTTCTTATAAAATGTTTGTCCTAATTACTGTATAAAGGTTTCGGTCATGGAAATATTTTGTCTATGTAATTGTTATAGTAAATTCATTATAATATTATGTTCATACTTATAAGTTTCGGTCATTTATAGTCAGGTATTTTCATTCATTAACGAGTTTTAGTCATGTAGATAAATAGTAAGATTATTTATGAATGTATCATTTGTAGTCGCTTAAGTTTCTGTGTATGATAAATGTCATGCGTTATTAAAATCTCATATGATAAGATACAGTTACAGGTATTATTTAATATTACATATAAATAAATGTGTACCTAATTTGTACCTCTAATATGTGGAAGAGGTTGACGCTGGCACACGCGTCCTGGCCTATGTGAAGGTGCCGCTGTGGTGGCTGGTCGTGTTATGCAGTTTCTACCTCGCTTGGTTTTTTTGTTTTCTTTTTATTAACATCCTCTTGTTTGTTTTGATATTGCGGGGTCCAAATTTATTTACTTACTTATTTATTTTAGGCAAATGTGAATTAATTTATGTAACTAGCATGTTGTTATTATTTATATGTATATTAGTATGATGTTATTTAGATGTATTTACAAAAATTGTAAAACTATATTTTAAAAAGAGCAATCCTACAGAGTTTCTTGCTAGATTCTTCTCTGAGGAAAACTGCTACTTTGCGAATCTAGCATTAGCTTATAAAAAAAATTGACATGTTTCAAGTGCTATGTAATTTGCCGACGAAATAAATATTATTTCATTTGATTACCTATGCTTTATTTTTTAGTCATTAATGTTATTATAGTAGATTTGGTCATTATTTACCAGTCAGATTTTGTCAATAGTCATTTCAAAATACATACATTTTGTTACCTAATTATTTGTCTTTGTCATGAGTCTAGTCTTTGAATGTCATGTCATTAAGCACTTTCCAAGTCTTTTCATAGTCAGTTTATTTTTACATACTATGTTTAGGTCACAGATTTATAAATAAAGGTTTAGGTATAATGTGAGTCGAAAATGTATAAAACAAATATTTTTGCAGAAAATGATGTTATGTTAGGTTTTACATAAAAAATCGTTGCAAAAACATACTAAGCTGAAAGATTTGTCATATTGTTGCTGTAAGGGCGTATTTTTGATCCAGTTCTGTAATGTAGTCTATGATCTTCCAGGTTTTCGTGATGGTCTGAAACGCATTGGCCTCGGCAGCTCTCTTAGCGCGTAGGGATCTGACACCGTGGGCACGAGGTACGGCCCACTCTCTGGCAGATTTTCATCTTCATCATATACAGCCCAGTGAGTTGGACTGAAAAAATAAAAATAAAATTAGATAATGAGCTATGTGAAATTAATCAGTAGTAGTAAAAAATTAGCGGCTATTTATCTTTCTTATGGAAGTGAAACTTCTTTAGAATCATTGTGATTTTAAACTCGATGAAACAAAAAAATAAGTCCAAGAGAGAGAGAGAGAGACAAACACGTAAATTTATAGGATTCAGCCGGCGAGAGAATGATATAGAACACATTAGATGTTCGGGGTGCGGGGGGAACTCAAGTAGATGTATGTGTATGCACTATTTACTGTCGGCTTGTAATTGATATTTTTTTAAAAGTTTTACTAAGTTTTAGAAGGCTGAATAATTTAGTTGCTGTATACTTAAATCTAGTGAAAAAAAAACAAACAATAGCAAAGGAAGATTTTAAGTAGATACTTCGTTTTTCTTTTCATTTGTCATTTATTTTATATATTCTTTTAATTTTGTAGTAGTAAGTCGAAATAATTGTATTTACCTGTTTTCACTTGGAATAATTTGGAAGGCTACTGAGGGTGTTTTTGCTTGACTTGGTTTCTTTCTCTTTGTCTGTTGCTGGTTGACAGTCATTTTAGGAGGTATATCCGCTTGAATTTTTTCAGGTACAGATCGTTCTTCTATATTCTCATTATTATTAACTACAGTATGGTCTTTTTTGGCGTTTGAAGTTTTCCGATAATTGGGTGGATATTTTCTTAAGACATTATGCTCGTAGTAGTATTTGTCGCGGTTGTCAGTAGTTACATCGTCACTTCGTGTCGGTCTTAATGGGTTATAAGGTTTTGTGGCAGTATCGTAAAAGAAAAATGTCGAAATTTTATCGTTAGGCCTATCAATATTTATATTGTCATCAGAATTTTTAGATTCAACAGTCCAAAAGTCTTTACTAACTGTATCTTGTTTGGGTCTGGTCATGTCATTTTTATTACTAGTAGCTCCTTTGTAGGTGCCTACATAACCAAAAGTCATAAGTTTGTACAAATTTTCTGTCGTTGCATTAAATTCATTAATGGTATCAGTCGTATTGAGTCTGTCTTTTGTTATTTTACCATTGTTTCTATTTAAAGTCGGAGATGTAGTTTGATCAAGTTGTGTAGTCAGTTTTGGCTTGTCATTGGACCTACCTTCGAAATCATCAGTTACGTCAGTTTTTGTGTCAGCCTGTCGTGATTCAAAGTCATTGTCTAAGTCACCTCTATTATAGTATGGTCGGTTGGGTCTTCTGTATGTATCGTCATAGTTTTGGTAAGTCACTTTAACAACGTCTCTGTCATAATTACGTTTTGTCGTCTGTCTCCACGATTGAGTTGGTCTGGGAACATAGTTAATGAGATAAGTGTATTTGTCAACGTTTTCTGTCACAGATAAGTAAGGTCTATAAGGTCTTTTATGAGGTAAGTTATTAATTACTACTGATTGTACACTTTGCACATCGTCATCATAGTCATTGTAACGTTGGGTCGAAGGATGTCTGTCAGTCTCATATTCATTAAAGCGTAATGATTTATTTTGAAAGTCTAGTTTGTCGTCTATTTTATGAACAGTCGCATTTAGCACTACACTGTTTGAAGCAGACTCATTTTCATCTTCTTTGAAATCAGTAAAATTTAATTCATCTGTAAATTTTTGGGCCTTATTTACTTCTGATGATATGGGTTTTTTGTTCGAAGGTATTGGCGCTGAGGGAAACTTTATAGGTCTACTTGTAGGCTCGATAGTTGGTTTAAGTCGACTAGGTCTTGATTCAATATTCGATTCTTCAATAGGTGCTTTTCTCACATTATTAGAGTCTGCATCGATTTCTGTCCATGGTGATAAATCAAAGTCATTTAGTACGCCCTGTAGACACGATGTTCTGCTATTATCAGGGTTGTCAGCGGAAAGAAATACAAATGGCTGTATATTGTCAATCGAGTCAAGAGTGCGACAGAGCACTTGAGCTAACGATATTCGTCGAATCTGTTGAAGTTGAGCTGGTGTGAACGAAGATTCAAATCCACCATTTTCATACCTAAGAAAAAAAATTACGAGTTTCAATACTGTTTGAAAATATAGGCATAGAATAACAAAAAGTATCTGTTAGGTTTATACGATTTCCTTACCAAAATCTGTCCCCTTTACGAAGATTGGAGAACTGTTGAGCAATAATACACGCGAAAGTTGGTCCAACCAAGCCTCCTAGCACAGGACGCTCAGCCATCCCGCCAGTGAACAGATCAATGTCATCTACGTGCCTGAGATAAGATAGTTACACGAAATAATAATGTATTGAATTACAACTTAAATCACAATGGAAGGTAGTATGATTGTGGTGTGTTCGAAGTATTAAAAACACAAAATGTCTTTGAAAATGCGTTGGCTTGGTGTTTAGTTCCACTAATGACCAAAATGATTATGCATTTAAGTAAATGAAATTGCAAACGTATTCTAGACTTTTTTGTTTTATTTTGTTACAAGTCAGATTTTTTAAAATAAAGTCGAATATAAAAAATTACCTATATATAGCCTTCAGCTTTCTAGCCGCTCGAGCAGGCATCACTCTGGACAAGTCTTCAAAGTCAGTAATAGCTGACAGTCCACAGGGTTCCCTCCAAGTCGTATACGGTGGGACACCATGGTCCCTCCCTCTTTGGATATTAATAGCCGCAAGGTCCATCCCGAAATCAAAGAATGGAGTTTGGAAGAGATGATTGGTCAGTTCTTCAGTGATGTACTCGTCACGATTTTGAATAGGTTGGTTGACCATTCCAAACATGAGACGGTCTACCGCTCCCATGCTCCAGATGTTTGAAGGATTTGTTACTTCATCGTGAAGAGAAACATCTAGTAAGCAAAAATTTAATTCAGCATCAACATTTTCAAATGATTAAAATAGCTTTTATTCTCAAAAGATTTTACAAAATTGGATTACTTGAAAATGCTTTAATAGCTTTATATACGAGTAGAAAGTAGGAGTAAGTTACTAATTTACTTATTTTATAAAGGTATTGAAATATGATGACTCACTATTTTGCAACGGCCGGTGGAACCTATCAAAGCGCACCAAGGTGGGCTGCACAAGACTGTGCCCAAATCGGAATGCTGCTGAACCGAAGGAGCTGGCTGGGCTGGCATTGATCTTGGGGTTGTAGCCGCGGTAGTAACCCTTCTTTTGTAGTTCTAACTCAAAAAGTTTCATCACATCCGAACCTGAAGGAATAATAGAAATACATATTATAGTTACTAGTACCATAAGAATGTTTAGAGATTCAAATATATTTTATGTAGTAAAATTGTATCTTCTATATTTCAAATCCAAGTTTAATATATAGAGAGTCTTATACGCTTATACTTAAAACTTCTTACCTAGAACAATAGGTAGGAATTCTCTGTAAGTGATGTGTTGTATCATTGCCCCCACTATCTTTCTGGTCTCCTGGTAGATTTTCTCGTCACTCCAGTGCGGATTGAGATGCGCCAGTTCTTGAGCAATTCTATGAAATATAAATGTTTGCACTTGATAAGGGGGCGTTGTTACTTTAGCTCTTATGAAATTTTAGACTTTTCTAAGAGTATAAAAATGGAATTTTCTGATCGTGCAGCACGCATTATTAACTTTCCACCATATACTTCATCTAAGAGAGCACAGCTTTACCGAAAGTGGACTTAGTTCACGTCTTCACGGATAAGAAGGTAGTCCGAAAAGTCACAGAGATATCTTCGTTTTTGTGTTAAATTTTTTAAATATTTTCGCGTACCTGTTGTGCAGCCTCAGCCACACAATATGAGCTGCGACAAGACCTGGTTGCTCGTTGACTCGCGCGTCTCCCGACTTGAAGCACTCAGTGGACAGGGCGCCGCCCCGACACAACTCGTCCTTCTGGTCCGTCGGCAGCACGGGGCGCTGCTGTTGTACTCGGCCGTACTGCAGCATACCTACATACCAAGACATTAGTTAGAATAATGTAGGCATCATCTGATACAATATATGGAGCTGAAGATTTTGTTGAACGCGCTAATCTCAGGAACTACTAGTCAGACTTGAAATATTATTTTAGTTTTAGATAGCCCATTTATCGAGGAAGGCTATGCTATATACCATCCCGCTAAAACGACGTTGAAAGTCTTAGTTAACGCAGGCGAAGCTGCGGGGGACAGCTAGTCACATTGTATTTTTTTTTACATTGACTCACATATAACATTAAATTCAACAAGATTAAGAACTAATAACCTATTAATAATAATGATATTTATATATTATGCTTGGGATTGAGATGATTTGCCATTGGATAGAAAATGAAATTATGAAATGAACATCTAAACTAATGTAACTGCAAAAGATCATTTGCTTTATTTTATTGAGGACTATTTAGCACGGGTGCAGAAGTCGTCATTTTGAAAATTTTTTTACAAAACCTACACGAATTATATATTTAAACCTTTCCGTTTGATTACTCTATCTATTGATGATAATTTCATTACCATCCGCTGTGTAGTTTAAAATATATAAGCGAACAGACACCGGAAGCGATTCAAGATTCAAGAAAGAAAATTATAGATTGTAGACTTAACAAGGAAAACCCTGAGACAACCTTAGCACCTCTAGGTGTATGATTCTCTTCTTATCTATATGTTTAGCCTTTTCTGACACGACATACCTTATTTAGAAATAAGGTCATTTAATAAATGTAAGAATAAAGTTATCAAATTACCATTCCTAAACAATCTAAGTCTGTCCGACTGTCGCGCAGAGCTAGCGTACAATGGCGATCCATCTATATACGCTGACACCTGGTTGAACTGCTCGCGGTAGCTCAGCGCGCAGTCGTCCCTGGGTGCTGGAGAAGACCTCACAAAGTCCAAGCACCTCACGCCGCGAGGACCGTAAAATGGATCCGACTTTGGCACCGCTATTGGGAAGCATTCTGGATGCTGTAACAACGATTTATAAGAATGAAGAAGTTCCTAATGATGTATTGAGTCTTATTAGAGGATTTTTAGTTAGTTCGATAAGAAAACTGGCAGAGATAGATGGAAAATAGTCATCGTGGCAAGTAATAACGTAAAAAAAAAGATGTGTGTGCGATTAACACACGATAGAAGTGAAACACACGTTAAATGCTCAAATACAAGCAAGTACAATATACATACACACCGACGTCTGCCCTCTCGCTCTTTTGTATTTGTGTCTCTAGTAAGAGAGAGCATTTGTGAACAGAATCGGGGAAAGAACATCCCCGTGTCGCACTCCTCTCTTCATTATGATTCTTTTTTAACATCATAATGAGAAAACATTAAATAAATTTTTTTTGACAAAACTCGGCGTAAGCAGTCCTCGGGCGGCATATTCGGTATTGCACGCGGGCGACTAAACAGCTAGCGGCGGGCCTGTCTCTTACCTGTTGTTTTTTCCGTTGCATCTGGTTTGAAATCACAACGATTCTAAAGAAGTTTCACTTCAATATAAACAAGCAGTTGCCATGTTGGCAATCTGTGATCGTATAAAAAAGCAATTTCTATAAAAATTACATTCCAAAAATGTTACAATTTACAAAGTAAGATATGATATACTATTAATTAAAATAGTAGGAATTACCATGAATTCCTTAGGAACGAAATCTCTCCCACCATCCACACAGCACCTTGGAACTGAGCCGTTGAATCCTCTGGACTGTGACGAGGAGGTGATGTCGTGATCGATGAACTGTCCCCATTGCATCAGAAGATGAGTGATGCCAATGTTCTCGGCGTTTTTGTTTTCGTGCACTAACGCACTGATCTCCCGCGCCGAAGGCAGTATGGATCCGAAGACAGACCTCCGCGGGGCCTGGATGCCATCGGAGTAGACCGGGGGTATGAACCGTTGGACTGGTGTCATGGTCGAGCCCCAGCGGGGGCGGTTCAGGTTGTTGCAGGTTCCATCGTGAGTACGGTATCTGGAAAACCAACATTTTATTTCTGTTCAGGACTGATAACTCTGTAAGTACAAAAAATCCTCAGAAGTTTTTCGATATGACATAATATATTGTTTGCTTTAAAGCTTTATTTGTATGTTAGACCTCAAAAGCTATCGAAATTGGAGTGTAACCCATTTAGTGATCATTATCTTGAGGACATTTCTGGCTCCTTTACTCTGCTTTATTTTGTAAAATGTATTTAAAAATGTCTCCGTATAAATAATTAAAAAAATACTGCTGGGATGATGTGTTATGTGTACCTTTTGGAGGCGGGTGGGCACTTGGGCGGGCCCCGCGCGGGGCACTCCTCCAGCAGCAGCGACTGGCGCAGCGCGCTGGCGGCCGGGAACTGGGCACCCTCGACACGGCTCTCCAGCTGATCATTACCATCTCTGTAAATAAAACATAATGGTTTAGTGATTATTTTTTATAACATAAACTACTCAAAAACATTTTGAGTGAATAATTTATCTCATTTTTTGAAGTGAAACTTCTTTACGCACATGAGGGTAAAATTTTTACGGATAAATCTTGTGTCACGACTATGTCTATTCCTTCTTCCATATCATTATAAATCATTAATTCTAAAGAAAATAACTAAATACTTTAAACCAAGAAACTTTAACGCTTAATAGATAGTACCTACTTGCTTTTCTTCAAGGATCCAATAGTCAAAATATAAGTTATATTCTGATTGAGATTACAGTAATGTCATCCATATGTTATGAATCACAAAGTAGGAAATTGAAAAGCGGATACAGTACATAATAACCTAAAATCTATTCTCTTGGCTGTTACGTCTGTAATTAGTCGGAAATTCTATCGTTAATTGTTCAGCTTTTTATCGTAAAAATAAATATTTATTGTATATTTTAATGCGAATAATGGTTACGATTAGTTATGTAACATGTATAATTTCCGAATTCATGTACCATTATAATAAATTAAAATTATTTAAGAGAAATCAGGTGCCTGTGGAGATTTTCTTAAAATATTAAATTCGTTACAAATAAGTGGTAAGTTACAAATCATGTAAATATTATGGCTGCAGTGTTTCATGAACTATCGACGTGACTGATTTGTCTCGCGTTTATTGTAATGAAAAAAAATGAAAAAAATAATTTCAAAAGTAAACGTATTACATAATATAAAAAGGAAACACTTTTTCCGCTTTCTAAATGCAAAACACATAACATTTTATTGCTGATAATAAAACTATAAAATACATTATAATACTAATTATTAATTATGTAATTTAAAAAAAAATTGTTAATTTCGAAATTAAGCGATCGAGGTGTTTGACCGAGCGGGTTCCGGCTCCAAATTTTTATGTTCTTTTAATTTAAACCTACTTTGCACAAAATGTAAAGTAAACATATATATTTTAATGTTGTGCATGTTATATCGGGCGACGATGGTCCAATGGGTATGGGTTTGGCCTCTTGAGCGAGAAGATCCGGGTTCGATCCTAAGTGTGGTCATTATTATAATGAACCTAAAACTAAAAGCCTTAAAAATATAAAAAAAATAACTAAATTATATTATATTTTGGTCCATGGGGTCCTCGCATTTTAAATCTTTTTAAAGAAATAACAAACCTCGGACAGAGAATTAGTCTAGCTATTCAAAGGGGGATAGCTGCCAGTATCTTCGGAACCTTGCTAAAAGAGACTCCTTTTAATAATATTATATTAATTCAGTAATTTTTTTCACAAATATTATACATTTTTTTCATGTCATAAAAACGAAAATAATCATATAATCTTAATATATATATTTCTTGTGTGCGTGTGTATGTGACTGAACTCCTCCTAAACGACTGGACCGATTTGAGTGATTTTCTTTTTGTGTGTTCAAGTAGATTCGAGGATGGTTTAGATTCACAAATCAGACCGGCAGATGGCGCTGCAGTCGGTATCTAGTGTAAGCAACCGTAGCGCCATCGCCATCGCCAAGAATGTATCTTAAAATATGTACCTGTGAACCTTAATATTGTTATTTTATGGATAATATAATAAATGTTTATATTTAAAACGCATTTTCACTTCTGATGTTTAAATCTAGGTTATTGATCTGTACTGCCACTATCGATTCGTATCTAAAGGACAACGTCTGTGGGGTCCGCTAGTATAATATAAAGCTGAAGAGTTTGTTTGAATGCTCGGTCGGATATGAGCGACTTTTTTAGTTTTAGATTTTTTTCGAGGAAATAGTTTAAATAGTTTATATATCATCTCGCTAAGATGCCGCTGTAAATCTTTATAGTCGCAGGCGAAGTTGCGGGCAACAGCTAGTCTAGAATATTTATTAGAAAACCTTGCTAAGAAGAATTTATTCGAATACCACTAAACGGAATTATCAATCTCGTTAAGATAAGTATAGAAACCGATGTCAATATTTATAGAATTTCTCGCGTTATGTGATCAACATGGCGATACAGAGTCAAGTATACTCGCGCCTTGACCAGTTGTGAAAGCGAGAGTTACTTTCGCCCGCTTTCGGCGCCCGTCTCATAACTTATATATAAACACTTGTTTTGTAACACGTGCTAAGTTAGCAAAATGTAGCTATAGACAGACAGATATGCTATCTGAGATAACTTATTTGTATTGGGGTAATGGCCTCAGCTTCTTTAGCGAGAGGTTCCGGGTTCGATCCTGACTCGCCAGTGGTGCTTTGAAATGGCGTTTTCTGAATTTCTTAGTGCACCAAGTGCAATTTCTTATTACCCTCCTTGCCTGATTTTGAGGAGAAGACCCGTGCCTAGCAGTGGGACATACATGGATTAATACTTTTTATACTTTATACATGACTTATGGACTTCAAGTCAGCATGAATGGCAATTCAGTCAAAACGATAACGAGTCATAAGTGATTATAGTTTAGTTGGAATACGTTTAGCCAGGTAATACAAGTTTTAAGGAGTCTATAGGGGTGTCGTGGAAGGGTTAAATATTTCTGTTGCTTGAACGTATTTTTTTTAGTCAGATTGGTAAACTGGCAGGCGTTTTCTACCGGCGGATACAGCATATGCTGATATGCCAAGAAGCGGCTGGTGCTGTATGATGATTAAATATGTAGAGCTAAAGTAAAAGTAATAGCTTATTTCATCTTATTTTTGCTGTCTGTTTCCCTAATAAAATAAAAGTGTTGGCACATTATCCAGGTGGGAATACGATTTCCGTGCAGTAGCCGATTCGTGTTGGATGCGAGTGACAAGGTCATCTTAACGTTCATTGAGCGAGGCCTATGTTCAGCACACGGATGATTTATGGACGGATAAAAGCTGATATTAATAATGGTGTAGTATTTAGGGTTGTGACTTGATATACAGGTCGCTGTGGTTTCGTACCCGGATAATGGTTATATAAGAGATGAAATCGTTAGTCATTGAGGTGTTATTTGTATTGCATATGCAGTATTGGAGCCGGACTTGGTGTGGCCTGTCCTTGAATATCACGGACGGTGGTTGACCAATGGCGGACATGATACAATACATGGTCTTAAATTGAAAAACGTGTGAAGAAATGAGGTGCCGAATCGTAGGAAGTCCGGCCTCAATCATATTTATTACTCTCATACTGGAAAGTCACAATTTGGCAACAACTTCTATTTAATAGGTTGAGGAACAGAAATAGAGAAAGAAAGAAATAGAGGGAGAGCGAGAACGTATGCTTTGTGATGGGAAAGATGCTATCAAATTGTAAGGTGCTAAGCATGTGCCATACAATTTACCGTAAAATCTTGATTCACCATATGATTAATTGGTAACAATGAGGACCTACACAGCCCACATAGTCCATGTGGAAGAGAGAGAGAGAGAGAGGTAATATGACTGGGAACCAAAACAATAAACGCTACTACTACTACTGTTTAGTACTGTACTAGTACCATTATTATTTTATAAGCGAGATTATAAAAGAAAGCATGGATATAGGGATGTACTCTTTCACTCAAACACAAAACTTCGCAATAATATAGCTTATACATCAGAATACGGGGTGTTGTTAGTATCATATAAACATGAAAAATCATATTACTATTATATACATATTTGTATTGTTTATAGCTGGGATCAGGTAATTTTTTTTTTAAATTTTTTGCGTATAAGTTTTATTAAAATCCATTCATTAGTTTCTAAGTGGAAAAGTAACAAAAACAAACAACCTTTCGCGTTTATAATATGAGTAGGGTATGCTTTTGATGAAGGACCGAAACGTCGCAAATTTAACCAAGTGTTTAAATTGACATCCTACTGTCCACTTTTATGCGAATTCAGATAATATATATATATATATATATATATATATATATATATATATATATATATATATATATATATATAATGGCCGCAACTACAAACTAATTTAAATAAAATTAAATAATTAAAAAAAATATTTTAAAATAACTTGATTATTAATAAATTAGCGTTATGTCATTATAATTTTCTATCTAAGTAAACATTGAACAAAATTATTATGTACTTAGTACATACTTATATTGAATTATTATTTTCTGATAATTATAAAAATACTATATAATATATTATTTTATTATTCAATAATATTTATAATTGATACTTTCATATTTTCATTTCTACTCATTTATGCTCTCCAATATCAAAAAATAAAATATTATAATTACTACTAATATTAATAATTATAGTTAAGTAATAAGACAATAAAGAATATATTTATGTAAAATTAATTAGTAACATTATTCGTAATATTTTTTTATTATTAAATATTTAATATAAAACATTGCATAAGATAAAATTATTCTTCTCCCTAAATGCTCTATTTTGTTGCGAGAATTTAGAAGGTAGGTACCATAAAAGCAGCCGTTTAGTGAAAATTATGAATTAAAGGATGGAATTATAGTGTAAAGACAAAGTTTATTTTTTAAATATTTACAAACCTGTTACATAGTATTTCTAAAGCAATCAGTCAATCCAGTCAAATCCCATACAGTCAAAGTCACTAGTCACTGTCATAGTCACCATTAAAATCATGTCATAGTTAAAGCAGAATAGTCAGTCAACCATTGTCAGAAGATAAATTAAAAAGTATATGACTAGAACGCGTTTGAATTTGGCGGCAATTTAAGCGCGCGTGCCGCCATGGCGCCCGTACAAGACTGTCACCCGGGGAGGTTTTGCCGCGCTCATATACATCCACTTCTACACGTGTTTTCGCAATACTAGTTTTCGACTAATTACATGCGATTTAATTAATTCATAACAATTATCATTGCACATGCACGTTAATTGATGGTCATCAGATTTTAATACATATTGCACATTTTAGAAGTGTTCATATTATTTATGATTTTTCTGTATAAGTTTTTTTATTGTGTGTTAATTTTTTAAAGATTTTCATCAATCAATGGATATTAATTAAAACAAAAATTATTTTATACAACATACTGTTTAATTTTAAAATAATATCCTAAAAGTATAGACGTAGAGTTATAGAGAATAGAGATCAAACTTAATAAGTATTAAAAAAATAACTTACTAAATAGAAACGCACTAAAGTTAGTAATAATCGTAAGTAGTAATAAATGAATAATAATTTAACGCAGATAAGATAATTTAGATCTTTCGTACTGTTAAAAATAAGGGATAAAAAGGAATACGCTAAAATAATAGTCTTATTTTCTAAGATCGATATTTTAACTTACTAGTTTAGGTTTTCGGTTTTAATTAAGTTTTAATATGAAGGTTTTTACTTTTTATCATATTTTTTTCTTTTAATTAAGGATTAAGTTATGAAGTCAGGTCTGAAATAAAAATTTACTTTATAATCTACTAATTATACAAGATTTTTAAAGAAAAAATTACTGTAAAAACATAATTAAAACCAAAACCCCGCTAATTGTTTCTAATAATTAACCGACTTCAAAAAAAGAAGGTTTCAATTCGTCTGTATGTTTTTTTTGTATGTTTGTTACACGATTACTCCGCTGTTTGAGAATGGATTTTGGTGATTCTTGTTTTGTTTGAAAGCTTATGTTTCCGAATTGGTCCCATATTAATTTTATCGACATCTAATCAGCGGTTTTTAAGTTATTTTCAATAATGCTTCTTTGGTTGGTTTTGTATACCCAGACGATTTCCTCATTTTATTACTTGTCGATGTAATATGAATAATATAAACAAAAACCACTGAATATGATACTTTGGAAAGTATCAAAGTATTGTGAGGTCATCATCATCATCATCATCAACTTTCATCCGTCCACGGCTGAACATAGGTTCCCTCAATGAACATAAAACTAAAAAGTACATAATAAAATTAATTTTAAATAAAAAGTCAAAAACCGACTTCAAAATTATACCTCAATATTTTTTGTACAACTAAAAAATTTAAAATAATATTGAAATACTTCGAAGTGAAGTAGAAGTATACTATTTAAAATTGGGTATTTTTGGAGTCGGTGTCAGCCAAAGAGGACATTTTAATGATCAATCACATACACCAAGTATTAAATCTGTGAAGGGCATCGATGTTTTGGCTGGTACCGACTCTAAAAATACCCAATTTTAAATAGTATACTTCTACTTCACTTCGAAGTATTTCAATATTATTTTAAATTTTTTAGTTGTACATAAATTATTGACGTATAGTTTTGAAGTCGGTTTTTGTTTTTTTATTTAAAATTAATTTTATTTGTGATAAGTAATGTACGTACGTGTAGTGTACGGCATTTATATACAGTACGTCTTCAGTACGTGTACACTTATTCAATATTTCCAAAAATTAAAAATAATGTACCTTTCTCTGTTAATGTAGGTTGTAGTTAGGTAACATGGTAATCAGTAGAAAACATCAAAAATATTTATTTTTATGTAAAAACTTCATTATTTTGGTTTGTATCATTTTATTTAATTTATTCAGACATCATTACTGTTAACTTTCGTTTTTTGTTGGTTTTTCTTCAAGAGTAAATAATTTGTTTTAATTATTTCTTCAGTTAATATTTGTTGTCTACAGCTTTATAAATTTTAATACTTCATAAAGCAATAAGTTTTGCAAAGTACATACAAAAATGCAAATAAATTTATTTATTTATAATATGTATGTATTTAGAAAGTATACAAGTATGTTGTCTGGTCTGTCCTGTTTGGGGTGAGATGGCCGTGTGTGAATGTGTCAATATGTATTATAATGTTATAATACTATTTTTCTTTTAAATTTCCTATTATTTTCATGACTGAATATTTTTTAATCGACCTAAACTAATAAAATAATGTATTTCATATATAGCATAGAAGGGCAAACGAACAGCCGAAGCCTTACGACTATCGACGCCTATTAACATCCAAACAACCAAAGGTTATGCAGATGCGTTGAACTCCTTTTCACTATCTCCCCAATGGGCCACCGGAAACTCACAAACCGCACGAAACGTGACAGCATAACTGTCACTTTACGCCGGTATTATGTGAGCGAGAGGATAGACAGCTACTTTAAATAACGCGTAATCATTGGTATATTATGTAGAAGCTGAGTACATTTAAATGTTGGCTAAAAATAAGTATTTTTTTCTATTTCTTGAAATATCCTAACAAATTATAGTAATTTGATTAACTAATTTGACAATAATTATGTGAACAAAAGCATAAAAACTCATAAACCATGTAATAGATATGTTTAGTAAATTACCTACTTTTAGTCAATTACATAAACCTTATTACTCATAATTTAATAAAGTGACAAAGAGTTTACTCTTTTATTTTGATGTCGGACCGTTGGCGTCCAACAAGAGAACGGTTCACAGTTCAGTACACAGGGAGTTTGCGAAATATTGATGATTTGGAAAATGCTTGCTTTCAAAACTTATCTTTTAATTACCCGATGAGAAAATAATATAGTGATGTAAAGAATATAGTGCAAAGTTCACTGTTCAGGTACAAAACTTGGTTGGACCTAGTCTTTTTAAATAGGCTACAGACTTTTTTGTAGAACGACACAGCTTATCCCTCCCAAATATACACTAATACCTCATGACTTTGTTTCCCGCATAATCCGACACCACCTAAGTTTTAATTGTACGGTACTATTAATTGTAATAATATCATAAAACTTTTTAGATCTTTTTAACCAAAACAATAAACCGACAATAAGGAAGTATATTACTGTTCACGTAATTTATCTGTGGTTTTTGATTGGATAATATTGTGCGTAATCTTAACTATTGCTAAAACAATGGTGTCGATATTACGATTGCCAATTTCAAATTGTTGAGGTTGCGGATGATGATAAACCCTCTGTAACAGATTTGAAGGCACGACATTTACTTCTCAATCCGCACTTGGAAACAATTTCATAAACACAATTTATTATGTTGCATGCAATTTATTTTCGTAAAAATGTTGTCTTATTTCAAATAACTATAGCATGGAAAATACTGATGTTTTCATTTACGGGATTGATGGAGATATTTTTTTTAGTTTACCTAGTAGTCTACCTGTTCAAAGAATGCCAAAAAAAAGTTCATTTTGTTTTTCTAAATTTTTCCTAAAAATGATACCATCGCTTGCTCTCTGTTGAAGGAAAGCATCGAGAAGAAACCTGCATGCCTGATGATATTAAAAGTCTTTGAAGGTATGTGAAGTTCACCAATCCGCAGGCCAGCGACAGATTTCGAGGAGGAGAACTCTGCCCAGTTGTGGGTAATAAGTATTAAGTAAAGTATATAATAGGTAATAAGTACCTCCCTACGGCCCACCACGGTTCAAGCCTTGTCGTGGCGGTGGGGCTCAGTAGCCTAGGTTGAGCCCAACATCTCGGGCGAAGCTAATTGAGCCAAGGGGGCTCTTTGTACCCCTCTTATAAGAAGAGGGGGCAAAAGAGCAGTGGGCAAGGGGCCAGGATGGGAACCTCGCCTCATTGTATTATCCTGACGGTGGGAGGAGTTGTTCTGTGGTGCGGGGCAACCCGTCTGTGGAGGTGGCGTCGGTCCCCCGAGGGACTGACTGGCCGTCGAGGTGCCCTGTGCTAGTAGATCCAGGGCGTCTCACCCAAGGCGGCATTGGTGGCACTCGCCGGGTTTTAGTGGGAAGAGCTGCGTCCATTTACCAGCTTTCGGGCGCAGCGAGTCCCACATACACAGTGTCACGCCGGAAAATGCACTGAGCATTTTCCGGCGTAAAAAAAGGGTAATAAGTACCTATAGGGTTAATATTTTTTTTTTCATTTCATATTATATAAAATATATTTTTATAACATAATAGTGAGGACTACGCAAGTCGTATTTGCGCTTGGTTTTTTTATCACGTAATTTTGACTTGTTAACCACTTACGATCAACTAAAAACTAGCGATAAATAGAGTGTCATATAAACCTTGTTATTCAAATTCAAAACCTTTCAAGATAACAACCACTCAACCTATTAGCGTAAAAATGGAAAAGGTAAAATTGTTGTTCAGCCACTTTCTCGGGTCTGGTTTCACTCGACGGAACGACGGACAAACGTATGTTTATATATTCGTGGTTATCATTCAACTTTCCACTTCTAGAAATTTCTATGATCTTCTTAATGAAATTATTCGACTATTTTAAGTGGGTAGAAAATACTGGAAGGTTGAGTTATCTCTTAAAGGAAAACGTGAGGAAACCCGCACGCCTGATGAGAACTGTCTTTGAACGGGTGTAAAATTCATCACTCAGTATTGGCCAACATGAAGGTGAACTCTGGCTACAACTCTCCTCGCCTGATTTCGAGGAGCTCGATGATGATATGGTTTATTTTCGTTTCTAAAACACCTATTTAAACGTTTTAATTTAAATTATAAGTAAAAACCAATTTAAAATATAGGTTTTGTAGTGAAACCCCTTTTTGAAATCTTTGGGTAGATTTTATAGGCTTAGGGATTTTATACGCATCTCATTATTCGATAGGTTAAATAATACAGAAAAAAATGGTATTCCATTAATAAGTAAAAATCATAGAACGCAAGCACATGTGGTGGACAAACAGTTATAGATGTTATGTTTAAAAAAAAGTAAAGTAGCAGCATATTATGTCCCACTGCTGGGTCTCCTCGAAATTAGGCAGGGAGGGGTATCGGACCATAGTTCACCGATGCGCTGGCCCAATGCGGGTTGGTGAACTTCATACACCTTCAAAGACTTTCAGTCTCATCAGGCATGCAGGTTTCCTCACGATGTTTTCCTTCACCGATGAGCGAGCGATGATCTTGTGTTTAGAGTGCACTTAGAAGTTTATAAAACCCATTTCAAGATACCGCAGGGGTCAGGATCGAACCCGGACGCCGAGAGGCCGACGCCACACTGGACCATCGTCGCTCCAACGATGGTATATTTTAAGTGAATAAATATGAAGCTAAGCACGTTTACTCTTAATGTAATTTAAACATGGTGAAATGTTCTCATGTCAGACGGCCTCCTATTGAATATGGGCTGCTACGTGTTACTCAGCTAGTACTCGGATTATGCAAACACAAGCTCATGTTGTCATGATTGTGAATAGATTTTTTCGTGTACATTTCTTTGTCGTATAAATCAATATAATATTTGTATTGTATGTTTTATTTCACGAAGTCCGCTGAAACATCCTTGTGTTTCTGAATGTATGTGTGTTTGTGTGCGGGAGCTCGGTAGCGAGTCCAGTGGACAGGCAAAGTGACATTAAGAAAAACGATAACGAAGTTCGAAAATAATAAAATGTACGGGATTGACATCAGTCGCTCTAAATCACGTGGCCAATCGTTGTCACAACACAATCACAAACTGTCTATTGGTTATCGATCGTTATTGTCGATATCTTATTGGCTAGGAAATAGTCATTAAACTCAGAGACGATGACAAATTTCAGTATCTTTCTGCTACGAAACCATGTTACATTGTCTAAGCCCTCAGGGGCCTAGCCAAAATTCCATTAAGAAAGCGTTAGCGAAGTTCGAAAATGATAAAATTTATGGGATTGGCACATGGCCGCGCTTAATCACGTGCTCCATCCTATACATTTTATCATTTTCGAACTTCGCTAACGCTTTCTTAATAGCATTTTGGCTAGGCCCCCTGTACCTTGATACGCTCGAGCACATACATAGAAGCGTTATTTGCATACTTAGTATTGTTACATTACTTAGCCAAGTACGCTTCTTAAATACAGGTGTTAATAAGGAGGATCCGCGCTGTAAGTCTTACATAATAGCAAGATAATAGTAAAGTCCAGACTCCTTTAAATATCAAAATAATTTTATTTATTTGAGCTTATTGCAGTCAGTTACAGCTATGTCTATCCAAGTAATATCATAGCAACGAATACTGATTAAATATGCACCGCATCTTATTATATTTTAATAATAGTTATTAATATAATCTAATTGCAATTTCTTAGGTTAAAGTCAGTGAAAGCGAAAGAAAGCTAGGTAATCGCATTGAATCCCAATAGAGAGCTAGATCTGTGATCTTCTGAACTTTCTAGAATACATAATTGTGAGTTTTCATAAGTTCACAGCATTATACTTTGATCGGAAAAGATAATATTCAATGTTGCTCTGACAGGGAAAAGTAGCTTTGAGAGATATTGAACGAAAGACAAATCATCATCATCATCATCAGCCTTTATCCGTCCACTGCTGAACATAAGCCTCCCTGAACGCCAAGGTGATACCTTGAACCGATAACTTGCCACTGGCATGGCAAATGATTGTATAAAATTACCAGCGGACCCGATAATGCACGAATCCATTTAATCACAAAAATACGGGGAACCACACCCACTAACGGCGATTTTCAATATCCTATCTATCTTAAAATTTTCTTATCTAGCTTAAAATTTTTAAAGATTTTGTAAGAAAATATGTCAAAATTTCAAGATAGATAAGAAAATATTTAGCTAGATAGGATATAGAAAACCGCCGTAAGTCATTAAGACTGCAACGTCATAAAGATCTATTATTAACTTAGGCTAAATGGTCATTAGAAATAACTAATTGCATTTTGTCAGTGGTCATTAGTTCAAAGAAAAAACTAAAAATTGAGCTGCAACAGTTCGTCTAATGAGTGTTGTGTTGAGTTCAGTCGCTTCATTAGCGATCCTCACAAACAATAACTCATTCCATTCATCACAATTACGGGGACTTTCACTAGCGCGCTGGCGATACACCGAGCTATCCAACTGGGGAGTGTTTTTAATGACGTTTGGGGAAGACAAGCTTCATGGTAGCCCACGCGACTCATACATGGGTCTATCCTTCATAACGTGGTTAGCTAGTAATTTGTATTGTCCTTTTCTCTGAAACACATCAAAACTCTTTGACGAATTAATAATAAGAAAGAAGTAACTTATTGTGCAATGTTTTTCTAGAAAGAAACATTTCATTTGATGAGCGGCTGTAAATAAAGCAAAAAGAAAGAAGTTAATAAAAACAAAAAAAAAAGAGCCGCGACGAGGAATACAACTACATACTTGTAAATTTATAAGACTCCAGCATTAATTTTACATTTTTTACGCATGTAGCCAGGACTTTCGAGTAGATCCCGACCCCATGCGAGACTGACATCCGAAGGTGTCCTAGAGTCCCGAGTTCCTTTTTGAGAAAGTTAATTATCTATCAGAATAACGATAAAGTAATTAAGACGAGGCATTATAATTTTTGACAGTGCTCCTTTCACTATTGTAGGCAAATTAAGTTAACTACGTGAATACAATTTTAGTATGTTATTTACATCTTACGTCCAGACGCAGTGGGATAGGTAAACACTATTAGTGAAAATTTCTACGCTAGATTAGTAGGCGGTAGATTACAAGGAGTGTAATTATTCATATTCATTTCATTATTGTTTTGTCTCTTTTTTGCGTACTGAAATAAATTGAGCTACCTCATTGGATCTACGTGAAGAGTAAAGCAAGCGTGGGAATTATTTTCAGGTGCCTAGTATTAACAGGGCGCAGTTGAAAAAGATATAAATGAAATATAGAATCATAAGTGATGAATGGCGGATGGGCCATTAAGGTTCAAGAGTGGAGGCTGCGTTTAGGTAGACAGAGTGTTGGTCGGCCATTAACCAGATAAGAAGACGA
This sequence comes from Lycaena phlaeas, assembly GCA_905333005.2. Classification (NCBI taxonomy): domain Eukaryota; kingdom Metazoa; phylum Arthropoda; class Insecta; order Lepidoptera; family Lycaenidae; genus Lycaena; species Lycaena phlaeas. Next base: position 14,579,729 of record HG995175.1, read on the forward strand.
TCTCCGTGCAGTGGCAGGTCCGTGTTGGATGCGAGTAGCAAGGCATCGGTCGTCTTGGCGTTCATTGAGGGAGGCCTATGTTCAACAGTGGACGGATAAAGGCTGATGATGATGATGATGATGAAGTGTGTGTGAATAAGTGTACTAAGTCAGCTCATTTAACTAAGACTTGATTTAGGTTTGAATCTATTTATAACTATAAACACAATATGATCATGTGCATAATATGTCGTGTAATATAATAGTTGATATAGCGGCGGTTGAGTCACGGGCCGCTGTCGCGTGCGCGCTTGTTTCCGTGAGTGTTAGTTACGTAACGTGGCGTGTACGTGGTGTGACTTTTAACGTTCACGTACGAATATGATCGATTTCTTTTCGCTCCATTCTAAGACTGCGCTTTGTATGTGCTAAGTGCGTTAACGTGTTAATGATGAAAAAGTGTTATTTAATATTAAAATCGACTTTAATAGCTTTATTGATCGTGTTTCGACTACACAATTTTTACTTCCGCGGCGGCTTCACTTACTATATCACTGGGTGATACCAACCGGCTCACCCCACTTCCAACGAAGCCTTAGGGCCATTAGGGCCATTAGTATAGCTCCATCCGAAAAAAAATATTGACGGTATTAATCGCGTTCACACTTTGATCAATACCCTTTATCCAGGACAGATTTCTACATGATCAATAGGAAAAACTGCATCTATATCATTTAATAACAATCGTGAGAGTCTGAAAACAAATGTCGCCTGGGAATTTGTACTAGAAAGCAGTTATTGGGTTCTCTGGTGTCGCAAGTTCATAATTGGCCCGATTGTAATTATCTGATCATTGTTTTTTTGGTTATATAACCCGGAGGTTACGGAAAACCGTATAAAGCTATAGAAATATTTGTACAGATGAATTAGACGATTTTTTGAGTGTGTATTTAGGGGCCCGTTTTGTTGGGGTTATATTAGGAGGCTGTATAAATTTACGACTGCTTCGCAAGTTTGCAGTAGCTCAACGTGCTATGGAGCGTGCTACGCTCGTATCCGACACGGACCGGGTGTGAGATGGGCAGCATTTAGAAAGCTTAGCCATATTCTCACCTCGCCTAGACCATACATAGACTTTGAAGATAAAAGTCTTCGCGACTAATGAGTCCTTTCTGTGATGAATTAGTAAGGGCCTGAAGCGTGGCCTCTACACATATTTACGACTATTCCGAAAGCTATTTGTAGCTCAACGTGCGATGGAGTGTGATATTCTGGGTGTTTCTTTGGCAGATAGGAGCCGACACGAAGACCTCCGCCAGAGAACTAAGGTTACCGATATCACGGGAAGAATAGCGCCGTTGAAGTGGCAGCGGGCTGGTTACACACTCAGAAAAAAATATAATGCCTATCCTGATACTTGAGATATCCTCTTAATCACTCCTCACTTAATATTCGAACAAACGAAAACAAACAAGATGGTGGCACCCATGCAGCCGGGAGCGTATCTCTCCTACAGGTAAAGGGGGTAGAGTCAAACCTAATTTAAAAGGAGGTTTTATTAATAAGAACAAATATATAATTTTGAAGTGTAGTAAAGAAAAAGTGAGAAAAGAAGACCCAAAAACATGGATAATTTTTTTCGTATAATTAATTTTACGTATTTATTAAATTACTCCTAATAATCAAGAATATTAAACCCATGCGCTTGCACCGATTCGCACTTGGCAGGTTTATAATTACTGATCGTTCCATTCTGCTGTGTGGGAGAAATATTTATCTTATCTAAATTATTGTGTAGTCAGCAGAAATGCCTGTCCAATTATGCTAAATAAGTAAATTAATTTTTTAGGAATGAGCTATTCTTATGGCCTATTGGCCTTTATGCTTCAATAGTTAGAAGGCGAGCTGGTTGGTTTGCCTTAATGATCTAACATTAAGTCAAACCAACCAGTGATCCCATCATTAAGTCAAACCAACCAGTGATCCCATCATTAAATCAAACCAACCAGTGATCCCATCATTAAGTCAAACCAACCAGTGATCCCATCATTAAGTCAAACCAACCAGTGATCCTATCATTAAGTCAAACCAACCAGTGATCCCATCATTAAGTCAATCCAACCAGTGTGTGCGGGGGTTGCATCCCGCCAGCCGTGGAGGACGACTCTCCACGGCTTCTTGTCGTCGAATTTGCTCCTGTGGTGAGTCCGAACTGCGCCACCGTCGTATGAATATAAGGCCCCTTTAACCCGAGCCCTTTTTTCCCGAGCGTTAAGAAAGTGTTCGAATGAGACAAATGGATATCCATGTTCATACGAAAGCGTTTTTAAAGCACGACTCATTAGACTTTCGACGTTGAGTGTTTTACCTTAAATCTACAGCTATTCCTGACTTGACCAGTTTTCCTGTTTTGATATTATGAATATGTGTGATATTATGCTCGCAGAAAGTGCGAAATATGCTGTATCTCGTTTGGCTAAAAACATATTATAAAATAAAGTAATATAAAATAAAAATATTTTTTATGTGTGTTGTATGTACAGTAAAATAGGTCTTTGAATGTTAAATAGGCTCTGATGGGAGACTGAATTTGAAAGTGTTTGTATTTTTAAAATTATTTACTGCTATGGAAAGGGATGGGATGAAATGGAATGGGAATTACGCGGGTGACACCGTGGGACTCTGCTAGTATCTGATAATTATATTATGACAGTAAGTGTTAAAACGTCGCCGTTTTTTTCTGCTATAAAACTTAAATGCAGGCATTTATAAACATAGCACATCTTGAACAATAAAAAAATTCTTGAACTATAAAACCTAGCTAAGATATTTCACAAAAGTCCATTAGTTTTATTATTTATGATATCGTTTTGTTCAAACTAGTTTCATTTATTTTTCTGTTAAGAATATGCAGCTAGTGTAGTGGTTTTTTGTTCGAATGGGCCTATGCTCTTGGCCTTAGGTCCTTTAAGCTTCCTCGGAAAAGTAGATGAGCAGATGGCTCCTCTAAGAATAGTATAGTGGTTATGTGTCGGAGTTACCAAACAAGAACAGTAAAATTTGGTATTACATTTTTTGTCATCGTACCTTTCGAAATTGTATCAAAAGTAAATTAACGTAACTACGTAAATTGAATTTTAGTATGTTATTTTTCATCATAGTAAATTCTTAATAATACAAGAACGATGAATCTAAAACTAAAAACCCTTAAAATAGGTATGTATTATAAATTATTAACTAAAATATACTATTGAAAATAGTCCCTTTCATCATAATATTATATTCTGACGAACTGAGTTTGGGAACTGAGTAATAACAACACGATTTGTGAAAATTTCCCAGATAGATTTTAATTCGGAAGAATTGTCAATTTTTCATATTTTGAAATTTTCCGAAACGACATTCACAAAAATGCCAGGTTTTTTTACTTGTTATTTTATCCTTAATGTATTCATCGTCTTGTAGTTTTTATTATTATTACAATTTTTAGCCTTTAACCGCTGCTAAATATGGGCCTCTTTTAATGAACACCGAGATGACAGATTGTTGTTCGGTACCCGTAACCCAAGTTCTTTGGAAACTTACCACAGGACCATGTTGACGTGGTGAAAAAGTGTATATAGATTAATATCTATTATTAGAATAACAGTCCCGATTTGATGAATACGTATACCATTAACATTACCAATAAAGTAAATGGTATATGGTGTGCAAACAATTATATACCATGTTATACAAAAAACCTATGACATATATATATTCGCTTTGGTGATGGTGGATACCACATCAGTGGTAACCACCATCACGTACCACGGGACCGTGACCACACACGGTCAGTGGCCGACGCCTTTCGCTTTCAAGTCCAAGGTTCGCTTTCACTGCGGTCTCAGGCGCACTCTCCGTTGTATAACCGAGGTGTAACTTTACAAGTTAAGGTTTTACCTATATAAGGATTAAGGGATATAGTACTGTGTAATGCTATGAGGGTCGTAGAACATAAAGAATAGAGCTTAGGTATATTATTATTTATACATGAAATGATATATTTATATTTGTTCTAAGTATTTATAAAATATTTTGTATAAGTATATTTTGTGTTAGTATATTTATTAAATTTCATTGCGCCATACGTATTTCTCTGTTTTTCTCTATGGTTGACTGGGAGAGAAAGCATTAGCATTAGGTCCGCCAAATTGTATCAGATTTTTTTAAATTTGGAACAATAAAGCATAAATAAGAATAATTAGAAACATAAAATTACTTCTAAGTTGTCAAGCCCAAGAAAACAACTGACAGTCTCCTCTTGTGTACCGCACTAGTAGCGACCCCGAGCCTTGCGGCAAAACTAGGAACTATTATCGAGATTGCCTGCTATAATATAAGTGTTACATGCTATAGGGATTTTCTGCTCATAATTTAGGCTACCGTTTGCTGTTCTCGGGGTCAAAGGCCTAATGTTGCGCATCGGGAGTTAAAAAATTAAACCATTGACTTAAATTGTATCTGACTTCTTATTTATAACACAATAATTTACATAATATTATACGTAATATGCAATACAAACTTTTCTTATTTCTATTAACAAATATATACTTCATAATTTTGTTTACGATTGTACCGAGACACTCAAATTAGGTACATATTAAGACAGCTTGTCGCAAATGAATGTTACGTGATACTTTCATCTTGTTATTAATATTATTTCAACTGTAACCACTTACGCTACTACAGTCATAGTTAATATACACATTTTTCATTAAAGATAATATTATAATAAAATTAAAACCAAAATCCATCTTCATCACTGTCATCTTAAGTTGTATTATTAAATTAACTGAAAGAAAGTTGCCTTCTATCTTGTTGAAATTGAAATCAAAAAGATAACTATATAAAGTGTAATAAACTCTCTATTTCTGTCTGTCCGTATCACTCGGCGGGTGCTAAGAATGTCGTTTTGTTCTGGCGCCGCGTTACCAAATTGGCAGTATTTCTTGTAGGTGTTACGACTTCCGGACTACAGTTAATGTTTTAGCATTAGATGCTCTTTAAAAATTGATTATATTTATGAAGAATTTATGTCATAGATTATATCATTATATTAAAATTGTTACATCAATTAACAAATACCTACAGGTATCCACCTAATTTGTATAAAAGCATACTTGTAGCGGATGGACAAGTAGATCCTTCAAAATTTAAGAGTATAATAAAAAAGTAAAAAAAAATACAATTATCAAGTACAATTTATAGCTAATTTGAAAAATATATGATTTAGCTGCCTTGTTATACTAACAACAATAATGTAGAATATAATTAATTATTAAGTATATTTTGGTATTTTGTGAATTTTAAGCGCGTCGGCGTGAGTGTGTATTTGTATTAATAACTATTTTCCTTAGTAGTGACAATAAAATATAATGTTAACTAAAATGATAATCTGTCGAATAAATAACACATAATTTATTAATAAATCTTATTAAATATAATTTTATATAATTTTTAATCTTATTTATAAGGGTCGTTAACGTGAAAGTATTTTAAAAATACTTTTCAAATCATAAATAAAAATATAAAATAATACATTAGTATCGAATGTATATTCGTATACGCGACTCTGCCAATTCATACTCTGGGAACCGGTCTTCCGCTGAGCTTTCCATAGCTTTCGTTTCCGCTGTGATGGAACAAGCGTAAACACGTTGCATGTCTTTAACTTTCTGCACATTATGTATTTATGATGATTAAATGACACTGATGCAAGTACCATTCAGTTACTTTCTCGAAATATCATTTTCGCGCGCTATTTCAAATTATGACATGCAATTCAAAATGGCGGTTACATATTTTTTTATTAGAGACGCTAGGCATAAGTCATGAGATTTTCTAATGGAAACGAGGATGTTTATTGGATTAAAATAATATAATTAGCTTTGAATTAGGATTATGAACTGGTTATTTGCGTCTTTGTGTATTTTATGTATTCTTTTTTCCAAGTTAATAATAAGGGTAAAAAAATTGTTTGAAAACGAGCTATATTATTTTAGTGTGTGCTTATCACGAGCTATAAATTTATTTTAATTGTTTATGGAATTTAGGCGTAAACACAGCATTTTAATAAAAATAAATTATTTTTGTCAAAAAAAAGGTAGTTTTATTAATAAATACTGTACGCCTGGTGCTTCGCCATACTTTTAATTACTATTAAAAAAAATAAAAAAGAATGAGACGGATATCTACTTTTTTTTCGGATCCATTTACAAATAAAAGATTTCCTTTGCCTAATATAAAAGCTTCGAATACCTGTAATGTGTAGGCTAGATAAGCACGATTGATTAAAAAAGTTTTGAGAAAAAAAATAAAATTGATGAATGCATAAAAATGATTAGATAAAAATTGTTTAAACCTCCGCCAAGTGTGTCATGGTCCACGGATCATCTAATATCTATCTTATAATTAATACAAAGAAACAATACAGATGTTGCGAAATTGGAATATGCGAATATTTTTATAATGAACACATTAGCCATGAGGATTGAGATAATTTTATTATACTCGATCATGCACTGGATATTAATAAGAATAAATTTTAAGTACCTTTGGTTAGACATTGATCCAATTTGTCTAAGTATCGAATCTTTCTTAGTCCTCGATACTTACCGTCATATATCTCAGGACAAGGTACAACATCAATAAGTCGGAATAGTATCAGAGCAACTAGTTTATTTTATTAGGCGATGTCGCCCACATAATATACAGGGTGTCCCGGAAATTAAGGATCAAAAGAAACAGACTCTCTTTCTATCTCACGAAACTCTATCTCGTAAAGAAAAAAAAATATGGCCATTTTAATAATTTTTAGAAATGTTCATAAAAAAAAAATCTTCCCAAAACCATTTATTTTTTTATTTTCGGTAAAAGTTTAGAGACATACCAAAACTATGTTAGAGATTTCACATCTAATTGTAACGTAATGAGTGAAAGAAAAATAAATGAATTCAAAAAAAAAAAATCCTTATGAGATAGAGGGGAGGTTCCTGAGAGAAAAAGTTTTTGGAATGGCCTAGCACAACACGTACGTTTGATCCTTACTTTCCGGGACAACCTGTATAAGGTGGCATGCCTTCAAATTTATTTATCTAACATAAAAAAAACAGAGAAAGTGCCTACGGATCCCAAAATATAGCGCGATCGTGGCAACACGCGTATGGTATGATATATATTAGGTGCAACCGATTCCACTTTCACTCGTGAAAGCGGAAACACCAATAACGAGGAACTAGATAAGTGGGCAGGAAATATAGTAATATCCTAGACGTAACAGTGGCTCTAGGAAAAATGTCTGGAATTATACCTAACCTATGGTCTGACTAGCGATCTTTCTAGAAGCTACAGTAATCAATACTGAGATTTCCGAAGTGATTTGGGCAATTTGCTTCGATATCTTTATTCCACTTGAAACTGCAGTGAAAGATCTTCGATACGATCACTCCTTTACCTTTTTTCGCTGGAAAACGCTCTAAGGCATCCCACTGGGGACTCCCCATGTGGATGTGAAACTCGTTGCGCCCAAAAGATGATAAGGTAAGTAAAGTGGACGCAGCTCTAACTACTAAAGATGCGATCGTCTGTTGCAGTCGTGTATTCATGCGGGAAGAGGCGCCATTGAACCCCCTCTCACTCTTCGTAGGAAGAGTGCGATACTACAGAAGGAAAGGAACACGTGCCATGCGCTCTCACTGACGGTCTTCGCTCATAAAACTGCGGGGAGCGGCAGGTTGGCACCCACTTCAGCTATAAGTTTCGTTCTTTCCTCCACCTTCGGCCTCGTCACCCGGCCAGGATATTATCGTCTTCGGAGTCTTTACTGCCATTGAGTGTTTTTTGATCTGTTTATCTTTATATTATTATCTTTCTTTAGGCCACACAATAGTTGAAACTCCCGAAGATGTGTTTTCGGTAATCACTGACTATCGCATGACTATTTTTATGCAATGAAAAGATTGCCTCAGAGGTCAGAGATCAGTGACTCTGTATCCTGAGGGCTGATGAGTTTATAAGTGCCATCATATCTAAAGCCAGTGTGAAGACATCTTCACATCAGAACAAAAGTATTTGAAGAAAGAATACTCAAAGAATACAAAATTATGTACGTAAAATATGTTCTAGTAACGCTGTATCGTCAGTAGCATCTCGTAGTATCGCAGTATATATAGGGTTTTAATGCAGGTTTGGTAGGTAGAGTTCACCGACTTGCTATTGAAGGATTTTAGGTGAATTAGTCATTTTTTTATTTTTGATTTTACATTTCTTTTTCTTTTACTTTGGAAGAATAACTTTGAATAGTATCTGATGTTTTTTCTATAGCTATTAGATGTAGATAATGTGAACTCCTTAAATAAATAATATAACTTTTTTTTAATCTAAATATCATATTATAATATAATCTTATAATATAATATAATATTTAATCCGTTGTTGACCGTTGTTTTGTTTAAAGTAAATGATTTTTTAATGCAGCTTTTTTGACAAAATTTCATTTGTTATTGTATACGATTAGTAGATAATTTTATATTGGTATTTCGAAAAATGCGTTGGATGCAAGGCAGGGGATCGGTCTTAGCGTTCATTGAGGGAGGCATTGTTCATCAATGCACGGATAAAGGCTGATGATGATGATGATGGAAAAGCGATGAAGCAATTGCGACAACAGCATTAACCAAATGTTTGTCCTTCAGTTGATCTCGTGTTAGTGAATCGAGGTTCCTGAGTAGAATATCTAGCTGTGACTTGACACACAACATATTAGCGGACGCGGCCGGACTGCTGATGGCTGACGCTCAGCGAAATTTCATTGTCATTTACGCAACGTGACATTGTACTTGCCTGCTGTTGTTTTATTCAACGTAAATATAAGTCGGTATAAACTGAAACGATATTTATAAATGTGTCAATAAACATGTTGCCTAAAAAATTGAGTCCAGAATATGATTACTTAATAATTAAAAAAAAATAACATTTTTCCGGTTTGATTATTATTTGGCAAATTCTATACCAATCGAAAGTATGAAGCCCATAGAATATGCTGACATTATTTTCTTTGTCTAGGTTGCCTATTATTTTCTGGTCTCAACTCTCGGGTTGCCACGTGTAAACAGGTAAATCGATACTAGAGCATTTTCCACCGGTATGACTATTGAATTAAAATTAAATGATATTAAAGATTATTTCATTACGAATACGGTGGTAAAGATTTGCCTGCGAAAAATCAGTTCCGAATTCCGGTTGACGAATTTTGAAAATCATATCCTGGTCTCAATTTTTTAAGGCAACCCATTTGCAACATGTTTATTGACATATTAAATTGAATATAAAATAAGTTTCATCAAATAAGCATCTCGGTGAAGGTCGTTTTATATACCGTATCTTATACTATAATAGTAATAAGATGTTTTCCTAAAAATATAGGTAATATAGTAATAGCCTAACTAGCTACATAAATAGCCTAGTTAGCTTTGAATATGCCACAACAATAACATGAACCTAACGAGCTATACAAATAGCTTAGCTAGTTCAGAAATATCAATAATCTTCTTAAATAACGGGCGTATCAAAAACAATTTTAGATTAGCAGTTTCATGGCCCGTTGAAACATGTTAGTTATAAACTCTGTAGCTCACAGTATTAATTACTTAGGTGAGTTTTAAATCTCCTTGCAGTGGCCGGTCCGTGTTGGATGCGAGTGGCAAGGGATCGGACGTCTTGTCGTTTATTGAGGAGGCCTTGGCATAAAAGCTGATGAATGAGTTTTGAATAAAAATTCCCATTCGACTTTAATTAAGATTAACGAAGAGAAAAATATAAGTAAATAATATCTAATATGTATAAGAACATAAGAATTGTGAATAGCGATTTTCAAAAGAAAAGACATAACAGAAATAACTTATGCGAACTAATCAGTGAAAGGAAAAAATACACATCAAACGACAATAATTTCTCTGCTTAAGTTAGCAGACGAATCACCTTTATTGCCTGAACAGCGAGATGGCGGGTCTTGGTAATCAACAACACTGCATCTCACGTCTTTCACAGATGTAAGAAGCGAGAAAATAGTAGCCGTGAATGACGCCAAATCCAACAGCCACTTAAAAAAGAAATTATCTTCTCATCAGCCATCTTGAATATAAAAAAATATCAACAATATAAAGAAATATTAACAACACAACATAAACAAGAGCAAAAGCATCTTCGCATGAAAGCAATTTGAAAGGTTATTATCATCTTGAGGAGGGACAATCGAAACATTTCAGTGATTAAATGTGGTCACCACCCAATAACAAAATGATTTCACGCCACATCAGTCTTGCTTGCGACACAATCATCTGATGATGGTAAGAAAATTATTTGGAAACCAATCAAAACCTCCGGAACACATTTCAAGTATCAAATCCATTACAAACTCACTGTAAAGGTTATTTCATACACAAATTTATTTTAATAGTGAACCAGTACTAAGATATTATAATCTAATACATTGATTTATTGAAAAAAACATAGATTACCTTTTGGGCAATTTAAAAGTAAACTAAAATAGAATATTACATTAAACGTAGCTGGTATAATGACTGCACTTTAATTTTATATCGCCAAACATTGTATCATACTCATGTTTACAAATAAAATATCTTTATCTTTATTAAGTAGAAGAAAAGTTACTAGGCCCTACAAATTCACGCTATAACTATCATTCGATTCCCTACAATTTGACTAGCTTTAGTTGGCAAAAAGAAGTTTCAAGCCTTCATCCATCTATGTGCAAGAATAACAACAAAAAAATTAATAAATAGAGAAATATTCTTTTATTTGTTTTAATCCTTTTTTTTTTGCATAAGTCGAAGCCTTTGGCGTACGAAGTCCATAAACATCTACACAACCAGAGGTTATGCATATGCGTTGCCCTTCTTTATCCAATCCCCCAATGGTACACCAGAAACTCACAAACAGCACGAAACGCGACAGCATAACTGTCACTTTACACCGGTTTCATGTGAGCGAGAGGTACAACCCCGATCGTGCCGGCCTAATTCGGCAACTCTAACCGACCTCTTTCTAAATGTGATACCTCTATGTGATGACCAAACGAAAAAAGAGTTAAATCAAAATCCAACATAGACGTTACTTTACGTTGCAAAGCAAAACGTGCTCTCAAATCAGCAAAAAATGTTACTTAATTGTGTTACACTAATTCACTGTAGCCGAGCTGAGCTGAGGGAGCCAGCGATTCTCCGATCAAACTTTTTTACACTGGCAACTTGCTAATGATTAATTATATTGGCTACATTCGAATCGAATCCATTCGAAAGCCATTCAAATTCAAATAGATTCATTGTAAAGCAAGCAAAAAAATCTCAATTTTGCTTTTCTTTAAGTTCTATTCATATAGTAATTTATTGTTTTTTATCTAATAATATAGAAGAATGGACGGAATGCTTTATTATTTATTCAATAAAGATTTTATTTTTTGCTATGTGCGATAATATTTATTATACTTTCGCTACAGGACAGTTAGCATGAAAAAACGGCTGTTTCAAAAATAACGGTAGGTACTGATTTTATGTGTCGCTAATTCCGCAAAAAAAAAGGAAGTGCTGACCTGTAAAACCCATCCTAGCTGATTTGAATTTTCTAGATATACACCACTTCTTTAAACTCCTTTGATTCACTTCCTAAGTAATTGTTTTTAATTATATGAACTATGACTATAACTATAACTATGACTTTATTTTCAGAATTTTAAAAATTATAATAAGTATACTATAATTTTTTTTTCAAAACGTAAATTATATTTTTAGCATTTTGATTTGCTATTCATAACAAGCTATAAAGCTAGATTTTTGTTAAATCATTATTAAGCGACATTTTTACAACACAAGGTCAAAACTTTGAGAATAGCAACTTGTTCTTGATGACTTGATGGGTAAATATTAAATGTAAATATTGCAGACGCAACATTTGCAACATCCTGTAGCTGGCAGGACGCTGATGCAACTGTCAACGATCACAGAACTTTTGGAGAAGCTAGATTTGACTAGCTTTTTATGGCTTCTCCGATTTTGCCGCTTATTCTATGGGAATGACACTAGCTATGTCATTGGCTGTCAAATTGCAGGTCGTAAGCTAGTGTCATTCCTATGCAATAAGTATTCTATTCTATTCGTTTAGCATGTGCCACTTGTCTAGGGTGGCAGCGCGGTTCGATCCATCACATTAAGCAACGCTTGACGGAGTGATCTTTACATAGTGCGCAATTTTAGTGCCTTAAATTTTATGATAAACGAATAACGGAGAAACTTGATTGTAAGGGATCTGATGATAAGATGGTTTGAGTAGTTAGTCTTAGACTAGAGCCTAGACAACTTATAATTCACGTATTGCCTACACATGTATAGGCGGGAGTACGGTAAAGCGTATTTTTTCTAGGGATAAAACTGTTTGCCGATTGCTCATGATTATAATAACATCAGTTTCATCAGACTTTACATCCTAGTAAAGGGAGCAGGAAATAGATAAAAGATTGAAAGGTCGTATAAACGACATTAGCTTATAAGGACATCGGGTTTTACGCGGAGTGGGTCACAGACGCTTAAGACCGGAAGATGTCAAAGTGTATTTGCATAACATCTTAATGTTATAAACAATATTTGCAAGTGAAATACTTTGGTCCTATGATACAAATGCTAATTGGAATTATGTTATTAACATTTGAATATTTTTTACACTACATAATATTATTATGAAACATTTAAATATATGTATATAAATTTTACAACGATATTGTTTATACTATATTATATGAGGCATAAATTATTGTATGAAACTTGGTACTACAAGTATAGTGGTCGATGTGGCGCCATCTAGTGACGAGCTGCAGAAATAAACTGATTATTTTGGCAATCAGACAATTGATACATACTTATATTTTTCTAAAAATTACTTACACTATTCCTAGGTTCAGAACAAATGATTAAGCTCATCACACAAACATTTGCTCTGCTTGGGAATCGAACCCCCACAACCTTCTGGTTTAGCAGTCAGGATCACTAACCACTCAATCATCAGACAACAAGCCAGCAATCATCAGACAACAATCAACACATCAATAGTTAACTTACACAATATCAAAGGACCCGCAAAGTTTGGTCAGCGATATTATCACACAAATATAATAAATACTTTGTAGGTTGGAAAAATCTTGTTGGAAAAATCAATGGTTGAAAATAAAAACGCCTACTGCCTAAACGTTAAAACTAAAGTCTAAACGTTGACTGGTTTCCCATCATTTGTTGTCATTATCATCAGCCTTTATCCATCCACTACTGAATATAGGCCTCCTCAAATGAGCGCCAAAATCTAATCAATAAGAAGACATTATTTAATAATACAGGAACATCTTGATAAATGTTATATCATCTTATTTTATTATTCAAAATCAACACAAAAATATTTAATGATGTTATTTAATGATCATTAAAATAAGTCCATTGATAAATAATAAATTCCACGCTTGTTGTGAATGTTATGTATTAATTATTAAGACGAGTTTATTGTATGTAGTGCTCATTATAAATGTTTTATAATAATTTAAATATACTCTTAAATCATTGCTTATTCATAGACACTTAATAAATTTATATAATATAGACTTGATGTTTGTTGTATATCCTAGCTGATGCACACAGCTTCGCCTGCGTTAACTAAGATTTACACCTTGTGTCCAAAAAACCCAAATATCTTACGGAACCTTATTTTTTCCAGAATAAAATTTAGCCTGTGTTACGGTGATAATGTAGCTTTCGAATGGTAAAAGAATTTTTGAAATCGGTCCAGTACTTTTTAAGCCTATTCATTATATTCATTACAACCAAACAAACAAAGTTTTACTCTTTATAATAGTAGTGTAAATTAAAGCAATGAAAGTTTACCCTAGATATAATTAAAGGTAATATAATTCTGAAAAAAAGTAACATATTACAGTATGTCCTATAAAATAACGTTATTAGTACTTAAATCTATTTCAATAATGAACCAAGCACGCTTTTCACAATCATACATGATACAAGGACATAAAGTCATCCTTGCATGTACGTCCTTATAACTCATAGTCGAACATGTCAATAAGAGTTTAGGGTTGACGAAGAAATGGGAATTACCGGGAATAGCACAGAAATTATGAGATAGTCCATAATTGTAAACGTAATGACCACGCGTAGGAATAAAACTCAATAAATATCTCAAATTCCTAAAGTGATTAAGATAACATAAATAAATAATTTAAATATTCTGTAAGCATGTTCACGGTCGAATAACTTAAATGTCCTGATAATTAATCTTCTTCCAAAATGACGGCTTTTTAATTACATCTCCAGTCACGCAGACCGTCCGGAGGCGATACGATGTCCTCTTGAAATTATTTTTCAATCTTTTTAAAATAATTAATAAACATCTCTGTATTGTAATTTTAACTTTAATTTTAACTAATTGTAATTTAAAAAAATATGAATCCATATAATAATATCCCACTGCTGGGCACGGGTCTCCTTTTCATAATAAGGCGAGGAGAATATTTTGCCATAGTTCACCGATGCGCTGGCCCAATGCGGGTTGGTGAACTTTACACATCATTAGAGTATTTTAATCTCATCAGGCAAGCTGGTTTTCTCGCGATCTTTTCCTTCACCGGTAAGCGAGTGATTTTCTCGTGCTTAGTGTGCATTTAGAAATTAAGTAAAACCCATTTCAATGGTCAGGTCAGGGTCAAACCCGGAACCCTTTCGCACAAGAGATCGAGCCAATATCCACTGGACCATTATGGCTCATTTGTGTTCTAATTTTAATTAAGTGCGCATTTAATTAAATATATTTTTTTCCAATTGATGTTTTAATGGAATAAGTAAAGAACACTTGTAATGGCTGTTTTTCAGTTAAAGCTTGGAATTAGTATTATCGAGCGACGATGGTCCAGTGGTGGATGGACTCGGCCTCTTATGTGAGAGGTCCGGGTTCGATCTTGACTCCCCATGTGTGCATTGAAATGCAAAAAATTGAAACCCAAACACGACCATCGTTCGTTCACCGGTGAAAAAAACATCGTGAGGAAACCTGCACGCGTGATAACATTGAAAGTCTTTGAAGGTATGTAAAGTTCGCCAACCCGCACTGGGCCAGCCTATCGGTGAAATATGGCCCATTACTCTCCTTGTCTGATTTCGAGGAGAGACCCGCGCCCAGCAGTGGGTCATAAAGGGTTGATACTTTATATACACTCTCTAAACACTCCTAAGCATTGCCGATATATAATATTACCTATTCCTAATTCTGATGTGAAGCCCATCAGAATTAGGAATTGTTTTAGAATTGTCATCTCACAAATTAATAAAGTTAAAAATTGGGTTGCAAATGATGTGGTAAAAAAATACTTACCTCGTCAGTTCCCTTAGCTTAGCAGCAGCCTGGAGCGATGCGTAACCATATCTGGAGTACCTGGTTATGTCTTCGGATGGAGCGTTGAAGGCGGCCACGTATCGCGCTGGATCTCTCTCATCTAGCATAAGACCTGTTAATGATTTTTTCGTTAGTTGGAAGTGTAGACTTTCGGGAGTAACTGATTGCAAGTGATCGACGTCGCCTAATAAACTAGTTTTCCTGCGACTACAGCCTCATTTGTGTGTCGTCTATCATGATAATGAGCGACGATGGTCCAGTGGTGGACGGACTCGGCCTCTTATGCGAGAGGTTCCGGGTTCGATCCTGACCCGTCCGTGTGTGCCTTGAAATAGGTTCTTCTAAATTTCTAAGTGCACTCCAAACACGAGACCATCGTTCGTTCATCGGTGAAGGAAAACATCGTGAGGAAACCTGCATGCCTGATGAGATTGAAAGTCTTTGAAGGTATGTGAAGTTCACTACCCCGCATTAGGCCAGCGCATCGGTGAACTATGGCCAATTACCCTCCTCGCCTGATTTCGAGGAGAAGACCCGTGCCCAGCAGTGGGACATACAAGGGTTGATACTTTACTATCATGATAATATAAGTTTTGTTACCAGTAATTGCACCGCCTGTTTGCCCTTCTCTCCTAAACTCACTGATGAAATTGGAATACTACCCCCCGGATATAATATATACGCTGGATAGCCTTGTTAATACTAATTAATATTAAATCCTCTTCATTTATTTACTTAATTTTTATCTCTTAAGGCACATGCCTCGAAAGATTTTTCATGTTACATGAAATGTGGACAGGCAAAACAGCAGACGAGCCATCTAATGGCAATTTGTTAACACAAATAAATTCATTACGGATTAGCATCGAAACTTATTAATTAAGCCGATACGACTGCGGGACCTTCAAGAAAACATACTATATATATTTGAAGGGCAATGCACCTGCTAATCCTCTGGTGTAGCGGGTGTCTGTGGATGTCGCTAGCACTTACCATCAGGCGAACCGACTGTTCGTTTATGACATTAAAATAATAATAAAATAATTTTACAGATAAAATATGCAGGATAGTTTGATATCGTTCATATAGGTCCTCTCAGGATCTTATTCCTACAGAACGTTTGATTTAACTGTACCAAAAATACTATTCGCAACTGCGTATATTACATGTATTTAATATTTAATAGATGATTTTTACCCATATAATACAGCTTTGGTTCCAAAACACCGTATAATTCATGCATTTTCTGCATGCCATATTCGGCGGCTAACAGAACGTCATTAGTTGTTCTTGTAAGATTTCCACTTGCAGCCATGTCTCTGTCATCATAGTCTCTATCTAAGTAATCTTCGTAAACAAACGATTCATTCAAATTAGGTTTCAAATCATCAAGAGTATGCGACTCCACTTTACTAGTCGTATTATCTTTGTCGCAGTATTTCACAACAATAGTCGAAATATTTTTCGATTCAGTGATAGATTGATTTTTGTCTTGTTTTCTTTCAATGATTGTGATGCTGTGAAGATCTTGTGCTCCCGTCTTGTTAAACATTGGCATTATATATTTCAGTGCATCCAAAATGTGAGATGATTTATTATTAGCCAGTGTATTATTTGGTTCTATTGTAAGAATTTCTACGTAATTGGTCTTATTAACGTAGTTAGTGTGCTTATCATCGTTATTAAGATCGAACGTGGTATGATTTTTATCATTATTAATATCCTTTCTGTCCTCTGTACCACTTTTAATAATACCAACTTTTGTGCTATTTTTGGTTGTTACGCTATCACTTTGACTACTTAATATTACAGCTTCATTTAACATAGAATCACTTGATTCCTCTGTTAGGTTGTCTTTAATCCTTTTTATAGATGCTATTATAGTGTTTATTAGTTCTTCGTCAGTCTTATTAACTATAGCCTGGTTCCTGTCGAACCTATCGATTGTATCTAAGAATATTTTCTTTTTCTCCTCATCTTTCTTACTTATATTGGTCGTTTTGTTTATCTTAAATATATCTTCAATGATTCTCGTGAATGGACAGTTGTGAGTTGTATGTTCTACAGGTGCTTCATTTCCGATGGATTTCGATTTTACTTCCGTTAATATTGCTATGGTGGAAATTATGATATACCTGCAATAAGAAATACAAGCCGTTAAACTTTATTCATTTGCCAGTATTGACATTGCATCATATCAGCCTTAGCGATATCTTGCAAAGAAGTCCTATATCGATGTAATTATTGTTTATAACTTTAATTATGAGTATAGTTTCTTTCTATGTATTTATAAATGTAATAAATATATATATATATATATATATATATATATATATATTAGCCATTTAGATTATATATATATATATATATATATATATATATATATATATATATATATATATATATATATATATATATATATATATATATAATATATGTGTATGTATGTTAATATACCATGACTATACATCCCAGAACCCATAGGCCATAGGTTTTGCTGGAAGAGATCTCTAATAGAGACGCCTTGTAAACTAGACTTCTTTATTGTTATGTATATTTTGTAAAATGTATGGTACTTATGTAATAAATCAACAAAATAATACGCAATTGTAATTGCTTTAGTCATGTTTTGATTTATTTTTTAAAGATTATAATATACCTAATGTTTCTGCAGCAATCAGATTTCGATGAAACCTAAGTTCTTAAGCAAGAAAAATTATTATAACCGGAGATTAAATCGATTGGATATACTTCCAACATCTTTTTATTAGATTTACGGGCTTATAAATACGAAAAAATATATGTATTGAAAATAAGAAGATAGATTATTCAACTTATTTGCTAGCTATTTGGTACTACGGATCACATATTGCAAAACTTAGTATGAGTCACGACTTTATTAACTTGATTAAAATTAAAATAACATCTTAACCAATCTCGGAATTTCCTTTACATAACATTCAACTTTAAACAGGATTTTCCAGCTTATGAAATGTCTACAGATCCTCGTTAAAAGTTTTAAAGGGACTCGTTATTTTTATTTTATTTTACAATCATAATGTATGCATTGCCGATGATTTTATTGATTGATGCAAATATTTTTTCAAAATATCGATATTATGGCAATTATTTCTAAGAATAAATATATAATATTAGTTATGAGTTAATGTTTGTTGAGTTAGTTACCATGTTTAAAATTAGAACTATTTTAAAACAGTGTTTATTAAAAAGTTAACAATATAATACAGGCATGGAAATCGATTAGTATTTTACCTGGTACCAGAGAATATTATCAGTATGCTATCATTACCACTGAAAATAAATTATAGTCAAAAAAAACAAACAAAAGAACGGAGGGTCGATGGGCCAATAAGGTTTAAGAACGCAGCCGCGTTGAGATAGACGAAGTGTTGGTCAGCCATTAACCAGGTGGAAGGCCGACCTCCGTGGGGCCGGTCCGTATAGGATTCGAGTGGGGGACAAAGGAATGGTTTCTCTCGTTCTGGACGGATAAAGGCTGATGATGATGATAATTATACATAATAAAATATGTAATATGCTACATGCATATGAAATCAAAATACCTAATATTATAATATAAATAGGAATTTTAAAAGTAAATGATATAACACGTTTAATAAATGAGTGTGGACGCATTTTAGTTTTTGTATTTTCTCTGATCTATTTTTTGTAACTGGTTTGAGTTGTCACATGTTTTTCTTATCATAATCGTTATAAATTAGAATTTATTTTCTCCACTTTATCATATGCGAACATTTATTATAAATAATTTATTTATTTAAGTATTTATTTATTTATCACTGAAGTTATATCATTTTTATCATTTTTTTTATCATTTTACAAAATAAACATAACGATAAAGAAATATAGTTTACAAGGCGTGCTTATCTCTATTAGAAATCTCTTCCGGCAAAACCTATGGGTTGTGGGATATATTATTATAATTGGTGTTTATGGAAGGACTATTAATGACAGACAGGGGAAGAGAGTTCCACAATCGTGCGATCACTGAAAAACTGTTACCGTAAAAGTTATTGTTGTATTTCGGTATTGATAGTGGTTTGGGCACATCACAACCGCGCACCGGCCTGTCCTTAGGAGGGTTATAAACAAAGTGTTCTCTTAGGTAAAAGGGAGTTTTGTGTTTTAAAATTTTGTACAGGTGAGTTAACATATGTAAATTACGGCGGTGCAGAATAGGAAGCCATTGCAATTTAGTGCGATAGTCTGAAATGTGGTCAAACTTTCGTAATCCAAAGATGAAACGGAAAAAAATTTACGGTGATAATAGAGTATCTTATAGAGTCTAATCTTACTAATATTATAAACATGAAAGTTTGTAAGTATGGATGTTTGTTACTCTTTCACGTAAAATAGATTACTGAATAGATTTTAATGAAACTTTACAATAACATAGCTTTACATCAGAATAGCACATAGGCTATACTTATCCCTGTACTCCCTCGAAAATGAGAAGTATCGTTGTTTCTAAATGGTTATTCGATAACCAAAAAATGTTGGCATTGTTATCGAAAATGTAATTGTCAGTGTATCGATAAGTGTCAAATCAAAACAACACCGACCACGTGATTAAGCGCGGTCTTATGTCAATCCCATACATTTTCGAACTTCGCTAACGCTTTCTTAATGGCACTTTGGCTAGGCCCACAGGTATTTTAATTTAGTGCTTTTGATGTTTTCTACCGTCCTTATCAATGTACACACAGATACTGTAGTTTGTAGTTGATAAGAACAAATCAATTTCGAATAGAGTACGAGAAATGTGAATCTTTAAAAGACCACGAATTTTGATACTTTTTAAAATAGATAGATCAATTCGAGAGGAAGGTTTATATAACTAGTGACCAGCCCCGGCTTCGCATGGGTGCTAAGCTGATCTTTTATCATCATCATCATCAGCCTGCGGCAGTCCACTGCTGGACATAGGCCTCTCCCAAGGCACGCCACTTTTCTCTATCTTGAGCTTTGAGTAGCTGATATTTACATAGCATAAAACAAAGTCGTTTCCCACTGTCTGTATGTATGTCTGCTAAATCTTATCGTAGCAGCATAGCCCTCGTGCGAAGTCGGGGCCGGGTCGCTAGTGTTATTATAAAAAAGGTATTGTTAGGATATATTATGGCGTATGGGTGCTGGTATGATACTCGTTTATTAATAATTACATTATCTTATATTAGTTAGATATTATCTTATGTTAGTTATAATACATAATATATATGTATTCATTATATGTATTTACGAAAAACTGCGAATTATAATAATAATATATCCCCCAGCCCATAGGTTTTGCTGGAAGAGATCTCTAATAGAGATAAGCACGCCTTGTAAACTGGATTTCTTTATTGTTATGTTTATTTTGTAAAATGTTAAGTACTTAAGTGATAAATAAATAAATAAATAATATCAGGGTACTACAGTATGTATTACACCTTACTGGCTTGGTTATCAAAGATACCTAAGGTTCTGCTGACTGAATCGGCCTATCAAAACCATCCCTTTAGTTAATATGTTGACAGGATTGTCGTTGACAAATAAACTGCACACTTTTACATGCAAAGGCCCAAGAATGCACCAGCAATTGAAGAGTTTTGACAAGTAGCATTGTGGCATAGTGCTTAGAATCTAACACCGATACGTAAAAAAAAAGAACTAACCTGTATACTCTCATGTTCTCGGCTATTATTTCATCACAAAAAAGTTTAGAATTTTTATTCTGTACACAAACACATTCGAATTTCAATTTACGAATGCGGGCAGCCACAGTGCAAAAGTCAGTGATCCCGGACAAGTTTTGAATTTCGTACACAACTTTTTTTTTTTACTTTGTTATGGCATCGATCTGGATACGGCGTGGTGTGAGGGCAGGCGCTGTAGGACTAGTTACGTAACGTCGGGAGGAAAAGAGTACTGTTATGAGACCTCGCTCAGAGCGATGATCTCGCCTGATTGCTTGTTTTGTAGCGAAATAAGCTTTCTTCGCCGTCTATCACACCGATCGCTGCGAATCGAAGCTTTTATTGTATGCTTAAGCACAATGTTTTCTGAGATAAGGTTAAGGTTAAATAGTTTCAGGCCCTTAAATTCAATTGCATCTCAATAAATTTATTTACCCAGAGTAGAGTATAAATACGAAATTATTGCAGTTCAATTTACAAAAAAAAAGATTAGTAAATTAACAACATGGATTTACGATTTTTTAATTTAGTCTTTACAGTCATCTTTAGGTCTGGTTTGGAAGTGTCTTTTGAAACATTTATTAAAAGGCCTTTGTTCAGCAATGAATGGATAAATGCTGATGATGATAGTGATGCTACTTTACATTATATCATATGGTACAGTACGCAAAATTTTTTAGGCGATTACAGAAGACACGTTCAAAATTTTGTATACTCTTCAATTTTTGTCTTTATTCAGAAGTTCAGAGAGGCTGTCAGGATCTGGTTTCATTCAAATTAGTATATCATTATATTTAAATGAGTCACGTCAAGTTATTCTTAATATTATTTTAATCTCCTGGACGTCCATGCCCACTCATATATTGAAGTCTTCGAACACAAAGATATTATTTCTTAATAATCTGTAACATATCAACACACAAACCACATGGTTACTTATCATTTCGTTAATGGTGTAGCTAAACTACAAACCATTTATTGATACTAATTTCTATCTAATCTGTACATTTAATAATGCCTTCTGTAATCGTTTGCGATGCTAGATTACGAGCATCAATTATTATTAATAATATGATGTTCGCATCGGTGTGAATGTGTATAAGCGGGCAGTGTTTAAATCGTCAGATATCCATTCTGGGAGCGGACATGAGCGATTTGGCCCAGCCGGTGAAAGACCCCGGCGAAACATCGGAAAAAAATATAATCGTAATGCCTTTGTTGTGTATTTCTCAGAATTATGTAGTTTGTGTCTCTAAATTCATTGGAGTGTTCCGTGTTAGGAACGCGATCTTATTTCTCACCTGTTTAGTGCTTCCTTTATCCTTCTTGTTTAATATGCAAACTGCCAACTTACCAACTGATGATTATAACTGATTAGGGTCACTCTTAAACTGTTAATATACCCTTAATTAGTTCCCTGTGCTAGTCCAAGAGGATTATAGGATATTTAATTGAACAGAGATGATCTCCTTCTACAGTAATGTCCCAGAAGTAGGCCGACAAGCGGGTGAGAGAGGAGGCCGCCGAGGAGGCTTACCCCCGTAGACAACGAGTGGGGGTGCGTTGGAGGCGGTACTTGATGAGCTTCCAGTAACACCCTTGTGCTCGTGTCAGGCTCGGGATGGGTACCCGGGCCTCCCTAGATACGAAGTCGTCGTGGGCTAGGCCCCGTTCAACCGATCGGGGGCCCTGGGCAATAGGGTAAGAGTAATCATAGTTATTAGGGCACTAAATTAGTTTAACTTCTTAAAATTATCACTAAATCATATTTTGACGGACCTGGTCGTGGGGACTGCTTAGTAGTGGCCGGGCAGTCCCCCCACTTGAAGAGCCTGTCCTTGACGACGAAAGCCTGTCGCTAAAGTGCTAGGTCGGGCGGATTCGGGACACTCACAAAGCGGCTGAAGGCACTCGCAGCGACTTAGTGTCGTAGTTCAGCTGCCAAGTACAAGTCCACACACAGTTGAGAACCTACCCAAGGTCCTAGATTATGTAGCATTAACCTGCTTCAAAAAAGGGAACTATGTCACGCGTTGCCTATACTGAGAAGAAAAAAATGACCACGTGACCTTTGTTCAGAGATATTTTATTATTGTTTGTTTTCTCTATGTAGATTGTAGAATTTGGTAAAATTCTATTGCTGAAAGGAGTAAATTTTGTATCTTTTAATCGGGAACCTTATATCTATAAAGATTGTTCTCGGCCTGGGAGATGATATAAGAATATTTGAGGAAATTATAAGTTTTTTCTTATATTTGTGCAAAAAAGAGACAGAGTAAGAGTTTGTTTTCTGTGTCGAAATGGATTTCAAATGAATCCAAAGAGTATATGTACAGATTTACTTACATTAAAGCTCCGTAAATGCAGCTTCTTTATATTTTTTCAAACTGAAGGGAAAAGTATGTAGCATAAGCAGAGTTAAACTGTAATATACTATAGTGGTATGGATACAGAGATGATAAAATAAAACATTAATTTTATTTGTTGTATTTCTATAACTTATTTGCATTTTGTATATTTTAAATATAAAATTATATTTGTTCGGATGTTAACCGCGTTTTTGTTTTATTGAGGTCCCGATATTTCGACAATGTTTAAATTGTCATCATGATGGAGCAAGTACGCGAAGCAAATATATAATATTTAAATAATTAAAAAACTGTAATTTCTCTGCGAAATATTACGCAACAATGTAAGCTGTATTTGGGGCTCTCTACTTTTGCATTTAAATCGTGATATCTAGTAGGTATTGAACCGTGCATTATTTTTTGACCCTACGCCGTATACATACTTTAATCTTATAAACCAGGAGTCACGTGAGCTGGGCAGAGCCGGCCGTTGAACCAGTACTTGTAATTACGGTATATTTACAGTAAACCCAGATTAAGGCCCGAATTCGTCACCGATCGTAATATTTAATTGCTTTAGGCTTTATTCAGAGGATTTTATTTGAGAAGTTTACGATTTTTATTTTATACAATATGCGTTGCTGTCCTGAATATCTTAAGTCTTAAAAACACGATGAAGCTCGCTTGTTTCACGGGAGAAACGCACGAGATGGTGGTATCTATGCAGTCGGAAGCGCAGCACAGCGCATCACAGCGCATCACAGCGCATCTCTCAGCTGCATTTCACATCCCCCCACCGGTAACAGGCAACATGATGGTACTTACTTTGTACAGGCCTTCCACCGGTAAAAAAATGATCAGTCCCAGGCAGAAGATTTCAAAAGTCTTTCGTATTTTTAAAAAATATCTATGGACGCTTGTACACAACGTCTACTTGGTCCCGTGCGAAGTTTCCGAAGAACTTGAACTTGTTCCAGACAAACGAAATACGTATATTTAATACCTTTTTATATTAAAACATATATTTAGGATTTTTATTAAATAATACACATATTTAATACACATCCGTGACCAAGGTACACAGAAACCTTTTTGTTCCCTGGCGAGATTCGAACCCGCTACCTCCGGGCTTGAGCGCCAACGTGCTAACCATTGAGCCACAGAGGTCGTCAATTAATAACTTCTACTCACGGTTTGATCTGCGCACTTCACATTCACGTGAAAGTACGGGAGTAAATTATAGCCTAAAAAACTGACATTTATCGTAGCCTTTAATTGGTAAAATAATTTTTAAAATTGGTTCAGTAAATCCAAAGATTACTCCCTACAACCTCACATACACACCAACTTTACCTTTAGGTTTTATATTAGTATAGTAGTATTGATATAATATTCAATTAAATGTGGTTTACATTTACTTAACTTAACTTAGCAATTTGCGCGTAACCTCTATAGTTAAGGCGTGGTTTAGTGATCCCTTGAAAACTGCTTGTCTGCTGGTGACGGTAACGAGGTGTTATCTAGTAACAGTTGCCTATCAAGTAGTCCTGCCTTTCTTCCGGGACACACCTATAATCAACAGCTACACACCCGACGACATAGGTATTATAATATGAGAACTCGTCCAATTAAGTTTTGTTTATATAGATTTAAAGCAATTTCTTAATTTAAACGAAAAATTCTTGTATTATACCTATTTAAGTCAATATCTTAATAATTTCTCTAAATATTTAGTTGAAATTTCGATTGAAACTTTAGCAGCCTAAAAATATGTGACTACTATCGTGAATTTTACTACAAGTAGTGATCCTAAAGTATTTTAACAGTCAGTGCCTTGAAAAGAATTTTCAACGAATCTATTCTCTATAGGCACTGTAAATTTCATGTAGAGTGATACGGATACTGAGATAAGTAATAAAATAAAATATTTATGTTTTGTATATTTCATTATCTACTATATAGTATCTGTATATATTTATGATTTGATTTTTACAAAAAGTCTTATCTTAAAGCTTATCTTTATCTTAAAGCGAATCTTATAGTTACAAATCTAAAGTCTAAACATAGGTTTTTTCTAAGGATTTCACACCAGAACTGTTCTGTACTTTTCGCGTCAAGCGAATTCGTAAAACTAATCAAAATCGTATTCAAAATATTTGTATTTTACCTGGGTAAAAACCCTGGTGCATGGTTCGGGTTGGTGGTTTCCATGAAGAACCGGTAAGAAACACCATGATTACTCTTTTCAAATCATTAGTATTACAATATTTTTATGTTACAGCGTATGGGGAGACAGTGTAGGCTCGATTCTACTGAGAAATATGTAATTGTTGCATAAACTTACTATAGGCACTATCACAGACTTATAAATAAAGACAGATGGAGTATGCCGAACACGCGAGTGACGTCACCAAAGCGAATAAAAATTTCAAAGCGAACACAATCTAATAGACGTTTACAGTACGACGCTATGTCAAGCACTTGAGAGCGCTTTTGAATTTGTATCCGCTTTGAAGCGTCACTCGGGTGTTCGGCATGCTCCATCTGTCTTTATTTAAAAGTCTGTTGCCACTAACATAAATATTAAATAACCTGGTGGGCGCATTCAAATTAATAAAACTTTCGATTTGGGAATTTTCGAAATAGGCAATAGAATTCGAAATAGCTTGTTGACATGATTACGAAAAGTCCAAGGCTGATCACGGTGTACGGCCCATGGCTGAAGGTGAGTTGCGTTTAGGACGTGATGGGAGTTGCTGATAGCGTGATGAGGTCGTAGGCCGCATTAGACTTGCGTAAGCTGTTATGTGATACGTTTTGATTGTACTTCGGAGGATGAGAACTTTGTATGATCTTTGGAAAGGCTTCATCGAGGAGCTTCGCATTGAATAGAACTTCTTTTGGAGTCGAAGTTACTAAGAACTATGGAGTATAGAAAGTAAGGAGAACCATCTTTGCGTACCCATGAAAGCTGTCCAAAAAGTGAAAAGTCATTGTTATCGTGACACATTACAGGTGGCGCCACAGTAGTGACTGGAGGGATTGTTAGGCATGTGTGCCAATTGAAATCAAAGATATATTCATCACGTAGGTAACATCTTGTAAACTTGAAATAAGTAAAAATAAGGAGTCAATAACAACTGTGTAACAAAAAAAACTCGTTTCAGATGCAGGATCCGAGAAAAAAACTTAGGTTACTCTTTTACAAATTTTAAATACGTTTTGTCAATTTTATTTTCAATCAAATCAAAAAATACGCACACATACATTTATATATGAAAATAATCCATCCATTTTCTACATCAGCGCCATGGTGGGTTGTTTGTGGGTAATTCTTTAATTTGCGTTTACAGGTAGAGACATTTTCAACTTGCCCGCTATGGAGGGTTCTCCTTATTACTATATTCCATGCAAATAACTAAATCTGCCTCTGTCAAACCACATAACTTACCTTTATTTTATTTGTGTCAACGATCGAATAATTAATAAGTACCTATGTGTTTAAGGTTCAAGAGTGGAGGCCGCGTGTAGGTACACGAAGTGTTGATCGGCCATTATTCAGGTGGGCAGACGATCTCCGTGCAGTGGCCGGTCCGTGTTGGATGCCAGTACCAAAGGATTGGTCGTCTTGGCGTTCATTGAGGGAGGCCTATGTTCAGCAGTGGACGGATAAAGGCTGATGATGATGATGACCTGTGTGTTCCATGATTTTAATTTATTTTATTATTTATTTTATTTAATTTATTACCATAATTTTTATTCGCTCTTACCTATCCATCCATATTTTCATTTTCATTGATGAACTCAAAATGAGACGGAGAAATTATGTTTCTTTTTGTAACTCATTTTAGCATATTCATATTCATATTTTGCATATTCATAAAAAAATGTTTACGTATACATCTATCTCTTAGATTATTAATATGTGATCTAAGATCTATCTATCAATAGAAGTTATGGTTATTGAGAAATAAATAAAGAAAATAATAAAATATTTTATTAAAAAATATTAGATACAAAATATTCAAATATAAAAAATACTAACACTAACAATAATACAAAAAATATATTTTTTTCGCTCTAAATGGGAATGCTACACATCGCTTACGCATCGCAAAAAAAAAAATAGCTTGTTTTCTTATGTTTATCCAAATGTTACTTAATTAAACAAATTTTGACAAAAGCACAGTCCTGCAGTATTCACAGATATATAAAATAAGTTCTTTCTTAATATTTATATGTAATTATTTTTGTTAGCTGTACGTCTTAAATATAAAAAATAGCGTCTAGACTGGCTTAGCTAACTTCAATGGAATCCGTGAATTGTGACTCCATGTGGTTATGTTCAAAAAGGTAATTTTTATTCAATCTTGTGATAAAATATATTCTTATTGGTAATCGCGCCTATATGTAGCATTCTTATTTGTACAAGTCTTATCTAAATACTATAGAAAATATGAGTTTTTACATGTGATTGTACAACCATACAACATTGTGTTTGAAAAACATAAAATGGCCATTAAAATAATTCTAAATAATTTATTTTATTATGTATTAGGTACTTAAAACATTTTGTTAAAAAAAATGTCATAGTTTAACAGACTTTTCCATCCATATTTTGTATAATCATAATAAAATAAAAACAAAAAGGTTTTGTATCTATAACAATGATAATAACTTTTTTTATTAGCTAGATATTACAGAGTTGGTCAATATTGTCCTTTATTATTAGTTATTCTGAATCCTAATTATGATTATTTTACCATCACAGACACAGCGAGACGTCCTAAAGATCATCAAAGGCATACTTTTCTCTCTAAATGATAATTCTGATAAAAGTTGAAGGATTCCATACTAATAGATAGCCTCTCAGCTTTAAAGCAGTTGGGTTTCATTCTTGTTTCCACTGGGTATGAATTTGTTTTGGAAGAGGTTAAAACACCAGTAAATAATTCTTTAGATGATTCTATCCGTTACTAGATGGCGCTTATAAGAAATGTCTTATAAGAATAATTACAACTGTGGTCCCTTTTTTCTATAGTATTTATTTCTTCCGAGATCATACCTTAGCATCGATAAATTCATATCACATTCATAGCATCTGCAACAAAAAATTATTACATAATAATATAATAAATACGTCTTCATCGCCTATCGGTTCAATTATTTATTTATTTAATTTTTTATTAATCAATTATTTATTATTCGGTTAAATTGTGTCAGTATACAAATTATTATATTAAAGGTATACATTTGCGACATTTTGTTTTATAGGAAAAATTACAATCTTATTTTTTGTCGATAAAGGTTGAAAATTTATTTTAAGAACACTTTAGTAACAGTAATAAGGCAATAAAGAATAAATTTTGTTGATTGGTTATTTATATTTTATTACGAAATCCTTTATTAAAAAATTAAAGCTTAGATGTTAATATGTAGTATTAATTTGGTATCAGCGCCACCTAGAAGGTGAAATAAGAGTCACCTTAAATTATAAAATTACAGTGTATGTAGCGTCGACGTAGTTTCAGTACCTGATAGCAGATGGCGCTAGTGCTTCCGCCTGTCGTCACGGCCGGCCTTCTCTTGTCGCTTGAGGTCATTGATCGCTTTGACACTGCCGAAGAGCACTTTCGCTGTCACTTGCTGCAAAAGCACGCGGTCTCGTTAGAAAGAATTACGAAACACATTTATGTAAAAATGATTTAATATTTAACTTACAATAAAATATGAATATTTGGTATAATATTATGTTGTCTATGATTGACCGTTCCAACTTTTATAAGACAAAATACGAATTAGTAATTGAGTTCCCTTAAAGTAAAGACAGGCTCTTTCACCAGACTTTGATGGTATAGTTTTGGCAGGGGCGGATCGTGAATTTGTGGGGCCCTGGGCTGAAACTACTTTGGGGCCTATATCTCAACTAATAACCATTGCCAAGTCCGAAGACAGACGCGCGAAAAAACCGTTTCGAGGGCCTTAATATATGGGAGACTACTATGGTCGTTGACGAGGCATTGAGTACCGTGGTGGACTGCATACCGTGGGTTAAAAGTTTTGTAGGAGAAAGCATACTGGCAGGAACTGGCTCTCGGATGAGACACTCGGGCTTATGAGGGAACACAGACACCACTTCAACAGATGCAAAGCTGCTCTCGAAGTAGATCTGCGAACTAATACGCCGAGATTTTCGCTGCTCAAATACGCAACGGATTACCGAAGCAATTGAGCAGAATAGAGGGTAGAAGGTTTTTGTGGAGAAGCTCGGGAGAAGCCACTGTCGAAGATTAGTACCGCTTCTGGCGCGACCGTTTCCTCAATGCCTCAGATCTTATCGGAGATCGAAGATTTCCTTGGCAAATTATATATGCGTCTCATGCTCCTCAACCTAGTCCCCGGAACAACGATTAGCTTAGATGAGGTCAGTCTGGCTCTTAAGCAGCTGAAATAAGAAGGGCTCAGGGACTACTGGAAATCCGGCGAGGAGTGTAATGGGCCATAGTTCACCGATGCGCTGGCCCAAGGGGGGATGGTGAACTTCAAATACCTTCAAAGACCTTATTAAAGATCTCATCAGGCATGTAGGTTTCCTCACGATGTTTTCCTGCACCGGTGAGCGAACGATGGTCTTGTATTTTTAGGGTGCACTTGGGAATGTAGAAAGACCATTTCAAGGCATACACGGGAGTCAGCATCGAACCCGGTATCTCTCGCATAAGAGACAGTGCACCCACTGGACCATCGTCACTTACTACACACACGGTCATATCTAAACTGGAAACAAATTCATATTGTGTCTTATTAATCGTGAAAACCTTATTGCTCATATTTATTAACACTGCTATAGCTCGGGTTTATGTTGTCGTAGGTTTCATGGGCCCTTCATGTTAATGGCCTCTTTAAGTGCCAAAGTGCCTTTGGCGAAATTCTTGGTGAAATGTGAGAGGCACTTGGCAAGTTCGGAAGAATTTGATACAGGTACTACAAAAAAGAGATTAATTAATGAAAAGTCTGTGACCATTCAACCATAATAGACACGAAGAGAAATAATAATTAAAGGTTATTCGTACAGTACGGTTCGGGCTCCGGCACTTTAGTCAGAGATATGGGTTCGATATTTTTCTGAAAAAAAAAAATCTCTATGCACCAGAACATGAGGAGATCATGACATAAAAGTGTGAGAAGTTCACTTATCCGTATTGGCACAGCACATCTATGAACTAACCCTCCTCATCTGATTTTGAGGAGGAGAGTGGGACATATTGTAAGGGTTGCTAAAAATAATTATGAATTACTAGTAAGCCAAATGACAAAGATGTGAAATAGACGGCCAATTGTACACAATTGAGGCTGGCCGAAACACTGACTTCATCTAAATTGATCGTTTATCAATTCAGCTGTCAACTTTCGCCTGGCTCTAGATCCTGGTTTCTAGATTCTTATAAGCCCACTGGCAGTCGGTTCTTCGGCGTATTTTCTTTCATTGAAAGCATTATCCGCAGAAACTATTCCACCTCCAGCTGTTGTCGGAGGTCGATGGAAAATCTTTCAAAAAATTCAAATAAAGAACATAATTTTCAGTAAGCGATCGTCTCCTCAAAAGAATGTTAAGATAACATAATTAGATACATTATATTCTCGTTAACTATTAGTGGGGTAACGGAGCAGAAAAGTTTTTTGGGTCTTTAAATGCACGTGGAAGAGTGAGGAGGAATTTATCGGCGCCATTACATTTCGCAAACGAGTCGGGACCTCATTAGGGGTCTTGGAAAATATTTTTCTCTCAAACTAACAATACTAATCGTTCCTTTTATTTAGGTATGTTTTCAAAATGTATGGTCACTAGAGTTTGGGGGTCTTTAATTAGCTACGTGAGGGTACTCTTCCAAGTATCTCACTCAGCTGATTTATTTTTCCTTGAAGATCTGGTAATGAGGGTCTACGAATATCATTAGCAAAGATTCAGACATCATTGTGGGTCAGTATAAATGTTAAAAGGCTTAACGGCTGTAATACGACAGGGTTAACAAATTAGCCGAGAAGATATTAAGATATTAATATTATTTTATTAACGTTGTAAAGATTTATGTTATTTTTTGTTTGTTAGATTTAGTTTTTGTTTTCCTTTTTTAATTTGTATGTGTAATGTGGAACTGTGAAAAAAAGTTTATCTATCTATCTATCTATCTATATTAGGAATCTTCTTATTATGTTGTGATATTCTATGAATATCATAGAATACGAAATCTGTGGCAAATATGCCTGAAGCCCCTAGAATTTTAGTGGAACAATTTCGTGGTAATGCCTATCTCGTGGCAATGAAGCTGCGATCTACTTTACTTTAGTCAACAGTGAATTGACAATGGCATAGAATTTAAGTGGAGTTCAAAATTAATAGGGTTATTTTCACTATTGAAACTATTTAAAATATGGTATTTATAACGTTCTCAGTTTTAAAGAACAAGCTCGTTATAAAACAGATCCATGCGGTAAGAAGACCGCGAGTCCTGGAGTTGCCCTCAGAAACGTCTGAGGGCAATCATCAAGTGCTGTTATATAAGGAGCTCTTTCTTTCTTAAACTTATTTTATTAATTCCCACATAGTCTTCCATCAAATACACTCAAAACTTTCCCCATCGAGAAAGGCCTTTTGGTTATCCCAGAGAAGAGGAAAACATTTCGATTTCTGAAAAAGGGATCTCAAGTCTGACGCAACTCGCGTAAAACATTATTAGTATCTCGCACAGAATTACAAGTAACTAAAACTCAAACCCAAATAACCAGCCAAGAGATCCAGGGGGAACCGAAAACATATTGAAAAGTTTCTTAAACTCAAATAAGATTTTGTATTTTTGAGAGAGAATTTGTATTTTGTTAATTATCAAAATTAACTTTATTTTTGTTTCAAAATATAGATGTAGGAGATTTGACACTTTGACGAGTGGACCTTACAGAAGTAGATATGTACGAAACATTTTGTAGCGAAACGAATTGTATGAATCTAAATTTTAAACTATTCTAGAATCCATTAGAACACGCATATAAATATTCATCAAAATTAGTCGAGCATATCACAATGATTATCACGCTCGCTCTGCCCATTTCATATATTTTCGATGATATAGCTTAATTTACTTACTTTCGCAAAAAAGAGACAAAAGACAATGTCGGCATAAGCGGCGAAAGTATAAAACAACCTACGCAGTACGCACATCTTGATATTTCCCAATTAACTATATAAGTATTATTTTCACCTTCGATTCTGACAATTTCGAAGTATGAATACATAAAAGAGTTCCGGAATAAGTAGTAAAAAAATTGAAACTTTTTGGAATTATTTATCGCTGTAATCACGTCGTCACTACCTTACCTACGTCACTATCTACCTTTGCTTAATATCGACAAGAATTCTAATGCCTCGTTGATGACTCGATATTCTGGTAAAAGGCATAGGTCTTCTTGAAAGTAGCTTTGATTTGACCACCCCTTTGATCTTCCAAGTGGCACATTCCACATCAGTAACATTTATGATGGTAATGAATCCACTTGCCTTGGACAGTTCCAACGCTTGTCTGAAGGTACTCTTATAATGACCGTTCCACATTTCGTAATTATAAGTTTGTCGCGAGATTGACAGCCGCCATCTGATATGGACCAGGACGTGGTGATTTAATTAAGACATTGGAGGTTACTTAATTGGTTAATCTCGGACGAAATAATGAATTCATAAGAGAGAGAGTCAATCGTAAATATATATTATTTTCTGTGAATGTGTTCGTCACTGATTTTCTTCTGGGCCTTAACCGATTTATTTGAAATTTCAAGTGGATTTAAGAATGTTTTAGATTTCCAATTCATTCAACTAAAAATGATGTACAGGACCTCTATCGGAGACCGCTAGTGAACGACTAAGTGTGTACTAAAGTGAAAAATAACATAAAAATATTAACTAAGCTTCTCTTCTATTTAGAAAGAGATTTAAATTTGTATGGAATGAAACATTTTATCAAAATGTTTTGTATTCTTCTTTTTCTTCTGTTCACATCACATAATATGCCTTCACGTCTTCGATAACTTATTAACTACTACTGGATGGACTTTAGAAATGAATGAAGAATGAATTAAATGAATCTAGCCTAAGCCCAGGTGGAGGTTCATTTTGACTTTGGTTCTAAGAGATCTATTAGATTACGAAGTAGTTTGTAATTATGAGGATGGATAAAAGGAATTTAATATACCTATAACTGGTTTAGTTGCGAGTTTATTGTGAAATAGAATATATTATCAAAATAACTACTATCCTCTACTTATAAATCAACTACGCGGACAAAGTCGTGGGCAACAGCTAGAGAGATAAATCTTGTTCATTATTTATGTTCTGGTTACGTCGATCCGATGGGAAATATATGTGTGTCAATCCGTTTATTTGATTTATATGCAATAATATTGAAAACTGTCGCAAAGTGGGACTAAATTTAAATTGACAGGTTGTGGGTGAATTTATCGTAGCGCACAATTACAGAGAAACCAGTATGGATATTAGGACATAAAGGGATTGGTGAAAGGCAGATGAACTGAATCGCTAAGTTGTGACGAGATTTGAGGAGGTAATATGACTATGTATTGGTATAAAATACTCAACCGAAAGAATATAACAAAGATAAGTAGTTCGGAACGATCAGAAATGGTCTGCAAATACAATAAGAATAGTACCATCTAAAGACAAGGCTGGGTGACTGCCTGCAGTTTCGACAAACGGCAGATTACAAGCTTGTATAGGATAGAACGTTTTATAACAGGCAGTGACAAGCTACATTGCAGCCAAATTAGACCAGCACGACCAGAAACCCCCTCGCTCAGCTATGCCATGACACAATGCATCTGCATTACTTCTAGTAGCGAGGATATATATAGATAGCGGTAGACTCCATAAGGCTCCAACTGCTCGTTTGCCTTCTTTTGATATAAAAAATGTAGCAATTAAATAAAAATCCTCAAATTTGGGAAAAAAAAGAATCCTTATGCAAAACACAAGGTTTCATGATAGTGAAAGAATCTCAGATAGAAACAAGTTTAGTATTGATTAGACTATATCTGAGCTCTTATCAGTATAAAGTCGTAAATAAGTAGGTATGCTATCTCGCATATTTTTCGTCACAGTAAGAAGGGCAGTACAGGCAGTGTCATTGCCATAAAAAAATACTAACAATGTACGACGTATTGTGGTCACACACATGAATGAGATCCTTTGCCAGTCGCAGGTTTGGGCTCATTACCTGATAGCTTATTCAACAAAACCATAGACGATTCTTAGCCTGATTATAAGAACTGAAGGCTCGGCGGCACTTTGGTCTACCTCAGCACTATATACTTGGTAGATAATAGTAATGGCAATACTTACGTGATAGTTTCCATTCCCAGGGGCGCTGGGCGGGGTGTAGCTCCTGCCTCCGTACGCTGGAGTTGTGCCGGCGTGGTACAGCGTGTTGTTGTTCGCGTCCCTCGTGGTCGCCGTGTATGTCTGGCAGTTCTGCGACATGGTGGCTGGAATTGAAAATTTGCTTCTTATAAACTTGATCTCCGGCAAGATTTTAAAGGCTGGGGAACTTGCGGAATCATTGCAAAGCTGGCGATGGTAATGTCTAACAGACTCCTTGCTGTCCATAAACCAGCATAGTAAGGCTTTCAGAGATAGAGGTTCTGGTGTGATCATTACCATTCCATAAACGCTAGCTTTCAAATGTTGGGACCAAAGAACATACGAATACACTTTCGTGAAGCAATGTTTCCAATATCATTCAAGAAACCAATTATTTTAAACAATGATAATCTAGAGTTAAATCTGAAGCATAAAAAAACATTGAAATCTGAGGCGAGTGGCCAAGGTAATAAAAAGTATGGCTACCGGTAAACGCCGGGAGTGCAATTAAAAAACTGGACCCGTCCAAAACTGTAGCAAGTTTGGTAGTGGTACTGTTATTAACAGTAAACGTAACGCGAGATGGACAATTATGTATGGAACAAGACATAAGCGGCGGCGATTTTGGTTTTAAAAAATTAATCTCTACTGCCAAATTAATAATAAGCACGGGAGTTTGTATTACCATATTTTGGTACGGATAAATTATTTTTCGAGGTACTTGATATACCAATGAATTTAATATGACTTTTTTAATTTAAACTATTTAAAATGGGATATTTACCATGTTTAGAGTATTATTTCGTGGAGCTCGATATTAGGATATTGTCTACGAATGTCATGTTCACGAGACATGGTAAATATTCCGCTTTAAATAGTTTAATATGACTTTTTATGAATTTATCACGGCTAATTAAAAAAACACTTTACAGAAAATAGCCGCTTGGCTCCTGAGTTTAAACTTTAGCGCGTACATATTGGAATATTATAAACTATACTATGTATCATA
The DNA here is from genome assembly GCA_905333005.2 of Lycaena phlaeas. Lineage (NCBI taxonomy): Eukaryota > Metazoa > Arthropoda > Insecta > Lepidoptera > Lycaenidae > Lycaena > Lycaena phlaeas. Next base: position 14,615,702 of record HG995175.1, read on the forward strand.
TAATGAATTTAAAGCCACTATGTTGTACTTAAATAACACAATATGATTTAACTAATGGTGTAGATTAAGTTTAGCACTTGTTTAAACCCTATGTGGTTTTTTGTTGCTAGTTATATTTTTTGTTGTATTTTATTGCTTTATTTGATAAATAAATAAAAAAAAAATAAGATAGCTTTATAGAAGTTTGAAATACATTAACCGACGGGTGTTCTCTTGCTTATTCTGTAAAACAGCTTTGCTTTGTTAGGTGAAAAGGGATAAGCAGCCTAATTACTAGCACCAACTATGTCCTCATCTTAAGATAGGTAACATATTGCATATTGAAAACGATCTCCATGCAGTGGCTGGTCTGCGTTGGATGCGAGTGGCAAGGGATCACTCGTCTTTGCGTGAACGCTAAGAGATAAACGAGGGAGACCTATATTCACCAGTGGACGGATAAAGGCTAATGATGATGATAATTGCGTAGTCTAGCAGTCATTGCTGGCGATATTGCTGGTCATGTTGTTACAGATAAACATTTCAGTAAAATGGTTGCCCTTTTAGAAGCACCTCAACATGTCATTGTTGCTCGCTGCCGAGTGGTAAGGTTATCAGGTGTCTGAGTAATACACGCAGAGGTCATAGGCTAATATCCAAGGGCAGTTTGTATGATGAATACAAATGCGCCTGACATGGAAGTGTATGTACTGATTAATTATACTAATATATCACCTCTAAGGCTGTAATACAACTTACGTACTTTGTGCCAGCTAAAGCTAAAAGTACTTAGACCAAATAACCAGTACACAAGAATCATAGTATTTAGAAACCAGCTACGACAAGCCTAATTAATCAAAATGCAGGTTATTAATAGTTGAGAATAAAATTAGCATACATAATTTAAACATGAATGTGCGAATTTATAAAATAACCTGGATTTAATGATAAAGGAGATATCTATTTTATATGCACTCGTTTGAGTTAACCTGTTAGAACGGTGCTGTCCCTTAGGATACTAGCTAATCAAAAGGTTATTTATGTACGTAATAAACTCATTTTTGGTAGGTTTGGTCAGGTAATTTTAATACCCTATAGATAAGAAGAACAGGAAATTATCTTTAAAAGTGTTTAGCGAGTAAAATTTCATTCATATTATTAATTTTTTCAGGCACAAATATAATACCACACAGAATATAGAAATTAAAATAATAAATCGGTCGGATAGATCATCATCATATTTTATAATTTAAAATCACTAAAATTATAAATGCGATATAAGTTTGTTCGTCAAGCTTTTACTCCTAATTCACTAAAGCGATTTAAAAAAATCTTATGTCAATAGAAAGCTACATTATCAACAAGTAACGTTATTTATATTTTATTTACGTATTCCAATAAGAATGGGAATTACGCGAGTGTCTTAGAATATATAAAACTATTTCTGTAACCAAGACGATTAAAAATAAAAAAAGCGTAGGAGACCAAAACAATTATAATATTAATGTCCGTCTGATTGTGCACAAGCGTATGATTTACGAGGCAGACGGCGGATTAGTAACCATATACTGATATTAACGCACAGATACATAAATTAACATATCTAAGGTAAAATGACCTAAGGTAATATGCATGTATCAATTTCTTCTCTTCCGCATGTTTTACAAATTATTTTACCCGTTTATACGATATAATATTAATATTTATGAACGTGTTAGTGATATCGGAGTTGAGCGAATTGTCCGGAAAACGTTTACTTTGACACTAGTATCTAACGAAAAAGAGAACTCGTTCATAAGATAGCACCAATCTATGTGTAAAAAAATACTCTGTGGCACAAATCTTAGATAACTATCTTTACGGACGACGTTCCGTGGGCAGGCTCTCTACAAGGTGGACCGACGATCTGGTGAAGGTCGCGGGAAGCCGCTGGATGCGGACAGCGCAGGACCAATCGTTGTGGAGAGCTGATATGATGAATCTTAGATGGTCATCAAAAGTTGCAATTTATTATACCAAACGTTAAATAAATTGATAATTTCTTTGTTAAAAAAATAAACATGTCTTAGCGACTAGAAAACAATTTTATTTCCTACCTACGTACTTATTTGCTTTATTTTATTTAATGCTTGCTTATGTAAAAAAATAAAAAAAGGTGTGTGTGCGATTCACACACGATAGAAGAAACACACGTAAAATGCTCAAATACAAGCTAGTATTAAACAGTCTGCAATATACATGCACACTGACATTGCTCTCTCGCTCTTTTGTGTTTGTGCCTCTTACCTGTCGTTTTTTTTCCGTTGCATTTGGTTTGAAATCACAACGATTCTAAAGAAGTTTCACTTCAAAAAGTTTAGAAAATTCTTAAAAACGGTTACTCGCTAATCTCTCATGACTTGAGCGTGTGCTTTCCTCGTCACATTTTTCGGCGTTCAGTCAAAATGGATCACCCATTTTCTTTTTGTCAGTGGCAGGGGCTCACGCGAAATTTTTATTTTTATTAAGATACGTACAGATGAAAATGATCGTTTAAACGGCGTTTTTACAATTTATGTCTAGTCATAGGTCATATTTTGTATTCTGCTTGTTCATATCATATTTTTATACCTATTTTTGTTAATGAAATTATGATATGTTAGCAACGGTAGCGCCATCTGGCGGCTATAAGTCAGAAACGGGGAACAGGTTCCAGTTTACCTGCGTGTGGCGCGACGTAGTCGTTGTCAAAGTGTGGGTAGGACGGCCGAGCGTTATGAAGGTCATTAAGTTTGCCTTTAAATAGCGGGGTATAATTATTAGAGGGGTCATTCGCGTCTGTGAGTTTGAGGAGGACGAAGCTCTGCCCGAATTGTATTGTAAGGTCACGTAAGCCATTGTTTATTTTAATGTGTATGTGTATAGTGTAATATGGCCATAGTGTGTGTAAATGTATGGGCAGTGTGAGTAAGAATGTATCTTAAAATATGTACCTGTGAACCTTAATATTGATATTTTTATGTATAATATAATAATAAATGTTTATATTTAAAACGCATTTTCACTTCTGATGTTTAAATCAGAAGTGGGATGGCGAACTCATTGCCCCACAATTTTAAAACTGACGTTAGTGTGAATTGTTTAATAGGCGCATTAGCGCGCCAGGCTTTAGTTTATTTTTACAGGCGGTGGATAAATCCTCACGACACTGTGTGGCTATAGTGTGGTTACTAAAATAATAGCTTGGAAGCTGTATTATGCTGGGAGTAGCCATATACAGCGAGAACACAGCGGAAGGAGAGAGTAGATGGTCAAGATGACTCAATGCGATACAGTGCGAATGTGGTCTTGTGAATGGTTGAGTGAGTTGGATCAAACACAGCTGGTATGTTAATCTTGTCTGATATAGCTGTTGCCACAAAGTGTGAAAGTGATTCAATTTTTTTTAAATGTTATTAAGTGATTTGTGATTTTTAAGTGGACAGTCGCGTATTTTACTTGGCTGGATAATTGTAGATATATTATGTGTTAACTTAATTTCGTATAGCTTACTTTGTACAATGTGGTAAAGGGTCTAGTTTTGGATAAGAGGCAAACGATCAATGGACAAAATGAGCAGCTTTTAGCAGTGTTAAGGGTACATTCATGGATAGTGAAATGAGCCGAGGATATGATAGAATATAATACGAAGACTTATTGTATAAGAGATAGTGAAGGAGAAAAATAGTTGTATGGAAAGTGGAACTTGACACATTCGAAGTGGTACAAAATGTCTTTTAATAGCAAGTGCTCTTTAGGTCAAGATAAAATGTTTTACATAATAAATTGTGTATTTTATAAAGAGAGAAGAACTTGTATGTTGAATCTTATTCTAGTGTGAGGAAATGTTCTTTATATGGGAATTAGAAAGACTAATTTGGTACGTGAGTCCAATGAATTGAATGAATTTTTCAAAAAGGAATTGATCACTAGATAAGGTTAAGACGAGCTTGGTACGTTCAGTGTGATGAAAGGTTCTTCAAAAGGTATTGATCACTAGACGAAGTTAAGACTAACTTGGTACGTTCAGTATGATGACAGATTATTTAAAAGAAATTGATGACTAGACGAGGTAAAGATGAATTTATGTTCGGTATGATGAAGTTGCGTTAAATGAAAGTGATACTCTAGTGTGTTCAAATGTCATTTTATATGAAATGATCACCAGGTGAGAAAAAAAAACTCAATTTGGGTACGTTCAAGTGTGACGAAATGTCATTTAAGTGTGGTTAAAGGAATATGAGTGTAAAAGCAGTGAGGTAACGAGTGTGATCAGAATAGAGGGTTTCCAATTATGTTGTTAAAGAGTCAAGACATTCCAGATTTGTAATTTGATGATGACTATCGCCCGAAATTAATAATCAATCCTAATCCAATTTTTGGTATCTAAGATAGATATTACAGTCCATTTTTTGGATAAAGCGTGCCAATATCCAATCCGTAGATAGTATTTTCAATCTATAGAATCGTCCTATCCGTGGGAGGGCAGATCAAAGATTAAAGATTGGCCTCTGTTCGAAAATGACAGATTCTGCTTGTCAATAACCTATCTGCGCGTTTTGACATCTTGTTCGATCAGTCAAAACAATCGGAGATAGCAATCCAAGAGATTCCTGGGATTAGTAAATATTAGCGTCTACTGATAAGATTTGTTATAAGAAAATGAGCATTAACAATGTTTTCTAGTGACAGAGAAAGTGATTTGGAGGTTTTAGAACAGTTATCCGATTGGGCAAGTAGTACCGACAGCGACTCTGATGGAGAAATTCGTGCGGCTTCACGGAGACATAAAAGAATTAACTTTATGCAAAGTTTGGATGATGCCGAGTTTACCTTTGGATTTAGATTAAATAAATCCTTAGTGCAATGTCTATTAACCCAATTGATGCCGTTCGCATTCGTGGTTTTGGTGGTAATAATTCTGCTGCCTTCAACTAACTCCAGCAAAAATTTAGTTTCCTCTTTTGTAAGAGGCCTTCCTTTTACCTAATAATGAAAAACATAAAACGTTTACCAATTTATTTAGGCAGGAATACGAGCGTCACTTAAAATGCTCATGTACTTGAAATATCAAATAAATATATAAAAAAATGTACTGGTAGATAGATACTTACGAGTTCAGACCCCATTGTTGTATATTGTTTTTGAAACTTTAATTATATAAGAATAAAGTAATAAATGTGTAAGCGGATGTTCAAAAATGCAAACGGTCACTCAAGCACAGCTGAATTGACACTTGACACGCACTTCAAAAAAAAAAAAAAACACAAATGGACGTTCCATTTTATTTTATAGTTGATTGTATTTTGCTGAAATATGTTATTATAATCGCAATTTCTGCACGTTCTCGATAGTTTAATAAATTATTTTAATGTGAACATCATTTTAAAGTAGTTTTACGCATGATTCATTTTTGAAACACAAAAAAGAAACTATAAAAAACGGAACGATCAAGAGGGAAAGGATAGCCGGCAATCTGGCGTCGAAAAAAGATTGTTGTTGCGGAGTTTAGTTATTGGCACGCGGATAGGAGATCGATCGAACGATAAGCAGTAATCTAAGATAGAATTGTATCTTGGATAGGAGATACATTATTAATTTCGGGCAACACCGACAATACCGACACGTTGGGTAGCTAAAGTTTGCAAGGCGCGCAGTGCGTTATGTTGCTAATAAAGGAAGTTACTGTGCCCAGTTGAGTGTGTTTACAAGTCAGAGTGACAACTGAAAATGTTTTATTTAAATGCCAACACTAATGATTATGGGCTTCGGGCCTACCTATAAATGTTTTAGATAATATTAAAATAAATTGGGGTCAGACTTATGGAATATAAAATCTAAGAGGCAGTGAGATACTTATTCTTATAATGTTCAGGTATTTTTAAACTGGTAAAGTCAGGTAATACATTATTGAATGAATAATGATAATAATAGCATTGTGTAGTAGATAGGCAAATGAATTGTTTAAAGTGCCATTATGTTAAAGTTACCTTTTTCTTTATCTTATGTTATATTTTTCTTTATCTTATTGGCCTAATAGAAACAAACTACTAGACGTCACCTAAGACTAAAGGGACGGTGCTAAAAGTTTGGTTGGTTTTCCCTAAGCATAAAGGTGAACCGTGGCCATGTAGATAAAGAATAGACTAGGGTCATGGTGGTGCTGCTTTCTTTCGTACGTTTATTGGAACCTAAGACTAAAGGTACAATAAGGTTACGCGTGCGAACGAAACTAGCACCAGCCTAATAAAGTCATGATAATCGAGACGGTTTATGAGCAACAAACTAATTTGTGTTTCTATACTAATATATTTCTTGTGTGACTAGATGTGTGGAAATGTCGTGCCTGAGGGCATGCACGATGCAGGATGGCCGTGTTAGCAACGGTAGCGCCATTTGGCGGCTATAAGTCAGAAACGGGGAACAGGTTCCAGTTTACCTGCGTGTGGCGCGACGTAGTCGTTGTCAAAGTGTGGGTAGGACGGCCGAGCGTTATGAAGGTCATTAAGTTTGCCTTTAAATAGCGGGGTATAATTATTAGAGGGGTCATTCGCGTCTGTGAGTTTGAGGAGGACGAAGCTCTGCCCGAATTGTATTGTAAGGTCACGTAAGCCATTGTTTATTTTAATGTGTATGTGTATAGTGTAATATGGCCATAGTGTGTGTAAATGTATGGGCAGTGTGAGTAAGAATGTATCTTAAAATATGTACCTGTGAACCTTAATATTGATATTTTTATGTATAATATAATAAATGTTTATATTTAAAACGCATTTTCACTTCTGATGTTTAAAGATATAATTTTTTTAGCAGTGTACCTTTTGATATTGTCAGCAAAGTAAGTTAACTTAGCGAATAAAATTTGAGTATGCTATTTTCAATCATATATTCTAACGAACTGGGATAGGAAAACCCAATTTAATACCAAAGAAGTGTCCTTTTTTGCGACGTACTTCAAAACAAACATGCTTATGCTATAACTTCGTGGTGGAGTGGTAACAGCCGCGCGGATCGATCCACCAGGTTAAGCAACGCTTGCCGAGGTTGGTCCGTGGATGGGTGACCATCTTTACATACCGAGACTCCTCCGTGCCTCGGAAAGCACGTTAAGCCGTTGGTCCCGGCTGTCATTCGTGGATCTTTGACAGTCGTTACGGGTCGTCAGAAGCCCGAGAATCTGACAACCTGTCTAACCGCGGGGTACCGTATCACCCAGTTACTGGGCTGTGGAGGTCCGACAGTCGCTCCATGTAAAATACACCAACTACCGACCCCAATATATAGTTGGGAAAAGGCTAGACAGATGATCGAAACTATGTAATGAATGGAGCGGGAGTGAGAATGTATTATCGGATGCCTCGCCTTAATGTGGATGTTGTTCGTTGGTAAAACGCTGGAGCAGTACGTTGGTGGTGATTAGTGATTACACAAATGGACTAAGGGATTATGTGGATGAATTTATTTAAAAAGCTGCATTTGGTCTTACCAAACTATTTCATGTTGTAGAATTTTCTGGATTCATTTTAAGCTCACCGACAACTTTATTTTTTAATAAGGTTGAAGCGTGCACAGTTTAAATAATTAAAAACAAATTTATAAATACTATAGACGTAAGTACAGATTTAATAATAAAATCACGAATCAAGGATAAACATATAACAAAATGCCATTAGGAAGCGTTAGCGAAGTTCGAAAATGATAAAATGTATAGGATGGACCACGCGATTAAACGCCTTATGTCAATCCCACACATTTTATCGTTTTCGAACTTCACTAACGCTTTCTTAATGGCATTTTGGCTAGGCCCCTGTTCAGTTATAGTAGTATGTAGTAGTCATATATTTATTATAAGTCAATTTCCTACTATAATTTCAAGTTTTTTAGAAAACATGAACTAATGCTATAACAGATCTTAATTACTGTTAGAATTAAGCATCGGAGCCTCCTTATCAAAAAGGTCTGTTTAGTTTCCATAAGCAATCAAGTAGTCATAATCTTATAGTGACTACCCAATAGAAATCCGCACAACTAGAAGTTTTGCAGATGCGTTGCCCACCTTTTTCCAACCCAATGGGATACCCGAAACTCACAAACGGCACGAAACGCGACAGCATACCTGTCATTACGCCGGCATTATGTGAACTAGAGATACTTCGGTTCCGTCGGCCCAATTTGGCCGCGAAGCAGCTTGGTACCTCTTACAATATAATCAAAGTACTATGTAATTTTTTTTACTAAGTAAACTTTCTTTGACTAACGACTTTGTCGATTTTTTACCATTACCGATGGTAAATCCGTCTTATGGCCTTTACAATCTTATCTTATCTTTAAGGTTGAATCCTAGATTCGGGCGTTGCGATGCGGAAAGGCTGACATTATTTGAATTGGATAAAATACCACCAGTTGTATATTTTTATTAAATGGTCAACTTAGTAACTGAATATCACCTTGAAGGGCGGACTGGTTTCTGATTTTCATATGGAATTAAAAAAAACAAAGGATTTTCGACCGTATTTTATGAACGTGTTTTTTTTTGGATGCTGTTTCTGTATCGATAAAAATATATTTGGTGTCGATAGATTTTTTTTGTTTCAAAATTTATAAATGCAATCGGAAGCGATTTTTTCCTACATTTTAAAACGTACGTTATTTGCTTTCTTTTGCTCACTGTATAAGCAATTGACATGAAAAAATACAAAAAGAAAATGTTCTTACTTCAGTACTTTGTCAATGTTTCATTCTTCTATGGATTAGTTTAGACCATAGATAAAATGTCCTAATTATGCTGACTAAATAACGAAACAATGTAATAACTCAATTTAGAAAATTGAATCCTTTTATAAAGTTCAAAGGGTTAAAAAAATAGAAATAAGGTTACGATGATAAAAACAATTCACTTTATCTCTTTAAAGAATATTAAATCATTATCAAATATAACTTTACATTCAATAAATCAGTAAACGAGTTTAATGAATACAACAACCGATATAACGCTGTTACATCACTAGCGAGTGATCTACATTTAACGCGAATTTTTCATAAGCTCGATATCGATACAATTACAAAACCGATCCTCGCCTTATACAGCAGTGCGGCGATTTCATGTTTGGACTCGTTTTTAATTACAATATACATAACCAACATTATGTGAAAGCTAAAATATTACCAACGAAGGATTTTAATGAAAGATAAACTTCCCGGCCGGTAGAATAGTTGGTAGAACAAGAGCAGCTTATCTTATGTTCACATACCATTATCTTTTGTGTCTATCTTTTGAATAGGTTTTATTTTACATTGTCTATTGCCCTATAACTTTTAATCCCAAACTAGGCTAGATATTCTTAGTAATACAGACTGTAATGTAAGAACCATGAGATAATAGCATTCTGTTAATTTCATAGAAGTACACGTGTACAAATATATTTCTTTACTAGCTGTTGCCCACAGCTTCGCCTGCGTTAACTAATATTTACAACGGCATTTATATATAGTATAGCAGTGCCCTGCGTTCCCGTGGGAATACAGGGATGAATTTTAGCCTTTGTGTTAATTTTATGTATAAGCTATATTATTATAAAGTTTCATCAAAGTCCATTAAGTAGTTTTTGCGTGAAAGAGTAACAAACATCTTCACAAACTTTCGCATTTATAATATTAGTAGAATTCAATATTGTACACCAAAGTACGTGTCTTATTGAACGTTAAATTGACTGTACTAACGGCTCCAAAACTGCCAAAAACCACCGACAAAACAAATTCAGTGAAAATGGCGACCGAGCTGTCGGAGCCTTATACCAACGCCCATGAAGATGCGTTGCCCATCTTTTCCCTATCCTAATTAGCCACCCGAAACTCACAAATCACATGAAACCCGGCAGAATAGCTATTCTTTACGCCGGTAACATGTGAGTGACCACCCTGATTGTGTCGGCTCAATTCGGTATCGCATTACCTCTAGCTAAATTCATGATTATTATTAGTTATAACCTATAAACTTTAATAATTAATGTAATAATATTAAAACCAATCTCGTAGGCACCTCACAAGCTAGCTACATCTGATATTATATCAACCCATATTATGTCCCACTGCTGGGACTGCTCTCCTCCTTGAAATCAGGCGAGGAGGGTATTCTGCCATACTTCTACGGCGCTGGCCCAATGCGGGCTGGTGAACTTTACACACCTTCAAAGACTTTTAATCTCAAGGGCATGCAGGTTTCCTCTCGATGTTTTCCTTCACCGGTGAGCGAGCGATGGTCTCGTGTTCAGTTCAGGTTCACTTAGAAATGTAGAAAAACCCATTTCAAGGCACCAAGAGCGTGGAGAGTCAGGGTCGAACCCGGACTCTCTCGCCGAAGAGGCCATACTTTTTATTTTTTGATGACGCAGTGGAAATCCTTTTCGGACCATACCAGAGCCTTGGGTAGGCGCTGGCGTGTGTATGAACTCGCATTGGGTGCACTACCCCACTAAAACCGCTGCGTGAGCCTTCAGCTGCTATTTAAGAGACCCGGATCTGCAGGCGACGGGAAACCCTCAGCGACAGACTGGTCCCGGCAAGACCAGATTCTCTGAGACTGCCAGGCTGGCCAAGGCCATACTCACTGGACCACCGCTCATGTTAATCATTAAATGACACCTCTAACATTACAGTCATTGCTAAGTCAGTGTCAATCAGAAACATTAATAAAAATCGCAAATGCCACAGCAACGAGATTTTCGCATAGTAATGAGTTCTTGAGCGCAATCAGTCAATAATGATTTCTTTAAGAGGATATGATCTAATTAGTGATATAATCATTACCCGGACATCCTGGGGTGTGAGGACGTTGGGAATTTGTGGTATGTTAGTTTGACAAACCGTGCAGAATATGGTGAGACCGTAGACATTTTGTATTAGTTGAATAGACCAAATGTTGTCCACTTTTGTGAATGTAATCTAGTTTATGATTATTGATGTGTTCTTCCTGAGACACAAATAAATATTATCCGACCGACGACACACCACTTTAACCTAGTCCGTAAAAACTTGTGTTATCCTTACTAATATTATAAATGTGAAAGCGTGGATGTTTGTTACGCTCTCACACAAAAACTACTCGACGAATCACCATGAAACTTTGTACATATATTCTGGGAGGTACTAGAAGTCACATAGGATAATTTTTATTAAAAAAAGGGATTTTTTTGAAACGCGGGCGAAGCCGCGGGCAACAGCTAGTGATATAATAATAATAATATCTATGGACGCTTTTACACCACGTCAATCTGGACCAGTGGTAAGTTTCCGGAGAACTTGTGCTACGGGCACCAGACAACGGAAATATATTTAACACTTTTATATTAATACATATTTTATTTAAGATTTTGAATATATGATACACATATTTAATATACATCCACCACCAGAAACACAGAAGCTTTTTTGTTCCCTGGCGGGATTGAACCCGCTATCTCCGGCTTGAGTCCCAACACGCTAACCATTGAGCCACAGAATTCGTCGAATTTTTTGTTATTAGGAATGAAAATAAATTTAGTTATATATAGGTTTTTTAGGGAAATGTTCAAGCATAAAAAAAATCTTGATCATATTTTTGGGTGGGTTCAAAATACATTTTGGAAAAAAAAAACTCCCACTCAAATAGGATCGCATCATACAGCATCCATCTCAGCAGAGATACGACTCGCGCCTCACCTTCGTCGACTGTTTTCGAGGAGACAGTGTGCTCATACCATTATTTATGAGCCAATGATCGATATCGAATTAACATTAGAACCGGTTGCAGAACCGTCTCTGGGTCACTCGGACCGGACTCGAACCCGCATTCCTCGGTGACGGATGTCCGGACGGGTTATATTGATTGATTATATTTTTTGTATATTAGAATGAGATGGCGATAATTGGTCGTGGTAATGAGGGGGAAGGGGGAGGGGGGTTTAATAATGATGATGAGGATAGGGAATCAATGGGTAGACATTTGATAACCATCCATTTTTAAGGCAACAGCCTCATGTCGGGCTCGTGATGGGTGGGCCCGCTAGACACGGTCGTGGGGGCTGCTTAGTAGCGGCTGGGCAGTCCCCCCTATATCTGAGGGTTCCTGTTGTCTCACAGATAGCGGCTGAAGACACTCGCAGTGGTTTTAGCGAGTTAGTGCTCCCCAGTGTGAGGCCCTACACACAGTGTGCCTACCCGAGGCCCTGGTAGGTCCGAAAGGGATTTCCACTGTGACACAGAAAAACCAATCAAGTTGCTTGTTGGTAAGTGGTGGCCGATTTTATTGGGGTAACGAACCCTTAAGCATCCCGTCATATCCTATATGATAGGCTATTGGCTAGTCGAGTGGTCAGGCTTTAGGCCATTTTAGCGGTCGCAGATTTAAATCCCGAATAAATCGAATTTAATAAAACAAAAGTTGAATTAATATTTGCCTAGTACCCGTAACACAAGTTCTTAAGAACGAAGCCTTAGTCACGCGCCATTAAATAATTTTAACTTAATTATTATTGGGACAATAGTTACCAATACTAAATAATATCATTAGCTGAAAACTCTTCGTTCACAAAATACATTTTTGAATATTCACTCTTACACCAGTGACACATTTTCTAGCGCCCAATGTGTGGTAAAAGCGCATCTAATACTTTGTAGTGGCGTGTCCAAAATATTTGATCCCGTGCTAATAAGGGCACGCAACTGACTCGTAGCTTGTCTAAGAACTAGCCCAATTTGTACTTGCCTTATCCCATGCACCCATCCAGGGATGAAATCTGTTAATGACAGCTATAATATGCAAGCTCAAGGTAACGTGGTGTTTTCATTCATACATTTTTTTTAGATTATTTTAATTGGAAAATTAATGAAACATTATTGCACAATTTAAACTCTTATCAAGTGTCAGTAAAGACATGTATCCTCTGAGGAGTTTCCATATATCCATAATTTGATATTATAATTGCTTTGGGGAGGGAAAGAAGGGGTCCACGGAAGACTCGAAGGGGGTCCACGTTGAGCGTGACAAAAAATGGGGGCCCACAATCGTAAGCGGGGGTCCATGAACATTAATTTGGTTTATTGCTTAGGACTTACATGTTAGTCTGTCAGCGACTTGATGGTAAACGACATCATGTTAAGTAATATAGAAAGGAACTGCACTATTAAAATAATCATCATAAGTCCGCTTATTGCTCTAAATATAAGATTATAATGATAACTAAAAACATCAGTTCGTTTTCTCATAATCATTATAAATTAATCATTAGGTTATGCAAAAATATTATTTCGTACCCGATACTTCCAGAGATGAGATTGGAACGAACAAATAAAATCTATATGCTAGTATAGATAATAAAGTCGCGGTTAGAAAGAGCCAAATTCAGAAGCCTCGTAAAACGGCTGAAGGCGCTGGGGGTGATTTTAGTTTGTCTATGCATTGAATAAGTGTGAATCCCACCTTGGGTCAGGAACCACCCAGATACTTGGCTATATATTCCACAAAAGTTTCTCTGTGTCGAAAGAAATGCTTAGAAATAGACACGGAAAATACGATATCATTTTGGGTACATCGGACAATCTGAATATATAAATATAAATAAATTCACGAATCCACCTGGACACGCACTAGAATATCATCAAAATTGGCCAACCACTTAGGCTGATTTCGGTGACATACACACACAGTATAATTAAATAACCTGATGAAAGAGGTTTTATAGGTATGCTGAAACTATCGATAATTTGACCACCTCATTAATGTATATAATTTTAATTAACCAAAATAAATGCAGCGAAACAACGAGATTGATTAAAAACAACCAATCCAAATAATAATAATAATAACTCACCGATTATCGCAACAAATTGGCAAGTTAAATTGTTTAGTTAATAAAATAATCACTTAATTCTAAATCACAAGCACAAGACACAACACACACCTTAACTGATTGAAAGCGAAAAGCGAAATGAGCTCAAAAATATGTTCACGTAAATAGACATAAGGCTTAACTGTAATTACTTAACTGTCATCCGTTGGCTGCCGAAACTTTGGTTACAGGTTCGAATTTTGCATCACATTTTTTCGTGAATGCTCATTTACTGACACCGCTGAAGATGATTTAGCTATGGTGTTAGTATTCATCATGATCAACGTTCGTTCCGTCCAGATAATAGGCCGGAGGCCGTCTTGTCGTTCGTCGAAAATATGTACGTGTAAATTACACTTGAAAGGGATTATTTCAATAATATCAAGACATTTATATTAATTGGCATGATAAAAAAAATTAGTGCAAAAAACATTCCATCATCATCATCAGCTTCTATCAGTCCACTAGTGAACATGGGCCTCCTTCAATTAACGACAAGACGAGAAATCTATTACCACTCGCGCGATATACATTTATATCTTATGTCAAAAATGATATTGGCTGTAACAAATTCAAAGTCTAAGGTTAGGAATGTTTCGATGTAAAATCCTTTTTACGGGGGGACATAATATGTTTGGGGCTAAAGTTACAAAATGTCATTTTTATAGGACGACTCCGTTGTTTGTCTGCCTGTTAGTCTATCAATATTATAGCTTCCTATTAACTTAGAATCATCCATTTGTGTGAGAAGCAAGGTCGCACACCATAAGTATAGGAAATGAAAACCGTTCATTTGTAATATCACTAAAACATTAATTTTACGGAACCATTACCGAAAAGTCAGATACGCGCCTGTCCGGTGTTTTTTCTCAAGAATTCCAAAATTTTCCAGAGTTTTACAACGGACTATAAGAAGTACACAGTTTACACAGCACACCGCTTGGTGAATTTGGCGCAGGTATTAGTCGCGCAAATTTTCAATGCATTGCTGATTTCCGTTTTTTAGATTTTTGTAATTTTCTAGATTTTTCTACTTTTCATTTTTTCACATGTTTTAATTATGTAGAGTTTTAAACTGTGGATTATGGTTTAAATTTTTTACTTACAGCCGAGTGGTTTGTAAATAGGAAAGTATGAATTCGATTCAGAGATGAGCTAAGTAAATATCATTCAACAATTACACTACGTCAATCTAGCCCCGTCGTAAATTCGTAAGTAAGCTTCGATACGAAAGTGAATTTTGGAAATTTATATGAATATACAAATTCATAATTAAATATTACAATTTATATTTATATAAGATGCGAGTAGCAAGGGATCGTTCGTCTTGGCGTTCTTTGGGGGGCCAATGTTCAGCAGTGGACGGATAAAGGCTGATGATGATGATGATGATATAAATATACAAATCCACAACCTGGTAATACGTCATACTAATTTTATCATCTGTACTTGCCGGGATTTGAACCCTGACCACTTGACCGGCTGACTGTGGGCATTAAGTCCATCAATTAGGTCTAGACCAAGTCTACTTGGTCTAGACCTAATTGACGGACTTAATCATCTTTCCACCTCAAGTCTAGAGACTTGAGGTGGAAAGATGATCAATAATGACGTTCATCATTCATCATCAGGGTCTCTTTGGCTAGACTGCTTTTCTACCACGCATAAAAATTCTACTAAGCAAGTTGTCTTTAATTCTGTCAAGACTTCTTAAATTGAATTCTTAGAAGAAGGAAGATAACATTGTAACTTTAAAATTTAAAGGATTTGAATGAGAAAACCTGTTTTTATAATATTATTAACAAAGGAATAATAAACTCGTCGCTTCAAATGGAATAAACCGCCTGGATGCCAGCCGAATTATTAATATATAACTCATATCAAAAACCTTTGCCTTAAAAGGGAATTGTATTAAAAAAGTATAAATGTCATGTTTCAATGTCAGGCGTTTTGAAAGTAATTTCCCGGACATTTTTGCGGTTTGATCTTATTTCTTATTGCATTCGAGCGATCACGGATTTGTCATACGCATTCCGTTCATAGTGTTCCGTATAACGTGAAATAGTCACAAATCTCATAGTCAAGTGCAATTATTATCGTTCTTCTTAATCCATTTATGGATGGCCTCTTTAGATAAACGCTAAGACGGCTGTTCCCCTGTCATCCACATCCAATCAGGCCTCCCAGGAAGATTGTCTTCTTATCTACTAACTTGGTAATCATCTTCTCTAACGTAAGCTATTTTGCTGCCGTACCCCCAAAATCTAGCGCAGAACACACGCTAACAATCACAGATTTATAAATAAAGACAGATGTAGGATACCGAACACCCGAGAGACGCTTCAAAGCGAATACAAATTCAAAAGCGAACACAATCTAATAGACGATTACAGTACGACGCTATGTCAAGCACTTGAGAGCGCTTTTGAATTTGTATTCGCTTTGAAGCGTTACTCGGGTGTTCGGCATGCTCCGTCTGTATGCTTTATTTATAAATCTGTGGCAGTGGATATCAACTTTTACTAAAAATTTTAGATACCATTAAAACAATTAGCAACATTAAGAACCTACCTATTTTGTTTGTATTTTTTAGCTACGGATCCCTAAAAATGAGTGGATACTTTGTTGTCATCTAGTATCTCTGTATGTCACGGCTGTATTACTCACAAACCGTTCAAGACTCAAAATCTGCCACAATTTAGTATTTTATTGCATAACTAAATATGTGTATGCTTGTACTGCCCCAAGACTATCCTTTTAATATTACTACACTTTATGACCGTCTTCAAATGATAAGCCTTATTCACTTACTTCTTCTTCTTTGTATTAGCCTTTTCCTATTATTTGGGGTCGGATCTTCTCGTACTGCGTGATGAGCTTATATGATTAGCTATTTATTATATAAGAAATATTTAAATTATTTATCATATCCTACTTCAGATATTATATTGTATCCACAGAAGTATTGATAAAAAAGTGTTCTGTAATCTGTATTAGTGTAGATTACAAATAAAAGAAAAGTCATATTACAACATATTTACGAAGTAATTTAAAATGTAGTTTTTTTAAATACAATTTATTCTTCACAGTGAAGATTATCGTACTTTTTATTTTTAATCCCACTCGCAAAACTCCCACGTTTAATGCAATGTTTGATAGCTGGCAACACCACGACCAAATTAATAGGAAACTGCACTGGTCTAATATGTTATTGACAAAATCTGTTGGTGCGGTAACGGTCCGCCACATCCGGGTTCGCGTGATACTTTCAGGACACACGGAAAAACCAAATTGCTCTATGTGTTGTGGTTCTAATTTCAAAATCATTTGACGTTTTTTTTTATGCTGCTTGTAATTTTGCCATTGATTATATTGTATTTGTTAATGAAGAAGCAGATAAGAATACGTATGAAAATCACATATTTATGTAAACTATGCTAAATAATTGATGCTATTTAAAGTTTACTTACATACTTTCAGGGCACCTGGAAAAGGTAAATTTCTGTGTGTTTTTGTGACGGTTCTAATTTCAAAATCAATATTGACTTTTTTAACGTAGCTTGTAATTTTGCCACAGTGTTTATCATTTGATGCAATTCTAAGAATTTATGAAACATATTAATATTAAATATACATACTTCACGGAGACCTGGCAAAAGTTAATTATTTGGTTTTACTAACGACTCTAATTTTAGAATATTTAACTTTCTTTTGATGGGGATTCTAATTTTGCTAGAGTTTATGGTTCGTGGCTTAATGAAACAGCACTTAGGTGTATATTTATGAATATGCTTATATTGTTATTATATCTATACGTTGTACGAATGAGTTTATATAAGATTACAAAATGGCAGTTTTATATATAATTTTTGTAATTATACCATTTAGAAAAAGTTTGTTCTAACTTGAAATATATGTTTGTATAGTATATATCGCCATTATGAATAAAAAAATAATATCATATAACTTTATCATCATCATCATCATCATCATGATCTGCTTTTATCTTGCCTATTAAATAGTTTTTTTCCATTCCCATCTTGTTTATTGCCGACCGCCACATATAATTGCTTACTTCATATTTAATGCTGAAATAACTTTCGAATGATTGTAAGAGACACTGGCATGTGTGGCGTTGGCATTATAAAACATCACCTATGACCTTTCTCTAGGTGATAGAGTGAGGAATTAGGAGGCGGTAACAAATCATTGGCAAATGTTTACGGAGAGAATATAATAGGGACTAAGGACTAAAAAGGGTTACTAGCTTAGCAACGACTATACATTCTCGGGAATCAGGCTTAAGCAGAATCAGTTGATGCGAAAACGAGATGAGGTTTCTCTCCACCTTTGAGAAGACTATTGAAAACTCTACTGAAAAAATAATGTATTTGAATGATTTGGGCAAGGTAGTACAGAACAATCGGAACCCCCTTTAAAGGAGACGCTCTTCTTGGACATCACTAGCGTTGGGTTTGAAAAAACTTTGAAAAACCAGTACCTATTTATAATAAAAGTTTTTCTTATAAGATAATAAAATTAGTGACGATTGTCCAGTCGGTAGGAACTAGAGGCTATAACAGGTATCTGTTCATCCTTACAATCAATCCTTACCTCCGTGGTGCCTTGAAATCGGTTTTCTAAATGGCTACGTGTACCTGAACACGAGACTATTGCTTGATCACCAGTAAAGGAAAACCATGAGCGAACTCGCATGCCACATGAGATCAAAAGCCTTTAAACATGTGTATATGCCCCTAAACCCTCCTCGCCTGATTTCGAGGGATTGTTTATTATATGTGAAACGGTGACTATAAATCGACCAACGACTTGTAACACTTTAATTCCCTGATTCTGCCGAGTAATTAGTTTAGGCTTGGCCACCCCTGGACACAATATTCACCATCTTACATGTCAGGGTTTTCAACGCTCCTTGGTGCCAGATACATAAGACGACGACGATTAATCCTGGCGTTTATTGAATGAGGCTTCTGTCAATAGTGAACGTTAAAACGTTGATATTGATAATAAGTAGTTTACCCCAATAAGGAGTATAACGTTTTGTATTGGAGATTAAATAGCTCTAAAACTTTTCTAAATCCCTCCAAAGCTTTTGGAGCCAACCGTTAAACTTTCCACTTATCCCATCAAAAGGCGAGTTGACATAGATAGGGCACTCCGACATACATGAGATGACGTTTCCGTATTTCATAACAGCAGGTTGTTGTCTATTTCAGTATTGCTAGTGCACTAGACGCTCCACTGAACTTCTGTGCCAATTCTTGATGGCGTGTGCGGCCATTGAAATAGCGGTGCATCCGCTATGATGCAGCGATAAGCGTTTATTGGTTTATGTTTTAAAACTGAATTAGACACAGTGAATAATTCCTCTAACGCAACATCGGTTCATTTTGAATGCCGCATTTAAAGCGATATGTCATGTCATGTATCAATGGACGAGCAATGGTTGGTAGTAATGATTAAGATTACCGCTTCATATCATTGCCGTCATCATAATGATCAAGTTTTGTTCGTCTACTGAGGAAATAGAACCTTTTTAAAGAAAACCAAACAGGCTGTCTCCAATTTACGTAGTGTAAAAAAAAACCAGCTAGTTTGGAGTTCGTCCAACCCATGTGAAATTTGGCTGTATAATGAATAATCAAATTAGTTTTTTAGTTTAGTTTAGCATCTCTTAAATCTTAAGAATGTATGCTAACACTTGTTTATTTTCCAGTCGACAAAATATCCATATCTTCTAAACTATTAAATGTTTAAGTTTGAAATTAATGTATGGTAGAGTTCAGTACATATTTCGTGAGTTTTGAAAATACGATGCTATAAAATTTACTCGATACAAGAATATCGTAAAGTTGTCTCTAAGTTTTGGAACGAAGTTCCTTACGGCAGGCTTGGAGGGGATAGGGATTATGCTGCGCGACCGAACTGAAAAAAAATGTGATATTAAAACTATAAGAAAAAGTGCGTGGAATAAAAAGCGTTAAATGAGACGTGCGCAGGTGCGACAGTCGCATACACAAGCGAGTAGTGTATAATACCTTTCTTTTTAGCCGAAGGAACTTCGTTCCTGCCTGGTGTCCCACGACACCACATTTCTTTTTATTATTATTATTATTATTAAAACCTCAATATATCAGCAAATACACAAGTTATAACCTTGAGATTAAGTACGGTAATTGAGATTAAAAATGTATATATTGCGTATTTTTTTAAAATAACAATTGGTAATGTTTATGGGGAGAAAATGTGTACCATTCGCGTGACGAACAAATCGGTCTAATGTCAGACGTCAGCAGAACCCTGAATAGAAATCGAGTCGAGGTGGTATGGCTCCTTAATATATAATAAATAGAATCTTAACAGTACAGTACTAGCTTTTCCACTTAGACATGAATCTTTCATATGAAATAGATACTGTAACTTGTTATTATTACTACACTGCTATGTTAAATAAAAAACTAACCGAGGCACAGGAATATATAAATCAACTTGAATTAGAAAAAGAAAATTTCAAAGCGGCCCAATCTAGGCATCTTTTTAACAAACTTATTGGGAGGTCATCAAATCCTACCTATAATAATATTTCAACTATAGACTTGACTGGTGATGATTCGATTACCTCCCATCACATGCCTAGCAAAAAAAAATTAAGAAAATACAAAAACATCCAGAAATATATTAAAAAAACACAGCACCTCTTATTTAAAAATAAAAAATTATATAGTAAAGTGACAAAATTAATAAAAAATAATAGTTTGATAAGAAATAAATACATATCCTATAAAACACAATATGACAATGTTAAGAGCATATACGAGGCTGAGACTTTTAAGCTGCAAACAGAATTAACAACATTATATGAGTCGTTGAGGTCAATTACAACAAAATATGAAATTGCACAAAAAGAAATAGCGGGACACATTTCAGCAATGAATGGTTTAATAGACTTATGTAATTATAATGAAGAACGAGTTGAATCTATGCAAAACTATAAGTGTAATTGTCAGTGTTCACCCACAAACCAATCAAGGCAGAGTGTTAACCCTAACCATAACCAGGTGCCTACAGAGCATATTCCTGAAAGCCTTGTGTGTAAAGAAATGTACCCCCTGTCTCCTTCACCTGTAAAAAATCATGTCAGTATCTACAGTGATGAGATAGGAAAAGATATGGGAGTGTTGTTGTACCGGTTATATCAGGGAGGGTCATTAACTAATAACTGCATGACCGGTGCTTCTCTTAGTCAAATTGTAGAAGCAATTGTTGGTAGTACCCACCGTCCAAATACAACATTAATAATTATGACTGGCAGAAGGGGAAATGTGAACCAAAAAAAAATAGTAAAATTTATAGATTCATTAAATAGTTTACATAATATAAAAAGGGTAATTTTGTTCACATTTCCCTATATAAAAGCTTTGCCACAGGAAAACAAAATAAGACATAAATTAAATGTATTATTATATACTTTATCATGTAATAATAATTCTGTAGTTATAAATTCAAATAATAATTATACTAATAAGTTAGAAATAATTGACATTAATAACATAATTAATAGTAAATTTATTTTTAAGACTAACGATAAGTTTGACTTATCATATTATTTTAAACGACAAATAGCACTTTCGCTATCCACTTTTTTGTATATAGATCCAGCCAAGGATTTGGCTAAACAGACCACTGCTCCTATTGAGCAGTGTCACTTATTGACACAACAAAGCTTGGAATTCGTTCCAAATAATTTAAACTAGGTAATAAGACAAAAGAAATTATATCTTGCAATAAAATTAATAAATGTAATAAAATCATAACCACAGAGGTTACAGAAACAAATAGAAATAATTATTGTAATACTAACCTGGTGCATCAAAACATACAAGGTATAGTCGGTAAAGAATTAGAAATAGAATTATTTACTAAATGTTATAGTATTGACATACTTTGTGTTACCGAACATTGGTTAAATAAAAATGAAGTTATCAATCTCAGTGATCACCAGGTGGCAAGCTCATTTAACAGAGAACATACAATACGAGGTGGCTCCCTAATACTAACCAAAACAAATGTAAAAGCTAAAGAAAGAAAAGATATTGTGAGCCTGTCTGTTGAACGCACTATTGAAATAGCTTGTGTAGAGCTTGAGTGTCTTATTATTGTAAGCGTATACAGACCTCCTAGTGGGTTATATGATACATTTGAACAAATTATGGAAGAAGTTCTTGTCAAGTTATGTGTATCAAAGAAATATTTAATTATATGTGGTGATTTCAACATTAATTTATTAGAAAAAAATCCTACCACTATCAGATTCATATCATTATTTAAATCATATAGCCTTAGTAACTTATTCTTAGAACCCACTAGAATAACTTGCACCACAGCTACTTGTATAGATAATATATTTAGTAATGTAAAACCATACAGTCAATCTGTTATTAATAAACTTACTTCAGATCATTGTGGCTTGCAAGCTTCATTTAAAAACATATCTAAGGAAAATAATAACAAAAAGAAAGTAACGTTTGTCCCTGTAAACGAAAATCGTATTGAGAAGCTTAGGTGCAATATAACTGCTAAACTCTCGTATTTTGATTGCAACAAAAAAGACCCAAATATTCTGTATGGTAAATTATTTTATTTAATAAAAAATGAGTTTGACGTTATATTTGCACCTAAAATAAAAACAGTCAATGCAAAAAATCTTAAACCTTTTAATGAATGGGCGACTTTAGGAATTCATAGAAGTAGGCAGAGATTGTATGAACTTTATGATGAGAGGTCGTACAACACTAGTGAAGCGTTTAAGAAATATGTAAAAACATACTCTAAAATATTTAAAAAGGTATGTCTTAAAGCTAAATCTTTACATATTAAAAACATTATTTCGAAATCAGATTGTAAAATTAAAACAACGTGGAGCATAATTAATAGAGAAACTGGGAAAAATAAATACAAAAATACTGAATATTCCTTATATATTGATAATAAGCGAATAGATACTGATAAAGAGGTAGCAACTATTTTTAACGATTTTTTTGCTAATGTTCCACTGACAACAACTAAAAATCTTATATCTTCTCCTACCGTCGCCGAGACATTACTGAAAAAATGTGTCAAAGAAAATAAACATGTATTTAAATTTCAATATATTTGCCCAAAAGATGTTATCAGTGCTTTTAAACTAATTAATGTTAAGAATACTACAGATTTGTGGGGCATGTCTGTAAAAATTATAAGACACATTGTGCATATCATTGCACCGACTTTAGCTATCATATTTAATGAGTGTATTGATTGTGGTGAATTTCCTGACTTAATGAAACACAGTAAAGTATTACCTCTTTTTAAATCGGGTAGCAGTACAGACCCTTCGAATTTCAGACCAATTTCCATTCTTCCAACTCTCAGTAAAATATTCGAAAAAATTATTTTAAATCAACTTTTACTGTTCTTTAATAAGCATGAGTTACTACATAAACAGCAATTCGGATTTACTAAAGGTAGATCTACAACAGATGCGGGAGTTGATCTTCTAAAATATATATTTACAGCTTGGGAGGAGTCCCAGGATGCTCTAGGTGTATTCTGTGATTTGTCCAAAGCTTTCGACTGTGTTGAACATGCGACGTTGATCAGGAAATTGCACCACTATGGTATCAGGGGTGCTGAACTTAAACTATTGACATCTTATTTAAATAATAGAACTCAAAAAGTAATTATAAATGGTAAAAGTTCCTCTGGTACCAAAATAAAAATGGGGGTGCCTCAAGGATCCATTCTTGGTCCATTTCTATTCCTTGTTTATATAAATGACTTGGCTTCACTCATGAATGATAAACATGAAATTGTATTGTTTGCTGATGATACATCTGTAATTTTTAAAATTAAACGACAGCAAATGGTCTTTGACGAGGTAAACAATGCTCTTTCGAACATGGTGCATTGGTTTAGCGCCAATAACTTATTGCTTAACTCAAATAAAACAAAACTGATAAAATTTACGCTCCCTAATGTTAAGCAGGTGCAAACTAGTGTATCACTTAACGGAGAGGTGATGGACTTGGTGGATTCAACTAAATTTCTCGGAATTACCATAGATACTAAGCTACAGTGGGCGCCACATATAGCCACGTTGGCAAGTAGGCTCGGTACTGCAGCTTTTGCAGTTAAGAAAATAAGAATCATAACGGATGAAAATACGGCGCGATTAGTATATCATGCATATTTCCACAGTATTATGTCTTACGGCATTCTACTGTGGGGGAATGCCGCGGATATTAATACGATCTTCTTGTTGCAGAAGCGAGCTATTCGAGCCATATATTGTTTAGGCCCCCGTGTATCATTGAGAGATAAATTTAAAGAAATTGCCATCTTGACTGTCGCTTCTCAATACATATTTGCTAATGTGATGTATGTCCGTAAAAATATTAATGAATTTGTAAAAAAATGCGACAACCACAATATAAATACTAGAAACAAAAATAAGTTAAATGTTCCATTCTTTAGACTGAATAAAGTTAGTACTTCGTTTATGGGACAATGTATACGTTTTTACAATAGGATCCCAGAAAACGTTCAAAATCTTTCCATTAATAAATTTAAGAAAATTGTTAAGGAACGTTTGTGTGGTAAAGCCTATTACGAAATAAAAGATTTTATTGAAGATACCACACCTTGGGAATAAGACACTCACTCTTAAGATATGATGTTACATGTTGTATTTATAAAATATTATGTACTCATTTTATTGACAAAAGAGCAACCCCTAAGTTTTTTTCTCGTTTTTCTTAGGGGATCCTGCATCTCAAACGAGTTTTTTTTTTTTTTTTTTTTTTTTTATATACTTACTATTACTACTTATTGACTACTTATGTTTTGACTTATTTCAAGTGTACAAGTTGTACCTACGTAATAAAGATATTTTTGATTTGATTTGATTTGATTAATTAACGCTATTGGTGTGGCCAAACTGGAGGCCGTTGAACCGTGTTACATCCGGCGTGCGTAGAAAAATTATATCTAGCCGCTTGCTTGCATTCCGGTCTGAGAATTAAATTTGATTGACTGTTTTATTTAATGATCATTAAGTGATCAATCATTATTACATTAAATGTTTTGATGATTAATGATGTTTAGAATTTGTACCAAAATTAGGACAATCTACGAGAAGATTCGACAATATTAAGATACAAATGATAAATGATAAAGAGACTGAGATAGGAACGACACTCTTTGCAGTAACTAATTTGGGAGTAATGCGCATGTATGTAAGCAATTCTAAGGTTTGTGTGGGTTAAGGTTGAGGACTGTCTTTTATAAGTAAAAGATCTTATTTGGACGAAAAAACCGAGCATTGTTCGAATATAACTGATAGCCATAATAAGTTGTGGGTAAGTTGTTCTTTCTCGTGGAGGGTTAGTAAGGTCGTAGTCGAAGGTTTATCTTGCCATGCGCGTTTGCTTCCTCGTGATTAAAAAAAAATCAACCCTTCTCCCACTAGGTGTTCTCGAGTAGTCAATAATGGATGCAGATCTGCTTTGGTGCTCATCAATACTATAGGCATATAGAGTAAATATCGCTTACAGTGCGGTAATTTAGATGATACGTAGAGAGTTACGTACAGAGAAATTGAAATGCTACAAATACCTTGAAATAATACAAAAATCGATATTTTATTTCGTGTGATTCCAGATTCGATTACCGAAGGATCAGGCGGGCTTGGGAGTCGCCTGTAACGTGTCTATATTATGATTATCTCGCTCACGTCTGGCGCGCCTTTGACCCTTGCCTTTGTAATCTTCTATTCGGTGTAAATGGGTGCGTAATTTGGTATTAGTTTCCTATCATGATAATCATATAGGTCTATTTTGTGTGTGTGTGTGTGTGTGATTGTCGCCTATCTCTTTGAGACATGGAAGTCGATCGATGGCTGTACAATTTTACACTGTACCCAATTCACCCTGAGAACTTGCAGCTCCCTCTGGCGTCCAAATAAAACAACCAGTGTTAAACGTGAGGAAATAGTTTTTATTGGACCGGACAATTACAAAATCACATAGAACAAATATCATTTCTATTTAAGTAAATTGACACAAGTAACCGATAGCGCGATCTAATTACGTGACAGCGCCATCTATGATTTTAATCGAGAACTAATTATATGTATATTCACCATACCGCCCACCATAAGGACAATGATGTCCTTATACAGAACCGCCCACCATGGTTCTTAAATCTTAATCAAACAATAACAAACAAAACTAAAAGTAATACATCTCTTAACATTGACATAGTATACATATTTATTAAACTAATTTTCCTTGAGAACTTAAATTTAATTTTCGATTGGCAATATACACAGTTTTGATGTTGGTCTTTTGAATACAGTATTTTTATTCGTCTGAATAGTGACCACGCGAACAACCTTGTCCAGACCTGGGTGAGTATCAATAATTTTACCATATAACCATTTACACGGAGGCAAACCATCCTCCTTTACTACTACAATATCACCAACGGCTGGTGATGAATGTTGAGTCGCCCATTTGTACCTGTGAAGGAATTTAGTCAGGTATTCTTGAGACCATCTTCGCCAGAATGATTGAAGCATTCTTTGTGTATACTGCCACCTTCGAAGAGACGTTACATTTGAGTGTTCGTAGTTATAATCCGGTGGTGTAACTAATGATTCACCAATAAGAAAATGAGCTGGTGTCAAAACCGACACATTTGGATCGTTTGTAATGCCACAAAGTGGCCTAGAATTTAAACACGCCTTGACTTGTGTTAACACTGTTGACATCTCTTCAAAAGTTAAAGTAGAATCACCGATTACTCTTTTTAAGTGAAATTTTACGGATTTAACACCCGCCTCCCACAATCCGCCAAAATTGGGTGAATGTGGGGGGATGAAATGCCAATTTGTTCCATTTGCAGCCAAAGATTCAGCTATTTCCGCAAATATTCCTGCAGCTTCAGAAGCGAACATTTTCTTTAGTTCAGCAGCTGCCCCCGTGAAACTAGTTCCATTGTCACTCCAGATATCTTGGCAATGACCTCTCCGAGCAACAAATCGCTTAAAAGCTTGTAAGAAAGCTTGAGCAGTGAGGTCGCTTACAACTTCCAAGTGTATGGCTCTAGTGGACATACAAACAAACAAACATATATAACCCTTGTAAGAACGATGTCCCCGACCCTTGGAAGTTCTTATGTGAATGGGACCTGCGTAATCCACTCCGCTACGTTTGAACGCACGACATGGTGTAGATCTTGCTGTAGGAAGCTGACCCATCAGCTGATTTTTCGTGACAGCAGCATTCTTTACGCAGGTTATGCAATTTCTTATAGTAGCTTTGACTAACTGTTTTACCCCTAAAATCCAGTATTTGGATTGCAAAAAATTCAAAACCAATTGATGTCCACCATGTAGTGTACATTTATGTGCATTTTCAACAATAAGTTTCGACAAACTTGATGACCGTGGCAACAGAATTGGGTGTTTTCTTTCCCGACTTAAATTGGATTGCTCCAATCTTCCCCCAACTCGTAACAATTTTCTTTCATCAAGAAATGGATTCAAAGAAAAGAGTTTGCTTTTCTTAGTTAAATTTTTATTTTGATATATTATAGATAATTCTTCCTTATAGTATTCCTGTTGAACAAATCTAATGCACACGTCTAACGCATCAGCTAATTCCTTGCTTGTAAGGTAAGTGTTTCCAACATCCTTAAATTGTTTAGCCTTATAAATAAAACGACGGCAATACGCTATAACACGAATTAACCTCGTCAGAGAAGAAAACCTCTCGATAAAAGAAGCATCAACTACAGCGCAATGTGTCCTTACTGCCTCTAACTCAGTGTTAATATCCTTAGGTTTCGAATACTGTATTGTACTTTTAGTGAGGAATTCAGGCCCATTTAACCATAATTTATTATACGTTAATTCAGAAGGTTCTAAACCTCTAGAAGCACAATCTGCTGGATTTTGCTTAGATGTTACATGCGCCCATTGATGTGAATCTAAAGAACACAAAATTTCAGAAACGCGGTTACCGACAAACACCTTCCATCGACTTGGGTGGCTGTTGAGCCACGCAAGAACGATTGTTGAATCAGTCCATGCATGCAAATTTGATTTTGGTATATTCATAACCTTAGATACTTCTAAGATTAATCTTGTAAGTAGAACAGCACCACATAGTTCCAGCCTTGGTATGGATACTTGCTTAACTGGAGCTACCTTAGTTTTCGCTGCAATAAGTGAGCTGTGAATATCGTTGTTTGGATTGATTACACGAATATAAACTACTGCTGCATAAGCCATCTTGGAGGCATCGCAAAACCCATGCAATTCTAGTGTGGTATTATTTGACGAAGTACCCAACCATCGAGGTAAGCGAAATTCTAATAACCCTTTTAACTTATCACGGTAATCTATCCACTCTTTCATCAAGTTTGCGGGCACTATTTCATCCCAAGCTAGCCCAGCTAACCATAGCTTTTGAATCATCGCTTTTGCTATCATGATGCTTGGCGCTATCCAACCCAAGGGATCGTACAAACGTGCCACATCAGCTAATATTTTTCTTTTTGTTACAGGTTGCTGCATCTCTGGAAGATTCACCGAGTACACGAAGGAGTCGCTGCTGCGGTCCCAGGTAAGTCCTAATATTTTTAAAACATTGTCAAATTTAAACTGTATTCCTTCTATAGTTTTTTCATTTTGATTTATTCCCTTTATACTTTCTAATAACGTATTACTGTTACTTGACCATTTATGTAATTTAAAACCTCCCTTACCCAACATAGTATTCATTTCGTTATATAACTTCAACCCTTGATCCACAGTTTCACATCCTGATAACATGTCGTCAACATAAAAATCATTTAACGTCACCTTTGCCGCCAGCGGGTAATTGGTGCCTTCATCGATTGCAACTTGTTGAAGTGCCTTTATTGCAAGGTATGGCGCAGATGCCGTACCAAATGTAACCGTAAGAAGTCTGAAAATTCGATCTTCACCTGATTTATTATCTTTCCAGATTATACGCTGAAAGTCAACGTGCTCTCTAGCCACATTAACCATTCGGTACATCTTCTCCACGTCAGCTACAAGACAAATAGGATGTACCCTCCAAGCCATCATGATGTGGCGTAGATCTGGTTGAAGAGTCGGGCCTGTCAATAAACAATCATTTAACGAAACCCCATTTTTTCCCTTTGCAGATGCATCGAATACTACTCTCAGCTTCGTGGTATCCTTATCATCTCGAACTACTGCATGATGAGGTAAGTAAACTGCATTCGATACATTTTCTTCAGATACAGGCACCGGTTCCATATGACCAAGTTGTAAGTACTCCTCCATTACCGCTTCATATTTATTACAAAATTCTAAATTTGACCTTAATTTTATTTTTAATTTCTGCCATCTTTTTTCAGCTATTTCTCGAGAAGAACTAGGCTTACAATCAGGGTCATCTGTTTTAAAAGGTAAGTAAACTATGTATCTACCGTCTTCGTTTCGTTTAGTTGTGCAATTAAACAAATTTTCACAAATTAGTTCCTCCTTTGACATTACTTTATCCTTTGTTAGTTCAAAGTCCGATTCCAATTCCCAAAACCGTTTCAGCATATCGTTCTCGTCCGTCCGACAGTGAAAGGTTTTATACTCATGCGTTTTGGTATCTTTAGGTTCTATCTTTATTTCACCAGACACAATCCATCCAAATGATGTACATTGCACTACTGGTGAACCTTGAGGACCCCTTTTTACACCTTCCTGAATTATCTTGCCATAAACCTCAGCACCCAATAAAATATCAATTTTATTTGGTGTGCGATAATTCGGATCTGCTAGTCTTATTTCCAAAGTGTTAAGCCATTCCATTAAATCTAGCTTCCTGTTCGGTAGAAGACTAGTGATTGCTTTCAAAACATAGGCTTTCACAGTGATATTGTAAGATGGGTCAACCAATGAGTTAAGATTTATAAACACCATTGTTTTTGGTGATAATTTATTATCGCCTCCTAATACTGAAACACGTTCTCTTATCGGTATTTTCTTCAATCCCAAGTATTGCACTGTGGCTTCCGTAACAAACGATGCTTGGGATCCTTGATCCAATAATGCTCGAATGATAAGCTGTTCTCCAGTCTTGGAGGCGGCCTTGACTAACGCAGTAGCCAACAATACCTGACTACGATTTTGTTCTTTCGAAAACAATGCTGCTGAATTTCCTGGTATGTGTACAGGAGTTTCAATTTTTGAACACGATGAAGTGATCTCACAAGGCGATACTGCTTCACTGTTCTCTGTACTAACGACCTCTGTTTCAGTAACAACTTTATTGCTTGGATGCAATAAGGAATGGTGTTGCCTTCTACAGATACGACATGTTTTTAAGTTTCTACAAAATTTTGCCAAATGGTTCCCTCCCAAACAATTAAAACATAAGTTGTTGTTCTGGACAAAATTGCGTCGGGCGTCTACAGTTTCACGACTAAAAAGTGTACAATTTATAATACAATGATTGCTATCCTTACAAAATGAACATTTATTTTTTAAGGAAGAATTAATATGAAATGTTTTAAATGCCTTGGAAGTAATATTACTATTATTTTGAACATTTAAGTTTCGACTTACAGGTGTTGGTTTCGAATCTAAAAACTCTAAAGCACGATAACGGTTAGTTAGAAATTCAGCAAATTGTTCAAATGTGGGTAATTCGTCAGAAGTATTATTATTAGTTACAGAGAATTCCCACTGTTTCCTGGACTCCGGATCTAATTTCAACGTAAGTATATGAATAATAATAATATCCCAGGTACTTACATCTATACCTAAATTCGATAATGAACTCAAACAATCAGTTGTAGTATCAATTAAATTTTTTAAACCATTAGATGATTCACAAGATATATTTCTTTGACTTAATAACCGTTTTAAAATAAAATATGACAAGTACTTTTTGTTGTTGTATCGAGAATTAAGTAAAAACCAACATCTCTCATAATTTGATTCCGCTATGGGTATTTGTCTCAAAAGCTGTTCAGCCTCGCCAGACAAATATCCCTTTAGATAGTGCATCTTCTGAACATTATCCAATTGACTATTAGAATGAACCAGTGAAACAAAAAGATCTTTAAAAGTAGTCCATTCCGAATATTGACCGGTAAATGTTGGAATCACTATGCGTGGCAATTTTATGTTAACGCTAGGAACAATGTTATTGTTTACATTAGAACTATTATCCTTACTAGTATCCTGTAAAGATGACAAAGCAAGTTTTAACATCGTTTTATATTCGATATACAAGTTTTCCATATTTCCTAATACATCATCATTAAAATATGGCTCTTTAAATTCTTTAGACATGTTTATAATATTATTGTGGTTATCATTAATTTGAGACCAAAATCCATCCAAAACTTCCATTCTCGTTTCAATGTATTGTTTATTTATACGGTCTTTAGGAGACTTTTTATAGTTACATAAGGCCTTTGACATTCGATCATAAAGGTTCATCTGAAGTTTTATTAAAGTATCCATTTTAAATTTATTTAACAAACTAACTAAACAGACAATAACACAAAGGAACTCAGACACTTAGGAAAAATCGAGAAAAAATTACAAGTGTCTAAAACACAATTGAAAATTTTACAAGTGTTTTAACAATTACCACATTTAGAAAAATCGGGCATAGGTCTCAACCACATTTTTGACTTAAACTAAATTACACTAAGATCTATTCTACTGCAAATTCACTAAGTTAAATCCTTCTTATAAATAAAGTTCAAATTCACCGGAACACTGTTAAAGCAACGATACTCTATGCAAATCTTCTAAGTTATCACACCAATGAATTTAAGGTTCAATTTACCTTGACTTTTTATTTTTAAATAAATTAAATTAAAATCACTCACAGGTTTGTCTGATAATAGCTTCAATGGATTTTATACTTTACGCTTCTCGTTTCATCTTCCTTTTCACCTCCCGAGTCCTGACAGCCGCGATCTCCAGAATCCAACTTCCAGGCGCCGCGCCGTCCGCTGCCGCCAGCCAGTCGCAATGCAACTCGCTGCTGCTGCTGATGATGACCAGTTACACAAGCAAACCACTTGTCCGGTCACCCCGATATGACAAAAAGCCGACTATTTCCTCTACTATCCGGCTCGAAGGACCATGTACAATTTTACACTGTACCCAATTCACCCTGAGAACTTGCAGCTCCCTCTGGCGTCCAAATAAAACAACCAGTGTTAAACGTGAGGAAATAGTTTTTATTGGACCGGACAATTACAAAATCACATAGAACAAATATCATTTCTATTTAAGTAAATTGACACAAGTAACCGATAGCGCGATCTAATTACGTGACAGCGCCATCTATGATTTTAATCGAGAACTAATTATATGTATATTCACCAATGGCTTCAATACCTAGGTTCTACGTCGGCTATGAATACAAATGAGTTTCAAGATTAGCCCTTTTATATTAGGACAAGTAGTTATCTACTCTGAGGTGGATCTCATAGCTACTTCCACTGGCTTTTTGGTCTGTTAATAAAAAACTTTTATTAACGTGACAACGTCTAATAACTCGATACTATGGGCTGCATGTACGAAAAAGATGACGTCGTGTCGCGTTCTGCCAGCGAGATCGCGGCACGAACGAGAGAGAGGCATGATCGGATCGAGCGATAGGCTCAGGTCGGTCCGTGCTGCATGTAATATTTGACGTTGTCACGTCAAACTACCGTCCGTAAACCGACTTTACAGACTACCATTTTTTGTTTACTTTTGATTCAAAAGTGTCTGAAACAGACAATGGCAGCTGGATCAAAGACTTTGATGAACTTAAACGAATCCACACGGGTTACTCATGACCAAGCAATCGCACTCCCGACTGCATGGAGAGAAGGAAAAGACAATGTAATTACTGGCAACGAGAATTAATGTATTATTTTTCAGAAAAGATAACTTAATATCAAATTCCCTGGGCTACTTCCAGGTATTTTTTGGCTTTTTGGGCTTTGAGCCCAAAAGGGTTCTTTTGGCCTTTGAGATCAATCGGAACAGTAGGGAAGTAGATGGCTCACCGATAAATTCAGTTACTTACAGGTAAACTAGTTTATGATTATGGCAACTTCGACCACTTACCATTAGGTACATGTGCCAGTTTGCCAGCCCAACTAACGCAGAAATCCTGACATGAAAGATTAAAAATTGCCTAAGACTTTAAAACCAGAAGTCTAATGCTTCTGACCTAATCATTTTAGAAGGTGGTGGTGGTTTTGTGGTGGTACGTAGTAACAAAGGTGTAGATAAATCAAATCTGTCAGATTTAACCGCATCGAGAATACAAAGTAAGCGAATTAACGAACCGAAATAAAAGTGGTTGAAATGTGGTTCTTTGAACTAATGTTACGTAATTACACCTAGCCGGTCAAGTGCGAACTGTCCGCGGTGAGGTTCCGTATAAAATTAAAATTTTAAAATTGGTTAGATAAAATATTTATTAAAATTAGTGAGGTAAAATTATGAAATAAGTCTGGTCCAGTAATCGAATGAGATTGAGTTATCAAGCAGCTCTCAAATTTGAGTTGCGTTTGAGTATTTGGGCATAAGAGGAACTATTGTATTTATTTAGCGATTAAAATAAGATAATTGTAAAAAATACTAAATAATTTACTAAAAATATTAAAACAGCATTGTACTACCACGAAATAAAAACTAATTCGTATTTATTTTGTGATTGTACCATCGTGACGTTTACGTTATCGTGACGTTTTTTTCATTTCTACGTAGAGCGACAATGATTTCTGAGAACAAATTGTCCACCACTTCATTTACTTTACCCTCTCAAATACATTTAAAAGTTCACCGCACCTCAGCTTAGTTAGTAAAAAGTTCCATAATTAATGTTTCATATTTGTTTTTAATAAAAAAATGTGGTGTCGTGGGACACCAGGTAGGAACGAAGTTCCTTCGGCTAAAAATAAAGGTATTATACACTACTCGCTCGTGTCTACTGTCGCGCCTGCGCACGTCTCATTTAACGCTTTTATTCCACGCACTTTTTCTTACGGTTTTACTATCACATTTTTTTCAGTTCGGTCGCGCAGCACAATCCCTATCCTCTCCATGCCTGCCGTGAGGAACTTCGTTCCAAAAAAATAGCATATTTACGAAAAAAGATTAAATGTTGTCGGTTTCATTCCCCACTCGAAGGATCCCTAAAAGGTTTAATTGCGAAAAGTGTGTGCATTTATGATTCGCACCAGGGAAGGATTTAATGACTGCATGTTTAATAGCGAACGAAACAATCATCGCGAGGAAACGATGATGATGATGATGACGGGAAACTGGTGAAGAATGGCAGGACTTTCGGATAATCTGCTTCTCGGGTTTTAAGTATTTGGACCAGTTATTTAACTCTCAGTTAGGAATACTTAGGGAAACTGGCGAAGAATGGCAGGACTTTCGGATAATCTGCTTCTCGGGTTTTAAGTATTTGGACCAGTTATTTAACTCTGAATTAGGAATACTTAGGGAAACTGGCGAAGAATGGCAGGACTTTCGGATAATCTGCTTCTCGGGTTTTAAGTATTTGGACCAGTTATTTAACTCTGAATTAGGAATCTTGAGGAAACTGGCGAAGAATGGCAGGACTTTCAGATAATCTGCTTCTCGGGTTTTAAGTATTTGGACCAGTTATTTAACTCTGAATTGGGAATAGTTTTGTTACGTGCTAGGCTTAACACGTTTGGCTTGGATAGCGATAGCCAAATGAACACTTGATACGATCTCAGGGACCCCGAAAGGCCCTTTCAAACTATATTCCCCAATTAGTTCACTAAGAATACATTGTCATCAATTTCATCATCATTATCAGCCTTTATCCGTCACCAACTGAACATGGGCCTCCCTCAATGAACGCCATGACGACCGATCCCTTGCCACTCGCAACACTGGCTGGCCACTGTTCACCTGGTTAATGGTCGACAGAAAATAAAATTTTTGTATTGTATAAGTACAAACAAAATTTACTTTAAAAGATAAGTATCGGCTGTCTACCTATCGAGTATTGGTTAATTTGTCTACCTACGTCTCAAAAGCTTACAGGTTTTATTAAAATGAAGCTAGGATTGTAATTAGTGAGTCACGACTCCTTGAAAATAGGTTTTCTTATCCGAGAACTCTCCTTTTGTCAAATAATTAAATCTGACCCTAGTAATAGCAGTGATTTGTTATTTAGCCCTATGCCTGTCACTAAGATCTTAAGTCTATTAAGCTTGATTTTTTATATCACTTTATCGGATTACTTATCGATATTTTTATTAAATTTTTTCGTGGTAGGATAAAGGATAGTTATGATTATAATATATCAATTTTCAGATACCCAAAAAATGTATTTTCTGGTAATAAGTATAATAATTCCTAACTTTTCAAATTAAAGAGTGTAATTTTATGGTATATTTCAATAAATAAAAAGAAACTAGAGTTTTATCATGATCACAATCGCATTATCATCATCATCATCATCGTCATCATCATCATGCGTTCATCATCATCATAGGCATCATTGGATGAACGCCAAAACGACCGGTATTTTGCCACTCGCATCCAACACGGACCGGCCACTGCACGAGATCGTCTTCCCATCTGGTTAATGGTCGACCAACACTTCGTCTACCTAAACGCGACCTCCACTCTTAAATTTTAACGATCCATCGGCCATCCGTTCTTCTGAGAGTGTGACCAGCCTGCTATTCAGCCACTTCAACGAGATTATACTTCGCTTGACAACGGCAACTTGTTTTCTGTCGTCCTCGATTCGATTAGTTTAGGTTCACGTATATTTTCATTATGTAATTTAAAAAAATCTAAAGTCCTACCTCACCTTACTACTTACCTATAACTATTAAATATTGAACTGCAATTTTATTATGTTGGTACAGAATAAAGCATTTTATTTTTAATTTCAAAAGGGACTCAAATCAGACCAACTTGTAGAGCGTATGCAGCGTTAATCAGTTTATTTGTTAAGGCGGAAAATGGTTGATAAAACCATTATAAAAAGAATTGTGATTAGCGCTAGTCATATTGGTGATTACTCACTGATTAGTAAGAGTCGGCGGCTTTCTTTGTCACCGAGGCCACTAAACCGCAGTGAATCATGCTCGGCCACTCATAATGGTAAGTAAAGGTACTTATAACTTAGCCGCTTTTTAGTTATACAGTTTTGTATAGAAAAAAAATCCAAAGTCTGGCGTCATTCTCAAGTTAAGAATTGTTCGTAAGTACTGTAGCAAAATCCACGATATTCAATATTACATCAATGTATTCAAATGCTTTAATTTTTTGTGTTGGATTGGCAAACTGGCAGAAGTGCCACTTGATGGTAAGTCGTCGACATTGCCCATGCATACAATTAAGTTTACGTTGTTTTTATACTTTAGTTTGCCTGAAACGAACCTAGTCGAGTCATTTATGTGTCGCCTACTCTGAGATTCAGAGATCAACGTCTTATACGTTCATTCTTGGTGCCAGTTTAACACTGCCTGTCTTGAAAAGCAGCAAAGCTGTTTCACGGGAACAAGCAAGATGTTGGTAGCCATGCATTGCTAAGTGGTAGTGCCATGCTGCTTTGCAGCCGAATTGGTCCGGCACGACCGGGGTGGTACCTCTCGCTCACATAATAGCGGCGTAAAGTGGCAGTTATGCTGTCGCGTTTTGTGCGGTTTGTGAGTTTCCGGTGGCCCATTGGGGGGATAGGGAAAAGGAGGGCAACGCATCTGCATAACATCTGGTTATGTGGATGTTAATGGGCGTCGATAGTCGCCAAAAGGCTTGACTGTTCGTTTGCCCTCTTATGCTATAAAAAAATGCATGTGGGAGACCGGCACAGCGCATCCTTCCTACTGGTAGAATTAATCACTAAAATTTTAATCATGAAAATGATCCTTATCCGAGGAGCATAATATGTAAGTTTCGAGACGAAAGTTTGAGTTGTATCAAGAATAGTGGGTTGGTCACACACTCAGGAGATCAGATAGCCGATGAGTTAACAAGGTTCAAGAGTGGAGGCTGCGTTTAGGTAGACGAAGGGTTGGTCAGCCATTGTCGTAGCGGCGGAGTTCAGTAGCCCAGGGTGACCCCAACACCTTGGGCGAATTGAGCCGAGGGGGCTCTTTGTATCCCTCTTATAAGAAGAGGGGACAAAAGAGCAGGGGGCAAGGGGTGAGGATGGGAACCTCACCTTGTCCCGACGTTGGGAGCGGTTGTTCTGTGGTGCGGAACAACCGCTCTGTGGAGGTGGCGTCGGTCCCCTGAGGGACTGACTACAGATGAGACCTCGACACTTAAGTTCAATATTGGACGGATAGGAAACAATGATGATGAGGTGTAAAAAAATATATTTTTTCTATGAAATAAAAAAATAAAATCCTGTCATATCTAAAAGCATAATCTGGGACTGGTAGAAAGCTGCTTAGTTGAGTTATAATGATCGACATAGCCGTCCATTTTTAATAAAAAAAAGATGTGTGAGCGATTCACACACGATAGAAGTGAAACACACGTTAAATGTTCAAATACAAGCATATATTAAATAGTGGGCGATATACATACACACCGACATTTGCTCTCTCGCTCTTTTGTGTTTGTGTCTCATACCTGTCGTTTTTTCCGTTGCATCGGGTTTGAAATCACAACGATTCTAAAGAAGTTTCACTTCAATAATTAAAATCATTGATAGAGGTTCAAAAGTGGAATGAGAGTGCTGATAATGACGATGATAGAGCAAACTATTAAATTTCCACTTTACTCATGATAACTAACAATTATCTCCAGCCATAAACCTTTTAACCTATACAAAAACTTGATGAGCCTTTATACCGCCATTACAGTCTAGAGAAAGTCTAGGCCTTTGAACCTAGGTCGAGAAAGCCGGTTGCTGGGAAATTAGCTGTCTAACGACTCCTATAACTCACGGGCTTTGACCGTTTTCTTGTTTAGTGATTCATAAGGGCTTTAAATATGAGGAGGACCAGGAATTTACCATTAAGTGCCATGCTAAATAGATTTACGTTTAAATAAATAATATAAATCACACGGCACACCACGTTAACCCAGCCCCGTGGTAAGTTCCTAAGGACTTAAGTTATACAGAACGGACGCCACGCTTAGGATAAATTTTCTAAGCATGGCGGGATTCGAAGCTGCAACATCTGCGTAAAATAATGTAACACGACTACTTGACTAGTCGACAGTGTTAAGTGTTCAAAATGAAACTATTTGGTTTATTACTTTTTAAAGAAATAATATAAAATTGTTTTAATTTAATTTAAATAAATAAATTAATAAAAATAAATTAAAAAATAATAGTTTCTGATATCAAAAATAAAATCATTAAATAATTAGATATATAAAAATCTATAGATTAATAAAAAGTTTTTAATAGAACAGAAATAAAAGTATGTAGGTACTAGACGAGGCAATAGCTTTTTTAATTGAGCACCTACTTCATTATACACCTATGGATAGGTCATCTCAACTTTGCGCCTAAATGTGTGTGTGTGCTTGTCATATAGTGGCACCGTCGATCAAATATACCTGCCACGCAAAAAGTTGAGTAGAACTATCTACCTCTACGCACGGCAAATCAAAATATAGTAGCTTAGTTTTTCTGAATGCAATGATAATTATTACATATTTTGAAGGATTCTTTCAAGTTTTTTACTTGGATATTTAGATAAGTCTTTTTTCAAATTAGATTCAGAGAATCTTATGAGACCAAAATATTCAGAATTTTCCATAACGTTATAAAAGTTTTTCATGTTAAACGGTGTATAAAATTTTAAAGAAAATAGTAAATATTCACTCCCATAGAATTATATAATATTTATGGCAGCTATTTATTAAAAACATTAACATCTTGTAAGTCGGTTAAAGACGTATTAAAATATCAACATATATTAACCTAAATAGTTTAATTAGAATATCTCGGTGAGATTAAGTCGTTTGTCTGTGGGTTTGTTTGTGGGCCGATGCGTGGACGGGCCGATAAATATTGCTCAATTTGTAAAGCGATGGGCACACTCTCGGCAACAGGTATGTATGTAGATTGTAGAACATCGTGAATAATTAATTTCAGTATTAAATACTTTCAATAGGTATTAATTACTTCTATGAGCCATCTTTTTTTTTTTTTTTCGGTTGGATCTATGCTAATGGTCCTAGTGACCGTTATGCGTCATCGGAAATGGGGTGATCCGGTTGGATCATCCTATGACGTTAAAAATTTGGGGGTTGCCCCCCGCCATGTTCATGGCGTCGGGTTTGTACCTAACTTGGTCAGCTACGGTCGACTGGTTTGGAACGGGTGACGTTAGAAACCTATCGTGAGGGCCGGCCCTCCCCTCCCCCGGTAGCGGGGGAGGCGGGTCAAGCGCGGGACCCGAGCAAGCTGCCGATAGCAGAGTGCTATCGGTGATTACACGGTCTATATTGGTGTCGACTCGTAGCTGATCTGAGCCTATGCTGTCGCGGTTGATCCGGATCAACTGGTCAACGGAGTGTAGGGTTCGACGTCGCATACGACCCCGGGGCCCATGCGGTGTGAATGTGTGCCTAACACCGGCTGTGTTATGTCTGAGTGTGTGTTGTAGCTTACGTCGCGCTTCAGCGTCGCGCTTTAACAGTTGTGTGATTTTATCAACAGGATCGGTTATGTATGAGCCATCTGCTCATCTACTTTTCCGATGAAGCTTAAAGGCCTTAAGGCCAACAGCATAGGTCCTTTCGATAAAAATTGCCTCTGACTCCACGGTCTCTTATGTGATTTTTATACAATTTCCTTCGGCCTCTTTGAATGAACACCGAGACCGAAGCCGCGTTTACATAGTATATTTATTATTAGCTGTTGCTCGAGGCTTCACTCGACTTAACTTAGATTCACGGACATATCCGGTTTGATGATAATTATTTTATAGCGTAAGTTACTCCTTATTATAACAGCTATCTGCCAGTAAAATTTCCGTAAAAATCGATCCAGCAACATTAGAGATTAGTCGAAACAAATAGGCAGTTAAAAATTGTAAAAAATGGTTATTTTGGTATGTTATTATGTACCGTATATTTATATTTCATATGCAAGAAAGAAATTTGATTTATATGTATAGATATCAGCCAGCCAGAGTCCTCTGGGACTCACCCCATAAGTAGGTATTTGAAATATAAATAAATAATAGTTAAGTAATAAAAATAGTTGAAATATTAAATAATAGTTTTATTTCGATAAGCAGTTGGAATTTTTGTTATTGTGTGTAAATGTTAGTGTCAAAGTAAAGGTAAAGTAGTTGGGACTGCTTGCGAGGAAAATGTGCAGAATATTGTCGTCAATTAAATTATAAAACTGTTTAGATATAGGGAGAACTATCTCTTAAAAAAAGACTTATTTAAGTCTTGAATAAAAAGCTTTTTAATAAAATTATTTCACGAGGTATTTACATTAACTTGATATGTTGCGGTATCTTATTCACATTTTCTGTAATAAAACAAAATATCTTTTGCAGATGTAGAGGAGTAAAATAATTTCTAGCCCATTACACCCACATGAAAACACGCTGAATTTAATAAGACATCCCGTGCTTATCACTAAGCAGTATAATATTTCTCGCGCAATGAGATCAGGAAATTTTACTTTGCACCGTTCTACTCACGAAACGAAATATTTAATAAAAATGTGAACGAATACGAAAATATATTACAAATTCGGACTAAAATATCATGCGACATCTTTTATAAGTTTAACAACTTCATAAATATCTAGAAAAACACATTTGCGTTTAAAATATGCGTAAATATTAGTCACTTAAGTTACAAAAAAAATACGAACAAAATATATATGAGGCTCCTGCCCAAAGCTCCAATATAATGTTGAAATATCAAATTTAATTTTAGAATAATAAGCTTTACACATATTTGGATTATGATGCAACCTCCACCGAGAGTATTAAGCTAAATGCAATATAGCTTCTGTACAGGGAGTTAAATAGTAACATAGTAAAAAGGTGTGTGTGCGATTCACACACGATAGAAGTGAAACACATGTTAAATGTTAAAATACAAGCAAGTATTAAACAGTGTACTATATACATACACACCGACATTTGCTCTTTCGCTCTTTTGTATTTGTGTCTCTTACCTGTCGTTTTTTCTGTTGCATCCGGTTTGAAATCACAACGATTCTAAAGAAGTTTCACTTCAATAATAATAATAAACAACAAAAGCCATTCGTAAGCAATGTTAAACAAATTCGCGCGAGTCTGAATGTGCTACGAATGAAATTATGTTTCCATAATGATAAGAAGCATTTCCACTTATCTAAAACATGCAAAATGTTAATCATCTAAAATATTCTGTGACGGGTAGCTTTATATACATTTGTAGCAATGGCAATAAGCTATACGTAAGCTATAAGCTATTAAGTATCAACCCTTTATGTCCCACTGCTGGGCACGGGTCTCCTCCTCGTAATCAGGCCAGGAGAGTAATGGGCCATAGTTCACCGATGCGCCGCTCGTATAAGAGGCCGAGTCCACCCACCACTACTGGACGATCGTTGCTCATATAATATCAAATAAGCTTTAAGCTTCTTCGAAATCATGCCAGGTGGGTTATAGGCTATGTTTTATACATTTAATAATTAGGTCAATTAGCCGCGTGACAAGTGAAGCCCGAATCCCGTCTTCGTCCCCCCTGATCAGGAGAAGCGCGTTGCAGTCGTCAATAATTGTCATTCGCCAAATTGTTGTGGCCTTGCAGTAGATTTTTACGCAATATTTTTGACCAAATTGAATTTTCTTTTTAGTTTCAATATTGGATATCTAAATCATTTATTCATTCATCTATACAATATAAATAAAAATGGAATGTCTCTTTGTAATATCAAAATAACTGTTATATTCATGTGTGGTAGGTACTTATATATCAAAATAACATTTATTACAAAATAAAATGAATTTTGTTTTGTTATTTATTTATGTTTTAGTAACGTGTGTGCATAATAAAGAATATTCATTCATTCATACATTCATTCATCATCAAGCCGGATATGTCCGTAAACATAAGTTAACGCGGCCGAAGTCGCGGGCAACAGTTACTTAATTCATTAACGAACGTGGGGGAACGCTGCCAGTATCTTCGGAATATTGCCTAAAGGGACGCCTTTTAATAATATATTATTATAGTTATTATATTATTTATATATTTTTTTAAGTGTTTAAACGACTTCAAAGAAGGAGGCCTTTCTCAATTCGACCGTATATAAATATGCTTTTTTAAATGTTTGTTCAGCGGTTTTCATCGTCTTTTGTAAACCGATTTTGATCATTCTTTTTTAAATTAATTGTTCTTATATTATTAATAATTTGTTTATGACATGTATACTTAATTCATAATTAACAGAAATGTACAATCGGCCAAATAAACGTCTGTCGATCCCGCGATACACACGGCCTTATGATACGCAATAATTATCCTTATGCGAGTAGAGTATTGGAATTTGATCCGGTCACCCACTTTCCTTTATGAATAAGTCGAGCAGTCGTATCGGTTGTGAAACTTTTACTTTACGACTAGCTTTTTATGCTCCGAGCTTTTAGAAGTGCTTTTAATTAATGTAATAAATGTGAAAGTTTTTTTCGGTTTATCCCTTTTTATCCCCGGACAAGGGACAAGGAGGTACTTTACGTACCGGGAAACTTTTTTTTGGGAAAATAACAACGTTAT
Source organism: Lycaena phlaeas (assembly GCA_905333005.2). Taxonomy (NCBI): domain Eukaryota; kingdom Metazoa; phylum Arthropoda; class Insecta; order Lepidoptera; family Lycaenidae; genus Lycaena; species Lycaena phlaeas. Next base: position 14,658,392 of record HG995175.1, read on the forward strand.
TTTAGGGTTCTCGAGTATCTAGTTTGTGCGGACAAAAATAATAATTCGTCGTGGAAGCCTTTATGCTATGTTACACCTACGGGCTGTAGAAATATTGATATGCTTAGAATACAGTATAATTGTCATTGAAGTCGTTTTATTCCTCTTCATCATCATCATAATCAGCCTGTTGTCGTCCACTGCTGCAAGCAATTTCTATCTTCATATTCTACCTTCTGTCTGAGAAGCTTAGATAGCTAGTTAGCTACGGAATGACTTGTGATGAATAAAAAAAACATGTAAATGTAAATAATTAATTAAAAAATTGGTTGTCTGTAAAGTCGGTTTACGGACGGTAGTATGACGTGACAACGTCAAACATTACATGCAGCGCGAACCGAACTGATCCGATCGCTCGAGCCGATCATGTCTCTCTCTTGTTCGTGCCGCGCTCTCGTTTTCGGAACGCTACATGACGTCATCTTTTCTGTGCATGCTGCCCGTAATATCGAGTCATTAGACGTTGTCACGTCGAAAGAATATGAAGCCTATCAGTAGATAGATAATGCTGATGATAATAATTATATACTCATTCCAAAAATTCTTAAGTACTAAACATTTATACGGTTTCATCGAATCACGTTTACGACGGTGGCAAACCGTAAATTTAAATTATTATTTTTCCGATAACGGCGCTAATCAACCAGTTTATTTGCCACCCACAAAAACGGCAACACTATCAAACCAAATTGCTGGTATACATAAAAGTAAAGCATTGTAAATTATATTCTTAATTCGAATGAAGCGTGAATATAGAATATATTTTAAAGATATATAGATGTTCGCTGGACAAAAAGTTGTCATGATAAACCAGTGAATTAAATTCAATAAACCACAAGTAATAATAAACTAGCGGAGGCTACAGACGTCGTCCTTTAAATACAAATCAATCTACACGTTTAGTTGCAGTATAGATAAGTGCGGCACTGCCATCTGCCGGGCTGATTTGTGAACCTAAGACATTCAGGACACCATCCAACCGCATGCAAAAAAAAAACATCAAATCGGTCCAGCCATTTAGGAGGAGCAGTGACATACACTAATACATAAATTCAAGTATTTTGTGTGGTGTACTTATATTTAAATATAACCTGGGAATTCATTCTTCAGCGGTGAGGGGGAAGAGTCGTACTCCCAGCTGTTTGGGTACCTCCATATTGCTTTTTCCTCACGAGAAGCGGCTTCTCTGTGTTTCGGAGGGAAGCAAGAAAAATAAAGACAGGCAGTGTGGGTGAGAACTGGCCACTGGCAACGGACTCTACATTTTATGTCTCAGGATAGGACAGATAAATAGCCTGGACTAGTTCTAGGCTATGTTCAGTTTAACCGCTTACCATTGGGTGGCCCTGCCAGTTTACCTATCCACCCAAAAAAAAGCCCTGGGTGCGAAGTATAAAAAAATAAGCATTTGAAATGAATTAAAAAAAGTGTGTTATTTTAACGTTTTACTTTTCAAACTTTCTTCGTCGACAACTACACGCAAAATAAGATCTGTCCTCTAAAATGTTTGCGATCTCTTGTGCGATATGAAATAAATGAGTTCAAGAGAAATACATAAACACACATAAAATATCGAGCCTCTTCAAGTGGGTTGCGAGTTATCGAGAGCGGTTGTGTCAGAGATAATTACCATGTTATCTTATTACTCCAGTTTCAAACCTTTATAAACAAGAAAGGGATTTTTATTATGAATTTCTGAACGGTATATTATCGGTTTATATGTTACGCATTTGCCCGCAGCTTCGCCTGCGTTAACTAAGATTTACAACAGCATCTTAGCGGGATGATATATACTCGTATTATTATCGGTGTTGCTCTACTACTAGGGGGAGGAGTAGACAGACCCCGAGCGTAGAGAACAACCGCTGAAAAAAAAAACAAAAAGAGTTGCACGTGACAGCATCCTAGGAATATACTGATGGACCGAGTGTGCCTCTTTGTCGCTCGTTCCGCGCTCTCGCTTGCACTTTAAGCCTTAATGGAACGTCTCAGAGCGAGGTAACGCCGCATGAATCACGTTTTTTCGCGCGTGCAGCCGGCTCCATTGAATTATAAGACGTTGTCACGTCACAAAATGGTTGTTTGTAAAGTCGGCTTACGGACGGTAGTTTGACATGACAACATCGAACAATACATGCAGCACAAACCGAACTGAGCCGATTGCTCGAGGCGATCATGCCGCGGTCTCGCTTGTGGAACGCGACATGTCGTCATCTTTTTCGTGCATGCTGCCCGTAATATCGAGTTATTAGACGTGGTCACGTCAAAAGGAAATGTCGAAGTGACGTAGGAAATATCAAACGTTACCAATTTAATTAATAAGGATGGAAATATACTCTGTGCTATTATGATCAGATCTTCCGCAGACTCATTATTCAGTAGTGTAAGTGTAGTGTAACGTTTAGTGTACATCATAAATTATAGGTGACCGGTATTGCTGTACAGTCAGACACGCAAAGGAAAATACATTAAAAATATTTTTTCTATAAATATCACACATCATTCGGAAATTTAGGCAACGATTTAAATTTCAGTTTAGAGAAAAAAATATTGAAGAATAAAAAGTAGGTACTTAAGTTAAGTATCAACCCTTATATCCCACTGCTGCGTACGGGTCTCCTCCTCGAAACCAGGCGAGGAGGGTAATTAGCCATAGTTGACCGATGCACTGGCCTAATGCGGTAAGGTGAACTTCAAAAATTTTCAATCTCATCAGGCATGCAGGTTTCCTCGCGATGTTTTCCTTCACCGGTGAGCGAGCGATGGCTTAGGGTGCACTTCGAAATTTAGAAAAACCCAGTTCAAGGCACACACAGGCAGACACGCGAGTGAGCCAGGCTCGATATTAAAAAAAAATTAGCTTTATATTATAGCGGGAATAGAACGGTAATGTCATGTGTTTGTATGAAAACATATTTCGACAAATTAGGGCTGCGACGCAGCGCTGGTCCTCAACTCTGATTGGCCGACTGATAGGCATCAAAGGATCAGTGGCTGATGGAACGTACATACAGATTACTAACTTATTCAACTGCCTCAAATTGTCACTGACTAGTCGCTTATGTTATGATCATACTATATTTGTTTCGTGTTTTATGAAGAAACAGAAATTAATACTAAATATTTATTAACTATGGTCGATCATGTAATTATTGTTTAAGTGTGCAAGGCGTAATCACGGGTCAAAGTTTAATGGCATTTCGTACAGGACATTGCGATTTTAATTGAAAATGTATGGTGCTTAGATTGAAGTTATTGGAGAGGTTTTATGAAGCAACTTTATGGCATTTTTCATTTTATTGCCACAAGTAATTTTGCACCATATGTCTCACAGCTTATAATAACATACAAACCAACAAATAATATTTACACAAAATATTTAAATAATAATAATAATATTATTATTTTTGCTACTTACGCTATTTAATGCATTAGCTAGTTAGTTAGTTTTTATTCTTATATCTTTTTTATTCTATATACTACGGTTAAGCTTAATTTGTTTCTTTACTTACTTACGTTACTTAACTTATAAAATACTTAGGATGAAACTTATAAATATTTTGTCTTCTTACGCAGTTGCTTAAACTTAACAATACTAAAGCATTGTTTCATGTGGCCGACTGTACTGTTTTAGTTCTGCCCTCGTGGATTTGTACGAAATTAAAACATTATGATTTATCGCGTATGGGGTAGTTTGGCGAATGGTGGTCCTTCCGAGCCGGGGTTAATTATATGTAATAAATAACTTTGAGATATTACCCAAATATATTTCAGCTAACGTGTAAAGTACTTTTAGTTAATAATCATTTTTGTGACAAAAGACTTATTATCGGTGAAGGAAAATATCGTGAGGAAACCTGTATTCCTGGTGAGATTGAAAGCCTTTGAAGGTGTGTGAAGTTCACCAACCCACGTTAGACCAGTACTTTGATGACCCCACCATGGTTCAAACCTTGTCGTGGCGGTGGGGCTCAGTAGCCTAGGGTGAGCCCAACACCTTGGGCGAATCTAATTGAGGGGGCTCTTTGTACCCTTCTCATTAGAAGAGGGGGCAAAAGAGCAGGGGGCAAGGGGCGAGTATGGGAACTTGGCCTCATTGTACTGTCCTGACAGTGGCAACCCGTCTGTGGAGGTGGCGTTACCCCCTTGAGGGGACTGACTGGCCGTCCAGGTGCCCTGTGCTTGTAGATCCGGGGCGCCTCAACAAAGGCGGCAGTGGTGGCACTCGCCGGGTTTTAGTGGGTAGAGCTACGTCCACTTACCATCTTTCGGGCGCAGCGGGTCCCACATATCCGCCTGGGGAGACACACTCCCCTGCGGGATGCGTCAGTGCATTTCCCGGCTTTAAAGAAAAAAAAGTACTTCGATGAACTATGGTCTAATACCGTCCTCGACTAATTTTGAAGAGGATGCCCGTGCTTGGCAGTGAAAAGTTTAAGGGTTGATATTATGCCGCCATCTTGTTTATACCTTATGTGTGACAAATTTACTCTTTAAAAAAAACCGGGCAGCAATGTCATGTTTGTGTATTAGGACTACAATCTGACGTCTAAGTAGAGAAGACGCATGAATGAGCCAGTTTTTAGTTGATGCCGGGAAAACCAAAGCTGCCAAGGCCTTAGGCTTTATGAGGATCTGCAGGCAATAGGACAACCTTACTCCTCGTACCCCCTTACGATCCGCACTCCCCTCGTACCTCGGTCGCCACCGAGCAGGCCTCGCTACGTCGTGCCATACTAGGCCCAGGTTCCCATACTGATCCCGACACGACCACAGGGGCGTTACTTGTGGATGTGTTAAATTATTATATCCTACGCACCTATATCTCCGTCTCATCGGCGGCGTCCTTGTTTCTTCCGCGGACCAGATGTACTGTGTCTTATATCTCAGGATAGGCAACAAATGAATCATTTGCCTAATCCAGCTGGCGCGTTTGCCAGTTTACCTATTTATGTAACTGGCATTAAAAATTAAAAAGCTTGGTTTAAGTGTGAAGGTTTAATTACAATAGTAGAGCTTATTGTTTTCGCTTCAAGCTTTATATTATACTTGCTGCCACCTGCGGCTTGGCCCGCGTTAGCAAAAAATAATAATAATTTTGTTTTTGAATGTGTCCTACGTTACTTCTAGTACGTCCGTGGATATGTGTACAAAGGGTCATGATGATCACGTTAACAGATTTCGCGTGAAAGCGTAACAAACATCCACGCTTTCACATTTACAATATGTAAAGATTAAATTTTTGTTACATTGTTTGTATATCCATTTTAAATACAAAGATTAAATACAAAGAGGCAAAAAAAATTTAAAAAAATCATCGATACAGTGAGACGGTTTCATAAAAAAATGGAAAATATTCCTTCGGGAATGTTACTGAATCGCGCCATCATTGTTCCTGGAATTCACTAGTGCGCTGTTACTAGTGCTTATTTATTCATAAAATTTTCCTTCGAGCTCGAGAATTCTTAACTTTTACCCAGGGAAATCCAAATTACATCCTATTGTCAGGAAATTCCTGGAGTATGTCCGATCGGACTTTCGCTGAGGAGTGAAGGTCAGGAGTCACAAGAGACCAATTTCAACTTTTGGGGATTTTGTATAGACTTAATTGTATGGCCTTAAATGATCGATCTTCTGCGTCTTTCATACTATAATCTTTTAGGGCGATGGGCATAGATAAATTTAGAATAAAGTCAAAACTTAGAATTTTGTTCATTCTTATTCATTTTGTTTGTTATTCAATTAACAAATATACTATTTCTCTTGATTAATACCTCATTTTTACCCGTAAATGGTAACAACGATTCTAATCGGTGATAAATATAAAAAAAAAAAATACGTCTGGCAGTTTTTGATTGAGCGTTCAAACAAACAAAACAATGTTATCTCATGGATAGTATTTTCTAAGTACATTCTTTGATTCGTATATTATGTTTGTTTGGATTTTATTAGCCTCGCTTTTTCATTTAAAGGAGATTCTGATATCAATGTTTCATGGTTTTTTTTAATGGTTTTTTTCACTCCAGAAAAAACTTAAAAAAAAAATTAAGCAAATGGCCGTGTTAGAGTAACATGAAGATTTTTATTTAAGATTTAAATTATATGAATTCCACTATAGACTATTTGGTTAAATTGCCCGTGTAATTTTTCTAGAATATATTGTGTTATATTATGCAATGTAAGTTGTTCCTCTAGGGACAGAAGGCTTCTTCCTTGTGTATCATGGTTACTGGAATTTATGTTCAGTCTCACGATTTCCATAAAATCGTTATCTTTTCTGATAAAAGCATATAATAAAATGTCACATTTTTTAATAATTAATAATTCAATAAAAAATAAACATTAATATCTAAAACCATATTATCTGAATTGAGTATCGCCTGCATTTTTATAAATCGTTCAGAAATGTAAGAAATCATTCGAAATGACTTTTATATAGAGAATATTTTTTTTATTCTTCCTATTTGGATACAGGCCATTTGTCTGAAATAAATATTTCAAAAGCGCAATCTTCGAATTTTGAATGTCGAATCTAACTTTTTATTGTCTGCGCGCGGACATTCCGATAAGTCATTGATGCGTAGAAGATTAAGCTAATAAAACATTAAAGTAATCACAAATGCAACTCACCGCAATTAATGAAAATTTCACTTAATAATTCACAATCAATTTACGCAGTACGTCTATGGTTCGTGAGTTTAATAGATTTAGAAAAAAAAATGTTTAAATTTGGAATGGCTAGTGTCGCGACTGCATCGCGATTCGCGTCGGTTAGTGCAATGTAATGAATGCTAGTGAGGTACCCGCTGAGCGGCAATGTCGGTAAATGTGTCTTAAATTGTAGCGGGAGCGGTGATTATTGATGCTTTCGGTGCGTTTTAATAAATGTGAAACGATAGATATTAAATACGAATGCTCACTATTCAAAGTTTTTAATCGATCTTTATGTATATTCTGCATTCATCTAAACTTTACGAGTATATAGACTTTGAGAGTGTTAAAATCAGAGACGGATTAATTTTGTGCCCTGGCCTCTGGAATTCATGTTGGTTTAGGCCCATAATATAACAAATGATGATTAATATAAAATCTAGGGCTTGTGCTAGAATAATAATGAGCAAGCTAAAAAAAAGTGTTGCTTTGTTTCGCTCGCTTTGTCTAGCGAGTGTAAATTGATTCTCAAATAGATGAATGTTCTGACTGGATCCAATGGATTTAATCTGAAACAGTGGGTCTGCTGGTGTTTAATATATACCATGAAAAGAGAAATGAAAAAACAATGTATACAAAGCAACGAACTATTTATTCTTGAAAAATCGGTCTTTGCCGTATTTTGAGAAAAATCTGTTCATGAAGAGATGTACCGAATACAGGATAATTTTGTCAAAAAGTTACATTATGTATAAGAACATATTATATTAAATAATATACGTAATTATTGACACAGAGATAATATACTGGCTTACGCCTTAAGATAGGTAACACATAGCGAGATGCACTTTTTCATGACTCTGCTAATATACTTCTCATATATCTAGGTTTTGGCCGAGTCGCTGGAGAGTTTGCAGGAGATGCTGCACAGTCTAAACGAATCCTCCCGACGGGTGGGCCTTAGGATGAACTTGGACAAGACGAAAGTCATGTTCAATGAGCATGTTCTCCCTAGGCCTGTTAACGTCGATGGCAAAACTCTCGAAGTCGTGCAAGAGTATGTCTACCTTGGGCATACTTTGCAGCTAGGTCGACATAACTTCGAGAGGGAAGCCGATATGAGGATTCAGTTAGGATGGGCAGCATTCAGGAAGCTTCGCCATATTCTCACGTCGTCTATACCGCAGAGTTTGAAGACGGACCGAAACGTGGCCTCTTAATTTACGACTGGTCCGCAAGTTTGCCGTAGCTCAACGTGCTATGGAGCGTGCTATGCTGGGTGTTTCTTTGGCAGATAGGATTCGAAACGAAGACCTCCGCCAGAGAACTAAAGTTACCGATATCACGCGAAGAATAAGCACGTTGAAGTGGCAATGGGCTGGTCATGCACTCAGAAGAACGGATGGCCGATGGGCCATTAAGGTTCAAGAGTGGAGGCCGCGTTTAGGTAGACGAAGTGTTGGTCGGCCATTAACCAGATGGGAAGACGATCTCCGTGCAGTGGCAGGTCCGCATTTGATGCGAGTAGCAAGGGATCGGTCGTCTTGGCGTTCATTGAGGGAGGCCTATGTTCAGCAGTGGACGGATAGAGGCTGATGATGATGATGATGATATCTAGGTTACCTGGTTAGGTTCCTAGACCATATGTGGGACTCATACTACTGGAGAGTGTTCTACACCACCTGTAAGCGCTTTTTTTCTCGAAGGGTTCTTTTTAGGCCTGACGGCCTTTGAGCTCAATCACCTGTGAGCGCCTTCAGCTGTTTATTTGCGGGCCCTGGCTCTCAGCCATACATTAAGGGTGCATTGAGCCCAGTCCACCGTCGCGGACGTAGTCATGTTCTTAAGCGATGCTGACACCTTACTCTCACCTGTGGGCTTTGGTGACCCACGCCTTTGCCTATGCAAGTAAAAAAAGACGTGTGGCACTCGGGGTCTGCCGCGGTAAAGCTATTGCATAGCATTTTGTATCAACTTATTTATTTTTCTTTGATAATAATTCAAGTTACACTTTTTGAGCGTGGTGACCGATAAGAAAACAATTTTTTCTTCTTTTATTAAATAAATAAAAATACGTCTAGTTGCACGCACACAAACACCGTGTCGAAGACTGTCGAAAAGAAACGACGTTAGACAATGCACGGCCTTCAAGCGACACCGCCGTGCCCGTCGGAGTGGGGAGCGTGAGGTTTTTTTTCGTTACGGAATTTCTGGATTCGGTCCCCGCGCTCAAGACCCGCGATAGAAGCTATGCAATAGCTTAAAAAAATATATATAAATAGTTTGTTATATCCATCCATTCGATAATCTGTGCGTTTATGGATAGAGATCTTATACTCGATATTATTTTCACAATGGCCACAGATATAATATACAAATTCAAAATTATAAATCGAATTTCGGATACGATATTGAAAGAACTTCTGTGATTGATCTTGATTTGGTTTAAAGATTCAGCAAAAAATATTTTAATTTGTCAAAACAGAGACCGATTTCACGCGCACGCAATGAATTTATCAAAGTGATTAAAATATACTTTAAATTATTCTTTGATTGAGTTATATTATTAATTCATTAAACGGCAAGGCTTATATTAATTGGTTTTGTCAAAAATAAATGGTCAGTTATTATTTAAAGATAAAATCAAAATAAAATGTCTCTTATCATTTTGACGTTTCCTTTTTTAAATGACTTTGAAGGCAATAAACGCAAATGTTATGGGTAAACAGGAAAATTATTATTTTTTATTTACATCTGATTTAAATTAGCCGTTAAAGTGCATTTTGGCTATAATATTATAATGAATATAATTTATTAAAGTGCAAAGCTAACGTTTTATAAAAATCTAGCATTCGCCATTTCTACTCTTGCCAGGGTTAGATTAGCCATCTTTCTTGTATTACAGCACAGATCACGTAACAAACAGTTCTGCGATCCGATTGGCCGATGAGAAGCACACTAAAATCACATTTCATCAATTAGTTAAATTACAATACGTCTGTGAGAAATAACTGACGATTCGCGGATGCTAGGAACATACTCATTCAATGTTTTGTTGACATAACTAATCTATCTGGTTATTATTATGGTCTACATTATTAGTGACAAAGAAATTCAAAAAGTTATTTTTATCTAAATCAATATATTATGTACATGTATTAGTTAGTTACATGTTAATGTTAAATATCTTAAAGTTATTGACTATATTTGGAAAATCAATTTAAGAAAGTATTTAGCGTAACATTAATATCTACAATGTAAAGTTAATAAAATTATTAACATCGGTAACTTCTATTTTAGACAGGCTATACATCAGCATTTGCGTTCTTAACGCTGAAACCAACTCACGTAATTGTGACATATGGGTTGGGGATGTGTAACATAGGTACTTTATTGATAAAACGAACACGAAATAGGAGCTTTTACAAAATAGTTGTAGTTATAATAGGTTAGATTATATCTATTTTATCAAAACATACATTCGAGAATGGCAGAATGGAGTTAAAGATCCCTGAAAGCTCCTATTTAAATAAAAATTAAAGGAAAAGTTAGACTGGCCACTGCAAGGTTATAAACTAAGAAGTTTTCGAACTTCGCTAACGCTTTCCTAATGGCATTTTGGCTAGGCCCCAAGTACCGCGATCGACAATTGAATTTCGACTACAAATAATATGCATAAGCCAGGTTGGTAAAAAACATCAATTTTTTAATATTTATAATTAAAATATCAAAAAGCTTTACGTGCGGTATAAGCTAGCGGTCCGTAGATTCGCACCGAAATCCAAATCAACTTGGCATTTCGGCTAACAAATGCCGGTGCAAGAGGTTGGATGCTATATTAATTGCGCGGGAAAACGTAGACGTAAGTTGTACCATCACCCGCTTCGACACACTGACATACGCATGACGCCATGCCAATAATTTGATTTTTCTTGCGATGCCAATGATTTCTATTCTATGATTTTTGCTCTCAAAATAACTAGGCAGTCTGACTTACATATAACGGTTGTTGTGCTATCAGGCCTAAAAGTCTAGACCTTTTGAAAAAAAAAATGCTTACATGATTACAAATTACTTTTTTTTTAATTATAAATTACTATTAATTAATTAATTAATTAATTATATATATATATATATATATATATATATATATATATATATATATATATATATATATATATATAATCTCGTGTCACAATGTTTATCCTCAATGGACTCCTAAGCCACTTAACCGATTTTAATGTTTTTTCTTTTAAAATGTGTGCTTTTCTCCAACTTAAAAGATAGGATAGTTTATTTCTCAAATTTGAGATTGCAATTTTATTTATTGCAAATTAATTGTTTTGACAGAACGAAGTCTGTCGAGTCCGCTAGTATATTATAAAGATAGTATCTTTATAAGTATCGTAGTATCTTTTAAAGTTTTCTTTCTTTTCTTCTTATACGTATGTTTATTTGTATATTTGTTTGTATGTATGTAACCGACTCCTTTGGGCGCGATTTGGCCCACTTTAAACGGTCAGATTTCGTTTAAACTTTGTTGATCTACCGAGGACCTATGATAATACATTTCGATAAGATTATTCTATTTTTCAAAAGCTGTTTTTAATTTTTTCTCGTGTAAGTTAGATAGGTCGAAGGGCACTGAAGCCACACATAAAAGCAATCATACTAGAGCTAGGATAGATATCTCAATAATTATGTGTTGTCAGTTCGTAAGATTACCATCTTACCATTCTCGTTGCGTGTCTTTTCTCTCCATCATATAAACGAACGAAATAAGTAGGTTGATGGTGATGGTGGTGGTGGTGGTGGTACTCAAGCTGACAGCACATCTTTTCCACTAATTATCTGATCATACTCAAGCTGTGGTGTGGTGGACAGCACATCCTTTCCACTGATCATCAGATCAGAGAATTATCAAATTGTGATCAAAAGTAAAAAATTGGTGAGATATTGATACCTTAATTATATTCTATTGATACTTAAATTTCCGCATCCATCTTTTACAATAGATATTATCTAAACTTTGATCCTGTGTTACGAGGTTATTACTGGAAATATGGATTTCCTCTATCGCGTACTAGATGGCGCTATTAATATTGTAAAAACATTTGCGACTAACATTCGTAAGGCTGTAAACATGTAAAGGCACTTAGAGAATTGGACGCTAAGGCAAGATCTGCGGCGTTCCCACGTCCACAGCGGCACAAGACAGTTGATGCAACTCTGAATGTCAGAGGTGCTTGTTTTTTGTGCACCGTTAGACCACGCGTGTGGGATACGGCACTGGCTGCAGCGGAGCCACACAATTATATGTATGTGAGAAATAAAAATAAGTAGGTTTAACAAAGTAGCCAGTGACTTCAAGCTAACGCTTTAAAATATTTTAGTTCTACTGATCGATCTTTAGATATCTTTAGGTAAAATGAAAATAATGGCCGGCTTTTTTTTGAAAGTCTAGACTTTTAGGCCTTTAATCGCAATCGGTAAGTAGGTGAGCTGGGAGCCTATATTTAAAAAAAAAAAAAAAACCAATGGCAGGCATACACTGGACTCCGCTTCCGACTGCATTGGTACAACCATATTTCTTGTTTCTTTCGTGATACAGCTTTACTGTGTTACGGATAAGTAGGATTTGCAGTGTACTGTAACCAAGACATAGCATCTCGTCTCAGGATAAACAATATATAAATTTGTTGCCTGGACTAGTTCCAGCTAAACTAGGTTATTTTAATGTGCAACTGTGTGTGTCTGCCAGCTTTCGTATCTAAGTAAAATAAAAAAAAATCTTTATAATGATTCTTAATAAATAACAACGTCAAGTTCTTTCATCATCACCTATATCGCATAGGCATATTATTGTTGCTGGAGTAGTCACAATTTTCCAGAAATGAGCCTCTAGGATTTATATAGATTCTGAGAGAATTTATTGATATCATTCTACGTTTGACGATAAGGTGATTTCTGTACAGTGGACGCTCAGTTTTTGATTGTAGTGCCCTGACATATTGTATGTAATTAACTAAAACTAACTAAAAGGAGTAATATACCGGCACTCAAACCATACACACGTTAACAGCGTCACAGGATGAGTGTGACAAGGGATCTGTCGTCTTGGCGTTTATTGAAAGAACTCTATGTGCAGCAGACGGATGAAGAATGCTGTTGTTGATGATGATTACTAGTTTCCTATAAGGTATGTTCTTTGCGGCAAAATTAAGGAAGAAATATCAATAAAATATTTTTCTATTTGGATTCCATTTATGGAAGCCATTCCCAAAATTACCAATCAGAATCACATACCGAATTTTCCCGAAATATTATAGAAGCTAATCCCGTAATAAAAATGCATCTCCCTGATACACCCGCAGTTGGGTGGCAGCCAATAAAAAACCCGGTCAGGATACTGCTGTAAACATCCAAAATGGATGCGCTAACTTGAAACTCCACACCGACGTGCCAACTCTCCAGGGTTATATTCGAAGTCAATTTTTATTTATCACTTCTATTTCCACTCTGTTATTTCTTTGTCTTTGAATGTTTCCATAAATACTGCAGAACAGAATGAAGGTTTTATATCTTCGCTTATGAGAGATACAATGGGTCTTTCAAATGCTAATCACTGGGATTCAGATTGATAAGCCTAATCCGGCTGAGTAAATAGAGATACTAGACTTGTTATAGATGTTTTAGGCATCAAGCCAAGTGTGAGCAGGTCAATCGAATCTGATTTGGGATTTATTATAATGCGACACCCCTTAACCACCAAAACCTGTCCAATTAACAGCAAAAGCTAAATCATCGATAAAGCAGATGATCTGATCTGATCTGATCCAAATGATGGATGAATCACGATTCATGTGGATTTGAGATTGGAGTTGGTTGGTTCACCAGCAAATCTGCTCCGTAGTTGTGGCATATACAAAGACGAACATATAATTTACCTAATCTGCACATGTGGTAATTAACCTACTTTTTAACCTGTTCCCCGACGTGAATAACAATAAGTTTTTGGAGTCGTGAGAATAGGACAAAGGGAACCTTTTGGTATACGCCATGCGTTCGTTTGCGAATGGCGGCTCTAAGTGTCGAGAGTGAGCGATTTGATATTCACTTACGAGTATATCTGAGCCGACTAAACCAAATAACAAGTAAATATGCTTAAAATCGATCTTGGAAAAGCTTTAAAAAGTAAACAAAATTTTAGACCATGTTGTCTACTCAACAATATGAATGTTGCGAAAGCAATTTTCAATATTATAATTTATGTCAAGATATATATTTAATCGATAGACACCAAATAGAAACATTTGTGATACAAGTACCTAGATAATGAGATTGGAGCATTGAAAGTAAATTAAAAAAGACAGCACTGAAAAGAAGATTAAATAGAATTGTATGGTAACGTTTTCCTTCAGGTTCCTTTCCTTTCACACAGGGGAGCTGTACACCCGTCTGCATACGATTATCCTGATAATAATTATTGGTTCCATCAAACAGCTTTGTGTTTTGGAAAGCAAAATCAAGTGGTAGTAGTTAAGTAAGATGTAGTGCAATTGCTGCTTTGCAGCTGAATTAGGCCGGTACGCCGGGGTTGTACTTGCCTTTCCCTCAATTAATCCTGGCGTAAAGTGACAGCTATACTGTCACGTTTCTTGCGGTTCATGAGTTTTCGGTGGTGCGTTAAGGGGATAGGGAAAAAGGATGGCAGTGCATCCGAATTTCCTCTGGAAGACCGAATGTCTGTTGGTGTCGATCTTCAATATGCTCCGACTGCTCTTTTGCCAGCATATGGCATTGAAAAAAGAAATAATGCAGGACAGGCCACTTGCACCGAAAAGAAAAAAAAAAATTCAAGATGTCAGTTAATCCATGCAACTAACGTAAAGTCAGGTTGAGTTTCGACCTGAACCGCTGCACGCGCTGGCTCATCTATCGCTTGGTCCACAGCTCACCTCGCGGTAGATCGTGGAGATAAGTCCGCTTTGTACTCAGGGACAAAGGTCTCGGGATGCAGTTGTTATACGTGAGACGGGGATACAATTGATTTGGCTAACTGTACCTATCGCATCGGAGGTCGTGACGTTATCGATTTTCTCATGGGCTTAAAATAGAGACGTAGTGTTCGCATGTTTATTGGATATGAGATCTGGTTAAGCTGATGAGTTGTTGGTGTCGTCACAGATGAATTTACAGCGAATAACTAAGCTTCATCACATGTTCCAATACAATTGTCCTGCCATAACTCATTCAAATTGTCCTGGCTTACTCATTAATGAATTATCCATTCTGCTCTCGGAGGCCTAGGTGTAAGTTATTAATTAGTAACAGTAAAACTGTCTTTAATTTACCAACATATTTCTGTACACATTACTTTATGAGTCCGCCTCGATCTTCAAGGTTTTCAGTAAACAGAAAAAGGACGTCAATGCAAAATTGATATTTAAAACTCTAGAGGAATATAAAGTTCAACATCAAAACGAAAACCACCAAGTTCTTGTAATAACATGCCCTCGCATCTATTTCCTTTTCTAAACTGCATTTGAAGTTTTAATGGAACGTCAACTATCCTTCTATTACGGATACATATTTTAAGAAAATGCATTTACATCATGAGTTTCTTAAATTCGAAACATCTTGCATTGGGTGTAACGGTTGTCAAAAAAATTTCATATTATTATGGTTAAAGGGTTTTTAGGGCCCTTTAAATAAAAGTTGCCAAAGACATCACACGGGTAATATTTAGTACCATTAACAGATTAGGCAACGCACCTAATAATCCTATAGAGTAGAGGCTGTTGCTCTTCTTGCTATGTATGTAGCTCTGCGCTTACAACCAGGTGAACAGTCTGTCCATTTGCCCCTCTTCCATGAAATGAATGAAGACCTGAGATTTTGTAGGAGACGCAATGATTTGAGAAGCCTAAGATAAGGTAAGGTGTATACCTTCGAGGAGGTCTTTTTGCAGTGGTAAGATTGAAGCTGTAGAAACTAGAATAAGCTTAGAAGATATTATTCACTAAGAAAAAATCTCACTCATCTCAATCTCACCAATGAGATGGAATAACGATTTTAGTGCAGTAGCCTGGACAAGTTGGGTAAATTTGACTGTTTTGTCGAATTTTTAGGTCAGCCGAAATTATTATATATTATATCACTAGGCCGAAATGTCTAACCCATTTTTAAAAAAAAAATCTTGTTGATCGGCAAAAGAACATGCAAAATCAATACGCAGACATGACGATTATGTAAGACCAACCTTAATTTCTGTAAAGATATTATCATTATATATTTATTTCTAAAATATTTACTCAAGTTTTTTACTCGATTTGGCACGTCCAAAGGCAATAAATAGAGTGATTCCCAGGTTAAATTTTTATTAAGATATTTGTACATTTCATATAATTAAAGCTTTTATAAAATAACTAGATTCCTCGAGTGGTCTTAGTATATTATATATGGAGCTAAGACAACTAATTACTTGCCTCTAGTTTTAATTGTCTTTCTCCTACTTTGTAAAATATCAATTACCAAAAGTCATTTTCCGTTTCAAATGAATTTATGAAACCATCATCGGAATTTTGAGCAGCATCGTCAAGTACTTCGTAGTTATCAACATCATATTTATCAGCAAGGAACGTATCAGGTTCATATGTAGGCATTTTGTCTGTTGAGAAAAACGCTTCTATTCTGCTTATACCTGCCTTTACTGTTGTTGTGGGTTCTGTTGCAATGACTGTTGTAGCTTCTGTGATTGGTTTAGGTTGTGGATGACAGAAATTGTCCCAAAAATACCAGCCATGGGGACAGATGAAGATCTGTGGGTAAAGACTGCCGTGCTTCGATAGACAGACATAATAGTGGTTCGGACTGGAGGATAGTACGCCGTATTCCCCAACTTTAGTGCAGCCTTTGACAGGTTTATCCTTGCATTGGCCGTGTTCAAGTGGTATCTGAAAGAAAGTTAGAACCATTATTGGATCACTAATTTCTTCGTGAGTCTTTCGAAACATAACTTATAGCAAGGCAATTTCCATTGAAATTCATTGACTATCATGAAATTTGGTGAAAATTTACAAAAGTAAGGGAAACAAATATGGAAACAATTCATTTTAACACACAAAAAACAGGTTTTTCAGTATTATTGTGCACTTGCTTGAGTCAAACTCGCGCTTGTCTATTTCCTTTAGCTTAAAATGTTTTGAATGGAAAAAAAACATGTATTTGTTCATGTTAGGGAGTATATATCAAAAATCCTAAGGGCTGTTATCTTAAAAAAAATCTATAAAAAAATTTTAGACTCCATTTATTGGAATCAAACCCATCAGAAATTAGCTGAATAGAAACATTCAGTACATCTTTCCATATTACACCGTGAATAAATATTTGAAATATTGCCGATGATTTTTACCGAGCACTGCGCAGTTTTGGGATCGTAACCGTAATGCCTAGGACACAGAGCCACTCGGTGGTCAGCGGGGCCCCCGTCAGCCAGGTCTGCTGGTGGAGAGCAGAGGTGGAACTTCCTGCAGTCGTAAGCATCAGGGAATATGCCAACCTGAAACGAAAAAAACGGCATTCTTGTAGATGGTAGCTCTTCCATCTCTCCCCATAACATCATCCATCTAACTAGAAACGAGTCCCTGTACTAGTCTAGTATTTGTCAGGGGTCTCATTTTTCCTAAGGATTCCTAAACAGAAATTTGTATAGTACTCTCACATATTTTAAGGCCCTTTATATCTACTGCTGGGCGATTAAAGTATTTGAAGTATTTTCAAATAGTATAAAGGCATTTCAAACTAACTTTATGTTAGTTTGAAATGAGAATAGAATAATAGAATATGAGAACTTTAGACTATTTAAAACAGTATATTTATATGTTTATCATTTTTATTTCGCCCAGCTCGTTATTTAAGAATTGTTGACAAATGCCTTGATCTCGTAAACATAGGCATACATTTTGAAGTCGTTTAAAAAGTTTTAATACTCAAATATCACAAGTTAATTTTAAAATCTTAACGCTTTATATCAATAATCAGAAATCTTCACAAAAAAGTCTAACTCTGTATCTCACGCAATAACATAACATACATTAGATTTACCTTGTTCACAAGTACTAGGAACCGACTGATCTTAATGTCAAGGCGAGAATGAACTATATAATAATTCGTTATTTGGATGTGCAATAATATTAACTAGAAGAACGCATGCACTAGAACTTTACATGTGGTAAAGGTACCAACTTTAGGCCTAGCTCTATCTATATTGTGGTTCTATGCTCTTTTCTTGGAGGTGTTTTATAATGTCCCTTATGTTAATTTTGAGTATAATAAACTAGGTACCAAGACTTGTATTCAGAGAAGTATGATTACTTAGATTTGTGGTATTTTTTTATATTTGTGATTAATCAATAATGTGATAATTTAGGTTTAAATGAAGGTTAACATGAAAATTACTACAGATCTGAATGATGGCATTATTTGTAGTTATATAGGTTAGTCTGACATTAAGTCACATATACGACGTAGTTATACGGATTAGTCTCTATAGAATCTATCTAGATCTATCTAGGTATGTATAATCTAGGTATACATAGTATAGATAAATAATAAAAAACATAACATATAATATGTCGGTAGTCTACAGCTGATAAAAATAGCGATTAAAACAGGTTGTTCTTAGTATATAATATATACTTTTTACAGACAAAAAAGAAAGTAGGCGTTCAAATATTATCAATTTATGTATGTTCCATGTTAGCGCTCATACTTATCCAATTGTAACGAATGACTTGCGTGACATTGGCTTAGACAACCGAATTCATGAAGACGTGGTTAATTTTTTCCTTCTTTTAAAAACGTTTGATTGCTTACTTGTTCGCATGTATGATAATATTTTTGTGTGTGGACATCGCACTCAGGGACACTCTCTGCGGAACATTGGCGCTGATGAGCGTTGCAGGTTTGACCGTCGGGACATTGCTGGAGAGGAACCTGGAAACGAGATAGTGTAAAGTTTGATAGTATCATAAACCTTTTATATTGAGTTATAAATCGGTCTCTTTCATCAATTTACAGAACAGTGACAGAAAAAAAATTAAAAAAAATTGTTGTCTGTAAAGTCGGTTTACGGACGGTAGTTTGACGTGACAACGTCATACATTACATGCAGCATGAAACGAACTGAGCCGATCATACCTCTCTCTCGTTCGTGCCGCGCTCTTGGTTGCGGAACGCGACATGACGTCATCTTTTTCGTGCATGCTACTCGTTCGCATAGTGCTTCGTATATTTTATATAAAACATTAGACACTATAGTAAAACTAGATGTTTCCTAAATAAAACAAAATATTATGTACAAATCATTAACTAATTGGCATCAAATATTAATAATAATAATAATAATATACTTTATTTGCACACAAGTTATTTAAATAAAAAGTTAACAAAACTAATTAATATTAAGGAATTACAAATAGGCGGCCTTATCGCTTACAAGCGATATCTACCAGGCAACCAGCGGGGAAAGAGAAAAACAAAAAAGCAAATTAAGGGCAGGGAGTCAGTGATCAAACTCCTTTCTAGGTAATAAAAAACACAAAATGTTCGCGATATCATGACTACGATACGTTTTATATATAATATTTCAAATACATACCATACATACATACATACACGCATAGAACTATACATACAATAAAAAGAAGTAAAATTATATTTACATAATACGATAGATGCCGAAATCAAAATAAAACAACACAACACTGCAAAAATAAAATAAAACTACAAAGCAGATCGGATAGCTGATATTATAATAAAAAAAATTAGTTAATAATTTAACACGCCATAAAGTGACATTTGATCAATTTTTTGAAAGAGTGTAAATTTTGAGCCTCCCTTATATTTATTGGGAGAGAATTCCACATTTTTATAGCTTGTACAGTAAATGTGTCATTATAAAGTATGGGAACACGCTCTAATCATATTATTTTTTTGGAATTTATTCCCTATTTGTGCTCAACGGCACCATAATATAGTTTTTCCACCCAACGTAAGGGTCCGGTGAAGTGAAGGGAAAATTCCGATTTTTTTTTAAATTGAGGTGAATTTTTTGAGTGCCGAAAATTTTCGCTAAAATTCAAATTTGTCCATATCTTTTTACCCTGTTGACTCAGAAGTCAGAACCTTGATTTTTATACATCTAATAGGGACTAACTATGTCTGCGCATGATCATTACTTAATTGTCCAGCAGGGGACAAAGATTGAAAAAGATGTTCATCATCATCATCATCATCATCATCAGTAGGTGTCCGTCCAGACGTACCTACTGAACACTGGCCTCCATCAATGTAAATGTTTACATAAAAAGTTACTATATAACAGGTACAGACTTATTTGAGCTCCAAATTCTCACCTTTAGCCACCCAACTGGTAGTGATATGCAGGTAACGGCATGGGTGCAGTTTTGGCATGTCATGCCAGGCTCCGTACAAATACCTTCGACGTCCACTTCTCCTTCACCAAGTGATCTGCCCAGAGGCACGGCTGCCATACGATTGCCAGACACGACACTGCCAAGGCCATAGGAAGCGGTGACCTGGAAATAGGAAGTAACTAATTTTTGTCGCCTCTCCTGAGACATAAGATATTAAGTCTCGCTGACAATAATTATACTGCTGAGAGCAGGATAGCTCTCCGAAACACAGAAATGCTGATTTACAGTAGGAATTAACAGGGTGGTGGTGGGTACTGATGTAGTAGGGGGAGGGGGGTGTCACAGCGCAACCCTCCTGTAGTTTACTCGGTTATTACCACCGACACCACCATTACACGGGCTCGACAACACACGATATTTGCTGGTCGCAGGCGCACGTCCGCTCTCGCCTATGGCTCTTGCTGTAGTGACGTGCGCCCACAGAACAATATTAGTGCGCCCCACCCGTACCGTGAGCACGAGATCGTGTTTATAACTATATATTTAGATACACTAACTACAAACACTACACCATTGGTGGATTAGTAACATCGTCATATTATTATAAGGAATTTAGGGTATTAGGAGAACTTTATGCTGATTGCTGGAAAGAGAACCTAGGTTTAGTTGACTTCTTTCCTTTTTCACCCTAGGTTAGCCAAAGGAAGGTATTACTGCGTTCCTTAACCCAACACGTAAAGTTTTTAATATCAGTAGGATAGACGAAGTGGCTACCTGATCCTGACAACGCACATGCAAATCCTTTGATGCAGCGGTTGTCTATAGATGTCGTGGTTAATTGTCCTACCGTCTATCCCCTCTTATATAAAAGAAGTGGCTAACGTAGCCCATGTCCATTCGAGTTCCACGAGTACATCTGGGAGTAGCTCAAACAATTTACTACTACTAGCTGTTTTCCCCGCAACTTTGCCCGCGTTAACTTACGCGGTAAGGTAGTGATTTACAAATGTCATTTTTTTTCATTAAAAGTATCTTATATTACTTCTAATACCTCGAGGAATATGTCTGCAGAGTTTCATGATAAACGGTTTAGTAGTGATCGCATGAAAGCGTAACAAACAAACTTAGGTACATTCACATTTATAATATTAGTAGGGTCTAGGTATAGTAATAGTATTGCCTATAATAGACGTAAAGTAAGAAGACTAAGCCAATAGTAAAAATACTTACACTACCACAACCCAGGACAGTTACCAAAAATAAATTCCACCACATTTCGGACACAACACTTCTCGATGACACTACAAATAACTTTGAATTTCGGCTCCTAAACTTTGACCTAACTATCTGTTATTCGTCTCAGCAAGATAAGAGTCGGTCACTTATTTTTTTAGCGTTTTTATTCAAGTATTTTATATGTTTGTCTCGCTTTTCTTTAAGGGGGCTTTAATTTTGATGGTGGTTTGAGGGTAAAGCTAGCACACGTGAAGATCTAGTTAAGAGTTTTGTAGCTTAATACATCTCATACAAGGTTTGTTTACTTTAAGACGTAGACCGTATGTCTCGGTTTCAGCACAGTAAACACATTTTAGAATTTATCAAATCAGCTTAGTAAAATCTAGTAGTTTTTGGGAACCTAGGTTCAGTATGGCACGACGTCACGGAGACTACTTAATAGCGGCCGGGGAGTGCCCCTAGTATTTTAGCCTTCTTCGGTACCCTCAAAAGCTGCTAAAGGAACTCGCATGTTCTTTTGTAGGGTTAAGGGTTACATTTCCCAGGTGCGAGTCCCCAGATAGGCATAGAAGCCTTGCCCGAGATAAAGGAAAAGGTCTTGGACTCGATAAAGACTATAATATGGACATTGCTTTGGTCTGCAAGGACATCGTCGTTTCTAAGGGCCTTCTTTCTTACTGAGCTATTTTTTAATGGATCGGACAATACGAGCTCTCAGTTGGCGATTTCTGTTGCAATAAATGTATATAATATTACATATTTGTCACGGAACCCTACTGCAGTGAATTTTGGCTACCGGAAGCGGGGTTAACGTTTTTACGCATGGGTTTATAGTAAATAAGCTTATAACGTTTAGGTACAATGAACTAGGTCCAAGAAGATAGCTTCTACCACCCATTATTTGGATTATTCATCTGGGAGACTCCTCAATTGGTTTGTTTCATATATTTATTAACACTTAATTTTTAATTTTAAATTTTAAATTTAATTAACACATCTAATTGGGGTTTTCATCTTAGATGTTTATCGATATATCGATTTTGAATGTTTATTCAATATCAACTTAGATTTTTTTTATATTTTAGAAATGAAATATTCTTTAGTCGTGTTGAACACTTTTTTTGTGTGGAAAATCTTCGTTATTATTAAAATTTCATTATGTCATAATTCTAAGTTATAAGTTTTCATATTAGCAGTAGCAGTCCCTGCGACTGCCGTTTTTGTTATATTATTTACACGAATTTCACTCATTAAATAAATTCACCTGTAAAGTATCCGAAACGTCGGACATGTAAAAACTTAAGTAACCGGGATAACCGTAAAAAATGCATCATTATAATTGAAAGTTTTCAGGTTTTATTGTAGCTGTGCTATGAATATATGCAGCCAAATATGTATGTACCTATCTCATAGCTCATTGTTTCACTAGAAAAGCTAGGGAAGTCAATTAAAAAGCCTGAAATAAACGAATAGCAATTTGTTAAAAAAAGGCTGCTATTAGGAATCATGTCATTGAAATTAATAATTTATCTTCTTCATCATCAGCCTTTATACGTTTACTACTGAACATAGGTTTCCTTTAATGAATTTCAATTTAGGTTGGTATTAATAATTTAACAGCTCTCTGTCTTCTTTATTGCGCTATTCATGAACCATGCCCAGTAGTGGGACATACATGATATAAGGGTTGATACTTTACTTTACTTTTCTTATTCATAAGTAATCATAATTTTATCACTAACTCGTTTACCAGTACAACTTTAGTTTAGGGAAAACACATCTATCAAAAATAATATAAAGGTAATTCCCGTGTTCAGTACTTTTGTATACTTAATAGAAACTAGTGTTTGTGTTTTTAACTATATTATAGTTCTGAAACTCTTTTCATTACTGAACACTGGAAAAAATAATAATTACTGGTTTATCTTCGCTTGTTTATATACTTGTGATAGGAAACATTATAATTGTTATTTGTATTTAGAACGGACAAACGATAATTCAAAATGTAATTCTTTTATTTAGTTTAATGTAAAAGTAATATAAAACTGAATCTAAAAATATAATAAATAAAAACTAAAATTAATTACTTATGTACAAAAAAAAGTAATTACATTGATTTATATAAAATTAGATTAAAAAGGTATAGAATAAAGGACTTTGATGTTGATTCTGTATTAAAAAAAACATATCTATATTTGATTTTTCAATGATTGATTAAGACATTAATATAACAAATACTAATAGATAGATACCAATAGATACAAATCCTTCTAAATTAGGTATCTACACCCGAGCAGTGACAACCGCAACTTTACTATAGCTTTGTATTAAATAAGACCAGTTGGAGACAGTTGCGGTAAGTTCTATATTTTGGCATGTCAATAGTCGTTACGAGGCGTATTTCATGTGTTTCTCTTTGACAAGGGTGTGTGGTGCGAATGAAAGGTATCATGAACGCCTCCAAACCAAAAGACGAAGCGGGCTGAAGAGTTATTTAAAGTATGAGGGAGAGATTCCCGCGTTCTCGAGTGGGTAACGTCATGATTAATTCGTCTGTCAAACTTTGCCTTTTTGCAAGAAACTCAGGATATGTAGTATAGTGGCATCGAAACTTAACGACTCATTATACGCAATTTGTTGCGAAAAAAAGCTTAGGGGGTTTAAATAGGGGTGAAAGTTTGTATAGAAGTTCGTAATTATACATAGAAGATGACGCTATGAAACTTTGCATTTAGGCACTTGATAAGAATTAAATAACCATTAATAATTGTTCCACCGTTTTTCAGATTTTTACCTATATGGGCATAATATGGGGGATGAACGTTCGCAGGATAGTTAAAAAAAAAAACTGTCTGTGTTTACTATACGTACGTACGGAACTGCGATACTACGAATTCAATGCGAGCGAAGCCGCGGGTATCAGCTAGTATAATATAAAATTAAAAAGTTTATCTATTTCATGGCATCTTGTCAATTTATTTTATTCCTCTCCCCTTTCAATACTTGTACCATACATTATCTTTACATGTTTTTCGTATATTTTATAAAGATACTGGGATCCGTTTTTATGATATCCTGTTGGGTCCAAATGACCCTCGGTTGTTTAGAGAAGTCACATTCAACCATCTTTTCCCATTCCAATCTCTCTTTGAAAGCCTCAACCTAGTAAATATGTTTTTCTTTTTATATTTCTACATTTTTTGCTAGTAACGCCGTCAAATGTAATTTATCTAGCGAATAATTGTATGTAGTGAAATAATACACGTATTTTGATATTATCACTTAAGCTAAATCTGGTAAACGCTATCTTGCCCTTACCCATAAATGCGTAACCTCATCATACCTCATATTTTTATACAAATCCATGCAGTGACGGATTTAGGCTTGCTGCCGCCCTAGGCCCTATTTATGGCGCCGCCCTTAATAATTGGATATCATTCGGTAATAATATTATAATCTTTTAAATTTTTTAAATATTATTCATAGACTGAAAGGTTAATAAAAAAAATATTATTATAAATATTCTATGAAAATTTCTTTACAAAAAATAATCAAAACTCTTTTTCAAAAGAGACTGTCATTACTTTTTTCGCCTCTGAAATTTTGGAATTTCAAAAATTTTGCCGCCCCTCAAATCATGCCGCCCTAGGCCCGGGCCTCACGGGCCTAGGCGTAAATCTAGCACTGAATCCATGATGACGAAAAAGATTGAAATGCGATGTAAATCGAACACTATTCAATTAGAAAATGACTACTTTTGGAAAAAGAATTCCATGTTTTTAAAATAAAATTAATTTAAAATTAGAATAATAATTCTTAGGGCCTGTTTCACAATCTCCCTTTAAGTTCCCTATAGGCTATTGGCAACATATTTGACAGATGTTTGACAGATACTCCATACTCTATCTGTCAAACATCTGTCAAATATGTTGCCAATAGCCTATAGGGAACTTAAAGGGAGATTGTGAAACAGGCCCTTAGTCAAACAAAAATTATTTTGATTCGAAATGGACAGTTTTGTAGAACGGCAATTTCATAGGTTTTATATTATTATTATATTGTTATTATACATATACATTACACTTCGGGGACTAATTTTTATATTTCATTTAGATTATTAAAATATTACCAGTATAAAAGTTAGCAGGGAAAGTATAAATAATAAAAGAAATGCGGTGTCGTGGGACACCAGGTAGGAACGAAGTTCCCACGGCTAAAAAGAAAGGTATTATACACTACTCGCTTGTGTATGCGACTGTCGTGCCTGCGCACGTCTCATTTAACGCTTTTTATTCCACGCACTTTTTCTTACGGTTTTACTATCACATTTTTTTCAGTTCGGTCGCGCAGGGTCCTACTAGGCAAAGGCAAAGTGAACTATATATCGCCTATATATTGCCTATATTATCGAGCGCGCAAACACTATCCCATCAGGCAAATATAGGCAATATATAGTTCACTTTGCCTTTAATTTACGAAATGAAGTTATTGCTTTTTTATAAATTAAAATTCAGAATATATTAAAGGGTAACCCAGAGATAAATGAGTATTTTTTTTTATTTTAAATTGTTTCTAAGGTATCGCAAAAAAATTCTTATTTGTCCCGACATTTTCCATATATAAGGTTATTTCAAAATCAATAATTTTTTCGTTTTAATTACGAGTAGACTATATAATGATATTATATATATTTTTTTAATTTCCAGAATATTTCGTAGTTCTTGTTCAGGAACCACAAACATCACTCGCTCGTCACTTTTGCGGAAAAGGGGTTTTGAATATGGGTGATTGCCATTAATGTATTTATTATTTCTTTTTAAAAATTATCTAGTCGACATGAATAAGAACTCTACTCATAAAATAACGAAATAGAATGTTCAAATCTTTCTCACCTTGCGTACAAAAGATCATCAAAATTGTTCAAAATGAGTTAAAAAGGTGAAGGGGCTCTTAATTCCTACCTTTAGTCCTGTAATCGACTGAAAGAAAAACGCTATGCTTTGGTCCATTATCTTGTAATGATTCAATAGCTTTTTTCTTAACAAGATACGATTTCATTTCGTGATACGTGCTACCTACCGGGTAAGTGTGCGTATATGTACGTGTTTTGCTTATAAATGCTCCATTTTTACGTTGATCAACTTGTAATATGATAGTAATTTGTAAATAAGAAATTATTTTACACTTATATATCGCTTCAGATTGATACAAAACATCTGAAGCCTGCAAATTTAAAATAGCAATATTCTAATAAACGATTATTATCAATATAACAGGCACTCATTACACCAATTCCTTTTAATGAATACGCATAAATACACAAATATCTCTATTTTTTCATTTAAATTAAAACTGTATTAAAATAAAACTTACAAATCACTGGCGATACCCCATTTAACACAAGAACTATAAACAAATAGGAAAGGTATGTAAATACTAAGACCAATTTGCAAAACTAATTTGACGTGCAGTTCAACAGTGCGTTGAGACCCACTCGGCCGGACATTAGCTGTGACAAACCAAACGTGAAGAAACACAAGGAGAATATGCCTATTGCTGGGATATATATAGCTCAAGCCAATGGCGACCTTAGTGTATGCCTTTAATTCATGAAACGTAAAAAATATGCCATAAACTATAGCAGTGACTTTAGAGTTTCAAAATTAGAATCTTCTAGCCAAATGCGCCAAGGAGATATCGAGTACATCAAGTAAGATAAGGTTAAATAGTGGAGGACGCATTTAGGTAGACGAAGTTGGTCGACCATTAACCAGGTGGGCGTCCGAGCAGTGGCCGGTCCGTGTTAGATGCGAGTGATTAGATGCGTGTTAGATGCCCAAGGCAAGGGTGATCCCTTGTCTTGGCGTTCATTGAGGAAGGTCTATATTCAGCAGTGGACATTATTACTAAATTTAAATTCAATCAGTTTTAAATAAATAAAAATTAGTGTTAAAAACACAAACGAAACAACAAAATCGACAATGCTCTTGAAACGCTTAGCCGGTTTCGGTGAATCATATCTGAAATTGATTTCTGTAAAATCTACTTTCAAATAGAATAAAGAAATAAATTGGTTCACCTACTTAAGGTTAGCGTATAAAAAACGCATAAATTACAGCGTGGCTTATGAGAAGTTCTTTAAAAGAATTCGAGTCTTACATAGTAAGCTTTTGAAATTTATGTTACAAGTTCTCCGGTGAAAGATTTTTGCTGTTTTGACAGACAGTTTTTCAGACAGTTTTGCTGTCTTTCGGAGAGAAGAGCATGATAGGCAGTGTAAGTACTAGTACTAAGGAATAACATCTGATGTCTCAGGATAGGCAACACATAAATGAGTTGCCTAGGCTAGTTCCAGGTAAACTAGTTTATTTAATTGAGCCAAGGGGGCTCTTTGTACCCCTCTTATAAAAAGAGGGGGCAAGGGGCGAGAATTGGAACCTCGCCTCATTGTACTGTCCTGTCGGTGGGAGGGGTTGTTCTGTGGTGCGGGGCAACCTGTCTGTGGAGGTGGCGTTAGCCCCCTGAGGGGACTGACTGGCTGTCGAGGTGCCCTGTGCTAGTAGATCCGGGGCGCCTTACCAAAGGCGGTATTGGTGGCACTCGCCGGGGTTTAATGGGTAGAGCTGCGTCCATTTACCAGCTCAGCTAAACTAGTTTATTACTTAAACTATTTAAAACAGAATATTTATCATATTTTTATATTTATTTGGCTGAGCTTGATCTTTTCTATGAATGAATGCTTTGTTCATGAGAAACAACTGGTGAACAAGACATTTTAACAGAAGAAGAAGAAAAAGAAGTTAGGAACACACCAATCATCGAAATGTAGTAAGTAGCTTAAGAGCCAAATGAAATGGGTGTATCGTAAATCTTATTTATTAAGTCCACTTTAGTGGGAAACTGGCAAATATGTTCAGTCTTTACCTGTTATCTAGAAACAAACACTCTATATAACTCACAAACTAATTATCTAAATAGCGTTTTAAAAAAAAATGAAATCTGGTCTGCGTTGTGGGCATACAAAGTTTACGGGGTTATAATTAGCTTCATCATCATCATCATCATCATCAGCCTTTATCCGTCCACTGCTGAACATAGGCTTCCCTCAATGAACGCCAAGACGACCGATCCCTTGCTACTCGCATCCATCGCGGACCTGCCACTGCACGGAGATCGTCTTCCCACCTGGTTAATTTCCGACCAACACTTCGTCTACCTAAACGCGGCCTCCACTCTTGAACTTTATTGGCCCATCGGCCATCCGTTCTTCTGAGTGCGTGACCAGGCCATTGCCACTTCAACGTGCTTACTCTTCGTGTTATATCGGTAACTTTAGTTCTCTGGCGGAGGTCTTCGTTTCGGATCCTATCTGCCAAAGAAACACCCAGCATAGCACGCTCCATAGCTGGTTGAGCTACGGCAAACTTGCGGACCAGTCGTAAATTAAGAGGCCACGTTTCGGCCCCTTAGTTTCATATTAGTACCTATTGGTAGGATTTACCAAGGTACTACTAGAAACTGGCCAAAACTAACAAACTTTGGATTGACTACGAAAGTACTGAAATAACATTCTTGCATAACTCTCCTCAATTCGGAGTAAATGTTAAATAAACCGTGTACTTCCTGTCTATTGGGACGTAATAATAAACTGATGAAGCAAGTAGCGTGGAAGGGTAACAGAGAAGGGACTTAAGTACACTTATTAACTACACCCAGCCCGGGCTCTTTATTTTCTTGTAAACCCTAAACCTACTTATGTTATAAATATCAAAGTTTATCGTGCCGACTGCCGTATGGAAACAGATCGGAGTGATGTGTGCGTGCGTGCGTGTGGGTGTATGTGTGTGTGCGTGATTTTGTATTTCGTTTAAGGACAATCAAATTAAGCATCAGGTGTTCTCATAATTTCACCAAGCACAGTTACAGTTGTGCTGATTCACTTCACATACCTTCAAAGATTTTTAATCTCATCAGGCATACAGGTTTCCTCACGATGTTTTTCTTCACCGATGAGTGAGCGGATGGTCTCGTGTTCAGGGTGCACTTAAAAATATAAAAACAAATTTCAAGGCACACTGGGGGTCAGGATCGAACCTGGAACCTCTCGCATAAGAAGCCGAGCTGAGTCATGGTCGAGTCAATACTCCACTGGACCACAGTTGCTCATAGTAGTAGGTTTAGGGTTAAAATTTATTCTAAATTTCAGATCAAAATTTTTTGATTTTTAGAAATTGCATAATAGAACCTTTGAGATCTTACGGAATATATTATATTAAAGGTACTATAATATTAAACGTGAAATTTCGCCCTCCTTCAAACGTGAATAATCGCGATGCCCAATGGGATCAACCATTCAGAAAATTAAATTCTCCAAGCTGGTCCATACTATATGAAATCAATTTAAAATCAAAATTGTTTTGGCAGCGGCATGCGGAACTCGTTCGCCAAACATTTGCATTACGGCAATGCGGGCAAGAATATTTCATCATTAATTAGTCAACGGATTAGGGGTTTTAAGGGATTGACTATAAGAGTACTGGACAGGGAATTATCATCATCATCAGCCACTATCCGTCCACTGCTGAATACAGGTTTCCCTGGATAAGAGGCCGGTTTTCCCAGTGAAAAGCATTACCGTTTTATAGAAAGGGGATTGGCAGGCATCTTTTATTATTGGCACACATAAATGAGTTGCCTGGACTAGTTTCAGGTAAACTAATGTTCATAGTTCCCCACCATGGTTCAGGGCTTGTCGTGGTGGTGGGGCTCAGTAGCCTAGGGTTACCTTGGGCGAAGTAAATTGAGCCGAGGGGGCTCTTTGTATCCCTCTTAGAAGATGAGGAGGCGAAGAAGCGAGGACGGAAATATCACCTCATCGTACTGCCCCGACGTTGGAAGGGGTTGTTCTGTGGTGCCGGGCAACCCCTTAGTGGAGGTGGCATCGGTCCCCTGAGGGACTGACTAGCTGTCGAGGTGCCCTGTTGCCAGCAGATCCTAGGCACCTCACCAAAGACGGCATTGGTGACTCTCGCCGGGTTTTAGTGGGCAGAGCTGCGTCCAATTACCATCTTTCAGGCGCAGCGAGTCCCACATACCCGCCTGGTGAGACCCACTCCCCCGCGGGATGCCTCAGTGCATTTCCAGGTGTTAAAGAAAAAGAGATTATGTTTATGTGCGACCACCTACCTCATCAGGTGACACATCTGTCAGCGCCTATAGATAAACAAAAAACAGGTTCGACTCCAGTCGAAAATAATCCAATCCATTTAGCCAAGCTTTACTTTTTATTTTTGATATTATTTTGCGCCACATAAATCTAAACATAACTAACTACTCAAGTTTTTATAGCTAATACGAGTACAATTATTTACAAGTGAATTTCACAACAGAAATGTATACCATCACCTCTTGGCTATGTTGAAAACATTTTAAAACATGTTCCGTTGGAAACGCGCGGTGTTGCCAAGTGTAGTGGCATGCAGCGGTTCGTGGGAGATATATATTACAGGCCACAAATATTTTAAGCTTACAACAATGCTTCGTTTATATAAAACAAGCGAAAAGGTTGTAAGATTGATATCCTTTTCGGTGAGCGGAAAATAACAGTCTATCTGACGATACACTTGTCTTTGTAGGGCGTATCCTTGTTATAATGGCCTTTGTTCAGCAGTGGACGGATAAGGGCTGATGATGATGATCCTTGTTGTATATTCTAGCCTGTCAATATGGGCTAGCCATCTAGGCGATACGTCGCACTTCCTAGACAGACATATCTTTTTGCGTATCACTGGAGAATATACAAATATTTTACCAGCCATCAGCATTTTACAGCAGCATTTCAACCCTTATATGTCCCACTGCTGGGCACGGGTCTCCTTCCTCGAAATCAGGCGAGGAGGGTAATGGGGCAATAGTCCACCGCGCTGGCCCAGTGCGGATTGGTGAACTTCACATCCCTTCAAAGACTTTCAATCTCATCAGGCATGCAGGTTTCCTCACGATGTTTTCCTTCACCGGTGAGTGAACGATGGTCTCGTGTGTACTTAGAAATTTAGAAAAAAAACCCATTTCAAGGCACACACGGACGGGTCAGGATCGAACCCGGAACCCCTCGCGTAAGAGGCCGAGTCCGTCCACCACTGGACCACCGTCGCTCATTACAGCAGCATTTACCAGCATTTTACGCTTTACCAGACCAGACAAAAAAACCTACTTTTTTTACTCGTATATTTACTGACTGCTATTGAGAAAATATTTCCAGAAGCTCGCATTCAAGATTATTTCATTTCAAGAAATTTCTGTGGGGAAATGCAAAGAAATTTGAAATACATAAAACCTAAGAAATTAAAATAAAATAATTGATAAAATGTGCGCTAAGCGCTGCTTCTATAGCTCTACATAGCATATTATCTACATACATCTTAAAGTCATTGTGTTATTTGGAACAACAAAAGCGTAAGCGCCAAGACGTTTATCTCTGTACTGACGTGAGTTTCGGAGACGGCATGTCACAGACAGGCCCTAATCTTGTTAACAATCCTTAACAAATTCGGCGAATTGTACTGGTCTTTTAAGGTTCATTTTGAATGGAATGGAGAAAAATAATTTAAGAAAACGCTTATACCAATTACTAGATGGAAGACGGCCTGCTCCTATACCTACACGGTGTATTTTGAACGCTTTGGAAAACGAAGAGGTATGATAGTTTAGGCGTGGCCTGATATGATAGTAGTGAAAAAAATGCGAAATTAAATTTTTTTATGTTGTCTTTTTTAACTTTTTTTGGTATAGTCCGGTTTGGTAAACATACAAACATTTGATGACAATGCTTTAAAATAATGAATAAAACAGAAATGTAACAGCTGACTCACAGCCGCGTCGCGCGAGGTGTAAGAACTGCGTGCGACTCGCGGTATACGTGAGTTCATAGCGTGTATGCATACATCGCGGACATGCAAAATACATTATTAAGTGCTAAAATTTTCTTAAAAAAACGTTTCTGATAAATGGCTGTATTATGCATTATATTATAGTTTATAAATAATTTATTATTAGGCTTAAATCTTTCAAAGCTTTCCAAATGCACCCGGTATATAGGTACATATAGAAAGAAAAAATCAATTCAATCATGTTTTTTATAGCATAGAAGGGCAAACGAACAGTCCAAGCATCTAATCAGAGGTTACGCAGATGCGTTGGCCTCCTTTTCCTTTTCCACACCAATGGACCACCGGAAACTCACAAACCACACGGACCGTTTGCTTCCTTATGGCATATAGAAAAATCAAGCAAAGAGATGTTGATGACCTTTTACAGTAAAGAGCCCAGCAGTGGGTACGCACATTGGGTACCAATATCCTAATGATGTCCCTGTTTATCCCTCCGGAGAGACGACCTGGAAAGGAACGCCTGCTACTCCTATATTATGGGCTTGTCTGAAGCAGATGCAATAGAGGGTGCGATTTCTTGACGTTCATGTAATGGGCCAATGTTTAGCTATAGAGAGAAAAAAGTTAGTAAGAGTGATAATTAAATGTTTTGAATATAAATGTTAATTGTGTTACAAATCAGTTCAATCGTGATTAATACATAACTCGCAATCCTCAGCGACCGCATGGATTTAATGATCACCGATTGCTAGCCTCATAGTCACTAAATATAATATACTAAATTATAACTCTAACTATAGGTATAAAGCCATTGAAACAACTCAGTAGTGTGCAAGAAATAATTCAAACTAGCATTTTGTATATATAAGAGCCCGCAGCTTCTGTAGAATGCAGATATTATAATATAACTATGTAAAAAACATTGTAGGTCTCAGAACGCGTTTTATGGCCGCTTTATACGCGGTTGTGTGCGATTTCGCTGCACAGACAAGCTTAGACGTGCGGTTTGCGTACGCGCTCGCGATCGGTTGGCGGGTGACCGCAGCACTAATAGTTCAACCGCTCTAGCAACCCGTCTTGCGGTCATCACCCGCTACGTTTGTGGACGGTGAATTTAACCGCTACGGATGCAAAGGTGCTCAAAAATAAGTACACGTTAAGTTTTACATTAAAACCGCAGTTCGGCCAACATGGCCGACGCGGGTGGAAACAGCTATGCGAGTTCTTAGCCTTAGGGCCTGTTTCACATTCTCCAGTTAAGTGCCCAATAGGCTATCGGCAACATATTTGACAGATATTTGACAGATACTCCATACTCTATCTGTCAAATATGTTGCCGATAGCCTATTGCGAACGTAACTGGAGACTGTGAAACAGGCCCTTAAGCTATTAATGATTCCTAATATTTTAATTTTTTATTAAATAAAATGTGTGTAATAATCATGGATGGTACATTAGAATATATCCATAAAATCATACGAATAAGTTGCCTTGAAAGAAGAAAGAAATAACCCGAAAGTTATTATTGTTACTCTCGAAAGGGTGTTGTGGCTCATCATCCGGATATCGTTGAATCGAAACTGACCCAAATACTTTTTTAAAATATTATTATATCCATAGATCTGTGAATGATATTATTATGTCTCTAATATATAATATTTAATTTAAATAGTACATAATATCAGACAATATTAGGTTTATTACAGATTTATCATTGTGGTTATTTTATTACGTGCATATGAAACTTTTGGTTTATCGTACAAGTCTACTACGGCTAATTTCGTAAGTATAAAACGTAAAGTAGCAATCCATATAAATGTAACACTGCTGGGCACGGGTCTCCTCGAAATCAGGCGAGGAGGGTAATGGGCCAATAGTTCACCGCGCTGGCCCAGTGCGGGTTGGTGAATTTCACATACTTTCAAAGACTTGCAATCTCATCAGGCATGCAGGTTTCCTCACGATGTTTTCCTTCATCGGTGAGCGAGCGATGGTCTCGTGTTTGGGGTGCACTTAGAAATGTAGAAAATCCCATTTCAATGCACACACGGGGGGTCAGGATCGAACCCGGAACCTCTCGCATAAGAGGTCGACTCCATAAGGGTTGGTTGGGCATACTTTACTTTTATAGCCTTCCACGATAAATGGGTTATCTAAAACTAAAGTATAATTCAAAGCCGACAAACAAAAATGTGTGTGTGCGATTCACACACGATAGAAGTGAAATACAATATGTTAAATGCTCAAATACAAGCAAATATTAAACAGTCTGCAATATACATACACACCGACATTTGCTCTCTCGCTCTTTTGTGTTTGTGTCTCTTACCAGTCGTTTTTTCCGTTGCATCCGGTTTGAAACCACAACGATTCTAAAGAAGTTTCACTTCAACAAACAAACTCTTCAGCTTTATATATTAGTATAGACTATAGACCATTGTATGGCTGCATATCAATCAGGCCGCTAGTTGAACGCCGCAGTAAATAATCTAGGCTATTGACTGTGACATAGACTATCTATATTCATTATAGATAATATCTACACTCGGTGATGTTCAGTAACCTAACCACACGACTCCACCATTTAAAGTTGGCAGTTGTATCGTGTAAAGAAAGTTTCAGCAAAATAATAAAGTGGGATAAACCCCCCGGAACCGCTCGGGGGTGAGCTGCAGCCCTCCGGCGGTAACCGTCGACATTACTTCTAATTGATAACCAAACTTCGGCGACGTTCAACTTTCTTCCCTTTATTATGCATATTATTATGTTAAGTTCCAAATATATTCAAGATAACTTCAAATTAAAATCTTCTTTATTTTCTGTTTTGTTTTGCATGAAGGCAAACCAAGCGGTCTAATACCAAGACAACTCTCGCCACTCTTTAATAGACCGTCTGTAATCGAGGGCAGATTGATCATTATTTTGATTTTTTGAAAATCTCTGTATACGGAGCCTCTCTCTGCGGGAGTTTGTTTGATATAAAACCAACTGGATGCACTATATACTATTTATTAATGTAAAATCAGACACATTATGCGTCGGAGCTGACACACACACACTTTTTATTGGAACGAAGTTCTTGAAGACCATGGAGGGGTACCCTCACCGGAAAAAAACTTCCGTAAAGTAAGACTATTATTGTGAACTAGAAATTTGAATTTAAATTTTTATAATTAATCATTGTAAATAAAATAAAGTTAATCACTTTGTAAATTAGTGATTTTATCAATAAAAAAAATTATAATAAAAAATGCATACCCGAATAATTATTTTTTTTATACCTCGAATAGAACTTAAAATTAATATTTATAATAGGGAACTTCGTTCCTATCCAACGTCCCACGACAACACACGGTTTTTTTTACAATATAACTTGTATGTATTAGTCAGTCACGTAGCCAACAATTTCTAAATGGCCATTGACAACTACTACCTGGAGATGTTAGCAATTCGAAAAGTTTATAATATTTCATACCTTTTACCGGTGAGGATAAATGGGTAAAATGAAAAGTTAAGTTTAGAACAAAAGATTTAGGACACGACATTTACATTGCAACTGGCATGTAACTCACTTTTATTTCAAGTTTGAATGCCATTACTAGAGTAAAGAATTCGTTAGTTTGAAAAATGACGACGAAATTCGATTTTCAAATGCATAATTCTCATCAGATAAAATTTCGAGGAGTAATCTCATAAGCTCGTTAGCGTATTTCATAAGTAAATGAGACTGTAATATGGCTTCCCACGGTCCGTTTCACGACCGACGACCGGCGGCAAATCATGACGTAATTTCGTCCATCTCGGGCACAACACGAGAGCTAAGCTCGAGGGTATGTTGGGCCAAGGAATTCAGACGCATATAGAAGAACAGTTCTTATGGGTGCTTTGAGGACAAACTTTCTGCGACGGAAACATCCGCTTGGCGGCGTGACGAGAAGAACACCGCGATGCCCCCAGCATATGAGCCAACGAGAGCGAGGGGGTACGAACTAAGCCCGCTGGGGACATGTCCCCAATAAAGTCGGAACACACACAAAACACCCTTAAGAACTGTTCTTTTATATACGTCTGAATTCTTTGGTTGGGCAAATACCAGCGCCACTCCACAATCGTGACTTAGGTCCTACCCCCACTACGCATTAATGCCTTCTGCCCGAGTCAGCGAACCCACTCTCGCCAAGAGCCTAAGGGTAAGCTGATAAATGGGTGCACCATACGTTGCCATATTCCGCCAGGCTCAGGAGTACAGTTGGCCAAGGCGGTACTCATTCGTGGTTCGGGAGAAGTCACGAGAAAGAGAACGGCTTTGGAATTTTCCAATCTTACCCGAAGCCTCTTATTTCTTTATGCGGCTGATCACGAGGTCGAGTATGATCTGTGCCAGCCACGCGGCCTCCTAATAGCCTCGTGTCCAAGCATACACGTGGTCATTGTGGGTTTGGTACACGTCATAATATTATATCAAAGAAAATGTTGTTAACGCTTGTAACTGGCAAGTTCACGGGTATAGGACCACTTATGCTGTTGCACAGCAACAGCATATTTGTTTGTGTTCATTGCTGTTGGCGTTGAATAAATAAATAAATAAATATTGTAGCGGACCTATTAGCGCTATAATCCTGAATCGCACTATCAGAATTTCAGAGTTCACGTGCTATATATAAAACACCTGACACGATAGCAAGTAGCCGATATTTAAGTCAGATTCAGCTTAGCCATCAGTTGATATGCAATAGTTTTCTTTCTTTTATTGATCGCAGGAATACTGATCTCTCTATTAGAGATAAATCTTTAGAAGACTCTCGCGTCCGCAATATTTGAGAGGAGAGAGAGGCTGCACTTCAGTTCAATTAGCTTCATTAAAGTCAGTTGTTTATAATATATTGTAAAAATGTACTTTTAAAACCACCTAAAAAACAAGTTGACTGTTTAGACAAAATATCTAGTTCCGGTACGTTTCAAAACGAAACGTAGGAGGCAACCTTTATTTGATAACTTCGAGGCCTTATATAAAACGTTGTTAATATAATTTTGCTGTAATTCCCATAATTTATCAGATATTGAACAATTCAACTTCCTAATTCTCATTAAAACTCCATTGCGTTGAGAGCTGTTCAATCGTTCTATGGCACTCGATGTGCCGTTGATATCTATACTAATATAATGAAACTGAAGTGTTTTTTTTTGTTTGTTTGATTGCGCATAGCCTCCGAATCTATGAATCGAATTTAAAAAAAATATTTACCAGCCTATTATAATGAAACAACTTTTACGGATTTTATCGCGGTTTATTTAATTTTTTACAAGCCCGACGTTTCGGAAACTTTACAGCAACCATGGTCACGGGAGGACTGAGGTGTCAGACGTCCTACTGTTACAAAGTTATTCGAAACTACCCTATGATACAACAATATTTTATTTAGTCCTATCTATGCAGAAGGTGCTAACTAGGTCTTTAGTCTGTGACATGTTATGCTTGGATTTTGATTTTATTATATTTATTATGGGATCCCAAATAATGAGTGAAATTCGCGTAAACTTAAGAAAACAATATATTTACCAGCCTAATTATTAAAGAAGGTTACAAGGCTTAGTAAAGTTTTACGTTGAAGAAGTTAATTTTAATTTTATTTTTACTAGCAGCGCCCCGTGGTTCCGCCCGCGTACTTCTTATTCTCGTGGGAGTATAAGAATAACTTATAGCCTACTAGCTGTTACCCGCAGCTTCGCCCGCGTGAACTTAGATTTACGGATTTATCATGTCTGATAATGATCATGGTTATATGTTATCTTGAACATAAAGACATATATCTCTTCGCAGACTTTCTGTAGGCATATTTAGCATACTATTATTATAATATATTCCACCATACGTTGATTGATCATAATATTATTACGTCTACCAGAGTTGATACACTACAGCCTTAGACACCAGACAACCGCCCGTTCGAACTTCGAATCACAGCAACACGATTAATTTTCTTGTGCATTATTTTGATTTTGCCATATCTCCTAAAGTATTCATTTAATTTGCATCATGTAAAGGGCTAAAATAATCTTCATGAAGTACTTAATCCGTTTTGTAGTTTTAAAGATTAAAGGGGAGTACCTGGTTGACCGAGCCATTTGCTCGGTACCCTAAGTAGTAAAATACGATAAAAATTTTCTTCCAAAAAAAATTATCTTAAAAAAAGGAAAAAAAAATTCGGATTGGAGATTCGAACCAGGCTCGTTCAAACTTAACTGCCTAATTTCACCACTAAGCTACCATGACATATCATTTGATAGCGAAATATACGTTCGTCTTCTAATCATATTTTATCGATGCCTCAAAACACGGATAAAAAAAAGTTTTCTAAAAATGTATCCTAGCTAGATCGATTTATCGCCGTTTTTAACACATGTATACAAAATTTCATGAAAATCGTTGGAGCCGTTTCTGAGATCCCGATTCTATATATATATACAAGAATTGCTCGTTTAAAGGTATAAGATATAGGGACAGAAAAAGCGACTTTGTTTTATAATATGTAGTGATGTGTTATTTTTATGTATAAGCGTAATTATTGTAAAGTTACATAATAATCCATTCAGAAGTTTTTACGTGGAAGAGTAACAAACATCCATACTCACAAACTTTCGCATTTATAATATTAGTAGGAGTCAGGAGAATATTGGGGTGGGTGAAACGTTATCGTTAACGTTACAAACGTATACTTTAAGCTTTAAGACCTTTTTCATATCAGCTTGCATGCCCTTATCATATTATAACATTTAAGTCCTAAGCTCAAACACTGCCTGTATAAATACCAGGAAAATGGGTAGATTTTCTTAAATTTCTTATCTTTCTTGTTTTTCTTCTCTTTCACGTAAAACTACTGAATGGATTTTGATAAAACTTTACAATGATATAGCTTATACATCAGAATAGCACATAGGCTATAATTTTTCCCTGTACTCCCCAGAAATGGGAAATACGTGGGTGAAACTGTAGGGCGCTGCTAGTCATTAAATAAATTAATATAGGCATGTGGCTGAGCTCTACTTTTTTGATAATTATGTACGAAAGTAAAATGAGACGTAAACTACGTGGTTCAAAAATCACATTCAATTACTTAAAATAGTCATATTATTAATTTAAAATATTGTGTTGTTTTTTTAGTACTGTAGCGTGATCTTCTATACAGCTCAAACGATCGCTATAAAAATAAAAAGGTATTTGAGAAGGGAATTTATTCATGCTATCCACTTACATTCTAAACCCGGAAAGACGTCTGCCGGACTTAGCAAGTAAATGATCCTTTATATTGTCAGGGAATACTTTGAGAGTCAAAACACATGCTATCCTAGCTTAAGTATCCTTCTACATTGAATTTTCTATTGAATGTATTAGTTTAAATTTTAATAAAAACAAGCTTTTTCTATCTCGATTTCTTAGAGAAAATAATATCTTAAGGATTACATAAAATAAATTAAATACTTAAGTATACTCCTTTATATTTTTTATTTCCTTTATATATTTTTTGATAGAACCCATTTTTGACCGAGGTCTGCTCTAACATCGACAACACTAATTGTATATAATTGTAACTGTAACTGACTGTATATGTTGGTGAGACCAAACGACCGAAACGTTCAAACCCGTCTGCTGGTCGTCATAAAACTCTCGACAGATGTTTAAGCATCTTGATATAAGAATTTGCCTGTGCTGTCAGTTGCCACGGCATTCAAGTCAATCTCGCTGCCAATACCGCCAAGGCAAGGCGGAAGAAGAAACCTGACATCAAAAATCTAAAAAATATAACATTTGCTCGCGGTAGGGCCAGCAAAAAAAGTGTCACCGGGTGTCCGCTAATGACGTCGTCGATTTGCACCCTACACCCTAATTTAACTGGAATTTGGACCCCTATCCCCGAGATGTTAACATTTATGTCTTTATTTCGTTTAAATAATAATCATTTATTATAGTTTTTCGTGGGGTCGAAATGACCCTGTAAATATTTGAAAATATTTGACCCATTGCATATCATTTAATAATAAAATAAAACTGATTATAATTAAACAACTGTTACGATTTTTATCGCGGTTTCGGATAAATTACAGCTAACATTCATATCTTAATATATATATTTCTTGTGTGCGTGTGTATGTGACTGAACTCCTCCTAAACGACTGGACCGATTTGAGTGATTTTCTTTGTGTGTGTTCAAGTAGATTCGAGGATGGTTTAGATTCACAAATCAGACCGGCAGATGGCGCTGCAGTCGGTATCTAGGTTATTGATCTGTACTGCCACTATCGATTCGTATCTAAAGGACAACGTCTGTGGGGTCCGCTAGTTTATATATATATTTGTTCGGGTGTTTACCGCGTTTATAGTTTTACTAGCTGTTAGACTTCTCTCGCATTAGAAAAAAGAATCCTTTTTTTAATGTTACTTCCTATAAGTAATCGGTAAATCCTATGTTACTTCTAGTACCTCCGAGATGAGAAGTTTTCGATGTCCACATCATGTGGTTTTTTGACAGAACCTAAATACAATTCCTTGAGGGACCATTGTTAGTTTGTCGCCAACTTGTACATGGTAAAGTCCATATTTTTATGAGACATTCCATGGCCTATAAAGTGTCGGAAAGAAGGACCATAAACGATTTTACGGAGCGGGTATGACCAGATAATACACTACAATACACACTACGGACAATCATATACTTTTAGTATTTTGTAAACGGAATTACTAATCGCGCGTATCTTAAGATAGTTTTGAATAACTTTGTAGGACTTTCAGCGGTAGATTTACAATAGCAATACAGTCGGGGCTAGTGCCCAGGGCGGCTAAATTTCTAGGGCGGAAAAATTTGGAAAGTAAAAAAAAAACAGTCTTACCATCCTTTCGAAGATAGCCCCACATAATTCCCCCCTTCCCCCAAAGGTGGCGGCAATTTTTTTTCCTGTGCCCAGATTCGGCGATTAGTTTAAATCCGGTCCAGAGAACGTTAAACACCCTTGGTTCTTCAATACCACCTGTATTGAAGGATCATCGAGCATATTATTGACGGAGAGAGTGAGACGTGAGCCATAAAAATCTATCATTGCTATATGATCTGTGATTTGTCACTGATCTAATAGAAAAACAAACCAGTGATCTGTGTGTACTGCCTATCGGCATTCAAGCATCAATGGCATTCGGCCAATCGGGGCACAGAAGCTCTGCAGCGTTGCGACAACCACCAATGTCCAACCCGACACCAGAGGGCCGTGTGGTCGAAGATTCATAAAAACCATTAAATAACCGGCCATTGGGCCGCTAGCGTAGCTCCAAATCGCAAGCATTACATCTATGCCTACTCCACGTTCCTGAGGGCCTAGCCAAAATGCCATTAAGAAAGCGTTAGCGAAGTTCGAAATGACAAAATGTATGGGATGGACCACGTGATTAAGCGCGGCCTTATGCCAATCCCATACATTTTATCATTTTCGAACTTCGCTAACTGAGGTCATCCTAGCTGTAAAGTGTTCGAAACGTCATTTTGTGTTTGGATTGCGCACCGAGCGACGGTGGTCCAGTGGTGGACGGACTCGGCCTCTAATGCGAGGGTTCCGGGTTCGATCCTGACCCGTCCGTGTGTGCATTGAAATGGGTTTTTCTAAATTTCTAAGTGCACACGAGACCATCGTTCACTTACCGGTGAAGGAAAACATCGTGAGGTAACCTGCATGCCTGATGAGATTGAAAGTCTTTGAAGGTATGTGAAGTTCAACAACCCGCACTGGGCCAGCGCGGTGTACTATTGGCCCATTACCCTCCTCGCCTGATTTCGAGGAAGAAGACCCGTGCCCAGCGGTGGGACATAAAGGGTTGATACTTTACGGTAACAATATGACGTCATTATGAAATTAAAAATTATTAGAATTAGAATTCCTCCCATCACAGTTTATCGAACAAACATAAACAAAATCAATCCAACCATTTTACGTATAAATATTTTGCCACAAATCAAATAGAGAATTTTTAATACAGACGATTGAATTGTTATTCTGTCAATTTATGATAATTCAATATCAAACGTTCGGATAATTTTATTGCAAAACGTTGACGAGGCAATTGGCCATGAATTTATAACACATGGCTGTATAAAAGCGATTCCCTTTGCACTTTATTGCATTATTTTATCTGTGCTTACGGCATAATGTTTGTCATACTTTTTATTCTGATGCCATTCTCAAATGGATATAATTTTATGGATATGGCTGTTTCGTTTTACGAACGCAGTCACGTGAATTTTGTATGCTTATTGATTTGTGATCAAAGTATGTTAATTTATTAGTATTTAAAATTTTCAGTTTATATGTTATAATACATAATATTCTAGAGTTTTTCTTTAATTTTCTTACACATATTACATCGTTGCGTTTGCGTCTGTTTAAAATGCGCCTGATACTTACATATAATAAATAAAATGTAATTAATTATGCAGATATTAGCTAAATTTTTAAGGAATATTCTATATCGCACAACTAATCAGCTGTCGCCGTTTCACATTGATGTGATTAAGCTTTAATCAAACTTCATGTTAATTTACTACTTTCGCTTGAAGTCTTGCTGGACTTCGTTTTACCAATTCTTTTAAAATCTTTTATGTATTAATATATAGAGCTGTGTAAACAGTAGATGCGAAACTTTGTGTATATTTGTGTTTGTTACTCTTTCATATATAAATGCAGAATATTATTTTTTTAATATATTTTTATTTATTTATTATTGAATTATAACTGAATTATACAATAACATTGTAATGTTGTAATTAAAACTATTTTTAATATTTCTTCCAAATGTTTATTAATTATTAATATCTTATCATAAATATACAATTAATTACTAAGCCCAACTAAAGCGTAGGTTTCTCCTTGAGTTCCGGCCACAGATTGTGTCAGATACAATATGCACAGATAATCAATGTTACAGACAGATGCGTTCAGAAACGCCAATACTACAAACATAGCTTAGGTTTTTTTTTCCATTTAGATGGGAAGACGATCTCCGTGCAGTGGCTCGCGTTGGATGCGAGAAGCAAGGGATTGGTCGTCTTGGCATTCATTGAGAGAGGCCTATGTTCAGCAGTGGACGGATAAAGGCTGATGATGATGATGATAGCTTAGGTCCGTGTTGGATGCGAGTGGCTCGGTCGTCTTGGCGTTCATTAAGGGTGGCCTATGTTTAGCAGTGGACATAGAATAACTGGCTAACTATCCCTGTAGTCCCACAGAAATGCGAAATAAGCGAATGAAACCGCGGAATTCTGCTAGTGATATATATATTTGGAGATGGGTATGAAGCTAGATATCTCAAAGGTTTACTTTCAG
Organism: Lycaena phlaeas; assembly: GCA_905333005.2. Taxonomy (NCBI): domain Eukaryota; kingdom Metazoa; phylum Arthropoda; class Insecta; order Lepidoptera; family Lycaenidae; genus Lycaena; species Lycaena phlaeas. The sequence goes on from HG995175.1 coordinate 14,702,010, forward strand.
GAAGTCAACATGCAATTGGCCAAAAACACCATTTTTTATCTCTAATAAATAAATAAATAGAAAACACAATTTTTATAGGCACATCGATCGCAAAATATGCGTCAGCGCAGAATATGCTAGTGTCGAAAGTGGATATTGATAGACTGGAAGACTTCTCCAAGATTGATGCTTGCTTGACACGGGGACTGCCTATAGGTGTACTCATTGATAAAAAATGTAAGGCATTCGAAAGAATCATGGACCATGTAAGTATTTTGCTTTACTTTCCTAAGAGACTTCTGTGCTAAATACTATTTGAGGTGTCTCTGTTTGGGTTCACATGCCGCGATTTACGCTGTGTGGCTAGTCGCTTCAATAAATCGCCTCACCAAGCCCATTTTTACAAGTGACTCAAATCGCTTGTGGCTTGGTATTTTTTTGTGAAATTGTTATATTGAATAATTCCATGTAAGTTCTTGGGTGCGCAAAACATTATACGGTGGGCGATCGTCAACTAATCGTTTACTCGGTAGATTTTAATCGCCAGCCCCATACGGTCTGTCGCCGTGTGTAAAAAGTCACATCTAACCAACTTTGGGTCTTTGGTCACTTGCAACGTAGCCGAATTGCCATTTAGGTCATCGATTTTTTCCTCCCGTCAAATATCGTGCGGCTTCAGTCACTAGTGTAAAACCATTATGGATAAATTAGATATTCAAAAATGTTTATTTTTTCTGCATGTAATATAGGCTTTTAGACAAGCTACCATAGGTATTATTCATATTTTATTCAAACTCTTACTAAATAATACAAAAAGAATTAAAATAATTTTAGCTTACACACATTTTAGGCATCTTTAAACATGATGTTGGACTCGAAAAGGAAATGGCTTGTTATAGATACGTCTAGAAATAGTAAAAATCTTGAAGAATTAAATGATAAAACAAGAGACAACAATTTAGAATCAATAAATGAAAACGATACTAACTGTACAAAATACATTGAATTTATTAATACAGAATATTATAGTGCAGAATTCACAAATAATACCGATACTAAAAATGAAGACTTATTTAAAGACAATATTAAACATAATAAGAATGCAGGCTTAAGAAATGTTGATATCGAAAGTAAGAGTTCAGAACTATTAAATAATAATACACTAGGTATTAACATATTTCACGATGATTTGGAAGAAATAGTCTCTATATTTAATAACTTGAACATGAGTGTTAACACTGACATAACATTTGCTAAGCGTACAGGTAACTTTTCTTAATATTAGCATTTCTATTGCTGTCTTTTTTAAGTTTTGCTGTCAAGTTCTATTTGCTTAGCTTATCTGCTATAACTCATAATATTTATTTTTTTGGGAGAAAATCAGCAAAAATTACTTATTTTTTGGCACTGGAATTGATCACATCGTAGTTGCAAAAAAAGTTTAAGTAAAAAATTTTAAATAGATAAATTTCTGGAGATTTAAAAAATAGTATAAATCTTTCTAATATATTTTTCTTCCTCTACTATAATATATAAAATATCTGAAACTATCTAAGCCACCAAAAAATAGAAGCTCCAAAAATAAATCCACCAATGCAAGCTTAAAATTCCAATATTCCGCTGCCAATATCACTAATATTAGTACTGGGATGACAGAAATACAGCTCTCGGAGACCCGTATATCTGTTATAAGTGGCGAGACCACAAGTGAAATGGATCTGGATTGGCCACATCCGCCTGGATCCAAATAACAATCGCCCCCAAAATGGAAAGGTCTGAAATGACGAGGGTTTGGGCTCATTTCTTTGAAACGTTTTGTTCTCTGAATATGAAATGGGAAGATATTTGTTTGTCCCTAATGTACAAATAAAAATAAAGGGAAAAACACAATAGGAGGCGAAATTATAAGCTTGTTATGAAGAAAATTAAAAAGTAATTCATGTATGGTATGTGTATGGTAGTTTGGAAAATATATTTCTGTCGATAAACCTTCCAACAAACTTTATATTTAAATTATAAGAAAAATAAAAGGATTATATTAAGTGAATACATATCCTTCTTTTGCGATAAGTGTATATAATATCTCGGAAATTCATTGCATTGCTGCTACTGTATTTACTTATTTTACTTTGCAAACGAAATTTCTCAGTTTCCTTTTCGAAAGTTCCAATAGTAATATTTATTTTCAAAAATTTATTAGTAATAATTTAAAACGAAGTTTTTTGAAAAAACTTTACTTAAGTTACAGATTTATAAATATAGAACTTATGTGATAATTTAATGTGAATTTGAATTGTATTTGTGCACGGATACTCAGAACTTGACGGTGACATGATTATCATCAAGTGTGATAATATATTGTTACCACGTGGATTTTGTGGATTTGCTTGCCATCAGCTTGCCCTTTGAAAGTTGCGAACTACGAGTAGTGAGGATAAAATCTGTAAAATTCGCGCCGGCCTACGACTGACAGACATCTTTTAATACTATGTGACTGCTTTCAAACGGCTAGATTGATTTTAATATTTGTTTGCTATATAATCAATACTATATTTCTGCGACGATTTATTTATTTATGCATCTTTGATGCAGTCTACCTTAGTCAAAAATGACATATTTGATTTTAGATAAGATTTTTGATCTATATGAAATATATAATTTTGGGAAGAAGCAAGGTGGATCGTTATTGATAAAGAAATTTGGTAAATACGATGAACGTGGTAAGATATAATTATTATATAAGAACATACCGTAGAGTTTAAAAATAAAAGTCTTTAACCAATGTTCTCCCCGTGATGACCTACGGGGCTGAAACGTGGCCTCTTAATTTACGTCTGGTCCGCAAGTTTGCTGTAGCTCAACGTGCTATGGAGTGTATATTGTTTCTGTGGCAGATAGGATTAAAAACGAAGGCCTCCACCAGGGAACTAAAGTTATCGATATCACGCGAAGAATAAGCACGTTGAAGTGGCAGTGGGCTGGTCACGCACTCAGAAGAATGGATGGCCTATGTGCTAATTGGGCTTAAGAGTGGAGGCCTCGTTTTAGTAGACGAAGTGTTGGTCGCCCATTATCCAGATGGAAAAACGATGTCCATGCAGTGGCCGGTCCGCGTTAGATGCAACGGTCAAGGTCGGTCGTCTTGGCGTTCATTGAGGAAGGCCTTTGTTTAGCAGTTGACAGATAAAGGCTGGTGATGATGATAATGAATATAATAAAACTAGAGTATTTTTAATGAAAATCTGTACATGTTTCATTGGTAATATGTTTTACTTTTTAAGGAATTAAAATGGAGCAATCATATACCTATTACAGAAGGTGGGACTTCAATTCGATTAGTCTAAATATGATTGCCGTGGTAAGCGTCAAAGATTATTTTTGTTTTCGGGTCGTAGCTTTTTTCGTTGTTGTATTGCTTTAATCTTATACCAATATATGAAGCTGAAGATTTTGTTTGATTGAACGCGCTAATCTAAGACACTACTGGTAAGGTTTGAAGGATTCTTTCAGTGTTAGATAACCCATTTATCGAGGAAGGCTTTATATTATCCCGCCAAAATGCCATTGTAAATGTTAGTGGATGCAGTTTACGAATATCAATACTACGTTTGGAGTTTACTCCTTAAGAGAGTGAGATCACACATCTCATCATGTGTGAGATAGAAGAAAGAAAGCACTTTATAGGTTCACAAATATGAGACAACAATAAAATAGTTTACGTTAACTAGACAGTTACACAATTAACGTGACACAAGTGTATCACGCATCCTCTAAGTTATCATAAGTAATGCATTTAATTACCCTCATTCACTATTTTATAATCATTCATTTATTTTATAAACGTTCGTAGGAAGCAAACTCCTGTAGTGCTTCGGAGCTGACACACACATTCTTTTTATTTTAATATATTGGACAACTGCTTCTACATGTACATTACAGATGTCTCCGATACCTGATGTGTTTGACCCACAAATGATCCTCGGCCGAGTCCGAGACCCTCGCGTCGCCCAGGTGACCCAGTGCGGGGTTCAGATGCTGCACGTCATCGCTGATACACACAACTTCAAGTAAGTCATCGTCATCATCATTGTGGCGGATCAATCACAGCGCCATAATCCTGAATCGCGCTATCAGAATTCCAGCGCCCGGTCGCTATATATGCAACATCTAACATGATGGCGAGTGGGCTTCGGCCTGGCCGAGCATTCAAAAAATCAAAATGCAGTTCAAGAGTTGAGGCTGCTTTTAGGTAGACAAAGACGGTCATTAACCAGGTGGGTGAAGACGGTCTCAGTGACCAGACCAGGTTGAATGCGAGTGGCGTTCATTGAGGGAGGCCTATGTTCAGCAGTGGACAGATAAATACTGATGATGATGATGATGATGAAAGAAAATTTATCGTTATGGTTTTAATGAAGATTCTTCTAAAATTGTTATCTTTCAGGTTTGCGTACACTATCGTGGATAGATGGGTGGGCAACTTCGAACGGAATAGCACATACGTGAGTTAAAAGAACGGAGTGAAGACGGCCTATTACTGGCACTCAGACTCATGTCACATATTTATAATACGTTAGTTGGGTAGGCAAAATGGCAGACCACTTGATGGCGACGTCGCCCATGACAATAAACTAGTTATTTTTTTTTCTTTAATGACGGGAAATGCGCTTAGGCATCCCGCAGGAGAGTGGGTCTCCTCAGGCGGGTATGTGGGACTCGCTGCGCCCGAAAGCTGGTAAGTGGACGCTCTACCCACTAAAACCCGGCGAGTGTCATCAATGCCGCCTCTGGTGTGGTGCCCCGTCACGGCGTACCACGCTTTTGCTATTGTACATAATCTTCAAATAATACTAGTTATAATTTTTAATTTCATAATGACGTCATATTGTTACCGTAAAGTATCAACCCTTTATGTCCCACTACTGAGCACGGGTCTCTTGCTCGAAATCAGGCGAGGAAGGTAATGGGCCATAGTTCACCTATGCGCTGGCTTAATGCGGGTTGGTGAACTTCACATACCTTCAAAGACTTTCAATCTCATCAGGCATGCAGGTTTCCTCACGATGTTTTCCTTCAAAAATGCTGCAATAATTTTTATTAGGACTCTCCGATGTGTCCAGGGTTTTTCATCAGGGTCCCAGTAGTTAAGTGTAAACGTTCTCCACAGGCAGTGACTAACGCCCTCTACTTTCGGGAATCTGATATCACACCTCTCCTGCGCTTCAGTCCACATTTCTTCGGGAAACTAGATTTGGTTCATATATCCACAACTAACATCGAGTAAGTATGGCTAGAGGCAAGAGGCTTTTACATTTATTGAAAAGAATATAATATAAGCATTATTGAAAATAACTTTAAAACCGCTAGATAGATGTAGATCAAAATAATATGGGAACAATTCGGAAATATAAGCTTTCAAACAAAAAAATCATCATAATCCATTCTCAAACAGCGGAGTAATCGTGTCACACACATACAAAAAAAACATACAGACGAATTAATAACCTCTATTTTTGAAGTTGTTAAAAAACATCAATATTCACGTACGCTTCCGACAACAGTGTCATTATTGTAATACCGTCTGGTTTATCTAAGTTACCTTTTTCTGAGATTCAATGATGTTAGAGGTAGAGCCATGCTGCTTTGCAGCCAAATTGAGCCGGCACGCCGGGTGGTACCTCTCGCTCACATAATACCAGCGTAAAGTAGCAGTTATGCTGTCGCGTTTCGTGCGGTTTGTCAGTTTCCGTTGGCCCGTTGGGGGGATAGGGAAATGGAGAGCAACGCATCTGCATAACCTTTGGTTGTGTGGATGTTAATGGGCGTCGGCAGTTACAAGGCTTCGGCTGTTCGTTTGCCCTCCTATACTATAAAAAAAAGTTGTTAAATAAAAAATATGCCGTCTTTGCAGGACTAGATTTTACTACCGAATCCCATCGCAAGGGACCGGAAAGTTCGAGAACCAATTCCTCACCCCCCTCTCGACCGGCACCTGGTGGTGTGTGGTGGGGGTATGCACCATCTGTGGACTTGTGCTGTTGACTGCGTCCTTGTTTGAAGAGCGGCCGTTTTCTATTCCATATGCCTTCTTTTCCGTATTCGCATTGGTCTGCCAACAATGTGAGTTAAGATTAAATTAATATTATTTTACATGGAATATATTAAAATAAAATATGTAGGGACCCTAAGATCCCGATCGCACGAGCGCTTAAAAAACGTCGCGTTAAGACCCGACGTTGGTTCGAGTTGCGAGTTCAGCATGCTAAATTGGATTTAACGTCCGACGTACAACGTCGAAAATCCAACAGCACTTGACAAAAATTCGCGCTTTAAAAACGCTTTCATGCGAACCAATACATGGGTCCATAAAAATGTATAGATGAGACTACTTTTTATGACGTATTTCATGTGTACATGTTGTTACCTACGCAATAGAGATATTTCGATTTCATTTGAAACTTTTTTTAACGCTAAAAAAGCGTAATAATACGCTCGTGCCGACGGGGCCTTAAAGTAAGAACTTTAAGGCCCCGTCGTAAGTTGTAAGAACAAACGCCTAACTAAGAAAAGATAACAGCTGACTTTTACATTATTTTCATTCCCCAAACTCACAGAGAAATATTCATCACGTGAATCCGAACTTCTGAAGCTCACTGAGTGTAACTTTATTGTGTCTAATTCATAGTTTTTGAAGACACCGACGAACGAGGGATCAAGAGGACATCCTCAGGTAAGTCATTTTGTTATAGATAGATAGATAGATAGATAGATAGATAGATAGATAGATAGATAGATGGTCAAAAATTTTCATTCACAATTCCACATAACACACATATGAAAAAATAAAAAATTGTTTAAAAAAACTAAAAAAACGCTTTTATAGAAAATCCCACTAAAAAATAGACAATTAATTCTTATAAATTTGAGATAAAAATAGTGTAACAACTCAAATTTATTAAGATTAATATTATAAAAATAGTCCCACACTTATTTTGTTTTTCAGGATGTTATCAAAATAATCCTTCTACTCATATCTGATCTGTTTATAAAATATTTATAACTATTGATACCATACACCATGGGAGAAAGCGTATTAAAAATGTATATAAATCTTTACAATATTAATAACATCAAGGTATGTAACTCAGTTATAAAAGATCGATCTGAAGAAAGATTGATTTTTTCGACTCGACTGATTTTTATTCATTACCTGTTACGGTGACAGAGCACATTGCTTGGTTTGTGTTGTAACGTTGTATATTATACACATTTAAAATATTACGTGGATATTTTTTTAACTTTGTTGGGATATAAATTCATTAACTTTTTGCACTTGTAGGTTCAGAGGAACACTACGACTACCTAGACGCAGCCTCTTGAACCTTAATGGCCCATCAACCATCCATTCTCCTGAGTGTGTGACTAGCGCATTGCCAATTCAAGTTTCTAAAACTTATTAAACTATCTTGAAAAATTAGCCAAGTTTATTGCATTTAGACTTTTTAAATTTTCAAATGTAAGTTTCTATAATACAAGTTGCCAAAATGTAAAAGTCCGAAATTAAACCAGAACAATGAAACCTTACAAATCCTTGAAAAGAAAAATGACATGGTGTATCTCGCCAATATATTATGCCCATATATTAACCATATCGGTGAATGTTTTCTTAGCCGTTGCCAATCTGATAATAGTTCGAATTACGTCGACAATAGATAAGAATTTATGTGCAAACACAAAGAAGTGTTTTATGGGAAAATAAACGTTAAGTTACCCAGAAAATAGAGATACATAGGATATAAGAACACCACTAAAGCGTTATGGCATTAGTTTTTATACGTTATTAGTAGTACTCGGAAATTCCAAAGGTTATTCAAACAAATCCTATTAATATTATAAATGCGAAAGTTTGTAAGTATAGATGTTTGTTACTCTTTCAAGCAAAAACGGCTGAATGGATTATTATGAAACTTTAGAATATTATAGCTTACATATGAGAATAACACATGGGCTATAATTTATCCCCGTAGTCCAACGGGAATGTGAAATGCGCGGGTTAAACCGCGGGACGATGCTTGTATGGAATAAAAATTTCTGGAAGAAAAGTAAAGTATCAACCCATATATTTCCCGCTGCCTTGCACGGGTCTCCTCGAAATGAGGCGAGGGTAATGGGCCATAGGCCATTACCTAGGCCCTGGCCCAATACAGGTCGGTGAACTTCATATACCTTCAAAGACTTTCAATCTCATCAGGCATGCAGGTTTCCTCATGATGTTTTCCTTCATTGATCTATACAGTAATGTTTATGGTATGCATGTATGACTGTACAGTGCGGCTATTCTCTAAGTCTTGTTTAATCACTCACATATCGAAAAGTATACTTGCGACGATCGAAAGTATAATTACATGGCTGTACTCGTAGTGTTGCATATGACGTGATGGCTATTTTAAAGCTACTCTTCAGATGCAAGCTAAACTTGCATCAGAGTTACTTTATCTTATACCTTTAAACGAGCAATTCTTGTATATATATATACGAACGAGGGCTTAGGCGACAGACTATGTACAAAGTAAAACTTTTATGCTATTATTGTGTATTTTATGTGGGGATATTACGTCGTCCTATGTAAACAAATACTACTTAGGCCTTAGAATATGTAATTACTATATAGAATTACGGTCTCATACAAGTTGTTCTCTGAAGCACTACGGATTCAAACAGGCCAGTAGAGAAGTAAAGAAGAGAGTGCAGTTCTCCCGAAATCGGGAAATGATTTGGTCACTGATAATTATGCAGTATGTAGCAAAATTAAATAAATAGTAATGTGTGATAAATTATTTTTATTTTTTGACTCGAATGAAACACAGAAACCATGTAATTTTTTATCATCACAAATGCGAACTATTATAGTATGTCCCGATGTATGGATATGTGTATGATATCCTACAATTCCACAAATCGATCATAGAACGTGTCATATAATATCGTTAGCTCCTGTTTAATAATTGTGTGGAGACAATAGCGTCGGTGGAAATTTTCCCAATCGGGCAGCACTGAGTATTGAAACAAAGCGTTTTTATTGAAACTCAATTAATTACAAAACAATATCAAATATTGAAAGCATTCCTATAAAAAATGATGATACTTCGTTTGTTGTGATATTGTTTTGTAATTAATTGAGTTTCAATAAAAACGCTTTGTTTCAATACTCAGTGCTGCCCGATTGGGAAAATTTCCACAGACGCTATTGTCTCCACACAATTATTAAACAGGAGCTAACGATATTATATGACACGTTCTATGATCGATTTGTGGAATTGTAGGATATCATACACATATCCATACATCGGGACATACTATAATAGTTCGCATTTGTGATGATAAAAAATTACATGGTTTCTGTGTTTCATTCGAGTCAAAAAATAAAAATAATTTATCACACATTACTATTTATTTAATTTTGCTACATACTGCATAATTATCAATGACCGAATCATTTCCCGATTTCGGGAGAACTGCACTCTCTTCTTTACTTCTCTACTGGCAACCTGTTTGAATCCGTAGTGCTTCAGAGAACAACTTGTATGAGACCGTAATTCTATATTGTAATTACATATTGTAAGACTCTTCAGAAAAACAACCAGTAACAGTGAATTACCATATTTATTCCAAAATCATTTTTCATCCAATAGCACTATATTTTCTGAACTCTTATCCAACTAGTAACAATATCAACAACACTTATTAAACCACAATGACGGCCTGAGACCGACTGCCCCCCAGTTCGCAAGACTGCTCCCCTTAATACCTTCTTACCCCACTTATTCTTTGGATTCCCAGTGTGGCCAGTGCAAGAAATTAAAAATGCCAAAATTATTATAAGCAAATGTAAACAAAGTAAACGAAACCTTACACTCGTCCATCCTGATAACGTGTATGTCCTCATACACGGACCAGGTGGAACCTTACACTCGGCGGACCAAGAAACCAAAGCTTGAATTTATACATTTATAAAAATACATTCGAGTTAAAAAAAAAAAAAAAAAATATATATAGTACTATCCAAGTATCTTTTTGAAGGTCAATCGAGTCTACCACCGGTTCCAAAGTAAGTCCACTGAGAAGAACCGGCGAAACAAACTCAGTGGAACTAGTCTTTTCAAATACAATATTACAAAAAATAGTAATACAAACAATACATAGTACTATACTAGTATAGTACATAAGAAGAATTCAGCAAGAAACTCTGTTGGGTTGCTCCTTTCAAAATATAGTTTACAATTTTTTATAAACATACATAATTACATACACTTATTACTATAACACATTTATTACAGTCTTATAATCTATCGTTTATCTATCTATCCTTTATCTATCCTTTATCTATCCAATTATCCATCCTTTATCCATCCAATTATCCATCCTTTATCCATCCAATTATCCATCCTTTATCCATCAAATTGTCCATAAAACTATCCATCAAATTATCCATCCTTTATCCATCAAATTGTCCATAAAACTATCCATCAAATTATCCATAAAACTATCCATCAAATTATCCATAAAACTATCCATCAAGTTATCCATAAACTAACCATCAAATTATCCATAAAATGATCAATCCAATTATCCGTCCTTTATCATTTGTATTGATTTGCATTATTCATTGTAACTTTAGCATATAGACCTCCATAATGATCCTTTCCTTAAGCATACCATCTATCATCATACGGACTTTTTCTAAGCATTCGTCGTCTTCGCCTAGATTTACAGTCATCTACTACCTTGTATAAAACATTAAACTGTATCCAAGCTATTACCAAAACCTCTCAACACGATTCAGTATGATCATGAATAAATCCAAGCAGTTTATGGGTGGATTGCCTAATCAATGTCGCCTCACTACCAAGATCAACGTAAACTTCTACGAGCGTACCGCCAACACTAACAGCTAAAAATAAATTTATCACACGGGCCCGGCAACCTGCTACGGCTGCGCCTACTTGGTTCCATCTCCTTACGCGTCGCTCGCTGCTGCGACGCCATTGCTCGCTGTCCTTCCCAATTGCAGCGTCATACGAAGGAGATGCTCCTCTTTATGCCTTAATGCCAGCTAGCGCTCCAGCAGCCGGCGGTTGCGGCTTTGGCTGCTGCTATGGTCTCGACACCTACCCGCTCTCGGCCAATTACGGCTGAGGCTGCGGCTGCGACCTTGACGCCTAGTGCGAAAATGATCTCGTTGAGGAGTCGCTAGACTTCTCCAAGTTCCCTTTTCCATGTTCACATCAATCCATAACTCGTCACATGAAACCAAAAAAAAAGGATTTTGTTTAAAAAAAATATATATCAAAATAACATAAATTATTAGTCGGCATCTACTAAACGGTGCACTCTAGACAAAACGGACATATTTTTTTTATTCCCTTTCAAAGCTCCTGTGTATATTTAGTAGTTCTTACACCCTTGGCTAATTTTCCAATGTACCCTCATTTTGATAAAAATATGTACGGTATCGTTTGATGATAATTATTATTTTTGTATTAAGTTACTCGTTATAACAGTTACCCGCCAAAAAAAAGTCCCGTCAAAACCGGTCCAGCCATTAGACTAGCCGGAACGAACAGACAGACAAAATTGTGAAACGTTACTTTGGTATATTATGTAGGTGCCATATATTGTATTATACTCCTACGCATGTAGTAAAAAGCGGTTAGTTTAATATTATAAACAGGCATTCCAATTTTATTTGTAAGTTTAGATGTCCATGACGTAAAAATTATATATCTATAACTTTGATAATTTCTAATTGATTCTTATTTGAGCTAGAGACATGGGTTTTCTAAAGAACACATCAAATATACTCCTGAGGGTAGGTCGCTGCTAATCGCTACGAAATTTTTCATGTAGTTATGAATTAAACTTTCTTTCCTTAATAAGTATATGCATTACGTAGTGTAAGAAGAAAAATAAAATATTGCAGGCGTGTACTTACGGAATTTCCGACGGTGTTCCACTTCTGAGATGTAAGACTCTTCAGAAAAACAACCAGTAACAGTGAATTACCATATTTATTCCAAAATCATTTTTCATCCAATAGCACTATATTTTCTGAACTCTTATCCAACTAGTAACAATATCAACAACACTTATTAAACCACAATGACGGCCTGAGACCGACTGCCCCCCAGTTCGCAAGACTGCTCCCCTTAATACCTTCTTACCCCACTTATTCTTTGGATTCCCAGTGTGGCCAGTGCAAGAAATTAAAAATGCCAAAATTATTATAAGCAAATGTAAACAAAGTAAACGAAACCTTACAATATTCTAAGGCCTATGTAGTATTTGTTTACATAATGACGTAATATCGTCACATAATATACACAATAATAGCATAAAAGTTTTACTTTGTACATAGTCTGTCGCCTAAGCCCTCGTTCGCGGCCCCACCATGGTTCAAGCCTTGTCCGGGGGGTCAGTAGCCCAGGGTAAGTCCAGAAGCTTGGCCGAAGCCCCCCCCCCCCCCCCCCGCGGGACGCAGTGCATTTCCCGGCGATAAAAAAGGCCCCGTTCTGAGGAGCGTTTTTTACCAAGCGTAAAAAAAATGTTTCAATGAGACAAATGGATACTTATGTATAAATTGTTCACATGAAAAAAGGTAGAGGATACTGGATTTGGTTTAAATTTAAAGTAGTCTTTTCCTAGCCATTTGGGAATGATTGACGATGATCTACTTTCTCCTGATGTCTTTCAGCCAATTCCAAATCCTGCTGTTTTCGTCAGGGTGATAGTGACAATAATACTAGTCTAGTAATAGATTCTTTAGGAGGTCTATGTTCTGTGGGCAGATAAACGCTGATGATGATGATGACTGGATTCTTTTATCCCCACTTATTGGTTTCCAGCTCGCAAGATAACAGTCCTGGTGACGGGCATGTCGTGTGTGCTGATCTACAACTACTACACGAGCAGTGTGGTCAGCTGGCTGCTCAACGGACCGCCCCCCTCCATCAACTCGCTGTGGGAGCTCATAGACAGCCCCCTCCAACCGATATTCGAAGACATCGGCTACACGCGCTCCTGGCTACAGGTTTTTACATTTATAACTCTTTTAAAGAACCCATTGAAAATAACCAATGAAATAATTAATAATTATTACTAAATATTTTTTTATGTTTTAATTTTATGAACAATCTAATTATGGATGTAGATTTAAATTTTTCCAGTACCGGGTCTGCTGAAAGAGATTCCTCTGTGGAATAAGCTGTACATTTGTACCTACCCCTTAATTTTATATTCACAGTTAGTTCAATTTTTTCCCGTTTACATAAATTGTTAAATAACTGTTGATTTTCCGTATTCGTATTTTATTCTACTATAAAAATGGCAATTAAATTTATTCACGTTATTGGTATTCCTGGTTTTGGTATTTTTTTTTATTCAATTTATCAGCCGTAGTTAAAAAATATTACAAAATTGATTCTTTTGGTAGTATAGCGGTATACTCTCTTACTCCTGGTCTTCAATTAAATGGCATATCGAATGTTTGTTTAATCAAATTCTCCGTTCTACCTGTTAATTTTAGTTCCAGGAGCTTAGTTTTTAGTGTATCGACATTATTTACGTATTCTTTGCTCACGAGCTCATGGGAAAAGAGAAAATCCTTGTTCATCATCATCATCCCGTGCTAAGGCATTAATGGTAAAAGATAACCAAGCTTAAATTTAGTTACCAGATTATTATTACAACAAGAGAAACGCTGAGGCGGAGGACAAACTGAAACAGAAGATGTACAAAAGAATGAAGAAGGGCTCCATATTCCGAACCATAGACGACGGTATTGAACTGGTGAAATCAGGAGGTAATACAGTTTTGTTTAATCTTTGAATAATAATACAGCTATAATATTTATATACAACTGAAAGTAGAAAGAATATATTATATTTTTTTTGTTCAAATTTAATTGCAAAAGGTTAGTTTTACATGGCAAGTATTTATATTTTCTTGTGTTGTGTCTTTAAAAATATATTGTACTATATGTGGTCAGTGGTGTACCACTGATCTATTACGAGTTATATTAATTTGTCAATGTTGGTTTAGTTTTATTCGAATAAATAAAATGTTGTCCGAGTTGCTGGAGGGTTTGTAGCAGTTGCTCTACATCCCCCCGACGTGTGGTGTGGGCCTTAGGATGAACTTGGACAAGGAGAAAGTCATGTTCAATGAGCACGTTCTCCCTAGGCCGGTTAACGTCGATGGGATAACTCTCGAAGCCGTGCAAAGAATATATCAACCTTGGGCATACCTTGTATTAGGATGATGATTCAATTAGGAAGCTTTCAATTAGGAATTTAGGAAGCTTTACCATAATATTCTCACGTCGTCTATACAGCAGAGTTTGAAGACGAATGTTTCCGACCAATGCGTTCTTCCCGTGATGACTTACGGGGCCGAAATGTGGCCTCTAAATTTACGACTGGTCCGTCCGTTTACGACAAGTTTGCCGTAGGTCAACGTCCTATGGAGCGTGCTATGCTGGGTGTTTCTTTGGCAGATAGGATTCGAAACGAAGTCCTTCGCCAGATAACTAAAGTTACCGATATCACGCGAAGAATATGCACGTTGAAGTGGCAATGGGCTGGTCACACAGAAGAACGGATATCCGATGGGTCAATAAGGGTCAAGAGTGGAGGTCTCGTTTAGGTAGACGAAGTGTTGGTCGGCCATTAACCAGGTGGGATGACGATCTCCGTGCAGTGGCAGGTCCGCGTTGGCTGCGAGTGGCAGGGGATCGGCCGTCTTGGCGTTCATCGAGGGAGGCCTATGTTCTGCAGTGGACGGATAAATGATGATGATGATGATGATGATATTATTACGTATTTCAGGGCAGCTTGTTCATTACCCTTAAACTTTACAGACCTGTCCGACTAAATGAGTAATAGAAAAAATATATTATTTCAATATTATATTATGTAGTTGTTTCTCGATTCATTATTTATCTGTTCTTCAGGTTACGCGTATCATACCGAAGTGAGCGGAGCTAACGAAAGGATCTCTAGAAAATTCGATCAACGAGAACTGTGCGACTTGGATTCCCTCCAATCCATGGAGAAAACCGTGCTGTTCCCAGCAGTGCAAAAGAACAGTCCGTACAAAGAGTTCTTCTCGTGGGGGTATGTTTTCGATTCTTCGTTTGTAAATTCTACGGCGAAAGGATTACAAATTGGATTCAGTATCTAATATAATTTCTTATAAGTAAAGTTTCAGCGTTCAATCCAATAAGGAGATATGCTAATAATTGTTACGCTTTATTATATATTATGCATGTTTATCATCATGAGCCATGGTCTACTTCTTGAGATGATCTTGAAGAATTGGCAGAAGACTGATACATACTGCGGAGAACGGATGGCCGATGGGTCAATAATATTCAGTAGGGGCCGAGTTTTGTTGACAAAGTGCCGATCAGGCATTAACCAGGAGTGAAGACGATCTCCGAGCAGTGGCCAGTTGCCGTTGGTTGCAAGTGGCAAGGGATCGCTGTTCACCAGTGGTCTAATAAAGGCTGATGATGATGATAAATAAAGAGTATTAAATAAAGATATAATATATTTTAAGAGTTTCTCACTGGTTTCATACATTTTATTTAATAAATTTAATAATATATACTCATTTTTGCTCTTCGAAAATTTGTATGTCCAAAGCATGCTTTTCAATTTCAGTCTCATGCGTTTGAATGAGCGTGGTATAATATCGTGCATCCAAAGGCGGATTTCGTCTCATGAGTCCAAATGTGAAGGAAGCTCTCCTAGAGCTCTGGCTCTTGGTGGAGCAGCTCCAGCTTTCATTCTGCTGGCCGGGGGATACGTGCTTGGAACAATCATTATGTTGGTGGAGAGATATGTTTATCATAAAAGGGCGCAATTGCATACAAATCGTTTTGGTATTCCTTAATTAAAAAAGACGTTGTGTTTATTTGATCTGATTGTAATTAATCATCATCATCTGCCTAGTCTTTTCCCAACTTCATATTTTTGGGGTTGGCTTCCATTTTCAAACTTTCACTGAACAAATGTAAAGGGTTTGTTCTGGCATGTCTAACTACAACGGTACTAAGATATTGTAACAGTGTGAAGATAATATTATCTTTGCAATGGGCAGCATTATCTTTGCCCTGCTTTATTATCCATTTAGTTAACTCTACGATTATGTGGGCGTGCCTTAATTAGTTTATTCATAAGATAATATAATGTCACAATATAAGCATGTTACTGTACCCGTGCGAAATAAATTAAAAAAAAAGCTAAAAAATGTACTTTATTTAAACTTTAAAACTGTTTATTTAGCGGAGCTCGATATTTCGACTCAAGTCCCGTGAACATGACATTCGTAGACAATGAATGAATGAATGAATAAAAACGACTATGAAAATAAAAAAATAATGTCGGATATTCAATCTTATGCATTCGTAATAGAGATAAAGCTCAATAGCCCATAACCAAATTACTAACCAATACCGTGTAGAGTGCTCGTCGCGAGCCGCAGGGGAAATCACTACCGATGTGACAGTTCGAGACGATTGATTTGTTAAGTGGATAACCTTTATTATACAGAGGATTATGATGAAATCAGTTTCAATCAATATAATAATTTCATTTATCATCGTAATATTATTTCCATCAAAAACTTTTATATCTTAATGCCCAAAAATGAATGGTGGCAATGAACTGGTGAGGGGTGAACGGAACAAGAACGAGAATGGGAACGGTAACTAGACCAGAACTGGGAAAAGAAACGGGAACGGGATTAGGAATGGGAACGAGAATGGGACAGAAAACTGGTCAGTGAGAGAAAGCAAGAGATCGAATGAGTGGGATAGTGCGTGTAAGAGCATACTCTTACACGTGGGAGTACGCGCGGGAATACTGCCGTTTGGTAGTAGGAGTAGGGGATGGCATATGCTTACGAGTAATGGTAGGAGTACGAATATGAGAACGAGTAGAAGTAGGAGTACGAGCACGAACACAAGTACAATTATTAAATAATTAATAACTAACTACTAGTAATTACTAGGATCAAGATTAAGAGAACATTTCGAGTTGATTCATTTAAACTTTCACACACTTTGATTAAAATTAGTTTTGTCAAGAATTGTGACAGACAAGCTATTGAGCGATATCATGACAATTTAAATCAGTCACATTCGAATCCTTTTCGAGTGTCTATTCAGAGACACAAGATTCTTGCACTTTTCTACGAAAAACAGCACCATTAGAGAGGAAAGATGGGAAAGATGGTGATAATATCTATGTAGACACCGTGACAGTACTACTGACCAACTTCCGTATTAGGCATTAAGAAAGTAACAACTTTTGTGGATTATCGAATATAGCAGCTTATTAAGATTTTTACATGCCTTAGTTTCTTATACTTTACAGCAACTTTAAGAGAGAGAGTTACAATATTATTATGAATGAAAATTGTGTGTATGTTACCAATAACATATAAAATCTTGACCGAAATGGTCATGGAGCACTGGATAGAAATGATCACCAAATTACTTTAATGTTTATCTTAACGTTGGAGCGGATTTAACGTTCATATTACCTGCATTTGGTATCAATTTAGCGGGCCCGTCAGATACAGCGCGGTATTAACATTCTAATCTCGCGGGAGAGATTCCAATGGCTCGGAGCCAACTCGGCTTGTTCCGACTTCGCAACTTAGGAGTTGTTGAGATGAGATTAATTGTTTTATTCTTTTTAATACTTTCAGGGATGTCTTGTTGAGGTCGAAAAGATGAACTGGTGGTGAGTGGTCATCACTCAACATCACCCAGAGAATTATAATAAAACTAGCATAAAATTATTATAAAATTAGCATCAAATTTGATATTTTTAGGACCGGACACAGTTACTATGCACTTTTCTTGAAAGGATAAATATTTTTCCTAATACGTTGTAATCATTAAAATTTACAAAATATGAGATTATAAAAAAATATGCATTCTAAAATTCAAGTATGTTTCTTTTCAAACTTTTATAACTCCTATAGATTTTATCGTGGATTGCTTCGATATTTATATGTCAGACCTTTCGGATACTTGCGGCAACAACAGTCAGGGGAGGATTGAAAGTTGAAACCACATCACACAACAGCCGCACTCCATTAACGTTGGCCAAACATTGTACCGCAAGATTTTAACAAAATACATATATTTAAGATTGTAGTGTATCAATTTCGTGTTTCATCACATGGTTCGTCTGAGCGAATACGTTCGTTGGGTAATGGAAAAAGTTGTGTCGTTGGCTCCGGCCGTCACGTGCTGTTCTACGAACAAGGAAAAGTTCGCCAACTCGAGGCCAAGTATCGATCACTCTGTCAGCCTTACAACAAACACTTCATCTTAAGCTTTTGCCTCTGGATTTGCGCGTTTTTCTAAATAAGAATCAAAGTTGGGGCAATAGACAAGTTTGACACGACAAAATCCACGTGTAACTAGCATACACAGCTCATTCATGCATCATATTATGCTTTCACAAAAATCTCATTTCAGAAACACCGTAGAAGACTGCAGCTTGCTGAAAGCTTATAAATATAGAATTAATCTTGACTATACCAGGAATATTTAAAGTTCTATGATATTTGAATAACCGAAACTAGGCGGGGATTCATAAGATTGCAGTGGAAATAACTAGGCTCATATATAATGTAAACATAATTTCCGAACTCGCAACTTTGGGGATTCAGCTGAGGACAAAGCTGTTAAGTTCGTGGGTTATTCATACTGACGTATGGATATTTGAAATGTTTTGTCAGTGTGATGTACTTGTTAAAATGTTCACGGAATGTATTATAGTATGCGCAACCCGTGTATATTCCAGAGGGAATGCCCATGAAGCAGGTACGGGTTGAACCCGAAGCGCTAGTAACAATTGCAACAAGCTAAATTTTATAGCAAATGTTGATATTTACACAGTATAAAATGAAGCCGCTTCTAATGTCTGTTCACGTCCTTAAACTACTTAATAGATTTTAATATATTTTTCATCAATAGATGGGGTGATTCAAGAGGAACACTAATATTGCGTATAACACATACATATAGAGAAAGAGAGAGAGAGTACAAACATGTCGAAAAATAAATTTGTGCGCTTAACTTGGTAACTTAACCTTACGATATAGATCAAATTAAGTTGCGGACAACAGCTAGTATGATATAAAAAATAGGCATTCTTATGAAACTTTCTTTTTTGCACAAAGCGCTTAAAGGAAGTATCATTGTGTAGGGAGAGTTCCTTTCTTCTCCTTTTTTCATTTGCGTTCTCTTTTCCGTTTCCATTTTCGTTCCTATTCCTGTTTCTATTCTCGTTCTCTTTCTCGTTCTTGTTCCCGATCTCGTTCTCGTGCTCGTCCTGTCCTCGTTCTTGTTCTTGTTCTCGTTATCGTTTCCGTTCTAGTTCTCGTTATCGATCTCGTTCCTATTCCTGTTTCCATTCTCGTTCACTTTCTTGTTCCCAATCTCGTTCTCGTTCACTTTCTCGTTCTTGTTCCCTATCTCGTTCTCGTTCTCATTGCGCTCGTGCGTCTCGGCACTAATTAAACCACTATAAAAGTCGTGGAATTATAATGCCTATTGTGAGGTTGATCGGTAGCAGCGATGCTGGAACCGGATTTCTGTCTTCATGGATGCAACTAGTTGTTTCTCTGATTCTACTGTTTTTTTTTACAAGTGCAACAATAACCATCTTTCGTCTCAGTATCGACACACGAAAAGGGTTCAGATGTTGTTAACTTAAATTTATTTTCATTGCATCGTTCAATAGTTTATCTATCACAACAATTACTTGAAAAAACTAACTTTAATCAAAGTGTGTCACAAGATTGAATGAGCGAGCGGCATGAATCGGGCAATTTGGAACGTTATTAAAAGCCTGTTTCACAAAATGTTTCAACGGCACCAATTTATTGGATTCATGGCTCTCATAAATAACATAATATCGAATCACCAACGCCAGCCAGTCGCTGTTTGACAATAAATATAGGTTAGCCTCGAAGTGATCTCAGAAACGTCGACTAATTTTTGTTCAAAAGTCCTTCGTGAACAAAAAATCCTTAAATTAATTACTAATATATAATTGAGCCTCTTATGCGAGAGGCTCCGGGTTCAATCCTGAGCCCCCCCCCCTACGTGTTAGCCTTGAAATGGGTTTTTCTAAATTTCTAAGTGTACCCTAAGCACGAGACCATCGCTCGCTCACCGGTGAAGGAAAACATCGTGAGGAAACCTGCATGCCTGATGAGATTGAAAGTCTTTGAAGGTATGTGAAGTTCACCAACAAGACCTGTGCCCAGCTGTGGAACATAAAGGGTTGATACTTTACTTTTTTTTTTAATTTATATAAATAATTTTCAAAATTTTAACGTAATAAAAAATAGCTGATAATCTTGCAACGCCTTAACCGACCTTGGTAAAACCATCTAAAATTCACTGCTGGATGACTTCTTACAAAAATGCATTAAAGTGATTCGCTGTTTAAAAGCTGTCTGTAAATATTTTTGAAATTCCCTCATTATACTGAAACAACTTTTACAAAGGTACTACTTTTTAAGTGGTTTATAATATTTTCCATTCGAAGTCATGTACAAATCTTTCAATTATCCACAAGTGTTGTAAATTGTATTCTGTCTCTTTGCGCCAGCATGCAGCGTATATTCCTCAACACAGACTGCTATAAATTCACGGGATAAACTTTTCTAATCTCGTTAGAAATCTCAGCTCAGTTGTGCATTTGAAGTTACTTTTTTCACCTGAGTGGGTTTAAGAGTTAAGAATATTTAGCTCTTTTCGCGCATTGGATGGGCTTTTGTACTAGACTATTATTTTGAATTTATCTTAAGTTCTAGATGAAGTATTAGTCGGCCAATAACCAGATGGGAAAACAATCTTCGTGCAGTGGTCGCTCGGTGTTGAATGCGATAGCAAGGGATCGGTTGTCTGGGCGTTAATTGATAGAGGCCTTGGTTCAGCAGTGGACGGATGAAGACTGATAATGATGATGGTGATTTATGATAATACACTTTTATCATTAATATCACGAAAAATGAATTTACCCCAGGTCATTGATTCCATATCATTAATTGTTAAAGTCCAACTGGTTTACCTAATAGTATTTTTTTTTAATAATTAAAAGCCTCTTTTCTTCTCTTCTTTTATTTTAATAATATTATGTAACTACTAAATGTAAAAAAGACTAAAGGCTTTCATTTGATTTTCTTATGTCGACTCTAATTTTTTCAAAGTAAATATTATCTTCAATATCGAAACGAGTTCTCAGTCATTTTCTTTTTACAAAGTAATAATATAAGAAAAATTCTTGGAGCCACTCATCGTTTAGGATTTTATGATAAATAACGCGTATAATTTTGACACCAGAAACCTTTCGAAACGATGGGATTGTCACAAAAAAGAATACGCTAATGTACGCACAAATTGTATACGTACAGTGATGTGACGATGTCGATAGATATTGTCGATTCTTAATATTTCTTAAACTTACCGTTTAAGATTCATCAATTACACTTTAGGATTTACGTGTAGGGTACACGGAAATCCGATTTAAAATACACACTACTATTACTAACGACTACATGAAAATATTCGAAGTCTACAATTTATGATCTTTAATTATTATTTATTTGATTACTATTAACTTAAGAAATAACAAATTTGATTTATTATGATGATTTTGTTATATATGAGCATAGAAAAGACGCGGCTTTAGAGTTTCATTTTACAACAAGGTATTTTATCACACCGCGTCAATCTAGTCCCGTGGTAAGTTCTCAAAGAGACTTGTGTTACGGGTACCAAACAACGGAAATACATATATTAAATACTTTTTATATTAATACATATTATATTTAAGATTTTTATTATATAATACACGTATTTAATACACATCCATGATCATATACACTTTTTGTTTCCTGACGGGATTCGAACCAGCTACCCCCGACTTGTGCGCCAACGCGCTAACCACTGAGTCACAGAGGTCGTCATAATATTTATTATTATATTAACTTGCATAATTTATGAAAATTCCCTTCAAATCATTGATAAAATTTATTTAAATAAAGCGCAGTCATTTTATTGTATATTTTCATCGATATAATCTTGAACTGTTACAACGTTTTTGATAGTCAAAATTGTATCCAAATAATCGTTGGCGACGTGCCAAGAAGGTTTTAGAATTTGCGGTTAGTGCACTAACAATTCCAGCTGGGAATCGATAAAGGGGTACATCCCTAAACCTTTCAGGACAAAAACAAGAATGCAAAAGCAGTTATATCTTAGTAATGTATGTTTCGTAGCTTCCCTCACAGACTCTCATATATTATCGTCGAGAATATTAGTGTTCTTTCTGCGGGAGATGTTTCTAGAATTATGTCATGGCAGGTTTTAACGAAACCGGAATATCAACATTTATTATCACTCTTCCCGAGGGAATTCTTGGAACATATCTAGCGACTTAATATCTTGGGATTTTCACGGAAATGTTATACTCTTATTAATATTTTGCATAGCTAAATTGTGGGGGAGATGTGATATCATTTCGTCTATATGAACATACTAGCAGCTCACGCGGTTTCACCCGCGTATTTTTCATTCCAATCCTGAGTACCTAGGGGGATA
Source organism: Lycaena phlaeas (assembly GCA_905333005.2). Classification (NCBI taxonomy): domain Eukaryota; kingdom Metazoa; phylum Arthropoda; class Insecta; order Lepidoptera; family Lycaenidae; genus Lycaena; species Lycaena phlaeas. The sequence goes on from HG995175.1 coordinate 14,724,682, forward strand.
ATTTTAAGCCTCCGTAGCCTATTAGTAGTTTTTGCGTGACAGAGCAACAAACGTCCAAACCAATAAACTTTCGCATTTATCATATTATATTTAGGGCCTGTTTCACAATCTCCAGTTAAGTTCCCAATAGGCTATCGGCAACATATTTGACAGAAATTTGACAGATACTCCATCTATCTGTCAAATATGTTGCCGATAGCCTATTGGGAACTTAACTGGAGATTGTGAAACAGGCCCTTAGATGTTTAAATCTACGATTTGATATTGTTCCTTAATAACGTGTTGGTCACGGATCTCCTCCTCGAAATGAAGCGAGAAGGCCATAGTTCTCTGATGCGCAGGATTCAAGACTTAATCTTATCAACCATGCAGGTTTCTTCACGATTTTTTCCTTCACCGGTGAGCGATGGTCGCATGTTCTAGTGCACGTAGAAATTTAATTAATTCTATTCCAAGGCAGGTCAGGATCAAACCAGGACTATGCACTCAAGAAGCCGAGTCCAAACCCACTGGACCAATATAGCTGCATAAAATATACATACATATTTATACGTCTATGACCCAGTGCAAACATCTATATTCTTCATACAAATTACAAAGTATAGATATAAGGAGTCTGAACGATATGGACTCTTACGTAGTATACACATACACAATAATAAACCCAGATCTTAGTTATTTTTTCTGCCGCTGTCTGCGCTAGAATTAGTTACGTACCGATGCTAATGTAGCGGACCAATCAGAGCCACAGTACTTCTCGGGAACTTACCAATCAGCGCCACAATACTTACCGCGTAAAGATTTAAACGAGGACTTATTAAAGAAGGCGTGCTCTACCGGCAAAACTTCTGTCATCTAAATTGCGATCATGTGTTCAACATTACGTTGGGACTCCTTATATACTCTTGTGATACAAATTATCGGCTCTTGGCGGGATTCGAATCTCGGGTAGTCTGCCTGACCGAGTGACCATATTGCACACACGAAGCAAAACTATTTTACGCTGAAAGTAAATGGAATGTGTTCTTATGTTTACGCGAATATTGCTCTTCATAATGAAGCGGTTTTACGGATATACTTACGCGGTTTACAGCAACCACGGTCAAAATCCGAACATTATACGTCACAGACTAAAGACTCATTAGCACTTTTGCTTAGATAGGACTAAATAAAATATAAATAATGTATCATAGGGCAGTTTTGAAAAACTTTGTAGGACGTCTGCCACCTTAGTCCTCCCGTGACCATGGTTGCTGTAAAGTAAAAAATCTTAATAAACCCCGATAAAATCTGTAAATGTTATTTCATAACAATGCGAGATGGTTGTACGAAAGATGAGATTATGGCAGGAACGCTGTCACTTCTTGTAGTGATTGTAATTATATGTCTAGACGAATTGTTCGGTGCAAATAAATACTTTAAGTTTGTTTCTCTATTAATGAGTGCAATAACAAACTATGCCGGATGCAATTAGCTTCTCTCCTATAAGTACATCAGCCGGTCTAGCATGAACGCCACGACGATATTCTCTTTCTCGAGTTATAACTTTATTTCGACAATAGCTAACATGCGTGCACGCGATACTCTTCTGATTACGCCAATAGAAGTCATTTAAGAGGATGTTATCATTCGATTTTAATTCTCTCAAACGCATGTTAGAATAATCGAGAAAATACTAGATGTAGACACTATCGGTTCTCACTCAACATATCTGGTTGTATCTGGTTGATATCTGATTGTATGCAAGCTAGTCCGGCAAACCAAGCTTGGTCAATAAAATGTTATTTATATATTAAATAAAATATTATTAATAATATTTTAATGATCCAGCGTTTTTCGTGAACAATTCGCTGGGATGTAAACGGAATCCGGGCCCCCAAATCCAGGGATTCGGTATGAATAATGTCCCGACTGGAAGCGGGTCGGCCGCATTCGAAGCATTTATCTGCATAACTGCGACATCTGCACAATACTGGATTTTTTACATACCACAGATATTATAATAGCGAATAAATCCTATGAGTTGACTTATTTAAAAAGGTTTCACTGTCAAATTTACATTAAAAACGTTATAATGAAACAACTTTTACGGGTTTTCTCGCGGTTAAGTTTTTTATAAGCACGACGTTTCGGATACTTTACAGGACCATGGTTGCTATTGAAAAAGAATTCAGACGTATATAACGTTTTACATCACGTTAATCTGGTCCCGTGCTAAGTTCTCGAAGAGACTTGTTTTACGGGTAGCAGACAACGGAAATACATATATTTAATACTTTTTATATTAATACTTATATTTAAGATTTTTATTATATAATACACATATATTTTAATACACATCCATGACCCAGGAACACAGAAACTTTTTTGCTTGTATCTACATGATTCTGATCAGCTGAAGATTTTAACACTTTCCTGATAAAAAAAGTTATGTACATAAAGACACTTGATTTCAAATGTTCTAAACGTTTCTGATAATTCTGTTTACACTAAAATAGTGGAATTTCCGGGTTGGATTTTGACCGAAACTTTAAATCAGCAAAATTATGTTTTATCTCGTCGTGTTTTGAAGAAACGGCAAAACATGTCTGGCGTTGGCAAAGCCGTTGGCAGGACGCCAGGCCGCAGCCCCGGCTGATTACAACCGGCTACGTGTCGGCTAACTTCAGCCAACTTAGCGAATTAATGTATAATCACTTACCTCGCTGAGTGGCTTATGGAGTGCAACTTTATTTATATTCAAATTAAAAAAAAAGATATTTTGAATTTAGAACATGCACCATCCGTATCCGGTGCAAAAGAAACATTAACTTAAGCATAAGCGAGTGATACGTAAGGTGATCATTTTGAACCCAAAACGGGGCACAGACATAATAATTTATAAGTTTTCGAAAAAAAAACTTCATACACTTTTTCACGTATACGAAAAAAAAAAACATTTTTTACTCTAATTTAGTAACATTTTACAAATACATAAAATGGAACTGAATCTTAACCAGAGGGTCCGGGTTCGATCCTGACCCCTTGTGTGTTGTATGTTACCTTGAAATGGGTTTCTCTAAATTTCTATGTGCACCCTAAATCCGTAACATCGTGTGGAAACTTGCCTTGCCTGTCTGATGAGATTGAAAGTCTTTGATGATGTGTGTTGCTCACCAAGGGCCAGCGCATCGGTGAACTATAGCCATATTAGCCATCCTTTTCGCCTGATTTCTAGGAGGAGAACCGTGCCCTGCAGTATTATTATATGGGTTGATAACTTTAGTTTTTTACTTTTACTACAAATTATTTGTAAAACAATTACGTACTGGATTATAATATTATGTTAAAGTAATGGATTGGACATTTTAGGATTATATTGTATGTGTATATTATATTCCCTGTAGAAGCTTATTCTTATTATATTTATTATAAGACTTATATTTCTTATTATAAGATTTATTCTCGAACCTTTCAAACATTTCCGGACTAGGTTCACGTACGCTTGTCCGCACACCGCAGCCTTACGACGCGATGTCCTAACATGGCTTCACTCGACCTTGGCCCAGTTACAACCCCTCCACGTCGCGATGTCAGTATATTTATTCAATAAACACCGATTACATGATTTTCGTTTTAGTCGTATTATTGTGTTACTCTTCCTAATTCGTGCCGGATGTGAGTGGCAAGAGAGCTTCGTCTTGTCGTTCATTGGTGGAGGCCTATATTCAGCAGCGGAAGGATAAAGGATGACGATAATAAATTAAATTATTTACAAGTTTATTAAAAAAATGGTGCTGCTTGTATTAATTCTAGCAGTCTTAAACGGAAAAACCGTAACATTCTAGTGAATCAAATATACACGTATTTTTAAGGCAACTGTTGGCGATTACAATTTATGGAGCTAAATTTGTACTAGCAATTTTGGTTTCGAGTTTCTTCATGTAACCATTATCAAATTAAGAATGTAAAAGCTAACAAAATTTAAATTTATATGGGAGCCATTTTCTGCAATAAAGATTTATTGTTATTATTATTATACTGAAATTCAGTGGTCATTATTTTCCGATGCGGTTCCCACGATCTGTTCTGCTTTCGATTCGTAGACGTGTCTACGAGACGTTACTCAAAAGTGTTCCTATTGGCTATTGTAACGTTAAACGTGTGAAAAGAACATTTTTAAGGAATAAGGAATTAGGAATCAAGCATAATCCTACTTTAAAAAAAATCCTATCTGAATACCTATAACTGAAATATTATGTCGTTTATTATAAAACTTTTAATGTGATCAAAATACCACACACAACACATGCAGTGGACTCCGATGTTCACGTCTGCTCATTTCTACAACAGGGCGAGGCCAAACGAGCGTAGCTTTCTGAAGCTGTGAGTTGCGTAAAATAATAAATAAAATAATCACATAAAAGTGAGTTGTCTGCTTCAGTATGTCACATGTGGTACAAATAAGACTTGAGCATGAAAGCTAATGCAGCGTAAATTCCACGACTGATTTTACGCGACTCACAGATTTGAAAGTAACGCTTGATTGGTCTCAACACAAGTTTATATTTGGTGAATACCAAATTTTTCTGTAATAAGGCCCCGTACACACGAGCGCTTTATTACGAGCGTTAAAAAAACGTTTCAATTCAAAATGGACATCTATGTATTTGTTAACACAAATGCGTTTTTTAAGCGCGACGTATTTTTGTAAAGGGCTGTTTTATATTTGAGGTTGAATGTTGGAAGTTTAATCGAATAGAGCATGTCCATCAAAAAAATTGTGCTGCTTGATCCATCTCATGGCCCCAGCCAACAACGGGCTTAAAGGGGACGTTTATTAAGCGCTCGAGCGAACGGGGCCTAAGGAACGCATAATTGCAGAGCGCTGTCTAAATATTGATGACCTTTATAATTGGAGACGTCTTAATTGTAGTGGGTTTTTTCGCTTTATGTTAAAATGAATGGTTATAAAACAGATGTAAAATGCTTGTAAAATGCTTGTAAAACCTAAAAACCTGTAATACACCATTAGATTTTAATGGTGGATTTAGCAACGTGATGATCAAAACTTGAAAGCAATCGAAATATATTTGATATTCATTTTTATATATAAGATAGCTGTTGCCCGCAGCTTCGCCTGCGTTAACTAAGATTTGCAACGGGATCTTAGTACGCAAAATAAATAACTATCCGAAAAACCCAAATATCGGAACCATATTTTTTTTTTTCAGAATAATATTTAGCCTATGTTACTCGTGGATAATGTAGCTTTCAAACGGTGAAAGATTTTTTGAAATCGGTCCAGTATTTTATGAGCCTATTCATTACAACCAAACAAACAAACAAAGTTTTCCTCTTTATAATATCTATCAGTGTTACTATTTTTTCAAACTTTTCCGAGTTAATGAATATTTTTTTAAATTGTTTTAAAACAAAAACATCATTATGCTTTAATTCTAAAATAAGTTAAAATTAACAAAAAAAATTAGTGCAGAAATTCCTCGTAGTAGTCTCGTTTTTGTTAAAAATGAACGCAAAGACGATCGACCCGCCCCCAGCCCCAGCCGACATCTGTATTCTACTAGGAGCAGTCACAGCACGGTAATTGCATTTTTTCTTTATTGAAGTTAAATTGACTTTGCCTAGTTTCGACAAAATACTTATATTTACTTCCTAAATTATCTACGTTAGAGTTAGATAGCGAAGCGTCGAGTTGAGGCTTTAATGGTATATGTAACCTTTTTAGAATAAAAAACAGCCTTAAGTAATCAAAATGTCTGATAATGACGAATATTTCTAAGTATAGGGTGGCTAACTTATCGAACCAGAACCTTGGAAATATCATTTTCAAACTTATCTTTGTTATTATTAGAGTTATTTTCAAAAATATATTTCCAATGGATTATATAGATATAGTAGTTTTAGTGTAGACTTATAGAATAACGATATTATTTTTAACTAGAGAACAAAGACAATATTATATTTACTAAAAAAATAACAAGAACGTAGTTTTTTGAAATAATATTTGAGGCGATCTTCGTGAGGTGGTCGTTCCGTGTTGGATGCGAGTGGCAAGTCATCTTGTCGTTCATTGAGGGAGGCTTAGTAGTAGACGGATAAAGGCTGATGTTGATGATAGTTTTTAGAAATTATAAGTCTTTGTGAAGTTTAATTAGCTATATTACTAGAAAACAAACCGTTGGGCGATCGTTTACCGATACGCTGCCCAAGAAGTTAGTGAACCGTTAGAGAACCTCACACATGTTCAAACTATTTTAAATAATTTAATGTCGTCAGGCATGCTGGTTTCCACACGATGTTTTCCTTCACTCGTGAGTCAGCAATATTCTCAAGTTCAGGCACACGGAGAAATGAGAAATCCTGTGGCAGACCAATCTGCGCCACGAGTTTGAATCGTGCTATAGAAGTTTCACAGTTCAAGTGGGCTTCGGCCTGGCCAAGTATTCCATCTCGCTCGGTCTCGGTCGGAGATCTTCCTATTGGAAGATCAAATTCAGACTACTTACTCAAGAAGCTGAGCTTAGTCTACCGTTGTCGCTCACTTTTGCATCTTAAGAGAGAAATTCAACAAAAAATCAACTAAGAATATTGAGAGAACATCCCGAATCCGAGCGAAGCTAATCCGAAAATTATTAAAGAAGTATCACGTACTCCATTATGAAAATTCACTTTGTCTTAAAACCCCTCGCCGTTAGCGGCCAACAGGAAAATAGATTATTTAAATCCAACAGGGAATGCCTAAGCAGACGTTTCATTTAGCTGTATTGACGTCGACACATGAAGTGAATAGCTGAATTTAGAAACTGTCAGTTCGAATCAAACGCAAAGCTTGAGTCTATGACAATGGCTACTTTAAGGCATTTACTGTGTGAAGTTAGTAAAACTTAGCGGTCCGGCTAAGCTTATGTTACTCGCTAATAATGTAGCTTTAGCTAATAAACGAATTTTTTTTTTAATGTCCAGTAGTTTTAGAGTTTTATTTAATGCAAACAAGCAATCAAAGTATTCCTAGTTACAATAGCATGATAAGTATAAAAGTACTTAAATTCTAATGAAATACATAAAAGAACTCGGGGTCTGCTGAACCGATTAGGAAACATGTTTCGAAAACCTGTTTTAAAAAAATCCGTATCCAAATCAGTTTACTTTAAAAGCTACAGAAAGACTAGCTGTGGTCTAAATTATAAAAAAAAGTTTTGTGCTGAAGCTTTAAACTTCGAATTAATTGGTTAATCATATCCTCTTAAAATAATACTTTACTGTTTTCCAACAGACGCAGTCTTATAATACACGATACAAACAAAGCAAGGATCAGCAATGGTCAAATAAAAAAAGTATTATGTTGGTGCTTAAAAATTAGTTTATCATATTCTTTTAGGCCTTGTTTCACAATCTCCAGTTAAGTTCCCAATAGGCTATCGGCAACATATTTGACAGATAGAGTATGGAGTATCTGTCAAACATCTGTCAAATATGTTGCCGATAGCCTATTGGGAACTTAGCTGGAGATTGTGAAACAGGCCCTTAATATAATATTTTAACACTGATTTTAAACAGACGCAGCCTTATAGGACATGATACTAACAAAATTGCTAAAGATGTTTAAAATCTACTTATGCGTTTTGTGGTGATGAGCCCAAATTTTATCATACATTAACATACGTATAAAAGCCAATCACTTAAGAGAACTCTTTTATAAACCAAAACCCAATCATAAAGCCAAGTCAGCATATGCATTAAGCGGAATCTAAAAAGGCTTTCTAAGCGAAACCTAAAAAGTGGGGAATAGAATGATTTATAGCCAAAATAAGACTCAGTAATGGAACTGGGGAAGTGGGGAATTTCGCATCAGCAGGGGAAAATAAAATATTGTTTTTGTATAATTACAAAAAATCTTAATTACAACTCCTTCGGGCGAAGTTTGTGATGATTTATGAATTTACGGATGGCGGACGTGTATTGAAAAAGCACTGCCCTTAACTGCTGGATTTGGCGTGGTAACTTTCTAAGTTCTACATTATGATGAAGGTTCAGGCAGTTCAATCTTACCTACTTCAGCATAATCGTTATCATTCGCCTCTGTCATAGGCCTTTATTAATGAGTGCTAAGAATAACTTAGGTACAATAAATGGGTACGGGTGTGGGTATGGGCAAAATTAGAGCTACCCGTTTGAGTCCGCACGTGACCATGGTTGCTGTAAAGTATCCGAAACGTCGGGCTTGTGAAAAACTTAATATACCGCTATAAAATCCGTAAATTTGTTTCATTATACCTGTTTGAGTCTTAGGTAAGACGCTGGTCTGCTCACACACCCATACTAAAGTACTCCAGCCATACTAAATGTGTAAATATGTAAATAAACCGCCACAACTATTTTTAGGGTTGTCACTTTAAACTTTTTTTTAAGTTTAACTCTAAATATCGGCCAAGCTATAATAATAATAATAATAATAAAAGCTTTATTTATTCCATACATTAAGTTAGTTGGGTTAGGTAAAACAAATTATAAACTAATATACATATACGTTGTTATGAAAAAAATATTACATTTCTTTTTTATAAAATTAGTATTTTATATTATAGCTAAGACTTTAGTATGGACCCCCTTTGGGTAAAAGCCTCCTCCAATGAATTCCACTTTTTCCTATTCGTGGCTGTGGTTAGCCAATTTTGACCTGCCGTCGCTACAATCTCGTCCGCCCATCTGGCACATGGACGACCTCTCGCTCTGGAACCTTTTGGTCCAGACCACTTTACTGCCAAGCTATACATAGTATGAATTGTTAAGTCAAATAAAAGATTTACCAATTACCATTTCAAACCACAACCATTGACATTGTGACCATTAATTAATACATACGGATGAACATATAACCTCCTTTTTGGAGGTCTATTAAAAACTGGTCACCCAACGGTAACATTTTCACGTTGCCTTCGAGTTCCATTAGATGCTGTACCGATACAGGATTATAAATATAAGATGTTAAATTTAATTATGTATATGTATAAGTCGAAGGAAGTTTCACGAAAATATTAATCCGATATATGAGTAGTCACTCAAACAACAGGGAGATTATGAAATGTGATCTAAATGTCTCATCCAATCAATATTGTGAAATCGGTTTATAATCCTATCTAAATGACGAGACATGTACGGACGTGTTCCAATCATGTGTCCAGACACCTCCGTGTTTGATCAGTGTCGTGTGCCAATTTGGACGGAAACACCATCTAGATATCATCATTTACATATTAAGTATAGTAACCTGTAAATACGCAACGTATTGGTTAGTAGTATTAAAATATATAATATTTTTAGCATGATAACGTCTTATAAATCGAGGGACGCCGGCTGCACGCACGAAAAAACATGACTCACGTTCCGCCCAAATCGAGTGAGAGAGCGTGGAACATTTTTATTTATTTATTGACATACACAAAACACATTATAATCAAAAAAAATATTGTTAAAGAGCTTATTTTGTAGAATTAGATTATAACGTAACACTTGTGTACATAACAAAAGCAATAAACGTAAGTGAACGATACAATTTAGAGCAGAAAAAATGTTAAAAATTAAACAGTTTGAAGAGACAGAGATGAACTAAACAGAACATTAAATACTTGATGGATTAAAATAATACAATTAAAATAATTATTAATATCGTCTTAAAACCATCTTAAAACGCTAGCGAGATCGCCTCGCGCCCTATGAGCCATAAAGAATCTCTTTCACAGTTTTTAGATAATTATTTATATTTGTTTCAAAAATGTCGAGATTCCTATTCGCAATTGCCAATTCGTTATACTGACGAGCCATACGAGTTAAGGGATTGTAATATGATATGTTATTTTTGTTCACCTGCAAAGCAAATAAATTGGTCTTGTTTAATCTACGAGCGCTAAATTTGATATTAAGAGAAAAATGAGAAAGGAGATCTGCGGAATCAATGACAGAGTGTATAATTTTGTACAAGTATACTAAATCAAAAAATTTGCGACGTGTTTCCAAGGACTGTACTTTAAAATATGACAACCTCCCTTCATAATTTAAAAAAGATAGATTGGGTTTATAACGAGAGCACACCAACCTGAGACACTTACTCTGAATTCGTTCCAATGCATTAATGTGGACATTGAAGTAAGGCGACCATATTGGGCTACCATATTCCAATATACTACGCACCAAGGTAAAGAAAATGTACAAAGCACTGCTTGGTCTTCGAAATTTTTCAGTAGACCTACAGAAGTTTGTATGCTCCAGAAGTTATATATTGATAGTGAGGCCGTAAAGAGAGTTTATCGTCAAATATAATGCCCAGGTCTTTTGCAATATGTGAGCGATTTAAGATTTGCCCGGAAATACTGTAGGCATAACTAATTTTGTGACGCTTGTTGGTGAAGGAGATAATGAAACATTTACTGACATTTAGATACATGTGATCACAAGTACACCACTGTGACACGGTATCCAAATCCTTTTGAAGAACGAGACAGTCGCTGGTGCTGGATATGGAGTAATACATGATATAGAGAAGTACAATTGGCCTAAGCGTTAGACTTGTAAGTTGTAACGCATCATGACCTTATCACTTAAAATTATAGTCTATAAACCCAATTTGCAGACAACCCAATTTGTTAAAAGGATTCGCAATAAAATCGTCGGTCAGAGAACGAAAAAGGCCTAGGAGGATAAGTTGTTGAGGACACTTTGAAGTGGTGGTGGACTGGTCAAATTATGGGATTTATAGCCGACGGGCTAGTAGAGTTGAGGACAACTCTCGCCGAACTATTGTTGTTTGAGGATCTATCGAGTTTTCGAGGGTTGACGACGTTTACGTGGTCGTTTCTAGTTGAATGCTTGTCGGGATTATATCCTTTTTGAAGTTTATTGAGAGAGGTCAGCGTTGCTACAATGGAAGAGTTGTAACCGTGGAAATAAAAATTTCATAATGATCATAATGCTGTTGTTGTTGATGATATGGTGATACAAAAATGCTGAAAATGAAGGTCTCTTTAGTTCTCAATGAGACGCCATTTGAGCGTAAGTAATCCCACATTTATTAAGGACCTAAAGGTCTCAATCTAGTTCTAAAATCATACCACGAATTTGGATTGCTCTTTCAGATATAAAGTGAATACTATAGTTGTAGGTATAGGCAAACAAGGCCACAATATGTGTGAGTGTAGTTATTAACATCACAAATCAACAAAGTTTCCAAAAAAATTTTTTTAAATTCGGTTGTAGACCATTAGTAGGAATTTAGTTCTACCAAATGAGCTTAAAGGCCATCAGGCCTAAAAGTTTAGACTTTTCGAAAAAAAAGTAGGAATTAAATCCATTAGTAGGGATTTTTATTTTTAGTAGTGAGTCTAAACTTGGAACAGGGGAAATCCGAGCAGAAGACGGCTTTCAATACGCTGATGAAGAGGCAATAAGGAAAAATAGTTTTATAAATGTTATATAATATCTTTCGTTGCATACTTCTTACGACATTTTATACGCATTCTTTACTCCGTTATTTTCGCCTCGAGCGATTCTAAATGAAACTAAATGGCGGATAAAATTGGCGAGAATATGAGCATGGTTGTGACGTCACAGAAAATTAATATGGCGGATGGTATGACATCGCGATTCGCGGCATCAAATTTTGCAGTCTGCATTCCAGATCTTAATAATAAACTTTGTAGATAGTAATTTAGATTTATTGTGAAATCTCTACCAAAAGGTAATTGGTACATGAATAATTTAATAAGTAGTTAGTTTGATTAGATGTAACTTTTTACTACCAGTTATGAGCAATAAGCAAGATTCATTCTATAAAAGTATTTTCTATTGAATCTGCTTCGCTTGAGGTGAGCAAACAATTTTACCAAGTCGATTCGAAATCGATACTATGCAAATAATACGGGAGAGTACTACATAATATGACGGACCCTTCTGTTCGGGTGTTGCCATCGGAAGTATTTAAATTTTCCTTTTACTGCCTTAATGTATCATTAAAATTACCGATATTATGTTACTGTGAATATGGAATTCGTGGAATTATTTGCACGTTATTATTAATTTACGGTTATGACTACTCTGTGTTTTCGATGTATCACGCATTTTTTGTAAGTAAATAGTATTAAAAAAACATGGAATAATATTCATGTAATTTACATATTAATATTATTGATAATAAATTAAAAAATAAAAATGTGTGGGACGCAAAGACTTTGCAATAAATTTTCAATAATAATAATTGTATACAGGCTTTACCTACTAAGTCAACTATCTAATATATAAAATTTCCCTGTCACAATGTTAGTTACCGTACTCCTCCGAAACGGCTTGACCGATCTTTATGAAATTTTATATGCATATTCAGTAGGTCTGAGAATCGGCCAACATCTATTTTTCATCCCCCTAAATGTTAGGGGTAGTCCACCCCTAAAGTTTTTTTTTTAATTTTTGAACGAAATTTTTTGTTTTTATTTTTTTATGATACAACATACAAAAATACATACAACCCTAAATTTTCACCCTTCTACGATCAACCCCTATTTTGTAATTGCAATTTTAATATTGGCAGGACGAAGTCTGTCGGGACAGCTAGTATTTATATAAATACTTGGAAGAATGGGTGGTATTTTATTGCCTATGTTACACACTGATAAAGAAGTACATTGTAAGAGATAGTGATGGTGTGCAGTCAAATTGGGTCATGAAAACCCGAGTGGTATCCTCGCTCTCATGATACCGGTGTAAAGTGACAGACTGGCTGTCGAGCTTTGTGCGATTTGTGAGTTTCTGTTGGCCGATTGGGAGTGATAGGAACAAAGAGGACAACGCATCACCTTTGATTGTTTTGATAAGTATGGGAGTCGATAGTCGTCATAAGACTTCGACTGCTCGTTTGCCCTCCTAAGCTACAAAGTCATGAATATTACATCTTTTTTTTTCGCAATGTCTAGACTTTTTGACCTTATGGCGTTTAAGGTCAATCAGTAGGTAGGTGAGTAGGGTCACCTCTTATTATATTGTATAGAGGAAGTAGATAATTTGAATTTAAATAACGGGGTGTTAGCGAGAACGAGTTATAAATAGCTGTCAGGAGAGCTTACTCCTCATTGTGAACTTCCATCAACTACTTAAGACTTTCATTTCCTGTACATACATCAATGTCAAAAGGGATCAGGGAGATGTTTTCTCCTGTTTATAAAGTAAATAAGTGCGGGCGAAGTTCATAGCTTGAGAATTTAACAGACTCAGTATTATTAAACCATCGTGGCTAGATTAATAATTTGAATATTTTAAATTAACATGGTGGTGTTCGTGTTGTATGCATATCGTACAAATAAATTTTATCCACTGGCTCCTCCAACCACGCGGTCTTTTTAAAGAAAAATTAAGTAATGTTATAATAACGATAATGTTTTTAATTGAATCATTTTGTTTACTAGCTGTTGCTCTTAATTATAAATAAAGATTTATAGTATATAAGTAGTATAGCACGTGGTTCTATTAATAGTGCTATAATTTATCGTTTTTATTGTCATCATTTTGATATATGAAGGATTTCGACGACATCTTCGTCAGCTAAAATCATGAAAGGAACACATGACTTTAGCAGTCTAAGCATGAATATATTATGCGTATATTTTTCGTGGCGCTGAAAATACTCATCTGATTTAGATGAAAATGCATCAATTCGTTTTCCCTATTGCAAGCATTAATTTACCAATATCAAAGGAGGATTTTTTCGTAGTGTATATTTGTATTATCTCGTCTTAGTCTAAATAGATTTCCAGTAACAAAAAAAAAACATTTTTCTAAATCCAATTTTAGGATCGTCCGTTTGAAGGATGAATCCCATTTCTTCCAGACCCCAGCCTTTAATTTCATCCTGAGGGATCAAAGATGGTGATATCAGAGGTTACTAACGTGTATTTAGGTTTCAGAGCATTGTTCATTTCGTTGTCCTTATTTACCCTTTTGAGATTCCTGAAATATGTTGTCCATTTGATAAAGAAATGTTATTTTACAAAAACATATAATTTCAGACCTCAAATAAAGAAAATATATAATTTTGGACTTCAAGGGATTCTTGTGCCTTTGTGTTAGTCAATTTTGACTATCCTAAAACCATTTTTCAACATTATGTTGATAATTAATGGTTTTATGATAATTTTAATAAAATTGGGTTTTATCTCTTACAGTATTTCCTCAAGATCATTAGCTGATTAGGCTGACTTTTACCTTACTCGGATAAGCGAAGGGTGAAGCGTTACCTGAGTTGAGGTAACGCTTCGCAATCGAGAAGAGTGAGTTAGAGTTATACTTCCTGTCCTGCCCTTCTTTTCGATACATTACAAACCTGTTTCACGACAGAACCAATAAATAGATGTAGACACAGCCAATTCCTCTCACTACTTAATGATCAAACTTCGGTCAAGTTGGTTAGACCATGCTCAGGCATAGTCTTATCACACCCACCAATCCACCATGGTTTAAGCCTTGCCGTGGCAGTGGGGCTCAGTAGCCTAGGGTGAAACCAGCACCTTGGGGGGTTTGTTCTGTGGTGCGGGGCAACCTTGTAGAAACAAAGCAACCTTGTAGATCCAGGGCACCTCACCAAAGGCGGCATTGGTGGCACTCGCCGAGTTTTAGTGGGTAGAGCTGTGTCCACTTACCGGCTTTCGGGCGTTAAAGAAAAAATAAAGTCACATATATCACACTTATCACAGTTGGTCTATATCTCATAAAAACAGATAAATTAGTTCACATGAAATAAAAAAGATGGCGGTACGGCAGTCATCAGCTCACCCCCACCAATACAATACAAACTTTTGGATATCGGTAGCCATTTTTAACCAAAATTAAAGCGATAGTTTACGCTTTGTTGTCGCATGAGTGATTTACAACTCGCCACAACTGCGGTCGTGGTTTTTGTGGGATTGTATCTATTATTTATTTCATGAGCTATTCACCCGTTTTACATATGAATAAAACCATTTTGGGTGATCAAATCATATATTCTGGGCAATGTAATGGATAAGGAAAACGCAAGCGAGAATTGCACAAAAAATATGACTAATAGATATAGTTTTTTTGGAAGAAGCGACAAGACAAGGGAAATTAAGTTGACTCATTGAGAGGAACTATAATAATGATATTATGTCACCGTGTACCGTATCACCGATTTACCGACTTTTGAAATACAAGTAAATTTTTGACAATCTTTTTATTTCGGAAATCGAATAAAAATATATATTTTCTTGAGCCCTTCGATTATAATAATATTGGCATATACCAATCTTCCATTGCCGATGCCATAACTCCTTAGTGGCGTTACTAATATTGGTCTTTGTAATAAAATGAATTCGTACGATGTCCACTCTGATCGTATATATCCATTATATTAAAAATAGAACTTAGCTAAAGATGCATCAGATCTTCGGCCTTGTCTGACCAGTCTTTAAACTGTTTCTGCGACTCTATAAGTAGCCTACTTGGACAACTGATATAGAGTTGCTGCTATTATTCAAAATGTCTATTGTTTTTTTAATATGCTCACAGCCTTTATGCGCTTGGTAGTACCATCCGAAATTTGACTTTTATTTTTTGAGATTCTGAGATGTCAAATGGGAGAGCACTGCCTTTTGGAACAATAGAAATTTAAGATTTGAAGAAGAGATTGTAGTCACTTTTTTTTCGGTTGGAGCTATGCTAATTGACCTAATGCTTCATCGGTACGGGGGTCAGCCGGTAGGCTTCACCCTATGTTACAGTAATTGGGGGGTTGCCCCCGCCAGCCGTGGAGTGTGACTTCCACGGCTTTATGGTGTCGGGTTTGTTTCTGTGGCGGGTCCCTTCCTCACTACCGTCGGATCTTGTATTCACTATTGTGCAGTATGTACTGGGTATTTTCCCGCCCGTCTCCAGCGTTGCTAATAAATTGCATGTACAGATAACATGCACTCAACACGAGTGTTTTATTTATTCTATCGATCTACACTAGCGATATTATAGAATAGACAGTGTATAAATTGTTACTTTTCTTGTTTAGACTATATTTGGCGGCTTCTATCCAGGTAAATGTTAATTAGAGGCCATGGTCATTGGACGCTACCAATTTTCTGATTAGTCTAGTCGAATAGTTTTCTACAAGAAGAAAAATCAAACAACAAGTACCAGTCATTAGGTCCGGGCTCAATAAGGAGTCATCTAAATTGTCATTGCTACTATTAATTCGACGGTGCAAACAACCCGAGTAATGTAATCATTATCTCCCTAGCCATTTATATTCCCATCTATTTGTGGTCGTCTTTGTGTGTCTTGTGCCTCCATTCTAACCTCGCTCGTTGGTTCTCGCGTTACTCCACACTCCTTCATATCATCGCTTCTCCGGTCTTCCCAAGGTCTTATTTCTGAAAAATTGCTTTCGTATTACAATTTTTTAAATTTCTCTTAATCTCTTTTTAAAGTAGGAATAAAACTAAAATTATTATTTCCATCTAATTTTTCTTTGGCTATACCTTCCATTTGTTTTTTTTTTTTTACTTTTTAGAAGCAATAAATCATTAGATAAAAATTTTTGCATTAATTTCAAATCATGTCATTCACTGAAACGATTTTTTGAGGAAGAGCATAAACCGCACGTGGCTAATTTATTTCCATTCGCGGTATTCTAAAAGCTGTATTGAATCACCTTGTATACTTTCCAAGGTATTAGCGATTTCAAGATAGAAATTGATAAGATAAGTGTTTTAAAGTCGCAATATTTAAGCGTCAATACACAACCTAACACGACGAAGTACAGAGTGCTAGTCATTACCAGAATGTATAGACTAATTTTGTTAGTTGTCTTCGCCTCTACGACCTACGGCCAGACTATTGTCAATGGTACCTGTGATTTTGTAACGGCTTTGAATGCGCCATTTTTGAATTTAACGGTATGTTCTTGTTATATTTTCACTATAGGCTTTGTTATTTTTATTCCAAATTTAAAAGGGCAAAACCAGTAGTGAAACCAAAGTATAAAGTACGCAACCTACGTTTTAAAAATATTGAAATTAATGTCTTTTTTGTAAAAAAAATCGTAAACATAAAAACCAAAAGCTTTGATATAAAATGCGTCGTAAAAGTAAAAGTATTTTTTTTTAATTTGTACGAAATCTTATGCTTCAATATTAAAGATCTATTTTATTAGTATCTTAGCTCAAAGAAGTAAAATAACTAATTTGCTTGTTTAAATTTGCAGAATAGCAATATTGAAATAACGGAGGCAACAATACCTAAAATACTAGATAATATTCCAAACCTAAATGCCCTATGTTCATCGTTACAGTCATGGAGCACTATATCTTGGTTTTGTCTGTTTTATGTCAGTAATATTCTTTTAGTGTCATTTGGGGGTACTTGTACTTGTACTTGTACTTGTGTAGAATACTAATAATGTCTCGAAATATTCAAAAAAACTAAAAACCTCTAATTCATTTTGATTTTATAGTTTTACTACTTGTTGCACGTATGCCTGTGTTGCACGTACGTTATCATGTCTTTCCGCTCATGTTTTCCATGAAACAGCTTTGTTTTGTTTCATAAAGTAAAGCAGTGTTATTACTGTCGCCGAAATTCAACTTACGCCAGGATAAGCAGCTCTAGAATATTGCTACCACATGAACATGACAAAAATAAATGCTAAGTACGATTAAATTTAACCTAATGCTTCCAATTCATAGGTTGAACGGGTTTGGAACGAGGTAGAAAGAACAGCCAACGAACTCGAGAGTGGAGACTGTGTCACAATAACTTTCAATAATGAACAGTCACGCGTCAGTGTCTACGTCCGCGAAGTGCGGAACAAGAAGGTACACTGGCATAATGGTACGGTGGTGAATTTATCCAGTGGTACAGAGGTAGCGAAAATAAACTTTACTGGTAAATAAACTTTCTTTGTTTATAACAAACTATGCTAATATTATATTCTAATTTCAAACACGTAGTCCTACAAGTTTGTGTTGACTGTGTTGCGGTTATAAAAAAATTATAATAAATGAGTATAAATGAGATTAAATGAAAATAAAAGATGTGAAACTGTTAAAGATATATTATGAAATAAAAATGTTGTACATTAAAAGTTAAGTTAAATTTGGAAAACAGGTTTGGGTCCGACTATTAAAAATATGAGAAAATTTATTTAAATTAGCTAATTAAGGTTGTAAGAGAGCGTGGATTCGATTATTCCTGATATCAAGTTGGGAGCTAATTTAAAAGAGAACTTAACATAGACTGCGTCCGGTCGCGTGCCACGTGGTCCGTGCTTAGTCCAGCGCGCCGTCCCGTCGCTCAGCGTGGCGGTGAGCAGGACCGAAGCCAGCACTGTGGTGTGCGGTCCCCGAAGAGAGAGGTCAGGAGAAGTATGGGATCAGTGATTCCGTGGGGTCCGTGGGTAAATTAATAAGTGGGTAGTGGGATCCCAGCTGCTCTGGTTCCCGTCGTCTGCTACCTACTGGACCCCGTCCACAGCTACTCGGCCACGCCCAGGATTAGCACCGCACCGACCACGACGGCAACGCCTGGGACCCCACTTAAAATATAACGCGGCGCGTGTGCGCTTCTCAGCACTCTCCGGCAGAAAAAAAACGATCGACCGGTCCGTAAGCGGCACGACTCGATTCCAAGACGCTTCACATATCGTGACGTCGTAATATGTCTTGGCCAATAGTGATCGAGTAGGCGAATGAAGAAATTCGCGCGCGGAATATGAATTCAGTATTAAAAAACGAATAAATAGTACAAAACTCGTAAGTAAATCTATGTAACATAATATATATGTTACAATACCCCCCCCGTCAGAGAAGAATTTTGCTTCTCTGGCAAAATTCTGAAGAAGGTAACGCGAGAAGAAACTCTGGCACAGCGCTCGAGAGAAAGAGAAAAAAAAAAATCAACGCTACTGATTCTACTTCTCAATAACAAGATAAGAATTGTTAACTCATCCGTAGCCGATCACAAAAGTGCTACGCTACATTACAAAAAAAAAAATTTAGCTTCACTGCTACGCTGCGCTACGAGATGTAGACAGCGTATCCGATCATACGTCACTAACATTCATCATCATCCAAATTCTCACAAGCAGCGTGCGTTATCTGTACTACACAAACAACGCCCTGACACAAAGAGATATGGTCTACTATGGACACATACTCAAACAGCTACTATAAACCGAAAAATTTAATTTAATTTAATATGCCAAAAAGTATTCCCGATGAAGGCTTTTAGCATGTGTGCATATACTATAATAATATAAATATGTGGAATCGCCACCCGTCCCGGAATTAGATAAGCTATATCAGAGTTAATAACTTATGGCGTAGGCTTTAAATAATATAAAAGTACAATTAAGAGATGTACTCGAGTTATTGCTCAGAGGAATAACTCAAATATATTACCAAAAATACATAACTGGCACAAAAGTCATTGCTCAGTGGAACGACTTGTACCCTAAATACATAACCAGTACATAAGATATGTACCATAACACACAACAATCCATGTCATGTACCTATTGTATATGCACGCTTTAGAGATCATCACCCGTCTCAAAATTGGAATACATAATGTAAATTTTGAATAAAAAATAAATGTTTTTACTTAGATCATTAATATTATTGATCTAAGGATTATTATATTATTTGATTACTAAAGCTACCTATTATTTTCAGGTCTTTCATATTAATTAGATAAAAAAAATGTATTAAGACAAGTTAAAATCTGGCATATGCCTAACATAATATAACACCTAACATTTTGCCATTTAAATTCAATAATACGTCATACGCTAACGATAACAGTTTAATGTAAAAATAATGTGAAATACGTTATACACTAACACGACTTTAAGCAAAGATAAAAATTTAATATTACGTGTCATAGTGAGTCCTTATTGAAACAAACCCCAGAGATAATACAAAATAATGCACAATAGATAACAACAAGTAAACACAAAAGTATCCGATACAGAGGGTATTCGGAAAAAAAGTGAACAAACAAGCCAAGTACAAAGATTACAAGTTATATAACACTTATCATTCATTCTTATGATTGAACATTTTATGATTTCATAAATGAAACTTTTATTATACTATTTTATTATATTCAATACTTACATTATTCATTTTTATCACAATTCACTTATACGATGTATTAATTAAAATTTCGACTACATTTCAACACTTTATAATTTAGCATTTTAAATTTTTTTTTTTTTAATGATTTAATACTTTAAATTTTACTACATTTTACTATGAATATTGTACTTGGTTAGTTATGTATGTATAATATGTTTAGAGAGAACATAAATTAACAACATCACACAATTCACAACACATACATTTAAAAGACACGGGACCATTTCCACACCACCAGACAAACTTAATACCAGGAATATTTTAACCGGTTGGGCGTCATTGTTACGTTTAAAAAAAAAATGTATAAATGGGAATAAATGACAATAAAAGATAAAAATTAGTTATAGGCCCCACGTTGGGCGCCATTGTTGCGGTTATAAAAAAATTATAATAAATGAGTATAAATGAGATTAAATGAAAATAAAAGATGTGAAACTGTTAAAGATATATTATGAAATAAAAATGTTGTACATTAAAAGTTAAGTTAAATTTGGAAAACAGGTTTGGGTCCGACTATTAAAAATATGAGAAAATTTATTTAAATTAGCTAATTAAGGTTGTAAGAGAGCGTGGATTCGATTATTCCTGATATCAAGTTGGGAGCTAATTTAAAAGAGAACTTAACATAGACTGCGTCCGGTCGCGTGCCACGTGGTCCGTGCTTAGTCCAGCGCGCCGTCCCGTCGCTCAGCGTGGCGGTGAGCAGGACCGAAGCCAGCACTGTGGTGTGCGGTCCCCGAAGAGAGAGGTCAGGAGAAGTATGGGATCAGTGATTCCGTGGGGTCCGTGGGTAAATTAATAAGTGGGTAGTGGGATCCCAGCTGCTCTGGTTCCCGTCGTCTGCTACCTACTGGACCCCGTCCACAGCTACTCGGCCACGCCCAGGATTAGCACCGCACCGACCACGACGGCAACGCCTGGGACCCCACTTAAAATATAACGCGGCGCGTGTGCGCTTCTCAGCACTCTCCGGCAGAAAAAAAACGATCGACCGGTCCGTAAGCGGCACGACTCGATTCCAAGACGCTTCACATATCGTGACGTCGTAATATGTCTTGGCCAATAGTGATCGAGTAGGCGAATGAAGAAATTCGCGCGCGGAATATGAATTCAGTATTAAAAAACGAATAAATAGTACAAAACTCGTAAGTAAATCTATGTAACATAATATATATGTTACAACTGAACCAATTTGTGTGCGTTTCTTGTATTTGATTTTTATCAAATTTAGTCCACTTTTTTCTAAGGTTCACAGCATTTGTATGTAATTGATTATGGGGTTATAGTCTCAGATCTTACTAGAGAGAGATATTTATTACTTGAGAGATATTAATTACTATTAATTGCAGCAGGCCTATGGTGGCAGAGGTTGTTTTTATAAATTCATTACATTGAAATCAGCTTATAAAAAACTGTTTCATTTAATTAGCAGATGATGATATATTTTTCTAATGCCGGATCTCAGACTATTACTTTTGTATTTATTGTAATGTCATCAAAGTATAGACCCAATAGCTGTGACGCTACATTTTTTTTAATATTAAAAACAAAATTATTTAAAATGCAGTCACTAATTAAATCAAAGTTGCTACTTCCAAGCAGCTCATTTTATTTGCAAATGTTGCGGAGAGTAATAATAATAGAAACTTTTTTCAGATGTCGAGTTAGACGTAAGAGTTCTAAAATCGGACTACAAAAATTATGCGCTACTCTACGGTTGTAAAACTCTCGAAAATAACCTTAAAGCAGGTTAGTGGCTTTAATTATCTTTTATAGATCTTATTTAGAATTACACTGAGGGGGTAAAAAGTAGTGCCAAATGGTTCGTGTATATTACACTACGGTGCTTGCTTTCCAGCTGAACTTGGCTTGACGCGCTTCCGCGCGTCTAGATACGGTCTAAGTTTCATAGTATACACTATGCTCCAGAAGTAAAAACAAAATCCTATTAAATGTACAAAATTACTAGTTAAATCCTCATTTACGTCTGATACACAAGCCCGTTGCATCTTATTTAATTATATATTTTTATGATTACTTTCAAATTAGTTATATTACAAATGTTTTTCTACAAAAAAATTATCAATTTCAGTGTACGGATGGAAATTAGCTACAAATGCAAGTTTATCTTCAACCGACATAGCTGCAATTAACCAAGCTATCAACGGATCAGATTTACAAAATGCTGCCTGGAAAACCATATCCCACACTGATGAATCTTGTAAAATTAATTCTGCCACTGCCATCCAAATCTCTACTTTAATTCTAATGATCGTTGCCGCTGTTACGGGTGAAAATTCATTGTAAATATAATTTATTTTTTGTTTGTGTGGTCCGAAAACTTTTATTACAAGTGTGCTTGATTTAGAGGATCGTGTTTGTTTTACTTTCCCATCCCGAGCGATTATGATTACAATACAATAGCCAATTTACCGAATGAAGTTGCCTTAATTTATACAGCGGTGATGTCATTAAGACTTGATTATTATGAGAAAGATAGAGATATTCTAGTCAAAATCAAAGTCAAAAATTTTATTCAAAATAGTACTATCGAAGTATCTTTTTGAAGGTCAATTGAGTCTACTTATAAAATCTAATTCCTACCACAAATCTAATGATCGGACGGCTTATCTTAGGTTAATTCAAATTAATTATTATTTAGACACGAGGTCCATAATGTGTTAGTATAATAATTATGTTCCTTAATTAGCTGGTGTTAATATTTATTAATTATTACAAGATCAAGAAATCTGACGAAAGGTGCATGTGGGACATGCAACCTGTTACAGTGGCGTATGTATGGACAATCCAGTCTACTGCTAATCATCATCATTATACTGTTGGCGCTGGAGGATGGAGGACCAAGCATGCGCATCTCTTTCGTAATGTTGCATCAAAGCCCTCGACGTGTGCATCTGCAAACATCCCTGATGCGCTGCAAGAAAGCAACCCCAACAGTATTTAAGGTCACATCTCACTTAAAGCACTATGATGAACTGTAATGCCGTGACGACAAATGGCATGACGCTGTAATTCCTTTATTCTGTTTCATTTCTCGTTATATGCTAATTATGAAATTAACATTAATATTTGGATAATATTTGCCGGGACCTATGATGGCCAATTTTTTTATAAATCTTTGTCAAGTGATAGTAATTACAAACAACAAAAAATATTCATCGTAATTACAGCGCCAAATGATAATTTAAATTGCCAGTGAAAAAAATTATTTATTATTATCCTTATTAATATTATAAATGCGAAAGTAACTCTGTCTGTCTGTCTGTTACGCTTTCACGCCTAAACCACTGAACCGCTTTTGATGAAACTTCCATACAAACTTTCATCCCTATTTAAACCCCCCTAAGCTTTTTTTCGCGATGATAAGTAGCCTAGGACATAGGCTACTTCTCAAGCTCTACTCTATCCCTGTTCCAAATTTCATCAAAATCGGTTCAGTGGTCTAGGCGTGAAAGCGTAACAGACAGACAGACAAAGTTACTTTCTCATTTATAATATTAGAAAGCATTAGAAAGGATGACGCCATGAAACTTTGCATTTAGGCACTTGATAAGAATTAAATAGCCATTAATAATTGTTCCACCGTTTTCAAGATTTTTACCTATATGGGTATGAAATAGGAGATGAAAGTTCGCAGGGTAGTTCAAAAAATCTGTCTGTATTTACTATACGTACGTACGCAACTGCGCTACTCCGAATTTAACGCGAGCGAAGCCGCGGGCAACAGCTAGTTTTAAATATTCAAGTTAACTTCGAAGTGCAGACATTAGTTGAGTCATCGACGTACAATCAGACACTTTAATGACGTTAGGAATGAAATCAGCCACTCGATGGACTCATTACTTGATATCTTGGCACTTGTAAAAATATTTCCCAACCGTTACTCAAAAGATAAGGAGCGTTAAGTGCTTTATCTGTTTGTTTCAATTGAAGCACTTCGAATTGCGACTACCATTGGGGTTTATGATTAAAAATTCATCGTAGGTAAATGTCTGAAATTTGCTTCTCCACACACACAATATACAAAGAAATAAACCAATTATAATAAAACTAGCGGATTCGACAGACGTTGTTTTGTAGTCCAATGAATCGAACTGTCAATCTCAACCATTATATTCATTTGAACTCTCATAATAGTTTCATCAAACTTGGCCCAGCCGTTTAAGAGAATTTAAAGCGCCATAGATCCGTAAAAGTTGGTTTATTATAATAAAAGATTGTCATTAAGAATTTTTTTATTAGGTACTTAATTGTAATTTACAATTAATTCACAAAATATTAGTTACGTATAATTAAGATTTAAAAAGTAGCTCTGAAGATCCTGCATATTATTACAACTTTTACTATATTACTAGAAGCGTCCTGCGGTTTCAACCGCGTACTTTATATTAGCGTATGGAATGAGTACGCTAGTAACTTAAAACCGTCACTCACAATAATGCAGCCTTCTATTGGAAGAAGACTGTTCAAATTTGATTGAGTAGCTCGAGAAATTCAATCTCTGAAACTTACAAACTTTACCTCTTTATAATGATAGGATCGGTCGTCTTGGAGTTCATTGAGGGAGGCCTATGTTCAGTAATAAACGGATAAAGGCTGATGATGACGATGAATATTTAGATATAATTTAGAAGATTTTAAAAACCTAACAACAACCTATTAATTATTGTGATATTGGGGCATAGAACTAGCCTTTTTATTTATATTAAACTGTGCAAAAAAGCTATTTACTGATACAATTTGGTACACGGTTTGAGAGCGTTTTTTCTGATTTGAAGCAGCTATATTTGGATGCAATAAAATATTTAAAGCTACGATTTGGGACATTATATTTGGCGTTTATCAGGTGGTGAGCGGCGGTGTTTCGGGAGGTGTGGTGCAGACTTATTTGATCGGTCCCTATTAATATGTTATGAGGTCTAATAGGATTTGCAAACGAAACGCTTTTTTATTTTTTATTTTGTCCAATAAATATATTGTGGAATAAATCATCACGGCCTCCTTTAAGGCGCTATATTATATAGTAATAATAGGCTTACCTAAACAGTGTTTAGGGAAATGTATACATTTTTTTAATACGCTTTATTTTGTACCATCAAAATTTATAACAGTTGACAACATAAACTTAAGACTGTATGCACAAAAATGGCGGTCTTACCGCTTTTAGCCGTCTTTATCAGACAACCATGAAAGAGATATAATATTTTGTTACAGTGAGGAAAAAAAATTGAGAAAAACATTTGTGAGTATAAAAATATTATGTTGATCTTTAGCATGTTTTTGAATTACTGTTGTGTTCATAATAGACTTTCGAAAAAAGTTCCCGATAACAAGCAAACGTTAAACGACCCACATTGGGGTCCACTACCCCACTTAAGCAGCTGCAAGAGCCCTCAATCGCTCTGTGAGGGCCACGGATCTGCTGGCAACAGGATCACCTCAACGACAGACTGGCCCCAGCAAGGTTAGACTCTTCAGATAAAGGTGGTCTGCCCGGCCGCTACTAAGCAGTCACCACGACGTCGTGTCTAGCGGTACCAGGAGCTCAACACGAGCACAGGGCCATTATTGGAAGCGCGTTAAATAGCGCCTCTGACGCACCCTTGTTTGGCCATGGGGGAAGCCACATCGGTGGCCTCCTCTCTCACCCGTTCGTCGGCCTCCTTCTGGGACATCACTGTCTCACAGAAAGAGGCCATTGCCGTCGAGGACGCAAGCGAAGTCCTTCTTTACAACTAGTGCTAAGATATCCGTTTCTACAGATTTTCTATAAGCATTTATATCAGTTAAAATTATTTAGTAAATGCATTAAGTCTACGTTTCTCATGATTGGGTTATTTAAACATAGCACTTACTAAATCGTCTAGGTAAAAGAATTTTCCTTTAAAAATTGAATTACAGATGAAATATTAATGATTTCTCATAGAGAACAGCTGCTTATAAAACATTTCAAGATTTTGCTTTTATATATTCATCGGAATCTCAGTTTGTATGGATTTGTGTGTGGTGCAAAAACAAGAAGATATTTAGTTTTGATTTAATATTAGTGTTTAGTACGTTATGGGAAAGTGGAGGCTGAATTACATGATGTTGGCATCCTTTCATAAATTAGCATAGTGCCTATTTAAAGGTTACAGCTTTATAATAATATCAGTTACTATAACATTTTCAACAACCATCTGCCGGAGAAAAATCTTTAAAGCATATAGGTTTGAAATCCTAGAAAAGCTTATTAATCATGTGGTATTTCTTTGTATTATATTATTATGAGTGTCACTGATCGGACCAACAGCTAAACAGTCTGTCCAGTTTTATCCTCTACTATAATAAAATATATATTTTATGATAAGGCGGTATTTTTGATTGTATAATATTTGGTAAAGTTGAAGTGACGGCTCGCTGGTCACTCACTCTGGAGAACGGATAGCCAATAAGGTTCAAGTTCGGAGGCAGGATTTAGGTAGGCGAAATGTTGGTCGGCCATCAACTAGTTGGGTGGATGATCTCCATGAAATCTGTGGTCTTGACAGTGAGTATTTGACATACCATGTCATCCTCAACTTTATTTTATGACCTGAGTCTCAGCTTTTGCTTAATCCACAAAAAATCTTATTTTTTCATGTTATTTATTGTATGTTATTTAAAATATATTCAGCGTTTCGTTAGTGAATCGCACCACGGTGGTAAAATGCGAAGAAAAGCAGGAAAGCCTCACAGCCTGCGGCGGGGCCCGGGTGAGCACAGGCGAACTATTGAATAGCAGACGGTACGGTCCGCAGCCGCGTTTGTTACACGCCTTTTTAACGGCGCTGCGAATGTTATGCAGATCATTAGAATTTACTTTTTAGATAGTTACTATAAGAGCTTATAGTATTTTTAAAGAGTATTCACGCTAGGTACACATTAAGTAAATAGTTTCAATAAAAGGTATTAGAAGGTTCAGATTAAAAATAAAAAATAATAGTTAAAGAACAAAACTAAAAAAAAAACAAAGCAATTGAGAAATGGGATAATCTTATGGAATTAGTTCGTCCACGGTCCTCGATAGATCTAAAGTTTGAACGAAATCTGGGTGTTTAAAGTGAGTCTTTTGACTCCAAATTCGCGTCTAAAATAAAGAGCGCGGAGAGAATCACAAACAAAAACATACATACAGGTAAAGCTAGTAAAAAGCGTTTAAAAAGGTTAGAATTTGCAAGAGGTGAAATTTTACTGAAAATAACTGAAACTCAAGTTGAAGACAAACGCAGATGATGAAGATCCAGTAAAATGATAAAGAATCAGTTTAAATAACCAACCGTTATATCTATATAAATAACCGGTATAAAAATGATTACCGTGAAAAATATTAGATTCTTTTTTTTAAGAAACTATTCTCCTATCCGTACCCCGAAAGTTCATTAACCTGTCGATGAGGACAGAGTAATCCCGGGAGAATAGTCACGTTATACTGTGCACGTATAATGGCCACTTGTGTGTTTTGGGCTTTTATAGTGTCCGGGAATTATTCCTGTGTCCGAACTACGGAATGGAAGAAAAAGGACTGATTGCTTTTCGATCTGTAAAAGATAGATCTGTAGATATCATGTACGTTTCTTCCGATCGTAGTTTTTTACTCATAATCATACAATGACAAATTATTATAGGACACGTATTGATTGATTTTTATTTTCCTTTAAAAAGCTCCGCCCATTTCACATAGCTTCGATGAGATAGATCAATTTATTTCTGTGCGCAAACAAAAGAGACGAACAAGACATGGCGAAAATATAAAATAAAGCATACAAAAAAACTAAACCAGTTATTAACACGATTTTTCCCAATTCGCTAGATAAGTAGCATTAGTATAGTTTCTAAAAGTTTCCAAGTATTAATACCAGTACCTGGTTGACCGAGCATTTGCTCGGTACCCTAAGTGATAAAATACAATAAAAATTTTCTTCCAAAAAAATTGATCTTAAAAAAAGGAAAAAAAAATCGGACTGCAGATTCGAACCAGGCTCGTTCGAACTTAACTGCCTAATTTCACCACTAAGCTACCATGACATACATTATACAGACATTGTTATACGTAAATTTCGCTGTCAAACAATGTCTGTATATTATATATACAGACATTGTTTGACAGCGAAATTTACGTTCGTATTCTAATCATATTTTATCGATGCCTCAAAACACGGATAAAAAAAAGTTTTCTAAAAATGTATCCTAGCTAGATCGATTTATCGCCGTTTTTAACACATGTATACAAAATTTCATGAAAATCGTTGGAGCCGTTTCCAAGATCCCGATTCTATATATATATACAAGAATTGCTCGTTTAAAGGTATAAGATATTATAGGTTCGGAAAAAGAAGCAAAAATAATAAGTTTTTTTTTAGTTTGGATTTTAACTTTTTTTAATATAAACATATTCTCATAATTATTATTTATATGTAATTTGTACACCGTAACTGGTAAAACATGACTGGGCTTTAATTTCATATGACCAACCATTGTATAATACTCATGTTTACAAATAAAATATCTTTATCTTTAATATTATATTATTTTAAGAAATGACCGCTACTGCCTTCTATGAATTATAATGATGGGAAAAATTGAGGGTAGAAGGAGCGTTGGTAGGAGGATAAAGTCATGTCTCAAAAACATTCGGGAATGAACGGGAATAGCCAACGTTGAACAACTTTTTCGATTGGCGAAAAATCGCGACTTATATACTGAAATGACGGCCAACCTTCATTAGTGGAGAGGCACTGGAAGAAGAAGAAGAAGATTTTTTTTTAATTCTGTCGGGGAAAATTTTCCTAATCGTATATTCCTATCCCAGGAAGGATAGGAGAGCCGATCGGTTTGTGGTCCCAAATAATGGGAAGAGGTTCCCAAATAATAGTACAAAGAAAAATACTATTTTCCTATCCTAGCGCTTTAGAATATTTGAAAAAACGCAGATACTAAAATGTCATTCACGTAGTCAGCTTACTTTGTTTACGATATTAAAAGATACACTGCCAAAAGTTGAAATGCCTTGGCTTAAAATGATACTTATGTGTACACTTACGGCGGCCAACTACTACGAAGGCGCAATCGGTTGGTCGAGAGACTGTTGGCCACCATGCGTAGCTGCTGCGGTTATATGTTTGTATGATGAATGTCTTGTTTGAAATGTATGTCTGAAAAGGACTAGGCTAACGTGTGTTATTAACAGCGGATCATCATTATCAACAGCCTTTAGTCCACTGCTGGTCATACGCTTCCTTTAAGAACGCCAGGACGACCAATAAGAATCTCTTGCAACTCGTATCCATCTCGGACCGGCCACTGCACGGAGATCGTCTTCCCGTCTCGTTAATACCGACCAACACTTCGTTTTTGTCGTCTTGGCGGTCATTATAGGAGGCCCATGTGCTGCAGTGGATGGATTAAGGCTGACGATGATGATGATGAATCTTCCTATCTATCTATATTCTATACCATAAAGTGAGTAATTATTTTTCATCAATATGGGTGTTATGTCACGTTCATCAAACGTCATGATTGTAATAAATTGAGGACGATTAAAAAGATTTAGCATTTATTGATGCCCCGTCATACGACGCATAAGGTTCCGTAGCTCGTAATAAGGAAACGTTACGGTGGTCGTAAACATGAAACGACTCACCTAGATTGACACACGCTGATTAGATATACACGAATCTAAACTTGAAAATACTCAAAAATGATTCCTTAGCACTTTTAGCACTTTTTGACTGTTCTGTTGTAGCTACTCTGTAAAGCGACGATGGTCCAGTGGTTATGGGCCTATCCTCTTATCCTCTTGAGTGAGAGGATCTGGGTTCGATTTTAACCCCCACCTGTGATGCCTACAAATGGGTTTTCACTCTGACCATCGCTCGCTCACCGGTGAAGGAAAACATCATGCCTGATGAGATTGAAAGTTTTCGTAGGTCTGTGAAGTTCACCAACCCGCATTGGGCCAGCGCCTCGGTGAACTATGGTCCGATACCTTCCCCGCCTTCGAGGAGGAGACTTGTGCCCAGCAGTGGGACATAATATATGGGTATAACATTTTACTTTACTTTTTGACTGGTTCTGTTGTAGCTTCTCTGTAAAGCGATGCTGGTCTAGTGGGTACCAGTTATGGGCTCGGCCCCCATGACTCCCTGTGGTGCCGTGAAATGGGTTTCCTAAAGTTCTAAGAGCAGCTGAACACGAGACTATCGCTAACTCACCGGTAAAGGAAAACATCATGAGAAAACCTGAGATTTATAGTTAGATATTGAAAGTCTTTCAAGGTGTGCGAAGTTCACCAACCAGGGCCAGTGCATAAGTGAAATGAATGACCCAAAACCGTACCCTTCTGATTTCGAGGAGAAGACATAAAAGTGCTTCTTTGTACCACAGTGTAGATTTTGTGCTATGTTACTGTTTTGATTTACTATGTCAGCAAATTCTTTTACAAGTAGATCAACCTATTGGCTCTTATGATCACCTGGAACATCGAGCGCTGATGCTTCAGGAAGTTTCAGCAGAGTTACAGCAAGTTTTTTAAAGAGTATTATTGACTAATAATACTCTTTAAACCTGCCACCTTTAAAACACTCATTTCATCTACAACATATTCTGCACAACGATTATAATTAGTAATTTAAAGTATTGTGTGATATTGCGAATCTTAAAATAACTAATCTTACGGACAAGAAAGCGACTTTTACACTACGTCCATAGACATCCGCACACCAAGAGGTGATGCAGATGCCTTTTACCCCTCCCCAGGGGGAGGGGGAAAGAAGAAAACTAGATTAAACTCTATTATTATAAAATTTTACCCTTTACTATGTGAATCCGTAGACGCGGCTAGTATCTCAATTCTCCTCGCCTAAATCAACATGTCATAAAATTTCAAGTTCATAAACGTTAGCTGTAAGCTGAGTACGCGGCTATCACGTTTTATTGGCCAATAATCGTCAAGTTGGACGAAATGTTTCACGTGCATCACGCATCACGACAAGGTCAGAATATGGTATCACGTCGCGAATATATCACAATTCGGTGTTAGTTCTGAAAGCCGACACATGAAAATAGAGATGTATATTTATGCTGTATTTCTTCAACACTATGCTGGTATTTCTTCGGCAGATATTCTAAACGAAGAACTTCGTCAGGGAACAAAATTTGCCGATATCAGGCGAATAATAAGCTCGTTGAAGTGGCATTAGCTGGATATACTCTCAGAAGGACGGATTGCCGCATATTAAGCCCCACCGCCACCACAAGACTTGCGCCACAACCAGTGACCGATTTAGGCTTGATGCCGCCCTAGGCCCTGTTTATTTTGCCGCCCTTAATGCTAGAAAAAAGTAAAGTATCAACCCTTATATTATGTCCCACTGCTGGGCCAGGGCGAAATTATTAAGATTTAGTCATTTTTAAAAGCTTTATATGCATGTGATATTCAGTAATGAAACAAAAAGTCACATTCTTGTTCACAGAACATCATTCGGTAAAGACTATAATTAATCTTTAAAAAAACATAATCTTATTTATTGACTGAAAAGTAAATAAAAAAAGTGAATTGTTATAGGTATATTCTATAGAGAATTCTTTACAAAAATTAATCCAAACTCATTTTCAAAGGCAGTCTTCTTTACTTTTTCGTCTCTGAAGTTTTGGCGCCCCTCAAATCATGCCGCCCTAGGCACGGGCCTCACGGTACACGTAAATCCAGCACTGGCCACAACAAGGCTTGAACCACGGTGGGAACAGGGGACTACCTCTAACTTCTAAGAACGAGCCATTGCTGCAACGCTGCTGAATTAGGTCTGGGCTGTGGCGGTACCTCTCGTTTAAATAATACCGGCGTAAATCTATCCTGTCGCGTTTCGTGCGATTTATGAGTTTTCGGTAGTCCATTGAGGGGTAAGGATAGAAGGGCAAAGGATCTGTATAACCACTGATTGTGCGGATATACATAGCTGGTAACCACCATAAATTTATGAAAATCGCTTGCCTCCTTATGACATAAAAAAGCGTAAAAACACACAATTTATTACAACTTTCAAGCAAGAAAATAAAAGCTTTTAAAACCGGGACAACTTGACTCGGGCGTCCTTCGAGAGTATTCGAGATTAATGGGTTCTTTTTTTAATTAAATTTGGTGCCTTCTCAAATTGCCACCCATTATAGGACTTCAGTCTAATCAAAATTGGGGTGAATACCGACTTGAAGACTAGCGACGATAGTCCAGTGGTGGGTAGACTCGGCCTCTTATTCGAGAGGTTCCGGGTTTGATCCTGATCTTTTGACTTACTTCAAGTTTACAAGTGTTTATCTATGAAATACAGATATTTTGGTGTTGGTTGCGAGTGGCAAAGGATCAGTCGTTTTGACGTTCATTGAGTGAGGCTTATTATCAGCACAGCACAGCAGAGGGATAAAGGCTGAAGATCATGTAGTAATCAGGTTTATAGTTACATGCAGCGATAGTGAGATATGTTACAACCCTTTTAATTCTAGGAAACTGTACCCTAAAACTCGACTTACGTAAAAATAAAAAAAAACCCTCGACTTTTTTTGGTAATTGGACGATTAAATAAAAAAAAATAAGCCCGACTGCTTCTTGCGAATATTAAAGTGTTCAGACTAATCTTTTGCTTTATTTATTCGTTGTTAATTGCTGTTTTTATTGCGTACTTTTAATAAGCTTTTTAAAGATGGCGTACATTTTGATATGCTTTACCCCTTTATAAATCACATGACGTTCTGTAACAAAGGACATTATTATGCAGCGGCACGACTCCTTGGTTTTGGCATTTAGAGTATACGAGCCCATTACAATGTGTACTCGTGTACAGTTAGCAAAAAAAGAACATATCCACTACCCTGAATATCCTATGTGTGTCCAACTGTTGAGTCTCCTTGAAATTAAAATAGTCTGCTCCTCGAAATCAGGCGAGGAGGTATCGGGCCATAGTTCATCGATGCGGGTTGCTGAACTTCACACACTTTCAAAGACATCTTCACCAGGCATGCAAGTTTCCTCACGATGTTTTCCTTCACCGTGTGTGGTGCATCGATCCCGGACCCTCTCGCTTCAGAGGCCGAGCAAATACCCACAGGACCATCGTCGCTCTGTGGTTAATGTATGTATAATATAGGTATATGTATATAATAAGCTGGCAGTGTCCCGCGGTTTCAATCGCATGTTTCATCCACGTAGGGTGTGGGGATAAGTAATGGTCTAGCTTTTATTTTGATATGTAAGCTATATGATTGTAAACTTTTATCAAAATCCTTTCAGTAGTGTTTTTGAGAAAGAGTAACAAACATACATCCATACTTACAAACTTTCGCATTTATATAGTAGTAGTATATTAGTAGGATACATACAAACCTTCCGCTGAAAGATATGATTAATTACTGTGAATTAGTCATTATAAAAGAAATGAAAAGACTAACGTCTACTTTACCTTATACTTTGTATACTCTATCTGCAGTCAAGAAATACACTACTTTTATTAGAATAAAATAATGTAGTTACAAAAAAAAAGTAACAATTTAATCAAATCCACATTAAAACAATTCCTCAAATTTAAAGTTTTGGTATTTCATAACGAGTTTTGTATTTGTTCGCGATTCAGAATAATGTTTATTTCATAAGTTTGAACCTAATTAAAGTTGTATAGAGGAATAATAAATGAGATTCGTATAAAAAGGTACCTACAATTAATACTCGGGATTTCAGAAAATATATTTTATTACTATACTTGTCTTACTCGTACTTCAAATTTTGTTCTAATTTTTAACTTTTTATACTAATGTTATAAAGAGAAAACCTTTGTAGTATTGTCTGCTACGAATAAAATCAAAAACTACTGAGCCGATTTCAAAAATTCCTTCACCATTAGCAAAATACACTTTTGTTTAGTGACTTGAGGTATAAAATAAGATCATCATCAGCCCGAATACGTCTATAACGATCGCTAAGTTACCCATATTAGCCATCTCCGATCGTATCAGCGCTGAATTCTCTGCTAGGAGTCATAAGTGATCGCCATGGCCGAAGTCTGTCGGACAGATCAATCAATAGAATAACTTAAACATATAAAATAAATAACTTTCAATCTTTGCCAGGGCTAACAAACCGCATATTACTCTGAAACTATTAAATGATAGTTCTTAGCTCAGTTAATTCAAACAAACAAACTCCATTATTTTATAATTAGATAAAAAACAGGTGTGTGCGATTCACACACGATAGAAGTGAAACACACGCTAAATGCTCAAATACAAGCAACTATTAAACAGTCTGCAATATACATACACACCGACATTTGCTCTCTCGCTTTTTTGTATTTGTGTCTGTTACCTGTCGTTTTTTTCGTTGCATCCGGTTTGAAATCACAACGATTCTAAAGAAGTTTCACTTCAATAAATGATGTCTCAGGCAAACAGGGAAGTCTCATTTGGTTTTCGTTAGCACACTTCTGGTTTGAAAACTACGAGACTCTACGAAAGGGAGATACCTTAAACCTTAGAGCAACGCCGACCTCCTTACGGTGTCGTAGAGGAAGGCCATGATGCTCTAAGCCTTAAACGCAAATTTCCCTTATACAGAGCAATATTTAAAATTTAATTGAATTGTATTATTTACTAGCTGTTACCCGCAGCTTCGCCCGCGTGGACTTAGATTTACGGATTTATCATGTCTTATGATGATCATTTTCTATTTTAAGTTTTTGTATTAAAATGGATATGTTATGTGAATATGTTATCATGAACATAAATACATATTATTACATCCCTTCGCAGACTTTCTGAAGGCATATTTAGGATACTATTGTTATATATTTCACCATACGACATAAGTACGTTGATGCACGCCGCTCGTTCGAGTCATGGCGATTTATTTTCTTGCGTATTATTTTGATTTTGTCGTATCTCCTAAAGTATTCATTTAATTTGCATGATGTAAAGGGAAAAAATAATCTTTAGGAAGTGATCAAGCCAATTAACTGATTTAAAATTATAAGGATTCATTCTGTATTTGTGTAAATAACTTTCATGTTATCGCGTTATAAATGCCCATTTTTTTGAAGTATTAAATGGATATAGTATGATATCCCTAAGAGATAGACATATGCCATCGCGGACTTTTTTATAGACCTATTTAAGATACACAATTCCACCATACATTATTTTGTTATATCTCAAAGGGTTTAGGCAGCGTTTTCGTTGAAAACTCCCACGCGGCCTATTTTTTTCCGACACGTCCAACAATTATTGTTATATCTTAGCTAATATATATAAAAACTTAATAAATTATATACATAAACCTTCCTCTTGAATTGTCCTATTTATTAAAAAAAAACCGCATCAAAATCCGTTGCGTAGTTTTAAAGATTTAAGCGTACAAAGGGATATAGGGACAAAAAAAGCGACTTTGTTTTATAATATGTAGTGATAATGAAAAGGTATTCAATTAAGAAGCACTAGTGGCCATAAATAATGACATCCAACTTTCGCCTTTTAGGTACGAACCTCAAAAAAGGTTTAAAATAGCTGACCTAGTTGTATATTCACAAAAAAAAATCCATAAAGTCCTGTTTTGTGTTTTCGAAACTTTTCGATAAAACAGAAGGGTTGGCTTTGTGGGGTCGCAAAGACCCTACTCACTTTGCCGCAGAGCGATCAACCAACACCGGCCAAACTTATCTATTAATATTCTCATTATATATTAATAATTAATGTAATATTATATTAGTCAAAATAATTTAAAATACTTCCATTTTAGATAGTACAAATGGTGCTCTTTTCAAAGTTAAGTAAGTTATTTAATTCTTTCCAAAAGCCAGTAGTTTAGTGAGTAGTGGTTAGTAGTACCTACTTATTTAGTAGTAAAAGAATGACGCCATGCTAGACTATAAAAGCTAGACTCAGGGCTTGTTTTACAATCTTCCGATAAGTTCCGAATAGGCTATTGGCAACATATTTGACAGATACTTCATACTCTATCTGTCAAATATGTTGCCGATAGCCTATTCGGAACTTATCTGGAGATTGTGAAACAGGCCCTTAGGTGTAAGAGACAGAAATATATACTCGTAAGTTGCGACGGAGGTTCTTTCGAAGACACACTGTCTCAGATTGGCCTCTTAACGTTGGTGCGATCCTGAGGGTTCCCGAATAGTTCAATAGGTATTGACGCCAAGGTCCTGGTACTGCAGTCTTAAGGCAATAAGACTCCCAGCATCACATCAGACAGACATCTGTAGGGTCCAGGTAATCCGTATGCGCTGGGACATAATACTAGAATTTAATTTCGCTGTGTTCGCAGGTCAGGTACAGATAATTTGTATGACGAATATAGATGTCTGTACCGGGCCATGGACGACACCACGTCAATCTGGTCCCGTGGTAAGTTCCCAAAAAAATAAGTTCCAACAAACAACGGAAATATGTACATATATTTAATACTTTTATTCTAATACATAATATTATATTTAAGATTTTTATTACTTATTACACATATTGAATTCATATCCATGACCCAGGAACACAGAAACTGTTTGGTTCCCTGGCGAGATTCGAAGCCGCTACCTCCGGCTTGAGCACCAACGCGCTAACCATTGAGCTACAGAGGTCGTCAAAATGTATATTTTATTGTATGTATATAAATTTCTTTCATTTATTTCCATTCTTAGAACCCGTAAAAAAAGTTAGAAGCATCTTACTACGGGACTAGGTTGACGCGGTGTGCTTGTTATTATAATAATATTTAATCATGATTAACAAATAAACGCATTTTATTACAAGACTAACTGTAAATTTAGCTTACAGTCTTAATTTTAATTTGATTGTACGAATAAAAACTTAATGATTAAAAAGCTTTTACAAATGGAATTTAGGAGAGATGTTTAAGCGTGAGAATTATCTTAATACCTAATGGATGGCCTAAAATTTTACGATTACAGAAACGAGAGTTAGCATAAAATGATGAAGCCAACTCCGTAACAATAAAGATGTTTTTATATTTTTTATGTATTGTTCAAAATAATTAATTTCTATTTTGCACGAATACATTTTTTATATTATGTAATTAATTAATGTTAAAGAAGTAATTCATTTTTAGTGACAAGTTTTTACAGTGTAAAAAATGAAAAGAAACTTTTTTTTTTTAAATAATACATGCAAGTTTTACCTTAATTGTATAATGCATTCAAGGGCGAATGATTTATTGCTAATAAGCAATCGAAATAACAAATAAACCATTAATTTATAATATAAGGTTTATATCTATCACAATATTATAAGTGAGAGACGCAGACCGTCAACGAATCCCGCTCAGTAAAAACCATTTCGATATCGAGCTTCACCTGAATGATAAAGCTCACTTTACGCTCACTTCGAAAGCGAACTTTATTGATATAGATAGAGAGTCGAGTTTTAAAGAAGACAAATTCGTCATATCACCGCGGATTCCGCTTTCTAGATTCGAAAACGGCCTTACAGAATAGCCTTACAGTACTAATCAAACTAAATTAACGCATATTATTCTACTAGGTGAGCCATCTGCTCACCTACGTACCGATTGAGCTTAAAGGCCATCAGGCCTAAAAGTCTAGACCTTTCGAAAAAAAAAAGAAAATGAACGCAAACAAACTTCTACAAACACGCCAACTGTCGACTCTGGCAAGAACTCTCAGAAATGAAGCTTCGGAGCGTAATTCTTGAAGTATAGTCCTCGCCACTTTAGAAGTCCGATAGACGCGGCGTTGCGGTCTCATAACTCAATGCTGCCAATTTAGTGTAATGATTTTCCACCAAGTCTAGTACAATAAAAAATTTAAATAATTATAGGGCCTATGGTCAGTAGTGGATTGTTAAAGACTGATGATGATAATAATGACAAAAATAATTATAGCAGCAAAATAAAAATCTCCCTGCCAGGTTTTAGTAAAATAAAACATTTTTTTGTAAATATTTCGTTCGTATTTTTACGTATAACCTTTTTTTATGATTAGTAGAATTCATCTAAAACAAGCTTCTTCGGATGTGTTCGGCTTTTGCCAGGAGTGACGATTTTCTCAGAAGTAATTGCTGCCATTGTTACTTCTTTTGTTATTCGACCTTTTTTACAGAAACACCTGAAAATATAATTCCTCTGAGCAAGGTTTTAATTATTTTACCTTGTATTTACATTCATATAAAATATCATAAGATAAATGTAGGTATAAAGTTAATGATAATATTTTAACCATAAATTAGGCAAAAATAACTGACTCTGGCATCTCTAAAATTTACCTGTCATGGCTGTGACATCTATAAACATATTATTTAACGGGGTTAATTGTTGTTTATTTTTACTTTTTAATTCACAAAATAATTTCAGTTTAATGATCATTATACGGCCTTCACTTTTTACACCTCACTTTATATTATATGCTCCATATTTCACGTAAAACAATTTAAAATATCACAACTTCTTACTCCAGACAGACGTCAAGATGTCAATGTTGTCAAATTTAGTTCAGGCATTAGTCGCAGGACTTCAAAAGTGGCGATGACTCTACTTAAAACTTGGTTGTATCGTTCTTATTGTGTCACGGTGCGTTACGAATGCTAAGATACGGCAAATTATGTCATCTCTTTGTAACTAATAAATGGAAAGAAATATTTGTTTTTTCCCCATATATCTAACGTGTATTCAAATTTCGAAGGTAATAATTCTAGGGGTAAAAGCTTAACCTAATAGGATGAACGATATTTCAGGTTCCAGTTTTCACTCCATTTATTGGGGTCCGGTGCTTTGCCCCGCTCTTCGAACTCTTAAATAATTACCCGATGTCAGCTAAGCGCGTAGACGTAAGATTTATAGTTATGTGCCGTTTTAACAGGTCGCTTGGGGTCCGAAGCCCGTTTTTTGAAAAATCTTCATCATCATTGGATTTTTACGTCATCATCATTATTTGTCACTGCTGATCACGGGTCTCTTCCTCGTAATAAGGTCAATTTCCATGGTCTTATTAATTGTGGTCTAAGATCCTACATACCATAGACCTTCACGCTGGCCCGATGAAGAATGAACTCGATACGCATTCGAATGTTTATAACCTTATACATCTACATTTCCTCACGATGCAAGCGACACTTATATTAAGTTTATTGCATGCGGAGATTTATGAAAAAACTCAAACGGTTTGCTTTAATCACCATAATAGCGTACTAAATTGTACACCCTATCAGGAGCCAAAACCTCGAGTCATAAAGAATAAACATTTTCGAAAATTAAGTTTTTTTATGTTTGTTGGTTGGAGGTAAACGGTTTCTTAAGTTATCTGATAGTTAGTGGTTAGCATCGCGTAAGTTTGGCTGGGCTCTGGTTATCCCGCTTATTGCTGCAATCAAGCGATTATGCTGTTTTAAAGGGGATTCCATAACGCCAAAACTTACTATCTTACGTTTTAGGTAAGAAAAAGTACGAAATAGTAAAGCTTCTTGACGGAAGAAATAAAGGGAAAAGTAGTACCCATGCAGACAAGAGCGCCACAAAAGTAAATTTCTCCCACCGATTTTTCTAAATAGTTAGAGTATTATTATATATAATGATAATAATAATCATATAATATAAATTATAAAGATATTAGACTTCTTAGACTTTGAAAGCTTGATATGGAGCTGTTATCAAATTTCATTTTTATTTAAATAAAAATATTGCAATTCCGTGATAATTTTAAACGCCTGTACATTTTTAACAGCAAGCATATTTCATGGCTGTTGCAATTAATTTTTGATTGAAATATTGTTGAAATGTACATTCGACGTAACAAAATTTATTCTCGAAAATTTATATTTTTCAATTGTTTCTGATTTCCTGACTCAGTACTCAAAATCCATACAATATATCTGTTAAAGGCGTGGATCCACCGTATATTGCAGTGGGGTATATCACGTACATTTTGCGAAGGGAAGCTTGACAAAGATGCGAAGCCTCTCAGTGCGCCGCGGTGGAGACGCGCCTTTATAACTACAATACTTACTAAAATCAAAATTTCAATTCAAACATTTGTACAATATCTTAGTTGTGTATTTAAATAAGTTAAGTACTTCTATAAGTTTCAGTACGGCTCATCGCTTATAGAACCAATGAAAGCTTATTCTAAAATTCATGAATCATATTTATTACCTTTTAAAAATAATGTTATAATACTATTTTATTTACTCATTAGCTGTTGCAGTCAGCTTCGCCGGCGTCAACTAATACTTAAAACGGGTCCCTAACTTTTTGAAAATTTAATGTAAGTACCCTATGTTCACCGGGGATAGTGTAGCTTCCCAACAGTGAAAGAATTTTTCAAATCGGTTAAGTAGTTTCGGAGCCTATTCAATACAAACAAACAATTCAATAAAAAAGAGATTGACGTGGTGTAAAAAAGCGTCCAAAGATATTATATTATATTATTATTTTAATCTTTCCTCTTTATAATATTAGTAAAAACTACTACTTAATAGCGTAAGAGACCATGAGAGATTGACTTTCACCTACCTATTAACGAGATGAGATCTATTTTTTTAATATTTTGATTGTCGAAAAGTATTCATGTTTCTCGATCATCACTCCACTCTTATGATGACCTAACAAATTTAGTCTCAATAGTTTTTAACATAGACAATAGCAGATGTGAACAAGTCAATCAATTTAGATAACTTCCATAATAATATTATGATACATAAGTACTTAAAATTGGTATCCGAAAAAGATAATTAAATTACAAAAAATATACTGTACTGACCGTAGAGGCTTGCCAGCGAAAAACATTCATATTAAAATAATCGGCATTCTTGAAAGTTTTAAAATAGGAGCGTGTAAATAAATATATTGGTAAATATTTCATAAAATATACACGTCTCAACTGATTATCAGATTGTTGAAGGTCTATTTCAAACGAGCTCTTTGACTATGGTATATTCTTTAAAATATAAGGAAAGAAATTTATATTTCATTTGCTGCTTCCCTGAATTGTTAGTCGGCCATTATTCAGGTGGGAAAATGACCTCCGAGCAGTGGCTGGTCGTCTTCTCAGCATTTATTCAGGGAGGCCTATGTCCAGCAGTGGATGGATAAAGGATTATGATGATTACGAATCGTAAAAGACACTATCTAGCTTATAATAAGCTCACCACAGCCGTCTTGCGTATTTATAGGAGTAGGAAAAATAATAGGCTAACATAATATTATTATATTAAAGCCATCCACCGTGCTTGAGTAGTGTTAGGTACTAGTTAGGTACTAGTGGACAGTGCCAAAATATTGAACTCCACTGATGAGAAATATTATGTGTTTTCAGTTTTAACTTTTTTTATATAGGATTAAAAAAGTTAAGTAAAAGTAATAAGAGGTTATTATAGTTAAGTAAAAGTAATAAGAGGTAATTGTTGCAAAGAAGTAGCGCCAATTCAAATTAGAAATTTTGATAGATTCTGATAAAATACATTTTTTTATTTGTTTTTAAAGTGAGCATAATAATTGATTGTATCTCCATTTTTGCCGATATTTAATCGATCCACCCATGACATTCATAACGACGGTGTCATCCAAACCACATCAAAAAAAATCAACACTAATCACACATAAGCAACATCGATTCTAAATTAAAAAGTTACAAAGGGCAAATAAAACAAAACATTACAGTTTTTTAATTTATTTCAGTGATTACTGATTACATATTATTAATAACATATCCTTAACCTATTGATTCTAAAAAAATCATTTCCAATATCACCTTACCTAGTTATTAGATTTGGAATAATCCATTAAAATTACTGATTAAGTTAACTGTTTATAATAAAATAACGACATTAAATAATATATAGAATTGTAACACAAATAAATTAAAACATGAAAATAAAATCTTTGGTTTCGAAGGTAATAGTGAA
Organism: Lycaena phlaeas; assembly: GCA_905333005.2. Lineage (NCBI taxonomy): Eukaryota > Metazoa > Arthropoda > Insecta > Lepidoptera > Lycaenidae > Lycaena > Lycaena phlaeas. The sequence continues at coordinate 14,766,822 of HG995175.1, forward strand.
ACGGACGAAGAAGTTAAGTCTGACAATAAAGATACCTTGACAACAACAGAGAGTGAACTGTTAGGAACGTCGCGGGAGAACTTTGCCGCCGCACACAATAATAAAAAGTCCCTTAATTTATTTACTAGTTTTAAATAAACTCGTTACGTTTCACTTTATTATAACTAAGGCTAATCCTCTGAATTGCATTTTTATCATATACGTTAACAAACAACTTTGATTTTCGCATTTATTTTACCGCTAATCTACAAGTTAATCTAAGTTACTATTCGTAATACTATTCACGACTAAGACAAGGTCATGTGTGATGATATCGATGAAGAGGAGATCACTGAAGATGACAAGGGGAAAGACTCTAATGCTTTAAGTACAAATAATGGAATTTACGACTCTGTGGCTTACAATAAAAGGATAAATGCATTTGAAAATTGCGATTCATATTTTATTGTCGGTTATAGCAAATTCATTGTGACTAATTAATAAAAAGCATCTAAACAAAGAGGAAATACTCACAGCCAGAATGATTTTCATAGTTCGTGTCTAGATATGGTAAGGGGAAATACATTTTTTTATTAATTTAAGTTTTAAGTTTAGGTTAGATTTTAAATTTAATCTATAATTACCTACAGTGCGTAAGTTTAAATTTTCTATTTTAATCGAAATCAGGATCATAGACAATCCTTTTAATGGAGTATTAGATAATAGTACTACTTGAGATAATGACGCTACGAAAACTCTTAATTAAACACAAGACCTCCGATAGACGAAAATCCCAATTTTAATAAGAATCTTCAGCATCTCAAATCCAATAATTCTTAAATTTAGAAGAAGTTTACTTTGGAAACTACGATAGTTCGATTTAGTGATTATTTTTGTGACTTAGGTAGAGTTTATTCAATTTAAATTTTGAATTAATACTAAGCTAATCAAGTGCTAGATTTATAAATTGTAGTTCATAGTTTAAATTACCTTAAAGGTTAATGGGATATGTGAAAGCATAGAGGCTAACGATGGAATATTTTAACATAACAAATACAAATAAATATATGTAGTGAGGAGATAGTACTTAATTATATTCAATAGAAGCATTACTATATAATGGCACTGCGGAATGTACCAGTTTATAAAAAAGTATCCTAAATGAACTTACCATTACATTTGTTTTGAACAAGATTATAACTCATTTTATTTATGAAAATGACCTTACTTTAATTATTTTTCACTTCACTACGTTTAACATTTTCTCGTTTACTTTCACCACTAAGACTTTACTGGCATTACCTAACTTAAATTCCTGAAAAGCATTCTTATATCTGTGATCCAGCAAATAGATGTTAAGTTGTGATGTGCGATTATACCCTATATTTTTATTCTTATTATTTAGTACAATATTATTTAAATACAAAGATTCACGAGCTCAAAGAATCTTTGCACTTAAGAATTCATTTTTTTATATCTAGTCGCGGCGGCAAAGTTTTGCATTTTCAGTCAAATAATAAGATAGGTCGCTTATTATTCGCGTAACTGACAAAAGTATAAGAAACTCGCTCTGAATACTTCGGTCAGTACGTAGGAATCCATGTAGTATCTATGCAAATTTCTTAGAGGAAGTTGCAATACTTTGCATAGAAACGCTTGGGTTCCTTTGAATTTGTCTTCGTTATATACTTCTGTTATTTCCAAGGCATACTTCAGTGTCCGAAAATGAACGTTCACAACACAAACGGGTTCACGTCAAAACAAATCTAACTTTAAATTTACAATTTTAACTCGTCCAAGGTTTAATCTTCCCATTTTATTCTCTATCGATAATCTCCAAACGTTACTTTACTAGAAATACAAAATTTAACGTATTTACAACCATTTTTAATTCTTCTAACAAAACATTCATAAGTACATCCTTGCGTCGCGCACAGTCAAATGTACATTCTTTACAAACAGGTATTGGACTAGATTATTTTGGGAAATGAAAACCATATTGAAAACTTATGAACTTGAAGTTTTGGCTTCGCTAGTTAACGTCGAGCGATGGACTTTTTCTACGGCTCTACTTTTATCATATTGTCTGGCAGTTGCTTTGAATCAATGTCATTCATCTTAATACCCTTTTGAATTGCACTCGACCGATGAACCAGAGCTGATGTCGAATTCTCTTGCCAAAACGTCGTAATGTCTTTAGAATTTGGTGATATTATTTTCGCTCGAGTTTGGAATGATTACATGATGATACATTTCCCTTTTTCAGCCCAAGGGTTGTTTTTCTTGTCTGGCGCGTGTATGAGAGGATCATTTTTTTCATTTTCCTCTACGTATTCCCTCATCCTGAAACAAAGGAAGATATTTTAATTAGTACTTTCATTATGCGCTCTCTTAAATCTTTTGTGAAAAATCCTTTTGTTGTATACACCATGTATAGCATGTATATATTATTATGTATATTAATATATAATATAAATTTAACTGAATCCAAGATTTTGGATATATTATTTTCTGCTTTGATTTTATTAATAATAAAAAATAGTGTAATACAGTGCAATAAAATTATTAAGTATATTGATCACAGTCAATTAGTTTGTGTCCCGCATTATACTAGTAAATTATAGTCGTCGTGGCGTTCATTGAGGGAGATCTATGTTCAGCATTGAACGGATAAAGGCTGATGATGATGAAGATATTAATTATTCTCAAGAAAGGAATGTAAAGGTGATTTCAGAAGACTTTGTACTGTGAAAATTAGGACTCAAATTTCAGTTTAATATTTATACTATTTACTTAGATGACAGGAATAGGACCTAGATTTTTTTAAAACTTTACAAGTTTAAAAACAAAAGGCCACTAAAGTTCTATAAATACAAATAATTTGATAGCTACGCTAAAAAACAGTAAAATAATATAATATGAATAGTTCTAATTTCAGCTTAGGATGAGTTTGAATACTGCATGTTTTTGTTACACAAAACTACGAAAGTTTACCACAAGTTTATGGTCGAGAAGATAGTATCACAAGATAAAAAAGAATTCGTTTTTATTTTGTAATAGTATACATCCTTACTAATATCTATCTTCACTGTGCTAATATTATAAATGCGAAAGTAACTCTGTCTGTCTGTTTGTCTGTTACGCTTTCACGCCTAAACCACTGAACCGATTTTGATGAAATTTGGAACAGAGATATATTAGATCTTGGGAAAGGACATAGGCTACTTTTTATCGCGAAAAAAAGCTTACGGGAGTTTAAATAGCAGATGAAAGTTTAAATGGAATTTCGTCATTATACATAGAAGATGACGCCATGAAACTTTGCATTTAGACACTTGATAAGAATTAAATAACTATTTATAATTGTTCCACCGTTTTTAAGATTTTACCCATACGGGCACGACATAGGAGATGGAAGTTCGCAGGGTAGTTAAAAAAAAACTGTCTGTGTTTAGTTTACGTACGTACGGAACTGCGCTACTCCGAATTTTAATTTACCGAAGCCAGGTAACAGCTAGTACATAATAAATAAAGCTTAACGATAATTATTTTAATATTAAACTGAAAAAGCTGCCGTATTGATATACTGCCTATACCTGAGGAAAATATTAAATAAATAGTCACGCGTTTTCAACATTGTATTATTTACCGAGAGCCCAGGACTCGAAACTGGGTCGTCGTTGCGTGATCGTTTTTTTAATCGTCCGTAATTGTTTGCTGATCAGACGTGATGATATCGCTCGATACCACATCTGGTACCAGTTTGATTCAAGCAATATTCACTTTTACAATTGGCAAATTTATCAAATTCATTGAGGATATTTATGCTCGTGATTGCCATGCTGAGCAGGCGGATTAAGGTTCAAGAGGAGGCCGCGTTTAGGTAGATTAAGTGTTGGTCGGCCATTAACCAGATGGGAAGACGATCTCCGTGCAGTGACAGCGTTGGATGCGAGTAGCAAGGGATCGGTCGTCTTGGCGTTCATTGAGGGAGGCCTATGTTCAGCTCCCCACCGTGGTTCAAGCCTTGTCGTGGCGGTGGGGCTCAGTTGCCTAGAGTGAGCCCAATACCTTGGGCGAAGCTAATTGAGCCAAGGGAGCTCTTTGTCTTCTCTTATAAGAAGAGGGGGCAAACGAGCAGGGGGCAAGGGGCGAGGATAGGAAGGAGGTTGGTCCTAACGGTGGGAGCGGTTGTTCTGTGGTGCGGAGCAACCCGTCTGTGGAGGTGGCGTTGGCCCCCTGAGGAGACTGACTGGCCGTCGAAGTGCCCTGTGCTAGTAGAGGGGCGCCTCACCAAAGGCGGCATTGGTGGCACTCGCTGGGTTTTAGTGGGTAGAGCTGCGTCCATTTACCAGCTTTCGGACGCAGCGAGTCCTACATACCCACTCCACTGCGGGATGCGTCAGTGCATTTCCCGGCGTTATGGGGATAAAAAGGCCTATGTTCAGCAGTGGACGGATAAAGGCTGATGATGATGATGATGATGAATTTATCAAAATCCAGTGTAGACCGTTTTGAAGTACACGTCCTCATGTTTACACTGCACGCATTAAATTAAACGCGCAAATTAAACATTCTAAATTCAAATAAACATTCTCCTCCTTCGATCGCCAATAAACTGAATTGGCCACAAATTTAATAACATTGTGACGTCACGAGAGGATTCAGTCCGTTTGATCGACCCAATGTCGAGGTTAGTGTAATTGCCAATATCCAATATTGATTCAAGTGACGTGTGCCGGTAAAATTAACCAGCCAGGAATCAAAACTTGTAATGATAATAAATTAGTCTTGTAGAAAGCGTATTTGCAAAACACAGGTTATTTACATTGATTTTATTTATGACCTATCTTTTGCTTTCTGAGCCTTTTTTTTTCAAGAATTGCTCGTTTAAAGATATTAAATATAATAGTAAAATTCTCTTAACAGTATTGATAGAAAAAGTCAAAAGTTGGTTCTACACTATCGAAACCAAATTAATTTTTATGGACCTTGTGGACGTTTTTTGTCACACTCATCGTGTCCTGGTTGTCCACCTGGAACACTTTGGGAATCAAAATAAACTGTCACAAAAATAAAAATAAAGTCACATTTCATTCAAATTTGGCCATCAAATGCAAATTCAAATTTGATCGGTGGTTTTTGATATAGCGCGTTAAAAAACTCTTTAGTCTTACGCTCTCATGCTATTGGTTTATGCATAGATGATATATTAATTTTATTCATGAAGTTAGTCTGAGTTGTTATTGGCAATTAAGTGACATGTAAGTAATTTGTAATTTGTATGCAGTTTGGATGGGAGAAAAAATTTTTTTTTAAGATTTTTTGTGATGTATTAAATTATCCTTTGAATGTTTTTTTTAAATATTATAATCTATATAATGACTGTCGAGTCCTCATAGTTTAATTGATTTCAGTTTTTCAATATTATCTGTTGTCTTGGACGTTTCATACCAACTTTGTTATGTCTATTAATTTATTCGCTTTTACTAGTTAGTAATTAAATAAACTTTTTTTCACACCATATGATGTAGCGGACTAATCAACTCCACACTTTATTATTTAAAAGAGAAACACTTGAACTTATTTATCTAACGTCACTTATATTCATTTTGTGCAAAAATAAAGTTTAACAAATTTCTCTGGTAATTCTGAAAGTGAGCGATTTATTTATTTCAATTTACAATAACCAAGGCGTACAATAAACAACAAACATAGACAATATTATAACAACATAGCAAACAAGCAAACACAAAAATACAATGAGAAAACACACCAAAAATTATTAATAATTTTAGCAAAAATTGTATACTATTACAACGACACTAACAAATAAAAATAGCAAAAGCTATAGCCAAAGAAGAGGAATAAGAATACCAAATCCTAGACACATACTCAGAACTGTGTTAAGGTAGCTTTAATTTGTTAAAAGCACGTGTAGGTACCATAAGGTCAAACTTCAATTCCATTATAACAGCTCATTACGTGCATGCGTCATGCATGTGAGTCATCCACACTCATACACACACCGATACCAACCATACATATTACATACACACCCATACATTATGGTAATTAAAGCTATTAATCATGCATGTAAAGAGGTAAGGGCTTTATAAACGTGTATTTTCCTTAATGTAATGTTTACAAATAAGTATTGTATTACATGTGGCTTCCCGCGGTTTCGTCTGTGTAGAAAATCGGAAGTATATTTTGAGATTGGCTTCCAGACTAACCGGACTCAGCTGAATACCAGTATTTTAAATGGAGCGACTGCTTATATCACCTTTACAATCTAACTGGGTGATTCGGTACTCTTTTTTTTTCAGTTGTTCCCCTCTTCTTATAAGAGGGGTACAAAGAGCCCCCTCCGCTCAATTCGCTTCGGCAAAGGTGTTGGGATCACCCTGGGCTATTGAGCCCCACCGCCACGACAAGGCCCGAACCATGGTGGGGTGATTCGGTACTGTGGTAAAACTGGTTGTCAGATCTCGAGCTTCTGACGACCCGTAATAAATACAAATGACAGCCGGGACCAACGGCGTAACGTGCTTTCCGAGGCACGGAGGAGTCTCGGTATGAAAAGATGGTCACCCCTCCTCGGACCAACACCGGCATGCGTTGCTTATCCTGAATCGATCCACGCGGCTATTATTGCTTAGCCATGAACTCCTAGGCAAGTAATAAGACAAAATGAACAAAGAGATAATATACTGAGAATAGTTGATAAACCTATCGCTGCAATAAGTTCATTTTGTATATTTTTCTATCATGACACGTTTTTTTAGGGCTTGTAAATCAGTCAGAAAACCCTACAATCAGATTTTAATTACGTATCCGATAATAAAGATTCAATTAATTCTTATTACCTAAATTTATCACTTGACAAGGCATTGGTTGTCTTAACGTTTATTTCTTTATATCATAGGAGGGCAAACGAACAGTCGAAGTCTTGCGACTATCGACGCCCATTAAAATCAACATGACCAGAGGTTATGCAGATGCGTTGTCCTCCTTTTCCCTATCCCCCCAATGGGCTACCGGAAACTCACAAAACGCACGAAACGCGACAGCTTAGCTGTCACTTTATGCAGTTTGTGTTTTCATTTAATTAGGCCTTTGTTTTTATGTGGACGGATAAATGCTGACGACGATGATAATGATGATGATGATGATCAGGTTTCGTACTGTCCAAAGCTCGACATGAAAACAAAAACAGCAGTCTTGAAAGAATCCTTTCTAACTTACTAACTACTAAATATATTACGACCTAATATAAATGATTTAAGTCTTATACTTGAAAGCTTATTGTTGTGTGCACTCAATAGTTAAACTGAACTTCTTTACAAAGTTTTCCTCTACCGCAAAGCAAATAAATAAATAATCGCAGCACACAATTTAATTCGGTTTCTGACGAAGAAAAACGTCGTGAGGAAACCTGCACGCCTGATGAGATTGAAAGTCTTTGAAGGTATGTGAAGTTCACCAACCCGCATTGGGACAGCGCATCGGTGAACTATGGCAACCTTCCTCGCCAGATTTCGAGGAGGAGACCCGTACCCAGCCTAACTACTAATCATTTCGATAGTAGGATTTTTTTTATAGCATAGAAGGGCAAAGGAACAGTCGAAGCCTTGCGAGTATCGATGCCCATTAACATCCATATAACCAGAGGTAATGCAGATGCGTTGCCCTCCTTTTCCCTATCCCCCCCAACGGGCCACCGTATTTATCTGTTCGTATAAACAGTCTGAAATTCACTCAGATAAATAAAGGTAGAATAAAAATGAATCAACATAAGTGTCAGTTGAAACCCTGATACTAATTGATGGGGGGGTTTGACTCATGAATTTTTATTGCTTTCGTGATAAATGCTCTCTGTCATATATTTTGTATGAGCTGATTATAATTAATTACTGTCTCAATGGATAATTATTGTAGGTTTATTGTGTTTTTTTTCGATGATGAAGAAATTAATAAATACTAGCAGCGCCCCGCGGTTTCACCCGCGTACTTCCCATTCCCGTGGGAGTGCGATAAAAATTATAGCCTATGTGTTTTGGTCAATTAGATGTTAAAGCTATATTATTGTACAGTTTCATCAAAATCCATGTAATAGTTGTTGCGTAAAAGAGAAACAAATATCCATATATTTTTTCACGTTTATAGTATTATAAGGAAGTGGGATGACTAGTGATGAAATTTAAAACAATATGTCTTCTAATAAGTCCACTATAATGAAACAATTTTAATGGATTTTATCGCGGTTCATTTATTTTCTTACAGCCCGACGTTTCGGATACTTTACAGCACCCATGCTCACGGGAGGACTATATATAACTAAGAAAACAATAATATAATAAGTTCACGTCAAAAAGACGATGTGTTTAACTCTTTAGAGTTAATCGGCTCAATGAATTGCGACGATCTTTACAATATAGGGCACGTCATGTACCTCCAAGCCTCCCGGAAAATTAGAGATGTGGAAGGAGAAATATATTTTTCTGTGGACATAATTAAAAGATATCAATGGAATATCCAGGAGATTTATAAGATCATCATCATCATCAGGTGCCATCTTCGTAGTGAAGTTCGGAGGTCAGTTGGCAATTTTTTTTACGATCCCAGGCTGCTTTCTTCAGTTGCGTATAACTTTGTTTGGTCCAATCTTTGATGTCGTCTACTCATTTTCTCCTCTGTCGGCCTGGGCTTCGCCTGCTCTTTAGGATCAACCTTGGAAATTCATAATGGGATCCCCTCTGCAGGTGTCCAAAGAAGGCATTTATAAGATAATCAGCCCGAAATTATTTGAGATCTAAAGGTGACATATTGCTTGTTAATTTAATTTGGTTGCGACACGGCAATACGGATACCTTTCGTGACCACGGTTGCTGTAAAATATCCAAAACGTTAGGAATATATTAATTAACCACGATACACCAAAAATTATTTTATTCAAATTTAATTATTTTAATATTTATTCATTATAATGAAACAAATTTACGGATTTTATCGTGGTTTATTGAGTTTTTTACGAGCCCGACGTTTCGGATACTTTACAGCATTTAATATTTATCATTTACTAATTATTGTCAGATTTTTAGATTTTATTTATATCTAAATTTATTGAGTAGCGTTATCTAAGGCAAATAATAAAAAAAATGTAAACCAACCTAGTGTTCTAAGACGATGTAATATCGACACGACAAACCTATTTAACTACGGGATATACAGACTGGATACGACAAAAAATTATCCAAAAATACCTTGTAGCTTAGGCACAGGACACAGAATATTTTCATTTCTATATCATAAACTTTTCACTGAGCTATCACTAAAATATCACGGCGTAAGTAACACGACACTACGCAGTACGCACACTACGTCACGGCCATTGTTATCGGTCAGTGAACCTATTCTAACATAACTTTAACGTTTTACAAATATTTTATATTTATGCTATTTAGTTTGTTTGAAAAAATCTTTTTTTTATATATATATATACGTTAGGACATTTTTGATAGATTCAGAATATTAGTATGGACTAGTATAGCCGTTAAGTTGAATTAATGTCGTATGATCGTATCCAGATTGTATAAAAACAGACTAACATACAAACATACACGATTATAATACGAATAGTAAAATATGAACTACGCATATGTCGGCGTGCCGTCACGGTACGAGTCTTCAGGGTCCATATTTGCGGAGATATAAAACACAGATGTTTTACAATACTTATTATATTTAAATATAACGTATGCACAAAATAAAAGATGTTTACACTTCAACAATTTTTAAACGACTTCACCTGCTGTGGACAGTACTCGCCTTTTTATACAAAATTACAAACAAAGCACTTTTACAAACAAACATATTTCGATATAAAATAAACATAATTACATGTTATTAAATCAGACATGATTTTTAAATATTGTATTACAATTTAATTCCCGTAGGATAATTTATTTCATATTAAACAGGAACGATACCTTAACAAATGACAATCATATTTAAGTTTGATTTTACTAAATAATCTTTTTAAATTCTGATTCGAGTGTATAAAATAAACATATTTATATAAAATAAATTGAAATTAATCTTATAACTAGTTTTACATACATTACAGTTTTTATAACATTTTTAATATTAGCTCGGATGTGACGTCATTTTAACATTTTATCATTAAAATCAATACAGCGCCCATACGGCCATTCTGATCCAGCGCGCTCCTCGCGCTGATCAGTAATCAGTTACAAAATAAGCAATTAATCTATATTAAACTAAATACAAACAGATTTCTTACATCATCACCCATCACGGGATCTAACAAACAATGCTTCACCCATGACGGGATCTTAGCAAACTCAGGCATCACCCATCACGGGATCTAGCCCACACACAGGCATCACCCATCACGGGATCTAGCCCACACACAGGCATCACCCATTACGGGATCTAGCTTACACACAAGCATCACCCATTACGGGATCTAGCTTACACAAGACCAGGTAACAAGGATACGCGTGGTGGCCAGCCAGCGTTTGAGGAAGGAAATTAGGATGGGTAGCTGAAAAAGTCTGATAATTATTGCTCATCCGCCCATACGGCACCCTCTTCATCAAAGAAAGGGTCCGCCTGAGCTACTGGTGCTGGTCGTAAAGAGTCATGACTAGCGATCTTTTCACTACACCCACGAAGGTTAACGTGTTTTAATTTATAACGATCGTTAGGCAATACCTCTAAGACCTCCATGGGTCCTTCGAATTTTGAACCAAGTTTCGTAGTATGTCGTTCATGACGGCGCATGAGGACGAAGTCCCCAACTTTAAATGCTTTTATGGTGGCTTTGCCTTTGTCAAACCTGAGTTTATCCTGAAAAGATCGCTCGTCCATCCTCTTTTTACACAAAGATCTCACGGATGTCAAATCCTCCGTCATTTCATCATCATCAATTTGTAAAAGTTTAATGGTTGGTGGTGAACACTTTTTACCAAACAACAATTCCATTGGACTTTTACCAGTACTTTTGCAGACAGTGCTATTAATCGCCAACTGCAAGTCCTGAATAGCATTGTGCCACGGTTTAGTCAGCTCAGTTATAGACATATTATCTTTAATTATTTTCATAATGCGTTCCACCTGACCGTTTGCCCTGCTAGCTCCCTTAGCTACCACGTGATGTTCGATACCATACTCATGACAACAATTTTTAAATTCGGCTGATGTCATACTTTTGTCTTGGTCCGTTATAAGACGCGTCGGGGTACCAAATATGGTTATGAGTTCACGGAGACACCTAATGGCTGACAAGGATGTGCGGTCGTTAGTATAAACTAAATGAACATATTTGGTAAAACCATCTACAAAAACAAATGCGTACTCAGCCAGACTGCGTTTGCCGTTCATACACCCGGTAATATCGGCGTGCACAGTATGAAACGGTATTGCGACCTTGTCTATCGGGTGTAGTAATACCTGTTTTGCCCCTGAAAATCCCTTACGAATTCTGCAACTTACACAATTTTCTACAAATTTACGAACTAATTTTGACATATTAGGGAACCAGTATTGTTCGCGTATTTTAGCTAGTACTTTTTCCCAACTAAAATGTTGCAAAGAGTCATGATAGTGACATATGAGGTTCCACCGATAATTTTGTGGGACAATAATGAGTTTGCGAGTTTTATTATCTATTTGAACCTTACGTCTCAATAACTTATCTTGTAAAATTACATAGGTATCTGCTATTGTTTGCGGAATGGAATCGGATCTTAATTGGTCAACAATATTTTTTAGTACTGGGTCACGCTTTTGCTCTATGAGAAGCCAATTGTGGTCAAGGTTTGAAGAATTTATCAATAAATGTAAAGTTTTTACCGATGCCCTATTGCTAGTTTTTGAACTGCTTATTTGATCCAAAGGGTTTCGGCTAAAATAATCAGCATGTGCCAACCGGTCCCCCTTACGGTATTCTATGTCAAATTGAAAGTTTTGGAGAAATGCCCACCAACGATGTACCCTGGGACTTAGCTCCTTTTTATGCTTTGATGCCTTAAGTGAATTACAATCTGTTACAACTTTAAAAGGTCGACCATGCAGAAAATGACGGAAATGCTTAATAGCTTTTACGACTGCTAATGTTTCCAGCTCATACGAATGGTATTTACTTTCTACGCTAGTTGTTCGCATGCTAAAGTAACCGACTACGTGAGGACTTTTGTCTCGCCTTTGTATCAAGACAGCGCCGTAACCAAGAGAACTAGCGTCGGTATGTAGTTCACATGGCAAATCAGGATCAAATATCGTTAACAAAGGTGAAGAAGTTAAACGGTTAATTATTTCTTTTCTAGCTTTATCTTGACTTTCAGACCACTTCCAGGGAACGATTGATCTAGTGAGCTCATATAAAGGTGCCATAATTTTTGAAAAGTTTGGGACAAATTTTCTAAAGTAACCTGCAAGACCATTGAATTGCCTAAGTTCTCTCACGTTCTTGGGTATTTCAGAATTAACCAAAGCTGCTATTTTTCTAGGACTAGGTCTTACTGTGCCGTTTTGAATTATATTACCGAGATATTCTACACTAGTTTGTAGAAACGAACATTTTGATATATTTAAAGAGAACCCAGCATCGGTTAGTCGTTTTAATACAAGATTTAAATTATTAATACCTTCTTCGATTGACCTTGACATGACCATGACGTCATCGACATAAATTAGGGCTATACTATCTTTATAATCACCCAAAGCCTTATTTATTGCTCGTTGATAAACGGAAGGCGCGTTACAAAGCCCAAAGGGCATGCGAAGATATTCGAACTGGCCATCTGGCGTTACGAAGGCGGTCTTTTCTATGGAATCTTTTGCAATTGGAAGTCCATGGAACCCAGCAGCCATATCGAGGCAGCTAAAGTAACGAGCTTTACCTAGTTTGTCAATTTGGTCAGCAATTAGTGGAAGAGGGTAGTTATCCCTGACGGTGTTTGCATTTAACTCCCTATAATCAACACAAAGCCGATCCGAACCGTCTTTCTTCTTTACTAAAAGAATGGGGCTACTAAAAGGTGAACAACTGTCTCGGATAATATTGTTTTCTTTTAAGTCATTAATAATACATTTGACCTTTTCACGTTCTAACGGTGATAAGCGATAGGGCCTGCGTTGAACAATTTTATCTGGGTTTTTAAGTTTTATAGTTAATTCACCAGTCTTGATTTGCGAAACACAATTACCAAGTGTAAAGCTAGATTTAAAATTCTCGAGAACATTATGCAATTCTTTTAATATCGCGGGGTCCTTAATCTCACTATTAATATTGAAGCTATAGCGGGTTAATTTAGTTGACTCATTGATAAGTAGTTCGCGCCTAACATATATCCCCTCTTTACTAACAGTTACGCTGAGCCCCGGCGTACTTACAATATCATAACCTACCAGGATGTCGAACTGGGTTTGAGTATCCCCAACCACATAAAATTCTACTTCTATACACACGCCACCAAACACAACCTTGGTCACGATACTTTGTGTGGAAACTACCGGGGAACCGCCTATGCCCATAAAAGCAACATTGACAACCTTTCGCTTTCCAGGAATCGAACCTGCAATCTTATTTCTAATCAAAGAACAATCTGCGCTAGTGTCAAATAAGCATTGGTAAATTTTATTATCTATAGTAATATCGGTTATACTACGATCTCTTGGAGTACAGAAATTAATAGTTTGATTGTTTGTTAATCCCGTACGTTCATTATTTAGTTTACGGTAGCAATTCTTTTCAGAATGGCCTGACTTATGACAATAATTACATTCTATTGATTTAACTGTATTAGAAGGATAATGAGTGTTGGAAGAAAAAGGCTTGGCAGATGGAACAGGTGGACGCTTTTCCTTACACTCTCGGGAATAATGGCCTGGCTTATTACATTTAAAACAAGTAATAGATGGCTTTGCAAATGATTCAGTTACTCGCGGCTGTTTACTTAGCTTACTATTGCCTTCGGAACGCTCCGATTTTCTCTTACGATATGTTTTTAAAATGGCTATTAATTTAGGCAGGGAATCAGGCGTATTCCTTAATAATTCTGACCTAATAAATTCGGGATAAATACCTGTTATCAAGGCGTCGATGACTTCAGGGTCTGAAGCTTCTGGTCTCACACGTTTGAACAGCGTCCAGCCCGTTGTTGCATACTCTGCGTAGTTGTCAGCTTGCTCAGAAGTGTAGCTGCGCCATTTATGCACATCATCAGCATATCGAAACTCCTTGCCGAAGGTTCGTATGAGGTCGTCCTTTATCTGCTCCCACGTGGTTGATTGGAGCGACCACGTGTCTGCCCAAATTTTCGCTCTCCCCTTCAGTTGAAGGATAGCCTTCATTCTTGCTTCTTGCGGTGATATATTGAAGGCCACAATTGTCTCGTCGACATTTGCACACCAGTCACGGATGTCGTGAGAGCGCGTGTCGGGATCAAACGGCGGTAGGTAGAAGTTACCGCGTATTGTATTTCCTGCCGAGTTAGCAGTCAATGCAGCAGTGACCGCGCTTGATGCGGCCTTACTGGTTATAGAAGAAATCAAGCTCATTACGTCTTGTAGCGTAAAGGTCGATTCTGTCTTCTTCTCGGTGCGTGAGGTGCCCAAAATGGGAGATTGGGATCCCACCGCTGCTGTCGGCGTGCCGTCACGGTACGAGTCTTCAGGGTCCATATTTGCGGAGATATAAAACACAGATGTTTTACAATACTTATTATATTTAAATATAACGTATGCACAAAATAAAAGATGTTTACACTTCAACAATTTTTAAACGACTTCACCTGCTGTGGACAGTACTCGCCTTTTTATACAAAATTACAAACAAAGCACTTTTACAAACAAACATATTTCGATATAAAATAAACATAATTACATGTTATTAAATCAGACATGATTTTTAAATATTGTATTACAATTTAATTCCCGTAGGATAATTTATTTCATATTAAACAGGAACGATACCTTAACAAATGACAATCATATTTAAGTTTGATTTTACTAAATAATCTTTTTAAATTCTGATTCGAGTGTATAAAATAAACATATTTATATAAAATAAATTGAAATTAATCTTATAACTAGTTTTACATACATTACAGTTTTTATAACATTTTTAATATTAGCTCGGATGTGACGTCATTTTAACATTTTATCATTAAAATCAATACAGCGCCCATACATACTAAATAAAAACGATAACGCTTATTTTGTGAGAAAAAGACCCCGAAAAATTTCCTAGGATTTTATGACTTAGCTGAACCATTCAAAGGATTTTATGTCATGTCTATAAATTTAGTCATGGGGAGAATATTATCTGGTACCATTTAACGTTCATAAAATGATCAAAATAATATAGCTGAATGAATAGAAGATTATTTTTACAGACTGGTTCACAATAAAATGTCTGATTACAATACTTTTCATCATCATCATCATCATCAATTATGCCTACTTCAAGGTGGCTTTAATCGTTGTTGTTGGCAACATAGCGGTTGTAGGTTCGAGTCCCGCTAGGTGCATATTTTGTTTGACGAATATAACGGTATGCATACTAGGTTAGTTATGCATGTCGGATCGTTGTCATCATCAGCCTTTATCCGTCCACTCCTGAACATATGCCTCCCTCGATGAACGCCAAGACGACCGATCCCTTGCCACTCGCATCCAACACGGATCGGCCACTGCACGGAGATCGTATTCACACCTGGGCCCAAGCCAAAATGCCATTAAGAAAGCGTCAGCGAAGTTCGAAATGATAAAATGTATAGGATGGACCACGTGATTAAGCGCGGCCTTATGTCAATCCCATACATTTTACCATTTTCGAACTTCGCTAACGCTTTCTTCATGGCATTTTGTCTAGGCCCCCTGGTTAGTAACCGACCAACACTTCATCTACCTAAAAAAACACTTTGCTTTCAGAAATATACCGAAAATTGTGTATTATCGTAATTACTCTTTAACACGTTCAGCGCCACCATCTCACCCCGCGAGTTCAATACCGACTCGCGTGGCGAGTTGAGTGTATTTAAGTACCTATTGTTTCCAAACGCATTCGCATATGTTCAAATTACAGTATGACCAGTCCCTCTAGACAAGTGGCAAACGATAGAGCTTAGTTGTTATAAACGCTAATAATATAGCGCCATAGGGTTGTTGCAAAATCTTCGACGAACGTTTTACGCTAAATTGACAAGTTAGCGTTAAACGCAACTGCATAGAATCGGAGCGTTTGCCACTTGTCTAGAGGGGCTGATTTCATCACGTCGCAAACTCGTGAAATAAGGGTTATTTTTCATGAGTCTGACGTCAAAAAATCCCTTATATGTATGTCATTTTACGTTCCTATGTATAATAGAGGAGCATTTCGTCTCCTGGCTATTATTCTGAAGGGATGTCCAACAAAGGATCCGTCGCCATTGTTATATTTCCATAAGAAGCAAGGAGCCTCGGACGTCACCAAATTATATACTAATTTTACATAACTCCACGAATCCATTCATCTTTTAACTTTTTTTCGTTAATATGAGATTAAAATAAAGCCTGCCAAAAAGTAATTTAGTTTTTAGAAAACATTGTTTTTTGATATTTTTTATAGCATAGAAGGATTTCTTATAGCAATCTATCACTTTATACATTTTTTTTATGTCGCAGTGGAAATGTTTTCGCTCCATACCAGTCCCCACACACACCAGTATGCCTACATACTGGCGTGTGTGGGGACTCGCGTTGGGATGCAGTACCCAATTAAAACCACCGCGAGCGCCTTCAGTCGCTTTGTGAGGGTCCCGGATCAGCGACAGACTGGCCCTGGCAAGGCTATCTATAAGATCCCTCCTATATCTGAAGAATCCGGCCTTGCCGAGCTACTAAGCATTCTCAACGACAACGTGTCTAGCTCGGCCCGGGTTCTTATCCCGAGCCTGGGGTGTTACTGGAAGCGCATTAAGTAGCGCCTCCGACGCACCCGCGTTCGTCGGCCTTCTTCTGGGACATCATTGTCCACAGAAGGAGGCCATTGCCGTCCAGGACTCGTCATTATCGAGACAAAAAAAATTGTAACGTGAGGACGTCTGACACCTCAGTCCTCCCGTGGCCATAGTTGTTGCAAAGTATCCAAACGTTTATTTTAATAAATCGCGATAAAATCCTTATTTATTTGTTATTTGTAACGTTTCATGTTTTTTAAATATAATATGATTTTTTGTCTACACTAATATAATCTACACTAATCTACACTAATATTATAAATAGGAAAACTTTGTTTGTTTGTTTGGTTGTAATGAATAGGCTCAAAAAGTACTGGACGGATTTCAAAAATTCTTTCACCATTCGAAAGCTACATTATCCACGAGTAACATCGGTTAAATTTTATTCTGATAAAAATAGGGTTCCGTAAGATATTTTGGTTTTTCGGACACAAGGTGTAAAAAATGTTATTTCGCGTACTAAGATCCCGTTGTAAATCTTAGTTAACGCAGGCGAAGCTGCGGGCAACAGCTGGTTAGTAATAAAAGTAAGTATAGAAACATATTATGTTAACAAACTTTTTCAAAGCGCAAAAAGGTTTTATAGGCCAGCGATGAAAATGATTACACAAACCCTAGCGCACTAATCTAGATAAGGCCAATAAAAACCCAGTCCAAGGGGTCTAGAGCCAATTTGGCAAGGAATCCACGACATTTAACTCCATCGTTGGCTCAAAATCCAAAAAGGGTTTTATTGTTTGTTTATGAACGGAGCGCTGTAAACTTTGGTTTGACAAATGTTTGGTTTGATTAAGATCCTTACTATAAATAGGGAGGAGGAGATGAGGGTATGTAACCATCGCTATTACGTTACTAACCACGGACATCACCTGCTGTATCTGACTGCCTTTATCATGTGAATATAGATAAAGATAAGACATAAAGATAATCTTGAATAACATTGAAAGAAATCTTCTATAATGTTGCTGAGCGCGTAGCTCTTTCGAGTTAGGCGATCTAACTTGACTAATTCGGCTCCCTAGACGGAAGGTGTTTATATATATAAAATAAAACCCTTAACCGCGTCAGTCTTTCTGTCTGTAGGCGATATGCTCGAAAACTACTAGATGGATTTTCATGATTTTCCACA
Source organism: Lycaena phlaeas (assembly GCA_905333005.2). NCBI lineage: Eukaryota > Metazoa > Arthropoda > Insecta > Lepidoptera > Lycaenidae > Lycaena > Lycaena phlaeas. The sequence continues at coordinate 14,784,960 of HG995175.1, forward strand.
AAAAAGATACAGTAAATTATTTCTGAGGCAGGTTAAAGTACATAATTTGACTAAAATTTGTATTAATTGGTAATCAATGGGAAAATTGAGCGACGATGGTCCAGTGGTGGACGGACTCGGCCTCTTACGCGAGGGGTTCCGGGTTCGGTCCTGACCCGTCCGTGTGTGCCTTGAAATGGGTTTTTCTAAATTTCTAAGTGAAGGAAAACATCGTGAGGAAATGCCTGATGAGATTGAAAGTCTTTGAAGGTATGTAAAGTTCACCAATCCGCACTGGGCCAGCGTGGTGGACTATTGGCCCATTACCCTCCTCGCCTGATTTCGAGGAAAGAGGCCCGTGCCCAGCAGTGGGACATATAAGGGTTGATACTTTTTTTAATGGGAAAATAATTGTTGTAAGAAAATGTCATTTTGTTCATTTCATCAATGAAAGAATTGTCGGAAAAGTTAAGCCGCTTACCTTAAATCGAAAACGATACCTTATTTCTTTAATAGGAATAAAGAAAAATAAGTAGAAAAATGATCACCAGTCCAAACAAGTCTATTAATATAACGGCAACAGCTACTAGAGAAATAAATGAGCATTCCCGAATACACAGTTAATAAAGACAATACTCTTAACAGCATCTTAATAGCCATTAAAATTGCATAGTCGTGAAGTTTCGAAGACAAAACATTAGGTTACACCATAGAGTCGTTCTCGTGAGATATAAGATGGGAAAGTTCCAAATTCAATAGAGAAAGTTTGGGCACATCTCAAATGATTTAACGCGTTACTTTGTATGATTTAACGGTAAGATTATTACATCCCTGAGGCTGTTCTTGAATTATGGGCTAGGAGCCTTAGCGTTTATTGACAGGGGTCTATAATCAACAGGAGAAGCAAAAAGGCAGATAGTAAACGTGATTATGAGATTATACAAGAATCTCCATCTATACTAATATAATAAAGAGGACAGATTTGTTTGTTTGTATTGAATAGGCTCCGAAACTACTTGACCGATTTGAAATATTATTTCACTGTAGGGAAGCTATACTATCCCCGCTGAACGTATGCTATAATATTAAAGGGGACAGTCCATTTTTGGTCTAGTCTTGTACAGTATACTATAAATAAATAAAAATACATAGATTTCTTTAAAAATAAAATAAATTAGTTTATCGTAATAAGTTACGTGCAAAAAATTTAAAACATTATCAAGTTTTTCAATATTAGCTATTCCACACAAAGATGCCAGCTATTACTTAAACGTAATTATTGAAAAAAGGCGTCACTCATGGTACTTTCGTAACTTTTTGTATCTATTTCAAGCTTTTTTTGGAGTTGTTAACTCGTGAATGCGTTTCTTGCATTTTTGTGAATATTATGACGACTTGGACTTTTTATTTGTACATAGATTTGTAGCCATAAACGCCAAAGAAAATATTCATACGCCATTTTTATACCATGTAGTGTTCTCATCTTGGAAATATTAAATTATACTAACGCTGAAATTGAAAAGAATTTATGGATATGAACATATTAAAATTGTTTGAATATTTATTTTCCTTCATATCATTACGTGTACAAAAGTAGACCAAAGTCCCATACAATTTTGGACCGTCTCCTTTTCATAAGTTAGGGACCCGTTTTACATCTTAGTTGACGCAGGTGCAGCTGCGTGCAACAGCGAGTAACTTTTAACCTAGATGCCTAGGTGATCAGTTGATTTAGTTGCGGATGCATTCGAATCGAATAAGGCCAATTCCATACGCTAGTAATTTTATCGATTGCTCCATCAAATTACGAATCATACGTGTATAATATACTGATATCTTCCATATGATAGAAATTTGAATGCAATTTATTTTGTCCTATCCCATTGTTCTCCACAGAAATAATATAGTAAATTATCAACTCATATAGGCAGTCCCCACGATGTCGTGACTTTAGCGGGGCCCGGGTTCCTACCCCAAGCTCCTTAAGTAACTAACGCAAAAAAGCAATAGTAAAATGATTTAATAACTAAAAATTAGTATTTATTATTTTGGTATTACAATATACATTTATGTAGATACTAGCTGTTGCCCGCAGCTTCGCCTGCGTTAACTAAGATTTACAACGGGATCTTAGTACGCAAAATAAGTAACTTTTCTGGATGATTTTTTACACCTTAACTTAATCCTATTTTTTTCAAACGGTGAAAGAATTTTTGAAATCGGTCCAGTACTTTTTGAGCCCATTCATTACAACCAAACAAACAAAGTTTTCCTCTTTATAATATTATAGTATAGATAATATAATATTATTATACATTTTGTGACCGGTAATCCGCGGTTTATAAATTTCAACATAGATACTGATAATACTTAATCATCTATTAGGGCTTTAGTTAGATAATTGTGTTGACAAGAAGATATGGTATTGACTACAGAATAAATTATACAAAGAATTATTGGTCTAACATGATAATATTTAGGTTCATCATTACTATCGAACTTTGTTGGTCCTTAGCATGAGCCGGATTTAATGAACGGCAAGATGGTCGATATCCCGCGACTAGGTTGGGTATACCTAGTGGATCTGTAGATATCTAGGCTAGTTAGGCTAGTATACATGGTTTCCAGCATGAATGGAAATATCAGTTATAGTTGAAACTAAAATATGTTTGTTGAATACTCAGTAAATAGGTCTTGTGATGATAAATTTCTTTTGACCGGTATAAACAAAACACGATTAATTCTTTCTAATCTTATAAACGTGAATGTAAGTTTGTTTGTTACGCTTTCAGGTGAAAACTAATAAGTTGATCATCATAAAACTTTGTACAAATATTCTTGTAGGTATTGGACGTAACGTAGAATACTTTTATGAAAAAAAAAATACACCCGAAAATCTAAGTTAAAGTGGGTGAAGCCGCGGGTAAAACAGCTAGTGTTATATAAAGTTCACATAATATTAAAGGAAAGCATAGTTAATATAATATTATGTGCTTAACTGTTGCGCAAAGCTACGCAAAATTTTAAGGCGTGTAAAGTTCGGTGGGTGAATTTAGGTCAGCGCTTGTGTTTGTTCATTGAGGGACGCTGACGGAAGGAAACGCACTGATGATGTTAATTATATCATTCATCATCATCATCTCCACTGCAGAACATAAGAGGCCTCCCCCAACAAACTCCCACAACATTTCTGTATAGTAAGTAATGTAAGTATCAACCCTTATATGTCCCACTGCTGGGCACGGGTCTCTTCCTAAAAATCAGGCGAGGAAGGTAATGGGCCATTGATCATCGATGCGCTGGTCCAATGCGGGTTGGTGAACTTCACATACCCTCAAAGACTTTCGATCAACATTTGTATATAAAGATATTAATTCTTTTTTCCAATAAAAGTATTAAAACGTTCTTATAAAGCTAGCGAAAAAATAAATACATATAGTGCTGATGACGTTGAAATCATTTTTCACAAAACGTTTCTAAGAATCTGCGCTACCAGACCAGGCTTTAATGAAATCAACTTGAGTTCAGCCGTTTGAACCGTGAGACATACACACAGTCTTTTCGCGCCTAGGGTAAAAAATTGGTTTGATTTCATTCTCGATTTTGTCAACACGGTAAAGCCCCTGCCCTTGTTAGGTTTAAGGCCCCTGATCTAAGGTCGACGTTATCAAATTATATCGGCCGTCATAGAGCGGGTTTTATGTGCCCATATTCCCCGTTTTGTGGTAGATTTAATGGACTGGCATACCTTAGAGAGGTATTAAATGTACTTAGTTTAAATATTACTAACCACGTAGCATATGAGCATAATAAATAAGAAAAGGCACAAGAAATTATTTTCTTGTGCCTTTTCTTATTAGATAGATTTTTAAGAAACTTTACAATAATATAGCTTATACATCAGAATAACACATAGGCTATAATTTATCTTCTTACTCTCACGGGAACGGGAAGTACGCGGGTGAAACCGCGGGACGCTACTAGTAAGATATAAGTAGATATAGATTACAACATATTATTATTCTAGCTGTTGCACGCAGCTTCGCTTGCGTGAACAAAAATTTACAAACTTAAACTATATATTATATAGCAGTGAGATGAATTATACCTATGTGTTATTCTGATGTGTAAGCTATATTATTGTAAAATTTCAATTAAATCTATTCAGTCGTTTTTGCGTGAAAGAGTAACAAACATCCTCACAAACTTTCGCATTTATAATATTAGTAGGATGAATGACAGATATTCAAATTGGACGTAACAACTATTGATTTGTGTATACACAATACAGCAGAGTTCGTCAAGGCGAGATATCCTCCCTGTTGGGTTAGCGGTTTGACATAATGCAGTGTTCACCAACTGCAAGTAATGTAGGAGCGATAGATGTCCATATAAACATTTTGAATTTCAGAAATCGTATAAAAGGTACGGTGAGTATACGATTCTTTTGAGATGAATTACTGACAGAATAATGGGTGAATGTAAACTAATAGAAAGGAATACATTGTAGTAAATATTTCCTTTTCCACATTCAGTTTGATAATTTGTTTAAACGAATTAGTCTGTAGAATAGTTGGTTTAAAAAAATATGCGTCAAAATTATTGGGGATTGCTAAAGGATATTTGTATCAGCAAAACTTTAAGTGCAAAGCACGGATAAGTGTAAAATTCCCATTAAAACACCATAAACAAAAAAATTACGGGATATGAACCATGGTTTTGTTTGAATCATTGGGCTACTTATGAAATCTGAGACGAAAAATCGGAGAAACAGACTTTTCAGAGTTGGTACCTAACCTACCTTACCTTAACCTTTCTAAGAACTTTAGATACTGAGCAAGACTAAAAAATAGAGGCAAATAAAACTAAACAAGATGAAAAATTGAAATTAGACGAACATAGAACGTCATCCTTTTTAGAAGTCGGTTTAAAGTATGAGTAATAAAGACTAAAGTAGAAATATTACCCCTGAAGGATGAAAGGAGTTGCTAAGGTCAACATAATAAATGGCAATGTATTGTGCCCGAACAAAGATATCTGATAAACCACCCTTCCATAAATATTGAACCCAAATCATGTAACTAAAATAGTGAAATACTCTTGCGAATTTGATTTATTTTGGAGGTTTTATCGTAAAGCGATTATGATAACCGAATTAGAAAATATAAAAGCAAAATATAAGTTAAACAAAAAAAACATTAGCAAACTTATCTACGCTTAGTTAGCAAGATTCTACAGAGTTCTTTATTCAAACCAGACTGTAAGAGCACTGTTGCAGACTCCCACCTTCATACCCCCAGGCTTCGCTACTGACATATTCAATCAAAACTTGATGAGTGACGTTACGTCTTTGGTGGTAAGTTTAATAATATTATAGAACAACTATTAAACACCGACATCTGAGAACTCTGATGTGATACAAATGAAAAATAAAATCCGTGATAAGTCGTTCCAATGTGAGTGGAATTAGCTCAAACATTAGAAAACAATATTACTAAAATAATAGATAGAAAAACAGGAAAACGATATTATAAGGAAATAAAGGACAATGTTTTCACACTCAATAATTTAATGGAGCGATTAAATGAATGGCCCAATTTGATAGTTTAACGACATTTATAGATATAAAAGATTTATCTAGAGCGTTTAGCGTAGAAAATAGATAATATAAAGTAAAACTCAAGTATTACGCTTACAAATTATAGTAATAAATAACGCTCAAATCTACATCAAATTATATTAAAACAGATGCAAGGTTTTAGAATTTGCTATTTGTAAGATACTAAATCACACAAAAATACTAAAAAAATTTTGAGTACACTCAGCTATCAAAACAATCTTCATTATAAATACTTTTAAAATTAGAAACATATAGACATGGCAATATAATATATAACCAATGCGAAAAAATGATAGCATTCACAAACAATGTTATTTTCACAATACGCTAAGAAACTTTAAAATGCACATTTTTTTAAATTTAGAAATTTCAATCACTTTAAAACACACAGTCACACGCTCAATGATGCTTAAACATTGATAGCTGAAGACATCATAATTTGTTTAATATTTTTGTGTGGTATTTTGTGAATTAAAAAAAAAAACAAATTATTTGAAAGCATGCGTTAAAACCGATATTTTTGGCAAATAAGTAATATTTTCATCGCTTTAAATTACAATGATTTTCTTGTAAATTGTCAAATGAAATCAAGTCTGGCTGTTGTTGTACATGTTTGGCGTGGCTTGATTCACATAATAAAGGTTCAGGTTCTTGCATGTACCTGATATAATCATTAAAAACGAGCCCTGAAACGCCCGATAGAGTCAACCTCACGCGACACACGACTATACGTCTTACTAACTCCAATAAAAGCACCAATATAGCGTGCACACCAACTATTGATACGGCCTAATTTCTCACTTCACGACAGCACAATATTCGATAAATACATAAATTTACTCACGCTGCAATACTTTTCGATAGCGGCCAGCGCTCCATGGAAGCTTGGTACTTCATGTTTTCGATCTGCTTTTTCAGTGCCTCTTTGTCCATGGCTGCGAGAATACTGGGATCCATAGCGCAGAATCTGTGGTATAAAACACCCACACAGGTTAGCGACGTATACGTACACGGCTATGTAAGTGTAAAGTACAGTCTCGCAGAAAATATCTCCATACTTCACTAGTGAAAGTATAATATTTTATGATTCCCAAAAAATATGGCTTAGTACTACATCGTACGTCATTAATCTTTATTAGTGATATGTAATATAGTGATGTATGTATGTGGAATATTATGTTAAGCGTTTTAGTTATCGACTGTATCGCCTGCCTTACTCACACTGTAGGGGAAAATTCTTGTGTGTGTGTAAGTGTATGCGCGCGCATGGTGTTACAGTTTCTATGACAACCCCTCACACAGACGTACCTTGCGCAAATTTAGTTACTGAATTCTTTATTCGACTTTCGACTTTCATCCGAAATTTTAGGGTGTATTTTTTGTTTGATGTTTTCGCGTAAAATTAATGAATTAGGCGTAATGCCCGGTAGCCCCGTGTTTTGTATCCCATTATTCTTCGTCTGGCCCGCGAGCGCGCACCATCTGTCAGAACTCGGTTCGCGTTTTAGGCGCTATTGTGATACCATAAGGGCGATATTCCCTTATCCGTTTACTATAAATAACTGCGCTATTACAAAGATGTCAGCACTTTGCATTCAAAGTGTTGAGTGCGAGTTTAATCATTATTCATAAGATAAATCACTTTTATCGAAATTTGTTATACAATATCGACATTTTTGACTATATTTTTCATACATATTGCTTTATGCATATTTTTATAATTAACGCGTATAAAGGGGCATAACCAGGGTGTCCACACGGGCTTGAAAAAAGGGACTAATAAGTTCATTGAAAAGTTGTTATACAAATGTTATCCATAAATAATCCCGTATCCCATAATCACGGGAAAACTATTAAACAGGTCATCATGAAACTTTATACACATATTTTTTGACGTATTAGAAGTACTTAACTGATACTAGTGAGTAGTTTTATAAATTTAAAACCCTACAGTGATCTTTGCACTACAAATTATAATTTATTTAGGCCCTGTTTCACAATCTCCAGTTAAGTTCCCAATAGGCTATCGGCAACATATTTGACAGATACTCCATACTCTATCTGTCAAATATGTTGCCGATAGCCTATTGGGAACTTAACTGGAGATTGTGAAACAGGCCCTTAGTGAATAAATTTTTTATCCTCCTTATATCTTTAAACGAACAATTCTTGCATATATGTATATGGATATGATACATTTTTAGAAAACTTTTTTTTATCAGTGTTTTGAGGCAACCATAAAATATGATTATAATACGAACGTAAATTTCACTGTCAAACAGTATGTCATGATAGCTTAGTGGAGAAATTAGGCAGCTATGAATCGAAAGGAGCCTAGTTCATATCTCCAGTCCGATCACTTTTTTTTTTATTAAGTTCATTTTTTTGAATGAAAAACTTTATCATATTATTACTAAGGGTATATAAAACCAAACATAAAAAGCCGAGGAAATGCTTGGTCAATCAATCAAATTAATCAAAAATATCTTTATTACGTAGGTACAAATTGTACACTTGAAATAAGTCAAAACATAATAATAATAATAATAATAATAATAATCATTTATTTGCAAGAATGTAGTGCCATATAGTTCTATTTACATTCATAATTGAGAGTCTTACATTCTACTTCCTAGAAGTGTGCAAATTTTTTTGTTTACAATTATTACATACATTAGTTTAATAATAATATCTAGGTATAAGTAAAATATCCTGCTTTATACAAATACATACTAAAATTTAATTTCTGTGTAATACAAACTTTCATAAAAAAAATAATTATATTAGTTGCTTATCATTTAGGAATTCTTTAACATTATAATAGCATTTTTTGATGAGCAGATTGAAAATATTTTTTTAAATACAATAAAATTTTCATCTTTGTACTGTTTTGGTAATTTATTATATAATGTAATAGCCATGCAAAATGCACTGTTAGCATAAATTTGAAGTTTTTTTATTGGAACATATATTCTATTTTCTCTACGTGACCTATGACTAGTTACTTCTCTCTGTGTTTTAAATAATTCACTATGTTTATGCACGAAAATAAGCATTTCGAATATAAATAGACAAGGTAGGGGCAAAATTTTATATTGCTGGAACAGTGGTTTACAGCTGTCAAGACGTTGCGCGCCACAGAGGGCCCTTATACATGCCTTTTGTCTTAGAAAAATGTTATTACTATGAACTGAGTTTCCCCATAAAATTATACCGTATCTTAAAATAGATGATACATAGCCATGATATGCTAGTAACGCTGTGTGTATATTTACATTAAAATAAAGAGTTCTAAGCACATACACGAATCTGTCAAGTTTAGTACTAAGTTTATCTACGTGAGCTTTCCAGTTGCAGTGTTGGTCAACGATAATTCCTAAAAAAGGAGTTTCCTCCACAACCTGTATAGAAGAACCATTATAATTTGTATTCAGATTTATATTTTTACTTTTATAGGTTTTAAAATTTAGTATCTTAGTTTTATTTAAATTAATTGTAAGGTTGTTTAATTCTAGCCATTCCATGGTCGTTTCCATAACATTCTTAAATTCCGTCAGTAAATTAAATTTTTCTTTATTAGCTAATATTATTGTTATATCATCAGCATACATAATACATTCTTGCTTTATAACATCAGGAAACTCGTTAATGTACAATAAGAACAACAACGGTCCTAATACACTACCTTGAGGGACCCCATACGGATTACAGGTTTTATACAATGATTTTACACTTATTTTTTGCTGTCCTTCCATTTGTGATATTTCTACTGATTGTTTACGATCTTTGAGGTAATAACATATAACAATACAAATCATAAGTAGTCAATAAGTAGTAATAGTAATAAAAAAAAAAAAAAAAACTCGTTTGAGATGCAGGATCCCCTAAGAAAAACGAGAAAAAAACTTAGGGGTTGCTCTTTTGTCAATAAAATGAGTAATAATATTTTATAAATACAACATGTAACATCATACTATCTTAAACCAGGTACTATAGTTAATTAAATATGATGTAGACACTTGGTTCTGCCTGGGCATATTAAAATAAATATGACCAAGATTAGAGTTAGGTTTAGGTTTATAGCAGAAAATGTTTCAATAACATTAATTTAAATTTATATAAGAAATTACAAACTTCGTTGACTATTCTGCGTATTCACAACAAACTATTCCTGAAATTTTTAAATTGTTGGTAGTAAATATTGAAATATTATTGTCTTTATGTAGTAAAAATATCAATGGAAATAGAATTGAAAATATTTTCTTGACATTTTGAAATACCCTATGAATAAGCTTCTGTTATTAAATCACGGAATATTCTACGTGTTTCAATATGCACGTGATTTGTTTTACATATTTATAATACATTTATTACCTCTATTTTTTTTAGTTTTAAATTTGTTAGTTTTAGTTAGTTTTTTAGTAGTAGTGAGTTTTAAAATCGACAAGAACCGAAAATATTTCTTATTTTTATTTATTTATTAATTATCGGAACTGTCCTAAACAGTACCGTAAACCTGGTAACCCTATTAGCTTTGAACTAATTAGAAATTTTATCGATTAAACGATGTGGGTTCAATTCTGCCATTTAATCATTATCATCATCTTGGTATTTCATTTAGACGAGTATTTATGGCAAATTTGTGCCACAAACTGATTTAGATTTAAGATTTTAGATCGTTTTTTTTTATGATCAAAATAAAATGTCAAAATCTTCTTTTACTTAATTTCCTAACCTTTGTAGTTAACAAGAATAGCCCGGCCGTCGGGAATCGTCGGATATTATGACACAATACAGTTCATCATCATTATCCTTTATCCGTCCACTGTTAAACATAAAACACGATATTTGCATATTTGGATTGTCCGTTGTTTGAGGTAATTTTCTGCTAAACGGTCAGAGTTCTTTCTAATTACACTGCGGATCAATAATAAGTACTTGTCTCTAGACAGGCCCTCGATTGCAGCCCTCAGCCCTCGCATGGGGAAGGGATGGTATATAAGGGTGTTTATCAATTTTCAGTGCGTGCTAGACGAACATTAAGGGCGTACACACACGCAAACACACATGTGACAGACGAGCATTAAGGGCGTACTCACACACATACATATACAAATACACTCTCATAGTCGAGTGAATAGTACGTAATATTATTTCTTACAGTTAAAGAACAAAGAATATAATAATAGAAGATGAAGAAAAAACATACTTTATTGTGCATACAACTTAACATAACACAATTATTAATTATTGGTATCTTAACAATAAAACTTACAATAAATAGTCTGTCTTATCGCTGGGGTATAAATTTCTACCAGACAACCTGGGAGCAGAGGAGATTTTAAAATAATACAAAGTAGGATCATCAAGAAAGCAAAACAGTATTAGAAGAAAAAAAAGAAAAAAAGTGAATCTTACAAACTTACAATTCAAACAAAAAATGAATAAATTTAAAATAAGTATATTAAGATACAAGTAAAAATAAACAATAAATACTAATAATAAATGCATAAATAAAATACCAAATATTGTTTATCGTCTACATCTACTCTAATATTATAAAGAGGAAAACTTTGTTTGTTTGTTTAGTTGTAATGAGTAAGCTCAAAAAGTACTGGACCGATTTCAAATATTCTTACACCATTCGAAAGCTACATTATCCAAGAGTAACATAGGCTAAATTTTATTCTGAAAAAAAAATAGGGTTCCGTAAGGTATTTGGTTTTTTCGGACACAAGGTGTAAAAAATCAACCAGAGAAGTAACTTATTTTGCGTACTAAGATCCCGTTGTAAATCTTAGGTAACGCAGGCGAAGCTGCGGGCAACAGCTAGTATATAATATTTTTGTTCTGTAATATAACGCGAATCTCACTCATGATAATAAAACAACTTTGACGAACTTCACTATGGTTCATTAAATTTTAAATGGCTGACGTTTGGACCACGAGTCATACGGGACAGTTGGATTTCAAAAAATCAAACAGGATTCCAAATTCAACTAACGTACTGTTGGATTTTTAAAATCCTTTTGTTCTTTATAATCCAATTACTGGGAAAGCTTAAATATTTGGTCTTTTTTACAATTTGTTTTTGGAGGAATTTTTTTATTTATTTATCATGGAAATAGTGACTTACCAAGGATTAAAAAACAAGTTATTTGTGTGTGCGTGTGTGTGTGTGTGTGTGTGTGTGTGTGTGTGTGTGTGTGTGTGTGTGTGTGTGTGTGTGTGTGTGTGTTTGTGTGTGTGTGTGTTATTCGTATTTAAATATAATTTTTTATAATGTAAATATATTCTTAGAGACTATACACAGAATGAAGCCAGCGAAAGACAGTAGATTCTTATTCAACCGAAGAGACATCAATTTAAAAAATATATATTTCAAGTCATACGATTCATTCATATAACATCATATTAATATTATATTCTTTTAAAATTAATAATTACATGAACTAAGAAAAAGTTTCTAAAATAAACTGAAAATTTCGGATGGAGGGCGCAATAAAGAAGAGTCAAGATAGATGGCCTTATATGTGATAGGCGACTCGCAAGGTAAAGCTGATGTCAGTTGGTTTCAACTGAACTCAATAAGAACTCTAGGCGAAATTTGATGGCTCGTTACACCATACTAGTCATAAAATATCCGGATTTTATCTAAACTCTAATAAACCACCACGAATATCTTTACAAACAAATTTTATTTGTACGTGTCAGTCATTCTTTTACACCCAGACGGCTGTATCGATTAAGTATAAAAAAGAAATATTTATAATTATCACAGATTTGTAAATAAAGACAGATGGAGCATGCCGAACAGCCCAGTGACGCTTCAAAACGAATACCAAATTCAAAAGCGAAAACAATCTAATAGACGTTTAGTACGACGTTATGTCAAGCACTTGAGAGCGCTTTTGGATTTGTACTCGCTTTGAAGCGTCACTCGGGTGTTCGGCATGCTCCATCTGTCTTTATTTATAAATCTGTGATAATTATAATTAAATAATAAATAATTTTTGAAATTAAAAAAACGTTATTGAAGAGTGTTTGTGAGGTAAAGGAGATTTATTAAGTATACAGTAAAGTATTCATGGAAGATACAATACCATGGTAATAAGATACAATGGTAAAAAAACCATGGTAAAATGGTTCCCCTCGGGCATTTCAGGATAACATGTAATATTAATTGAAGAATATTTAAAAAAAATAGTTTAGATTACTTTGTTGTTTCTACGGCTCTTCTCAGTAGGCTTGTTTTGGAGCCAGTGGCAGATCAATTATTATTGACATTCAAAAAGATACTCTGAATTATAACTATTTTAAATGGAAAATTTGTATTCAATTGTGCATACTTGAGCTTCTAAATATTTTGAACCCGTCGTGATTGTGTTTTCATGGAAAAGCCGATTTCCATAACTGGTTACTACTGACAACCTTATCAATTCCAATATCTCATCGGTATAGGGGTGTTTTAGGAGGGTAAAGGTCGACACACCCTCCCTACCAAAGGGGGATAGTTTATGAATTAAATGAACGAGGTATGCGCTGTGCAGCGCTCCCTGCATGGATACAACTGTTCTGCTGTCCCTCCCGGGATACAGATTTGCTGTGTCATCATTATCAAGATCCTACATGTGACATCTACACTAATATAATATTATAAAGAGGAAAGATTTGTACCTATTTTTGTATGTTTGTAATGAATAGGCTCAAAAAGTACTGGGCCGATTTACAACCTTATCAATACCAATATCTCATCGGTATAGGGGTGTTTTAGGAGGGTAAAGGTCGACACACCCTCCCTACCAAAGGGGGATAGTTTATGAATTAAATGAACGAGGTATGCGCTGTGCAGCGCTCCCTGCATGGATACAACTGTTCTGCTGTCCCTCCCGGGATACAGATTTGCTGTGTCATCATTATCAAGATCCTACATGTGACATCTACACTAATATAATATTATAAAGAGGAAAGATTTGTACCTATTTTTGTATGTTTGTAATGAATAGGCTCAAAAAGTACTGGGCCGATTTAAAAAATTCTTTCACCATTCGAAAGCTACATTATCCACGAGTAACATAGGCTACATTTTATTCTGATAAAAAATAGGGTTCCGTAAGATATTTCGGTTTTTCGGACACAAGGTGTAAAAAATGTTATTTTGCGTACTAAGATCCCGTTGTAAATCTTAGTTAACGCAGACGAAGCTGCGGGCAACAGCTAGTTTAAAATAAATTAATAAATAAATTATAATTAATATAGCTAAGTGATTATTAATCTTACCTTAAAAATAACGGTTGATAAATTATTATTATCACTAAATCTCCCAAATCGTAGCCGACCGTCGCGAGCTGAATGTAATGAGTGAATACTGTGGATAATATTTTGTAAACGCTTTACCCGGTAAGGCCGCGTTCATAATGATATATTTGGGAGTTTATTAAAAATATATGTAAGATTTCGTAAGGTATAATTTTTGAGATATTCCGATTTGGTATTCACGTCTTTACTAATCCTAGTATTATAATATGCTTCCTTTGGTTTTAATTCTGTTCTCCTAATTATGACCATCAAGACGCTGAGTATCTTGCATCCTCCACTTAGCTCTGAATGACGTGGGCTCTCCTAATTGGCATGTCGTTAAACTACACCGAAGTTTGTTGTAAGCATTTGTATATCTCCTATATTTTTTAGTAGGTATAAAACCTTTGTTCGAATATTGGCTTCATCCTCATCATCTTCTTTGTCATTTTTATTCATACTAATTTGTGGTGGACTTTGTGTCTTGTGTCTCCATTTTGGTCTCAGGTTCGTTTGTTCTCGCATCACACTCCACTCTCCTTGTCTCTCTTTATCCCGTCCAGCCATTGCTTCGTCGGTCTTCTTCTCGTGTGTCCATTGCCCTATTAACGTGATCTGTTGTGTTTGTTTGAATATTGTATTGATGGTTTGATTAAGCTTGTCAGAATCATATCTTAGCAATCAACTTCTTCAAGCTCTTCACACGTTAAATATGATTTATATTGCTTTATTCAGTATACGGAAATAAAGATGCTTATTTTTGTATCCTTTATGAGTCTAAAGCTTTCGTTTTTTCATTTTTGATACGCTTTTTTATATTAATTATCTTCAGACATATGTATGTAACTATGTAACGGAATCTTTGAACATGATTTGACCCCTTTCAAAACGTCGAAATTAACTCAAAAGACATACTTATTAAGGATCAATGACAATTCAATGTTTTAAACAGTTTGGTTCGTTATCCTTACTAGGATAGTCAGGATGAGCGAATTTTTTAGTGATATTTTCAATAAAAGCGTATTTTTTTTAACGATTATTGATTTGACAGAGAGATTTTGCATCGCGTAAATTTGCGTTGCAAATAGAACACAATATATTGTCTAGTTTACTGTCGTGTGCATTGCTTTGTGATAGATAAAGTAATTTCAAGCCGATATTTAGTTTACACACCAACAATTGCCACCGCTAACAAGTTAAACTGCACGTAATTATCGTGGTCCTAATTTTATAATTGGAACATTAAACACAGGAATAGTCGAAGTATTTTTTTTAAATTCCATAAGGATTCTGATGAGCAATGGAAGCTTTATGGGACTAGCGACGCCCAAATACATCCGCACAACCAAAGGTTATGTGGTTATGTGAGAGCAATAAATATTTGTAAATCACAACTTAACCTAGCCCTAGGATAAGTAGTATAACGGTTAACAGATAACAGACATAAAAATATTTTTATGGATACATAAAACATCCATAAGATATATTTTGTCATCAAATTTGTTTGCATTTATCGTGCGAATCACGATATAAAATACAAGACAAAATATAGTGAGGAAAAGGCTAGAAGATGATGATGACCTAGAATAGATACAGCATTAAATATTAAGTGTTAAGTTTTGTTAAGTTACTACTTAATTTTCCATATTTAATCAAATTATTACAATAATGTTGATTTGGTTGCATAATATATTAAAAAAAATACTCGGATATCCGTATACATCAACTTACATAGTAGTTTTTGTAATTGAGTAACATACTCATAAATATTTACAATTGACTTACACTTTACACGGTAATGCACTTCTAGCGAGTGCTATATTATTATTATTACCCACATTATTCATATGATAATATTTACAAATAATGATTTTGGATTTGGATATGAGGTTTGCGTATTTTGGGTAAAAAAATAACTTTTCATGCGTGGCTTTGATTTTTTTTTTATTTAAATCGATTTAATATGGATAAAAATATCTCAGTTTTTTAAGTGTTCTTATGTTAAGTTTATTAATTTATTATACTGTGACACGCCTTTACGTGTCTATCTACAGGAAAATATTCTATTGTGAGCGTGGAAAAAACTTGTTGTCCATTGTAAATAAATGAAACACTTTCTCACGGCTATCTCGTAAACACTAAATTACTTTGGGAATCCTCGTTTATATATTGTGCTTGTAAATAGTAACATTCATCATGATTATCTAGTGATAAACTCGGTAAAAAATATAATATTTATCGTACATAATATCATGTTTTATAAATGTTTTTTACAAGTATATTTACTTGGTATTGGTATTTAGTCTTTTGGCTAATTATATATTATGTAAGTAATTATACATGTAAGAGTTCTTTTTTTTCTTTTACGCCGGGAAACGCACTGAGGCATCCCGCGGGGGAGTGGGTCTCCCCAGGCGGGCACGTAGGACTCGCTGCGCCCAAAAGATGGTAAGTGGACGCAGCTCTACCCACTAAAACCCGGCGAGTGCCACAATTTTATTACACCCATTGGCTTCAGCGCGGCCTACGGTTCTAGCTTCTGTATTGGATGTTACTTATCGTCTCTTAGCCTAATCAACAATTTGAAAAAGATCGTTTTAGCACCAGTTATTAGTGGTCGATAGTTTAACACCGAATATGATGGATGTCTTAAAATATAATGGGAAAACTAAACAAGGATTGCCTCAATACAATTTCTGTGTCTAAATGATTTACTGTAGTTTTTTTTTCTTCTCATTATTAAATACGTTTTCACGTATAGAATTGTATTAATTATAAAAGAAACTTCCCACGATCTTCCGTCGTGTTCGTGTACGGAAATAGACAATACGTACTTAAACTTTGTGATATGTTTATTCAAAAAAAAAAAAAAAAAAATAGCTCACACTTAAAAAAGTCCAAAAATAAAAGAACAGATGATTGTGAGATGGATGAATAATTGATATTCATAATATGTCTAATAAACACCGCTAAAAGCACCCGAAAATAATTCCCACGCTCGGAACGAGAGTTCAAGTAGTTTCGATGAGATAGTTTAATTGACTTCGGTAAAAAAAAAAAAGAAACGAAAGACACCGCTAATAAACACAAAGGCTTATGCGCCCTGAAATTAAATAAATGACTTGTATTTTTCCAATTCGCTAGATAAGTAGTGGCAATGACTATCGTTTTTTTTTAAATTTCGAAGTATTTTCAATCTTTCATATTTCAATTATAATAATTACCAAACAAAAAAATGGACACAATATCTTCAGAATGAAAATTTATCAGGGAAATGTTCACTAATCGTATTTTCTTATCCCGGTTCATTAAAAAGACACCGACTCAAAAAATACCCGATTTTAAATAGTATACGCCTTCTACTTCACTTCGAAGTATTTCAATGTTATTTTAAAATTTTTAGTTGTACATTAATTAAGGTAGGTATGGCTTTGAAGTCGGTTTTTGGTTTTTTATTTTAAATTAATTTTTTTGGCTGTAAGGTTTATTTTTCTAAAAGTAGACCTATCATATCTATTTGAATTTTATCCGTTTATTTCAGGTGTTTACCTCAATAATTATTCTCCTATTTAATCCATTTCATTCGTTTTATTGCTTAACGCGTAACCCTTAACGCTACATCGGTTTTCATCGGATGACAAATTCAATGATTCAAGCTAGACGCCGGTTATAATTGAGTGTAATTGTATGCAGCGGCTAGTCGGCAGACAAATTGAGTTTACGTCTCATCTAGCTCGTCTCGCCCGTCTCGACCCGTCTCGACCCATCTCGACCCATCTCGACCCATCTCCGCCTCTCACCGCGTCTGATTGAGCATTTTATCATTTCTTGAGTTCAAATTTAATTAGAATACAGCTCGTTAGTTTGCAAATGGTCTGATTAGTGTCATGGCTTAAGCTAGACTATTTTAAAATGGCTGCTTTTATTATGGAAAAATCATCTAAATACTTGATTAAATTGCATAATATTATACGACCACAATAATTATAAGTAATCGTTAGAGTCAATTATGAGAATTTATTTAAAAAGAAAACAAACGTGATTAAAAATTAGTTTATACTTTTTTGAAAATAATTGAAATCATAGACTTAGCTTGCGCTACGCAATTAATTAATAAGTTCATAGTTTTTTTTTTCATTTCATTTACCAAGATTATTATAGAAATCCTTATAATAATTGAACCTAGAGCGTTTGTTGTACGGGCTGTAATTTTTCAGATTTTAGTCGGTTCGATTCCCAGGTGTTAGAAGTAAATTTTTGAACCCTTAATAATCTGCACGTTGAGTGATTGCAAGCTCACAGCTTGCAATGTAATATTAGTAATAGTCAATTATAGTAGATTTCATCATCATCATCATCAGCCTCTATTCGTCTACTCGCTTCTAACATGAACAACATCATTTGAACTAGTTAAGGGCTGACCAACATTTCATCTAGAAACGGTCGACCTACCAAAACGCGGCCTCCACTCTTAAACCTTTTTGGCACATCCGCCATCCGTTCTCTGGAGTATGTGGGTAGCCAATAATAAATGCCATTTCCATGGTAATACGCTATAGCAATTATGGCGAACATTTTGTTTCTCTAGTTCTTTATAAGAGCGACGATGGTCCAGTGGTGGATGGACTCGGCCTCTTATGCGAGAGGTTCCGATCGATCCTTACACCCCGTTGTGTGCCTTATAATGGGGTTTTTTAAATTCCTAAGTGCACCCCAAACACGAGACCATCGTTCGCTCACCAGTGAAGGAAAACATCGTGAGGAAACCGGCATGCCTGATGAGATTGAAATTCTTTGAAGGTATGTGAAGTCCACCAACCCGCATTAGGCCAACGCATCGGTGAACTATGGACCATTAACCTCCTCGCCTGATTTCAAGATGGAGACCCGTGCCCAGCAGTGGGATATTAAAGGTCTTATACTTTACTTTTAGTTCTTTATAAACCAATTTTAAAACTCATTTTTATATTTGCTGCAAAATGCTATCTAGTATAAAAGTACGTTTTGTTTGTTCGGTAGTTTAATAGCAGTCGTATAGAGGAGTGAGAGCCCTCGGGTCGTTTAGAGCTACAAGTTGTAATCTGAGACTACGCGGGTCAAGTGGAGCCACTCCACATGATTCAATCATGGCGACCACGTACCTGTGGACTTGGGTAAAATAATAAAAAAAAATGCCAGCCGATAGAACTCGTATTTGAATTATGACGTAATGAAATTTCAAGTTATAAAAACAATTAAAATGTCATTATGACGTCATAATGTGCCACTGATATGTCGGTGAGGCGAACTATTGACTATTGACCATTATCAAAAGTTCTTCAGACTACTAGAAAAAGGTATATGATTTAAAAAATGTATAAAAATATATGCCGGATTATTTTTTTCTTTATTTCAGGGAACGGCTTCTGTTTTCGCTATTTTATATGAATGCATTTTTATTAAAGTATTTGAAAAGATTAGTTTCACTGAGTGTGTTTTGCCGGTTTTTCTCATTGGACTTGCCTTGGAACAGGTAGTAGATTCAATAGATGTTCAAAATATACTTTGCTATTTTGAACAAAATATTTTGATAATTTTGATTTTCGGAAGATAAAGATATCAAAGAGAAGACAAATCAACGTCGCCCCTGAACACAATCCCTTATCTTAAGGGTACACGAAGACAGATCTCACATTTTTATCATTTATTCTATATCCAATCTGAGTTTATAAAAATCTGCCAATCTGCCTTCTCCATAAAAATATTACGACTCCATCATTCTTAGTATTTTAATAATTTGACACTGATTTGTTTAGGTTTTACCAGCGTCCACAGTTTATGTGGTTTTGTTTCGGGTCAAAGGTTAAATGAACACATCTTGACAAGAAGCATTTGTGAATGTTGATGCACCGGGTGCACACTCGAAACAAGTGTTAAGCTTGAAAGCTCCGAATGTGTTTATTCGGAGCTTTGAAGCTTAATACTTGTCCTATAGAACAAGCTATTTATTAACACGTCCAGTGCCACCGACTCGCCCCGAGAGTTCGCGGTTATTTTATTCCAATAACTCGCGTGGCGAGTTGAGAATTTAACGGCAATATTTGCAAAACGCATCTGTCTATTCTGTTCAAAATTTCCACTATAGCCTCAATGTAATAATAACAATTTTCAATTTATATAGCAGCGCCAGCGACTAGCCGTAGAGTCGAACGTTGAGGACGTAAAATGTACGTGGCATTCGTAAAAATCCATGAACGTGTAATAGTAGTAGCATGGACTATGTATGTATGGATGTGTGGATGTATGTTTGTTACTCTGCTACGCAATTTTGATTAACATTTACAATAATATAGCTTACACATCAGAAAAACACATATGGATGACTATTTATCTCTAAGGGCCTGTTTCACAATCTCTAGTTAAGTTCCCAATAGGCAATCGGCAACATATTTGACAGATATTTGACAGATACTCCATACTCTATCTGTCAAATATGTTGCCGATAGCCTATTGGGAACTTAACTGGAGATTGTGAAACAGTAATAATAGTTATAAATAATTAGAAAAATACTGCAAAAATAATAATTAATCAATAAGGCTACTATTATAATATTCTATACTAATATTATAAACAAGAAAGATTTGATTGTTGTTTGTATTGAATAGGCTCTGAAACTAACTGACCGATTTGAAAAATTCTTTCACTGATGGGAAACTACTCTATCCCCGGTGAACATAGGCTATATTCAATTTTCAAAATGTTAGGGGCCCGTTTTAAATCTTAGTTGACGCAGGCGAAGCTGCTGCATGCAGCTTGTTTACAATAAAATGTTTATCCTAAATGAATATTCAGCCCTTTTTTGCATGCAAGAACTGTTTTTATAGTATTAACCTGTTAGTCTGATAATCAAGATAATTAACCACTTATACGAAATGTGTAAAGAAGGCCTTTTTCTATCTTCAGACATTTTAACTAAAGAGGAATAAGAATTATGTGCAAGAAGATGAAAGTTATAATGCAACAGAAAAGTTTAAACAAACATACATCTACGATTCCAAAAATAGTGTGCGCTAACCACTCAAAACATCTGCTTCAGACAGGACATACCGCTTTTAGAATACTAACTGTAGTTTACTTTTGGATATAAGTTTGCGCTGACGTAAGCTTACAACCTCTTAAGACATCTGCACGCGACATCTATTTAAACAACCCAGCATCATGATCAGATTCATGATCAGTCTTCTAGAAGATTATAATGTAAAGAGAAGAAGATTCTGTAGGTAATGAAACGTAGGATCCTTTTCATTCTAATCTCCACCCTTAAGCTCAACTTAAATTGTCTTTGACAAATGAACATCTATACTATCTTTTATTCGTCCAATGCTGAACATGGGCTTCCCCCAATGTACGTCAAGATGACGGCTTGCCACTCACATCTAACACGGATCGGCCTCTGCACGGAGATTTTTTTGGTTTTTGGTCCACGGTACCTACCTACCCTACCCACCTACTACCTACCTACTTGATTTCTTCGTTTAAAAAAGAAGAAGAAGTAGGTGTTTGGTTACTTTAGAATTGGTTCAGAAGACAGGTTATATTTAAATCCACACATTTTATCCAAATTAGTGGCAAGAAATCTGTCGTCTTGGAGTTTATTGAGGGAGGCCTATATTCAGCACCCACCATGGTTCATTGGCATCAGGCCTTGTCGTGGCGTTGGGGCTCAGTAGCCCAGGGTGACCCCAACACCTTGGGCGAAGCAAATTAAGCCGAGGGGGTTCTTTGTACCCCTCTTATAATAGGAGGCAAAAGAGCAGGGGGAAAGGGGCGAGGAGGGGAACCTCGCCTCATTGTACTGTCCCTATGTTGGGAGGGGTAGTTCTACTGTGGAGGTGGCGTCGGTCCCCTGAGGGACTGACTTGCCGTCGAGGTGCCCTGTTGCTTGTAGATCCGGGGCACTTCACCAAGGCGGCATTGTTGGCACTCGCCGGGTTTTAGTGGGTACAGCTGCGTCCACTTACCATCTTTCGGGCGCAGCGAGTCCCATATACCTGGGGAGACCCACTCCCCCGCGGAATGCTTAACCGCATTTCCCGGCATCAAATATTAATAGGCCTATGTTCAGCAGTGGACGGACAAAGATTGATGATAAATATGACGACGATGATGATAATACTGAAGGTGATGCTGATGGTGATGATGATTCTGTCCAAAAAGGTTGATGAGACGAAAGTTTACACGAGTCTCCAAGCTGTTACCGTTCCGTCCCAGCGAATGACTCCCAAAGCAGAAACAATAAAACCGTCACCCATAAATTGTGTACAGCTGTATTAACGTACATTAACACGCGCTACTCTGTTGAAGCTGTTAAATTTGTGTAAACATTTGTGTTACAGTGTAACAGGCAGCTAATAATCATCAAAGTCATTTCTGTTTTGATCCTGCCTAAACAAATGACCTGGGACTAAACTTAGTGCGTGGCTGAATTGATCCAAGCTTTGTCTACACTTGTCACGTGTTTTGTACCTTTTCTTTTTTTTCTAAAGTTCTAGACTTTTAGGTCAGGTGGCCTTTAAGATCGGTAGGCTTTATCTGTATTCCAGAAAACATAAGATTAAACTATCTTATGTTTTCTGGAATACAGTCATACTGCTTCTTGGACAAATAAGCAGGATTTTGTAGATCTTGTAAAGGGGGCGTTCATAAATTACGTGAGGTGTTTTTTTTTAATTTTGCTGTAAACAACATTTAGTAGTCGACTACTTCCTCCCCCAAAAGATGCTCAATTGTTTTTTTAAATACCTAACTAATTAGCATAAGAAAACTCCGTCTTTTTTTAAAGTATCGCTACTTCTACATAGTACTCCGAGAATATGTGTACAAAGTTTCATATAAAGCGTAACAAATATCCCTACATGTATAATATTAATAAGATTAAATGTTTTTAACTATGGGTACGTTATCGTTTTTTGGTAAATATGCGTATTTTTTTTAAAGACTGCACGAAGATGTATAAAAATTCTAGTTTTTGAAGACTGCTACTTTATATGTATATCAAAAAAAAAAATATGAAAAAGAAATCATAAAGTTTCCATAAGGCCGGGCAAGTTAAAACTCACACTACAATAAAATCCATAAATGCTGTTCTTCTTATAATGAAACAAATTTACTGATTTTATTGCGGTTTATGCGATACGTCGGGCTTGTAAAAAACTAAATGAACCGCGATAAAATCCGTGAATTTGTTTAATTATAATGAGTGAAATTCGCGTGAACATAAGAAAACAATAGCGGTTCTTCTGTTTTAGACAAAAATCAATGAAATTCCCATAAGCTTTTTAACTCTTTCACTATGTTCATATCAATGAATCAAAATTTTATGAATAATCTAATATAATTCATAAATTATTTTTGTATACACAGCGCCGTTATAACAGCTTATAACTCTCATGGAGCATTTAAGGTTAATAGTACCTAGCTACTTTTGTTAATGGAATTAAGAGTAATTCCGCCTAATAGACGTCCAATACATTATATTATATTGAAAGGTTCTAGAATAGCAACTATTAAGTAGAGATTTAAGTTAAGTAACACTTAGTGAGCGTTTATTTTTTATGCCATAAGTCGAAGGTTTATAGGGACTACTGACGCCAGACGTTCTGCGATTGTTTATGGTTTTAAAGTTGTGTGAGCAATTTCCTGTCGCACACACACACACCCACACACACACACACGTTCAAAACGCTTCTAACACTAATGCGCTACTATAGATATACTACTAGAGATTTCATTCCTTATTTCTATACTCTATGGAAAAATCTAAAGTTATCAACATTGGTGATAACAGCTTTGTGATCAATGGAGAAAATTACAAAGATTCAATTTTTAAGGTCGTGTTATATTCCCGGATCGGATCAGCATACAGTCTATTATCGATTGTGACTGCTTATATTAATAGTAATCCAATAAACGTGCTTAACAGTGAGAAGAATGTAGTGTGTAGTGGTGTGCTGTTCCATGTCGACAACGTAAGTTAATATTTTCATTCGATAATATTTTATCGATCTATTTGCGGGACTACACTATTTCCCCATACTTAATACGTATACTGTAACAAAATATTGTAATAGTAATGACTTGAAAAGAGTAACCATTGACCTTCTAGCTGGTTTTTATCCATGGAAATTACCAACCCGAAACTTTTGTCGTTTTATAAGAGCCCATCAGTAGGGCTATTCTGTAAAAAACAAGCTTTACCAGAGTGATAGAGTTCACTTTACGCCACGAACTTCGAACGTTCGAAAGCGAACTTCATTGCTATTTGCTATAGATAGATAGTCGAGTTTTAAAGAATACAATTTCGTCATATCACCGCGGATTCCGCTTTCGAGATTCAGAAACGACCTTACAGAATAGCCCTACAGGACATATATTATTATTTTGATTTTGATCTTTACCAGTCTGTATCGCTTATTACTAAACATATTTTACGCAATGAACACAAGCGTAGCCACTGTCTAAAGCCAGCCTAAGGTATTTTTAATTAAAATTACTAAAGCGAAATACGCATTCCCTGACATCAAAACAGGTAACAGGCGTTTTTGAAACGTAATTTGGCACGAGAAACGATTGTAAAAATGTGAATCCGACGTAAAAAGTCCCAAAGCACTTATAGAAATCAAATACCTCACCTTAATAAACCTTAATCGCCTCGAAGTAACAAATTTGGATGCTCCCGAAGGATCTGGAACGAAGATAAAAGAAATGGATAATTAAAGGATCTTATCGTGAAATAAATTTGGTGTTAACAATTAATGTAATGTATGATGAATAATTATTATAACAAGATCTTAGTGTAAATAGCGTGAAACCTGTGTTTTAGTGTCAGTTATGTTTAAAGATCTTAGAGGCATTTTGGGCAGAATGATTTAATATTGTTAACAAGATTTAGGCGCACCGCAAATGGGACACCGAATGCAGCCAATGGCGTATAGCGATAAGGACTTAATATGAAAAATCAACATGATAGATAATATTAATATTTAAGCGGAGATTCTTATGATTTTGAAAAGAGAAGAAGCTTTTAAGGGACTGAACATTCCTTTACGCCTTCTTTGACTGTCTCATCAATTCTTTAGAATCTAGATCCCAATACCAGTCCCCATAAACACTTGCCAGCAGCTTCGCCTGCGTTAACTAAGATTTACAACGGGAATAGTACGCAAAATAAGTAACTTTCCTGGTTGATTTTTTACACCTTGTGTCCGAAAAACCCAAATATTTTACGGAACCCTATTTTTTTCAGAATAAAATTTAGCCTATGTTACTCGTAGATAATGTAGCTTTCAAATGGTGAAAGAATTTTTGAAATCGGTCCAGTACTTTTTGAGCCTATTCATTACAACCAAACAACCAAACAAAGTTTTCCTCTTTATAATATTATAGTGTAGATAGTGTACCTAGATGTAGATGTGTTTAATAATACGCTATTGGTAAAGTCCATCAACCATTCGTCTGTGATCTGGTGATTAGTCTGGCTGGAAATGCTAAACGAATAGAATAGAATACTTGGGAATGACACTAGTTTACGACATGTAATTTGAGCAGCTATTGTTATTCCCATACAATAAATATTCTATTCAATTTCTATTCGTTTAGCGTTTGCCACTTGTCAAGAGGGGCTGAGCAGTCTGTAAACTCTGTAAATCTCTAAATTGTAGGTCTCAACATCAGCACCAATCCATCTGTCTGGTAGATTAAGCTATATCTAAACTCCATCAACAATTCAGCTGTTCTTGTGAACCATTAATAAATAATAATTCAGTTACGTCTATGATTGACGCAATAATTACTGGTTAATAATTAATGTACCGTAACGTACATGAATATACGAGTTATTTTAAATAGTTTGTACTAAAATTTGAAAACTATTTATCTCTAGAATTGGAGCGACGATGTTCCAGTGGTGGATGCACTCGCCTCTTATGCGAGAGGTTCCGGGTTCGATCCTAACCCCCCCCCCCCCGCGTGTGCCTTGAAATGGGTTTTTTAAATTTCCTAAGTGCACCAGACCATCGCTCGCTCACCGGTGAAGGAAAACATCGGGAGGAAACCTGCATGCCTGATGAGATTGAAAGTCTTTGAAGGTATGTGAAGTTCACCAATCCGCACTGGGCCAGCGCGGTGAACTATTGGCCCATTACTCTCCTCGCCTAATTTCGAGGAGGAGACCCGCGCCCAGAAGTGGGACATAAAGGGTCGATACTTTAATTTTTATACTTTTATCTCTAGAATGCTGGTTTCATGACATATGATTAATAAATTAATTGTTTAAGCAGGCTTAAATTCCACTAGGATAATTCCAAAGCCGCTCCGTAACCAATAGACTTTACTGACATAAAAATTTGATACAATATGTTTTGACATCGTATACATTATATAATATCGTTCGTTCGTTCGGATCTTAAAATTTTGACAGATTTTGTAAGAAAATGTGTCACAATGGCAAGATAGATAAGAAAATATTAAGATAGATAGGATATTGAACCGCCGTAAATTCATTGGTAATCAATTAAAAGGTTAAAAAATTTATGATTCCTGAAAATATTTTGATTTTCAACAAAAATTCATTCTCTCATATTCTAATATATCTTAGGTACGTCGGTATTTCTTCATTAAGGCACTTTCACGAGAAAATGGAAAAACTTTTGTAATAAATCTTAATAACAGGGTAATAATATGACTGTATTCAATTCATGTACACGGATTTATTATTGCCATTTGTTTCTTAATTATCATCATCGAAACGCAGCCTGGTGAACGGTCACCGTCACCCATCCATCAACAGGTTAACCCGGGAATATCCATTCTGTATGCAAGCGACCCACCGGTAAATATCTTAGCATAGGCTATAATTGAGAAACGCAATACAACGGCACGAGTTTCCTCGAAATTAGGCGAGGAATCTGAATATCAGCCGATTTTAAATAGCTCGTAGTTTATCTTAACCGTAATGGCTAGTTCAAGCTAATGATTATAAATAGCCTTCGTATGACAATTGTCTACTAGTTGCTTAAAGGTTATAATTATTTAGGTTATTAATTAAAAAGATTATGTAAGCAAGTTTGCCTATTATAAAATTTCTATATATAAGTTTGACGAATTTCAATAAACAAGATACAAAAATTCAATACATAAGAACGGTTTTAAATTGTGTTAAGCTGACTTTGTGATTGATTTGAGTCATATGATGTGACATGGTGTTTAATTTTAATAGTAATTAAAAGGACGGGTCGTCTTTGTGGTCTCTGTTGTGTTGGACACACATCACAAAATCACCATTTTAATTAAAAATTTTCCTTAATTATTCTTTCCTTAACCAATATATTAATCAATTTCAACACCATCAATTCACACATTAAAAGGCATTAAAATAATACATGAATCTAATAATTTATAAGTCTAGACATTAAAGTTAGAAAATTCTAAACATTTCTTAAATACAAATAAACAGAATTTAAATTACTCACTTGAATTCCTGAAGAGTTTTTTACGCCAGCCTCCTAAAAACAATAAAAAAAAACAAAGTTTTAATTTACAAACGCGGTCGCCTTAATGACATGTAGGACATTTACAGCGTAACAGAGAACTAATTTAATTACCGCTAATTCTATTATTCTAAACCCTGACGTAACACAGCTTATTAAATTTCATTTAACAATTCACTAGAAAAAAACTAAAGCATAAAACCAAATACCGCGAAATTTGAATTTTAAATTTGGAAGAGATATTTTTTTTATTTATACCGTAATTCGTCGCACAGACTGTTGAAAAAACAGCCGGCGTTCTTGAATGCTAGTCCTACTTTAATACAAACCTAGTATGGTTTCGCTGTCCACGCTCCATTTGAGTAAGAATGTATCATGCACTCGGACAATACAATAACATGCTTTGAATTTTTTTAGTGCTCATTAGAAATTTAATTTTGAAATATAAAATGCAGTATTGCATTAATAATGTTGAACGCTTAGCGAGTTTTTTATTGAATTTATGCCTAATAAAATCCAAAAGTATTTTTTATCGTGTTTAAAAGTAATTATTATCCAATTAGTAAGATTATTATATAATAGACTAGCTTCGTTCTTCGACCCCGACGGACTTCATTCTGTCAAATTGCAATAAAAAAATAGGGGTTGATCGTAAAGGGGTGAAAATTTAAGGTCGTATGTATTTTTTATGATGCAAAAAAATTATACATAAGATTTGAAATTAAATTATTTGAGTTTATCAGGAAAAGGACTCCAAAAATATTTACGTCGTAAGCTTAGCCACAAGTAAGTTTTGGTGACCCAACTAAGTTTTGGTGACCCACATAAACTATATTATGTGGGTCACCAAAATGACAGCACTTAACTCTGACCTTGATACCGTTATGATGCAGGTGTTACACGACATAATATTTACCAAGTGAATGCTATCAAAAATATTAATATCAGAACTTGTTCCACTTTACTGGATGGCATAGGATAATCTGAATTCCAGTTAAATGGTATTATGGATGGGCGTACAGTTTGAGAATATAATATGCTATGTTTACCTTGTCCTAGGTCCAGATATTTTTTTATATGCACATACTAAATGCTTTCTTAAAATTTATTGTACGAGGCCTAGTGTAGTAGACAAAGAGGCTATGATTATATATTATGACAAAGAGGCTAAGATACAAGGAGTAGTCTTTTATAGGAGAAAATAAAAAAAGTGCCAACATGTATGATGTAGTAAGTTCATAAAATGCCCGCTATGGCGCTGATGTAGTAAAAGAGTATTTGTATTCATATAAGTAGGTGTGTGTGCGATTTGATATGACCACCTGATGTTCATGTGGTGCCAACTGCCAACTTATTTAATTCATTTCGACTGACACATTTCATACATAGATATAGTATTCCCTTTTCTCTACAGTCCATAAACTATCTACTATAAGCAACTTCGCATAAAAAGATGCATACCTCGCACCTCACCCCGCACCACCAAACAGATCCAATTAGAGGTATCCAGTGACGTAAGCGCTTCAAGTAACAAAATTGTGAATAATTTGAAACCAAAGGCAAAAACCACTAAAACGCCATATTCCTTGTCATTATCCTTGACAGTAATGAAGAGACTAGTTTCGCAAACGTACACGTTACGTACGTGTACGTTTGCGAAACTAGTACTAGTACATAGAATGTTTTGTAAAGTATCGCTGTACGGAATGTAAAAGATAAAACTAGTTCAAATATGTGCAATGATTCAAACGAAAAGAGCTAAGCAAAGTAAAAAGGTAAACTAGACTAAAGGCGAAAGCTTTATAAATGTACGTTTACTTGAATCAAAACACAAATACGTTGCTTAATGATGTACACTATCGTGGCAAGATGCTTAATTCTATTTTAGGTCGCAATTGTGAAAGAATGTTAGTTTGTTTGCTTACATACAATAAAATACAAGATGGCGGCGACAATTTTTTCATGCGGCCATTTTAAATTTTATTTTAAAGGGTAAACCCCTCTTTAACTTGTTTGAACGAATAAATAATTTTCAAAAACACAATAAGTATAGGTAGGTATACAGTAAGTAATACTATTAAGTACGAAAAAAATATATTGCGTATTACCAATTAATATAAAATTATAATGAGAATAACGTGGGTATGCATTGAATTAATTAAGTCATGTATTTTATTATATAATAAAGAAATCTTGTGAACCATTATATTATAATTACAAAAGGCAATTAATTATGATTGTTGCATATTTTAAATGCGCCGCTGACCACATGACTTCATATCGTAAAGTAATGGGAAATAACCAATTAATTTTGTCAAAAACAATCACACCGATTTTAAGGTAAAGATAGCTAAAAGGATAAATTTTGATAGAAAACGAAGATGATAAAGGAATACTGCATTATGTTCTATGTAAGGCTGGTAGTGGTGTGAATCACAAGATTAATATTAATTTACATATTTTATACTTACTGCTACTGCTCTCGCCTACGACCCACGTTGGTCTGTGGTTTGGCGTATTGCGCTCAAGAAAGTGTTATGTCTTTGCGTATGTGGGTAGTTGATAGATTATTATTTATCACACACACTACATCAAGCATATTATGATACAGATGTAAATATTATGTATGCTTGTTCATTTAAATTTGGACGCCGCCAATCTATAGACAGATAGTATTTTATGTTTTGAATATCTAACGCTAAGATTTATGGACTTACAATTAAATGTCCAAAGTTAAAGGTATTCATTATTTTTCAAATAATAAGACTATAATGAAAAACCCTAAAGTTTTCACCATTTTCCGGCCACTGCTGAACATAGGCCTTTGAATATAATAAGTGGTGTTTTACAGCATGACGCCGTCCATGAGTGGCGGCAGACGAGGCCCCACACACGTGCATGCATCGATGAATATTGACCGTTTAATGCCCATGCTGTAAGGTAATAGGCTGCCGCTCCATACACACGCGGCACGTCACGTTTTGTCAATCTTGTAATAAAATTAAAAAATTTGTGTGTGTGATTCACACACGATAGAAGTGAAACACACGTTAAATGTTCAAATACAAGCAAGTATTAAACAGTGTGCAATATACATACACACCGACATTTGCTCTCTCGCTCTTTTGTATTTGTGTCTCTTACCTGACGTTTTTTCCGTTGCATCCGGTTTGAAATCACAACGATTCTAAAGAAGTTTCACTTCAAAAGTAATCTTACTAATATTATAAATGCGAAAGTTTGTGAGGATGTTTGTTACTTTTTCATGTAAAAACTACTGAATGGATTTTGATGAAACTTCATAATAATATAGCTTATACATAAGATTAACACATAGGCTATAATTTATCTGTATACTCCCACGGGAATGGGAAGTACGCAAAGACGCGGGGCGCTGCTAGTGTAGAAATAAATTAAATTAAGTGAAAACGAGTGGCAAGGGATCAGTCGTCTCGGCGTTAATTGAGGTAAGCCTATCTTCAGTAGTCGACGGATACAGGCTGATGATGATGATGATAAATTTAGGAAATTAAAATAATCTTCACCCCCCAATGCTTGCTGTGAAACAATACGATACACAATTAATACAGATACTGACAGAAATGTAATGAAATGAAAATATACAGGAATACGACATTATGTCTTGATAAAACTGATCATAAGGCAACCGAAAAATTAATTACCAATGATTCAATTACACACACCATAACACCCCATACACATACATTAAATCTTCTCTCAATATCAATGAAATTGTAACCTGAAATCTCTCAATTACAACCAATCACAATGGAGACGCACACCATGCAGCAGTAAGTAAACATAATATAGCACATGTGCATTGGCGCAGGTGTCCGCGTTACCCGTTAGCTGGACCTGTATTACACCTGCTATGATAGCCATGAGAACAAGGTCACAGGTTCGAATGGACATCACAATATCATTAGGTTTTGTGAGTCTTACACTCATGGTGCTATGGAAAGGGCTGGGATTTAGGACAAGCTTCAGAACACTGATCTAGGACCCTTAAAAAGTGACTGAAGTCGTTCTCAAGTAGTTTAGTTATATCAGTGCACCCCCGAGTTCTACAAGAAAACATTAGTTCCACTGAGTTTGTTTCGCCGGTTCTTCTCAGTGGGTTTGCTTTGGAACCAGTGGTAGTCTCACCTGCGTCATGCCAAAAAGGCATTTCAGAGCAAGGTATAGGTAAATAGATACTTACTGGTATTATGACATGTCTGCCTTACCATGTGACTTACGCCCGGTTCCTAAAAGGCTGATCAACGCTCAAATCAAAAAATTAACAAATCAACTGCCAAGTCTCTTGTTAAGCATCAAATGAGTTGCTGGAACTTAGAAGCATGTTAAATTTCTTAATTTCATCAGCCTGTCAGTTGACATAACAACTACTATGAAAAGCTGTTAAATTTGACTCTGGAATCGTATGTTAATCACCATTAACATACGTCTTGGTAGTTGACATTCACTTTGACCAACGATTCAGAAACCGGATGTATGAGAAGGGTGAGTATAAGGATAAGAAAAGTCATGAGTCATCATCACAAAATAATTATCTCTATTGACTACTACTTATTAACATATTTTATGAAGTCATATTTATAATGGCGTAGATCTCGAAATCATGATTTAATTAAGAGTATATACTAGTTATTCGTTCTTTTTATATCCGCGCGCGTAGTTCTCGATTCGCTATACTCGGTTACTATTGGTCATGACGTATTACGACGTCATGACGTCTTGAAGTTTTATCAAACCCAGTTAGTAGACATTTTTTCTGGGATCAGTCGAACTCGAACCCGCATCTGTTTCTTTTAGACCTGAGTTAAAACATCTTATTATCGTTAACTTTTTTCCTTTACTAACTCAGTTCATTCCTATAGGGGAAGCTCTTCAAAGCGCTAGTTAATGAAACAAAAAGCCCTCTTTGGCTCGTTCGCTGTAAAAGCTCGTAGTAAGCTTGTGGGCGTATTTACAATTAGTAGCTTGTAGCTTTTACACTTGAGGTTATTTCTGTACCTACTACGACGACTTATGTCTGTATTTCAACGTCATTTCGGATACTTTACAGCAACCATGGTCACGGGGGGACTCATGGTTCATTTGAATTCAAACCCACCATATTGATGTAAGGAAACCACACCAGTTACACTACCAAGCGAACATCAGAAGAAGGTTAACATTGAAAAAAAAAATATAGAAGTCAAAGTCAATTTTTTAAATTCAAAATAGTACAATCAAAGTATCTTTTTAAAGTCAATTGAGTCTACCGCTAGCCTTTGCTCGATCAGTAAGCGATTACCGACAGTCTTCCGTTGTAATTGAGACCTTGTGTAGTTCAGATACAATAATTAAGAACATCCATCGCTCAAACTACAATTGAAGAGATTAGAACCAACGACCGCTCCGTAACCAAATCACCTGTATATTCTGACTATAATATAATATTATTATGTAAGCAGCACAGTAACCGATACATAGGTTGACAGGGTTCTAAGTGACGGCTGGCGCTATTGTGTTGTACCCTTGTCGATGTTGGCGTCTGAACAATCATTGTCAGAGATTGCGCCAGGGTTGTCACACTTAATTAAATTTGTTTAATAAGTTTCATTAAAACGTCTTGCAATATTTTAATGATGAAATACAGTTTTGGGTGTAAACGAGCGTTTTTATTCAACCCTACATGGTTTCAGGTTGTGACGTTGATCTAACTAGTACGAACTCGGCCTATTGAGTGAGAATGTCCGAGTTCTTATATACCATCGCTTGGCTACTGGTGAAGTGAAACATTGTCAGCAAATGAGCAAACCTGTATGCCTAATTTTGCATTGGAAATGCCTGCCTACATCGGCCCAGCGCATCGGTGAACTACGGCCCAACATTTTCCTCGCCTGATTTCGAGGAGACACGTGCCCAGCAGTGGTAAATATAGGGGTTGATACTTTACTTTTTTTAAATAAACTTTATTCATCATATAAGGACTGTATCCGTAAGATCTCCGTCAGCACGTCGTCAGTAAAAAAAGCAACAATTCCACATTCAAATTTTCAAATTGTGAATCGTATCATGAAACCATTTTTGAAATTCCCATCACGTTCTTTATACCCGGCATTAGTCCCGCGGGGTCGCTGAATGAAATCGCGCTCATTCATCTAGGTCCGGGTCGAGTCTGGACCCCCGAGACAGCTTCGAGTACACTCCCATTATTCCTTTATCCGTTATCGGAGAAAATCTTCGAAATCTCAATTCATTTTTAGAGAATGACATGGAGTTTTGTTGAAGATATGCACGTCTCTGATAGTTGTTATAATATTTTATTTGAGCTGTTTAGATTTTTATAAATATGTCCTTTATTAAGCGACGATGGTCCAGTGAGTATGGGCCCGGCTTCTTGAACGAGGGTACCGGTTCGATCGTGACATTGTGGTGCCTCGAATAAGGTTTTTCTCTATGTGGAACCAAAACACGAGACTACAGCTTGCTCATCAGCGAAGAAAAACATCGTGGGGAAACCTGCATGCCTGATGAGATAGAATCTTTGAAGGTGTGTAAAGTTCACTTACCCACCAATAATTTCTCGCCTAAATTCGTGGAGACGCGTCCCTAGCAGCGGAACATATTTTGATACTTGACTTTTGTCCGTTATTTTATCCTGCCTTCAATATGGCCACCATGTAGACCATCTGCACCGCATGTATGTTTAGTATTAATTTAGTGGTAGATAGCCACTTGGATTGGAATAGGCCTATGATCAAAGACAGCAGGAAACATACATTTTGCTAACAGGCGCTAAAACTTCTTTCTTTTTCCAAAAACGCTTACATCCTTCTTGGCAAGTTGCCAACTGTTAGTTTTGTTTCGTTCCCTAGTAACTCTATTACTATTTATTATTTACTTCTTTTTCCTAGTAACATTGAGACTTTCCCGTAGATTTTAACAGGCTAACTCATTAAAATTGTAGTCATAGAGACTTGACAACTTATATCTTAGAATCATGACATTATGAACTTTCAAATTTTATTCCAAATATTTGAAATTGCACAATAACGCCATAATGTCTGATGAGCATGTCGGTGACGCGAACCTATAAAATCGCGTCTACCAAAAAGTGGTCAACGCGGCAGAGTTGAAGAAGCTTTCACTTCCGAACTATTATAAATAAAATATTTTTTGTTCAATGTTGTACGTTAAAGTACATCTACACATCCATGATGAATACGAGTGGCAAGGGATCAGTCGTCTTGGCATTCATTTAGGGAGGCCTATGTTCATATGGCCGGATAAAGTGTGATGATGCTGATGTACATAAAAGTATCTTATAGAACGTCAAATGAAGTCTACTACCCGATAAAATGGTAAGATAATACTAAAAATGATAATGCGTATGCTATCTTCAGCCCTACACATAATAAGTTGAAGCAAAGAGTGTCAACGTTGGTAAGGCGTATTATGTTCGTTTACGTGCGCATACATTATAATATATTGTGGAGACAACTAACTACGATTATTTAAACCTAGACAACTTTTGGGACACTTTACATTCAACTCTACGATCTGCATAAATTAATCATGTGAAA
The DNA here is from genome assembly GCA_905333005.2 of Lycaena phlaeas. Taxonomy (NCBI): domain Eukaryota; kingdom Metazoa; phylum Arthropoda; class Insecta; order Lepidoptera; family Lycaenidae; genus Lycaena; species Lycaena phlaeas. The sequence continues at coordinate 14,819,979 of HG995175.1, forward strand.
ATGTATGCATAAAATATGATCAAATTTTAATAAAATTATCTTTACAACTATAAAACGAGCGAAGTTGATAGTGGGCTCGGTGACTCTAGTGAAAGGGTGTGGTGTCTTGAAATGGGTTTTTCTACATTTCTAAGTGCACCCTGAACGCGAGACCATTGCTCGCTTAACGGTGAAGGAAAACATCGTGAGGAAGCCTGTATGTTTGATGAGATTAAAAGTCCTGAAAATGGATCAGCGCATCGGTGAACTATGGCCCAATACACTCCTTATTTTTCTTTTACGCCGGGAAATGCACTGACGCATACCGCTGAGGAGTGGGTCTCCCCAGGCGGGTATGTGGGACTCGCTGCGCCCGAAAGATGGTAAGTGGACGCAGCTCTACCCACTAAAACCCGGCGAGTGCCACCAATGCCGCCTTGATTAAGGTGCCCCAGATCTGCTAGCAACAGGGTATCTCGACGGCTAGTCAGTCCCTAAGGGTACCGTCGCCACCTCCACAGAGCGGTTGTTCCGCACCACAGAACAACCACTCCCAACATCGGGACAGTACGATGAGGTGAGGTTCCCATCCTCACCCCTTACCCCCTCCTCTTTTGTCCCCTCTTCTTATAAGAGGGATACAAAAAGCCCCCTCAGCTCAATTGGCTTCGCCCTATACACTCCTCGCCTGATTTCGAGGAGGAGACCCGTGCCTAGCAGCGGGACGTACATGGGTTGCTTCTTTACTTTTTGTTACTATAAAACTTAATTTTCATAATAAATTCAGTTATGTGGAAATCTATGAAATAATTTGAATCAATGAAATCTATGCATGCAACGACATCAATGGAGCTATGGAATCTATTAAATACACAAACATATGAAATCCATTTGCAAGTCAGCAGGACGACTATGACCGCTCTATTTCCTAAGAGAGGGTCATGTGAGGGCGGAGGCTTTTAATTTTCCGCCCCGCTGGTCCCGCTACTGCAAGCCCCAATTTTTTCTAAGCCCATAGTGTATATAGTGATTCCTTTAAAAGGCCTTAATCTGAAAGTCCAACAGGACAAAAACCTAATGCGCATATATTTTTAAAGTGTATATTGTTTTCTAATATTTACGCGAATTTCTAATATGCTAGCTAAGTTCTACACAGTGGCAGGCGATTGTTCGTCTTCACGTTTATGTTCAGCAGTTAACAGATCGCTGATGATGATAATGAAAGAATATTTTATTTTACAATGTAATCGCCTGATATAGTAAGTAAAGCGATTTACAGTCTCTCAAAGGTGAAAATATAATTTTGGATTTATAATTCGACCAGAATAATATGTTTTTTTTTTCATATATGAATTATTAAAAAAACTACGGTACGAAAAGTACGGTAGAGTACGGTGATAAATGTACGGTCTATGTGTTATTCTGATGTATAAGCTAATATAATTGTAAAGTTTCATGAAAATCCATTCAGTAGTTTACACATGAAAGAGTAACAAAATATATCCATACTCACAAACTTCCGCGTCTATAATATTAGTAGGAAAGTAGGAATGGTGGGAAAGGAGGAAGTAGTCTTCTCTAGATCTCGTTCGCCTCAGTGATTTTTAAGGAACGTTCAAAACATGTTTACATTAAACGAATAGGGATGTTGACACATGTTACAAATTCATGTAAAGTTATGTTTTACATATTAAATACAGTATTTGAAAACCTAAAATAACATTTTAAAAGTCTACTTATTTGTCTTAAAATTTAGAAAATTAATTTAAAATGCGTTATTTATCATGCATTGTCACGTGACTGTAAACGCCAATAAGGCGATGACGTCACTGAACATTGAGCTAAGTACAAACTCACCTAACAAATCGCGAGCTCTGAATGCGGTGTGTGACGTAATGACGCTTGGAGCGTTTGAACGGCAATTTTAAAAACTATTTTTCTTTATTTAATTTTTTGCTAAAATTGGACATATTTCTTTACAAAAATCCTTTTTTCGTGTTTTATAGATAAACTATATATATCTATCAAATAAAATCAATTAAAAAAAATAGTCAACATCCCTATTATATCCATGTGTTTATTCAAACGAAAGCGTTTTTTAAAGCACGGCGCTTTTCCATCAAGCACTGTTGAATTTTCAACGTTGTGCATTGGACGTTGAATCGAATTGAGCATGTGGAGCTCAGGGGGCCTAGCCAAAATGCCATTAAGAAAGTGTTAACGAAGTTTGAAATGATAAAATGTATAGGATGGACCACGTGATTAAGCGCGGCCTTATGTCAATCCCTTTTATCATTTTCGAACTTCGCTAACGCTTTCTTAATGGCATTTTAGCTAGGCTCCCTAATCTCGAGTCGACGTCGGGATTTAACCCGACGCTTATTAAACTCCCGTGCGAACGAGGCTTCATAAGAAAATTGCAGTGAGTGTGGCCCCGCCTCAGGAGTTCGTTGTTTTTAATCAAGCGCACTTTTCAGGATACACGTTGCATACAACATACTCTGTCTAAACCTACACGCACACTGCCAATTTACAACAAATAGTAATTTAAAAAAAAGTTTTCATGTCATAAGGTGGTAACCGAACAGTCGGAGCTCAGCAGTGGGCACGGGTCCACCTCGAAATCAGACGAGGAGAGGATCGGGCTATATTTTACGGAGACACTGGCTAGGTGCATGTCCGTGAATTTCACACACCTTCAAAGAATTCTAATCCCATCCGGCAGGCAGGTTTCCCTACAAAGTTTTCCTTCACCGAAGAGCGAGCGATAGCTTCGTATTTAGGGTGCTCTTAGAAATTTAGAAAACCCCATTTCAAGGCACCGCAGGGGTCAGCATCGAAGCCAGACTCTCTCGCTCTAAAGAAGATAAATAATAATATAGGTGACAAATATATGAGTTGCTTGGACAGGTCCCTGATGGAGTCCTTTAAGTTGAACGTTAAGCACTTACATCGACCACACAGCCTATAGACTCCTAATGTTTGATTTTTCGTATTAAAGGCATTCTGGCAACTAGCTGAGGTGAGACGAAAGGGGTTGCAATGCTGTGATTAGCTAATACAATGTCATTCATTACCAATCACGGAACGTTAAAAAGAAATGGATATATTTCGCAACGGGAAAGAATGAGACGACACGATAGTTTGAGTACATTGCTTACGGGTTACATCGGAACTATAAGTCAGATGTGTTACCAGAACCCGTTCCTCTGTTATTAGGAGTCTATGGGTTATGTGGTCGATGAGCACTTACAATCAGACGGCTTGTTATTTTTAAGCAAGAGTAAAACTTCGTTAATATTTAATCAGTAAATTATTTATGACTAAAATATAGCAGGATAAAAGTAAAAGCGTTTTCGTGTTTGTAGTGTGCGTTGCGTTTACTGAAAGAATATAAAGATAAGACAGCGTGCCGGTTAGCGTCCCTTTAATTATTTGAGTGCCTCGCCTCTCCTTGCCTCATCTTGCCGTTCTTTGCATTCTTTGGCGTTCCTTGCTGTACTTTGCCGTTGTTTGGCGTTTCTTTACTGGTGAAGTGATGTCTTAATTGTATACCTTTCCTGACAATATCAAAGTCTTCTTTGGTTTATATGATACGTTATTATATTGTGCAATCGTATTTTTTGTAATGTTCAAAGCTTGATCTGTGCTGGTGATGGTAATAATATACTGACCTGACAAGCGGTGATCTTATCACCTACTAACTGGATCCTCCGTTTCGAAGTAGTGCGATTACAAACATCTACATAGGATTTTGTTTGGTACAAATATGTGTATTGCTTACAAAATTTTCAGGCACATATTAATATGTATTAAGGGATCGGTCGTCTTGGCGTTCATTGGGCTACATTCAGCTGTGGATGAATAAAGGCTGATGATAATGATTTCTCTATACTTATTCCAAATTATCTCGTCTCATCCCATTTCATACCATACCTTAACTAAATACCAGTAACGATCTTCCCTAGAGGCTAAAATAAGGTATCTCTACTGCTCCATAGCCTAACTGTGTTATCACTTGCATTATTATCCAGAAGCTCGTTCGAATGTAAAAAGCTACTGCTAAAGCAGTTTAGAAATTCTTACAGGTGTTCGCCCATTTTGGACTTAGCCTTAAAATCTGGAACTTTGAAATTTCGAAATAATCTATTTCCTAAGACTGTACACTGGGCTACTCGCTTATTATATCAATGGGATATGATCCGTATGCTTTTGGAGTATGAGTTTAATTTGCGTGAAACTTGGTGATAAGGATCGACTGTACCAGAACATGCAAAAAGTTGAGACACTAAAGAGTTCCGCTGTAAGAAGTTTTCTTGTTTCGAGTATTTAGTTTGAACAGGGTACAGGGTGAAAACGATAAGTGGTTTTGGCACCTTTAAGGTAAAGTAAAACTTCGACACTGTTATTTTCTTTCTAGTATTTTACCTTCATTTACTACCTGCCTAAAGTACCTTGGCTCAAATTCTTCAAAATCAGGTTTGTAAGATGGCAGCAATAGTTTCTTATACTTTTTTAATAAATGACATATTATCGTGTTCTAAACTCTATTTCATTTTTCATCATCATCAGCCATCCGCCATCCGCCTTTATCCGTCCACTGATGAACGTAGGCCTCGCTTAGTAAACGCCATCTCTCTCACTTTTACATAAGTATGGTTTTTATAATGTTTACGTGCAGTTGCAGTGCAGTGCGTCCAGTTATTATAACGAAACGACGTTAACAGTTTGTATTGTATATCAAATGATGATGATGACAAGGATGATTTTGATGATAAAATACATAACAAGCATTTTAAAAACAATGGTAAAGTGTTCCCAATCGGGACAAAGCCACAAAAAATCGATACCAAATAATTGAATAGCGCGCATTCGCTCCCTCAACGATGTGTTACAAACCGTTTGCACGTGAAATTAATTTGAAAAACATGGAACAACAAAAAATAATTAATAATATTTTGTGATTAGAAATTAAATTATATTCAGCGGTAGAGTGAGACGAGATCATAATGATGATTGCAGTACAAGAGTCGTCACATGGAATGACAGACTAACGCCCGGTTTTCGAAAGACTGATCAATGCAAAAATTGACAAATCAACTGTCAAAGCTCCTGTAAAGTGTCAAATGAGTTGCTAAGAAGCATGGTTAATTTGATTAATTAATTTGATCAGCCTGTCAGTTAACATAGCCACTGCAATGAAAATCTGTCAAATTCGACTCTAGAATCGTATGTTTGCCGCCATTAATAGCCATGTTAGTTGACATACACTATGACCAACGTTTCAGACACCGACCGTATAGTGAGGTAGCGTAGGTAACAGGTGATTAGCTGGCTTGATCTTGTCAGGTAGTAAAAACCATGATAAAATGAACCTATTAAAGAGACTTGTGCACAGAATTTAAGGCAGATTTTTTTTGCTCTTCAATCAGACACTTATTTCTGATTCGCCAATAATTATATCTACTCCATTAAAAGTTGCTCTATGTTGTTGAGTTTATTTTAAACGAATAATCGAAAGAAAACTCTAGAGCTTTTAGTTGAAGCACAAACAAACGAAGACAACTTTATTGATTCGGTATCAGAATAATTATATCTTTTTGTGTAATTTGGATAGACAAACGTGCAAATGTGCCTCATGATGTAAGTGGTTACCGTCGCCCATCAACATAAATTAGTTAAACTGAGATTATCCTACTAATGATTAATAATTCATGTGCAGCTTATCATATAATTTCACTCAAAATTATCAATTCGAAAACTATTGTAAATCTAAATCTAATCTCAAAAAGCTGAGAAAACAGGAAACCATTTTGTAGACCGTGACAAAAACAAGTTTTATAAAAAGTATTTCCACCAGAATGTTCGATATCTGTTTGAGACGATGAAATATGTTTTTTTAGTAATAACGTTAAAGCTTGGAGCCAAGTGTGACTGAGTCAATACGTGCAGTGGCCGACTGAATGGCCATCACTATTGCAATAACTCTGATATTGCTTCACCATTTCAAAGAGCAAATAACACAGAACAGTAGGGACAGATGTAATACCTATTCGTATAAATAGCTAGTAGAATCTTCTATATTAACGATTACTAATCGTAGAGACTAACATCCTGAGGATACCTCGGTGTCGGGGTGAAACGTGCGTAGATTTTATGGTGGTGGTCTTTTATGGTAGTGTGTGTGGTGATGGTGCATGCGAGTGTACGCATATGCAGTGTGGGAAAGGAGGGCGGTGCTATATGCATGCATATGCGTGCACTCACACATTTACTGTAAAGATTGCATGGTTCGCGGGATATTGTTTATTAATATATAATTTAATATCTTTTTTTTAATGCATTTCATCAAAGTAACGTCTGATTCTATTAACAATCTTCTATATGTTTATGGACAAATAAGACAAATAAATGTATATCTAAATAAATGCGGAGCAGACGCGATTTGTGCTATGCAAAATATCTTTACAATCAGTTCAGTAGCTTATGAGTTTGTCACGGACAGACAACATGGCACGATGTTTTTCTAAACGTAGATATAAAGTACATTTCTACAATTATACCCGTTGCTAATATGTTTTACTGGAATCCATCCAACGAATTTAAAAACAAGTGATATAATTAAGGGTACCTAAGAGACCTTTGAAAATAGGTATTTGAAATGTTCTTGGGTCCCTCCCTTAGCGAGCCAAAAAGAGTAAGGAGGGGACAACTTCAGCTTAAATTGAGCTAGGTATTTCGCAGTCAACTATTTTCTTCCCCAAAACATGTACCCACTTTCTTATTAATTTTTATATAACTAAAAACAATAATTTTAAATAAATAAAAGGACTCCTTTCCTCTTAATGTTTATCAGATTTCATACAATTTACTCCACGAGACACTCTTGGTTGAGGCTGCTTTGTTCATTTCAGTTGGAAGAGAAAAATATCAGAAAAGCCACAATGGTAAATGTTTAGCGTCAACCACGAGCAAAACAAGTTCACAAGCGATTAGCCAACGGATTTATGCATTGTCTAACACGAAACGCTAAGGTAAGTATATCTCGGTTGCTTTTGATTTGCTGTTGATGCTTTTCAGCTACTATAAAATTGTATTAAGAGCATTAAATAAAATAAGTTAAATAAAAAATTACATGGAATATCGTGTCTACATTTCGTAACCCCCTCATAATCTTTGTCTTGACAAAATCTGTTCGGATCACAAGTATTATTGGATACCAGCTCTATGATATTTCTTTTGCTGGACCACATATACTTTTAAAGCCTATCTTATCGTTAAAAAAAATAATATTAGATATCTTGAGGACTGTACTGTATAATAATCATCATCATCGTCAACTTTTACCCATTCCTCATTCCACGCCTCCTTCAATGAACAGTTACCGATATTAAGCGAAGAATAAGCAGTGACCTATTAGGAGAACAGGATAATATATTATGTGTTGTTTAGTGGTAGGTATATAATTTAAATTACATTAGTGGTAGTATTATAAAACCTAAAACTTATGTTAGTACACTTCCGAATGTTTATATTGAATGTAAGTAAAATATTCAAGATAGTGTCAAGAAAAATCTATTTTTATTAGATGTAAGTCAAAATCATAATAATTAGTGTAATATTTTGATTTTACATATTTATAAAGTCGTTCAATTAATTTTATCATTAAATGTATAAAAATATTAAAAAGTATTAATAGTATTATTCATTCCATTTGTAAAAAAAAAGTTTAAAACAACCCTTTATGCACTGCTGGGCACGGGTCTCCTCCTCAAAATCAGGCGAGGAGGGTAATGGGCCATAGTTCACTGATGCGCCGGCCGAGTGCGGGTTGGTGAACTTCACATACCTTTAAAGAATTTCAATCTCATCAGGCATGCAGGTTTCCTCACGATATTTTATTTCACCGGTGAACGAGCGATGGTCACGTGTTTGGGGTGAACTTAGAAATGTAGAAAACCCATTTTAAAGCACACACGGGGGGTCACGATTGAACCCGGAACCTTTCGCATGAGAGGCGGAGTCCACCCATCACTGGACCATCGTCGCTCACATTTGTAATCGTTTGTAATGTTTCATCATATTAGTAATCATTACACTAAATTCAAAATAGTATTCAGCTCTGGCAATCCCTGAGCTACGAACGAACGAACTAAAATTGGCAAGATATTGATCATAGTAATTACGTCGCTTTTTCCGAAAAATCTTTTTCTACAGAAGAGTCAAACAAAATAGTAAAACTATACACGACTCGAAAGGTAAGGTAAGTTAAGGTTAGCCTCGTTAAAAAACCTGAATGCCTGATGGGATTAAAAGGCCTCGAAGGTGTGTGAAGTTCACCAACCCGCATTAGGCCAGCGCTTTGATGTACTATGGCCCTAACCCTCTATAATAATATGTGAATAATGATAATGAAATGTAAAATAAAAATAAAATAAAACTGTGAAATATAATAATATGTAAATGGAGAAGAGCCAAACCCTGCAGAGAGATATATAAGGGTTGGTGATGATGATTATGAGGCTACACTTACCAAGTATAACAATGTCGTAGATTATTCTGGAAAATGAATGAAGGTTAACGAGAAAAAATATTCGTCTGAAATAATTTACTCTTTGACAAAAAACATGGCGTTTACACTCATTAATTATTCATTGATACGTCACAGCGTTCGAAAATTCATGGTTCAGAATTTTGTTTGTCGCCAAAATAAAGGTGGAAAACCATTGTATAGATACATTATGAAAGGCCGAACGATCGCGCGGAATACATAATACATACACTTTTGGAGTTCTGCTGTGAAATCGCAAATTAATGAATTGTTCGTACAGTACAGCTTGTTTCTTTTGTTTTACTGTTTTCCAGGATGTACTGTAGGATACAGTAATCTTTCGACATTAATACTTACCATTTTGTCTAGTATTTTGCATAGATTCATACATTCGTACAAACTTTCGCGTTTAATATGTTAGTACATATTAATAAGATAAATTTCATCAGCTGTAGGTTTCTTAGTTAAAATCATATCATTATACTTTTTATATTATTTATTAATTTTATCATTAAAGTATAACAAATATTATTAATACAGTATTTACTAGCTTATTTCTTTTTAATCTCTTGTTTCTTCTTCGTAGCTGACAACGTTCTGTTCAGGCTCTCTTGAGCTATAGCGTCATCTCTCTCTTCGAATGCCTTTGTAAGTTCCGGACTCCAGCATGCATCTGTCGTTATATATTTAAAATAACAAGAGAGTCAGGAAAGGATAAAATGAATTAAACTAAATAAAAACTTTAAATTAGTCCATAAAAATGACACCTTGTTTTCTTTACTTACATTCTACTTATAATGAAACAACTTTTATGGATTTTATGGCGGTTTTTTGGGACATTTTTGTATGGACTTTTAATCTAATTATGCACACGGGTTTTCCCGCGATATTTTCTTTCACTGAATTCCACATGAAATATGTAGGATTCGGTGAATAGAAAAACATATAATCAAGACTAGTAACAATAATAACGATGCCCATAATGTACCCTGGGTTGGCCTTGCAGTGGTCTTGGACTGACCTTATCTTAGCTTTGGCCTGGGTTTTTATCATATGCAATGAATACTTACTCGTATAATACTTCTCCAGCATTTGACATCTCATTTTATGTCTCTCCATTACGTACTGGTCGTTGTACGCTTGAAGCTCCCGTGTTCTTTCCAATGCTTCATCAATCTCTTCTCTTCGTTTTGCTTCTGCGGCCTCTATCATCTCTGGTGTCATAATGATACTGTTGACAATTTTAGGATGAGTTTAAAGGATGCTTCTACTGAATGCACCCTAGCATAAGAATTCTATTTTTTTTTTGTTTTATGTTCAGTTTGCATGGAATTTTCTGTTTTTTTTTTCTTTTGTATTAGATTTTTATTTAATTTTTTTATCCCCATTGTACATTTGTTGTGCTTGATACTTATCCGCAGTGCGGAGCCATGTATGGCTTATTAAATAAGGCTTTCTTTCCATTCAGTTCCATTAGTATTCACTATTTTAGTAGTCATTGTGGTTTTGACAGCATTAAAACTATCGGACCATCCTTGATCCTTTCGCTCATCAATTTTGTTGTTCGAGTAGTAACACCTAAGTTATCATCAGCCTCAGGACCTTCGACATAATACTGCTAAACCCCTATTATATGTGGCAGAGTCGAGCTAGCAAGAGATTTATAATACTATTTACAAGATTTTTATGTAGATGTAGATTTTTATATCACGCCACACGCCACAAGTTTTGTCAAATGGTAGAGCCATGCTTCCCTTTGCGACTGTTTACGACCGTGGCCTAAGGCGTCAGTTATGCTGTCGCAGTTTTGTGGGGTTTTGGAATGTCTGTTGGAGGGATGGTCTGTAAGAGGGATGTGGAAGATTTGTCCAACGTATTTTCATCATTTCTGGTTATGATGATGTCTACGGGCGTCGGTCAGTTACCGTAAGGCTTGATGGCCTCTTTATGACATGAAAATAAATGTAAACAAAAACATTTGAAATGCGTAAAATTATAAAGTCTTCTATATCCAGCTGCAGATATACAATCATATTAAACACGTTGATAATGCAATAATAACGTTAATTTGTAATAATAATATGCATTCGCTGTACCAAATAATTTCATAGATTAAACATGGGTTTCAAATTGCCTATAATCAAATATACCTCAACACTTTTGCGTCGCGGTGTTTGGTGTCGATACAAAATCAATTATACATCGAATATTTTATCACTGCTAATTATTATTGCAAACGCAAATGTCCACATCAAATAATTTCCATTGTTTGCAATTTTAAAATGTGTAATGGCTGTTTTTGGCGCCAGAAAAAACAATATGGCGGTCGTGTATTATTTATTGTGAAGATGTGCATTATATTATTGGTACATATTTTGTTTGTTTAATAAAACAGAAATGCGAGTGGTATTTTGAGTACAAAAATAATTTTCTTTTACATTGCTTAAATTAGTGCAATATTTTTATTTGCACACTATTTACATTCTGAATTTGTCAAAATTCTTTAAATTTTAGGAGTAAAATTTGAAAAAGGAGCAAAAACTTTGAAGCATAGAATAGGGATGATGCAGGCCTGGCTGAAAGTTAGGTCACCACATTGTATAGATAAACCGGATAGTTAGTCACGTGTCGAGAGTCATGTCTTATCGTTCTTTATAATTTACTATTTCTAATAAATTTCCAATCGTTCAAATTCTGATTAAGTGAAGTAGTATTCAATAAATATTGAAAATAAAGACAATCCGCTAAGCCGTTATAACAGAACGATAGAATATGGTGCTTACATTTATTAGAGACATGCACAACATAATCTAGTAATTTATGTCAGCTGTCATCTTACCCACTGAGCCAAGCTTAATCAGGAGGCAAAAAGCTCTTTCAAAAAAAAAACTACATTTTTTTATTAGTCATAAGATAAATGTCGCTGACCTTCCTTCCTCTGATAACTCTTTCGTGCACAACGGAATGAAGTACAGGGGAATAAATTTATCCTTCAATTCATCAGGCATGTTCAGGAATAATCCTTCCTCGCTGGTAGCAGATATCTCTGTTGCTGAAACAAATACCTTTCATATTAGTTGGATTTTAAGCAAGCTCGAAGATAAATTTAAAAATTAATCTGGGTCATCAAGAAAATATAACTCATGTTTTTGTCTTCTATCCTGAGACATAAGACGTTAAGTCTCGGTACTGCATGTCTCTCCTTCTCTTCGAAATACAGGAAAACTGTTTCCTAGGGGAACACGCACCACAATCCTGCAGAGCGTATCCATCCCGCCGATAAACACCTTCAGATGACATTATTTTATCATTATTCTTTACCATTATAATCATTCATTATTTTATCATTATACTTTACCATTATAATCATTCATTATTTTATCATTATTCTTTACCATTATAATCTTTCATTATTTTATCATTATTCTTTACCATTATAATCATTCATTATTCTATCATTATTCTTTACAATTAGAACATTACATAGGAGGGCGATATACGGGCAGCGGTTGGGCCTACTTGCGAGTAGCAGGTGCAAAGTGTGTCAGCTCAGAGTGGAGCAATGGAGCGTTACCTAGTAGGTACGTTTTGTGCTACTGATGAACAAACATCCTTACACACTAACATATCGACAGGCAAAATATTTACCCTCACTAACAAGTTCAGTAGCAGGACTCGGGCCTTGCTGTAAGGTTTGTGTTTCTGGAAAAAAAAACGTTCAATATAGGATTTTTTTCGGAGATTATTTAATCCTGGCAGCACCCTACGGATTCGCCCGCGTCCTTGCCATTCCCGTTGGAGTACGGGAATAGATCATAGCCTGTAAGTTATTCTGATGTTTATGCTATATTACTGTAAAGTTTTATCAAAATCCATCCAGTAGTTTTTAGGTGAGAGTAATAAACATCCGTCCATACATACAAAATTACGCGTTTATTATATTACTAGCTGTTGCCCGCAGCTTCGCCTGCGTTAACTAAGATTTACAACGGGATCTTAGCGGGATGATATATCTTTATCGATAAATGGGCTATCTGACACTGAAAGAAACATTTAAATTCGACCAATAGTTCCTGAGATTGGCGCGTTCAAACAAACAAACTCTTTGGCTTTATATCTTAGTATAGTAATAGTAATAATATTATATAAAGCTGAAGAAACTCTTCAGTTTGAGTAGAACTCCTCTCCTGTAGGCTGTACTCCGGCCCAGGCGCGTCACGGTCACGGCATAGCCGCGAATTAATTTTATTAAAATTTTATTAAATTCGTAATATATTTCGAACGGAATTTCCGATTTTAATAAACTAAAAAGTTATTTACAGGCATTTAAACGGCCTTTCTTGAGAAATCATTTATTTAGATACAGATTAACGCAAAGGTATAAATAACTTGATCTGATTTTGGTCGGATTTTAAACATAACTACAATAGTTAGATACATGCTATACCGACATGATTTGTAGATATTAATATGTTCTTTGATATTGTGAAAGATTTTTTGTTCTATCGTCAATAGTTTTCGCAGCGCACGCGATGAAAGATATTTTATAGGCATTTTTTTTTACACCTTGGGTAACATTATTGTAGTTTTAGTAGGGATCCTTATTTTTTTCTTACAATTAAAATAGCCTATATTAATCAGTGACAATGTAGCATTCAAATGGTGAAAGAATTTTCACCATTTGAAAATCGGACAAATACTTTTTGAGCAAATTCGTTACGAACATACATACAAACCTTACTCATAACTAATATCTAAACTCGCACGTGTGCACCCCTTGATGACGCCCATTTTCCAACGCGCCGTGCAGCAGAAATCGTAATATTTTAATTTCGCCATAACTTCAAAACCAAACGTCCAATTTTAATCATTCGAAGTCGAAATATTATCTACATAAACTGTATTTAGTGATGAAATAATTTATTTTGATAAGGATCCAAAGCCTGAGCAAAATAAACGCGTTTAAATGTAGTCCAAAAAAATTCAAAATTTCTAAATAAAAAAATGGTTATTGTGACTCACTCGACTTAGATAGGTATAGTGTGTCGCGGACTTTTTTGTAGATAATTATAAGGTCTTCAATTAATTAGAACATTCTATGGTTCTATCTTCTATAGTTTAGGCAGAGCACGCAAAATAAGTAACTTTTCTGGTTGATTTTTTTACCCTTGTGTCCGAAAAACCCAAATATCTTACGGAACCCTATGTTTTTTCAGAATAAAATGTAGCCTATGTTACTCGTGGATAATGTAGCTTTCGAATGGTGAAAGAATTTTTGAAATCGGTCCAGTACTTTTTGAGCCTATTCATTACAACCAAACAAATAAACAAACAAACAAAGTTTTCCTCTTTATAATATTAGTGTAGATTAAGGCAGTTTAGTACTAATTAGTAAACAGCCGTAATATGATATCTTTATTCTGACTTTCTTATACTTTTGAGTATGTTTGGGAATTTTAAGGAATTGGCCGCCAAATTTTTAGAAATAAATTTAATTTCTATAATATTTGGTTTGAAATATTATGTTAACGAGATTTGGCCAAAAGTGTTCTTACTTATGATTTATGAGTACCGTAACGTTTACCTGTATCTTCTCCTACTGTTTCTACTTCGTCTGACTCCTGCAAGGATATTTCATTATATATTGGATGATACTTCATGATAAGCGTCGATGGTTTAGCGGGTATGGATTCAGCTGAGAGATCCTGACCCTGACTCCTAATGCATGCATTTGCATTCATGCATCTGAATATCAGACTATAACTCACTCACCGGTGAAGGAAAACATCGCCAGTAAACCTACATGCCTCATAAAGTCTTTGAAAATGTAGACTTAAATGCGAATCTAAAACTATTCTCAAATCCATTTGTGCACACACAAAAATATCATCGAAACCGGCCCAGTTTTTCAGAGCATTTCAGTTCTCATCCACACGTATAAATGCATTATATAATATTTATATATTTTAGTTTAGTTTGCGTGTGATTGTTTGCTCTTTAATTCTTTTCTTCTCTTTCAGTTTTTTTTCATCTCCTTACTACCACTGTACATATTGTGCTTAATTATTATCCAGGACTACGGTGCCATGAATGCGTTATTGAATAAAGTTTTTTTTCTATTCTATTCTACATAATGTCGTATACAATTTTTTACAGATTCATAAACAAATACGCCGTTATATAACTTGACTGCTCAGTACTCATATTATGTAATCTCATTAGATAAAAAACGAGCGATGGTGGTCCAGTGGTGGACGGATTCGGCCTCTTATGCGAGGGGTTCCGGGTTCGATCCTGACCCGTCCGTGTGTGCCTTGAAATGGGTTTTTCTAAATTTCTAAGTGCACACGAGACCATCGTTCGCTTACCGGTGAAGGAAAACATCGTGAGGAAACCTGCACGCCTGATGAGATTCAAAGTCTTTGAAGTTATGTGAAGTTCACCAACCCGCACTGGGCCAGCGCGGTGGACTATTGGCCCATTACTCTCCTCGCCTGATTTCGAGGAAGGAGACCCGTGCCCAGCAGTGAGACATAATATAAGGGTTGATACTTTACTTTTTACTTTACATAAACAAATTATTACATAGATTTACATAAGTATATTAAATTATATAATATATACACAACACTACCTTGTATAAGGTGTTAGTGCTTCCCGCAGGCGTCGCTGGTGATTCCACCAAAAACTCATCTCGAAACTCCTTTCTAAACATTCATTATATAAATGCTCTAAATTACTATAAGACAAAAAACCACTCTGCAATATTAAAAGTCGACAGAAAGCAACATTTTTCGCCCCAGAAAACCTTCGTAAGGTAATTTTTTAAAGTATAAAATTGTTTTCTACCCTTTTACACAGCAGAGCAGGTGTGAAAAAAAAAGTTGATTTAATCATCAGCATAATTAGCTGGTGGGGAGACGAGCAGATCTCCGTACAGTGGCCGGTCCGTGTTAGGTGCGAGTGGCAACAGATCGGTTGTCTTGGCGCTCATTGAATGAGGCCTATGTTTAGTAGTGGATGACAATGATGATTTAGATTATGGTGGTGATGATGATGATGATGGTGATGATGATGTTAGGACAACTCACACACGAATATTTGATCCTGCACTAGCCAGAATCTGTCCTTATTACTTGACTGATACATGCTTACATATCATAGATAAATTCTTTCGATTCTAAACAAATACATATTATAGAACAATTACGCCCACATACAAAACAATTAATGATCATGCTCATCACACAAACATTTACTCGGCTTGGGAATCGAACCTGTGACATTCCAGATTAACATGGTCACTAACCACTAGGCTATCGAGCCAATCAAGCCAGAGGGATAAATAGAGATTTAAGTCTATATACCTTATTTTAGCGCATTTCACACTTCTTCCAGGTTCACCAGCAGACCAGGCTCGTCTCTCAGCCATGAACTGCAGGTCTCGTTCATCATCACGCCGCGCTGAACAGTCTGGTCCAAGCGAGCATTCCAGCTCTATATAGGCGTCCCCAGGCAACGGCACGTAATGGGGAACCGATGCGCTCTTCTCTTTATCCTTGGATAGTCCACCCTGATTGAATTGGTTTTATTTTATGTGTTATTCACACATTGGCAGATGTGTGACCCTAGACCAAGTGTTGGATATCCTGGTACACAAGTTCTCTGTGCCTGTTTCTATCTTATATTTCTCCTATATTTAAAAAAAAATTGTTAAAGATATTAAACTTACTATCACAGGGCTTATTCTTTTCTCTTTTCTCTACGTACCTAGTCATCTAAATTTGGTGAGGTCATTGCCGTCACGTCTATAACTTACCTTCTCTTTAACGAGTTTCTTCTGGGACGCGTCGTGTTCCGTCTTGTACCGTTCCAGGGAGTTCCGGTAGCGGTCCACTCTGGTCCACTGGGCGACAGTGAGCGGCCATCCATCTGGTGCTATTACACTGTTACGAAACGCCATATTTACTTCATTATGTACTATTTAAAATAAAACATAGTCGAATTGATAACCTCCTCCATTTTTTTGAAGTCGGTTAAAAAGATTTATACTTGCAACAGCTTCAAAGGGATAAGATAATTCTGATAAAAAACGACATTTTAAATAAATAATAAAGTTAATTTTAAATAAAAAACCAAAACCGACTTCAAACCTTTAAATTATGTGCAACTAAAAAATTAAAAATAATATTTAAATATTTCGAGGTGAAGATAATTAACAAAATGAATTAATCAATAAATATAATAAAACTTATATGTCTTACTTATACTTTTTAAAATTAGTTATTTTGGGAGTCGGTGCCAGCCAAGAAAGACAGTTTAATCACAATTCACTGCATTTGAATACATAATATTATACTCTCACATCTATTATAAATTCCTTTGCAATTATTGATTTTGTATTCATACGAGTACACCCAGTAATTGAGTAGATGTTATCTTTGCTTTGGCTGGTCATATTCAGCTACGACAGTTACTTGACCACTTGACCATAAAAACGTTACGTTAGTCAAATATCCGTATGGCCTATAAAAGATTCAGCCGAGTATCGTTAATTTGCTCCTAAGAATTGAAGAGTTCCGATGCTTTGTTATGGATCCCATGATCAGAACCTAACCAAGTTTTCATCAAACTACCCTTGAAGTACATTCTTTCAAATAAACTAATAATCATTGAAATCGGTTGGCGTGATATTCAGTTATTCATCTATTTATCGTTAATTTGCTCCTAAGAATTGAAGAGTTCCGATGCTTTGTTATGGATCCCATGATCAGAACCTAACCAAGTTTTCATCAAACTACCCTTGAAGTACATTCTTTCAAATAAACTAATAATCATTGAAATCGGTTGGCGTGATATTCAGTTATTCATCTATTTGTCGTGCACGTGCCTAATGTAAATTTAAGACTTTCATGGTTTTCTCATGGATACCATCATCAGAACTGGACTAGATTAAAATGGGACCCCATGGGGAGCGTCACCTTTCTAATGAAAAAAGAATCATCAAAATCGATTCACCCAGTCAAAAGTTATGCGGTAACAATTATAAAAAAAAAAAAAAAAAAAAAATGTGTGTGTGTCAGCTCCGACGCACGACTGGAGTTTACTCCACAAGTACGAGTATCTAACCATACGCAAAAATATAATGATAAAAAAAATTATAACTTCACAATTACAATGTTAATTATTGATATTTATAACAAAAAAAAAATAGCAATATAAATACATCGACACTAATAGAAACAAACAAGCCCAATAACATATAGTATATAGGTATAGTCGCCTATACAGCATACCCTATGTACGTCTCAATACACTCACAGCTAAATTAGAAAGTTGCGCACTAAAGGTGCGCACCAAAAACGTGACACTTTTTCGTTAGTTCAGTTGGTTTTACCCCTCGGATTTTTCTCATACCGGGCGCCTTATATATGAAAATCGATTCTTAAGGAGTAAACTCCAATAAACTCCAATAAACTCCAAAAAACATACAGTCGAATTGATAACCTCCTCCTTTTCTTGAAGTCGGTTAAAAATATGTAATAATGTAATAGCTTTTACATGTGCTTACGCGAATAATACTCATTATAATGAAACAATTTTTACAGATTTCATCGCGCTTTATTCAGATTGTTACGTGCACGACGTTTCGGATAGTTTACAGCAAACATGGTCACGCAATAAATCACGAACCATAGATGAAATCTATAAAAGTGTTTGCATTATAATGAGTGTTATTCACGTAAACATAAGAAACAAAATCTCATTATCTTCGGTCGAAATAGAATTTCAAAGCTAAAATTTGTATATGTGCCGTGTGCGTTTGAAATGTGTGTTAGATTAAGTAAGTTTAACAGTGTATTATGTTCCTAAATAAATGTTTATTATTATTATTATTTATTATTAACTGTATGTAGTATGTGTTAAACAACCATGTCTAAAGTTAAACATAACGAAACGAAAATTAGCAAAAATCTTTTACATTTATTTTTAATGAGATCTCTCTCTACTTGTACATCAAATATTTTTCATGAAAGCGTCAATTCACCTCTTTGATTTTTTTAGAAATATTTAAAGACATTTAAAAATGATCTTACTCAATGTAATATAGCTTCGGTTCTTTCAGGCCCTGTCTTCCATCTTTGACCTAGAAATAGTTTAGAAATATCATTCGTCGCCATTTGACTGACTACCTAAATGTTTTCGATTTATTTCAAATATTGTTACAATTATTCGAAAAAATTTTGCCATTTTGTTATTATGTATACGATGTGATATAATTTTGTGCTAATTTTTTTTAACAAAGTATTACGAATTTCTTGATGATTTCCAAATATTGCAGCGTTAGCTGTATTTTCATTAAATATCCACCGGTCATATCCAAGTTGCTGATACCTATTAATCAATGAGGTGAGGAACTCCTTTGACTACAAAGTGGACGGGCGTTTGATGAAATTGGGGACGTCTAAGGACCTCCTCGGCAGTGTAAATATTGGATATTGCGATCTATACATAATCGAATTATTAGGTCAAATCTATCGACCGCTCAGATACCTACAAAAGAGTCGTTAATGTCCTCAATTTTCTGAATTTTCAGCACTTACGCTCAGGGGGTTTAGACAAAGTAACATTAAAAAAACGATAGCGAAGTTCGAAAAGAATAAAAATTATGAGATTGACATAAGTTGCACTAAATCCCGTGGTCACAAAAATCATAACCTGTCTATTGGTTATCAATCTTTATTGGCAATATCTAAATGGTTAGGAAATTGTCATTAAACTCAGAGACGATGACGAATTTCGGTATCTTTCCGCTATGACACGATGTTACTTTGTCTAAGCCCTCAGGTCATTTTCGTAATAAGGTTTGTACGAATTTGTTAATTTGTTTGGGAGTTTTTGTTTTTACAAATTTGTACAAACAAAATATTAATGTCTCTAACCCAATTCAGATAATTTATATAATGAAAAATTTTGATTTGAACCTGTGACGCCACCGAAGCGTCTATATATTATTATAACTAGCTATTGCCAGCGGCTTAGCCCGCGTTACCAAAAAAAAAAAAACATTTTTTAATGTATCCCATGTATCGTGATGATCGTTGAGTAGTTTTCGCACCAAAGCGTAACAAACATCCCTACCTACATATTCATAATATTAAACAAGGATATACATAGTAATTATATTTAGGTAGTGCAATATTTTAATTCTCAACTACGTTCCTGAGCTTGTCTGTTTGTACGTACAATTTTTTTACCTTTGTTGCCGATTTGGCCTTTAAACCAGACTGCTTTTGTTTTGTGACCTGTAAAAAAATATAGCCATAGTTCATCTCCGATTTTGAGAAAGAGACCCGTACCCAGCAGTGGGACATATTATATGGGTTGATACTTTAAACAAAATAGCCTGTCTGGACTACAGTGACTATCATTGGAGTGAAAAAAAAACTTACCGTTGGCAAATTGATGTGAGAAGCAGACGGCTTCGCGATGGACGTTGGCTCCAGTCGGATATACGGCCAGTACAACTCACCCTCACCGGAACACCTGCCCACCTCCACCATCTGACCATCGTTGGAGGTGCGTAACACCGCTTCCATCTTCAACTTGAAATTAAATTTTTGCTAAAGAATCATTTCTTACTATGCTCGTATCAGACTTATAAAAATACAATATATTCATGGTGATTTTGTTTAGTATAATCTGTGGCGGACGCTGATTGCGTCATAATCCTGAATCACGCTATCGGAATTTCAAGCGTCTGTCCGCTATATATGTATATAATAATAGGCCTGGTCGAGCCTTTGGGGTTTTTAACCATATTCTCCGATTATGATGACATATTCTTTTTGTGAATATTTATATGAATATTTTAGGGCTAATGTTTAATTATAAGTTTTTAGTTTGATATTGTTAATACTTATAGTTACGTAGTTATAAAATGTAATTTAGTTCAATTTTAATAAAAATAATTTCAGATTTATTTTTTTAATGTAAGATGTATGGAGTATTTATGGATATTTAAAACTTAGAATTTTAGAATGCCATAAAATGTCTTTTACTATGGTACTGTTTAAAAAACCGATATTACAATATATTATATTGGTCTGCAGATATTATGGTTTCATAGTACAATAATAATAATAAATGTAGGTATACTAATGCAGCAAGATAATTCACCCAAGCCGCTACTGTACTGAGATTATCGTCCCATCTGGTTAGAGATCGATAAATCCTTATTATTATCGTCGTCATCGTCATCGTAATCTTCATCGTCATAGCATGCCCAGCTCAGTTCACTCCTAAGTATCTCTTTCAACAACTATTTCACCTAAGGCTTTATTTTAAAATGGAACATCCAATTTTTATGCACACTTTTATCCGCACAAGGATCTCATATTTAGATATTCATAGAAAATTCCAAAGGAAACTGTCAGCTAGTAGTGATATATAAGGTGGATATAAAGTAATTCAGGACGGGATGGCACAGCGTACCGGGTCCCACAGCAATACTATATCAAGTCACTCAACGGGTGAAATTATTCAAATTCAAAAATATTTCCACTTCGAAAACATTTTAAGCTTATAACAGCTTACATTCCCAGTGATGAGGAATTTGTTAAAGGAAATTATCTATGTGGAAAATATAAAATGTGTATATGTCAAAATGGGTATTGGACCGATAGTTCACCGACCTGGCCTAATTCGGATTTGACAACCCATATATTCAAGACTTTTAATCTCATCAGGCATGCAAGTTTTTTCACGATGTTTTCCTTCATTGGTGAGAGAGTGGTGGTCTCATGTTGAAGTACCCTTGGAAATTTAGAAAAACCGATAAATACTATAGATCCATCTCGAAAGAGAAGAAACAAATTATGGTAGGTTTACTTACGTGAGCAATGATGTTCCAGGGGGGCTTAAGCTGCGTTTCTACCGGAGATGAGCTAAGCTGCGTTGCGAGGAATGTGTTTTTAAGAACCGCTTCATTTGCCTGACCACCATTGGGTCTTGTAAAACACATTCCTCACAACGCAGCTTGGTTCAGCCTCTTAAGCGAGAGGGTCAGGGTTCGATCTTGACCACCACAGAGGTGCCTTGAAATGGAGCTTTTTAAATTTGAAGTACCTACACGCCTGATTGAGATTAAAAATCTTTGCAATATGTGAAGTTCAGCAGCATTGGACCAGTGCTTCGGTGAACTATGGCTCGATACCCCTTGCCTGATTTCGAAGAGAAGACCCGTGCCCAGCAGTAGGACATATAATATGGGTTGCTTCTTAACTTATGCTTGAACATAAGGTAAATCCATGGTAGCAAAATACCAAAATTATGAGGAAGCTGCACAAACCTAGAATATCACAGGTAACCTTAATCAATAAGTAACGACACACCGCAGTAGTGACAGTGTACACAATCAATAATCGCATGATATTAATTGGTCTAAACATACAATCGGATTAATTATTGTACTAACCGCTTATTGTGAAGACAAATTGGTTACTGTTTGGGAATGTGAATACAGAGATTTGGCAAAATACGACTGCTTACCTTCTGTCGTTTTGACAGAGTGAGCGCAGAGCAATCGTGCAAATACCTACTCAAATCAACTCGATGTTAAATGCTTAAAGACAAAGCGTCTGTCGACAGCAGGGGCAATAAGCAATTTTATTATTTTTTTACGTGAAAGTATTAAATATAAGAATCTAAATAAAGTGCGTGGGTATACATGGGTTATACACGTGTCAGCATCGAAGGATAATACGCACAATAATTTTGCTTTTCTTAACGAAGAGAAATGCACTGAGATATCTCCCGATAGACGGTAAGTGGACACAGCTATACCCACTAAAACCCGACGAGTGCCACCAATGCCGCCTTTGGTGAGGTGCCCCGGATCCCCTAGCAACAGGACATCTCGACGGCTAGTCAGTTCCTCAGGGGACTGACGCGACCACCACAGATAATTGTCCCGCACTACAGAACAGCCTTTCACAACGTCGCGTCGGGACAGTACGATGAGGTGAAGTTCCCGTCCTCACTCCTTGACCCCCGCTCTTTTGCCCCCTCTTCTTACAAAGAGCCCCCTCAGCTCAATTCGCTTCGCCCAAGGTGCTGGCTCACCCTAGGCTACTGAGCCTCCCCGCCACGATAAGGCCACGGTGGGGAGGTGCACGATGCTGACCTTAAGTGATCTACTTCTCAACACGTGAACGATTTTCCTGGGCTAGTTCCAAATTTAAATTTCCTAAATTAGATTTTATTTGTGGGTGACAACGACACTTACCATCAGGTGACACAGTGTGCCCATCCAAATAATATAAAAATGTAAGTAATATATTTATCAGGATCAGATGAACGATCTTTTGTTGAGGATGATAATAATGACGATGAAAGTAATATGCTACAATGAAGCGAATTGCGTTTTTAATACGGACATAAATGTTTCCGCAATAAATTCTTATAGGAGCCAACGTGGCTTGTTTAAACAATGTACGTTTTATGACCAATTGAAATGACCCACAATATCGTTTATAGTTTTAATATTTTATTTGTCAACGACTTTAACTCCCGAAATACAAAGTTGATAGTACTAAACTCTTCAAATCTTTATTGCTGTACTAAAATATAGAGAATGACAATTTCAAAAGAAATGAAAATTCGGAAGAATACCAAAAATTGAAATTGCACGATGACATCAAAAGGTCACATTACCATGTCTGTGACGCGAACTTTTAAGATTTTACCTTTCTAAAAAGTGATCAATGAGACTAAAGCAGTTTTCACTTCAATAATAAAGCTAGTTTTGACTTAGGCTAAAAACTCATGAAACGGTTTTCATCCGCTTTCATTTTGTACTGTAGAATGCAGATAATATAATATGCTATAATATGATAACTAGTCATTATTATTATTTACCAAGCCCTCAGAAACCATCACAACTTACTTATTTATTTTAGGCAAATGTGAATTAATTTATGTAACTAGCATATTGTTATTATTTATATGTATATTAGTATATTGTTATTTAGATGTATTTACAAAAATTGTAAAACTATATTTTAAAAAGAGCAATCCTACAGAGTTTCTTGCTAGATTCTTCTCTGAGGAAAACTGCTACTTTGCGAATCTAGCATTAGCTTATAAAAAAAATTGACATGTTTCAAGTGCTATGTAATTTGCCTACGAAATAAATATTATTTGATTTGATTTGATATGCATATGTGACAAAATTAAGCACATCTCACGACTCGTTTGGCGGTTATTTGCGGATTTCGCTACACCCCCGTGGGGCACTCTGGGCGTTTGCGTTCGTGCTTTTCAATCATCACCCGATATATTTGTGGATGATGATTTAACCGCGATTTTTTCAGAAGTGTGCAAAATATCTCGTGAGTTCAGTAATTAAGCAGGCGTTGTTAACCTTTCAAGTAATTGTATGACAGTGGACGATGTCAGCCGCGTCACTACCACACAAACTAAAAGTGTGAAACGAAAAGCGCACGCACACATAGTGCTGCATGCAAAGTTGAGTCGAACTATCTATACTTGACAATACAATAAAGTAATATCAAAATATTTAAACCTCTGTGGTTGCAGCAGCTCTGAAGCTAATTGTTGCTTGCTTGTTTACCAATATTTGTATTCCACCCAGGATGTTCCTTCTATTAGGCACAAACATCTCGTCCACATGGAACTTAGATGCGGATGAAAGTGGCAACTCCTTGCACTGATGGATATCATTGTCGCATATGTGGAATGCATCTGCCAAGCTGCTCAGCACCGTCAGTTGCCAGTTCGCGTCTGCGTGCGCGTGGTGTGGTTGTAGTAACTTCGCGTGGCCTGAGACTGTATATCTGAAAAGATATGAAAATCTAAAAAAATCTGGCGATAAGACGTTGATATGATATATATATATATATACCACTTAATAAACCAAGTAATATATATATTACTTGGTTTATTAAGTGGTAACATATCAGGTTAATATTCAATCTTATGCTCATTTCCCACTTCATACGGATCCTTATATTTCAATTCATTGTCTGTTTCACCATTCTGACATTGATCAAAAGGTCGTTTGGTGGTACCGTCGTCGACATGAAGCAGCCATGCCAACGGGTAGGAATAATATAACAATAAACATTTAAGTAAAGTATCAACTCATATAAAATGCGGGTCGGTGAACTCTTCAAACATCTTCAAAGCCTTTCAATCTCATCACGCTTACAGGTTGCCTCACGATATTTTCTTACGCCAGTGAGCGAGCTGTTATACCACAGGTCCTAAGGCTTTAATGCTGATTAAGCTACATGTCAGCGATACACCCTCGGAGCCTAGGGATAACTCTTAGCCTGATAGTTAGTCTACATCCAGCTACCAGACCTGACGGTCGCGTTCAAATCCTATATCCAGTTAATCTAAGTTTAATCATTAATTAATGTCAGTTTACTTATTATGTTCAATTTCTTTTAGTGTCAATAAAAGTTTTTTTTTAAAAGACTTTCGCCTAAATCCATCTAACATTTGGTGGCAGCGGTGGGATCGGAAATCCCCAGTGCCGCGTAAAGAAATCGCTAACGACCACGCATATTTTATTTAAACTGTGAAATCCATGAAAACTCGGTGAAAGTGAAAGTGAAAGTGCAAAGAAAAGGTGGAAGTTAAAGGTGACAAATATTGTGCTGAATGCTGAACGGCCTGAAATATTACTAAGTGCATAGCATCATCATTGTCCTGCTGCTGACTAGCCTGGCTCCTGATCGGGCCAACCACATCCAAATACCAACCAATCTACTACGCAGAAGAGATTAGATCTCCACAAGAATCTACCGGATCCAGCTACTCCAACATCCAACATCGAGGCAAGAAGCCTCGAGCATCACATCGTATCCCAAGAAATCCGACACCGGCATGAGAATAGCGGCCACCGTGCTTGTCTGCGTACTGTGAGTCCTTAGTTATTGTTATTAATTAGGGTTGTACAACACATAGTTTTAATTTTATTAATAAATAAATAATTTCTAATGGCAAAGTCAGAAAAACTTCAACTAGATATTCAATTGTCTGATAGTCCTAAACCACCGATCCCGATTCCAATACCTACTCCCTCTCGAGTGACAAGGTCGTCACCCCTTGTAGTCGAAATGGACCTTAACACATTATTTAAATTTATTAAGCCCTTTGATGGCAGTAGAGACACTTTAAATTCATTCATAGTTAATTGTAATAACGCCTATGAACTTGCCAGTGAAACACAAAAACCTATTTTATTTAAATATATAATAAGCCAACTGACCGGTAAAGCGGAAGTAGCCTGTTCAATTAAAGAATTCCCAAATTGGGATCAGCTCAAGGAATTTCTTAAAAACCAATTTAGTAACCGTAAGCACTATGCCCATTTGCTCACAGAACTACAAGAGAGCAAACAAGGGGCGTTAGATAACGTTAGCCAGTTCGCTCTCCGAATCGAAACATTATTATCGCAGCTCTTAATAGAAGTGTCGGCATCTACATCTAAAGCCAAAGAACTACCTGGCCGCGCAGCAGCTATGGAGGACTTGGCCCTTCATCATTTTCTCATGGGATTATATCCCAGACTTTCAAATATCGTTAGATGTAGGTCCCCTAGGACCCTCAATGAGGCCATAAATCTTGCTATATCAGAAGAGCGCATTCAACAAACTCTTTACAAACGGGCTTCAAATGAATCTAAACCTAACAACATGAATAGAACTAATAATAATAATAGGCCTAACCCATCACGGCAAAATACAAATCCCGGCTATAATGCTAATACATCCACTCATACAAGACTATTTAACTCACAAGGTAGCCAACAATTCTGTAGATATTGTAAAAGCCCGGGGCACGACATTTCAACCTGTAGGAAACGCGAATATAACAATAATAGATTTAAAATATCGCAAACCTCGCAGCCAAATTCATACGCCAGACAACCTGCGCGTATAAATCATTTGACAGATGCTCCTGAAACTGACTATGATAATATTGGTCAAGACGAAGTCGACACTGCACCGGATACCGATAATGACAATTTAAACGACTAAACGTCTCGTTACGGTGTCGCCCGAGACAATCCACTAAAGTCGACACCCAACCCAAAATTTCCAAATCCAATCCTTTCGCCTACCAACAGGGTAACCAGCCCCAAACCGAAGGCCAATCTAAGTTTCTTGCCAATCGACAGGGTAGCCAGCCCCAAACTGACGGCAACGATATTCCTAAATCCAATCCTTTTGCCTACCAACAGGGAAACCAGCCCCAAACCGAAGGCCAATCTAAATTTCTTGCCAACCGACAGGGTAGCCAGCCCCAAACTGACGGCAATGATATTCCTCAATCAAATCCTTTCGCCTACCAACAGGGTAATCAGCCCCAAACCGACGGCGATGCTATCCAAAAATTAAATCAACCACGTAATCTTAAAATCTATGAGATAAATATAGATACGTCAAAGAGACTATTACCGCATATCCTAATAAAAACTAACGTATCAGATATTCCCTTATCTCTTTTGGTAGACTCAGGATCTGCTGTAAGCCTTATTAAATTATCCAGTATCCATAAAACTCAAAAGCTTGTAAAAGAACCAGTCAAACTTAAGGGTATTGACCCGGGCGATGAACCCACATTAACGGAGGGTCATTTTCAACTTAAATTAGAACTTCATGAACGAAAACGAACCGCGTTCAAATTCCATGTCATAAAGGAAATTAATTTACAATACGATGGCATTGTTGGTTCCGATCTTCTCACAGCCCTTCGCTGCAAAATTGACTATACCAAAGATATACTTACTATAGGAAATTTCAATATTAAATTACATTTCATCAACCCTTCTTACATCATTCCACCACGTTCAGAGACAGTCATCGAGTGTTCAGTAGAAAATTTCGGCCTTAAAGAAGGCATAGTCCTGGACCAGCATATTACTGACCACCTATTAGTATCAAATTGTATAGTAAAAGTTAAAGACAACAACAGGATTAACTTAACTGTAGCCAATATTTCTGAATCTCCAATTAACATGAATCCAAACTTAAAACTGAAACTAGAACCTTTATGTCCAACATCATTTAATATAAATTTTGAGACACAAAGTGCAATTAACAGAACTAGTAAAGTTATTAAATCACTAAGAATGGACCACCTGAATGCTGAGGAATCCAATGCCCTGATAGATGTATGCACTGACTATACCGATATTTTCCACTTACCTGAAGATCACCTCTCCTATACTTCTGCCCTTACTCATAGAATCAAGACCAATACTGACGTTCCTATACATACAAAATCCTACAGGTTCCCGGAATGCCACAAAAAGGAAGTGGAGACCCAAATTAATAATATGCTCCAACAAAACATTATCGAACCGTCTATATCACCCTGGAGCTCACCAATATGGATAGTCCCTAAGAAGGTAGATGCTCAAGGTCAAAGGAAGTGGCGCATAGTCATTGATTATCGCAAACTGAATGACATCACTATAGGTGAAACCTATCCAATTCCTCAGATTTCAGAAATCCTTGACCAGCTAGGTAAAAGTAAATACTTCTCCACGCTAGACTTAGCATCTGGTTTCCATCAATTATTAATTTCGCCTGAAGATGCAGAAAAAACCGCTTTCTCTGTCCCTCAGGGACATTACCAGTTCAACAGAATGCCATTTGGCCTAAAAAACGCACCGGCGACCTTTCAAAAATTAATGAATAATTGCCTCTCAGGTCTACAAGGCAACCGATGATTCGTCTATCTGGATGACATAGTTATCTATTCATTTGACCTAAACTCTCACGTTGACAGCCTACGAGCAGTGTTTGACAGACTTAGACGCTTTAACCTAAAACTACAACCAGAAAAGTGTGAATTCCTAAGGAAGGAAGTGGCCTACCTCGGTCATGTAATCGGAGAAGACGGCGTGAAACCAAATCCCGAAAAAACTAAAGCCGTATCCAGCTTCCCCACTCCCAAATCTCCAAAAGATATTAAGTCTTTTCTAGGATTGGTATCATATTATCGGAGGTTCATACCCGAATTCGCCAAACTAGCTAAACCGTTAACCTTACTCCTTAAAAAAGATATCCCATTCCACTGGAAGAATGAACAACAAATCGCTTTTGAATCCCTGAAAAACAAACTAATCTCCGCACCAGTCCTTGCTTACCCAGACTTCACACAGCCCTTCCTCCTTACCTGTGATGCTTCTAACTTTGCAATCTCCGCTATCCTATCCCAAGGACCCGTAGGACAAGATCTTCCCATAGCATATGCCTCCCGTACACTCAACAAAGCAGAGTGTAATTATAGTACAACTGAAAAAGAATGCCTTGCAATAATATTTGGTACAAAAGTATTCAGGCCTTACCTTTATGGACATCGATTCAAAATCATAACCGATCACAAACCCTTACAATGGCTTTTTAATTGTAAGGATCCAGGATCAAGGTTGGTCCGCTGGCGACTTAAATTAGAGGAATTCGAATATGAAATTCAATATAAAAAGGGAAAAATTAATGTTAACGCCGACACCTTATCTAGGTTCCCCGTGAACCCAGTCGAACCGGTAGAGCCAGAAACAGCCGAACTTCCAACTCCAAGGGAATCTCCACAAAGACTGGACAGAGACCTTTTGGACCTATTAATATCACCACCATCCTTTAACCCCGAGGAAATTATTCCTTCTGAAACAAATAACCCCTTTGATGACATCCTACCACTTCCTGACGTAGACTTACCGACTAATATTCCAGACGTGCTTAGGGAGGAAATTGAAAACGAACATAATAACCAGCCTCAGGAAGACCAGCAATCCACTCATGATCCTGACCCGACCGACCTGACCGTTGATCCACAGCCATCCACAAGTATGACTTATAATGAACCTGTCGATGACTACTCTACCTTTTTGAAAGTTATATCAGACAAAAACAAATATATCGATACTATCATAGAGGAGCATAATGAGAGTTTAATGAAAAGTCGAAATAGAATTATCCTAGTTCCAACATCCTTAGACTTAGACGAGTCCAACCCCTATATTAAAGAGATTCTTAGCGATCCCGAAATGTATAAAATAACAAATGAAGCTGAAAAAGAACTGTTTTCATTTCAGAAATTAGAATTAAATAGTAAGCTATACTATTTGATATTTACCAAGGTACATCATTTTGACGAACCATCGTATCCCGAGATATTCCAAACTTTAAAAACTGTCCGTAATGATCTACTCAAATCAAAAGAAACTAATGAAATTAGCATTTCGGACTTGAGAAATCCATTTGAGAAACACTCTTTTGTAAGAATTTATAACATACTGTCATACCTATTTAATAATACAAAAGTTAAAGTAAATATTTTTCATAATAAGATAATATATCCAACTCCGACAGAAATTAAGAAAATACTATTCGAGAATCACGATATCCCAGTTGCGGGTCACTTAGGCTCTGTCCGTATGTACAATAGAATCAAAGAATTGTATTATTGGAAAGGGATGCGTAGTGATATAGAAGCATATATTAGACAGTGTAGGTCCTGCCAGGAAAATAAGGCACTCCGACAGACAAACCGTGCTCCAATGCAAATTACTAGTACCTCAACAGTTCCTGGACAACGAATATCGTTGGATATCGTTGGACCACTGCCCGAGGCTGGACCCGCTAAACTGAAATTCATTTTGACCCTACAAGACGACTTGACTAAATTCTCGACTGCTTATCCTATCCGCTCTACTACTGCTGAAGAGACTAGCAAATGTCTACTTCATTACATATCTATTTTTGGTATCCCGAAAACAATACTCACCGATCAAGGCACAAATTTTACATCAGAGCTTTTTAAGAAAACTTGCGAGTTTCTCAAAATAAAGAATTTGTGGTCCTCGCCCTACCACCTTCAGACCCAAGGCGCCTTAGAGCGAAGCCATTCGACTCTTAAGGAATATCTCAAATCCTATATCAACGAGGAACAGTCAAACTGGCCGAGATATGTATACACAGCCATGTTGGCCTACAACACATCTATACACTGCACGACACACTTCACACCACACGAATTAATGTTTGGTTGTAAACCATTTATACCTAACTCTATATACGACGAGAATCAAGGTGCCACATATCCGGACTATGTGCGCATGCTTCAAAGTAGATTGAAATATTCGAGAGAGAAGGCATTAGACTTCATAAGGAAATCAAAGGAAACCTCGAAATCTTACTATGATAATCGTACCCGACCAGTTACCTACAAAAAAGGCGAATACGTCTATATTAAAAATCACTTGAGACTACGTAAGGCACTCTCTCCTATCTGGAAGGGCCCTTACAAAATTGTAAAAATAAATGGTAATAATACATTAACTTTACTAATAAACAGACGCCACGTCACTCATCATTTTGATCAGGTCAAACCAGCCGATACAACAAATATAAATACAATTATATGAAGTATCATAATCATAATCATAATAATCATCTTTATTTCAATCAATCACAAAGACTTAACTACAAAATAAGTATATTGTTAGTTTGTCCGTGTGAGAGATCGGAGTCTATACTAGGAAACCCTGTGTTACAGAACTCCGGCCCCCGCCCTCGAACCACATAAAAACATATGTATTTATATTGTTTACATTATAAACTATACATTATATACTACTTATATAGTGGAACTGTTTTTACTAAATAAAAACTCTTAACTATAAAAACATGTGATGTGTGTATGTGTATGTTTGCTTTCTTGTGATGGATGAGTGTTTGTGTGTGTGTGTGTGCCGTGCGCGTACAATTTGCGTATACGTGAGCGTTTGCGTGGGTGCGTGTATGAGTGTTAGATTGTGTATGTGTGAGAGTGAGAGTGTGACAGTGGGTATGTGAGTGTGTGTGTGTGTGTGTGTGTGTGTGAGAGTGTTTGTGTGCGTGTGGGTAAAGCCGTTTACAATAAAATCTACATGCATTAAATTAATTAGTTATACAATTGTGTTCATCATTTTTTCTACTTCTTCATAATTCTTAAGCTTCAATAATTCAATGACCTTTAGCTTGCATTCGTGCAAAACTAAGGGATAAATATCTATGTCATGATTAATTTGATTATAAAGAAAAGGCCCCAAAAATATTTGATGATGCTTTGCATAGGCAGAATAGGATGTCCAAGATTTAAATATGGTAGGTTTTCTTCTGGTTTTGGCCTCAGGTTTTACATAAGTTGTCTTTGTATGGCAGTATAATACTGATTTAAGGACAAATAACTGTCGAACTGTTAATACATCAATATCTGTATAAATTTGAGAAGTGGGATAGCGATAAGGTTTGGACATAATAATCTTTAATATCGCTCTTTGTGCTCTTTCCACTTTTATCATATATTTCTTGTATGTTCCACCCCAAGTCAAAATACAATAGGTAATGATGGATTGGCACAGAGCATAGTATGTTGATTTTAGCGTTTTGAAATCTGCTACAGGTCGGAGGCGCTTGAAAACAAACATCAACTTACGTATTCTCATACTAATTGCCTCAGTGTGGGTCTTATAATTTAATATATTATCTAAGTAGACTCCCAGATATTTGATTTCCTTAACCCTTTCCAACACCACACAGGAGCACGATTGACGGTCAATACAATCATGTGCCTTCAAAGCTGTGTCCCTGGGTTGATGCTGGCGGAGTTTCGTGAATGTTATATATTTTGTTTTATCTAAGTTAAGAGTGAGTTTATTCTGATGTAGCCATTTCATAATCTTATTTAAGCCAGTTTCAGCGGTATGTATTACGTCATGCCAAGTAGAGCCATGGAAAACTAGAGCAGTATCATCCGCGAAAGTAAATATCCTACCTCTCTCTAGCTCCATATTGCATAGGCTATTAATGTAAATAGTAAACAAGGTAGGCCCTAAAACACTCCCCTGTGGCACACCATGGGATATATATTTGATGTCACTAACAGCTTCACACAGTTTTACATACTGCGACCTATTCTGCAAATAGCTTCTGAATAAATTCAAGACAGTGCCCCTTATTCCAATTCTTTCCAACATTAGAATTAGTCGTGGGATAGAGACAGTGTCAAAGGCTTTTGCCAGATCCAAGAATATAGCCAAACATTTATTTTTATTTTCTAGATTTGCAACAACGTGTGATGTCATGTCATTTACCGCGAGCTCAGTTGATTTTCCTTTGACAAAACCGTACTGATTTTTAGCTATCTTATTATACTTTTGTAAAAAATTTGTTAATCTAGTATTTATAATTTTTTCAATTATTTTTGACATAGATGATAGTATCGAAATAGGTCTATAGTTATTAACACTGCCTCTATCCCCAGTTTTATAAATAGGCTTAATTAATGCAGTCTTGAGACATGTTGGATATACCCCGGCAGAAAAACTAAGATTGCATATATGAACAATTATAGGCACAAGTGCACGGGCGGCTTTTTTATAGATTATAATAGGAATCGAGTCTATACCAGTAGAGGGAGTGTTCTTAAGCTGATTGATAACTGTAAACACTTCATTGTAGTCAGTCTCGGTTAGTACTAGGGAATTCATGGAGTTCTTTTCATTAGTTAATAAATCTTCTCTGTCATTCGATTCTTGTTCAGGGATTCTCTCAGCCAGTCTTTTTCCTATATTTATAAAATAGTCATTCACCTGATTTGCAGCTTGGATAGGACTTGTATTTATCTTTAATAATTCCTCGGCATTATCCCTTTTTTTAGACTCTAATTTTGTTACCTTTTTGATGACTTGCCATGTAGCTTTTATATTGTTTTGTGCTGATACAAATAACCCTTTATTATATTCCTTTTCACATTTTTTAAGAAAATCTCTACAGAAATTACGGTACCTTTTATATGTTGTATTTAGTATTTCATTTTGTGGATATTTTTTTATTTCTCCATGCAGCCTATCTCTATTTCTAATACATCTAAGGAGACCAGGTGTAATCCATGGTTGTATAATTCGCTTCCTGTTAGATACTTTTTTCAATGTTGTATTTTTGCTAATGATGTTAGATATCATCTTGTATTTTTGCTAATGATGTTAGGTATAAATAGCATACGTATTTTATACATGCATGAAATTAATACATAGAATATTATTAAATAAACATATAAATAAAATACAAAAATTATACATAATATAATAAGGAATAATAAGTATTAAACAATATATATATATGTTATAGTTAAGATATTAACTATGAATTAACATTAAATATTGTCTATTCTTCTTTTCTGTATTTATTCCTTCGCATATTCTATCAAACTCTTCTCTTCTAGGTTCCCAGAATGGTGCCTATCTTCTCAAGACTTCGTTCACCCTATCACGTCGAGCTCTGGTCTCTATTTCGATTATATAGGAACACTCGGCATTAGTAATACACATCTAAGGGTCGTAATACCATTAGACATATCGCACCTTAGCCCTCATATCGACGCTATTAGTTATAATATAAAAGTAATTGAAGATTTGTGTAACCAAACATGCGTAGAGACAATAACTAAAGAGTGTCATAACAGACTTCTACCACTAAGAGCGCGATATCAGGACTTAGTTACAGACTACTCATCCATATCACATTTAATAGATAATAGAAATAAGCGAAGTGCTTGGATCAGTGGCGCAGGTACTCTAATAAAACACATTTTTGGCAATTTAGATGAAGATGACGGCTTAAAATATGATAAAGCAATAGAATCGTTACAACGCAACGAAAAACAGTTAGTCGAATTCATGAAGGAAAATATATTAATCACTGCATCTCTTACTTCAACCTATAACAAAACCATAAATAAAATTCAGGAAAACGAATTTAACCTTGGTGTGGCCATTGGCAGGCTCAAACGCGTTATTAGCAATATCACCCAAACAACGAATGGGTTACAAATTTTGGCGACCGTAAATGAAATACTTAACTCGCTTGAGACAACCCTACTCACCTTATCATTTCAAATACAAGATATAATTAACGCCATACTGTTCAGTTCGCTCAATGTACTGCACCCGGCTATTATTACGCCGCGTCAGCTATACCGCGAACTCGCTGATAACTACAGGCACTTGCCCAGTGACCTCGAGTTACCTGTAGTTCTAAATTTGAACTCTATACACTCTATTTTAAATGTGTCTAGTATAGTATGTTATTATAGTAATTATAGGATAGTCTTTATTTTACAGGTACCTCTAATTAGTATTAAGAAATATATGTTATTCCATAATATTGCCCTTCCTACCCCTTACAAAAACAATCAGCCCGATACATTTAATCTTATAGTGCCTAGTAATAAGTATATAGCAATGACTAAGGACCAGTCTCACTATTGTACCATGAACAGCCTTCAAACCTGTGTGTCCATGAACTCTGAACTATATCTGTGTAATATAGAAAATGTGTACCTCACCGCAGCGCACTCTACGTGTGAGAGTGAGCTACTAGCTAAGGCTTTAACTACTATGCCTTACCAGTGTAAAACCAGGATAACCACTGGAAAGATGGATATCATCCACCCCATCACGAACAATAGGTGGATCTACGTCTAATCAAAACCATCTAAAATTAGAATTGATTGTGAAAATTCAAAATTGTATGAAACCACAGTTTTAGGCACAGGAATTGTTAATATACCTGACCATTGTATCGGTTACTGTAAGACAGCTGTATTAATGCCGAAATACAATGTAATTAACATAAGTTCGCCAATTAGCCATTTATCCAGTTTTAACTTGTCAGATAAGATATATATGTATAGTTTAAGTAATTTTAATGAAGTTGCAAATAATAGTGCATTCCCGATTAGTTTCGAGAACGTCACCAACCTGGATGAAATTGAGGCTGATAAGGCCGCATTGACTTCATTACTAAACCGGCTAAAAAATATAGAAATTAATCAAGTAGATTTCAGTAGATCGGGAACGCATTATTCAATAGGTTTTATTGTAATATGTTTATCATTAAGTTTGTATTCTTTGTATAGACTCATAAGATATTTTCGTGAACGCAACCGTCGCTTCTGTTTTAAATCTAATCGCGAAACACCACCAGTAAAAACAATAAATAATACTATTGACTCCGTTGAATTAGAAATAGCATCATCTGCCGACTCCGAAGTGAACCCTGGTGCTCCCACCAGGGACCATCTCTAGCTGAAGACTTGGACTACCCCAAGTCTTCTCTAAAAGGGGGAGGTGTTATACCACAGGTCCTAAGGCTTTAATGCTGATTAAGCTACATGTCAGCGATACACCCTCGGAGCCTAGGGATAACTCTTAGCCTGATAGTTAGTCTACATCCAGCTACCAGACCTGACGGTCGCGTTCAAATCCTATATCCAGTTAATCTAAGTTTAATCATTAATTAATGTCAGTTTACTTATTATGTTCAATTTCTTTTAGTGTCAATAAAAGTTTTTTTTTAAAAAGACTTTCGCCTAAATCCATCTAACAGAGCGATGGTATCGTGCTTAAAGTGTAGGTACTTAGAAATTTAGAAAGACCCATTCCAAATCGCCTTGGGGAGACAGGATTGAACGCGGATCATTTCGCTCAACCCACTGGACTATCTTCGCTCATAATATAACATACAATAATATAATTGACTCAAACAGTCAAGTAATTTCCGTGAAAATAAGGGATGAACATAATATAATAATATATAAACCTACCCCTTGTCATTTGGCTCGAAATCGTACGTCACATGAGCGCTGAATGCATGCGGCTTTTGTACTCCTGTATCATTGTCATAAACAGCCACCATACTGTGGTAGGGGCTTTTGACATCCAAATGCACCTTCACTGCTGCGTGACAGTAAAACACTGCTTGGAAATATGGCAGCCATTTGCATTTGGGCGTCACAGAGACAGTGCCGATATACTGCCTCAGGCTGTTGGTGCCTGATAGCGCTGACGCCACCGAATATGCGCTCCTGGCCCCGGGGTATTTGATGAAGAACTCATTCATTAGCTCTGACAGCACTTCGATGTTGCCGAATGCATTTTCCATTATCTGTAATCATAGCAATATTAAAAATGTGATAGTTTGTCACTGTCCATGTTTGTTGCTCGTTCACGGCAAAACGGCTGAACTGATTTCAGATTTGGCTGAAATTTAAAAGGGTTGGACTAGAACAAGGGCAAAATTTAAATCTAAAAAAAAGGCCCCACGGTGATTAAATTTGCCTTAATATTATTAGAAGTTAATTTTATTTGTGTCAATTGAATTGTCATAAACAACATTTGTCTGATACAAATATTGTTTAAGTGTATACTGGCAACAAGTATTTATAGTACAAATAGCTTTACTCAACTTTGCGCGCAGCATTACCTATATTATGTGCTTTGATCTGTGTGGCAGTGACGCGGCCTTCATCGTCCGTACAACGTGTTCTTATCGTTTTATATGTATGGTACCGTCGTTAAAGAAAATGTCTGACGGAGAAAATGTATAACGAGTTAGGTAAATATTAGTATGATTATATAAAGTAAGTATCTTTAAAAACATATTATTTTCAACGTTAATGTACTTAAGAGTATTGCTAAGGTATTCGAACTACTGAAAAAGGATGTGCCAGTTATATCACAACTAGTTAGAGATCCAACTTGCAGTGCAGGTCCAATTTAAATATCCAAATTGAGTGAACGTTTGAATGGTGTGCCAAAGAGAACACGAATGGCAGTAGGGGTTTGGAGGAGTTTTACCAGGAGAGAAAAATAACTAGTGCATGTTATAACATATTAACATGTTTAATAAACATGCATTTAACGTTTTTACCGAGTTGTATATTTGTTTTCAATTTGTTGAAACAACTATATTCGTATTTTGTACTTCAACTGTACCTCTTGTCACGCATACAAAGTCACTGTATAGTGCTCGCAAAGTTGAGTTGAGGTAAATTATAGAGTTGTTTTACATTAACATGTTTTCAACCCATTTTCATTTAATAATATACGTGATGAAAACCACTTGTATGTTTGTTTTTTTCCTCTCATTCTAGCCATAATTTCGAGCTTCCTCGCTAGCGAAGAGAAACTTTATGTCCCACTGCCGGGCAAAGGTTTCCCCCAAGTCCATCCACATATCGCGTTCCTGCGAGTCCCGCCATCTTTATCGGGGCTGACTTCGGTAAAAGTAGGTACCCTATTTAAAATATAATTCTACTGATACTGGTGATGACATGTGTTGACCACATTAAAATATATTATTGGTCTGGTGTATCAACACATTTAAAACGTTAAAATTGGCATAAGTAATAGTATGACCATCCATTTGTCTTTAGAAGTCATTTTAGAAGTAGAATAAATTAATAGCTATTGTGTTTGAACTCTACTTACACATTTAAAAATTTCCGGTGTGACCCCACCGACAGTCCTCAAAGTATTTCGTGCCCGTGTCCCTCTCCAGCTGGCTTGAATAATCGTGGCCGCCTCGTGTCTCCTGACCACATTCTCCCGTTCAACTTTCAACAAACCACAAGGCAGCTCTTCGGTAGCATATTCACAAACTTTGGATGTTTCTGGTGGCGTTGGATGTTTCAGTAGCTCTTCCATTATTTCGGGATCAATTAAATTCACTCGTTCATTAAGCTATTAAAAAGAATTAAATGGTAAAAGAAGATAGAAAATAAAAATAAACTATTACGCCTAAAAGTATGAAAAAAGTATCAACCCACTGCTGGGCACGGTTATCCACATAGAAATCGGGGAGAAGAGTATTTGTTCACCGATGCGTTGGCTAAATTCCAGTTGATGAACTTCAAATACCTTCAAAGGCTGTCAACCTCATCAAGCATGTAGGTTTCCTTACGATGTTTTCCTTCTCCGGTGAGCGAGCGATGGTCTAGTGTATTAGTGCACTTAGAAATTTAGAAAACCCCATTTCAGGGCACCCCAGGGGATCAGAATCGAACCCGGACCCTCTTGCTTAAGAGGCCATACCCACTGGACCATCGTCGCTATAGTGAGCATATAATCGATGCCCTGATTGGGAATCTGGGATATCACGTGTTTTTCTGTCAAGGTCGAGCTAAATGAATTTAGTAGTCGCAAACACTCTTGCGAATCTGTCACGGGTTAGATAATGAGTGAGAGGATGAGAGAAAAGGTATTTAAGAAAAAATGATTACAAGTTCAGTCTAAGCTGAGTGTTATCACAAAGTCATTTTTTTTTTCCAAATACGAAACCATTATTTGAAGTGAAATTTCTTTACGCGCATGAGAGTAAAATTTTAACGGATGCAATGCAATAATCGTTACGAAGATGTGCAACGTTTTTGTCGAAGAAGAGAGAGAGAGCGATTGAGACCAATTGAGAGAGAGTGAGAAAGGGCGAACGTAGTATGAAGCAACGCTATTGGTTGGTGTATTCGTTTAGTCGTTAAATATTAAGAATTAAAGTTTCACTTCTATCATGTGTACTTTGTACTCACGCACTTTTTTTTATTTTGAGACGTAAGAAGGTATGTCGGAGAGCCAGTAATTATTCTGCCTACCCTTCTATCCGAAATACAACAAAGTGTCGTGGAGAATTAATTCAACATAGGTGGTACTAACCTGCTGTTCCTTCCCCTCTTCCATATCTTTCACTGACATACAATCACAAGGATCTGTGCGAACGTGTCTTAACGACTGTGGAGGAGGCTTAGGCGGGAGACCGAATTCAGGATCACAGAAGTACCGCCTCAAAGCCGCACACACATTCTTAAAGTCAACTTTCGTGAGTTTTCTCATCAAGAACGATTGTAACGATTGTCTGAACATCCAATGAAGATGCACCTTATGGTATCCAACTACTTCTGGAACCCACTCTAAGTCTGGTTGGTAGGATCTACAAATAGTTATCCTGTTTCACATTCCTCATTCATCTCATTAATGTTCTGATATCATTTAAATACTTCTAATTAAAATACTTTTTAAAACCTATATAAGGTCAACAATATAGGTAAGTATAATTTCAAGCTGCGTCCATTATATAATAATATATTATAAACTATTGGAATTCGCAGGAAAAACAAAGTAAGGTGTCAATTCAAACACATTCGCTAATTTGCGACTTTATTGTAGAATAGAATGCGGCCGACCTAATCAAATTCAATTAAGGGCCTGTTTCACAATCTTCAGTTAAGTTCCCAATAAGCTATCGGCAACATATTTGACAGATATTTGACAGATACTCCATACTGTATCTGTCAAATATGTTGCCGATAGCCTATTGGGAACTTAACCGGAGATTGTGAAACAGGCCCTAAATGTAATATATTAATTGATATCCATTTATGTTAAATATATTATGACTTAATATATAACACGATCGTAAAGATGCCTGATGAAGGTTCAATAAAAGACTGAAACGTCGCAAATTGGCGAATGTATTTGAATTGACATCTTACTGTCCACTTACCTGCGAATTTCAATATTTCAATTATAGGTAATCACCTCTTCTACATAATATTTACTAACTAAATGTTAATAGGGATGTTGATACATATTACAAATTAATGTAAAGTTATGTTTTACATATTAAATACAGTATTAAAAAACCTATATTAAATACAGTATTAAAAAACCTAAAATAACATTTTAAAAGTCTACTTATTTGTCTTAAAATTTAGAAAATTAATTTAAAATGCGTTATTTATCATGCATTGTCACGTGACTGTAAACGCCAATAAGACGATGACGTCACTGAACATTGAGCTAAGTACAATACAATAAGTCTTTATTTAATTTTTTGCTAATATTGGACATATTTCTTTAAAAAATATTTTTTTCGTGTTTATCTATAGTATATCTATCAAATAAATTCAATAAAAAAAATATTCAACATCCCCATTTGTTTGATTTTTAACGAACACTGATTTTGAACTGATTTAATTATCATCGGAATTTTAGTTTATAGGTTTATCCTGTAACACACACAATCGCTTACAAGATTTTTGTAATTATTTTGTTTGTACCTGTAAAATTCTTTCTCGTTTCCAGATATACTGATTGAGGATCTGTTGGTTCGAATCCAATTGGAAAAAGCTGATCCCAGGTTAAGCAAGAAGCGAGCTGCCCAGGGGCACTCCTTGACGGCCGCTGATAGAACCACGTCCCTCGTTCCCAGCAGTAGGGATGACTTGCTGAGGAGCAGGGCATGCCAGTGCAGTTGAGAATGCACCCATATCCTTAAAATACGTATTATTGATGGATTTCAATTACTAAACATCAAAACGAATACTTTAAGAGTTCGAGCGACGATGGTCCAATTCAGCCTCTCATGCGAGAGGTTCTGGGTTCGATCCTGACCAGTGTGTCTTGAAATGGGTTTTTCTAAATTCCTAAGCGCACCCAGCGGGGCAGAGCTTGTTACCTTACAACTGAGATACATGCTTATTTTTTAAATAAGATATACAATTTTACACATAGACACAGAAAAAATATGATCATTCTCTTATGAGCATGATCATATTTTTTCTCGTTACAATCATTTGTTCTTGTTGGGAATCGAACCCACGACCTTCCAGCTTAGCAGTCAGGGTCCCTAGCCACTAGGCCAACAGGCCAGTCCAACATTCTTCAGTCGTAGCAATGCTAACACTCACCTGCAAACATGTCTCCCTGGTGCTAGCTTCACTTCAATGGACCCGTATCCCCTAGTCTCGACAAAACCCTTAGTGACCGGCACTTGAAAGTCTTCGAACCAAT
This sequence comes from Lycaena phlaeas, assembly GCA_905333005.2. Taxonomy (NCBI): domain Eukaryota; kingdom Metazoa; phylum Arthropoda; class Insecta; order Lepidoptera; family Lycaenidae; genus Lycaena; species Lycaena phlaeas. Next base: position 14,861,219 of record HG995175.1, read on the forward strand.
CAAAAACCTCCAATACCATGTGAGCTGGTTCGATGTACTCATGAAGTGGTCTCCCAGCGTTAAGAAGAACTCTTGGGTGAAGAGTCTGAAGGGATATCCTGATGATATTCTCATCTGGACTATCGACTTGTAGATAAAGCGGTGATGACTTTGGTGCAGCAATATCTGCTTTTGCTGTTAGCTTTGTTCGTAGCGGTGGATTGCTCGCTGCCGATGTGAAATTATACATGGATGGATAATATAGCATCTCGTAATTTATTATGAAGTTTTTTATCTGTGGAAAGAATATTTTTTACTGAACAGTTCATCCCAATTAAATTTTAGTCGTCTAAAGGTTTGCTCAAAATTAGACGACGACATAAACCTTCATCATCATCATCATAGGCCTCCCTTAATGAACACCAAGACGATCGATCCCCTGCCACTCGCATTCATCGAGCACCTGCCACTGCACGGAGATCGTCTTCCCACCTGGTTAATGGTCGACCAACACTTCGTCTACCTAAACGCGGCCTCCACTCTTGAACTTTATTGGCCCATCGGCCATCCGTTCTTCTGAATGTGTGACCAGCCCATTGCCACTTCAACGTGCATATTCTTCGCGTGATATGGGTAACTTTAGTTTTCTGGCGGAGGACTTCGTTTCGAATCCTATCTGCCAAAGAAACACCCAGCAAAGCACGTTCCATAGCACGTTGAGCTACGGCAAACTTACGGACCAGTCTTAAATTAAGAGGCCACGTTTCGGCCCCGTAGGTCATCACGGGGAGAACGCATTGGTTGAAGACCTTCGTCTTCAAACTCTACGATATAGATGCTATACCGCATAAACCTTACCAGGAGAACATTTTTACACCCGGAACCAATAATGAATTATTATCATTCTTTTAGGACACTAAATTCCTAACGACATCTCCTCTTTCTTGATCTGTATTGTGGGTAAAACGCTCGATTATTCACATATCGTGGTAAAAATATCGGCATAATATTATGTACCTATGTCGTTTGTGTTACGTGACATAATGTGGTATGACGCATTGTCATGTCTTGTGACATACACATTATGTCATTTCGTGTCATGCAATTGAGTTCAATTTATGTTGTTTCATTTAGTTTGAAAACCAATATACTTACAACGTCATATGGCATCCATTCTCTGGTGTCTTCTTTAACTTGTTCGCTTACAGCTGGAGTTAATGCGATAGTATCCTTTGTAGTTTTCTTTGGCTAAAGATGAAATGATTTATAACAGTTTTATATATATATATATATATATATATTATATATTATATATATACTATAGAAATAGTTCTTTGAAAAATAACTATTTTAATCTTTTTTTCTAAAAAACTACAAAAAGATAGATTATGTTCTTGGGTTGTAAGGAAAATTGCTGAGCGTTCATAATATTATGAATAAAAAAGCAAACAATCTTGTGATGCAAAGAGAGACTGCGGAACTTTATTGTTCCTTAAAAAAGAATTTAAGAAATCAAATTCTCATCGCGTCGAAAGCAATATCGAAGTCAGCTAACTTGCAGAAGTTAGACAATATCAAATAGTTTGAATCGTACAAATAATTCTACTTTTAAATTAAAACGAATTTGATCTACAAAGAGAAAGTTTCGCGAATGTTCCGCAGTATCGCTGATCAAAGTTAAAATATAATAATATTACGATTTCCTTTTAACAGCTGTAAAATATAGACGGGGAAACGTTTTGAGAACTTTGAAAATGTTAAAATATATTTCGTTTTATATTTTTCCTATGCATTTTCAATTCAAATGTCCACTACAGATAGCAGAAGTTACTTTTCGTGATGATTACAAAAAACATTTCAAAACGAGCTATTGAGCATATCAATGTTACTAATTTGTGTTACTTGTAGGCTGTGCAAGCGAAAAATGTTTCTCTGTGGATGTATGTATTTCTTTTTAAATGTTTTCATGTGTGTCTCCTGTTAGTGTTGAATAAATATTCCTTTCTTTCTATTTATCAAGTTTTTTTTTTTTATTTTATTTCGTGGAGCTCAATATTTCGACATGTTCTACGAATGCCTTGTTCAATTCTCGTGAACAGAACATTTTTAAATTTATTAGTTGTACAGCTCGGTTTGAACACAGGCTTTAAAAGCTGTGGGCTCGGCCTCTTCGAGTGATGGGTCCGGGTTCGATTCTGTCTCCCCCCCCCCCCCCCACCTGTGCCTTGAAATAGATTTTTCTAAATTTTTAAGTGCACCCTGAACAGTCTTTGAATATAGATATCTTCTCTCCTTACCATAACACCTTTTCCTTGTTCCTCTCTAAAAGCTGAAGTAATCTGTAAAATATACCGCTGACATACAATAAGAAATAATATTAAAATGGATAATATAGACACACAAATAGTAAAAAAAGATTTGACATCGTTTTCTTATGTTTATGCGAATATTACTTATTATAATGAAACAAACTTTACGGATTCTATCGCGAACTTTCGAGATTTTTAACATACCCGCAGTAAAATATCCGAAACCATCAATATTTTATTTTTCTTAGTCCTATATAGGATTTTAAATTAACATGGTTATTTTCATTATTTAAAGTATTTAAAACGGGATATTTACCATGTTTTTTAATATTATTTTGCGGAGCTCGATATTTCGACATTGTCTACGAATGTCATGTTCACGAGCTCAGCCGTTTTAAATACTTTAAATAATTTCTTAGTCCTATTGCAGAAAATGCCAACTGAGGTATATGCCACTTTACAGATGAAGAATAAAGAAGAATTGGCCTATCTTTTTTGGCGGCTTGAAATACATATATTTTAATAGAATCTTACTTTAGGAGGTAGCCAAAAAATCGTCGGGCATATAAAAAAAACTTAATAAAGCGCGATAAAATCCATAAAAGTTGTTTCATTATAACATTTAATTTTTCTTCACAATTCAATGATCTCTGAGGTGGATGTAGGTCACTTGTGTAAAATTCAATATTATCAAACCCCTTCTACCCACTGCTAAATCTGCCTTTTGTAACACGCCAAGACTGCTGGTAGATAGGACGATCAGTCAGTTACACGAAGATCGTTGTTTAATCGAACGTGAATGATGTAAATTCTTTATAATATCCTTAAACACCACCGGCGAGAGAGTGCCATGCCCCCGGCTGCATAGGTACCACCATCTTGCTTGTTAGAGGTGGGAGGAATGCGAGGTGCCGCACTCCTGGCTGCGTGGGTACCACCATCTCGCTTGTGACCGGTGGGAGGGATGCTCTGTGCCACGCTACCAGCTGCATGGGTATCGGTATCTTACTCGTTTCTCTCGTAAAACAGACGCGCTGCTTCGGAGAGGAGCATAGTGTGATTACTGCCACTGAGACCGGTATCTTATTTTATTATATATTATTTTATTTATGTCTTTATGTATAAGCTGAAGTGGCAGTGAGCTGGTCACATCTGTCGCAGAATTGTAAGAGTAATCGACTTCTGCAGTGGAGACCGCGCATGGGAAAATTGTTGGACGCCCCCTGCTTGATCGAGCGACGGTCTGCGCAAGGTGGCTGGTAGCGATTAGCAATTGGATACTCAAAGCTCGAGATCGAGAAAAGTAGCGCGCCTTGGGAGAGGCCTATGTCCAGCAGTGGACCGCCGCATACTGATGACGATGATGATGATGATGTATTGGCATGCCATAGATAATGAGCAGCGTTGGCTAGTTCCAGGTAAACTAGACAATGTTTATGGTCACGTCGATAACTTACCATTCGGTGGCACGTGTGCCAATTTGTTTATCTAACTAACATAAAAAAAAAACTCTTTGTAATCTCTTTTTTTTTTTTTAATATTTATATAAAAACTTTCGGACCTGACTTTTACAAATCGTATACAACTAGTTTGCAGTCGTTGACTATATGCCTTGCATTAAGAAGACTCTGTCATAAAAGGGACAATTCTTTTAGATTATCCCTCAATTTGTTTTAGGAGTTCAAGACGTTATATGGGAAATATTCTTGTTTACAATTTTGCGTCTTGTCTCGCAATAATTTTCTGAAATTCGTCCTCAAAGTAAGAAGTCTGGGTTCGAATCTGACCCGTGAAAAATGTGTCTTATTCGACCAAAGGACCTGACCAAACTGGCCATCATTATCAACCTGTACCGCATGAGGAAACCTGCGTGTGCGCAGTCTTTTAGACAAGAGAAATACAGTTGATGAATTTAATTCACTATCCTCTTTGGACTAACGCATAAGTATACATACCCTAGTGCCTAGAACCCCTTTTGGATCATAGCTTGAAGCACTGTGCAGCGCTTCCGGGTGTATGGGTGAGACGGGCAGCGCATGCGTTGGTATTGGCTAGTTCTAAGTAAACTTATGTTGATGGGTGACATCCACCACTTACTATCAGGTGACACGTCTGTCCGTTTGTCTATCTAACTATCATTACAAAAATTTTACTCAGCAGTGTGACAATTTCAACTATCATCTACATCCTCACCAATAACTGATATCTTTGGAAACTTACCGATTCGTTGCTGATGACGTCCAACAAATGCGGTGCGTAAGACAGCTTCAGTATTCCACTGACTTTCAGGAATCTAGTCCTTGGACACTCGTACTCATCATAGAGTGAATGTTTTCTAGCCCAGTCTACCCATCTATACGTCTTCCATAAAGGCACCTCTAAATAAATAGTTTGAAAAAACAAAAAAAACACGTTTTTTATAGACAACAAAAAATAAATTCGAATTAAGAATTATGTGACCAAGAAAAAAAAATATTTTAAAAAAAGGTTGAGATGCATAGCGTCAATTTTTCTACATATTTTTTGACAGTTATGATAATTATATAAATACATAATTATAAATCCTATAACGCAAATTAAATAAGTAAATCTTTCCAAATTATTGTATTGTGATCGGTTCTCGCTAAGTCTACTAAGTGTAAAGATACTTATAGTGTGCAACATACGACATTTTCTAACATTGTAAATAAGTTTTCAACTGAAGTGGTCTTTGGATATTAATTAAGTGTTAATTAAAAACATACTTTCAATAACTTAGATTAATACCTCCCTCAAGAATATCACCTCAATCTATACATCTAACCCCGATAAAAGCGCGTCGATTCATTTCTCTCGTAAGAGAAAGACACGCTTACCTAAACGCAGACAAACATGGTTCACGATGAAACCAATCTTACTAAATAACGTCGTTATTCCCAGAGTTAGACAGGTCAAGTACCTGGGGGTCACCCTCGACAGGTCGATGTCGTTTAGACCACACATCGCCGCGATTTCTAAAAAAGCCCGTTTCGTCAGTAGTAGACTGTACTTCCTCATAAACAAAAAGAGCAAAATGCCCCTCAGGCACAAGCTCACCCCTCTATAAATCATGTATCCGCCCCATCATGTCATACTCCTGTGTGGCATTCGCGCATGTGCCTCAGCATAGACTCAGAGGCCTCCAAACGATCCAAAATAAATTCTTACGTGTGGCAACCGGTTGCCCGTGGTACGTAAGAAACATCGACCTACACCGTGACCTCAGACTAGATTCGATTAGGGGCCATTTCAAAGCGATGTCAGAACGTCACTTCGAAAAGGCACTTCTCCACCCGAACCCACTCGTCGTGAGTGCGGCAAACTACACCCCCGATAGCTTAGCACCTAATAAGTCTAGGTTACCTAAGAATGTCATAACCGATCCTGTTGATAAAATCACAGAACTGTTAAAGCGCGACGCTGAAGCGCGACGTAAGCTACAACACACACTCAGACATAACACAACCGGTGTTAGGCACACATTCACACCGCATGGGCCCCGGGGTCGTATGCGACGTCGAACCCTACACTCCGTTGACCAGTTGATCCGGATCAACCGCGACAGCATAGGCTCAGATCAGCTACGAGTCGACACCAATATAGACCGTGTAATCACCGATAGCACTCTGCTATCGGCAGCTTGCTCGGGTCCCGCGCTTGACCCGCCTCCCCCGCTACCGGGGGAGGGGAGGGCCGGCCCTCACGATAGGTTTCTAACGTCACCCGTTCCAAACCAGTCGACCGTAGCTGACCAAGTTAGGTACAAACCCGACGCCATGAACATGGCGGGGGGCAACCCCCCAAATTTTTAACGTCATAGGATGATCCAACCGGATCACCCCATTTCCGATGACGCATAACGGTCACTAGGACCATTAGCATAGATCCAACCGAAAAAAAAAAAAAAAAAAAAAATCTATACATCTACACATACAAATGTAATTAAAGTGTCTGTTTGTAATATTGAAATAACCGCTTTTTACTACGTGCATATGAATGATATTATATACGGTACATATACCAAAATATATTTTTGCAATTTTTATCTGTCTGTTTGTTTGTTTCGACTAATCTCTGAAATAGCTGGAACGATTTTAACGAGAATTTTACCGGCAGATAGCTGTTATAATAAGGAGTAACTTAGGCACTAAAATAATCATCATCATCAAGTCGAATACGCCCTTAGATCTAAGTTAATGCGGGTGAAGGCGCATACAACAGCTAGTGAATAATATAACTCTTACTTGCTATAACATAAATTGCAATACCTGGCTCAGGCAGGGGCTTTTTCAACGGCAGATCTCTGACCATGGTCAAGACAAGCTGCATCTCCTGACCGGGAGATATCCCTGGCAGAACGTAGGGAGCACAGCCCTTCGTATCCTTAATGGTGATGGAACACAGAGAACTCCTCTAGAATTGAAGTTCACGAGCTTTAATACTTTAAATTAGTCGTGAATGCAAAACATTTGCATACAAAGCGTTGGAAATATAAATTTTATGAAGATTTATAAATGGCTTAAAGTGACTTTATATTTTCGTAAATCTGTGGATTTACTTTAGAGCCTGTTTCACAATCTCCAGATAAGTGCCGAATAGGCTATCGGCAACATATTTGACAGATAGAGTGTGGAGTATCTGTCAAATATGTTGCCGATAGCCTATTCGGATACTTATCTGGAGATTGTGAAACAGGCCCTTAGTATTGTAAAGTTTTGAACTGATGTTCTTCCGGCTAGAGGAATAAACTTGAATATTATCTCTTCTTTTTTATCAGACAGTTTCGTTCCATGAATACGCTATAACAATATCATTTTCTAAGCACGACCTATGTAAGGCTACCGCCGCTTCCACGTCCGTTGTTTCTAAAACGATTCTACATAAGGGACCTCCAAGATGTGAATATACATGTATAAGACTGCAGTTTCACTAGTTTACTTCCCATTCCCGTAGGAGTATTTTTCTTCTTCTTCTAGTGCCTCTCCAATAATGAAGGTTGGCCGTCATTTCAGTATATAAGTCGCGATTTTTCGCCAATCGAAAAAGTTGTTCTACGTTAGCTATTCCTGTCCATTCCCATAGGAGTATGGGGATAAATTAAAGCCTACGAGCTATTCTGATGTGTAAGCTATATTATTATAGAGTTTCATCAAAATTCATTCAGTAGTTTTTGCGTGAAGGAGTAATAAACATACATCCATACTTTCTTACAAACTTTCGCGATATTATTAGGATAGGTCGGGAACGCACTTTCTCTCAGATTGCTCTCCTTTTTGGTGTCACTGATCACTCACGACCAGATAATTCGTCGGTCCATTTGCACTTCTCTCCCGTCACTAAATTATAAAAGTAGAAGAATTTTACGTGATATGCTAAAAATCTCCTTCGTCGCTTCCTTTGTATGTACGCTTAAATCATTAAAAGTACGCAACGGATTTTGATGCGGTACTTTTTAATAGATAGAACAATTCAAGAGGAAGGTTTATATGCATAATACATGCACAATATATCATCCCGCTCAGATCTCGTTCTAAATCTTAGTTAACGCAGGCGAAGCTGCGGGCAACAGCCAGTTGTTAATAAAACACTACTTTGACTGTTGTGGTTTCCTTGGTGGTGGGTTTCTTCGTACTTTTCGTTTTGACTGTACTCGTCATTGTGTCATCGTCCTCGTCCCAGGCAAACACAGGCGTTTCTGATAACAGCACATTCCACAGGTCTTCTGCATCTAAAAACGCAAATTATGGCCGTGTTCAAACCAAACGTATAAGGCAGCCGAATGTGAGCAGGTGGGGTTTTACAACCACTCACTTCAACCGCTTTGTGGGTGTCTAGGATTTGCAGGAGAGAATGGGAGGGGGGAATAGCTATCCTGGTATCCTGGACACGCACACACGCCGTTTCCGCACTGTAAGTTTGGGGCAACCGCGTGCGTTCCGTGAAATTAGCAGTCTCGAGTGTTCACTTTGGCCGAATCCGGTCAGAGACCATACATAATACAAGAGAAAGGTGCCTTATTGAACTGTTGAACTTCGATAGCGCGATTCAGCATCGTGGCGCTGATTGGTCCACTACAGTACCAACATTCAAGTACAATTTATAAAAGTCTTTCAAAAGACCATGTGAAGTGTGTGGAGTAGTAAGTAAATATGTGGAATCCGTATGGTATAGGCTTTTGCATAGTATTCATATACACAATAATAAACCCAGATCTTAGTTCTCATTTCTGCCACTGACTGCGCTAGAATCGAATGCCTACCAATCAGCGCCAAAATACTTTCCGCGTAAAGATTTAAAAGAGTACTTCCCCGCTCTATCGTCAAAAATTCTGTCCCCTTAATTATTGCGACCATTCGTTCAACATTACGTTCGGACTCCTTATATCTATACTTCGTGAACTATGTAATTAATAATTAGGCTTGGAGTTGTCCTGTTTTGATATAATATTATAAGAACCTGGTTGACCGAGCATTTGCTCGGTACCCTTAGTGATAAAATACGATAAAATTTTTCTTCCAAAAAAATGATCTTAAAAAAAGGAAAAAAAAATCAGACTGGAGATTCGAACCAGGCTCTTTCGGATTAAACTGCCTAATTTCCCCACTAAGCTACTATGACACATCCTATATAAGCTACTATAACCGATCCTGTTGATAAAATCACAGAACTGTTAAAGCGCTACGCTGAAGCGCGACGTAAGCTACAACACACACTCAGACAAAACACAGCCGGTGTTAGGCACACATTCACACCGCATGGGCCCCGGGGTCGTATGCGACGTCGAACCCTACACTCCGTTGACCAGTTGATCCGGATCAACCGCGACAGCATAGGCTCAGATCAGCTACGAGTCGACACCAATATAGACCGTGTAATCACCGATAGCACTCTGCTATCGGCAGCTTGCTCGGGTCCCGCGCTTGACCCGCCTCCCCCGCTACCGGGGGAGGAGAGGGCCGGCCCTCACGATAGGTTTCTAACGTCACCCGTTCCAAACCAGTCGACCGTAGCTGACCAAGTTAGGTACAAACCCGACGCCATGAACATGGCGGGGGGAAACCCCCCAAATTATAACGTCATAGGATGATCCAACCGGATCATCCCATTTCCGATGACGCATAACGGTTACTAGGACCATTAGCATAGATCCAATCGAAAAAAAAAAAAAAAAAAAAAACTATGACACATTGTTTTACAGCGAAATTTACGTTCATATTCTAATCATATTTTATAGATGCCTCAAAACACGGATAAAAAAAAGTTTTCTAAAAATTTATCCTAGCTAGATCGATTTATCGCCGTTTTTAACCCATGTATACAAAGTTTAATAAAAATCGTTGGAGCCGTTTCCGAGATCCCGATTCTATATATATATACAAGATTTGCTCGTTTAAAGGTATAAGATATATATATATATATATATATATATATATATATATATATATATATATATATATATATATATACATATACTTATTGGTGTTAATGTAGGATATGCTTTCTTAAGTATTTCGTTCTAAACGTCTTTGTGATATAGGAACATAACCTCACCGGATAGCGTGCATTATGTTTTATAAATCTTCGCTACTTTTATGAACCATTAAGTAGAAATATTATGAGCACGTTTTCAACAACCAAATAGAAGTATGATTGTGTTCTACCATGTTCAAATTCAATTTAGACTCAATTGGTTTTGGAATAAAAGACTTTTTGAATTTATCCCAGATTTAAATTCCGTAATTAGGTAATTATTTAAATAATATTATTATTATGAGTAACGATAATATTTCCGTTCGTATCCATTATAAGTTCTAGCATCGGATTAATGTGTTAATTTATCATAAATACATAATATTATATAAAAATATAGGCAATACTTTTTCGAACAGTAGATAGAGTAATTATTACAGTATTATAAAATATCGTTGTTACAATCTTATTAAATGGTTATAAATTGGATAGATATTAGAACATTTTAGAAATGTTTATTTGCTATTTTTATTGCAAAGGCGTTCTACAATTGCACATCATAATAGAAAATAAAGGCTAAAACAAAGGTAAATAATATGTAATATATTTATGCATTATGTAACTAGTATGGGCCTGCAACTTTGCCTGCATCTACTAATAACAATATTAATTTTTAATAAACTTTCAGTGATGAAGACGCTTAAAAATTATTAAAATTAAAATGCGTCATTCTCGTACCTATTTAGTACTCTAAGGATCAGAAAACTCACTTCCAACGAAGCATTAGCATAGCCCCATCCGAAAAAAAAAGGATCAGAAAAAAATCATTAGAATAGTAATTATCTATATATGTATATTAAATACGAGTATACTTACCAGTAAATTTGTGTGTAACACTAACAGAACCAGTCAGGGAGTGGAGCAGGTTAAATTCTGGCATCAGCTCGTCTTCATAATCCTCGAAGTCTTCGCAGTTCATGTCAGGCGCAGCTAATTTCAGAAACGCCTGCCATTTCAAATTAGCAATGATGGGTTTGTGAGTAAAGATTTTACATTTTTATTAGGCTTCATTTTCAGAAATGGTAGGCGAGCCTAGAATAGACCTGGTATAATTAATCTTTTATCAATACTGTCTTATCTCTGTTATAGAAATTATAATTATTGTTGTTAGTTTAATTGGGCTCCTAATTATTATATTCAAGGACTGATAATGAGTGTTAAATTTACACGAATTTCAGAAATTTTACGGATTTTATCGCGGCTTATTAAGCTTAAAACAAAACTTAATAAACTGCGATAAAAAGCGCACTGTAAAGTATCCTAAACATTGGGCATGTAAAAAACTTAATAAATCGCAATAAAATCCACAAAATTGTTTCAATATACGTACTTTGACAGTTATTGTTATTTTTTAAAACCTGTCCTCTGCTCTTGTTCATAAGTTAATTCTAAAACAACGTACACTAACCAAATAATCTCTATCATCTCCCATCTAATTCCAATCCATAAATTAATACGAACATAACTCAAACAAAACTAACATAATATCAGCGGGCAAACAATCAAAACTTCCTTTAATATCCGGAATGTAAATTTAAATCAGGATTTGAATCGGCCATTAATCAGCATTAGTTTGCGGCGCTAATTCGATCGGTATTTTCCGAACGCATATTCGCACGCCATTTCATAGACAAAAGCATAATGCCAAAATTCTGGTATAGTTATAGATAATTTTATTTATTTTACCGATAAGTTTGTAAGGCGTCATGCATATTACATCCCGCTTGATTCATACGGTAAGATGGGTAAGATATTTTATCTTAAGACATCTTGGGAGGGATAAGATGTATGCCTCTTCTGTGTGCATGGATACCATCTTTAACGTGGACCAGTGAAACGTGAAGTCTTGGTATTCGTAAGAAATGGCAAGAAAGGAAATGTGTTTGGATTTTAGAGGTACCGAGATGTATTATGTCATGTCTCACAGGTGACAGGATGGGTAATGCACGAAAGAGCTTCCTGGTTTATAAGATATATTGGTCAATAACTCGTCTATTCTTCAGTTATCAAGCAATGAAAATAATGCATGTTCATGGACTTGAATTTTGTGCAGAATTAAAATAAATATGTAGAGAAGCCGTATGTAGGTATGTATTGTGTATTTCTGAGAAAAGTAGGTAGTACATATAAAAGTGTGTTACTCGCGTATTTAATGTTTATATTGCGCGTATTTGTAAAGCGGTGCTCGCTTTTTAGATGATTTACCTAGACCAGCGCTGATTATTGCATAATAGCGTACACTTATAGGGACACCTTTTTTTTCGTTTACGCCGGGAAATGCACTGACGCATACCGCTGGGGAGTGGGTCTTCCCAGGCGGGTATGTGGGACTCGCTGCGCCCGAAAGATGGTAAGTGAAAGCAGCTCTACCCACTAAAACCCGGCGAGTGCCACCAATGCCGCCTTTGATGATGTGCCCTGGATCTGCTAGCAACAGGGCACTTCGACGGCTAGTCAGTCCCTCAGGGGACCGACGCCACCACGACAGAGCGGTTGCCCCGCACCAAAGAGCAACCACTCCCAACGTCTGGACAGTACAATGAGGTGAGGTTCCCATCCTCACCCCTTGCCCCCTGCTTTGTTGCCCAATCTTCTTATAAGATGGGTACAAAAAGCCCCCTCGGCTCAATTCGCTTCGCCCAAGGCGTTTGGGTCACCCTGGGCTACTGAGCCCCCAAGCCACTTATAGGGATACCTGGGCCACTGAGGGCTTGTCTTGGGTAAATAGCAACTCACTCCACTCCATTCATACAATACAAAAATTATCTTTTATTTGGTAAAATACTATGCTAGACTATCAAAGTAATAACTATTTCTTAGTGTAGGTGAACTTTTTGTATACATTCAGGGATACCGCTATATCAAAGTTAGAAAATAGGATAACCGTTTGACATTAGTAGCTATGGTTTGCTCTGGTTCGTTATGAAAGTATGATAACGCCTAAGGGAGCGGTTACGTCACGGTATCGGTGGCCGCTGGTAACCGCTTGTGTAACTGCAGGCTATTATTTAGGTATCGAAACACTAATCCAATTCACTAACTCAATTGTATCTAATTGTGCAAATAAATCAAAATTCTTTTATTCGCCTGATTTATCGAGAACCTTTTTTTTATCCGGCCTTCTTTTAAGTGTAGAACCACAATAGATATACCATAAGGGTTACAAAGCAATGGCAACACCAGCCGGCTGACTGATATGACTCCAGCGCCTAACGGATGTGCCATAACTGAAGATGAGTAATAATTAAATTATAAAATTGATAAATCTAAATAAACACTTTATGATTAATGATGCTAATATAGTATTGTGTTAACAATAGTCAATCATTAATTATACTGTGCAGTGTGCACATATTTATAATAAATGTTAAACAGTTGTCTACTGACTGTATTAGTAAAGTAAAGTCTCAAACTTTATGTCCCACTGCTGGGCACGGGTCTCCTCCTCGAAATCAGGCGAGGAGGGTAATGGGCCAATAGTTAACCGCGCTGGCCCAGTGCGAGTTGGTGAACTTCACATACCTTCAAAGACTTTCAATCTCATCAGGCATGCAGGTTTCCTCACGATGTTTTCCTTCACCGGTGAGCGAGCGATGGTCTCGTGTTTAGGGCTCTTTTGTGGCACTTAGAAACCTAGAAAAACCCATTTCAAGGCACAGACGGGGAGTCAGGATCGAACCTGGAACCTCTTGCATAAGAGGCTGAGTCCATCCACCACTGGACCATTGTCGCTCGTATGGATCGACTTTACTTTTTTATATCTGTCGGGTGTCCCTGCTTTTTGTCGTCAATATACGTACCTTACAAAGTAACAGAGGCCAAAGGTAGACGACATTTGAGTTAAATGTGACCGAAACTTGTTTCGACCGGGATGACCTGCTGTATTGGGGGGAGAATGGCAGGAGGGGGGAGTCGATGGCATCCACGGGCACCTGGTCGCTGACCCACACGCACCTCCATGCTCCAAGGTAATAGAGCCGCACCAAATAGCAACCTGAAAGAAGAGTCCATTATAGGAGAGAAAGTATGCAGTGGTATGGATACCTTTGTGCTGTGCTGACGCCTGTATACATCTGTACTATACATCATGCTTAAAATACAAAAAAGCTTAACCCATATATATCTCAATGCTGGGCACGGGTCATCTCCTCGAAATTAGGAGAGGAGAGTATTTCTGGTCCAATGCGGCTTTGTGAATTTCACACACCTTCAAAGACTTTCAATATCATCAGGTATCCTCACGTAGTTTTGTGTAGAAATTTGGAACAACCCATTACAAGGCACTCGTGGTAAGGTTCGAACCCCGAATCACTCGCACAAGAGGCTGAGTCCATACCGACTGGACCATTATGCTTATCTTCCAGAAAACAGCGCTGTGTTTCGAAGGAAAGGGTAGGCGGTACAGGATAGTGTCCTGTCCTGTCTCCTTGTCCTGGTCCTAATCATCGTCCACCTTCCACTAGTCTAGCAGACCAGTAGAAGGTGGCCGATGATGACCAAGGGATGGTGGACGGTTTAATATTGCCAATTTGCAGATCCAAAGTTCTTACCGTTTTTAGATATGGCCGGTCGATGCTGGTTCCCTCCACCAGGCTTCATCCCGGGGGAGTATATGTGGTAGCGAGCCCTCCAGCCTTCTGGCCCAATATTGAACATGAAATTCTCCCACTGATGCTCAACCTAAGGAGGACAATATGGTTTAGTGGGATAGAATGGTTTTTTTTTCGGTTGGAGCTATGCTAATGGCCCTAATGCTTCGTCGGTAGTGGGGTGAGCCGGTTGGTTTCACCCTGTGAAACCAACCGGCTCACCCCACTCCAAAGTAAGTGGAGGGTTGGCCCCGCCAGCCGTGGAGTGTGACTTCCACGGCTTCATGGCGTCGGGTTTGAATAGGGGATAGAAGGTGACGATTAGCTTGATTAATGCTAAGGCTATGGCTTCGAGGCTCTGAGCTATGAGATGAGAGATGTATACGGCACACATACCAAAATAAACATATTTTAATCATTTTTGTGTCTTTTATCTTTCTGTTTGGTTGTTTTGGCTAATCTCTGAAACGGCTGGACAGACTGACGTAACTTTCACTGGCAGATAATCAGATATCTATGACAAGCAGTAAGAATAAGCTTAGGCTATAAAAATTATCCTCATTAACCTGAAGGCGTCTGTTAATTTAAGTTAACATGGGCGAAGCCACGAGCAACAGCTATATATATGAATTAGAACCAAATGAACGTATCTACCTTTTAACATCACAGTACAGAGATTGGAGGCTGATGATAATGATAGTGATAACGTTTTATCTATCAGTGCATTCCAATAGTATCGAATCTCAGCATTTCTATTTACTCGTGCATAATTGTAGCACAAAACGCGGATATCCGTGGCATCGAAGCGAAGAATTCCATCCGCTAATGAGTTTCAGTGATTAGCTGACCGACGCGTGCGTGCTAAGACGTTACCGATGGTTTACATAGATATTGTACAAACTCACTGTCAAGTCGGTTACAGACGTAGCTGTCGTGGTTCTCGCCTTTGTCTACAGTGGCGTAACTACAGGGTGGCAAATCGGCAAAATGCCACGGGCCTCCAGCTAGCTGAAAGGGGCTGGGGCTGAAGGGGGGGGGGTTGGAACGGGTCGGAGGAGAACTCCAACTCCTAACATTTATTATTACACATTTAGTAAACAAAAATTGTGTCTTTCTAGCATTTGATGAATTTGCCACGGGCCCCGAACGGTATAGTTACGCAATGGCGTAACTTACGGCGTAACGTTCATTAGACGTAGACAATCAGTGGATTATCTACGTCTAATGAAGTCGTTTAAAAAGGGATCGGTCGGGTTGCCAGGCGTCCGGATAAAGCCGGACATAGGTATTCTTTTTGATTGAGTGTCCGGCCAAATTAAACAGTGTCCGGCTTTAGTAAGACTTTCTACACTTTGCAAACGAGCGATGCCAAATTAGTCTTAGGCTAAGACTGTCCTGACATTCGATTATATCTATTTCTATTACTCCACTATAATTTAACAAATTGTATGACACTCGGTAAAAAAGCTTGATTTTACATACAATTTCTTTGCCGTACGGTCTATACGGTCTGTCTGGCTAATAGGTTTGGCGACCTGGCAACCCTATGTTCAGCAGTAGATGATGATGTTCAGATGTGATGGATATCCGGGTTGATAAAGCTTGTTCAATTTGTGTGATGGAGAATCGGTTGTATTAGTGATTGTTGGACATGGTTTATGCCTCAGTCACCTGATTTAGAGGCGACCCGTGCCCAAAAGTGGGACAAGTGTTACCGGTACACTAGTGACAAGCATTCAGTCGTCTTGGCGTTCATTAAAGGATATTTCAACAGTGGACGGATAGAATAATAATAATAATAATAATAATATGTTTATTGCAAGAATGTAGTGTTACAGAGGTCTTGAAAATTCTATAAAAATGTTCTTGTACATTCTGCCATACAGATGGCATGCAATTAAAAAAAGATTAGAAGACGATGATGATAAAGTATTACCTTAACTGAATATGACTGGTTTTATATTCTTAATGTTATGTTTAAACAGTGCTTCATTAGGAACAGAATAAAAGTTAAGCCTTCTTATCTTATGAGTTAATTCTCTTCTATCCACTTACAGTGAAGTTGTCTACTTTCTCCAGCATGTAGCAGGTGGAGAAGACTCGCCTGCAGAACGAGGACCTGGTCAGCACCTGGGCGTGGGTCACTTGTATCTCCATCGGCGACATCTTATTATCACCAGATTCCTGATTAAATGATTCGATTAAAACTATTATCTAGACAGAGAGACATCAATTTATGGAGTTTTTGTATTTGCGCAGTATCCAATTTGCGCAGCCACTTGTTTAATATTAATAATGTAAATTTATTTATATACAGTTTTAATGTATGGTGGAAAGTATAATTATTGCATTTTTACAATCCAAATCACATTTCAAATCCAAGATGGCCGCCACTATAAAATGGCCGATCACATATTTTTCTTACCTCCCTATTTCCTATGATATAATATTTTGGGGGTTTTCTAAATTTTTAATCTTCATTGTATATTTTTAATATTGTTGTACGATTTCGTGTATGTACCTATACGTGTATGTATGTATGTATGTATGTATATATATATTATTTCTTTGTCATGCTCTGCAGCCTGAACGGTTTACTTGATTTCAGCTTGAGAGGTGTAGTTAGAGTCATCCCAACTCAAATGACACTGGTGATTGACAAAATAAGGTATTTGACTGTTTATGTGTCAAATTGGGTTCTAAGTATTTTCTAAGATTTAACTTATAGTCATCGCCACTTTAGAAGTCCTGCGACTAATGCCCGAACTAAATTTGACAACATTGACATCTTGACGTCTGTCTGGAGTAAGAAGTTGTGATATTTTAAATTGTTTTACGTGAAATATAGAGCATATAATATAAAGTGAGGTGTATAAAGTGAAGCCCGTATAATGATCATTAAACTGAAATAATTTTGTGAATTAGAAAGTAAAAATAAAAATAAACAACAATTAACCCCGTTGAATAATATGTTTATAAATGTCACTGACATGACGGGAAAATTTTAGAGATGCCAGAGTCACTTATTTTTGCCTAATTTATGGTTAAAAAATTATCATTAACTCTATACCTACATTTATCTTATGATATTTTATATGAATATAAATACAAGGTAAAAGAATTAAAACCTTGTTCAGATGAATTATATTTTCAGGTGTTTCTGTAAAAAAGGTCGAATAACAAAGGAAGTAACAATGGCAGCATTTACTTCTGAGAAAATCGTCACTCCTGGCAAAAGCCGAACACATCCGAAGAAGCTTGTTTTAGATGAATTCTACTAATCGGTTATACGTAAAAAATACAAATGAAATATTTACAAAAAAATGTTTTATTTTACTAAAACCTGGCAGGGAGATTTTTATTTTGCTGCTATAATTATTTTTGTCATTATTATCATACTCAGTCTTTATCAATCCACTACTGACCATAGGCCCTATAATTATTTAAATTTTTTATTGTACTAGACTGTGGAAAATCATTACACTATAAATTGGCAACATTGAGTTATGATACCGCAGCGCCGCGTCTATCGGACTTCTAAAGTGGCGATGATTATATTTAACTAGATTAGGTTTGAAAACAAATTCGGAAATCGAACTTGGATTCCGAATGGCGGCCGACTTGAGCGACATAATGAATTAAATGTGGAGAGAGAGAAGAGGAGAGAACCTCAAATACTGAAACATCAGCTTCCCACCGCCTCACAGCCAGCTCCTCAGCCCTGACCCAGCCGTGAAGGTACCTCCTCAGGGACCTCGGCAGCGGCTGTGCTTGCTCATCCACCCACACGTGGTCGGGGGGAAGCTTCGCAGTTCTGGTGGTGTGGTGACTCGCCCGCATCACCGCTGGTCCCTGGACACGTGAGGCTCATGAATCGTAAATTTTAGGCCGTATGGACAAATGATCATTTTGTAGCTCTATAAAGCTTTGGTCACCTAAGTAATAAAAAGTAGAGTAGCAACCCATATATGCCCCGCTGCTGGGCACGGCTCCTGAAAACCAGAGGGTATCAAACCTAGTCACTAAGGCGCTGGCCAAATGTGGATTGGTGAACTGCACACATCTTCAAATACTTTTAATCTCATCAGGCGTGCAGGTTTCCTCACGATGTTTTCCTTCACCGGTGAGCATGTGATGCTCTCGTATACAGGCACTTAGAAATTTGAAAAACCAATTTTAAGGCACCACGAGCGGGGGGGGGGCAGGATAAAAATATTAAAAAAAACCCACTAGTGATGTAATACGTAAAATTAACGAGAAAATGATTTTCTTAAATTTCTTACATTTTTAACTATTTTAAGAATTTAAGCTTATTTCTTCTCAAATTAACATAATATTTAAGATGGTAAAGATAAAGAAAATATATCTCTGTTGATTGAGTGATGATTTCCCACGTCAAATATTTTGGTCGAATACCTACTAAAATTGGGGGAAATTTCCTTACTCCGAAAGTACTTTAACTTTCGGAGGAAGGAAAATTTTCCACTCGTGCAATATAATTGCCAAATTCCCAAGTACAGTTGTATGTTACATTAAGTATAAATTACTCCACAAAAAATTACAGAATCATATTTCTTAAGAAACTTTTTCTACAATTAAAAAGTTTTGATTTCTAAAAAGCACAAAAGTTACCTTGATTTTGTCGCTGATTTAAGCTATTGTAATATTTTTAAATATTTATTTTATTTTAGTAGTTACTTATTGTACAGTAGAACCTCGATAACTTAAATACCTCTATAACTTCAAAAAATAATATGTTCCCCTCCCTTAACCTATGTATTTCTTATTTCATACTGAAATATCTTTTAAAAATATCATTAAAGCTAATATTTTATAGCCGGTTTAAAAAAAAAAAACATTCTGAACTATAGACATTACGCCACATTAATCCTCCTTTCGAAATACGTATAACCATAGCTCCTACAGAAAAAAGAAAATAACCAAATATCCTCCATTCGAAAATAGAACCGTAGACCACTCGTCAAGGTCAACGCGTGTTTTGGATTCCTTCTGGCATTATGTCCGTCGAATGGACGAACAATACCATAGCCAAGACGCGGTACAGCGGAGGTATGTAGGATCCTTTCTAAACCCGTTCACAATATTTTGATGCAAGGCCGAGACGCGTTTTCCAATGTGGCAACATTGACGTAAATAACGACATATCATTTTTTTTTAATTTTAAAAACATTTTAAAAACATACTTAGGACCGAAGATATCCGGGTTCAATCCCATCGTGTTTTGAAATGGGTTCTTCTAAATTTCTAAGTGCGCCTTAACAAAATACTAGCTCGCCAGTAAAGAATAACATCGTGAGGAAACCTGCATGCCTCATGAGATAAAGTTTTTTAAGGTGTGTGAAAAGTTTACCAATCCGGGTTTGTTAGCTGGAGACTCGTGCCCAGCAGTGGGACATAATATGAGTTGATACTTTTATACATACTTGTGAAAAATATTCGCAATTGTTAAATAAGTGTAATATAATTTATAAGTTGTTTTATAAACATATGTATATAAAAACAGAAAAGACACATTCATAATCATCATGACTTCGAATGATTCTTTTTATTAGGCCTTTTTATCGATATCGATACCCTAGGATTTAGGATGGCAATTGCATGAGATCATCTTTCGGCGACACTTCGTCTTCATGCACGCAGCCTGCAATCGATCTTATTTGTTTTACATCCAATGCTTATTTAATAGCACAGCTTCCACAAATACACAAGAACAGTGACAAAAAAAAATACACGACAATAAAAATTTTATAACTTTAGAATAATATCGACTAGATACTTAAAATACAGATAATCCTGGAAAAAAGTAAGTCATAAAAGAGTGTCACATCAAGTTTTTGAAAACAAAAATCTAAGGTAGAAGAGAGAAAGGGAGAGAACTATTAATTATCGTAATTAAACTGGGGTATACGTCTTTTAAGTAAGTATAATATCCGGCATAAAACTATATAGTGCTTGAAAATTTCAAATATTCCACTAAAATTACACAATTCCTCAATTACCCTGACGTTTCATAACAGCGATTTATTATTAAAGGCAATACCAACCAAGCCCCAGAAGTCTGCAGAGAGTTCATTGTCTCGAAATTCCCTGAAAGGACATTCAGTTGGATCGATCTCGTGAATGCTGTGTGCTTCACTCTTCTTCGACATTGTTCTGAGGATATTAAAATCTAATATTAATTCAAACTCTAAACTATATTAATAACAAAATTATCAGCAATTTTTTTACACATTTATTTTTTGACAGCACGTTTTTTTTAATAATTTCAGTAGTAGCTCAAGGTCTATGACATTACAGTCGTTTATTTATATTTTCTGCTTTTGATGTAGTTTAAAAATATACTGAAAATATATTATACAAAGTATGAGAACATTCCATATTTCAACATT
The DNA here is from genome assembly GCA_905333005.2 of Lycaena phlaeas. NCBI lineage: Eukaryota > Metazoa > Arthropoda > Insecta > Lepidoptera > Lycaenidae > Lycaena > Lycaena phlaeas. The sequence goes on from HG995175.1 coordinate 14,882,054, forward strand.
GACATATTTCAAGTGTACAAGTACGAAATAAAGATGATTTGATTTTTTTTAAGAATTAGAGCGAGTACGTATTATAAATGCATAACCACTGGACTACCGTGAACCGTCGTCGCGTCGCGTCGCGTCGCGTCGCTCTAATCTAGTACTTAGTAACTGTATGTAAAAGTCTCATAAATTATGAGCGCTATTGTATGACGAATAATATGTGTATCAGTACGTATAGTAAATTATAACATAATCCAAGCAAGGTTTTCACGCGCCTATGAAATATATACATAACACTATTGTAAAGAAGTCGTAATCCTAATATATTATGTTTCTCGACTTCACGGTCGCTAGATTTCGGTAAATATTATTTTCTCGTTTTTCTATTTTATTGAACCCTTCAGAAAATATTGATTTATTTGTACCTATTAGTTAAATATATCTGGAAGAAGTGAATTAGTAAATAGTGTCAGTGTAGACGTAGACAGAAACGGCACCAGTTTTGTTAGTTCCTAGCTTTAAAAATGTATTATAATAATGTCTCAATAGTTTAGTACACTCAGAAATACAAAGCTTTACAGGTGAAACATCAAAGTTTGTAACCATACAGATGACACCTCAGTGCATTCCCAGACACTTAATGTTTAGGATATCCTTTAAATATATTTTTAATAAACAAAATGGCGGACCATAACAATAATGTTTTAACTCTGAATAAGCGCGCCGAAATCTTATAAAAAATTTTCAACTTCACATACCAATAACTACAATGATTGCATACACGTTTAGTTATTTTAATCGGTAACCGCTCTCATGGCTAACTGCTCTGTTACTTCCTGTCCGGCAAATGTTATTCGCCTACATGTGTACTATTTAAATGGATTTCCCTTTTGAAAAAAACTTAAGGCCGAAGAATGTAGACTATTGTAAAATTAAGATGGCCGCGACAAGACATCAATGTCAATATTAGAATTTATAATTATTAAATGTCAGCAAACAACAATTAATAGTAAATAAAATAATTTAATAATAATATCTACGCTTTTACACCACGTCAATCTGGTACCGTGGTAAGTTTCCGATGAACTTGTGTTACGGGTACCAGACAACGGAAATATATTATATATTTAATACTTTTTACATTATTACATATATGTAAGACTTTTATTAAATAATACACCCAGGACAAGAAGCTTTTTGTTATCTGGCGAGATTCGACCCGCTACCTTCGGCTTGAGCACCAACGCGCTAACCACTGAGCCGCAGAGGTCGTCGAAATATGTTTCGTTGGGTGTTATAGTCTAATATTTTTCTAGTGTTATTTCTCTTTGTATATAGATAGATAACACTAGAAAAGGGGTAGACAAAAATGTCGATATAAGGCTGGCTGAAACGAAAGATCTCCAAAACACTGAAAGCTGTTTTATAAAGGGGATAGGAAAGGTATAGAGGATAGGATAGGAAAGGAAAGGTCCCAGACAGGCGCACGTCATCGCCACTGGTAACATATTTCCAATACACGCCCTACACATACTTACTGTCGCTGTCATATTCAGCACATTAAACTACAGATTTCCTCTCCGCATGGAAGGTGTGTGACGGGTTGACGCTTATAGACATTTATTTGACGCGGGAAAACTTACTGATGCGTGCGTTTAGAAATGGAAAGAGTACAATAAAGATAGATTTTTATTACAGTTTATAAAATGTATGAAATGACCTCGAGCAAGGATTTTCTTTGAAAATTTAACAGTATATTGTCACACGTTAGTAAGTCTAAAGAAACTGTTTCAGTGAATTAAATTTTATTTATTATATAATTTGTGCAGGGATATAAGGCCAGGTTGCTATACGCTGTATGAAATTTTTAAATATCTTTTTCGTCATAAACATCATCATCAGCCTTTATCCGTCAGCTGTTGAACATAGGCCTTCCTCAATGAACGCCGAGACGATCGATCCTTCTTTTTTTTTTAGATGACGCAGCGGAAATCCTTTACGACCATATCAGGGTCTGGGTAGGCGTGCTGGCGTTTGTGGGGACTCGCATTTGGATGCCCTGCCCCACTAAAACCACTGCGTGAGCCTTCAGCCGCTATGTTTGAGGGACCCGGATCTGTGCAGGCGACGGGATACCCTTAGCGACAGACTGGTCCCGGCAAGACCAGATTCTCCACAAAGGGGGACTAAGACGATCGATCTTTTGCTACTTACATCCAACACGAAGATCATCTTTCCACCTGATTAATAGATGACCATCACTTCGTCTACCTACTGCGGCCTCTACTTTTGAATCTTAATGGCACATCGGCCATCCGTTCCTCTGAGTGCGTGACCAACCCATAGCCACTTCAACGTCTTACGACTTATATCTATCTATCTAATGTCTTCTTATTGAGGTCCAAATAGTATCGCCGCGTTACTGACGTATGGACAGCGAAATATCAGCCCTTAAATCTAGGGAACATTAAGTCGGAATTTTTTTCAATGCTTAAATTGACATCTGCAGCTTTTTGATTATTTCTAATTTATTTGTATTTATCTGTAAATGTATTGAGATGTGGAATAATTGTTCCAAAGTGTTTGCAACATTTATTAAGGTCGATTGCTAAATGTACCAAGTCGTCGTGAAAGTAGTTCTGTGTTGCCAGTCACAATGATCTACCTTTCCGCCCCATTGCCTTTAATAAGCGGGCGGTGGAGGGACTGTTATTAAAGAGACGGAGGTCTTGTTATGATGGACGCGGAATAGCTTCCATAATAGTATATAGTTGGAGTGTGTATGGAGATTGGAGGAATACTGTGGCTAGGCGAACTTTTGTGCGCTTACTACTCCCGTATTAAGTTTCGTTTAGAGAGGGTTTTGTTTCTGTCATAGACGATTACATTAAATACTATTATTTAGAAGTAGAAATGAATTCTTAATACTAATAATATTATAACTAAGCGCCCCGCGATTTCACCCGCATAGTTCCCGGTCCCGTGTAAGTACGGTGATAAACTATAGCCTATGTGTTATTCTGATGTATAAGCTATATTACTGTAAAGTCTCATTAAAATCCATCTAGAAGTTTTTACGTGAAAAAGTAACAAACATCCATACTTACAAACTTTCGCCTTTATAATATTAGTAAGATGTGAATGTAAGTGGTTATCCTTAGATACGAAAATTACTGAAACGATCTCCATGAAACTACACATATTCTTGGGGCAGTAACATAGAATATTTTAAAGAAAAATTAATGTCACAGCTAGTATTATATATCTTAGATCAACGCTAAGATAACAGACTTTTATGGTTCATAGCGGATAAAGTATATGCAAATAATAAAGTAGGCATTAGAGAACGGAATAAGAGAGTGTTAAGATAATATTATGATTAAAGAAGGTAGGCTTATGTTCAGCAGTGGACGGATAAGGGCTGATGATGATGATGATGGCGATGATGATGATGATGATGATGGCGATGATGATGATGATGATGATGATGATGATGATGATGATGATGATGATCATGATGATGATGATGATGATGATGATGATGATGATGATGATGATGATGATGATGATGATGATGATGATCATGATGATGATCATGATGATGATGATGATGATGATGATGATGATGATGATGATGATGATGATGATGATGATGATGATGATGATGTGATTTGGAAAATAAAGCATCTTAACTTATAAATGTGCAATCCTCATACTATAAGCGCTAAAGTTTGTAATAATGTATTGACATGGATGTATGTTTGTTACTCTTTCACGCAAAAACTACTGAATGTATTTCGATAAAACTCTATATTATATGTTACAGGATTCACGATATATCCTGTAGGAATAGTATAACATAAGTTATAACCAATATTAAATTATGATCCTTACTTCATTAGTCAGTACAATAAAATCCACTATCCGAATACTCTGCTAGCTGTTGCCTGCAGCTTCGCCTGCGTTAAGTTAAACTTAAAGCTGAACTCAGAATGATAAAGATTAAATAATAAAATATTATAAATATAATAATAATTAAATACTCATAACCTACGTCACTCATAATCATGCTGATATTATGTAGTTATTTTTATTAAAAGAGATATCAATGGAGTAAGTTTTGAATATAAGCTCTTACATCTAAATTTACAAATATTATGTCTATATTATAGTAGAGGAGTTAGGAGGAAACAATGTTATAGTAGAGGAGACCGTGGCAGATAGACCGTTACCCATCTGATGACTAGATGACACCAGTTATTTGTGAAATATTATTGATTTATAAACACGCCTTTATTAGCTCACCTATCAAAAAGTGTTCTCTATTTTCAATTAGAAGTTTCAACAATCTTAAAATTTTGCTTTCACAACTCTTTTATGTAAGGAATTGTTATAATTTATTTTTTTGCGATATTTAAATAACTGCGTAATTTTAAAATTTACTAGAGCAAAAATGTAATTCAAATAAAAAAATTGCATTAATACGTGTGACTCACCAGTGAGAGGGATACGCTCTGTGCCCTTTGCATTATGACCAGTGAGTGAATGAGTCTAAGAAATTTTTTACCCTAAAAATCCCCTTTTCTAAATTCTTCCCCCTAAATTTAGGGGAAAAACCCCCAAGTTGGCATCACTGATTATGACATCACTGTTTCCCGCGGCATTACACGTGCTTTTTTTTCAAGAAAAGTATTCAGAGTTGCTTCTAATACCTATTAAAATATATATACAAAGTTTCATGATTATCGGTTTAGTAGTTTTTGCATGAAAGCGTAACAAACAAACCTACATTCACATTTATAATATTAAGTAGTAGTATTCTTATGCGGAACAGTTGGATTCAAAAATGAATGAATACAAATGGACTGTTACTATCTTACATCTGAATTCTACTGGATCATCTGGGTCTGGCCAAAAAGGAGTACACTCTGCTGACCATGTTTTATGTTAATGGATTCTCGAACGTCATCACATATGGCTTATCATCAGGTAGCTTTAAGTTTAGATCAGCAACACATTGGGAGTACGATAGACAAGATGTGGTAACAATATATTTTGTTGAAATTTCAAAAAAAAGTTGCAACTTTTGATTTCAAATTCTTTTTCAGAATTAAAACCGTAGGCTCCCTCAAATTCTACTTAGAACAAATACGGGCTAGCAAACTATACAACTGTGCCAAATTTTAAATCGCTGGCATTAGCAGTTTCTGAAAAGAAATAGTAAATGGAGGAGGAGTTTTAGGAATTTATATATTATCATCTTATGTTCATGCGAATTTCACTAACTATAATGAAACAATTTTTACGAATTGTATCTCAGCTTATAAAGTTATTTACATGATCGACGTCCTCCTGTGACCATGGTTTAAACACTGCTAAATAATATAAATCTTAAGCATCTGTTGAAGCAATGTGTTCAGCAAGGCACCCATTTGCATTGCAAGAAGATTAACACCCAAATTCAAGATGCGTACTTGGCTAAGTAATGAAACAATACTATGCAAAGGTCGCACTATCTACGTGCTCCTCTTGTCAAGAGTTGGGTTTGACACAGTGGCTAATTTCACTTAAGTATCTAACTAATATTATAAACGTGAAAGTTTGTAAGTACGTTTGTAGTAACAATGTTTGTTACTCTTTCACGTAAACGTGAATGTTTGTTACTCTTTCACGTAAAAACTACTGAATGGTTTTTAACATAATATTTAACGTGTAAAAGTATTTTGGTTGACCAGAACTTAATGCTCTGCTACTGTTGCGAACTTTCACTGCATGATTGATGACGCAATTATGGCTTATGAGTGGACATTTGCAGGACGGGGTCAATGTACTGGTGCAATTTGGTAAATAAGTAAACCGTGTTAAGTGGTTACTGGTAGGTTTTTTGCGAACCCATCTGCTAAGTATCACCATGTCTTTGAATTCAATCAGTACTTTTTCGAACGCATATTCTTTATCATAATATGTGATTGGTTTTCTTTGTCCGCCTATATTACCATTGTACCATTTTGTCAGCCGTGTCAACTATTTTGCTGTTTTTAGAGTTCAGTGCCCAAATAATCGAAATGGGATTAATTATTAAGACGTTGCTGTCTGTTCGCCAGACCATATCAGTTAAAATTTTCACAAACAACGTATTTCTGTGACCGCTATAACAATAAATTTGAAAACAAAATAAAATAAATACTTAAAGGGGTGCTTATATAGGTACATATTTATTCATGTTTTAGTCGCGAGACCATCGCTCGCTCACCTGTGAAGGAAAACATCACAATCAAAATCAAAATTTTTGTATTCGTAATAGTATCACCAAAGTTTCTTTTCGATCGTCAATTGTGTTTACCATCGATTCCAAAGCAAGCCCACTGAGTAGAATCGGCGAAACAAACTCAGCGGAACTAATCATTTAAAATATTCTATTACAAATTTACACGAAATACTAGTATAGTATATGAGTAGTATATTATGTAGTAGTAGTATGTATTGTAGTAGTAGTAGTATGTATATTCTTGCTAGTTTCTTTTCATACATATACTTACTATAGTATAGTATATGAGAAGAAACTAGCAAGAAACTTTGTTGGGTTGGTCTTTTCAAAATATAGTTAACAGTTTGAGGAAATATCGTAAGGCATGCCTGTTGAGATTAAAAGTTTTTGAGTTCCTTTTTCCGAGTTCTTTTTAATTTATGAGTTCACCTGAACACGAGACCATCGCTCACTCACCACTCACACAGACCATTATTATTATTATTTAAGCCTTTTATTTAATTTCCATGACACTTGAATATGTATGTAGTATGTACTTATAAAAAAGATTATGTTACTGTTAAGCGGGTGCGGTACTATATAATAAAATGTCATGGCCCCTTTTGGGGATAGGCCTCCTCCAGTTGCCCCCATCTTTTTCTGTTGTTGGCTATTTTTATCCAATCTTTTCCTGCCAATTGGAGTATGTCGTCTATATAGCGGGCTTTTGGTCTGCCCCTTTGTCTTTTGCTTCCTGGACCTGTCCATGTTGTTATTCATTTGGGCCACCTTTCTTCAGAAGAACGGACACACAGAATGGTCTTTGTGTCCGTTATGTCCATATTGGTGGAAATTATTTGTTAAGTTCGCTTAGAAACACACTCTAGTCATTCTATAAGATCATGTCATTAGAAGGTCCGTATGAGTCACCGTCCGGTAATAGTGCATTAAGCTAGAATTTTAATTTTATCTAATTTAAAAGCACGTTTCGTGTATTCACGAGGACATCAGAACAGGTCCAAATGCGATAATATTTCGTTTAATAATGTAAATTAATATTCATCATTAATATGTCAAATATATATTTTTGTACGTTTTACCGTGTTCTTAAATTAAAAAAGTAGCAACCTATAGTATATTTGCCACTTCTAGGCACGAGACTCCTCCTCGAAATCAGACGAGGCATCGGGCCGTAGGCGCTGGCCCAATGCTAGAACCAAAAACAACCTGTATTGGGCCACCTTCAAAGACTTTTATTCTCATCAGGAACTGGAACTTCATACACTTCAAAGACATCTTAATCTCATCAGGCATGCAGTTTTCTTTTACCGATGAGCGAGCGATGGTCTTGTATTTAGGGTGCACTTGGAAATTTAGAAAAACAATTTCAAGATACCGCAGGGGTTAGGATCGAACCCGGATCCTGCTCTTACACACTGGGCGCGCTTAAACGCGGTCTCTACTCTTGAACCTTATTAGACTTTCTTTAGCGGCTCCAATTTTAATGACGCTGGGAAATGCATGAACGAATGAACTAGGCTTTGTACAGGTTCTTAGTAATCTTAGGGTAAGTTCAGACACTTTGTTTCCTGAATCATACTTGTCACACGACAACCAGATTTCCTCTCTAACTCAATATAAATGAATAAATGATCTGTTTATAATCTGGTAAATGAACTATGAATCATCAATAAGATACAAATATTAAAAGGTCATACATTTAAAAAGTCCCAACGACAAAAGAGTTGATAGCCTTGAATCGGCTGAAAATATTTCGATAGAACGTATCTAAGAATCTCCGATTTCGAGTTAAAAACATGGGCGATGCTAACCACTTACAATCTACCACGTCTGTCTGTTGGTCTACGCAATTACAAAAAAGTTTTAAATCTATATAATCCACTAAATTGTAAAATTTGACTTTATAACCCACTAAAGATGGCTCTCTTTCTTGTAACATGCTCCTAGAGAAAAACCGGCAAGAAACTCAATCGTTACTCTTTTCAAATCATTAGTATTAGGGCCTGTTTCGTCACTTCCTGATAAGTGCCGAATATCTATCCACTATAGGCTATCCACCAGGTACCCAACAAATCAAATATGTTGTGGATAGCCTATCCGGCACTTAACAGGAAGTTGTGAAACAGGTCCTTACAATATTATTATCTTGCTACAGCATTAGTACTTAATTATGGGGAGATAGTTTAAACTTGACAATTGGTTACTACTTTTGGTCGTAGTAGGTAGGCTTACAATGTTGCTGAGGTGATCCTGTTGCCTGCAGATCTAGGATCACAAAGCGGCTGAAGGCGCTCGCAGCGGCTTTACACTACCCCACGTAGTGCGCCCCAATGCGAGTCCCAACACGCGCCAGTGTGCCTACCCGAGGCCCTGGTATAGTGCGAAGGATTTCCTCTGCAGCATCAAAAAAAAAAGAAAAAAAAAAGTACCTTAAAAGTTTACACCTTTTTTTCCAACAAATTTGCCCAGCAGTGGGACATATAAGGGTTGATAATTTCCTTTTTTTTAATTTACAAGCATCTATGAATCCAGAAAGTCTACAATGTTTACACATTCTCAAAATAGATAAAGAAGATATTTAAGTATTTATAAATCTATAAGTATATATCATGTATTGTCTGGTTGCCGTGATACAGGCTCAGCCTAGTTTGGGATCAGATGGCCGTGTGTGAGTTGTCCCAACATAATTATCAGAAACAAATTTACGGATTTTATTGCGGTTTATTAAGTTTTTTACAAGCCCGACGTTTTGGATACTTCCTGGTTTGGGTCCTCCCGTGACCATGGTTGCTCTAAAGTATCCAATCATTAGTATAGAAAAATGAACCGAAAGTGGTACATAGAGCTCATTTTTGAAATATCTGTTATAATTTTATGAAGCTAATTGAGTCATCAATAACACCTTTAACAATTAGGCTGGACAGCCGGTGACAACTAATAGGCTATTATATTAATCGATCGATCAATTATTTCAACTATAGAGAAAATATATTTTTGTATTCTCTTTTAAAGAAAATTAAGATCATTTTTGTGCGTAAAAGTAATTGTAGTATATTCTTTTTTTTTTGGAAGTCAAAATTACATTATCATTTTTGCTTTACAATAAGTAAATTATTTGTATTTTCTTTGTTCTTTTATCGTTCATTTAATAAACCTAGTTTATTATAAGTTCAATGAAAAATAAAATAAGCATTTATATAAGTAAGTAAGTATCAGCCCTTTATGCCCCACTGTTGGGCACGGGTCTCCTCCTCGTAATCAGGCAAGGAGGGAAATGGGCCATAGTTCACCGATGCGCTGGTCCAGTACAGGTTGGTGAACTTCACATACCTTCAAAGACTTTTTAATCTCACCAGGTATGCAGGTTTCCTCACGATGTTTTCTTTCACCAGTATTCAATGATATAAACTAAAATATAACTAAACGTAGAAATAAACGTCAGTAGTAAAATTAACAAACTTTACAAAGAATAAAATGAATTGTAAATGTGTGTTGAAGTTTTGAAATTCTCAAGATTAAAAAGTAACTTGGTTTTTATTTAAACTATCTTCATTATAAAAATGGGAGCCATTAAAAGTTCCGTTTGAAAGTACTTGGAGCTTCATTAGCATGGGCTGAAATGTTTAAATTCTTCAGAACTTATTTATTGCTGCTTCAAACGTTGGAGCTTCGGGCTTTACGTGAGCTTAAAGTTTTTGAGAATTAGGACGGTTTTTGGAATTAGATATTTGGGCAGAATTTGACGGGACTTAAATGTAATGAAAGTATAAAATAATAAATAGTAACTTATTTTGTTCTTAGAACGCGTATTTAGCGGAATCTGTAATTTATTGCAAATATTTATTCAATATTTCATGACTATATTATATAAACAATGTCGGAACTTTTTGTTCGTTCAGTTTTTAAAGTCTTACCTACAGAAATACATTGAGTCTTTGTTAATCAATTCTTAAGCTTATTTTAGTCAATGATTTTTTGTTTACTTATACACATTAATTTAGCGACGATGGTCCAGTGGTGGATGGACTTGGCCTCTAATGTGAGAGGTTCCAGATTCGATCGTGACCCTTGAAATGGGGTTTTCTAAATTTCTAAGTGAAAACACGAGATCATCGCTCGCTCACCGGTGAAGGAAAACATCGTGAGGAAACCTGCATGCCTGATGATATTGAAATTCTTTGACGGACTGTGAAGTTCACCAACCTGGGCCAGCGCATCGGTGAACTATGGCCCATTACCCTCCTCGCCTGATTTCGAGGAGGAGACTTGTACCCAGCAGTAGCACATAAAGGAGGTATACTTTTTTTTACACATTGATTAGCCGTAATAGGATCAGTCCTCAACAGAACAGCATATTATGTAAAATCCACCATCTTGCCTCTTAGCGAGGCTTAAGCTGTGTCTAGGCAGCTTTTTAATCAGCTTTTAAGCATTACTTATCGACTTTTTAACTTTTCGCTAATCAGTTAAGCAATTCGCTAAATATGAGAGCTTTGTATGTAAGGCCGCTGTCTTTCACGTTTTTGATGGAGTGTAATGTATTTGTTTCCTTTTACCAAATTATATTTTATGACAATTATTGTTCATTTCCATTTCATTTAAGTAATGTATTTTTTACCCGACTACATCAAAAAGGAAGTTCTCTTTTTGGAGAATGTATGTAATATGCTATGTTAATGTAATACATGCGTAACAGACGGAGCGGCTAAATGATTTTAGCCAGAGTGATGTCCTTATAAAAATTTTGTTTATTCACGTCAAATTTTGTTTATATTATGTAAAAAAATTAAAACAAATAACGAGGTCTATGTGAATGTACACTGTATTTGAAAACAACCAAAATCATTGTAAAAATAACGTCTAGGTAAAATTTTAAATTAATCAGACAAAAACAAAAAAGTACAAAAAGAAAAGTAAATAAGTAACACTTTCATTTTTGTTTAATTACTATTCAAGTAAAGTATGAAGACAGTTAGGCAGCGGCGCCCGCGCACAGAATCGCCAACGACGGGGCGAAACGCGGCACTTTCGACCAGTTCAGTCTACGACCGTCTCTCCAACGTGACAGGCGGACAGAAATGTTTTGTCTATAGAGAATTATCCTTTATCTTACGAAATAGTTTTCTTCTACACTTGTGAACTGTTAGTGATATCTGTGCTCGACTGTACGTGTACTTTGTGTGTTTTAGTGTATTTTTCAAGTGAATTCGCGGATCGGCAAAATGGTGAGCTAATCAATTTTGAGATTTTTTTTTAATTGCTTGCCAAATTAAAATTATGATATTTTTTACTTCGTTTATGCTAATTTGAGTACTATTCACAATTCTTTAAATATTTTTTTTAAATGTCTTTTTTAAGCACACTAGGTGTAATCTAACTGAGTGCTTAAATAATTTCTGATTAAGCTTAAAAAGAAAGGAGAAAATTTGAAGTAGCCTCCAATATATAAAATCGTATTTATAAACGTATTTAATAAAATCGATATCCACGCATAAGTCATTAAAAATCGAAAGTTAAAAGCCTGATTGGTAATCTAATAAAACACGTTAATTGCTGACAGAATTATTATTTAATTAAGGAAATATATTTAACGATGTTTTATCAGCGATTTCAAATGCCTTTGTTCTGTCGTCGGTTGTACATAATTACTTTTAATACTTTTATATTAACAATCACACAGTTTTTCTGTAGTCTGTACTCTGTATGACATTTTTTCAAATAGTAAATATAGAGAAAATAATATTCTATATTCAACATTTTACTTTTTTGTTATATTTATTCGTTTGACTGTACAATCGATAATTTTTTTGCATAATACATATTTTTTTTATTAAAAATCAATTTACTTATATTTGTATTGTAGTATATTTTTTAAAGAATTTTCTATTTATGAGTACCCATAGTTTTATTTCTTTTGAACTAACTAAGATGATTTGGCTTTACTTTGGATATTGCCTTTGTGACGAGGTGCAACGGGGGAATGGTGTGTCTGTTATCGTTCGATTTTTGAATGAGGTCACGCTTAGCGGTCTGATGATGATGAATCCATGAGAGTAATTTCATGAATATTGTACAACTAATACGTACGTACAGTAACGTATGCATAAGTATTTGTTACTTTATAAATTATACTGTATATAAAAAGTAACAGATATTCATACATTTATCATCATCATCAGACTTTATCCGTCCACTGCTGAATAATGGCCTCCCTCAATGAACGCCAAGACGATCGATCCCTTGACACTCACAAATATACATAATAAATTATTAATTTTAAAAACTTCGAAGCTTGGAATTTCGTTATCTGCAATAAGGTTTAAAACCTTTAAACTATGAAAAATATATGGCTAACAGCCATATATTTTTCATAGTTTAAAGGTTTTATATATTATTATGGCTGTTAATATTATAAATTAATTAAAAATCAACGTTAATACTAAATTCTCCGGACCCAACAGATTTCGCAAAATATATTAATTAACGAAATACCGGTTTTATAATCTTAATTAAAAATCTACAAAAGCAATAATTTAATGATATATCTTGATATATTATATCCATATGACAGCAGCTATAAGTTCATATTTTGTGAAGGCAGTCCTTGCTCTAATATAAACCTTATCATTTTTAAATATAAAGTTATATCTGCTGTTGATTGCCAAAGCGTAAGCTCAAAAAGGCATTTAAAATTTGAATAGAAGCCTGATGATGACTTAATAGTAATAAGATGACTTATACTATGAAAGTGGAATATAATCATTGAGCATAAAACTTTTATTTAAATTTGTATTAATTTATTTATTCTCTCTCGCATGCGAGAAGTCGATTTTCTTGTATTTATTTAATTCGTATAAAATTATAAATTTTCTGTAACTAAAAATATAGTCTAGAGGCTGAATAAACTAAAATCATAGCATTCATAAATGCTTTTAAAAATGTATCAATTGTCTATGGCAGAGATTTGAAATTCGAAATCTTTGCTGTATCGGAACGTACGCTGACAATGGATAAAAACACACCGTTTCACTAAGAGAAAGTGTCTTGTAGAAATCGCGAGCGTAAAATAAGTATGCTAATATAAACCGTATAGATTATACATAGAATTGAGTATAGCATGATTATATAGGGGATATGATTATGTGTAGGATATAATATAATTATATTGACATTTACACTTCCTGGACTCAAGAAATCTTAATTGAAAATTATCAAAGAGTAATTTCACTAACTCAATAAATGAGAATAAAGCCTACCATTTTATTTAACTGTCAAATAGGTTTTTTTTTATCAAGAGCTAAAGTTTTGTTTGTGTTCATGACCGGACGGCAGGCTGTGTGATAATTCGCCAAATTAAAAAAATCAATAAAATGAAGTAGGAAGTTCTCATTTGAACAATAAAGAGGTAGTGCCATGCTGCTTTGCAGCTGAATTGGGCCGGCACGACCGGAGTGGTACCTCTCGCTCACATAATACCGGCGTAAAGTAGCAGTTATTCTGTCGCGTTTCGTGCGGTTTGTGAGTTTCCGGTGGCCCATTGGGGGGATAGGGAAAGGGAGGGCAACGCATCTATATAACCTTTGGTTGTGTGGATGTTAATGGGCATCGATAGTCGCAAGGCTTTTGCTGTTCGTTTGCCCTCCTATGCCATAAAAAAAAACAATATTTAATTTAATAAATAGTTGTAATAATTAAATACCTTACTTTCAAATACCTACCACTAGTATTTTTGATGTTTAACACTTGACATGTCAAAATTTTTTGAGCGAGAAGCTGCTGCTCCTGTGTATGAAGGATCGACCACGATATTCACCATATTATCTTTCGATAGAGTCCCGAGATTTAATAGGATAGGTGAGCCTTGATAAAACGAATTGAATCAGAAGAATTCAGAAGTAGAGTTAGTTCGTTCTTTCGTTCACTCATTACTTTCATTCATTCAAAAATGAATAAACTCATTCGCTTCCATTGATCAGTAATTTCGGCTCGACTAATTATGTCTGGCCTTAACCGAAATACATTTTAACTTAAGAAATATATCCTCTTGTTATGTAATTAATTTCATATTTAATGAAGGTTTCGTTAAGTTTACAATTGAGTAATTTTAAAATGTGATATAATTACCATAACCGCTTAGTTAAACTAAACAGTTAAACAATGAGTTACATTAGCAAAGGCCGTGTGAGTTTAGTGCAATTGAATTTTACTTGACATAGTCACCTCGAAATATTTCGAGGAGGATAAATTACGCTGAGTTGATTAGGTTCCGATCCGGGCAACTCCCCATTATTTCGGCACTCTTGATTATTTTTAAGGCATAGAGACAAACAAAGCATTATAGTGACTAATCCCCTGCCACAACTAACTAAGCTTACAAACTGTGCAAAACGCAACAGCATAGCTGCCACATTATACCGGTATTATGTGAGCGAAAGGTACCATCTCGTGTCACCCAGTCGTGCCGGCCCAATTCGGCTGCAAATACCAATGCTACAATTGTAGTGCCTCTTGTAGATAAAAAAACAACTTCAATTTACAATAATTCTTGACTAGATAGTAATTATTTATTGGTAGAATGTTTTTTTTCTTAGGGCCTGTTTCACAATCTCCAGTTAAGAGCCCAATAGGCTATCGGCAACACATTTGACAGATAGAGTATGGAGTATCTGTCAAATATCTGTCAAATATGTTGCCGATAGCCTATTGGGCACTTAACTGGAGATTGTGAAACAGGCCCTTATTAATGTAATAATATTATTTGAAAGTTGCTAGATTCTTCAGTATTGCTTGCCCACTGTTGGACTTTTCCAATGCGAAATCTCATGCTTCACGGAGGTGTGTGTAAAAAGCGTAAAAACGGGTACAAAATTTTCTCCACGCGTATGAGTATGCTCTATATTATAAATCGATTTGTGTAAGCTGTTTTGTATAAACACTAAAATGGCGTTACCGAATTGGAAAAAAATTTGGGCAATTTTCAAATATATAGACTTATTCTTGCAGATTATTTGTCCCTTAAATATAAGTCATCTGGCTTTTAGTGCTTGCTAAGGCGGGTCACAGGTATTAAAAATACTTGCAACCAACACTAGGACATACTGTGACATTCTCTCACACACGTTTCGCCGAATTTGATAAAAATACACGCTACACGCTCCAAGTGCCGTATATGCTAGATAATGCTACTTAAAATAGCAATTTATAAAGTTTGCAAGCACATTTTGTAGTACAATTATGTAGTCGTTACAATATTATGTTTACGCTATGATATTTTGACTATAATTCAATAAAGTTAGTGTTGGCGGCTTAATGCGAGTGTGCAGACAGATGATGGAGATGATAATGATGATGATGGTGGTGATGGCAATGACCTATTCTCCCTAAATAAAAAATCCCTAAATAAAAAAAAATTGCCCGATTTTTTATGGTTTGTTGCCGCGAATTTACATAGAAAGTACTCGACCGATTTTTAAAAAAATCTATATTAAAATACTGCGTTAATACTGAGTGACAGTCCATAGAAATGAGAGGCTTGGCCTGCTCCGAAGATATTTTATTAAATTAAATCATTTGAGCTGCTTCCGTCTTAATTTTATCCCTTAATATTTAGTCAGCAAAAAAATATTTCTTTTACTAAAGTATTCATTTAAGTATTAATAATACCACCTTGATGGAGAATAATTCGTGAATAGGGAATTCGGAAGGGATTCCCCTCGGCGCTTGGCGTTGATATTGTTCCTTTTGTCGTTATTCTTATTTAACGGTTAATAATGAAAATGAAACGTTTTGATACACAGCTCCTGGGCAATATTCTATTTATTCCCGACACCAAGCAGCTTTGCTATGTCATACTGTAATTGCTAGTATTAAGGTTCCGCTTATGACATTTCGCTTAATCTGATGGTCAAATTGGCACTTGAGCGTAAACTCCTTGTAATATAATATCTATGGTCTTCTATACACCACGTTAATCTGGTTCTCCAAGAACGTGTGTTACAACCAGACAATGGAAATATATTTAATAGTATACATATTATGCCTATGCAGTCTGATAATAAATTATTATATTTAAGATTTTTATAATATTAATGTGAGCAATAAAGTATCTATCTATCTATCTATCTATCTAATATACTGTATTATGTCCTACTAATATAATAAACGCAAAAGTTTGTCAGTATGGATGTTTGTTGCTCTTTCACGTAAAAACTACTGAATGGATTTTAATGAAACTACTACTGTTCCCGTCGAAGTAGCTGATAAATTATAGCTTATGTACTATTGTGAGGTATAAGCTATATTATTGTAATAATATAGCTTATACCTCACAATAGTACATAAGCTATAATTTATCAGCTACTTATTTATTTATTTATTTATTGTTATAAGGTACACCAACAGCACTACATATTAAAACATTTACAAATAGAACATATTAATTAAGAAACAGTATCTGATATGTATGCTAATAAAAGGTATACACAGCATTCACCACAAGCTTAGCCTAGTTAATTACAATGAAGATAAAAAAAAGAGACTTAATCATAATATAGCTTAAAATTAAACTAAACGGCAAAAAGAAAAAAAAAACTACTTTACTACTTCGGCTACTTCGACGGGAACAGAAACACAGAATGCTTTTTGTTTCCTGGCGGGATTCGAACCCGCTATCTCCTGGCCTGAGCGGTAACGCTGTAACCATTGAGCCATAGAGCTCAGCACGCTTGCATCTAATCTTATATACACAAGCAGGTGGTTGGCACGCCTTTGCTTGCTCACCCCTATTTCCTCAGCAGGCAGGTGGTACCTCCGTCTCCCACTACTGAACGCTGATGAAACAAGGGCCACTTTCCCTCACGGGTGAACGACTAGTGCGTGATTGATTTGCCCAATTTAAACACACAAGTGTTTCGGTGTTTAACTGTTGCACAAGCGTTTGCGATGAGGAAGCTTACTCGTAGGGGAAATTAATAATTACTAGGAATAATTAGCGGGTAGCAAAGGGATCGGTTGCCTTGGCGTTCACCAAGGACCTGAGTTGAACAAATAAAGGATGGTGATGATATTAAATATTTAATAAGGATTTTTTTATAGCATAGGAGGGCAAACGAACAGCCGACGCGTTACGACTACCGACGCCCATCTGCATAACCTTTGGTTGTGTGAATGTTCCACACAACCAAAGGTTATGCAGATGCGTTGCCCTCTGCATAACGGAGCATTAGGGCCATTAGCATAGCTCCATCCGAAAAAAAACCCTACTTTTCCCTATCTCCCAATGGGCTACCGGAAAGTCACAAACCGTGCCGGCCCAATTCGGCTGCAAAGCAGCATGGCACTACCTCTTTACGAAATATCACTTGAATATAAATAAAAATAATTAATTTCCACCTTGGGAATAAGAAATTCACTCTTAAGATTCTATATGTAAAAAGTTATATTGTGTTTTAGTTTTGTTGATTTAAAACGACCTCAAGTTTTTTCTTGTTTTTTTAATGTGGAGCCTGCATTCGAAATGAGTTCGATATATTTTTGTTTATCACTTTTTGACGTATTTCACGTAAGGAAGTTTATCTATGAAATATTTTTTTTATTCGATTTGATTGTTTTTTTAATTACTTACTTACTTAATGAACGCCAAGATGACCGGTCACTGCAGAGAGATTATTATTATTATTATTATTATTATTCAAAGAGCGGCTGTTCCAGGCGAGGCCTGCCTTCTTATCACTGGGACCAGGGTTGATCTATTGTGATCGCCACTATTTACAGCTCCGGTCCAAGTCCTGTTGTTTCTATAAGCTTCAGCACTTTTTTGGACTAAGAGATTTGATCTGCAGAAAAATAGTCTACGTGGTTAAAGGTTATAAATAATTATAAATATAAGACATGATACACGCGAGATTCAAAACTGCGATTAACGGCGGTTTTCAATATCTTATCTATCTTAAAATGTTCTTATCTATCGTTAAATTTTGACACATTTTCTTACAAAATCTGTCAAAATTTTAAGATGGATAAGAAAATTTTAAGATAGATAATATATTGAAAACCGCCGTAAGACGCATTACAAATCTAGGATACTCGTAAGACGCTACAAATATGTCAATCAGTGTTAAAGTTAATAAGTAGAGCTAAAGCTTAACACCTAAGTTACTTGAGCTTTCGAAGAGCTAATATAAAATGTTTGCGATTGGCGTTTATTGGATAATGCCGGGATAAAAGTTATCTTGTTTACCGACAACTAAGTGTCTACTTACCGAAGGATTAAGTTAACTTGTTCAACAAATAATCTTATTTTCTGTAAATCATTAACGACGTTGTCATTAATGTAGTTCGTTTATTTGATATTCAATAAAGAACTTATTATGTACTTTACTACATACTAGCTGTTGCCCGCAACTTCGCCCGCGTTAACTTAGACTAATATCCGTGTATACCGATTCTCATGAAATTTTGTTTGCACATCGGGTAGGTCTGGAAACGGTCAACATCTATGTGTTAATTCATATAGGCCCTCCCCTAAATTGTCTTAAATGCTTAGATTTTTTTTTGATTTTTTTTTGACACAAATGGACATTCACAAAAGAATATTCACGAAGAACAAACTCAGTGAAAAAACATTTTTTTTTTATTCTGTTACTTCTTAGTCTTTTCAACACTAGCGTCACACTAGCGTGGACCCCCTTCCCCTAGGGGAAGGGGGTCCACGCTAGTGTGACAATCCACGATGAGCGTGACAAAAAAGGGGGTCCACAATCATAAGGGGGGTCTATGAACATTTGGTTTCGAGTGAAGAACCAAAAAGAAAAATGTTGGCTTTCTCCTATCAATATTGTTAAGAGAATGTTACTATTATAATAACCTAGTAGCGCCCCGCGATTTCACCCGCGTACTTCCCATTCCCGTGAGAGTACAGGGATAAATTATAGCTTGTTATTCTGATGTATAAGCTATATTATTACTGTAAAGTTTCATTAAAAAAAAGCTCAGCAAAGGACCCACCTGATGCGGGAAAACTTTGAAAGTGGTATATGAAACAAAATAGTTTCGGAACCTCTGGTCTAGCTGCTGCGCGTATATTCATAAAACGCCTACACTGCACAATCGAACGTTTGGAAGGGCCTTAAATACATGCGTTTAGATTGACTTAGCTGTCTGTGTTCACATAAATTGTATGTTTTTTGGACACTTAACTTTAGCCTTACAGATTATTTTTTTCAACTCTAAAATAACATTGAAAGTGACCTCCCAGAAAACAATTTTTGAACACAAACGATCACCTATCATACCAAGATATCTTTAATTAGCTGAATTTATTACAGGAAAATGTATATTTTTAATACCAATCTATCACCATAAATCTGAGTTTTATTAAATTCTACAATTAATATGAATATAGGAGGTAATTAACATAATTAATATTTTGGTTGTATATGGATTTCCGTAAAGGAAACCTATTAGTTATTAAAAGATGTTTTATTCGATTAATATCTGATTATACTCAACAAATTGAAAAAAGAAAATAACATTGGACATATTATTATAAACTTATTTACTAAAAAAAATATAAAGTATCAATCCTTATACGTCCCACTGCTTAGTACTGGTCTCCTTTTCGAAATCATGCAAGGAGGGTATAGGACCATAATATTTCTGTGCTTTTTTGCGCTGACCCAATGCGGGTTGGTAAATGTCACACACCTTCAAATAATTTTGGTCTCATTGGGTGAGATTACCAATGTTATTCTTCACCGGTGAGCGAGCGATGGTCTTGAGTGTTCAGATTCACTTAGAAAATCAGGAAAACTCATTACAAGGCAACACTGTCCGGATGGAATCGACCTCGTACCTCTCGCGCAAGAAGCCGAGTGCATACCCCATAAGGCATTGTCAATTTTCTTCCTTGCCTTTTTAATATAATGTTTATTTTCACTATTAATTAACGTGTTCAACACGGTATATTTTCTTGGTTTTATTTATTATATACCGTGAAATTTTGATGGTTGTTTTCCAGCGGCAGAATGACTTGCCATCAGGATTACTTGCAAAGTAAAAGCAGAGACATTATGTTTTTGTTTTAAAATAATAAAAAATAACTCGAAAAAGTGAGAAACAATGGTAACGCTACACGTAAATTTATGTTTTTTTTTATAGCATAGGAGGGCAAACGAACAGTCGAAGCCTTGCGACTATCGACGCTTATTAACATCCACATAACCAGAGATTACGCAGATATGTTGTCCTCCTTTTCCCTATTCCTCCCAATGGGCCAATCGCACGAAACGCAACAGCTTAACTGTCACTTTACGCTGATTTTATGTGAGCGAGAGGTACCACCCCGGTCGTGCCGGCCCAATTTGGCTGCAAAGCAGCATGGCACTACCTCTTACAACTACAAACTTGTAGGTACTACTCTCATGTACACTGTCTTAATAGCGATGCATAAATGTTCAATGAAAATAAGCTCTCGGACATTGTACTACGGCATAAAATAATTTGCATCTCAGGTATTACTATTTATTCGTAATAGCTTTTGACTTTTGAGTTTGATTTTACAAGATGTTAAACTTGCCAATTTGTTGTGGTAACAAGGTAAGGTATTTTTTTCAAAAATAAGGGAATAAATAAACCCATAATCATAATAAAACGAATGTCACAACGGCAGATCTTTGTTGCTGAGAAATCGGCCTAGTTGCGAACAACCGTCGTTCGTTACATTATTTACGTAATTGTTTCAAAATTTATCGCGAATTTTGCACAATGACTATTACTTGTTTAATATAATTGTATTTGTTAATATTTTTTGCTCGCCTTTTTATTATTATATAACTTTGATAAGCAAACGGGCAACTTTTAAATTGTTTTATGATTTCTAGAAATTATTTTTACAAAATTGGTTTTGTACATATGATTATTCACAAAAAACTACGATCAAGAGTAACATTTGTTTTTTTCGATGCTATCAAATGTATAATATATTTCCCTAAAAAAATGTTTAAATGAGCCTATTATAAATTTTAATCATTTAATCGCTTTTAATAATATTTTTTAGTATTTATTGTGTATTTGTATATGTAAAGGTTTATATTTTTCAATGTTTGTTAAAAAAAATGTGCAAAAATTATTTGCCAAAAAATAGTTCCATAAATAAACAAACTAAATGAGTCTACAAATGTGAAGAGTTAAAAGATAATTTATAATTCAATAAATGAAACATGCTTATGTTTTTTGTGCGATGTTATTATAAATTATTTTCAAATCAACAAATAGATGATTCATTATTGTTATAAAATTCATAAATGTCAAGCAGCTAAGAACGCAAAAACATAATATTACAATACATAATATTATAATATTATGTTATACCAAATAAATAAATAAATGAAAAACTGTCTTCAAACATATTAAAATATCTATGTGAGGTTAAATACAATTTGACAATATTATGCATTTTGGGATTTTTTCTACTAAGATTAAAACTATAACAAAATATAATAAAAATATTTTTTATCGACTGGGTAGCTGGTTGACAAATGACTGATAAACTGGAAAGTTCGATTTCAACCCAGGACAAATGTACATGTGATGATCGTTTCTTTTCTACTCTACTCTACATTATTTTCTTATGTGTCGGATTTAAAAAATTCTTTTACAATTTGAAAGCCAAAAAACTGATCATAAATAATATACAATTATTAAAAAATCTAAACTAAAACACAAATGACCTTGTATTAGCCATTGCCCCAGACGAGACAGGTCGAATTAATAAGGCAAGCTGTTTGTGTCCATTTATTTTTTACATTTTACTAATATTAATGTTACTAATGACAGTATTATACGGTCCTTTACCTTTTATTTTTTTGTAGAAATAATCATTCAGGTATATATTTTTAAAGAATCAATGCCAATAATTATCAATTAAGTTGATAATATGTATTTACTAGCGTTCAGGTCAGTTGGAGGTAGACTAATAATATCATCAACATCACCGTCCAACTCTGGATAAAAGCCTTCTTATTCCTGAAAAAATGAGCTTAATCTTCCGTACACTACGTGGGGCTTAATAAACCCCAGACTAACAAAACTCACTGTATGATGTCAAATACCTTAGAAACGGTAATATAGTAGTAGTCTCACGGATCGGGAGATGCCTGTAAAGAATGGTCGAGTATCATAAACAGGAGTTTATGTTGTCTAAAATAGTGACCAACTCGGATCTAAAGAAGATTTTTTTTCCCTCATTTATCAGGCCCTCAAATGAAATAAAAAGACGTCATTAGTTTGACAAAAAACTCATATTCCAAAAAAAAAAATGTCTTATTTTTAGTTGGTAAAAAGACATTATTTTTGTTACAAGGTCTGTATGGTTATATGGCAGGGACGGCCATTTTTGTGCATCCTAGTCTTAAGTTTAGTCGTTGTTACCGGTAACCTGTTATCAATACTATGGTATAAAATAAAGCGTCATTTCATTATTAATATTGTTAAAGATGTTAAAAAAAAATATTATATTTGAAAAATATATTTTATTTTAATCCTCTAGCTATTGTCCAGAGTAAAATACAGGTTATGCAACAAAAATATAAAATATGGAAATATTTTGGAGTCCAAAAAATCCCACTTAGTGCAGGACGCAACTACTATTCACGTAGTTTACGGAAAGTTAAAAATAAAACTATCCCTATTTGCAAGTTGCGTTATATATTATATAAAATGCATCACATCACGATTAACGCATCACGCATCACTCTCTCATTATGACACCAACTATCACGCACTAAATGTCACCCATCACGATATAAGATCATATCAAGAATGGTTACGAGAATCTTGATATTTGTGTTCCCGTGCAAAAACGTGTAACGCACATCATACGATATTTATTATGAAAATAACATTATATTAGAGTTATTGCTTATGTAATTTTTTTTCATCTTGGTAGCACGGTAACATAAATCTAGACATAATATTATTGGTCTAAGGAAAAGGCATGGAAAGTGGCGAAGAATATTCTTAGACCATGTGTTAAAACGAAAACTAATGCGTATTTTAATTTACATTAACATTATGACCGTTTCGAGGAATCTCCAAGCTTGCATAAATCATCCAAGCCCGGTTTCGGATCGGTAACTAGTTTCATATGCTTAGCATTTGACATTGTCGTGTTTATCATTCTAGAATTTTCTTCGATCACAACATTATTTTGATTGCAATATGGCGACTATTATAATATGCTAAATTACCTTTTCCTTAATTGCGCCATTAAATTTTACAAGCATTTAGTAGTAGTGTAGTCGCCGGAAAAGAGATATTTCTTCAATCAGTAGCTTTCTCCTATCTGGACAAGAATCTCTTATCTTCGAAACTGATATGTCTTTCTAGACAGATATCATATTATTTAGACTATCGTATATGTGTCATTGGAAATAAAGTTGATAAAAAAATCTACACGGCATGGAGTATCAAAAAACCTGATTTTTTGACATTATTCGAAATAGCATCATAAATTTTCTAAGTCACTTACTTACTATTATTGCTACCCAATAACTAAAGGCCAGAGAGAATAAATATTATTTTACACCAATAAATCATAATATTCATACCGTATTGTGCAGTGCCTATATCAAATGAACCATATACAGTCTCCTGCGATCAAATTACAATAATAGCTTTCTTTTATTTCTATACAATTCTATCTTCAGGCTTATTGTATATTTACATATACTATATTTTAACCCTGCTGACTACATTAATTGTATTTGATATTTTCGACAAGTAAGTCCCAAGTGATCTAAATTTTATTTCAAACCCATGGAATTATTATAACACGTCATATTTATAATGAACTAACCTATATAATTTTAATAAAATTATAATATCACTACAAAACGTACATGGATTACAGTATATTCAAAAAAATCAGATAAACACCTTCATTTTATTTACACGACACGACATAATAGAATATGTGGATGTTGAAGACCATGACATTTGTAACGTATGGTCATTTTATGGTCATTTCCATTTAAAACTCATTTCAGTCCCATTATATGCGTATATGTTGATCAACGCTAATAATTAATTATAACTGGTTTCTGTGTTTTAAATAGTCTATGATTATGTAAAGGGTTGTCGCTTTTGACAGAGATTTTTTTGTTTGAAAATGCTTCTTACACTTTATCAATATGTTCTAACCTAAGCATCGTGTTTTTTTCTTGAATACATTAGGCGAAAATTATCTCTATCGAATTAGACTTATTTATAAATAATTAAGTACCTAAGTAGAGGAAATTTACATGAGAAAACAATATTTGGCGGGAAATATTAATTGTATTCTTTTATCTTATGCTGAAGTCCAAAAGTTTTAACTAAACAGTAAGTATCAACATCGCAAAATGCTTAGGAATGTCATAATATGTGTTAAGTTTTGTGTAATTTATGTCATAACTGGCGTGTAATGTAGTAAAAGTAAAAGCAACAGAAGCAGCACCGCATTGTTTTATCAGTTTCCTAGTACGCCCATTTCTCATTGAATTATGTAAGTGTTAATTATAATACATGCTTCTAAATCGATATCATCATGTTATTTTATGATATTATTATAGATTTAAAATGTTATTCTCTGACTTTCGTTTTATTAATCAGAAATATTAATTTAGGTATTAATAAAATAGAAAGTTTCGAAGATATTAATTTGCAAATATGGATTAGACGTAGGATTCCACGGTGGGATAAAAAACAAGAAAATAACATATAAAACTTAAGTCTAAAAGAGCGTTACATATAACGTTGTGTAAGTGATAAATTAACATTTGTCTAGCTATCTTTATATTTTACTACTATCTTTATATTTCACTACTAGCAGCGTCCCACGGTTTCACCCGCATACTTCCCATTTCCCGAAGTGTTATTCTGATGCTTAAGCTATATCATTGTAAAGTTTCATTAAAATCCCTTCAGTAGTTTTTGCATGAAAGGATAACAAATATCCATCCATCCATACATTCTTGCAAATTTTGCGTTTATAATATTATTTGAAGGAAGTAAGATGAAAAGATAGAATGTCCATTCTCCAAAGATATATAAAGACAATTATTATTATCACCTTGTTTTTTTTCGAGTCTTTGTGTATAATTTAGTAAATATCGTGATTCGTGACCCATAAAACGCTACAAAGGCTGTTTATCTTTTATATAATAATAATGATTGCGTAGGGAAATACTTAGGAGATTGTTGTTTGATAATGTGGTCTTTAACCCTATTATTGTTGATTATTAAATTGAGAAAATATTGCATTTCTCGTACTTTTGTAACCGCGACGCCATTTTGCCGTTTCCACATTGCGGTCTGTTGCGATATGGATATGTAATCATTGTTATTGATATGTTGTACGGAAATTTCACCCATCATCATTATTGTTAGCGTTTTATCATATACTTTTGGATACACGCCTCGTCCAATGAACACCAAGACGGCAAAAACCTAGCCACACGCATCTAACACTCAAGGGTAAAAGTTTTAGAAGATTTTTACGCGCTCCTTCTTATGCTTTAGAAGTATGACCGACGATCAGTGGCCGGAAATAAATGGAAAGGTTTGGAGAGTAAAAACCTTAGTTGGTACCGCGATATTTCTTTTTTGCACTGAGCGTGTTAATGTCGTAATTAATTATTTTGATAAAAATAAATTAGAAAATAGTAATAGACAATTATTCAGTTGGTTAATATATTTTAGCATTATGTAATTTTATGCAAATATTTTATACATTAAGTATTTCCATATTTGACTAAAATAGACAAAGAGTCTAGTTAATGTAGCATATCAACTGTCGGTTGGGCAAGCGGTGTCGAAAGCTGCGCACGCGCGGGCAAGGCCGGCCGGTCTCATAAGGACAGAAGGCAACCGTCTCACAATATGTTCTCGTACCTTCTTAGGCGTATGAGACGTATCCGTTGGTTATTATGACAACGACTATGATTATTTTGATAGACGTAGACATTTTTGACGAGACAACGTTATAATTTGATGGAGCCGGCTGCACGCACGAAGAAACATGACTCATGCGGCGTTACCTCACTCTGAAGCGTTCCTCTTAAGGCTTGAAGTGCAAGTGAGAGCGCGGAACGAGCGACAAAGAGGCACAATCAGTATTTTCTTATGACGTTATATCGTTCAACTATCCGACTTTAAAGTATATAGTAAAATATAAAGTAAATGTAAACCGACTTTACAGACAACCGATTTTTTTTAGTTAGTATCCTGTAGATGCTTGGTTTGTAATTTATTACAAGAGTCGTGACTATGAGAAATAGGGTTTTGTAAGAATTCCTCGTTAGACTTAATATTTAAGCCTTTGCAACTTGTTAAAACTAGGTCATAGTAAGACTTTAGTAAGAGGTAGTTCCATAATGGCAGCCAAGTTAAGGACAAAAGTAAAGGGATAGCTATGCTGTCGCGTTTCACCGCATACTCTCTGGTTGTGTGGAGGCTATGGACATCAATAGTTTGCCTCATTGAGTGGGTTAGTAAAAAGGATGCCAGTACACTGCATAATGTATTGTTGTGTGAATGCGTATTGACATCAATAGTCCGCCTAACTACTTTATCTGCACGCTGGCCATCTTTGCTGTAAAAAAAATCGGGTATCCACTGTTTATCGTAAAGCCTGAGATGCTTATTCTTACAAGCGCCTGAAGTGTTCTGGCATATTTTGCGAAAATGACATACTAAAACATAATACCTTCTTTGAAATATAGAAAACCTTTACCGAAGAAACATGTGTCCTGTAAAACTTTACGGAAGTAGTATATATTATGTCAGTTACTCCTTCCACCGTTAAGTACAAGCAAAGAATTCAGATGTACATATAGAACAGTTCTTAAAGATTTCTTGTGCCGACTTTTTCGGATACTTGTCCCCAGTTCGCACTCGTTCGCTTTCGTAGGCTCATATGCTGGGGACATCGCAGAGTTTGTCCTCAAAGCGCCCATAAGAACTGTCCTTCTATGTGCGTCTGAATTCTTTGGTACAAGCGATGGTTCATATCTTATGACAGTATGTCTGTGATTAGACAACCTCATTAACATATTACGGTAGTTAATCACATTTCGCACGTACGGTGAAATCTGTTACATAATCAAAGACCTTAACCCGATCAAGAATGTCATGTGTTAAAAACATACATATTACGTCAATTTAATCATCATCCGATTCTATCCATCAATTGGTGAACATAGACCTCCTTTAATGAACGTCGAGATGACTGATCCCTTGCCACATCCATCACGGACCGGCCACTGCAAGCAAATATCTTTCCGCCTTAGACCAAACACACCTCATCTAAGACGGCTTTTAACACTTAATTATTTTTTCTTTTAACACTTAATTATTTTTTTCGTTTCGTAATTGTCTCTTTTTTTGTACTAACTGCTGTCCGCGTATTCGTCAGCGTTAGCAAATAAATCCCAGTTTTTAAATGTATCTCATGTTATTTCTAGTGCCTCCGAGAATGTGTACAAAGTTTCATGATGCTTAGTTGAGTAGTTTTCGAGGGAAAGCGTAACAAACAAGGAGGGATCCTTTCATGTTAATAATATTAGTAAGAATTTATATTTTTACTCTGTCGCAGAAATTAAGAAAATTAGAAAGAAAATATTTATATTTACAATAATAAGAATTTGTTATCATTACACTACGTTTCTAATTTGTAAAAACACAATTGTAAAAAAAAGCATATATACGGTCGAATTGAGAAACGTCTCCTTCCTTGAAGTCGCTTAAAAACAGCTTTTAGGATTCCAACGATGAAAATCCCTGTATACTCTTGTCACACATAATATTTTCCATTGACGAGTCTGAACCTTCGTACCATGTGTAGATCCATAACCTGATAAATATTTTTATGACTGTGATATACATATCATTATAATCATATCCGTGAAATTGTAACTTTCAAACGCTTTCTTAATTTTACCTGTTTATAATACGGATCACGTACGGCGGCCATCTTGAAAGGATTTTTTTGAACATAACCAAATAAAAGGTAATGAATTTCGGAGTGAGCGTATCGTATATGGATCTCTTTGGTGTCTAGTGAACATGGTGTAGCTAAATAATAAATATAAAAGTATTTATTTGGATGATAGAGGGTATTTTTTATGCCATAAGGCAAATGATCACTCGGAGACTTACAGTGGTGACCGACTCCCATAGACATCCGCCCTCATAACACAAACCGCACCAAACGTGACAGCTTATCTGTAATTTTACACCGGTATTATAATATGAACGAGAGGTAGCCCGGTCGTTTCGCCCCATTCAGCTGCAATGTAACAAAGACTGATGATTTCGGTTGTAAAATCATTAAATTGTTATTGAAGAGATTAATTACTTTATCATGTCCTAATGAGACTAAAAATTAGGTCTCATTTATTTCAAAATAGCTTAGCTCCGATACTCTTGAAAGGTCTTCTTTCCTCTCCATCCTAGAGCCAACTGCTACGTCGTCATTCTTCTTGTCAAATTTCTTCGCGAACGTAACATATAAATTCGAAACTATATTAGATTTAGCTTTCCATCTATTGTGTTTTATAGGTACTACCTATGTCATTAAATGAGGTATAAACTCTCAGATCATACACTTATTTTAGCCTAAAATGAATAATTAAGGCTTGATTTGATTGATAGCTTTTGAAATAGTATTATGACTCACTGCGTAATAATAATAAGAATTACTCACTCATTCATATCTACGTTGCACTGAGGGAGGGTTATGTTCGGCAGTAGACGGATAAAGGCTGATGATGATGATGATAATGCCACACTTGGCACAACGCATCTTTTCCAACGGCAGTTTGTTACGTTTTACTGTATGTGCTAAAAATGCTCAAATATTTTTTCACGGAGTTGTGAGAGGTAATGCAAGCAGCAAGGGTAAATAATAAACGATCATATTATTATCAAATTAGGAAGGCATTAACCTAATGAAATTTGAACCTAGGTCTCAGTTTATACGAGCTATTACAATATTGCATGTTTATTAGACACGAAACATGTGTCATAATGCCTACCACTTCTAGTAAAACTCATTATACATTACATGTATTATTAAGTATTATATTATACTAGTTGTTATCCGCGGCTTCGATTACGCTAGCAAAATAAATCATTTTTAATGTATCTTATGTTACTTCTAGTACCTCCGAGAATATGTGTACAAAGTTTCATGGTGATCGGTTGAGTAGTTTTCGCGCGAAAGCGTAACAAACATGTAAGGATTATAAACACGAAAGCTTATTTATTATTATGGAGGATTGTAACTCTTTCACGCCCAAACTACTGAATCTATTTTAAAAAACTATACAATAATATATAGCTTGTATGTCGGAATGGCATCCTACTAATATTATAAACGCGAAAGTTTGTATGGAAGTTTGTTACTCTTTTACTTAAAAACTACTGAATAGTTTTTAATGAAACCTTACAATAATATAGCTTATACATCAGAATAACACACAGGCTATAATTTATCCCCGTACTCCCACAGGAACGGGAAGTACGCTGGAAGCTGCTAGTAGGCTATAATTTGTCATTCTTTAACCAATAGAAAATGTATTATATTTTTTTAAAGAGAGATTCCAACTTAATTAAAATAATATTGTTGGGGACATATATGTAAAATTTGTAAAATTTGTCTAAATCCGTCAAAAATGATTATGCATAATTTGAATACAACGACCAAAAGTTTAAATTCAATTGTTACATAAACAAGGTCGGTTGCCAAAAGTTATTTCATAACCTGCAGATAATAGGACCGATACACCGACATGAATATTCCACGGCTAACTTGATTGCCGCCCAAGTTATAACTTAATTTACTTGATACTGTTAGCTTAATCTCAAGTTTAAGTGTGGTTTGCGGATTCCGGTCCCGATAACAAGTCTCTAAGAATGTGCATCGGTAATGGATGTTATATTATAATGTTTTATTAAAAACAGTTGACTATCTCTGAATGTATGTATTACATATTGAAATTTCTTGATGTAATGTCACGATGGCATTATTGTCATGCCATTAGTCATTTCACTACTAAGGCGCGCCAAAAGGTATTTCATAAAAATGTTAAAGCTATATGCAACCAATCTTAGTTAGTCTTTTAAAATTATGTAATGTGTTATAGATTCATTGTAAATATTTTACACAGTATAGAATATATCGGGAAAATTTAGAAATCTTGTGTTACATTTTTTTAACTCAGGTAGAAATTTCATTTTTTTTTAAATATAACATACAGCCTAGTAATTTCAACTCTAAATTGCGTATTATTTACCAAGTAAATTGAAGTTAAAGTGAACACTTTTTATACCTACGTTACCTACTTTATTATTACTTATGAATGTAAGCTGCACAATTATTTTCGCAATATTTATATAACCAGTATATAAATATATTGTCGAGTTTTTTGACGTAATAATATTAATGTTGGCAATTCTTAATATTTTGTCCGATTTCTGTTACAGTAAAAATAAAAGTATAAGGTTGGCAAGTCGTGTAAGGTTTTTACGAAATCTGTATTTTTTTTTTCAATATTTCTTGTGCTGTTATGAAACATCTATCTTCATAATATTATAATTATAATACCACAATCCTGATTATTTGTTTCAAACTAGAGGTCAGAGAGTGATCGAACTTCGATATAAATAAAAAAAAAAACAAATTTCTCTTTTTCAGCAATCTTCTTAGAAAGGGGTGGAAAATTTTCCCTTTACGTATTAATTTATTAAATAATACGATAAACTAATTAAGACTGGATAATTATATACCTATAATTCTTATATTATCGTAAATTCTGATTCTTGTGTAGATAGCCTTCAGACTTATTATTAGGGGCAATGTATAAGTTCTTAAAATAGAATCCCAGAAAGCTTTCAAAATCCTTTCTTTAATGAATTTAAAAAAAAACTGGTTTTGAAGGTTGTAAATATTGAAGACACTACACTTTTGACGCTTGGAATTAAGACATTCACTTAAGGTTTAAATGTGAGCAACTTCTAATTTTTTCCCCTTTTTCTTAGTCTTGTGTTTCAAACGAGATCAGAACTAGAACGAGAGTTCTTAAATATTTGACTTTATTTTTCCCATATTCATCATCATCAGCCTCTATTCATACACTGCTGAACGATCCTTCAATAAACTAAATATAATATCAAACTAATTTTAAGAGAATTCTTCTACTAATATTAATAACTAGTAAAAGTAAAAGAGCTAAGAGTCTGTAATAGAATCTTTAGATGTCCTATGTATGTAGTCATTGCAAATAAAAGTTCTAGCATTTTAGGCCAAGAGAAATTAAAAAGTGAAAGTGTACAAACACTAGCTATTACCGCGCATGGCGTTTGTAAAAACTTATTTGGGTCTTTTAAAATAATGGTGTCATGTATATGAATTTAGTAATAGTATAAACTTCATTTTTACGTGTACAATCTACCAAAAATACCAAAAAAGTTGCTTTAAAATAAACAGCTATATACATTTTGTCTCTGTTTGGGATATTTACTGCAAAAAATCTATCCCAACTGGTAGTTAGCGCGATCAAACAAAGTATTTTTTATATTGGTGTAAATTGGCTAAAAGAACACTAATATTTTAAGTTTTGAAATATTTAACTAGTAAAAATAACCTTGCTAAAAACACCTAACTAGATTGAGACAAAAAAAAACTCGCTAATCCGATGCAGAGGCTATGCGAATAAAACAACAAACATTTTTTAAAATTTAGTTATAGCTTTACTAATGCTTTAAGTTTTGTGATATGGCTTTGCTAAATTAAAATTAGTATATATTAAGAGATCTATATAACGCACTAACTCTAGACTTCCTTTTCGTTCAACGATAAAACTTACTTTGTGTAAGAAATGTTGCGCTGCTGGTATTTTTAAATATCTTCTCCACTTTACCGCTCCGCTTTATTTTTCTTTTTCGTCAAAGCTAATAGTTGTAAAATATTCAATATTGTAATAATATAGTTCTGACGTGTTCAATATCCTAAGGCGTAAAATACTTTTTTGCTTACATTACTGAATTTTCTCCGGGGAATTTCATAAAGGCTTAAGTTAATGTTATGCTTACGGCGTACTCCGTGAGTTATAGCATATGTTTATGACAGCTAAGTGCCGAAAGTGAGAAGGTGTATTTTTGGTTCCATTAGAGCTTGTTCCGATTTTTCTGATATTTTTTTAATAAAAATCCTTTCATCTTTTCAATTTATTCTTTCGCATCTGGACAAATAAGGCTCGTTATTGACGGTATTTAAATTTCAATATTTAGTTTCATTTGTTTCATTTAAATATTTAGTTTGTACTTACGATAAAAAATAGGCTACGGGTTCGAATCTTATGAATCCTATTTGAATATTGTAATATACTCATATAAGTTATTTTAAGTTTTTTTTTTTCGTTTTTGGTATTCACAATAGTTTTCCTAAGACCAGATTTAAAAATGTTCATTATTAATATGTGTACACAAAAACCCGGTGTCAGGATACTCGTACGGTATGATATTTGAAATTATTTAACCGATTTTGATGAAATTCGCCTTATAGAGGGTAAATTACAAGGTGTAAGCCCATGGTCCAATTTAAAAGAAAACTATTATTGATTTGACATATCTTTATATGTCTTGGCTACTGCATTATTTCATCATTATCATCATTATCCCCATCATTATCTTCATCATCATCACCACCATCATCATCATCAAGAAATTTCCATCAACTGCTGAAGAACTATTTTAATGAAGGCTGGGACGTTCGATCCTCAGCCACGAAAGTTATTTATATGTATTTACTTCATGCCGGAAAAAATAGCCTATTAGACGTCAGCGGATCTACAGGTTAATTACAAAGGATATAATTATATAACACACCGGTAAGGTTTCATGTGCCTTGAGAAATCACCGCTCGCCAAATGTCGTGAGATAACTAAAATATTAATTAAAGTAATAAAGCATTTATAAAATCCGCTTTGCTAACATTTGTTCTAGACACAGTTTGGTCTTTGAAATTGGCGTAGACTAATGGCGTAAACTAAATAACATGTAAAATAATATTATAAAGTTGATAATTATCTTAAATCTAATCGTTTACAATGCATAAGTATTATTTATTAAAAAATATTTGTAAAACAATAAAGACAAAACGAGAAAAGTACTACTTTAACATCAACCTTACAGATTTATTTTTATTGGTTATCAAAGAGGGTGTATATTTTTAAACAAAATTTTACAAATATATATTTAGGCACGCGGCAGCGTGTTAAGCTAAGTTCTAGTAACAGAGCTGGCGATCAACTTTACAACCAATGAAATCTCGCCTTATCTTTCAACAATTCAACAAATTGACTCCTTCCAAACAACACACTCAGAAGAACGGATGGCCGATGGGCCATTAAGGTTCAAGAGTGGAGGCCGCGTTTAGGTAGACGAAGTGTTGGTCGGCCATTAACCAGATGGGAAGACGATCTCCGTGCAGTGGCAGGTCCGCGTTGGATGCGAGTAGCGAGGGATTGGTCGTCTTGGCGTTCATTGAGGGAGGCCTATGTTCAGCAGTGGACGGATAAAGGCTGATGATGATGATGATGAAACAACACATTGATCGATTATTATAGTTTATCGTTACAATGTGTACATGGATTACACATTGAAAGTTTCTTCTCGCGGCCATCTTGAAGGTCATCGAACTCTTAGCCGATGACCCAGTAACACAGAGGGGTGGTCACACGAGATGAGTTTCAAGGACGTTACTCATTCCATATCCAATAAGGGTCATGATTCCAACAATGTAAATTTGTTAAGGTTGTATGCACTTATACTTATTTAATTCGAGTAAATAATCGATTCGCTATTCGAGTATATATTTAATAATATTCGACTTCCATCCGTAATCGGTGGTTTGTGAACTTTTCGAAATCTATGAATAAATGTTACGATACTACGTAAAAGTATCCAAAACGTCGGGCGTGTAAGAAAACTATTATTTAGTTTCGACATTTTGATAAATATTCGAAAACAATATGAAATTTTGAAAATTATTTTTTTCCTTTTAAGTAGTATAAATAATGGGTTTATTTTGCAGAACGTATATTAAGTAGTATTCCATAATTTGAACCTACAAATGCCCAAGGCCAACATATAAAAATCTATACTTTTTGTGAAAGATGTAGACTTTTTGACCTAGTGGCCTTTAAGCTCAATCGGTATAAATAGTTGAGTCGATGGCTTACTTAAATCAATCAAAAATCTAAATTACATAATACATTTACATTTTCATCCTTGATTCGTGAGACATAAGAGCGGAATTATGATGATGAAACTTATGCGCTAACTTGTCTATAGTAAATTAAATCTTGATATACCAATAATACCGGTGAAGGAAAACATCGCGAGGATACCTGCATGCCTGATGAGATTAAAATTATTTGAAGGTATGTGAAGTTCACCAACCGGTGAACTTTGGCCCATTACCCTTCTCGCCTGATTTCGAGGAGGAGACCCGTGCCCAGTAGTGGGACATAAGGGGTTGATATCAGTAATCATTATAATAAAAGATATACCAGCTTTTCCCGTCAGCTTAAAATACGATTTGACCGTTAAATCACTCCCTTGTCGGGCGTTATTTTGGAGGTACTAAAATACGTATTTTTTACTTTAATATACCTAACTTAACTAGTTCTTGTGACTTGTATCCTAAATTACAGAACTTTATGTAATCTTCCAGGCAATGTTTCCTCAGGGAGAGACTATAATAGCGTTTAGAGCGTTCAAATACTAAGAAGAATAAATTATAGAGCTTGATCAGCGAGCTTAGAAGGCTATTTCGTTGGGTTTGAGGTTTTTGTTTGAACAACCAGAATCTTTAGTAGACATTTAAGCAACGCAACTAATGACTAATTTCAAGAAACCCGTGAGCGATCATGTATGTTCAAATAAGCATTAACCTAAAGGTTGCCGTAATTATATCAAGTAAATTTAATACAAGTTAATGAACAAAATTGAAAATTGTACATACGAAAGCTACGACACTCAAATTAATAGCCGATGTAAAATTCTTATCTATACCAATATAATGAAGAGGTAAAGTTTATGAGGCGGTAATCTCTGGAACAACAGAACCGACTTTAAAATGTCTACTAAGTCTAATATAAGTCAGTCTCATCATCATCATTATAATCATCAGCCCTTATCCGTCCATTGCTGATCATAGGCCTCACTCTATGAACGCCAAGACGACCGACCCCTTACCACTCGCATTCAAAACGGACCGGTACTGCTCGGAGATCTTCCCACGCGTTGAACCTTAATGGCCCATCGGCCATCCGTTCTTTTGAGTGTGTGTCCAGCCCATTGCCACTTCAACGTGCTAATTCTTCGCGTGATATCGGTAACTTTAGTTCTCTGGCGGAGGTCTTTGTGTCAAATCCTATCTGTCAAAGAAACATCCAGCATAGCACGCTGAGCTACGGTAAACTTGCGGACCAGTCGTAGTTTAAGAGGCGACGTTTGGGCCCCGCTGGTCATCACGGGGACAACGCATTGGTTGAAGACTCTCGTCATCAAATTCTGCGGTATAGACGACGGAAGTCTGGCCTAGGCTAATAGAAGGCTACGTTTGTCTGTGACAAAGGCTATAATTTATCCCCGCAATCCCATGGGAATGTAAAGTACGGTGTGAAACTGAGGAGCGTTGCTAGTTGTAAATATAGTTATAAATTATGTTTTGGTTTAATACAAGCAACATGTAAGTTTTTTCTTGTTTTTCGTAATGGGAGCTTCGTTGTTTTATGTGGGGTAGGGCGCTGCAAGTATTTTATATAGCTTCAAAATAACCAACGAATAACTTTTGATTAAAATTTAAAAAAAAATATAGTAAAGACAGATTTAAATGTACAAAATTGTTAAAGAGATTTTATTCAAAGAAAGTACTTAAAAGAAATTAACACAGAGAATGTTCAAAGGCTAACAGGCGTACCGTTAAAGCCGGAAAGGTAATAAAAAATGTAAGGGTCAGTCCTTGAGAGCCTTCAAAAGGACAATGACCTTATATGGACGGATAATTTGTGGTTTGAATTCATTATTATACAAATATAATTTATCAAATCAAATCAAATCAAAAATATCTTTATTACGTAGGTACAACTTGTACACTTGAAATAAGTCAAAACATAAGTAGTCAATAAGTAGTAATAGTATATAAAACAAAAAAAAAAAAAAAAAAAAAAAAACTCGTTTGAGATGCAGGATCCCCTAAGAAAAACGAGAAAAAAACTTAGGGGTTGCTCTTTTGTCAATAAAATGAGTACATAATATTTTATAAATACAACATGTAACATCATATCTTAAGAGTGAGTGTCTTATTCCCAAGGTGTGGTATCTTCAATAAAATCTTTTATTTCGTAATAGGCTTTACCACACAAACGTTCCTTAACAATTTTCTTAAATTTATTAATGGAAAGATTTTGAACGTTTTCTGGGATCCTATTGTAAAAACGTATACATTGTCCCATAAACGAAGTACTAACTTTATTCAGTCTAAAGAATGGAACATTTAATTTATTTTTGTTTCTAGTATTTATATTGTGGTTGTCGCATTTTTTTACAAATTCATTAATATTTTTACGGACATACATCACATTAGCAAATATGTATTGAGAAGCGACAGTCAAGATGGCAATTTCTTTAAATTTATCTCTCAATGATACACGGGGGCCTAAACAATATATGGCTCGAATAGCTCGCTTCTGCAATGTATTATGTTTCTTACTTAAACATGCAAGAACATAATATTATTACAATTAAATATAATTGCTGTAAAGGTGTAACAAATGCTGAGAGACTATCTTTATGTAAACTATATAATATGTATAAATATAAAACTTATATTTTTAAGTTACTATGTAACTATAACGTCATGGTTTTTGTTGTGCACCATAAAAAAGTTTTTTCTTTCTTCCTAAGTATACATTAGAAGATGACAGATATACGAAAATAATGAAGATTTTTTTTAAATAATTTAAAACTGTTTTTAAAAGTTCTCAGTGATAAAAGAAAAAAACATATAGAGCAGAAATTTCCGTTCCTACATATAATTAGTGGGTCAACATTCATATTAATAATACGGCCTAAATAATTTAAAACTGTTTTTAAAAGTTCTCAGTGATAAAAGAAAAAAATATATAGAGCAGAAATTTCCGTTCCTACATATAATTAGTGGGTCAACATTCATATTAATAATACGGCCTTAGATAGTAATCTAAGTGCGATTCGAATCAGTCGTCGTTATAAAGATAAAAACTCCCGAAAGCAGCACTGTCCTGCTTGTTTTTCCAGTGGGACAGTTTTGCTGTGTTAGAAAATAGCTAGACTGCCTGTAAGCAATACATTGTTCCAGGTAAAGTAGTTTACGTTAATGGGCGACGTTAACCACTTGCCATCAGGTGGCACGTCTGCCAGTTCACCTAACCAATTCACCGTAGCAAAATAACCTTATACGATGATCAAAATTTAAACACCCACAAAACGATAAATAAAATAAAATTTAAGTAACACGATTTTCACGAATTCAGAAACAGCTTTACATATCTTTAAATTTATCTGCATTACGACAACAATTTCAAACCGCACTTGTGTCTAAATTTGTGTAATATATCACTTCTTTTGTCTGTCCCAGAAACTAAACTTGAAACATACATGAAACTAGACTTTATGTTCTGGAAGTATGGTTTATTTTAACTTGTATTGACTGAGCTTTGAAAGCTAACATTGTTATGTTAAGAGGATATAAGTGATGAGTTAAGTTTCCCTTAAGTATAATAAATACTATCGTATGGCTGTTGACCGACTGCCCGAGAAAGAGGTTATGCTTTTTAATTATTAATAAACTTTTATATGTTACATTTCTCTTTCAAGTAACATTATGCAAATATAGATTTAAAATAGGATTTACAAATACTCCTCGGACCTCCTCAAATGATGAGGAAGGAATGGGCTATAGGTATTTTCAAATATATTGTTTAAACAATCCGTAACTTTTTAGGTATACAATAACTAAAAACGTTTTTTTATTTATTTTATTCTTCTTTTGCAGGTAAGCCTGACATCATCAAAAAGAGCCAGAGTTTGTTTGGTAATATACAAATTAAGACTATAGGGGTTAATATAATTTAAACCCAAATATATGAATCGTCTATACCGCAGAGTTAGAAGACGAAAGTCTTCAACCAATGCGTTCTCCCCGCGAAACGTAGCCTCTTAATTTACGACTGGTTCGCAAGTTTGCCGTAGCTCAACGTGCTATGGAGCGTGCTATGCTGGGTGTTTCTTTGGCAGATAGGATTCGAAACGAAGACCATCGCCAGGGAACTAAAGTTACCGATATCACGCGAAGAATAAGCACGTTGAAGTGGCAATGGGCTGGTCACGCACTCAGAAGAACGGATGGCCGATAGGCCATTAAAGTTCAAGAGTGGAGGCCGCGTTTAGGTAGACGAAGTGTTGGTCGGGCATTAACCAGGTGGGAGACTCTCTAAGAAGAGAAGGAAGATCTCCATGCAGTGGCCGGTAACACAAGTACTGACGAAATAAACATTTTTGAAAGTGGACGGTTGGTGGTTTAGTGTAACAAAAACCAGTAATTCGAGGTATAAAGCTTCCAACACGTCGTTTGTTTGTCCACACGCTCATAAAATACACAAAAGGTTATTATAACTTTAGCGAGAACGAAGCAAAACAAGTTTCGAGCTATTTTGTTTTTTTTTTTTAATTTTTGATCCGTCTCAGATGAAAACACACAATTAAAGAATATTATAATAAGCATTCAGAACACGAACTAAAACGCGCCTGGTAGCGATCAATCTATAGAGCTTCTAAAGTACTTTGTTTTAAGTTTTTGACGTGGCAACGTCATTACAATTCGATGGAGCCGGCTGCACGCACGAAAAAACATGACTCATGCCGCGTTACCTCGCTCTGAGGCGTTCCATTCATGGCTTGAAGTGCAAGCGAAAGCGCGGAACGAGCAACAAAGAGGCATAATCGGCCCATCAATATTTTCTTATGACGTTGTCACGTTCAACTATCGTCAGTAAACCGACTTTACAGACAACCGATTTTTACTATTGTAATTCAGTAGCGAAGAGCGAAAAACCGTTCATTT
Source organism: Lycaena phlaeas (assembly GCA_905333005.2). Classification (NCBI taxonomy): domain Eukaryota; kingdom Metazoa; phylum Arthropoda; class Insecta; order Lepidoptera; family Lycaenidae; genus Lycaena; species Lycaena phlaeas. The sequence continues at coordinate 14,921,515 of HG995175.1, forward strand.
GAAGCTATTTTTAATTTTTGTCTTTAATGGATTAAATCTACTTCATCGGGAAGATTGATGATCCTCGAGAAATTTCGAGGAACTCTTTACCCGACTACAAGTCTAGTTATTATACTAAAAAATCCACATCTGCATACGAAACTGCAGTGTCATAACTTAATGCATTTACAATATTTTTTGGATTCTCTTGGCTGTTGGCACTGAAGGTATGTAAGTGCTAGAGAATTTTATCCGACTTATTTGAATTTCAAAAACATTTTCAAATAAATGAGATCGTTAGAATTCTTTTTAAGGTTAGTTGGGCAAACTGACAGACGTGACATCTTATAGTAAGTGTTTGAAGTTGGCCATAGAAATAAACTAGTTTTATCCGAAACTAACCCAAGTAACTTACGTATAATATTATGTTGTCCATCTTGATACATAAGATGTTAAGTCTCAGTGCCAGTAATAATGCTTCCTGTTTTGCCCTTTTCTTTGAAAGGTACAGCAATCCACAGCAAAGCTGTTTCACAAAAGCAGAAACAAGCATGTACCGCATCAAATTTGTAAAATAGGTTAAAAATATTTTAGTTTAATATTTTTGCTACACAAATAACAATATCTATATTCGATATCGTATATAAATAATAAAACGATATAGTCTCCTCTATATAAAATAATAAGAAGTTTTAATTAATTACAGTTTAAAAATTATTTATTTATTATGTTAAGTTACAATCTAAATAATAATTATAAATATAATATAATAATTTACTTAAATACAACAGATGTATATTTATTATTACTAAGAAATATCTTCTGAGAGACTCGTTATATCCGGCCCTATTTATGAGCCCCTATATGGCCCCTACACCCTATGCCGTCTTGAAGTTCATCAGGCATGTCCAATATAGACGAATAATTATTACAGAAGCTGATATTTATTACACTGAATGGCAATCAGAATTGTGTTGGTTGGAGTGTGGCGGCGGTCGACTGGTTTGACAACTGTTCGACCAACTCTGTTGACATTTGCGAGCTCGACGCATTGCGTCAGTGCATGCAGGGTTCAGTATTGGAAATATCACAAGTAAATGTCTTCCTTGAGACTTTCTTGCGATGATAGAAGCAGTTTTGTACCAATTAAGATAAACTTTTACAGTACCTACCCTGTTGGATACTTATGTGGTAGAAAATTACTTCTGTTCCGTATATTTAAACTTGGAATACATATTCCATTTTATTTCATCATTGTAGTTGTAAAAAGATAACGATCAAATGTCAAATGAACTTACAGAATACAGCTATATATGTATTAAAAATGATTTATTAATTCGGACAAGCAGCAGTTACTACATTGCAATTTTCACATTACAACAATTTTAAATACGCATCATTTAAAATAGTTAAAACATGCACAGAGAGAAATCTAAATTTACTCTTGCCTATAATATTAAAAATATTAGAATATTAAAACTAATTAGATTAATCTTAGATCAATAATATGTCTAGATAGAGTGTCGCGCGGAAAACACGTCCAAAAAAATAGCGGCTAACTATTAGCCTCTAAATGCTTTCTCTGTGTTTAGTATCCGTCCCACTGTCATAGAATACGCATGAATTTTTACGCATTATTATTTTTACTTATAATTAAGGTTTGTGTTGAAGTGTAATGAGATTAAAAAGGATGATTATGGGAGAACTGTAGTAGCTGGTATCACTATTCACGAATACATCTTTGAAAATGTTGGCATGTTCTTTTTGTTTCGATTGTAAGGCGACACTCCATCTAGACATATTAATGATCTAAGCTAATTATATTAAAAATATTATATCTAATTAAAAAACAGATACAGGTTAAATTAGACATAAAAAGCTTTTTTAAAGGCTAATCTATCTTTAATAACATCTACATTATCCCAAATACTGAATGTTTTGGACATGCGGGTTCATTTAAATGATGTTTTATCGTTGCATACAAAATATTCATCCTGACGTGCATGCACTTAACAGATTAAGCAGAAGTGATACATCCACATGATATATCCGCATTTCTGACATAAGCCCTTGGCGAGATTCCAACCTGTGACCTCCCGTAACCGCCAATTAACCACTCCGTCAAAGAGGCCGTTCAATCGCACTCACAGCTCGTGAAACCTATTTCATTCTACTTTTTTTTGAAGTGAAACTTCTTCAGAATCGTTGTGATTTCAAACCGGATGCAACGGAAAAATGACAGGTAAGACACAAATACAAAAGAGCGAGAGAGCAAATGTTGGTGTGTATGTATATTGCAGACTGTTTAATACTTGCTTGTATTTGAGCATTTAACATGATTATTGTGTTTCACTTCTATCGTGTGTGAATCGCACACACACCTTCTTTTTTTAAATTAATAAATAAAATAAGTTAAGGATATAATAAATTGATTACTTGTATTGTTTTATTATGTTTACGACAATTTCACTCATTATAATGAAACAACTTTTACAAGGTTATTAAACCGATAACATCCGTAAAAGTTGTTTCATTGATTACTTGTAGTTTAGTTGCTTTTGACTTGTAAATATTATATTGTTTAGGAGGCAACAATAATGATTATTTAATGGTATACTGTATATATTGTTTTCTTATGTTTACGGGAATTTCACTCATTATAATGAAACAACTTTTACGGATTTTATCGCGGTTTATTTAGTTTTTTACAAGCCCGACGTTTCGGAAACTTTACAGCAACCATGGTCACGGGAGGTATACTGTATATTTTTCTTTTTCACATAGGATTCGAAATGAAGACTTTCGACAGAGGACTAAAGTTACCGATATGACGCGAAGAATAACCTCGTTAAAGTGGCACTGTGCTGGTCACACACTTAGGAGAAGGGATGGCCAATGCGACACTAAAAGTTCAAAAGTCGAGGCCGCGTTTAGGTATACGAACTATTTGTCGGCCATTAATAAGGTGGGAAGAAGATCTCCGAGTGTTGGGTGCGAGTAGTAAGGGATCAGCCGTCTTGCCGTTCATTGGGTGCATTGCCTATCCTAAGCCTGGTCATAATGATCATATACCGTATATGTGTCGCTTTTCAAATATAGAAATATAAAGCTTTCAATCATAAGCTGATACGTAGAAAATACACCAGCCAGTTTATGTCATGTTGGATGCGAGTGGCAAGGGATTGGTCGTCTTGGCGTTCATTGAGGGAGGCCTAAAGGCTGACGATGATGATGAAAACTTATACGGCTATACAAAAGTTATAATACTGTTAGTTTTATCGTAGCATTAATTTCTATTCACTCGTCGACACGACTAACTTATTGACATACAATCTTCAAACCTTCCTCCTTATTGGCGGGAGGTCAACTTAGCTATTAACATATAAGTTGTACAGACAAGTTTTAAGTAGGCAAGGTAAAGATATCAATACAGATGTTGTAGTCGAGCTATTAAAATCCAAACGTTTATACATTAATTACAATTATTTAAATTTACATTATTTATTTATATTATTATACAGTTTAGATGCCGCCAGTTTTCTAAAGCCCTTTTAAAGGTAGATTATCTATAGTCGGCGCCATTAAATCGATAACATAAAAGTGCGTTTTGAACAACGAAATAGTAAGAAACGAATGAAACTTCCTGAACTTGGATTAATTTTAAAAATAAAAATATTTTTATTCAATGTTATATATCAAAGTATCTTAATGTAGGTACTGTTTTACCATAAAACCGGCGAAACAAACTCGGTGAAAATGTCTGAAATTTAAATGTTTTGCAATATAAATATCAAAATACACCTCGTAGCGAACGCCTTATTCCCAAGGTGTGGTATTTTCAATAAATTATTTATTTTGCCATATCCTATAACTTTAATCTCGAAGGTCCATTTATTGCCGTTTATCACAATATTTAATCGATTGTAGTTAATTATTATGTTTTTTTTCGCGAAAGCTCCCGCTTAAGACCCGGATTTTGAGATGCCACGTGGTCCTTACGCAATATGTTATTGCAGGGCAATTACAGAAAACCTTAAGTTTTAAAATCTATAGCTCGGCCTCGTTAAAAAAAAATTGGTTACGCAACCCAAATAGAACCTGTCGAAGAACTTTTACTTTCGACTTGAACTGGTCGGGCGACTGGTTGGATAATAGTACAAAATTGTCGCTCAAATTGAACTGCTATTGCAAATTTTTTAAAAGATTACAGTCATAGGAACTGCGGATATGAGTAAAAACTAATAACTAAGAAAGGAAATTTAATAATGTCGTTACGTCACTTTAGCATGTCGGTAGCGCGAACCGATAAAATATTCACCTCCCAAAAGCTCAATTCGACTAAAGAAGTTATCATTTCAATATTTTTTTTTGTTATTATTACTGCACAATGATTCTTCAATGAGTGAGGAGGCTCAGTGGTAACAGCCACGCGGATACACTCACCAGGCTAAGCAACGCTTGCCGGTGATGTTCCATGTATGGGTGACCGTCTTCACATACGTAGCTTCCTCCGTGCCTCGGAAAGCTCGTAAAGCTGTTGATCCCGGCTGGGGGGCTGTCGGGGATCTTTGACAGTCGTTATGGGTCGTCAGAAGCCCGAGATTTCCCGGTTACTGGGTTGTGGAAGTCAGATAAACAGCCGCTCCATTTAAAACACCGGTATTCAACTGAATCCGACATGACTGGAAGCCGACCCCAAATGTAGTTGAGAAAAGGCTAGGCGGATAAATGATTCTTCAATAAAACGATTCAAATAATTATCAAATAAAAACTATTTCAACAATACAATTTTTAGATAGTGTTATTGAAATGGTAGGATGTGCATGAACTCTCATTAGTTACTGTAAACCATCATTGTAAAACCATATTCACTTGAATAAATGATTTGATTTGATTTATCGCATAGTATACACATTAAACTTTTCACTAAATCTATTCAATTATATTTATCAGATATACACAGCACTATACGTCAGCGATTAGCTACAGATATACTACTCTAAGCATGTCGGTGACGCCAACGTACCAGATTTCACACATCTAAAAAGTGTCTAAAGCGTGTGCACACTGCACGTGCGCTATTTATGAGTATTGCGGTGACGCTCACACATAAGATTATTCCCTACTAAAAACTGTCCAACACGGTAAAAGAAAATTTGACTATTATAGAGACATTGTAGAGTCAATTGAAGTAAATAAATTATATTGTTAACATGATGTTATGAGTCTTTATTTCGACAATTATATTGGATTTGGTTATAGAAAAAAGTATTTCATGTAAAAAAAATATATCTAAAAGATATAAGTGTGTGAAATACGAGTGTAAATGTTAGAAACTTGGCGCACCTCAGATATTAATAGCGGATTCATGTTCATATTTCACGTTGCATGTCGAGCGAGGGTTTTATGAACATCCGAATGTTGTTAAACAATTACAACTTATATGTTTCAATTGAAATATTTCTCAAGTGAAAACTTCTTGAGCACATTTTGGTATGCGGAAATTATAAAGGTCCGCGTCACCGACATACTAATGGCAAACTATGACGTCATTATGTTTTTTTTTTGTATTAATTTCACAATTCTAAGTTTTCATCTGTGCCATTTTTGTGCTTACATTCACTTAAAAAAAACTTGTCGATTTTAAACACGCCAACCATAATGTCATTAAAAATTTGGTTATAAAAAAACTTAGCCCTTAATAAAAAAATGTTATACATATTTTGTTTCAAATCTTAAGAGCCTCATTCCCTACATCGTGAGATCTGTATTTATTTTTTTTACTTGTAGTTTCTCAAATGATCGTCTAAGCCCTGAATTGCTCAGAATTGTAAACGTGGTCTGGTTTCGATAGTATCGCAAGTGTTGTTAAATGTACCGCTAAAATCGACACGTTTGTAAAATATGTGGGTCAGTCCAAATTAGTTCCTAAGCTGGTAGCAATTCTAAGGCAATTATAACAAACAACGAGATGTCAATGAGTTGAATCTTCGTGGTAGACCTTTAGTAGTACTCTAAATGGGATCTGTAAAAGTTCTTCACCATGATATCTTTTTTTTTTATAAGCAGGACAAAAATACAACAGTAGGCTTAAAAACAGAAGTACTGCAATAAACCTCGAAATATCCCTCCGAAATAATTTTCAACATTAAAGACTTAGGAAGTTTCGTTTTATCGTATTCCTTTGAAGATACTTAGATTGTATTTTCTTATGAGTAAATCTTTAAGTTTTTCGCTCATTTATTCATACTATGCTAAACTCAGATGCTAAATTAATAACGGTTCCAAGTTATATTTTGAAATGTTAAAAAACTTATTCATAATTATGTTGCCAATTATACAGTGCCAAAAATATTACGTATAAGTCTCTGTGCCAATAATTAGTGGGTGTCCTTGTCCTGTCCTTCCCTCAATGCAGCAAAGCTGTATCATGGAAGCTGTATCAGGAATAATATGCAGAACGGTGACCCATACAGTTTCACCAGTAATTCCATCCGACTTGGAAATATTTCTTTGATGAAGTACTAAATATTTGGAATAATAACACCAAAGGCATTTAATACGAAGGTAAACATGGCAATTGACACAATGCTCTTGCCTCAGTCGGATAAGGTAATAGCCACACAGACTTGGAACAAGTAGCAAGCTGCTGCGGATCCTGAAAATTAAGCCGAATTGAATCAGCACAATCGGGGTTGTACCTCTCGCTCACATAATACCGGCGTTAGGTGGCAACTGTGCTGTCAAGTTTCTTCTTCTTCTTTCTTCTGATTTGTCTATGGGCGCTGGTAGTCAATATAAAGCTTCGACTGTTCGATTGCCTTTGACATTTAAAAAAATAGGCCTAACTTAGGAATAACTATTAGAAAAATCTACACTTATACTTATTACACGCTTTTTATTAGCTTCACTTGTATGTCAGTTTGTCAGTTTGTCAGTTTGTCAGTTTGTCAGTTTGTCAGTTTGTCAGTATGTCAGTATGTCAGTATGTAACTCTCCGTGGGTAATCTGCGCGCCTGCGGCCTTCCTTGGTTCCGGTAGCCGTTTCTCAGGCTCCCTCTCCGAAATCGAACTCTGATTCCCCGTATTTATAATATTTATAAATAATTACTAAAAAGTAAAAAATAAATAATAGTTTAAAAAAACTAAAAACACGCTTTTTATAGAAACCCAAACTAAAAAATAGAAAATAAATTTTAATAAATTTAAATTAAGAATAGTGTTAAAAATTTCAATAACTATAAATTAATAATAGTGTAAATAAAAAAAATATTTTATTTTAAAAAAAGCGTGGGGTGCATGGTGTCAATATAGTTATAAATATTTTATTGACAGATATGAGAAGAGTGATTATCATTTTGATAATATCTTAGAAAGCACCCCACGCTTTTTTTAAAATAAAATATTTTTTTTTTATTAACACTATTATTAATTTATAGTTATTGAAATTTTTAACACTATTCTTAATTTAAATTTATTAAAATTTATTTTCTATTTTTTAGTTTGGGTTTCTATAAAAAGCGTGTTTTTAGTTTTTTTAAACTATTATTTTACTTAAAAAGGATAGAATTCATGTCGTCAAGAGTGATTAATGAAAAAAATCTGAAATCTTTAAAAAAGGGGTCTAAATGGTATTTTTAATGAATTCACTTTTACAAAGTAACGTTGAAAGTTGAAAAATATGCAATTCATAATTACGCAACTTAAACAATTTTATGTACACTTAAGAAATGTTCTTTTAAATCATACATTATAAAATATTTTTATGTAACATGTATGAAATTGTAAAAAATATGCAAATTTGAGTGATGAAAAACTGAGAATTTATTACTCAAATAAGATAGGTAATAATATGATTATTATTCATTTTAAGCACTTGTTTAAAAGAAATACACCGTCTTTTTTATGGTCATAAGTGTCAGTTATATCGTCATAAGTTACATTGATAAACTAATTCATTATAGCCAATTCATATTTCGCTAATTTATCATCATCATCTGCTTCGCGTATTTGCCTTAGTTCTTTCAACCTTCTCTGTCAAATATAATATCATCACCATCATCATCTTTAGCCTTTATCCGTCCATTGCTGAACATTGGCCTTCCTCAATGAACGCCAAGACGACCGATCCCTTGCTACTCGCATCCAATACTGCACGCCTGCCACTGCACGTCATCTTTCCATCTGGTTAATGGCGATTCAAATATAATAATATATCTAAGTTTATTATAGAAAATTATTATAACTGGACATAAAATAATTTGTTTTGCGAGCCGATCGCTCGCTATTATTCCCTTGGAGTCTTCAGACAATATCAGTCAAAACTACCTGTCTGAATTGATACAGGTCTTATCTATCAAGAGAAATCTTGTAAATGTTGCTTTAATAATTGATTGATATACTAATATCAACACAGTTTCATTTAAAAAAGTAGAAAAATAAAAAATTAAGCTGTTTGAATTAGATTCTTTAAGTACGTATAAAAAGCAAAAAAGTGCAGATTTATTAAATATAGACATTACTGGATTCCGAAATATCACCTTTCACTTTCCCGCCGTCGCTTGGCGCTTATGACTTGTACCACATGTCCGCTGCGTGTCGGAATCCACCACGCTCTAATTCCTTTAATTGTACCACTTGTCAATTTCTACGTAAATATTTCAAAAACACCAACCTACGCGTGGGTGTTAAGTGTATGAATATAGAGATTAGAATCGCCTATTATCTAGACATGCTAGCGTTTTCAGGATAAGCTTTGTTAATGTGAGACAGCGTGTGCTCAGCAAAGCATAGGATATCTTCAATTAACATTGAAACGATAATATCATGCTATAATCAAGTATTTTGTGCAATTTAGAATTGTTTGTTTTAACGTTAGATTAAATGAGGTATCTGAGAGACCACCACGGTTCAAGCCTTGTCGTGGCGGTGGGGCTCAGTAGCCTAGGGTGAGCCCAAAACCTTGGATGAAGCTAATTGAGCCAAGGGGGCTCTTTGTACTCCTTTTTTAAAAAGAGGGGGCAAAAGAGCAGGGGGCAAGGGGCATGGATGGAAACCTCGCCTCATTGTACTGTTCTCACGGTGGGAGGGCTTGTTCTGAGGTGCAGGGCAACCCGTCTGTGGAGGTGGAGGAGGAGGTAGTGAAGGAGTCTGGCTTTGCCGGGTCATCAGTCGCTGAGGGTTCCTGTTGCCTGCTGATCCGGGGCCCTCACAAGCGAGCGCTCGCAACGGTCTACTGGGTTAATGCATCCCAAATGCGAGTCCCCACATGCGCCAGTTTCCTACTCAAAGTACTGGTAAATGCGAAAGCATTTCCCATGCGTCAAAAAGAAGCTATCAAGAGATTATGACTGCATTTTTTATGTTTTTGTTGGAAAAGTAAAATGCAGATAAACGTGATGGAAAGTGGTCAGAGTTTTAGAGCTGAATTGATGATCGTAGGCCTACAGGATGTTTAGTTTTAGCCGGTCTGATTTGTGAATCTAAACCATTCTCGAATCTCCACGAACACACACAAAAAATTTCATCAAAATTGGTCCAGTCGTTTAGGAGGAGTTCAGTCACATACACACGCACACAAGAAATATATATACAAGTATTATAAATAGTAGACATCAGATTCTCCACAGAGTTCACAGCTCATTTGGGCAAAAAGAAACGAAAATACATCCGAAATAATCTTAATTTGGATGCATTCATCTGCAGTGGCTTGCCCAAATAGGGAATAGTGGTGGGACACTAATAATATCTAACTTATCGATAAAATTATTTCAAGGTCATACACAAGACATTAATGTATATATAGGTACTCTAAAGTGAAAAAAAGATCTTGCATTTCAGTAGATATAGTCACTATCCAGTCGCTATGAAAGTAGTCTAAGCGCCGAAAGTGAAAAACTTACTGTCTCAGTGATAGCAACAGCGAGGGTCGATTCATCAAATTAAACTACGCTGGCCAGAGTTGTCCGTTGATGGGTGACCATCTTTACATACCGAGACTCCACCGTACCTTGGAGCACATTAAGCCATTAGTCCCGGCTGTCATTCGTGGACCTTTTGAAAGTCGTTACGTCAGAATCCCGAAAGTTGGCGAACCAGTCTCACCATAGGGCCCCACCGCATTACCCAGTTACTGGGTTGTACGAAGCCGCATCCGATTAGACAGGAACACACATATAAAATATAAAACCCACATAAAATCAGACTTCGTCACAAACTTTTAATATTACTTTTATAGATATCATGTTTTATTAATGTCTATAAATAATCGTCATTTTTTGTCCAAATATATCCAATAATTGTATTCTATATTCCGTCATCGTAAATTAAACAAGAATTTGACTTAGATTATATAACTGACGATGTTTTTAAGATCCATTGGCATTTAGTTTTACATAATATTATAATTTTGGTAAATAACTCGTCTATGTGGTTGTGGTTTATTTACTGTTGGTGGAAGAATCTTATGTCAATTTGGCGCTTTGAAAGACAATGGCTGAAAGTTTTGTAAGTTTTTTCTTAACGGGCATACTGAAAAATCTTCACACTTCAATAATTATTGCTTTCGTTTTTGTAATCATTCCTATTTTATGTAACAAATGTATTTAATTTCTTATTTAAAATACTTTTAAATATTTTTGTTTACAGTGAAATATATCGTTTTCTACACAATCAGCTTGACGATAAATATGTTTAATGTATAAATGACATATAGGATAGGTAATCCTATAATATAGATAATTTAATAAATAAAATATTTATCTGAATGTATTAAAATTTTTGTCATGCGTTATTATATCAATTAAAACTTTCGATTAGAATTTTATTACTAGGTGGGAGGATGTAGCCCAAAATCGGCCTCGTAACGTAAAAGGCAGATAGTATTTACATGCAATAGAGGCTAGACAACTTGGGAGACCTTGGCAACACGTTCGCCTCAAACGAGATAAATCACACACAATAGCGACCAGAATACGGTACATGCTCGGAAACATCGCATTGTCCTGTGGTTTCTAACGTATTTTACATGATTATTAAATAAGCTATCATAATATTATGTAAAAGAGATAATTAATTCTCTTTTTAGATTTTTGCCTTTCTTCTTCAACTTTATTATTAAATAATATCGATAAAAATTAGTATCGCCCAACATTATTAATATATTATAATTATTTTATACAATAAATAGCTCTCTTTTTCAAAATGTTATTATTTATTTATATCTTTTGGTTCAAATATCGTGCATAGCAACTATTCGTGTATTAGGTTCCTTGTTTCAATGTGTATTTGACCCACAGTGGCCATGCAGTGACCTCGTGTTAATGTCTAGTTGTATTAATATCATGGCCACTCAAAATTATGATTTTCGTGAGCGTATTGACACGATATTTTAGATTTTTTTGTATACAATATCGTGAGTAAACCTGCATACTTGGTAATACTAAGAGACCTTGTGTGACTTAGCTAACTTACGAGCGAGCACACAGGCCAACGATGGCCTTATACCCTCCGCGCTCGATTTCGAGAAGGCCCATGTCCTGAAGTTGAACGTATGAGCTTTGGAACGAGAAACAAGATTAGGATACTGTAATTATTATAGTTTGGGACCCCTTGTGAAATTCTGTTTATCATATTATGGTCAATTAGCTCAGCTGATTCGCCTTACATTAATTGCAATTAGCAATAGAAGGTAAAATTTGTGACCACGGGGAAAATACAATCATTATCAAGGAAGAATGGAAACGAAGTCAGACTAGAAAAATCTAGAATAATCAGACTAGAATAAAAAAAACTTAAGCGTCATAGTCATCATAACTTGAATCAATAATTTGTCAGGAATTTGCTCATAAATCACAACGCCAACACACTTATTATGGCCCCAAATCTAAGCATCGAAACGTATATGTACAAAGTACATCTCAAAATGGTTTATTGTGGACAAAGTTTTTTATAAAATACTTATTAAATAAAATATATTTCTTTATATTATAATACATCGACTACTGGTTTTAATTTCATAATTTTGACTAGAAAGTCTATCATCATCACCATCATCATCAGACTTTAGCCGTCCACTGCTGAACATAGGCCTCCCTCAAGGTCGAAAGTCAATATGATAATTTAATGTAAACTCTTGTATTACAGTAGTTTACAACTAGATACAACTTTAGAATGATCGTCTATGAATGTCATGATGTAAGTTAAAATTTGTAACAATATTAGAGCATTCTATTAATCGCAAAGTCATATTATAACTATTATTCACATCGATCAGTTTAAATGAAACCTCTTATAGCTAAATTAGGTTTCCATTAGAATATACCATCAGACAGTTAATCAATTTGTAAGGCGTTGGTAATACATAATTATCCCGTATTACCTACACACATCGCCATGGAGGACAACGCATATGGCTGCTAATATTAGCACTTTTCTTCTCTTATTTTATTACTAGGTGAGCCAATTGCTCACCTATCTACCCATTGAGCTCAAAGGCCGTCAGGCTTAAAAGTCTAGACCTGTCGAAAAAAAAATCTTATAATTCGCACTTTTCTTCTCTTATAATTTGTAAATGTTTGTGTCTAGGTTAATAACAGCCAAATCTGCCTATCCTATTCATTCTTATGAAATACTGCCTACTTATACTAATAAAAAAAAATGAAACTATCGATACATTTGCGCACATCACCACGTCACTTTGTGTTGAGTTCACAAAAAGGTGTCTCATTGGAAATTTATCGAGGCTGGGAGACCTAATGTTGTTTCTACATTTCTGCATTCGCCTCCATATTCTAGACCAGAACGGCTAATACATGATTCATGGACTTGGCTCGCGAGATTTATTTCATTCTCTTTGAGGTTTGGATTTTTATTTGACATGCATCTGATGCGGAAATGACTTATGTGTATTTGTATGCAGGTTTTTACGGAACTTATCTTGATTATTTTATTTGTTGAATTTTGCTATAATTAAGAAGGAAAGATAAGGAATAATATATTGTTTTCTTTAACTCCAATTATTCTCATGTCTTATTATATTGTTTGTTTTAAATAATAAATGTTTTATCGATATCCTTATTCTAAGTAACTCTCATCCCTATTTTTATGGTATAAGTTTAATTTATTTCGGTACCCCACATAATACTGATTGATCGTGTCATCCTTCACCTGTTGCCGTACTTGCCTTATACAGAGTGTTCACATTTGACGCGTCACGCTGTGACGTTAATGATGATGTATACGGGGTGATTCGATAAAATTCGTGTATCATTTTAACGGGGGTTATACGGTCCATTAGACGTAGGTTTTACCTGTGGCTTCCGTAGATAGGCAGTTGATATAGTTTTGGTATGTTTTCTGTCAATTTTTATACTCGTATAGTTTTAAGTGTTTTGAGACTTATAAATTTTTATGTTACTAATTTTATTCTACAATTTTTATGCTCTTCTTTCAGTTCATATATTCACCATCAATAAGATTACTTTTTAACTGTTACTTTTTTCTTTATTTATTAAGGAGAGTTTTGTATTGATACACTTCACCCTTAAATAACTATTACTTATAAACTATAATCTAAGTCCTAGTTCAGCTCTATTAAACTTTATAACTCTATTTTTCCTGTAGCATTCCTTAGCAGTTTCTATTAATTACTGTACTGTAAAATATCGCAAGAACATATTATTTGTAAATGTAACTCACAAACGGGCAAACGTTTGTAGACCGTTCTAGAATGGCCGGGTTTAAATTAATATAGCATTGATTTATATTGCATGTGTCCACTGGCAGTGAAATAATTCCTAAAGCCCATAGTCGAACGGCCTTCTCCGATGCACAGAACACTAACACACAGACACATCAAAACTACTACAGAACGAAGCTTTTATCATAAAACCTTGAAGTATTAGTAAAAATGTCTATGTCTAAATTCACAGGTGTTGAAACAGAACACAAGCAACGTGTTCGTTACATACAACATTTTTTCAGTACAGTATCAAAATGACTGAACTATATATTTTAACTCAGTCCTCCCGTGACCATGGTTGCTGTAAAGTATCCGAAACGTCGGGCATGTAAATTTGAGTCATTATAATATTTTTGAAATATTAAACCATTTATTTTAAAATATGCAGCCGTTTACAGCTAGTAAAGTAGAGTATCAATCCATATATTATGTACCGCAGGGCACGGGTCGTAAAAATCAACCAAGGACGCTATTGGAAGTTCACCGATGCGCTGGCCTAATGTGGGTCGGTGAACTTCGTACACCTTCAAAGACTATAATCTCATCAGGCAGAATCGAACCTGATTCTCTCACTCAAGAGTCAAGAGAGACAGCCCATACTTACATATCACAGTCGCTCAACAGCTAGTATGAAGCAACAATTTTGTGAGCATGAATTTGGTTTGCAAGATTTTGAAATATATTGGCTAGAGAAGGTAAATTATATTTGAATATCAATCTAAATTATATTGAAGTTCAAAATAATTATTCATGAAAATATCATTGAATGAAGATTTCATTGAAACAGTGATAATATATAAGTTAAAATAATAAGTGCCACGTTACTATTTAAGTATTACAACAAGTTTGTGTATGTTTAAGCTTGTGAGTGTGTTAATCCCTAAATATTATAATAAAAATCGGTTGTCTGTAAAGTCGGTTTAGGGCCTGTTTCACAATCTCCCGTTAAGTTCCCTATAGGCTATAGGCAACATATTTGACAGATGTTTGACAGATACTCCATACTCTATCTGTCAAATATGTTGCCGATAGCCTATTGGGAACTTAACGGGAGATTGTGAAACAGGCCCTTAGTGACGATAGTTGAACGTGAAAACGTCATAAGAAAATACTGGTGGGCTGATTGTGCCTCTTTGTCGCTCGTACCGCGCTCTCACTTGCACTACAAGCCTTAAATGGAAAGCCTCAGAACAAGGTAACGCTGCATGAGTCGTGTTTTTCGTGCATGCAGCCGGCTCCATCGAATTATAAAGACGTTGCCACGTCAAAAAATCAAAATGAAATATACACATAATTTCAACCAAGACGAATTAGCTGATTAGGAGTAGGGTTACAAATACTCGTTTTTTTTATATGTAAACATCGCGTATCGGAAGCTTGGCGGTTACAAAACGCTCTGTTCACAAACTGGTCTGTGCGCAGTTTTTGCCGGCGGTTCCTTTCATTCGGCCTTGCCGACTGGACCTTAGAGCGACATAGCCGTTCATTGTTCAAGTTTCCAACTTTAATTATTACGAAATATGAAACGCATGTTAATTGGAACATATGGATTTTCTTGGGGTTTATGTGAATTCTAATTTGGACAACATTTTGTTTCAATGTAAATTGCTAATGATGATGATGATAAATTAAGGCTACTTGAAAATTATATCTAAATTCTAGAGTGTTAGATCTTTACATGGGTAAATATCGTACATTATGATAATATGATGACGCTTTACATTATTAACTGAGTATTATAAAATCTGGGTTTCATTGAGCATGGCTGAGTGGTTTGATAACCCTCTGAGTATTAGGAACATCTGATGCCAATTCAGACCAGCTTGGCGGCACTGGCTTCCCTCGACTGACCCCTTTTTACCAGTGAAGGAAAACATCGTGAGGAAATCTGCATGCCTGATGAGATTAAAAAATCTTTGAAGGTATGTGA
This sequence comes from Lycaena phlaeas, assembly GCA_905333005.2. Taxonomy (NCBI): domain Eukaryota; kingdom Metazoa; phylum Arthropoda; class Insecta; order Lepidoptera; family Lycaenidae; genus Lycaena; species Lycaena phlaeas. The sequence continues at coordinate 14,937,165 of HG995175.1, forward strand.
AATTCACAACCCGCATTGGACCAGCGCATCGGTGAACTATGGCCCATTACCCTCCTCGCCTGATTTCGAGGAGACCCGTGCCCAGCAGTGGGACATAATATATGGGTTGCTACTTTACTTTATTTTTTACTTGCTTAAAGGTTTTATTTTTCTTTCTGATATGTCGTTAAGTTTCACCTTGAAACGAAAAATTATAATCTCATGTCCTTTCTATCCGGATGAAAAATTGCTGACGTGAATGTAAAGTGATGTTGGATTTGACTTCTTGTCGAGATCGGACACACGGTGGTCATGGGTTCGAATCTCGGCAAACATAAGTTTGTATGATAAATGTACTGTCTCCTCTAACATCAATTGTACCATATTCTTGCAAATGATGATGATGATGATGATAATGATGAAATAAAGATTCATACATTCATTCACTCAAACGACAGTCCTGAATGTGCATTGTATAAATTTATTAAATACTAGCAGCGCCTCGCGGTTGTACCCGCATACTTCCTATTCCCATGCGAGTACAGAGATTAATTACAGGCTATATGTTATTCTGATTAGGAAGCTATATTAATTTAAAGTTTCATCAAATCGAGTAACAATCATAAATCCATACATTCTTGTAAACAGACGATTTTAATAAACAATTTTCGCTGAACTGTGTTACGGGGTACTACATACCCCGTAACACAGTTCTCACGAGCATACCTGACTAGGTTATCGTTGCGTGGTTGTTGGTTAATATTTATTGATTCATACAGACGGAAATCACCATATGATGATATATTTCCGGTAAGCAGTTTTACTGTATACCGGAAATGGTGTCGTCACTACTAGCACCTGTACTGATTTGCGTGTCAAGGATAAGTGTTACTTGATATTGATAGACAATTAGCTTTTAAGACAAAAGCTAGTTGCGTTTTTAAAAGCTTGCGCAAATAAAATATTTTTTTTTGCTAACGCTTTTTAATGTATCATATGTGTACCTCCTCCTCCTCCTAGTACCTCCGAGAATATGTGTACAAAGTTCCATGATGATCGGTTGAGTAGTTTTTGCGTGAAAGCGTAACAAACATCCAAACTTTTACACATTTATACTAGTAATAAGTATAGATCTTCAGCGCATTTTTGTCTATCAATTTGCTTGTCTCAACTTATAATAAAAAAGCGTCTTACATCTGATCATGTTAACAATATAATCATGACCTCTACACACTGTTTTCACATTATTTATCGGATGACCTATGACCTCAAGTCTGAACAATTGCGACCTCGAGTGACCTCGTACCTAACGATGTATATAATACGTTATGACACCGACTGATGTTATTTTGTAGTTTGCAATTATATTTGCAACGGCAGTTACGATTTTTATACTACTTATCTGCTAATGAATTTTAGAAGAATGAATTAATGAATTGATTAAGGAATTAATAAACGAAAGCTTATTTTCACTTTAAGGCTAATTAAAGTTGTCGGTGGTGATCTAATAAAGATAAGCGTCAACCTGTACGTATTGCACGCATAGCTTTAAAAACTTTTTGGAATGTTTGAAGTTAACTTCAAAAATAGTCATCTATTATTATTAATAATTTTATTATAATATTAATAACGCAAAAGTTTGTAAGTATGGATGATGGATGGATGTTTGGTACTCTTTCACATAAAAACTACTGAATTGATTTTAATAAAACTTTACAATAATATAGCTTACACATCAAAATAACACATAGGCTATAATTTATCTCTGTACTCCCATGGGAACGGAAAGTACGCAGGTGAAACCGCGTGCGCTGCTAGTTAAATATATTAATGACAAAGACAAAATATTACAAATCAAAGCAAACCAATACCAAGCAGCAAATATCTTTACATAGAAGCTGTTCTCACAAGCACAAAAAATGCAATCTCTAAACAATCCTTTCCAACACATGAACGCACCCAAAACAACACCCAAAAAGGGTGGCAACCAAAAGTGACCTCAAAAGGGAGTAATTAGGAGCTAGTGAAAAGACTTATTAATCTTAGCAGGGATTATTCCCGCTAGTGCGCAGTTTTTTTTTTAATTACTTTTTTTTGTGGCCGCCCATTGTGGCGCTGATTTTAAATTAAAACGCCGCGAGCTTTGTCCTTGTTCCCGCTACGTCTAGATTCTGTTACTTGAAACGGGTCACAGCAATTAAATTTCACCGACTGTGGAAATAAGAGATTACATGTGTGGCTTCGGTCTCGCCGACTGCCCAAATGGAAAGATTGGATGAGCTTAGATGTCTTTAAAAACTGTTTGCTGTATGGTTTCTGTCTCGCCGACTGTAGAAATGGAGTAATACACATGTGGCTTCATCTCACCGACTGACCAAATGAAAGGCTTTGGATGAGTGGCTTAATGTCTTTAAATCTCTCTCTCTCCCTTTAAATATTCAAAAATCGCTGTTTTTACAATATGTTCGATGTTTCAGATACTTTACAGCAACCAAGGTAAGGGCCATCCCCTTTTCTACTATTTACTCCCCCCAAACCCCCCCCCCCCCACTATTTACTAATAATTTGATATCAATATCAATTAAGTGCATATTACGATGGTACAGGTTAATTATTGTAATGTTGATAATGCAAGCGAGCCCGCGGGGCGGCACATGTTGAATATTCATGATGTCGCAAGGCAACATGAAAGTGAATTTAAATAATAATGTTTAATAATTTCGAAAACTGAAGGTTGAAGGAAGGCTGAAGGAACTGAAAAGCGAACTTTACTTTACTTTCTTCTTTGGACTTTACTTTTTTTTGTAAGCGTAATTTACACATAACTGACATAACTCTATGTAATTTATATCACACTAGCTGTCCCGACAGACTTCGTTCTGCTAAAATCGCTATTAAAAAATAGGGGTTGATCGTAGAGGGGTAAAAATTTAGGGTTGTATGTATTTTTGTATGTTGTATCATAAAAAAATAGAAATTAAAATTTTTGTCTAAAAAATAAAAATTAGGGGTGGACAACCCCTATCACTTAGAGGGATGAAAAATAGATGTTGGCCGATTCTCAGACCTACTGTAAAATTTCATAAAGATCGGTCAAGCCGTTTCGGAGGAGTACGGTAACTAACATTGTGACAGGGAAATTTTATATATTAGATAAGGTAAGTTATATTATCATATTCATCTTCAGAGGCTTCTATTTATTCACTGCTGAACTTAGGCCTCTCTGAATGAATGCTAAGACGGCCGATCCTTTGCCACTCGCATCCAATGCGCACCGGCCACTGCGCGAGATTGTCTATTTACCGATAAATAAATTACAGATACAAGAGTTATCATCGTATTAAAAATATTAGTATTGAAGACTTGACTTGTACTATTTTCGCGGTAAAATGCTTCCTTTTTAATCAAAGATGAGTCTTGTAAATTGGCCTGTTCAGCCATTTTACAATTCCTCTTTGAATTTGAAAATGGATTTTTATCATTCCTTTTAACTATTCATTATTAGCAACTTCACTCGTTAATCGAAAGGCAAAGGAATTCTCAATTCGAAACCAAAACGTCCAAGAATTTGCTTCAATTGAAATTTTGGCGGCAACGAAAGGATTTAGATAAAACTTTCTAAGAAGAAATTACATCAAATTTTGGTTTTTTTATAGACTTTTTAGAGTCCTTATGAAACGATTTTCATATATAAGGCCCGGGTATGAAAATCTATGGGAGAAAAATAAAAATACGATGTCACACGATGTTACACGAAGTCTGCTCCACTGCAGTCACTGCCTGTCTGACAGCAGGATGGTGGTAGCGATGAAGACTGGGGCACGGCATACGCGCATCCCTCACAGCGGGAAACATAATATTATGAATAAATTATCAAAACCCGTACTATGTCCAATGAAAAATAAAAAAATGGTGATATTTCTATAAATGAAATTTCTCGAAAATCCTTGCGGGAATTTCTTGAATGAATTTTAATCACACTTTAAATTTAATTCACTCAATGTAGGTCACTCCGTATTTCTTAATTTAATCCGCGTAATTACAAATTCTATAACTGCCTGTACGGTGGTCTGGTGAGCTTGGCCTCTTTAGAAGTCTGGGTTCGATCCTGACCAGAACACGGGAGGGTCTCGGGGGCCTAGCCAAAATGCCATTAAGAAAGGCCGCGCTTAATCACGTGGTCCATACATTTTATCATTTCCGAACTTCGCTAACGTTTTCTTAATGGCATTTTGGCTAGGTCCCCTGATAAGATTAAAAGTAGTTAATGTTTTAATTCTTTGGAGTTCTCACCACATAGACCTATCGCCTGATTTTGAGGAGTTTGAATTATGGGAGTATGTGTCGAGCAAAACGTGTAAAAAAATTAAGTACAACCTTGACAAAGTCTTTAGTATTTTTAGCAATTTGTGGAATTAGTCAAAGCATTTGAAAGACTGAAAGGTCAAGGAAAGATACTTTGTTTTTTTTTACATATTTAATTAAATATTTTGCTTACTACATAAGACTTAAATATTAAATATAGAAAAATCTTCCAAGCTTCGTTGCTAAGCGACCTTTTGGATATGGAATGTAAAGAGTATAGTGGTCGGATAAAAAACAAATAAGGTTATATCCTTATATTAAGATCGCTATCATGATAAAATCTACAAAAATATTTCCCGAATTCCAGTCAATTGTCCGTCTGGTCGTTGAGATAGGGATCAGCCTTCAAAGGCTCCAATAGCTACGGGCTCTTAGTTTTTAAACGGCTCTATATATCCCTTTCGGAGATTAGACGAAAATTATGGTGGGCGTGCCCGAATACTAAACATACCTTTATATTATAGCGTTAAAACTAATCTAATGTAAAGATTTTTGTTTATTATGCCCTGTATGTTCTATAAATGAATAATTTAGGACTTTAAAATGAAAAATGTTTATTTCATGTAATAAAATGTCCTAATTAACTACGTCTAGGTTATGAAGATTATATTCAAGCACTATATACCGAGCGATGATCCATTTCTTCGTTAATGTTTTTTTTTTTTAGTTTAATCCAAGTTTAGACAAATGGAGCATGCTGAACAAACGGGTGACACCACCAATGCGAATATAAATTCGAAAGCTCACTCTAGTGCTTGAAATAAAAAGACGTGTGGCACTCGGGGACTGCCGCGGTAATGCTATTGCATAGCATTTTGTATCAACTTATGCAATTATAATTATTTATTTATTTTAATTATTAATGCAGTATTTCTTTTTCTTTGATATTAATTCAAGTTACACTTTTTGAGCGTGGTGACCGATAAGAAAACATTTTTTTTTCCTTTATTAAATAAATAAAAAAATATAAATATTTTAAACAATATTAACTAATATTGTTTAAAATATTTTTATTATTTTACAATACATGTGTTATATTTTATTGTTATTCGTGCGAGCTTCGTAGTGTCGTACAATACGTCTAGTTGCAAGCACACAAACACCGTGTCGAAGACTGCCGAAAAGAAACGACGTTAGACGATGCATGGCCTTCAAGCCACACCTCCGTGCCCGTCGGAGTGGGGAGCGTTAGGTTTTTTTTTCGTTACGGAATTTCTGTACTCGGTCCCCGCGCTCAAGGCCCGCGATAGAAGCTATGCAATAGCTTAAAATATCTTAACGTCTATTAGATTGTGTTCGCCTCAGAATTTGTATTCGCTTTAGTGGCGTCACTCGTGTGTTCGGCATGCTCCATCTGTCTTTATTTATAAATTGCCAAGTTAATTGTTTACACACCTCCGTTAATGTTTTTTGAGCTAATCCAAGTTTATTATTTGCATACATACAACCGTTAATGTTTTTTTGAATGAATCAAAATTTATTGTTTGCAAAACTCCGTTAATATTTTTTGAGTTAATCCAAGTTTATAGTTTGCATACCTCCGTTAATGTTTTTTGAGTTAATCCAAGTTTATTGTTTGCATACCTCCGTTAACATTTTTTGAGTTAGCCCGAGCTTGTTGAATTAAACCTAGTTTATTGTTACAGTGGCCACCGAGACTGGTCCGGTGGACGGTCGCCGTCCTGCTCATAGTTGCTGTCCTCGCGCCCACCTCTGACTCCACCAGCAGTGAGTATAACATGTTTCCTTTCTAACGTTTCATCAGGCGTCAAAGATTCTGTACCAGGGAAGACACTTCAGGTGGCAGCTTTGGAGATTACTCTGAAACCAGCATACCACTTTCATACCTCATGTGACCAGAGAGCTGTTCTCTTGCTTCTATCTTTATAAAGCCGCAAAGTTTACTCAAAAACTCAAAATTTCGGGTTGATTTGGCTTTATAATATTACACTAGCAGCTCCACGCGGTTTCACCCGCGTACTTAGACCTTAGACACCGTAGAGAGTACGGGAATAAAGTATAGCCTATGTGTTATTCTGATGTAAAGCTATATTATTGTAAAGTTTCATTAAAATCCATTTAGTACGTTATCCATTTACGTGAAAGAGTAACAAAGATCCATTCTTGCAAACTTTCACTTAGAAAGATAGTAAGATTATATTAACTCATTTATTAGTAAGTCAATGTAAGATTACGTTGATCGTTAAAGTTATTTTCTTTGTAATAATATCATCTAATTTCTCCAACGCTAGACCTCTTTAATGAACGCCAGGATTACCTCATGAATAAGGTTATGAATTTTATCAGCTCCGCAAAAAACTATAAAAATATGAAATACAAAAACTTTTTTATCCGCAAAGCGGAGTTTTATAATGTTTAATATATTCCAGGGATGCGCCACCGATTCCCGATCGCTTCCCTATAATAAATATCCTGTCCCCTACGGGACCTTTATACAGCGTGTTTGAAATTTACTTTATTTGTCATTCACACAAGGTGCAAATTTGGATGGCAGCATTAATATTGTTTTCTGTGTGTAAGTTTAATTTAAAGGAAAGGCGTTGGTTTAATAGTTTTGCGGCTATATATCTCCGTGAAATGTGGATTATTTACTAGTTAGGATAATATGCCAACGTTGTTAGCAGTCAACTAGTTGGATTCGAATCTCAAATATATCAAAATGTATCATGTATTTGATATTTGATGATCAAACAATGTATTATATATTACAAAAAATACTCGTATTATAAAACAATGCTAAAAGTATAAAAATGTTGTGTACATTATACATTCTACCAAAGCCAATCATCATCATCATCATCAGCCACTATCCACCCATTGCTGATCGTAGGCCTCCCTCAATGAACGCCAAGACGACCGATCCCTTGCTACTCGCATCCAACACGGACCGGCCACAGCATGGAGATTGTTTTCCCGCATGACTTATGGCCGACCAACACTTCAAAGCCAAAGCCAATATTTAGTTATGTTAAGTTAAATAGTTTAGATATGACAAAACAAAATATTGGACTAGCAAACTAGTAGAAGCCTGCTGATGATGAAATTATGGTCAGCATCACCGATACATTATCGAGTTCTGGACACTCCCAGTTATTAATGTATTCGTCCAGTCGTTACAACGCCTTGAACAATGCCTAACATGTAACATTTGTGCAGCTGTCCGCAGAAGATTACGCAAGCCAAGCAAAGTGTCAACATCGGTGTCGACCAGCGTATCCAGGTCTACGGACCAGGTGCTGTCGGCGAGCGTGAACAGGCCAAAGATACGTGGACGACCCAGCGTCGCCAGCAGAAAGTCATCCGCTGCCTTGGACAACTCGGTCGGCACGGACGACCACAAAGATAAAGATGGCTATAAGGTATGTACTTTGAGGGTTCCTCTTCATCACTTTGTGATGTTTTTACTATGGATATTATGATTATAAGAAAAAATAATTTGTTTTGTGGTAATGGAAATTAATAAACCACAAAGCAGACAAATCCGTTAGCCAGCGTCACCCATAATCGTCTATGCGCTAAAAACGTCCGTCTGTTCCCAAAAAACAAATTTTCTTGAGGATCAAAAAAGTAGGATGGTAGTACAAATGCAGTAAAAACACATTAGTCCCACATACTTATATTTAACTACAGGTTGATACTAACGTGAGTTTAAGAGTTAAACGCTGGCCTAAATTTGGTGTAGTTAAACTATAGTAAATATTTGACTATAAAACTATTTGGTTTTTTAAACATATCCACTGGTCATGATTTAGTATTTGGTATGCAAGGCTGTTGATATTAATCATCATCACGGTATAACATGTTAATCACTGTCATAATGATCATCATCACGGTTATATAATATGATATTCACTATTATGATCATCATTCAAAACAGAAAATGAAAGCCGTGAATAAGATTTTGGTCAAATCACGAGCCAGTCGTTTAGAAAGGTTGTAATTTTCCCTTTTGAGACAAGTCAGGAAACGGCGCTCTCAAACTCGGTTCTCGTAAATCCGTTTACCTCTGGAACAAGCGATTTTAGACCTTATCACACTGAACGATGGACAAGCAGGCGTTGCATCTGAAAACACGGATATAGAAGCTTTTCGCTTTAAGAGCTGTTGACCTTCAAAAGTCTACGACCACTCGTAAGCCATTATGGCATATATTTTAATGCCACTTACGGTCACATCGCCATGTGGGGGTAGGTCACACGTATTTAAAGTATGTGATACGCAGATTCAGGAAAATATTGTCATTATCAATGACTATGTTTGTACATCAAATGGCATTTGGCAATAAAAATGGTAATGACATAAACAAGACAAGATATACGTGTAGAGAAATCTTTGTGCCAGTTTTAAGGTCATTGCGTGAACGAAGTAATATTGCATATTTGTGGTCTCTGTTAATTAAAAAAGTAACAATTAATATAAAAAAAAAATTGCCGCGCGGACATCATCATCATCATCGTCAGCCTTTATCCGTCAGCTGCTGAACATAGGCCTCCTTCAATGAACGCAAAGACGAACGATTCCTTGTTACTCACATCCAACGCGGACCGGTCACTGCACGGAGATCGTCTTCCCACCTAGTTAATACCGACCAACACTTCGTCTACCTAAAGCGCGGACATGGTACTACCAAATTGCTTAATTCTTCCATGAAACAGCTTTGCTGTATTTCAGTTATTATGATAAATGGAGAAACAGGGGGCTATGGCAGACATGTATTTACTGGCATCGACATTTAACACGATCTCGATGCCAGTTTAGATTTACGATAGGCATTAAGGATCGCGGGAAGAAAATCTAGTTATAACTAGATTTTTTTTCCGAGATAGCTGTAATAAGGTGGTCTATGTAGTCTAGATAAAAGTGTGATTATTGATTTCTCTTTGCCCCCAGATCGTCTGTTACTACACCAACTGGTCCCAATACCGTACGAAGATCGGCAAGTTCACACCAGAGGATATATCCCCTGACCTCTGTACCCACATCATCTTCGCTTTCGGCTGGATGAAGAAGGGCAAGCTCAGCTCCTTCGAGACCAACGATGAGACAAAGGATGGAAAGACTGGATTATACGACAGAATCAACGCGTTGAAAAAGACCAACCCTAAATTGAAGACGCTTTTGGCTATTGGTAAGTAATTTTACTATCAAAAAAAATACTCAAAAAATCACTACGGAGTTTAATACGAGGCTCGAGAAAATAATTTCCACGCTCTTTTTTTTTTTTTTTTTTTTTTTTTCGGTTGGATCTATGCTAATGGTCCTAGTGACCGTTATGCGTCATCGGAAATGGGGTGATCCGGTTGGATCATCCTATGACGTTAAAAATTTGGGGGGTTGCCCCCCGCCATGTTCATGGCGTCGGGTTTGTACCTAACTTGGTCAGCTACGGTCGACTGGTTTGGAACGGGTGACGTTAGAAACCTATCGTGAGGGCCGGCCCTCCCCTCCCCCGGTAGCGGGGGAGGCGGGTCAAGCGCGGGACCCGAGCAAGCTGCCGATAGCAGAGTGCTATCGGTGATTACACGGTCTATATTGGTGTCGACTCGTAGCTGATCTGAGCCTATGCTGTCGCGGTTGATCCGGATCAACTGGTCAACGGAGTGTAGGGTTCGACGTCGCATACGACCCCGGGGCCCATGCGGTGTGAATGTGTGCCTAACACCGGCTGTGTTATGTCTGAGTGTGTGTTGTAGCTTACGTCGCGCTTCAGCGTCGCGCTTTAACAGTTCTGTGATTTTATCAACAGGATCGGTTATGTTTCCACGCTCGCCCTGTCTTTTCATATAGGTAGTTTCATTAAAAAAAAGAGATAAAAGACTAATTAACCCAAACGCGTATGTGGCTTAAGCGCAAAAGTATAAAATAAACCATGTAAGAAAAGTACACGTCATGTATATATTATATATCACATTATATTTCCCAACTCGCTGGATAAGTAGCATTACTATCATTTCTGAATATTTCGAAGTATCGGCCCCGAAAAAAATGGCGCGACGATCTAGACGAATGCCAAACTGACTGGCCTGCGGTGACGCAGAACCGTGATATGTGGAAGAACTTGGGGGGGCTCCCAGCAATGGAACGGCATAGGCTAAAAAAAATTAAAAATTTCGCATCAGCTTTAGTCCATTGATAATAATCGATTCATTACTTTTTAAAGTCGGTAATCCGAATTAATCTTCTTATTTTAAAGATTAAGCAGCAATCTTAATATGAGTACAAAATGAGTGTCTGCTATAGAACGCCATGCAATCTAAGACCTTCGACATGAATTATTCAGTATACAGCTGTTGCGAAGTTCACTATGTCCCTGTATTTCGGCACACCGTACGCGCATACTAATGAGCAAATTAAACAATTTGCCTATTGAAACCTCAACTAATGGAATACGAACAACGTAGTATTTCAAAACCAGTGAAATCATTGAAAGAAAATGAGCTGGATATTGAAGAATGTTTTTAAGGGTAAATTCAGGATAAGGATTAGTTTTATGGTCTAGAATTTTACAGGAGGCGAGGAGAGCTAAACACCCTAGGGGTGGATGGACTCGCCCTCTTATGCGAGAGGTTCTGGGTTCAATCCTGACCCCCCGTGTGCCTTGAAATGGGTTTTTCTAAATTTCTAAGTGCACCCCAAACACGAGACCATCGCTCGCTCATCGGTGAAGGAAAACATCGTGAGGAAACCTGCATGCCTGATGAGATTGAAAGTCTTTGAAGGCACGTGAAGTTCACCAACCCGCACTGGGCCAGCGCATCGGTGAGGAGACCCGTGCCCAGCAGTGGGACATAAAGGGTTGATACTTTTTTAAGGGTGTCTGCGGCTAATCCCTTTGGAGACGGTTGTGGTGTTATGTTCTATACCCTCTCCGCTCAAAGTACCTCCTGCTCAACAATGGGACAAGCTTTTTAGACGACTTTTAAGCTATTTTGAAAAATAAATCAACTCAATCGTAAAATACTTTCGAGTGAGAAGAAGGTTCTATGGAATCGGTAGTCCTATCTCGGTCTTCGGTTCGATCAAAATGATTTGATGTTATTGTTTTTAATGATTCGTATCGAGCTCGTGATGATTGGCAGCTTCCCGGACAACAGCGCCTATTACATCAAATTAGTGTTGTAATTAATTTTCTAGTACCAATGATATTATTTATCTTAATACGTAGGATACGCTAATTCTTGATTTTAAATGTTTAAAGTCGGCTTCGGATTGTAATAGAGGGCGCTATTTCGAATCTTGTTAAGATATTTGAAGTGATTTGAATTAAAAGTATATATAAGTTATATATAAGTTAAGTATATATATATATATATATATATATATATATACAGCTAAAGCTAATAAAATAAGCAATAAAAATCGTTTATAGTTGCAAGCTAAATATTACTTTTGTTCTGTACGAAAGTAATTACAGTCACATATAATGCTAATTCATATTAATCCTTATATTATGTCCTACTGATAGGCGCGGTCCTCTAAATCAGTCGATTTGGCCATAGTACGCCGATGCACTGGCCCGACTTTGTTAACCCCTTTCACTCAATAGACCAATTCCATACCTACTGGACCAACGTCGCTCCTAATCTAGGCATTCGTTACTGACCATTGAAAATGAGAATATTTTTTACAATTTCAAAATTCCTCAATTATTGACTTGGCAGGTATATTTATTTTCATTTCATAGGGTGGGTAAAACTGGACGAAATAATGAAATATAATAAATAATCCGCTTTTTAGAGAGCGGAAAGCTAAATTATTACAGGAAGTAAATGTAATACTTAATTAAATTACTTAAAGTAAACACTAGCAAGTCACTCATGTGTGAACTATATCGTGCTATATAATATTTGATTTGTTGCAGGATATATTTACACTATATTTCCTTAGTTGTATTCAACCACTAGCTGTTGCCCGCAGCTTCGCCTGCGTTAACGAAGATTTACAACGGGAACTTAGTACGCAAAATAAGTAACTTTTCTGGTTGATTTTTTACAACAAAACAAACAAACAAAGTTTTCCTCTTTATAATATTAGTATAGAAAACTACGAATATTATATTATGTGAACACCGTATTATAGATAATACTTTAATGAAATACGCGTGCGTCTGTCAAACCCATACAAAACCTTACTATTGACACCAGGAGCGCATAAACAGAAGCGTTATATGCGTTGTATTGTCAGCGTAGCTTTTGTAGCGTACTATAATACTAGGCTAAGTAATGAATATGGCTAAATAGCTTGTTTATGAATATTCACACACAATACTACGAGGAGTATTACTTGTAATAGACTATTGACACCATTGTATAAAATTGTTTCATTACTTAGCCAAGTAGGCTTCAGTTACTTAGCAATTGAATACGGGTTAGCCTATCACTTAGAACGGCGAATACCACGCGATTTCAACAACGTTCCGTAGCGGAAAAATATCGAACTTCGTCATCATCTCTGAGTTATCAATCAAATTTCCTAGCCAAAAAGGTATTGACAATAACGATCGATAACCAATAGACAGTTTGTGATTTTTTGCGATAACGATTGACCACGTGATTTAGCGCAACTTATGTCAATTCTATACATTTTATTCTTATCGAACTTCGTTATCGTTTTTTAACTTTACTTTGTCTAAGCGAAAAGTTATAATAAGGCAGCGTTAATTAAAAGTGATATGTGTTAGATAACATTACTTTAAACAAACACCGTTATGTAAATGTGATGTATAATAACTGTTATGACACGTTATGCTGTCAATACTTCCTACAGACTATAAAATATAGAAAGTTGCATTACGTGCACAATAATATATATGAAGTCTTATGTTAAATGGTGAGTGTTACCCATCAAATTTAACCATATTCCACCTTACGTTGGGTATCTAATAATCTGCGGTTGTAAATATTCAAATGGTTATTACATTACTCGAATTACTCTGACAATGTTAATTCATGATAAAGCATCAAAGCTACAAAGATATATCTAAATTCGCATTATAATACGGTTAAAAAGTACGCCATTTTAACACGTCCGCCATATTGGATTTAAAATGTCACTTTTGACTTAGGTAAGCGTACATTGTCATTCAAACTAAAGGTGTACACAAGATTCCATTTTTGCGGGTGTGAATATCCGCTTTTTTTTAATTTAATTGCAAGGTTAACGTAAAAATATATTTCAATTTAAATAACTTGTAATAATATACATAAATAAGAATTATATAAGATAGTACCCAATCCGAAATGACATGTAAAAGTAAAGTTTCGAGCAATATAATATGATGTCCCATTGCTGGGCACGGGTCTCCTCCTCGAAATCAAGCGAGGGGAGATAGTTACCCGAAAGTGAAAACATTGAAAAACATCCATAGTAAGTGTAACTCTATAAATAAAAATTGCTCCAACGCTAGTCCGCTGAAAAAAACCGGCGAAACAAACTCAGTGAAATCTATACTATAGTACTATAATACAGCAGTATTGATTAAGTATTAACAATGAGACAGATCAGGAAATGGTTGTCTATCTATTAATCTAAATACGCGAAGCAAAAGCTTCGCACCTCATTTTACGAGGATTGCGAAAAAGGAGGGAATTTAAATTTTGGCACAATTGAAGATTAAATAGAGAGGGAGAGAAGAAGTTCGGTATGCTAAATTCTATTTAACGTCTAACACTCAAGGTCGAAAATACAACAGCAGTTTAAATACACTTCCGTGTGAACAGATACATGAATATCTATTTGTCTCTATCTAACGCTTTTTTAACGCTCGCTAAAAAAGCGCTCGTACAAACGTGGCCTTACAGTTCCGCATCAGCGGTATTGTTCATTTTGACTTATGTAACCTAGCAAAGCGGGAAAGGGGATAATCTACATTTTAAAATATGTTTATAAAAATTCATCCCTTACTCTTTATTAATAGTAACTTGAGATAGACCAAGTCCGAAAAGAAGGCTTTGACGGAGAAAGAAGGTGGAACTTGGAATGCTTCTACTTCTATTTTGAGGATGATACAAATCTTACGCTAAAACAGGGTTGCAGGGTTGGCATGCATTGTTACATTGCTTCTTTTAATCAACAAAATTATCTAAACCACTCCATATAAAACTCGTGTGAACGCAAATATTGTCCCACGATAAAGCATTTTCACCTATATACAGGCAAAAAGCGGACCCGTTTTCATAAGATGGCGTAACAATACCTGAATCGATGGTTTTTGCGCTCTAGTATTTGTGAAAACTCTATTGTTAGTTTGTTTATTGTTAACGAGTTCTGCTTACTCACAAGGACTAATGTTATAAGCTTTTCTTATATTGAATTTATGATATTGTTATATTAAGAGCGATGGTCCCGTGGGTATCAGCTCGGCCTCTTGAGTGAGAGGTCAGAGGGTCCAGTTTCAATCCAGAGATCTAAATTACTAAGTGAGTCCTATACATGATACCATCGCTAGCACACCAGTGAAGGAAAATATCGTGATGAGATTAAAAGTCTTTGAAGGTGTGTGAAGTTTACCTTGCGTTGAGCTCCTCGTCTAATTTTGGAGAAGGCCCATGCCCAGCTTTACTTTACTTTTTTAAATACTTACCACTGTCATTAATTAATTATTATTATTTATAATTATTATTATACTAGCATCTCCCCGTGGTTTCACCCGCGTGCTTCCATTCCCGTGAGAATACATGGATAAATTATAGCCTATGTGTTATTCTGATGTATAAGCTATATTATTGTAAAGTTTCATTAAAATCCATTCAGTTGTTTTTACGTGAAAGAGTAATACACATCCATACATACAAACTTTCACGTTTATAATATTAGTAAGATGGATGGGAGATATGTGATGTGCCGAGCTCTGCCATCATCCTGCTCTTTCTCTCTTGAAACAGCTTTGCTGTATTTCGGAGAGAGAGGGCAAGACAGCCAGTGTAATTACACTTAACATATTGTGCGCCAGGATAGGCAACAAATAAATGAGTGGACTAAGCTAGTCTATGATCATGGGCAACGTGGACCACTCACAATCGGTTGGCAATTAAAAGACATCATCATTATCAGCTCTTTTTCGTTGACTAAACATATACTCCTCCTACTCTCCTATCTTAATCTACCGCTTTATTATGTTTAATACTAAATAAAGATATTAAT
Source organism: Lycaena phlaeas (assembly GCA_905333005.2). Taxonomy (NCBI): domain Eukaryota; kingdom Metazoa; phylum Arthropoda; class Insecta; order Lepidoptera; family Lycaenidae; genus Lycaena; species Lycaena phlaeas. The sequence continues at coordinate 14,952,672 of HG995175.1, forward strand.
TTGCTTACTTTAAAGCATAAATGGTAATATAAGTAACTTAATTTTTTTCTTGCATTGACTTGTCTTTGACTATAAATACACCAGACGAAAGCAAGAATATGACACGAGATCCGAAACCGGTAAAAATAAACAAAAACCGGCTTTATTAATATATTTTCACCTTGACAGGTGGATGGTCGTTTGGCACGCAGAAGTTTAAGGAAATGTCAGCGACGAGGTACTCCAGACAGACCTTCATCTACTCAGCCATCCCCTACCTTCGGGACAGAAACTTCGACGGCCTTGACATCGATTGGGAGTATCCCAAGGGCGGCGACGACAAGAAGAACTACGTTCTGCTCTTGAAAGGTAAGTCTTTTAAATATAGAACGCGTTGGTCATCCATATTGGTGACTTTGAGTGTAACTTTAGGGATGTGATTAAAAGGAGTGGAAAATATATCGATAAAAGGTGAAATATTAAATGAATAATAATAATAAGTCATTTATTTCACAGAACCGAAGTAATATTAGTCCAAGCATTTTTTATAAAATATCAATGATATTGTTTTCTAATGCATACGCCAATTCAACTTATTATAATGAAACAACTTTTACAAATTCTATCGCAGTTTGTGAGGTTTTTACATGCCCAACATGACGTTTCGGATACTTTACAGCAACCTTGGTCACAGGAGGACTCCGTGACGATAGAGTCATTAAGTTTGTAGAAATTTAAAAAATGCTAACATAATTATAGAAGCTGAAACAGCAAATGTTGATGGAGTCTATTGGTTATTTAACAAATGGTTATCACAGTATTGAGTTTACACCGCTCATGTGAACATAGAGTGGCAAGGTATCGGCCATCTTGGCGTCAGGCCATAGGCTATGTTCAGCAGTGGACGGATAAAGGCTGATGATGATGAAATAAACCTATAAAGTTAAAATTAATAATAATAACTAATGATACTTCACAGAAAATATGGTCACAAGACGTCTGATCATTGTTTCTGTAAAGTACCCAAAACTTTGGGCATATAAAAATCGTAATAAGCCGCGATAAATCCGTAAAAGTTGTTTCATTATAATGAGTGAAAATCGCGTAGACCTCAGAAAAGAATATCAATTAATATTAGCAAATAAGATCGTGATAAGGGTTAGCTAAAAACCTTAGAACATTAATAAATGGAGTTTCGCCCTACTATCGAAACAAAAAAACAGGCCAACATTTTCAAAGATGTATTCGTGAGTAGTGACACCAGCTACTACAGTTCTCCCATAATCATCATTTTTAATCTCGTTACACTTCAACACAAACCTTCATTATAAATAAAAACAATAATGCGTAAAAATTTATGCGTATTCTATGACGGTAGGTAGGAGGTAGAGGCCAACAGTTAGCCGCTATTTTTTTGGACGTGTTTTCCGCGCGACACTATCTATCATTGATCTAAGCTAAAAACCTATTTATATTTTCTTGACTCGAACCGGGAGACTGTTAATCGCCCAATGCCAGCCGTGAACATAAGTATAATAACGACCTCTGTGCTCGTCCATACGTCGTCTGCCTTGAAATACAAGATGACTCTCGGTGTCAATATTTGCTATGACATCGCTAAGAACCTACAACCTTACTTCCAGTTACTGAGCTCTGCGTATCATTTGTATCAGGCCGGATAACTTTTAAACAAATATGAACAAATAAAGGAAAAAGGTTATGTCGTATAAGGGGGTGAAGGTGTTGCCAGAGAAGAGAAGTGAGTGGCGAATACTCCACCGACAAGAGCAAAGCTCTTAAATAAAGAGAGAACCTTTAAACCCTTTGATCTTTACCATGTTGTGAACCGACGGTTCTTTGTAACTGTTCATTTGTCCCTTCTTATAAATAATTAATAGTTTTAGAAAAACTAAAAAATATGCTTATTCAAATTAAAAAATGGAATAATCGAATTAGTGCACTTTCATCGGTCTTCGATTGTTCTACAAAGTTTGAACAAAATATGGCCCTTTAAAGTGGGTCAAAATCGCCTCTAAAAGAGTCTCTTACAAATATAAATACAGAAGGTAAACTACACAAAGGACTTAGGTAAGTCTTTTTTAATAAAAATAATCAGCTGTAAAAATTAAATACAGCATAGTTTTTATCCAAACTCTAAGAATTAATTTAAGCAAAGCCGTACGAAATAGCTAGTCAATGTAAACACGGGCGATGTGAGAACGTTAACGATAAGTACGTACTTAATTAAATTGTGTGCGACTTTCACGAAGATTGCTATCTTAAATAACCTCGCGACCTGTTCGCTGATTTTCCCGACATTGTATATCCTGACTCTGCTATCGAAGTTACTGATTGGGCCTTATATTTCCTGAGTCACAGCTCTGCCTCCCTATACAAGTGGCACAAACGCTAAACGCAAAATAACACAGAATAGAATTGAATTGGCTCTGACGAGTCCTGGACGGCAATGGCCTCTTTCTGCGAGACAGTGATGTCCCAGAAGGAGGCCGACGAACGGGTGAGAGAGGAGGCCGCTGACGTAGCCTCCCCCTGTAGACGACGAACGGGGGTGCGTCGGAGGCGCTATTTAATGCGCCTTCAATAAAGCCCCTGTGCTCGTGTCGGGCTCGGGATGGGAACCCGGGCCCAGCTTAAGACACGACGTCGTGGGGACTGCCAAGTCGTAGCCGGGCAGTCCCCCTATTGTGGAGAATCTGGTCTTTGTCGGGACTAGTCTGTCGCTGAGGGTATCCCGTCGCCTGCACAGATCCGGGTCCCTCAAATATAGCGGCTGAAGGCTCACGCAGCGGTTTTAGTGGGGTAGGGCACCCAAATGCGAGTCCTCACACACGCCAGCGAGCCTACCCAGGCCCTGGTATGGTCGCAAATGATTTCCGCTGCGTCATCAAAAAAAAAAAAAAAGAATAGAATAGAATACTTATTCTATGGAAATGACATTAGATTGCGATATGTAATTTGACCCAAGGAATATTACGAGTACAATAATAATATTCGTTCAAAACGGATACTTGGCTAAGTGATCCTTTTCAGAATAACGTTTTACAAACAAAATTATATATTTTGTGTCTGAATAAGTGTTCGCCAAATTATTTGTAAGGTGATAGCATTTTTTAAATGTTAATAGAAGAAAAAAGGGAGAGAATAGCTTCGGAGCATTTGCTACTTTTCTAGGGAGGCAGAAAAGTTTCAGAGCATTTAAAACTTGTCTAGGGGGGCAAAAAAAGTGAAAATTTATACTATAGATACTATATTTGAGCTTTTTATTATATACTAAAACACACATCCATGACCCAGGAACACAGAAAACTTATTATTCCCTGCCGGGATTCGAATCTGCTACCTCCGCCTACAACAAAACTATCACTAAACATTAAGCGGCAGGGACCTTCAAATAAGTACACACAATGTTTACTAAAGTTAATTTTACTTGCATATCTTAATTATATAAGACTTTCACAGTTATGTTTTTAACCTTTCGTGACATGTGATTAACTGAAAGCTCAAAGGTTTATGCTGACTAACATTAACTTAACCGCTAAGCCTTTAATGATAAGTATTTACTTAATTTAACGGTTAACTATTAGAATTAGTCTATTGCTAGCGTAACGGTAAGCCTCCTAAAGTCATCTTGGAGATACATGAGTCCCAAAACAGGCAGTTTGTCCGCCAATCCTTACTAATATTATTAATTTGAAAGTAGGGATATTTGTTACGCTTTCATGCGAAAACTACTCAACCGATCATCATGAAATTTTTTACACATATTCTCGGAGGTACCTGAAATAATATAGGATGCTTTTCAAGAAAAGGAAAGTTTTCTTGGTAAAACAGCTAGTAAATAATAAAGTAGAGAATTTTGTGTTTGTAACGAATACTTGTTAATGTGATAGTGACTTAGACCTTAGATTCGAGTCTATTTCGTGTTCATCATCATCATCACTATCCTGGACCTCTCCATCCATCCATCCTATCTAACGTTGAACATAGAGCCCTTTCCATGTACGCCAAGACGTCTGATACCTGGCCACCCGCAGGGCCATGAACGGACGATATCTCTTATTTTTTTATGAGAAGCAGTGCCATGCTGCCGAATTGGGCTGGCACGACCAGGGTACCCCTCGCTCTTCTACTTAGCACCGCCGTAAAATTACAGCCATGATGTCGCTCTTTGTGAGTTTAGGGTGGGCCATTCGAGGCCACCACTCCTGGCGTAACCTCTGATTATGCAGATGGGTTAATACCCATCTGCGCTAATGCGTCAGAAGTCACCATAAAGCTCCGACTCCTCGTTTGCTTCTCTTTGACACAAAAATCTTATTGTCATATTGAGTACATTTAGCACTTCCTTAGCGATTAACATCTTGTTAAAAAAAAAGTAAAGTATCAACCCTTATATGTCCCACTGCTGGGCACGGGTCTTCTCCTCGAAATCAGGCTAGGAGGGTAATGGGCCAATAGTTCACCGCGCTGGCCCAGTGCGGATTGGTGAACTTCACATACCTTCAAAGACTTTCAATCTCATCAGGCATGCAGGTTTCCTCACGATGTTTTCCTTCACCGGTGAGCGAACGATGGTCTTGTGTGCACTTAGAAATTTAGAAAAACCCATTTTAAGGTACACACGGACGGATCAGGATCGAACCCGGATCCCCTCGCATAAGAGGCCGAGTCCGTCCACCACTGGACCACCGTCGCTCAACCATCTTGTGCTTTATTATTTCGCGACTCGCAAAAAGTCTTCGACTGGTTGTTGATAATAATTAGAAAGTGAGTGACTCAGTCATTTGGTGATGGCCATTGGAAAGTAACGACGTGTTCAGATTGACTCAATGATGAGGCATGAGTTTCATGTTAGCTTTTGCCCTGCCTGATTGTTGTATTTATTTATGACCCAGTGATAAGCCTTCATGTGAATTTCAAATTGAATAAGTAGTATTGAAGATTAGCATCTCTTCCTCCATCCAAACTCTTTACTTCTTCATTATCAGGGTACTTCTAGACTGAGAAGAAAATAAGACAACGACAGGCGACGATAGTTCAATGGTTTCGACCTCTTGGGCGAGAGGATCCAGATTCAATGCTGAAACCCCCCAACACTGTGATGCCTTGAAATGGATTCACAATTTCTAAGGGTAGCCTGAATACGATACAATCACTTGCTCATCGATGAAGCAAAACATCATGAGGAAACCTACATGCCTCATGAGATTGATAGTTTATAAAGGTGTGTGAAGTTCACCAACCTGCATTGGGCCAGCGGCGCATCGGTGAACTATGGCCCAATATCCATCCTCGCCTGATTTTAATCAGAGGAGACCTGTGCCCAGCAGTGGGATATAATATATGGGTTTATACTTTACTTTACTTTTGCAGTGATAACGAAGCCTTCACTTGAATTTCAAATTGAATTAGAAGGGTTGTAGATTACGACTCAATCAGTCAATAAAACCTCTACATCATCAGGGTAAGTCTTTTCCCCTCGACTGCGAAGACAATTAGAACACAGTTCAATTTGTGATGTCGCAATACAAATCGAAAACTACGCAACATCGAAGCCATTTAATGTAATCAGAAAAAAAAAACATGTCAGGCATTTATAGAACCCGTCAACATTGAGGAATTACTGTATATTATTGTCAGGCTCACGACTCTCTTCAAAGCCTGGACTAACTTAGATAGCTACTTAATAGTGTAGATAGCTCGATGCAGTATCTATCATAATGAAGCCATTATGGCGGTCACCAGATATCCTCGTCATCCACACCCGAAACCCGACACCACCGCAGCTGACTGCGGTCACAGCCGTTTGCTAGTAATACAGTCGGTATTCCACTTGTGACTGCGCTCGCTATAAAGGAGGGTTGGTACAGCTCTTTGATCTCATCAGGCATGTAGGTTTCCTCACGATTTTTTTGTAAGCAAGAATTGGTCTCGTGTTTAGGGGAACGAAAAACAAGACCAATTTCAAGACGTAGTGTTCAGAATTAAAGCCGGGTTTCGATAATTTGCAGGAGATGCTGCACAGCCTAAATGAATCATCTCGACGTATCTTGAATGAAGCTTGTTAGATTACAATGACATAAAGTTCACGTCTTAAACGTGTTATTTCAACAGGTTTCAAAGTAGCTGATCTACGAAAAACATTAAGTCGATTTAAATGTCTGTGTCCGGACTTTTATAATCGACTGAGCTTATGTATCAAAATCAATCTTATGGATCAGTGGTTTATAAGCTTCGGTAGAATATATTACGTACAAAGGCTATGATTTTTATAACCTTTTCTTATATTTGCTGCAGTTTTGCATAAGGTTAATAAAACAGTTAGTGATTAATAAGGTTTTTTGTATGAATCATTTTGATACATATTTCTATTTTCCGGTCATTAACACTCTTTTTTTTATAAAAAAATAGATTGACTCAGATTTTTCAAAGGATCCTTTATGTATTTTTTATTTTCTTAAAACATTAGTCATTCATAATAACATCAATTCGTATTTTTTTATATCCAACACAACTGTACATTAAATAACAAATAAATAAAAGCAAATCTGTATAAAAGGAAATATGCTCAGAATGGGAAGCGGCTAAGCGAAGTAAGATAGTTAATTACCTAACTGAAATTTGAATAGGGTATCTTTTATCTATTCTAACGAACTGGGATAAAAAAACACGGTCAGTGAAAGTTTTCTCGATAGATTTTCATTCAGATAAGGCTAGTAGCATACTAGATGCCCCGACAGACTTCGTTCTGCCAAAAGTACTAATATCGCTGCTAAAAAATAGTATTAAGCTAAAAAAATACGTATTTTTCGCTGTTCAATCATAATAAAGTCAATTTATTAAAAAAGGCCAAAAAATCTATAATTTTGGTATTCAAAAAATAGATGATGGCCAATTCTCAGACCTACTCAATGCGCACAAAATGTATTTAAAATCGGTCCAGTCGTTTTGGGGGAGTTTGGTAACAAGCACGGCGATACGAGAATTTTATTCAGATATTTAGAAACAAAGTAACTTAATACCTCAAAGGCTATCTTAAAAGCTCATTTAAATCTACAATTTGAAGCGTTATATACCGTGTAAAGTATAACGGCTCATCACAACGTCGGGCACGTCTTGTAATCGTCGTCACGATTATGTTTATTATATTCTAAACGTGAAAATAAATACTAAACCTAGGACACCTTCACACGGCTGGGATTCAGCGCTTTAGTGCGATAAAAGAATTTATGATATGATCTGTATGTTCAATAGTATCGAGGAGATCGTACATGCTCGCGCCTTTCAGTCATAATATTTATACCAAGTATCATTTAGACATAATAAATAAATTAATCAATGGAATTTTGTAAAGCCGGGTATAATTTCTCAATATCACATAAACCATCAGTGAAAAGGTTTTGTCAAGGACTCCACTAATAAAAAAATACCAACTTCGTGTGTTGAAACTTTTTAGAACTGATGTGTATAGAGATTTTTTAAATTTATTTTGCAAAACCAGAATGTTGGCGTTGTCTATATGTCACCGTTCAATTGATATTTAGTTAAATTAGGTTTGTGATGTATTAAATAAATAAAAAGATGAAATAATAGGTATGTGTATAGCAAATATACCAATAATTGATTTTTCTACGCCAATCGTAATTTTATACATAATCAACTCGGGCACTTTTAATTTTGGCTAAGTAATTTAATATTATGGTATAAATACACAATGTATAATAAACGATGATATTATTTTAAAATATTTTTTTTATAAGTAGGTAAAATACATTCTCATGAAGTAAAACCATTAAGTCTAATAAGACAAAAATTACTGATAATTATTTTTAACTCCCGTTTTATAATTAAAAAAATCTACTCGTGCTACTTTTTTTTAAATAAAACAAAAATTACTGGTTAATTTGGTTAAATTAAACAAAATTTAAAAATGAAAGTAATATTTCTTTACCTTCATAAATCCAAACATGTGGTTTATCCGACCTATACCAATATCAAAGCACTGAAGCGTGGTCTGCAATTGACTGCGTTCGACGTCGTCCGTATGGCGGTACCCTAACAATTAGGTTTCGAAACGTGCCGCATAGGCTAAGTTACAGCAATACCCTATACTTATTAAAGGGGCTTGCGCAAAACAATGTATTTTGAACAATTATTTAAATTATCATACAGTAAAGTACTAATAATAAGTCAGCTTAAGATTTTTTATTATTGAACATAAAAGTAAGAAATCATTGTTTTTAATTGATGTTGATTTGCCATTTTATTGCTTAATTTCTAAGGTCAAATAATTTTGGCTTCGAGCAGCAACCAAAAATCCATAATTTTTTGAAAACTGATCATCTAAAAAAATCGCCGTCCTTAGATAAGCGACACAGTTATGCAGCGTGTACCGCACGCAGTAGAACGCTTATCGTTCTACTGCTTAGCTAGCGTTATCTCACCTATTATTCCTGGATTACATTTTATTACGCCATAGTTTATCAGCCGTAGGCTTATGCTTACGAAAGTATACTCTTACTCGATCGCAAGACAGTTCATTTTATCGTAGAGTAAGATATTATGTTGAGAAGGTTAGGTTCCTATATTCGTGACACGATCAAAAGCGTTTTTTGTACACGTTTAAAACTACAACGGGAATAGATTTACGAATATAGGAACCAGGCATAAAACAATGAAGAAAATTGATAGGATTTTCTAAGGATATTAAAAATTTTAAAAATGTTTATTACGATACACCGGTCAAGCACAAAGTTCTTAAAGTAGAGCTGCCAACATTCTTGGAAAACCTTCAAAATTAAGAAAAAAACAATAGCAAACTATGCAATGGTGTTTTTTTTTTTTACTTTATTTTGCCATCACTCATGTATTTACTACATTCATGTGAATAAATGATTGAATTGAATTGCCTCATCTTTTCATTTGAACGAAATTAACTTTGTTGGATTTTCATACGCTACTTATTAAAGTAGTATTAAATATATTAACATAATGCCGTAGCTCGCATACAAAAGCCTGAGCTATCTAGTTGCTAGAACCTTCTAGCCATCTGTCAACATGGTCAAACATGTACAGCCATATTTAATTCATTAATCATCTGTAGGTTACAACCAGTTTGTTGCATATAATTAACATTTAACCAACAAAATAGTTTATTCATATATGGACAAGAATAACATTATATAGAACCATTCTGAGTTAAATAATATATAATGGTTAATGAATAAGTAATCATTTCTGGTGTATCATCATGGACAGGCCGTAAATGACCAAAATGGGACATAGTCAAGAACGTTATTTTAAATAATTGTAAGATTTTAAGGTTATATTCCTAACCCTTCGCGTATAACGGTAACTACAAAACTTTATAATTTTAAAATTTAAACCATTGCAATTTTAAGTTTAGTGAATAAAAACAATAACTATTGGGTAATAATAATCGTTTCAATTTTTTTATGTTTAGTACACGTATTATTCAATAAAATGAAACAATGTTTATGTATTTTATCAAGATTTATTTTTAGTGGTGCTATCAGGAGTGACCACAGCTGCTGTAAAATATTCGAAATATCAAGCACCTAAAGATCTTAATTAACCGCAAACAATTACGTGTTTCATGTGTACTATATATTTATTGATAACTACATCTTAGATAGGATGCAGATCTTTTCGGACAGTCCCCCTAATAAGGAGAGTCTGATCTTGCTGGGGCCAGTCTGTCGCCGAGGTGATCCTGTGGCCTGCCGATCCAGGATCCTCACAAAGCTGCTGGAGGCACTCGCAGGTGGTTTAGTGGGATTTTGCATACCCCGATGCGAGTCCCTACACCGGTCCAGTTGATCCTACCCAAGGTCCTGAATAAAATGAAGAATGAATCTTTATTTGCAAAAATATGTACAATTGGTGTTTGGATACATTATAGTTTACACATTCTGCTTAAAGCGTGCAAATAATTATGTTAAATAAAGCATTAACCTGCGTCAAAAAATGCGGATCTCCGGAGTAACTGACTCGTTTAACAAACGCTATGAAAATATGTTAATGATTATAAAACAAACATGAGCCCTTATGGCACTGATCGGTGAGCAGACATAGCCTCGCCGAGACAGATCATCCATGAGAAAAAACAAATAGAAACAGAAAACAAATCCTTTCACAAATCACCAGTCTTAGCTTTAACAAGTTTACCTTGATACGCACTATTATATATTAACATATAACTAAAACTCTGATGACCTGATGATGAAAGCAAGATTCAACTTCCATCTGCGATAACGTTCTAATGAGCGATAGTTAGATAACCTGGGATAGGCTGTCTTGGCGTTTGTTTAATGGGCCAGCAGTGCATGGAAAAAAATAGAATGCATGTGGCGGGGAATTGTCTATCATGGCATTTATTAAAAGAGACGACGCCATATCCATCCCACATACTCCCCGGAAGCATGCCGCGACGTTAAAATACAAACGCAAAAAATTCTGATAGTGATGATGATAATCCAGCTGGAAATCTTTTAATCATCCTAAAAAAGTAAATTATACCGTAACATAAAAAATATGAGGCAATTCGCAGCGAAATTTGTAAAATTAATAAGAGACGTAACTACGAATTAAAAGGTTAACGTACAAATAAAGCTTTCGCTCTATTTTTTGTTGTTCATTAGTACACCTTGGGGCAGGGGTACCGAACCTTTGGCTAAATGAAAAAATAATATTAAGACATTATTTTACTTGATTTGTGAAACAGTTTAGTATATTGAGAAAAATTTCAATAAGCAATTGTTCAAAAAGCATTTTTACATCAACCCAAGCTTGGAATTTACTTTAAAAATTGTATTGACTAAAATAGTCTATTTTAATAGCTTTAAACTCATCATCATCATCAGCCTTTATCCGTCCACAGCTGAACTCCCTCAATGAACGCCAAGACGACCGATTTAAAACTAATTCTAAGAATTCACAAGATATATTTCGCCGCAATAAAATTCTAAAGTTTGTCAAGTTAGAATAAACAGTAAGCATTGCGTGCCCACAACAGTAACTCCTGTGTAACTGAAATATGGTATAAGGTTGCATCGGCTGACCCGTCATTCAATCCGCAACACAACAAAGCCATTTGGCGAAGGAATGGTACGATATATGCAGAAGTGAAACGGATGCATCGCCAATAAAATAGTATGGATCATAAATTCGTGCTCGTTTGAAAAGTAGAGTTAGTAAAGAATAATTGTTTATTGCCAAAAGCATGTAATAATATCTTTTGGAACTGGAAGGAAGACAATTTTGCCATGTCAAAAAATTATTCGAAACAGATTCAAGGTGGCTATTAGTAGAATAAGCTGTGTTGACATAAACTTTTTATTTATGGGCTTTTCATACGCGCGAGAATCTCGCGAGAACGTGAGATTCTCGCGTGAGTTGGAAGACCCCATTAGACTGCTTAACACGACTTGGTAGTAAGTAGTCAGTGTAGTTAATTACATAATATACGCCTGCCTGTTCTGTTTGATTGATGTCGCAAACGTGAAACTAGATTATGTTATGAAAATTTTTCACTGTCATCTTTGCTTTATTAAATATGAAAATGTCGCCTTAAAATGTTGACGCTCTCTGCCTTAGGGCCAGCTTTTAATAAAGTCTTGACTAATAATAGGGCGCGGCAGAAGTTTATTTCGCTTAGGTTACCTTTGTTAAGTTTAATAACATGGTAGGATTTTTGGACGATAGCTCAGTGCACAACGCCTTTAAAATTTGATAGTAATATAACTTTAAATTCAGATTTTTTAATAAACAATTTTTCCTAAGTTTAGATGAAGGGAATTATTTAAAAACATCTTATCCGATAAAAAAATAGTACAGTTTAGGAAAACTGAAAGAAGCCAAGCTTTATAGTGGTTATAGAAGCATAGCGTGCGTAGTAACTAAGCGTTAAAAATGTCGCGCGCTCGCCGCGCGTTAAGGGAAACTAACTTTTTTGGTCGCCCATAGTGCGCGGCTACGGCGCGGCGCTACGCACGTTTGATAATATTTACTTTGCAAGAATATGCAAATATATAAGAGCGACGATGGTCCAGTGGTGGATGGAGTCGGCCTCTTATGCGAGAGGTCCGGGTTCGATCCTGACGCCCCCGCGTGTGCCTTGAAATGGGTTTTTCTAATTTCTAAGTGCACCCCAAACACGAGACCATCGGCTCGCTTACCGGTGAAGGAAAACATCGTGAAACAAACCTGCATGCCTGATGAGATTGAAAGTCTTTGAAGGTATGTGATGTTCACCAACCCGCACTGGGCCAGCGCGGTGAACTATTGGCCCATTACCCTCCTTGCCTGATTTCGAGGAGGAGACCCGTGCCCAGCAGTGGGACATATTAGGGTTGATACTTTCCTTTTTTTTTTAAGAATATGCATGTAATTGTCTCCGCTGCAATCCACGGACATAGTACACAATAATTGACATGTTCTTTAAAACACGTGCATAGCCACGTAAAGTTGCGCATTTATTCTGAAAAAGTAAAGACGATTTACGTCGGAGTAAAATTTTTGATGCGAAAACTTCTTTAACCGTGTTGAGATTTTTTTTGAAGGGAAAATTGTATGGTTTCGTTAATTTGACATTAACAAAAATACAATTCTAAGACATATTCTTTTACTTCTATCGACAATCCCTTTGACTGCCAATTTTTTACATACACAGCGATAAAAACCACGTGATTCCGCTAGTATGTTAATATAAAGGATATTAGTATACAAGATAAACAAGAGAACAAGGCGTCTCCAGTTTAATTAGAGAGAGCGTCGTACGTGTAAATAGTAAGTTTACTACGTGATAAATATTTACCCGGCGCTTGTTTTATGAAACGGCTCTTTGATATTAAAACTTACTGAATCACCAATGTGATATATCTCACGTGTATATTCCGTCAGGGATTTGTTTGGATAGTTAATTAGTGGAGAGGAGAAATCCTTATGAGTGCTTTACTAAACTAGCTGTTGCACGCAGCTTCGCATGCGTCAACTAAGTTTTAATACGGGTTTCTAACTTTTTAAAATTTAATATAGCATATGTTCACCGGGGAATATTTATCAAATCGATCAATATAATCTTCATAATATTAACTTATAGATAAACTTATATCAAACTATTGCTAGTAGTTGCCTTATTTTTAGTCAAATGTTTAGACCTGCAGTCAGCGTTTATTTTCCAATATAATATTGATGATGATTGATATTGATAATAATGATGATGGAAGTAAATTCAAACCTCCCGTAACGCCAAAATCAAAGAATATGTAATATATTTAATTTAGCACTTCACTTCGGATATATTACAGCAACCATGGTAACTGTGGTGTCAGACGTCCAAAAGAAATCATGGCTGCTGTAAAGTATCTAAAACGTCGAGCATGATTTTAAGAAACCGCGATAAAATCCGTAAAATTTGTTTGATTATGAGTAAAATTCGCATAAAGCTTAGAAAACAATTTTGGATGATTATAAATTAATTGTGTCTTTCAAACTATGTATCACTGACTGACGGGTAAAAAATAATCATAATTTATACGAATGAACGAAGTCAGCGGGCGAAGCTGTGGGCAGCTAGTACACATATGGACAAAAAATTCTAAAAGAATCTTAAAATTCTAAGACAGCCAAATTCGATATGTGACTCAGTTCCCACTGACCTCGACATTTCGGAATAAGCTCTTGAAGACTTAGTTTTTTTATTTATTGTTTGACCTTAGCTTTTTACTTGTATTGTTTAATAATAATGTGTATTGTTTCATCAATACACAGAAGTCGTGTGAAAGATTATTATTTCTTGACAATGTGTGTTTGTTCGCCGGCGAAGGAGTACGTCGTGAAAATGCTTACCTGATGAGTTGCATTTTGAGTCTTGTAGAAATACCTGATAACATTCTAATGGAGGAAGATCTTTTAAATGGACAAGAAGCTTCGAATGTTACGTCCAAACTCATCACTTCCTAAATGAAAGTTTCTTCATTAGCGTCATGATTATCCCGTCTTCCCATCTTAACTAAGTTAAAAAAGTGAATTATCAATCCCATATACTGCTTAACACCCTCCCTCTCGAAATTAGCCGAGGAGTATATTGGACCATGGTTCACTAATGCCCTAGCCCAAGACATTGGTGAACTTCACAATCCTTCAAAGTCTTTCAATCTCACCAGCATGCAGGCACGATGGTTACCTTCACCGGTGAGCGTGCGATGGTCTCGTGTTTAGAGTGATCTTAGAAAATTTTAGAAATATTCAAGGCACCACCTAACCCCAATTCAATTCAAGGATTCTGGACCCTCTCGCCCAAAAGACTGAGTCCATTATTTACTGGACCATCGTCGCTCGTATGTGTCAGGTTAAATTAAAATGATCTCGACTGAGAGTAATTTATGACTCTATTCCAAAAACTTTCAAATTTGAATATATAAAATAAAATTTCAGCATATCAGCGCAGCCGGGCCGCAGACTTAAAAATATAAAAGCCGCTGTGGCTGTAGTTTTTTTCCCTTTTCGCCCATACGTTGAAAGTTATTAGAACTTTTAAATTCTATCAAAATATTTTCGTTTATTTTACTTTCGAAATTTTCGGCTTTTTGTGTGGAATTTTGAAATTGGATGGATATTCTGTGTGTGTGTTTGAATATTAGAAATGTTATGTTATTTTTATCACTCGTATCATTCTAATTTTTTTTACGTCAAAATGTCTTTATAAGGAACAGTATTATGGTGAATTAGTGAATATGGTTTAATAGTAGGTCCCGTTTAAGTAGACGAAGTGTTGGTTGATAGGATGGTTGGAAGGCAATCCCCGTGCAGCAGCCGTATTGGCATTCATTGGGGGTGGCTTACATTCAGCAGTGGAGTGATAGAAGATGTTGATGATGAAGAAATGGCTATTTAATAAAACCACTTTGCTCGTTTCAACTAGCATAAATACATGTAATTTTGAAGAAACAATTTTACTACAGGTTTTATTGCCTTTTATTAAAATGTATCCTACTGATATTATGAACGGGAAAGTAGGGATGTTTGTTACGCTTTCACGCGAAAACTACTAATCAGATCATCATAAAACTTTGTACACATACTCTCGGAGGTACTAGAAGTTACATATTGTAATACAATAAACAAATTTTTTTGCTAACGCGGGTAAGGCACGGACAACAGCTAGTTTTAACACATATTATACGGCAACCGTAGAAAATCATTACAGTGAAATATCCCTAAACATTAGAACACAATATGATATTATAGATTTTGTAAATGAAACATTCTGTAAGACCCACCGTTGGCTGCCGCGCGGGTCTCCAAACAATACACATTAATAACGGCCTCTGCGCTATAACTCAGGTCCTGTCACGTGTTCAATTGTGGCCTTCCGTTCCCTCTTTGAGCCTTTATTTTTAAAACATCAGTTCGATTTTTAAATAAAGGGTTTTATAGTGCCCGGCAGTTTTAGATTTCAAATTTTTATACAAAATTTTCAATTTCATAATGACGTGATAATGTCACATTAGCATGTCGATGCCTATAAGATTTTCCAGACCAGAAAATGCTCAATGGCAAATTTCACTTTAATAATAGCGTGTTAAAATATTTTTTCCTCTAATAGAAAAACCAAAGAATGTAGTTTCACTAAAATCCAATTCGTCCACAACTGAACATTTCTGAACACTAAGACAACCATACTCCATTCTGGTCTATCTCTCTACTATTTCACCATCTTCATCATCATCATCAGCCTTTATTCGTCCACTGCTGAACATAGGGCTCCCTCAATGGCCAAGACGACTGATCCCTTGCTACTCGCATCTCACGCGGGCCTGCCACGGAGATCGACTTCCCATGTGGTTAATGGCCGACCAACACTTCGTCTACCTAAACGCGGCCTCAACTCTTGAACTTTAGTGCCCCATCTACCATCCGTTCTTCTGAGTACGTGACCAGCCCATTGCAACTTCAAGGTTCGCTACAATATATTTATATAATTGGGAATTATAAAAAATCATTTATCCAAATATTTAAACATATCTTCATTTGGGGATTTCGATAGCAGTGAAACATATTATAGGATTCTTTTTAAATATATCTTACTGTCAGTTAAAGATGTTTAATAATAAGCTCCATAAAATTAATATTATGATTATATCACAAAAAGCTCGATGCCTGAAACAGCTTTGGAGAGCTTAAAACTCGTGCTTTGGAATTTTAGAAAGGAGCCGTCTATAAATGTAACAAGGACTCAGTAAATACCTAGGTTATTGTGTCTGCCAATCTCTAGTATTAAAGTACTCTCGTAAATATACTACACACGATAGTGACATTTTATCGATCATAATGTTTGTCTTCTTATTTATATGGGTGTTCCGTATTGGATACGAGTGGCAAGGGATAAAAAAGGAAAGAACCAACCCGTATATGTCCCACTGCTGAGCACGGGTCCCTCCTCGAAATCAGACGAGGAGAGTAATATATAGTTCACCGATGGCTCAGTGCGGGTTGGTGAACTTCACCTTAAAATACTTTCAATCTCATCATGCATGCAGACTTCCTTCCCGGTGAGCGGGCGATAGTCCCATGCTTAGAAAGTTAGAAAAACCCATTTCAAGGCACCCCAGGGAGTCAGGATTGAACCTTGACCCTCTCGCTTAATAAGCCGCTGGTCAGGCCCATGTCCAGTGAACCATCGTCGCTCGGCAAGGGATAACATAATAATATTGTTAGCATTGTTAATTGTCTCTGAAATGATCCTAATTTGATTTGTACGAAACGGTTTTAAATCAACGCGACTCGGGTTAGACAATATACATTTAACACAATTAATACAAAACAAACAATATCAAATAACATGTCCGCAATAACGATAATTAATATATTTAATAATTAATATATTCGTGAATTATATTAAACTAATGTATTATTACTAATGCGCCAGTACCAGCCAGTAACTTCATTCATCATCATCAGCCTTTATCCATCTCCTGCTGCAAGAATGCCTCCTTCAATGAACGCCAAGACGACCGATTCCTTGCCACTTGCATTCATAGACCTGCCACTGCTCCAAAATGTTGCGAGATTTATTAAAATATATTTCTTTTTACAGAACTTCGCGAAGCCTTCGAAGCAGAAGCCCAAGAAGTGAAGAAACCCCGACTGCTTCTCACAGCCGCCGTCCCGGTGGGTCCTGATAACATCAAGAGCGGATACGATGTACCAGCTGTCGCTAGGTAAGTCAAACTTTATACATTACATGACCATCATCATCAGCCTTTATCCATCCTGCAGAACATAGGCCGCCCTATAAGCAAATTCGGCCAATCTCTACTTAAAGCTATGCTATATTAATTTATACACTTTTTTTAATAGCTTAACCTATTTGTAACTGACTCCTTTGGGTGCGATTTTGACCCGCTTTAAACGGCCAGATTTCGGCTATCTAGGACTGATGACAATACACTAATTCAATAAGATTATTCCTTTTTCCATTTGCAAAAGGAAAAGTGTTTTTTTTTTAACTTTTAATTGCGTATCATTGTGGTATCATGTTTAAAAATTGTATAAAAGATTTGACAACGGTAAATTTAATAATGAATCTTCTAAGTACGCTGGAATTGAAATACTTTTAATTTTTTTAACTATGAGTGTTTTTTTTTACTCGATTTTTTTAATGAACTAACGTATTCGTTCACTTGTTCAAGACCAAATAGAGTGTGTAATATGTATCTTCGTAGCATAAAATTAAGAAACAAGTAACATTTTAATGAAAATATATTTGATGTAAATATGTTCCTAAAAGCTTGTTACTTTCTGGATTTAATATGTTGTTTTACAATGTAATAAAGTTTTAATATTATAAATTTGATGAGTACACTAGCTTGTCGAGTATCCTAATACTTTCATCTCCCAGTTTTACCCGGATTACGTCTTTGTAACAATTTACAAAATTACATGATGAAATTTTATTATAATTTGTTAATGGATGCTCTTATCGTTTGGAGTAGATGAATCTTTTTCAATGTTACGATATAATTCAATGTTGACTATTATTTTTTTGAATCCCACAAAACTATTCTCACAATAAATTAAAATAAAATTTACTCAATGTATGATATTATTACTATATTATACTAGCTGTCCCGACAGACTTCGTTCTGTCAAAAGTACTAATATTGCTGTTAAAAAATAGGGGTTGATCGTAGAAGGGTGAAAATTTAGGGTTAAGAATATGTATTTTTGTATGCAAAAATAAAAACAAAAAATTTGATTTAAAAAAAAATCATTTAGGGGTAGACCACTCTTAACATTTAAGGGAAAATAGATGTTGTCCGATTTTCAGACCTACCTGATAAGCACACAAAATTTTATCAAAATCGGTTCAGCCGTTATTATATGTACTCAATATTATATTATTATTATGAATTTCGTAGATTTTTAACCTATCCTATCATCTATCCTTAGCTACTTGGACTTCATCAATCTCATGGCCTACGACTTCCACGGCAAGTGGGAGAGGGAGACAGGCCACAACGCACCACTCTACTCGCCCTCCTCTGATTCAGAGTGGAGGAAGCAGCTGTCGGTAGACCACGCCGCACATCTGTGGGTCAAACTTGGAGCGCCCAAGGAGAAATTGATTATTGGTAAATATTTTTGTTTTATGTTCTTACCTGACCTTAGCATAATGAGAGCATCTACTTAATCCAAGGGGTCGTGGGCTTTAACCCCCTTTTTTCAAGAAGTCTAGACTTAAGGGCTATAAGCTTAATCGGTAGTTAGGTGAGCAGATAGCTCATGTAAAAAATATTATTCGAAAGGGGGACGCCCCGCTCCGCGTCCCGCAGGGGGCTATAAACCCCTCTTAGTGTATTTGTGTAATAATGTCTGTCATTGGCATAAATAGCTAACTGGCAGACGTATCGAAATATTTATTAATTACAGTAGTATAGGACATAGTATTTACCAGTAGGTAATGAATACGTACCAACGTACCAACGTACGTACCAACTTATTGACAGGTCGATGTCGTTTAGACCACACATCGCCGCGATTTCTAAAAAAGCCCGTTTCGTCAGTAGTAGACTGTACTTCCTCATAAACAAAAAGAGCAAAATGCCCCTCAGGCACAAGCTCACCCTCTATAAATCATGTATCCGCCCCATCATGTCATACTCCTGTGTGGCATTCGCGCATGTGCCTCAGCATAGAATCAGAGGCCTCCAAACGATCCAAAATAAATTCTTACGTGTGGCAACCGGTTGCCCGTGGTACGTAAGAAACATCGACCTACACCGTGACCTCAGACTAGATTCGATTAGGGGCCATTTCAAAGCGATGTCAGAACGTCACTTCGAAAAGGCACTTCTCCACCCGAACCCACTCGTCGTGAGTGCGGCAAACTACACCCCCGATAGCTTAGCACCTAATAAGTCTAGGTTACCTAAGAATGTCATAACCGATCCTGTTGATAAAATCACAGAACTGTTAAAGCGCGACGCTGAAGCGCGACGTAAGCTACAACTCACACTCAGACATAACACAGCCGGTGTTAGGCACACATTCACACCGCATGGGCCCCGGGGTCGTATGCGACGTCGAACCCTACACTCCGTTGACCAGTTGATCCGGATCAACCGCGACAGCATAGGCTCAGATCAGCTACGAGTCGACACCAATATAGACCGTGTAATCACCGATAGCACTCTGCTATCGGCAGCTTGCTCGGGTCCCGCGCTTGACCCGCCTCCCCCGCTACCGGGGGAGGGGAGGGCCGGCCCTCACGATAGGTTTCTAACGTCACCCGTTCCAAACCAGTCGACCGTAGCTGACCAAGTTAGGTACAAACCCGACGCCATGAACATGGCGGGGGGCAACCCCCCAAATTTTTAACGTCATAGGATGATCCAACCGGATCACCCCATTTCCGATGACGCATAACGGTCACTAGGACCATTAGCATAGATCCAACCGAAAAAAAAAAAAAAAAAAACCAACTTATTACCTTTATT
Organism: Lycaena phlaeas; assembly: GCA_905333005.2. Lineage (NCBI taxonomy): Eukaryota > Metazoa > Arthropoda > Insecta > Lepidoptera > Lycaenidae > Lycaena > Lycaena phlaeas. The sequence continues at coordinate 14,972,693 of HG995175.1, forward strand.
GTATTAATGGGCTTGACACCTTTCGCCCGTTTTAGATAATATTTTTGTATGTGCCGTGTTTGCGAAGTTGGTAATTTTGGGTGACAATTTATTCGCGGATTTAAAGGGTAAAGGGAATATTTGCCGGACCCTGAATATATTTAGGTTGGACATATTTTAATATTAATATTCGTGTCCTATCTCTGAGTGAATCTTTTAATACTGTGAACCATTTTAATATAACATACAAGAAATGTTCTTTTTCCTTGACGTAGGCTACTTAGTTTTTTGGCGCATTGGTACCACTTATTATATTCTTAACATTAAAACAAATGAATAATAAACAAATATTTTATATTCGTTCAATGTCTATAAATACAGGCTAAATAAACACAGTGCTACCAATATTTCAAATACAATAACACAATTATTAACATAAAATGGCTGGTACCGACTCCAAAAATACCCGATTTTAAATAGTATACGTCTTCTACTTCACTTCGAAGTATTTCAATATTATTTTAAAATTTTTAGTTGTTCATTAATTAAGGTATGGTTTTGAAGTCGGTTTTTGGTTTTTTATTTAAAATTAATTTTATTTAATGATTTGTTCATTGCCTTCGACACATTCATTTATTTGTGTTACGAGTAAGGAAAGTGACGAAACATTTCTCCTCAAAAAGTACAAGACTCAATCCTCGTGTATTACAGGTATGCCAACCTACGGACGATCCTTCACACTCTCCAACGTGAACAACTTCAAGGTGAACTCACCAGCCAGCGGCGGAGGGAAGGCGGGAGAATACACCAAGGAGAGCGGCTTCCTTGCCTATTACGAGGTCAGTGACTACAATAATAAATAAGAGAAGCTTAGGGTGGCCGATGGACTAATAAAAAGGCCGGATTTAAGTAGACGAAGTGTTGGTCGACCAGTAAGACGATCTCTGCTTAGCAGTGGACGGATAAAGACTGATGATGATGAAGTAAAGTATATATTATAGCGGCAACAGAAATACACAATCTGTGAAAATTTCAACTGTCTAGCTATTACGGTTTTTGATATACTGCCTGGTGACAGACGGACGGACGGACAGCGAAGTCTTAGTATATAGTTATGTTAGTTATGTTAATTCACAGATAAATCTAAAATAAAGCTTCATAATCGTAAGAGTTATGAAGATCGGATCAGTTGTTTCGAAGTTTATCTTACACAAACAAGTAAACTTTCTCAGTCAACATTCCTTTTCAAGTAAAGAACAACTTTTATACACAAAATATATCAATATTTCATATAGGAGTGTACCCGAGCTCCTGACAAGATGGCGGCCTTGTAACAGCTGGTCTCTGAAACGACACTTTATTTCATACATTTTATTGCCAACTCCTTCCCTTTTCATGGTATTTTATTTTAACACAGTAATGACGACTGTTATAATAATCAAATAATAATAAAAAAAATGAAGAAATGTATTTATAATATAGTTTTTGTTGTACTGACAGGCTGATTAAGCTACCTGATTACATATACGCCTTATGCACAGAGCGCTTTTTGCTATATAAATATTCCTCCCCTGGCATATAGGTACTTCTCCCCTGGCATATACACACTTCTCCCCTGACATATACACACTTTTCCCCTGGCATATGAATATCATGTTTGTGTATTATTATCCAGGTGTGCGAGATGCTGCGTAACGGCGGTGCGTATGTGTGGGACGATGAGATGAAGGTTCCATATGCGATCCACGGAGACCAGTGGGTGGGATTCGATGATGAAAAGTCAATCAGAAACAAAATGAGGTGAGGAATCATACTTTTATATTAGTTATGATGTGGGGATTATAATATGCAAATCAAACCAGGTTGCATTGGTCACGTATTATTTGCACGCCTTTAGCTATTTTCCATTAATTAATCAATCAATTGTAATCAAATGGCATATTACTAATATAGAGCATATTAATATTTCCATTATCTCATATATATAATATAAATGGGTACCACTAATACTACTAATATTATAAATTCGGAAGTTTGTAAGAATGTATGTATGTTAGCCTTTCATACATGGATCAGCCTACTGAATTGATTTTGATGAAACTTAACAATAATATATCTTACGCATCAGAATAACATAATAATATAGACTATAATTTATTATCCCGTACTCCCACGGGAGTGGTAAGTGTGCGGGTAAATCCGCGCGGCATTGCTAGTTAGCCCGAGGCTTCGCCTGCATTAACTTAGGAAACGTCATAGGATGATCCAACCGGATCACCCCATTTCCGATGACGCATAACGGTCACTAGGACCATTAGCATAGATCCAACCGAAAAAAAAAAAAATAACTTAGGACGGACGTAACGGACGTCAATATATATTTTCTTTCATAAAAAGTATTCTAGGTTAGGTTAGGTTCTGATACATGAAATTCGCGTGAAAGCGTAACAAACAAACTTATATTCAATTTTATAATATAATTAGAGATAATAAGGTTTGCGTCAATGCGATTTAAAGGTTCAACAATTTACGAAGATGACGTATTCCATTATAATTGGAACTTTATTGATGTGTCTATAAATTGGCTTTTTCTGTACAGATGGATCAAAGATAACAGTTTCGGTGGTGCCATGGTGTGGACGGTAGACATGGACGACTTCAGCGGGGGCGTCTGCGGCGGCGACGTCAAGTACCCACTCATCGGGGCCATGAGGTATGGACATTACTTTATACAAGGAACACGTATAAGATTCATACACGTATATCATTGTTATGTCAAGAAGGTGCTATATTATAGGAGTGTAAACAATACTTTGTTATAAGAATTTCAAAATAGATACGTAAAAAGTAAAGTATCAAATATGTCGACAGCTGGGCACGGCTCTCCTCCTCGAAATCAGCCGAGGAGGGGTAATGGGCCATAGATCGCCGATTTGCTGGCCCAATGCGTGTTGGTGAACTTCAAAGAATTTCAATCTCATCAGGCATGCAGGTTTCCTCACGACGTGATCCGCGTTTAGGGTGCACTTAGAAATTTAGAAAAACCATTTAGAAAAAACATTTCTCAGCGCTTTAAGAGGCCGAGCTTATACCCACTGGACCACCGTCGCTCACTATCGATACGTACTTAAATAAATCTAAATTGGAACAAGAAATAAAAAAGAAGATTATTTAAAGTATTTAAGACGGGATATTTACCATGTTTTTTAATATAGTCTCGTGAACATGACATTCGTAGACAATGTCGAAATATCGAGCTCCGCAAAACAATATTAAAAAACATGGTAAATATCCCGTTTTAAATACTTTAAATCATGAAAATAACCATGTTAATTTAAAATCCTATAAAAAAGAAGATTTCATTAAATTGACAAAAAAAAATTATTATTGTTGAAGGCTCTTTTGGTTTTTTTTTTTTATATTTTGGAACAGACAAAATTGCTGTAAATAGTTATACAAATATAAATATTATGCCAATTCAGAATATTCAAAGCAAAAAGCGTTGCTAAAATTAGCTTTCTCCACGCAATGATTTTCTGTGCCATTTCGAGTCCATCATTAAGACAATCTCGTCTTCGAAGTTAATGTAGTGAATCGTAACACGTCTCTATCATGCGAGTACTTGAGTGTTGCTCACATTAATAATCTTCTCTTTATTCAACGAAAACCCTTTTTAGTGAAAGAAATTGCTTAATGTATAAAATGTCTTAATATGAAGTCGGAATTTTTGAAGTAATATAATATATCTGAATTATCGACCACACAACCTATAGACTCCTAATGTTTGATTTTCCGTATTAAATGCATTCTGGCAACTAGCTGAGGTGAGACGAAAGGGGTTGCAATGCTGTGATTAGCTAATTCAATGTCATACATTACCAATCACGGAACGTTAAAAAGAAATGGATATATATCGCAACGGGAAAGAATGAGACGACACGATAGTTTGAGTACATTGTTTGCGGCTTACATCGGAACTATAAGTCTGATGTGTCGCCAGAACCCGTTCCCCTGTTATTAGGAGTCTATGGGTTATGTGGTCGATGATCTGACGACATCTGTGGCTCAGTGGTTGATTAGCACGTTGGTGCTCACGCTGAGGTAGCGGGTTCGAATCCGGCCAGGGGACAAAAAAGTTTTTGTATTCCTAGGTCATGGATGTAAATCATATTATAACAATTTTAAATACATATATTGATATAAAAGTATTAAACATATATTTCCGTTGTCTGGTAACCCGTAACACAAGTTCTTCGAGAACTTACCACAAGATGGATGCTAATTTTTATTGAAATCAAGATATAATTACTAAAAGTAAAGTAAAGTAACAACCCTTTATGTCGCAATGCTGGGCACGGGTTTCCTCCTCGAAATCAGGCGAGGAGGGTATTAGTAGACCAGGCCATTATTAGTAGCGCAAAGGTTTTGAGTTCTTACTTAAAGCTTCTAAAAGAATTTAGACGATAAACTACCGCGGTGCTTGGTGATGATGAGTCCTGGGCGGCGAAGGTTTCCTGCGGTTCAGTAATTTCACAGCGAAGACCGATGAGCTGGTGAAAAATTAGGCCGAATGGTGCGTAGGAGGCTACTCAATGCGATTCCAGTAACGTCCCTGTGATAGTGTCGGGACAGAATAAGAACCTGGACCAGTTAGGCATGACGTCACGATAACTGCTCATTGGAGGTCGGGAGTCTCCTTACGAGGATTAGTCTAGCCTTTACCGGGGCCAGTTAGATCCAGGACCCTCAAAAAGGGGCAGAAAGCTTACGGATGGTTCAGATGGCTAGGCTTCGATCAATTATACCCTTCGACTAAAACTAGTAAAGAATTGGGGCATAACCTATTTTGATTATATGTCAAATATTACCTATCCTAAGATCTTGAGAGCCTTAATTATAAGATAAATAATAATAATATAAACGCTATAGACGCTTCTACACCACGTCAATCTGGTCCCGTGCTAAGTTCTCGAAGAGACTTGTGCACAGAAACGGAAATACATATATTTAATACTTTTTATATTAATACTTATATTTAAGATTTTTATTATATAATACACATATTTAATTCACATCCATGACCCAGGAACAAAGATTCTTTTTTGTGTTCCCTGGCGAGATTCGAACCCGCTACCTCCGGCTTGTGCGTCAACGCGCTAACCATTGAGCCACAGAGGTCGTCAGAGATTTAACTTAAGTGTTTCATTCACATACTATTGTCAGCATAATAAGAACGTACAAACAGGGAATATCGCAAACAACATACATATTCAATTGAAGTTAAGGTAGAGTTTGTGTCTGAGAAGTTAATTCGATCGTAATGCCTTGTTGAGTATTGTTTTAATTTTTTTTATAAAACGCTAACATAGATTAAGAACTTAAAAACATTAATATCCATTTCTTTTGTCCAATCTTCACAATAAATATAAAATCCATTTTCGTCATTGCCAGGAAATATCGTTTGAAGATATTATTATTTGTCAGATCCAATAATACCGATCAAATGATACGTGAAATGCCCTCGTCCTGTTTTTATTATCTTTGTCATTAGAAGTTCTACCATAATAATATACACGCGAAAGTTTGTAACAATGTTTGGAGATATTTGTTTCTCTTTCACGTAAAAACTGCTGAATGGATTTTGATTAAACTTTACGATAATATAGGTTACATGTCATAATAGTACACAGGATGTGATTTATCCCGGTACTATCACGGGAATGAGAAGTACGCGGGTAAAACCGTTTCATAAGATTGAAATTATTTGAAAATATATCATTTTCAACAACGGCAGCCATCGCATCGGTAAACTACAACCGAATACCCTCCTCGCATTATTTCGAGGAGGAAAGTTGGTCTTTCTCCTCAAAATAGTGGGACGTATTATATGCGTTAATAATTTAGTACTGCTTCCTTCATTTCATACTCTCCTCTTCCAGGGAAGAACTCCGTGGAATCTCCCGCGGTAAAGACGCCAAGGACGTAGATTGGGCGTCAGTTGCCTCCAGCGTGGTCATCGAGGTGACGGAGAAGCCCCAGCCCATCAAGATCAGCCTCGCGGACGTCCTCAGCAAGGTGAAGAAGCCCACCAAGGCGCTAGTCATCAAAAATAACAACGCAGCCGCATTTGACAAAAACAGTAAGTTTTTTTTTTCGAAAGGCTAGACTTTTAGGCCTGATGGTCTTTAAGCTCAAGGTACAGGCAACAGTAAGTACATTATACATTATGGTTCGAAAGTGAAGGTCGTGTTTTGCTAGATGAAGTGTTAGTAGGACATTAACCTGGGGAAGACGATCTCGATGTTTGATGCGATGACAAGGGATATGTCGTCTTAGCGTTCATAGAGGGAGGTTCAGCAATGGATAGAGGCTGATGATGATGATGAAAAATAGAATCGTCTTAAATAGTTTAAAAAAATACTGATTCTTTGATTTTTTGACGTGACAACGTCTTATAATTCGATTGAGCCAGCTGCACGCACGATAAAACATGACTCATGCGGCGTTACCTTGAGGCTTTCCATTTAAGGCTTGAAGTGCAAGCGAGAAAACGGGATGAGCGACAAAGAGGCACAATCGACCCATCAGTATTTTCTTATGACGTTGTCACGTTCAACTATCGTCAGTAAACCGACTTTACAGACAACCGATTTTTTTTATTATTATTTTATTTTACACACTACAACATTAATAATAATGTCGTAAACAAGTCTGCGTTTGTCGTGATTTGGATCAGCGATCGTTTCCTCCTTACGCCAACAGCTATCAAATTATCAATCAAGTAAGAGTTTATTTCGTACACGTGATAAGTCACGAAAATGAGGGTCGATATACAACACCAAAAAAGCCCAAATGGAGTGATAATATAATATAGTGTAACATAATATTATGTTTGTTATAAAACCATATCATGTAACCGCTTTCACTCACAACTTGTGTTTATATCAAATTACACATTTACTTCATCATACTTTCTAAATATACAACAATTTCGAAAACTTTCACGGGTGCTCTAAACAAAATTAAAAAAGACCTTACAAAACGGACTTTGTCGTCTTGGTGTTCATTGATTAAGGACTATGTTCAACAGTGGACGGATAAAAACTGATGATGATGATATAAAACTCATATAAATATATTACATTGGTCGCACTCTAGCTCCTTAAAATCATATAATATATTTATTTGCTAGGTATGAAAATAGATAGTAAAGAATTTTATGCCGCTAGATAAATATTAGGGTGTCCCTAAAAGATCTATTCTATTGCCTCTTTTTATAATCTGGACAGGCTATTTAATTCCTATAACCCTGAATGTTTGCTGTGTCAATTAATACTAAATAGTATAAAGTTCTTGGCTAAGCACACTTTGGATAAAACAGACCGATTAGAAAAAAATGCACTTAATATATCTTACCTTAGTATCTTATCACACCCATAGAAACCTAAATAATAAGGTAACAGAATTTTGTCGCCACCACAGGTGACGCAGATGGCACCAATTTTGCATCATACTTAATACATTGCTTCTTAAGATCGATGCTAATAGAAGAGCATCGTATCACAAAAATAAATGTATGTCACTTTTTACTTAAGAGTGGAACAGGTCGTAACAAAACTAAAAAAAACAAGCACATTAATTTAGTTCACTATAAAAGTTACTTTTCTGAGACATAAATTCAATTGATATTTATGTGATACTAACCTTTCCATTTAGATTATTAGTGGGATCAAAATATAAAACTACCCACCAAAACTAGATCTCCAGCTTAGAAACACTTTACGATTCGACGGTTCAACGACGTAGTGTACGTGACACTAAAAGCGTTCAATCTTAAAAAGGGGTGCCACAAGGGTCACTTTTAGGTACTCTACTCTTTACCACCGCAACGCAAAGGCCGCGACATAGTTGCAAAAAGTTCCAGACATCGAGAGCTTTCACGGTAAAGCCTTTGACGACCAGAATACAAAGAACTCCGAATATGAAAACAGTGACTGTGTTTCTGAAACAATAACGGGGACAGAGGGGTCTATATGATTGGACACGTTAGGGAATAGGATTTTACGATTTGTGATGTAGGTTTAAGACATTTATAAGGTGAAATTCTCCTTAGGTTTCTTTTAGGGTTTAGTTTTTATTTCAGCTATAATATACAAGGTGTGCGATAATATATGGCTCATAACATTCTTAACGTTAACACATTCTGACATAAAAACTGACTTTTACTAAAACGCCTGAAATATGGTCATATGAAATTCGTACTTATATTAAAAACAACAATATAGCTCGGTTTTCTGTCTTTTACTTACTAACTTTTAAATTTAGAAATTTTATATTTTGACGATAAATTTTATATTTATAGTTTAGCTTCCTTTTTTTTTCAAAGTAAACCTGGAAGTTAGAATCAAAAAAACATGGTATTTCTCCAGAATTTTTCCTTTAATCTATATGAACAGGAATGATGCAGTTATTTGTTTTTGCTTGTACGGATAGAACTTGTTAATTGGAATGACAGCGGTGAGTTATGAGATGAAAATTCGTAAGTAATTACTCACAACTTCCCGTAACGAAAATTAAACAAAGTTGGATTTAAATTATTTTTTTATTTAGACACTTACTTAAATTTCATAAGAATAATTTGAATACAAATAACAGTAGTCCACATTAATATAAGTTAAGACGGCAATCGCTTAATTTTTGACATTAGAATGACAGCCATAAAACTAGTAACCGGTAGCTAAGCCAAAGAAGAAGAAGTGGCTATTTTTGCACTCACTTCCTCATAAACTCATTTTAATCATAATATTAACTAATTAAGCACTTATCTTTGAGTCAAGTAAAATTATATTACATTTGGTTTAGAACACCAAGAATATTTCGGTAAACTTTTAGTTCTGATGTCGATGACAAATCCCTTCAGCTGTTTAAAATGTACACAGCTAATCCGTCTGAAACAAACTGAATTATGAAAAGCGTTCCATTTGATGATCGTTTAAAAATGAAGTCAGGGAGGGTACCGTTAGTAATGAATATATACCGTGCTCACAGCATTGTGCAACTGATCCCGGGGCTGTGGTGCACACAATCAGAGCACTCCCATTGTCCCCCCACATTTTCCCCTCCATTGAAGTACGATCTGCCATTGTCTCTGCTTTACTTGTATTTTTTCAACATTAAGGCGGTCAACTGAGGTTTTCTTTTATTAAAGCAAAAGTTATTTTCAGTTTGAATGTTAATAAGTTGATATTTTATGTCGTGTAGTCCAATGGTTTGGATTAGACCTACTACTGGATAATATTCGGTCATGTAATAATATAAACTGATAGACCTAATGATCGTATACCACCAGGTGAAACGATTGTCCATTTGCCACCTCTTCTATAAAAGTAGAAATCACAGGGTGTGCGACAGAAGGGAAAACTTCATCATCATCATCTGCCTAGCCTTTTTCCAACTATATATTGGGGTCGGCTTCCAGTCTAACCGGATTCAGCTGAATACCAGTATTTTACATGGAGCGACTGCTGTCGGACCTCCACAACCCAGTAACTGGGTGATACGGTACCCCGCGGTTAGACTGGTTGTCAGATTCTCGGGCTTCTGACGTAACGACTGTCAAAGATCCACGAATGATAGCCGGGACCAACGGTTTTACGTGCTTTACGAGGTATGGAGGAGTCTCGGTATGTAAAGATGGTCACCCATCCACGGGCCAATCTCGGCAAGCGTTGCCTAACCTGGTGGATCGATCCGCGCGGCTGTTACCGCTGCGCCACGAGCTCCACACAGACGGGAAAACTTATAACTTAAAATTATGACGTCATAATGTCACATTAGCATGTCGTTAACGCGAAACTATAAGATTTTCTCCTACCAAAAAGTTTTCACTCCATAAATGCTTCAATGTTCGAAAATTAATATGTCCTATTTTTCCGCAGAGCGAGACCCGCAGATCCTCTGCTACCTCACATCTTGGTCATCGAAGAGACCGAGCGCTGGAAGGTTCACCCCAGAGAATATCGATCCTACACTTTGTACTCACATTATCTTCGCTTTTGCCACACTGAAAGACCACAAACTGGCTGAAGGAGATGAGAAAGACGCAGACATGTACGACAAGGTGGTAGCGCTGAGAGAAAAGAACCCTAACCTTAAGGTAAATCATTTCTTCTTAAATATCTTCTTAGTTGATAACTACCATATTGTACTAGTCATAGAGTGTACTTTATGGGCAATAGCGATTTATTAGTTAAGGTAAGGGTACAGGAGTCTGATATATTTTATCAACCTATAGATAAGTAGATAATTTATTCTATTTTCTTTTAAAAATTGTATCTCGGTTATAAGAGTTGAATATGCAGAGCTAATCTCTTGCTACCAAGACTTAACCAATTTTTTAATTAATGAATAATTTATATTAAAAATAAGATGGGGTTCTTGTTACGCCGTTTAGCGTTAGCGTATCGTTGCCTGGAATCTACCAGGTCCTCGTTTCCTCGGCCGTATTCAACCTGGAAAAAACTTTATTATGCTTAAAAGGTTTTTGATTTGTGGTATTATGTCGGTCGTCTACTATATAGATTAAGTTAACGTTAGTTTTTTTTTAGATTCTTCTCGCGATAGGAGGTTGGGCGTTCGGCTCCACCCCCTTCAAAGAGCTGACGTCTAACGTATTCAGGATGAACCAGTTCGTGTACGAAGCCATCGAATTCCTCCGAGACTACCAATTCAACGGACTCGACATTGATTGGGAATATCCAAGGTAAAATAGACAGGCTAGTTACTAATATCGACTGGTACTGTTTTAAACATAACTTAAACCAAGCCCCTTCTGTACGAATATATTTTAGATTTGATTTAAAACCATGATTTGATTTCAAGGGACCAAGTTCTTTAATAATTAGTCGGCATAAGTTTTTATTGGCTGAAAAAAAATTGTGCGATTTTTTTCTAATTCTAGCAAATTTTTTCTAATTCTAGCAAAACTTTTAACTCAAGTTTATTAAAATTTGTATAACTCAGTGAGAATTTATATCAAAACTTATACAAACTAATGAATATTTTCAAAGAGAATTCCGAAGTTCATAATCACCTCAATCATTTCTTCAGTGTACTTTGTCTGTAAATGTGTGCAGATTTGGACGTTCAAGAAAGCTTCTCTCAAATGGAAGTTTCAAATGATAACGAGCCTATTGAAGGCATTCAAGGCATCCTCGAGCTAAGAAGCCGTCTCGTCTGCCACTGTACTTGTCTCTATCTAGTCAGTACAACACAATTAGTCCATTATATAAACTTTGTGCGACAAGTTTCAAAGATTTTTTTATGTCATACATTTTGTTAGGTAGAGAAATTTTGATTAGGAATTTTATGTATAATCTAATATATACCATTGTTTTTTAAATATATACGTGTACTACGACGTTTTGGACTGCTATATCGTTTTGTTAGGATTATAGTTAATTGGGAAGATCGGATATCCCACCACATCCCAAAAGAATTCTAGCTCGTAAATTATTTAGATAGGCCAAGTGTCAGCCATTTAACAGGTGGGAAGATAATCCCCGTGAGATCGCCGGATCCCTGTTGGATGCGAGTGGCAAGGGATCGGTTGTCGTGGCATTCATTGAAGAAGAAATATGTTCAGCAGTGGGTGTATAAAGGCAGATGATGATGATAATGAAAATGATAATGATTATGATGATGATGAGTGTGTGATGTGTTTTTGGAATAAGGGACAGAATGTCAATTACTGGTACTGATACTTGACAACTTGACGCCCCAAGTAATTTTTTTTCATTGAAGACTTACCATATGACGGTATGTTTGCCAATTTGCCGAATTAGCTAACATTAAATATTTTTGTACAGAGGTGCTGACGACCGTGCCGCCTTCGTGTCCCTCCTCAAGGAGTTGCGGCTGGCGTTCGAGGGTGAAGCCAAGACCTCTGGACAGCCCCGCCTCCTGCTCACAGCCGCTGTCCCCGCCTCCTTCGAAGCCATCGCCGCGGGATACGATGTTCCTGAAATTGCTAAGTACTTAGTAAGTATAGGTTGAGTTATATTACATTCCAACTTTCATGATGGGAAAGAAAGCTTCTCCACTTTCCCAGATTAAAAAATCTAATGTTGTTTTTTATAAATTTTCATAAATATTTAGGCTTATTAAGACGATGATGAAAATGACTCTTTCAGTGCCAGATAAAATATGTTAAGCTCAACTGTAGCTGGCGGAGTTATTTCTGAAGTCAGACGTTAACGCAGGCCTATACCATGAGCCAAGCCTGAAAACTTAAGCTCGCCAATTTACATTTTATTTGAGCCTGTCGGCCTTTCAATGTTTATCTTTATATACAAAACACTTTATTACATTGAGTTTGAATTAAAATGAATATTGAGTAAGGTTTAAAAGATTAACAATTTTAAATTAACATTTGATCATAGTATTTTTATGAAAAAAAAATTGACAAAAATCAGTCGCTACCTATTCAAATGTGTGGTAATAATCATTTTAATTAATAAAAGTGATTTCAATCTCAGCGAAAATGGCGTTGGCGTTATTTCATTATACAATATTATAAGAGAGAATTTTTTGAGTCTTAGGGGACCAAGCGGAAATAAAGATCTCAAATGTTCCAATAACAATGAAAATAATCACTTTTTGGGGGTCGAAATTTTGTTAATCTCACTAATAGCAGTTCAAAGTGGTTTTCTTGGAAAGGACCTTTTCGGTTACGCTTAACTGTCGAGAGACGCTTAATAAGTGAATATAACAATAATTTAAGGAACACTATTTAATTTTAGTCTATATAATACCACCAAAAGGGTAAGTTCGCTATGGCTAAAGATTCTCAGTATTTTTTCATGAGATAACGAGATCCGCACAATCACACCTTACCACCTACCGATTGAGCTTAAAGGCCATCAGGCCTAAAAGTCCGTTCGAAAAAAAAACACTGGAAAATTGAAAATCGCACGAATCGCGACAGCATAACTGTCACTTTGCGCTGGTATTATGTGAGTGAGAGGTACGATCTCAGCCGTCCATATTTTTATTTACCGTACCATCATTATCAGCAGTAATAACACTGTCTTCAGCTTTCCAAAGCACTACTTCTTACAAAATAAATCTGGAATAAATTTTCAGATAGTATTTTTTACTACATTTTTAATGTGTTTTGTTTAAGATTAGTACTATAATATAGTGATAAAATATTTATATAAGAGTAATTTACTACCCACTCACATAAAAACGTCCGAACAATTTGTGTGTTGTAAGCAAAATGCGGAATTGCTTGACGATTATCAGGATTTTGTCATGTAACCTAAACTAATCTATGAATAACTATTTAAAAATAATTAAAATATTAAGTGACTTACCAATTAATTAATATACTGACAGTTGTTAATCTTTTATTTAAAAAATCACTATTCCTTTTACCCAGGATTTTATCAACGTGATGACATACGACTTCCACGGGCAGTGGGAGCGACAGGTGGGGCACAACAGCCCCCTGTTCCCCCTGGAGAGTGCCACCAGCTACCAGAAGAAACTGACGGTGGTGAGTTATACGACTGGTATCTACCAAATCTATATATTATATTTGCCAAAGAGATGTGAGACAGCCATCTTGGAATTCAAAGGTTGTTGACAATTATGACGTTGATGATGATGATGATGATGATGATGATGATGATGATGATGATGATGATGATAATGATGATGATGACGACGACAATAATAGAAAGTAGCCCTACCGAACTAATATTATAAACGTATGGACCGTAAGAATGTATGGATGTTTGTAATATGTATCTATTACTCTTTCAATCATACATTACTGAATGGATATTGATGACTCTTTACAATAGCTTATACATAAGCTATAATTTATGCAGTTACTCCTCATTATAAATTAGCTTCAAATGTAATTAATTAAACACGCAAGATATAATAGCTTTAGACTCTAGATAACTTCATGTAAATGAACAAGCGAGAGATTTTATCTTTAGTTCTAGACAAGGTCATAACTATACAATAACTGAAGATAACCAGATAAAGCTTAATCTAGCCTCTTTGTTTAAGCTTTAAGCTCCATACAGAACTTACTCCGTCAAAGGCAAGTTAAGTAGAGTTGACATAATACGCCTGTGCTAAGTTCCTTCTCGTGTGGCTGTACGGATTTTACGGATAAGGGAATTGTCAGCTAGTTGTATTTAGGGAGTCTGTCTCTCACTAGCTGGAATATAATTTTACTAGCAAACTCTACATGCGTTGTCATGTTAAAAACATTTTGTAGCGAATTGTGAAACTAAACCGTTTGAACACTAATGTAAATTGTCTAAATCGAATCGGTAGTTTACGAGAACTTCTTCTATATACGCTCAAAAAATATATTATAATCACACTGCACAATATAATATATAATATGTCCATATTTCTTTTTTTTTTCAATCCATTGCAAGTATTTTTATATTTTTTTTTGCATCGTGTAACACTTAAATTGATGAAAACTGTAACAGAATTTACACTCTTATGGTTTTTAATTTGCTACAATACATTTGAAGTTGAAGCTTTTGCCAGGGAAACTCAACTTCTTGAGTATATAATATTTCTTACTACGCCTGTATAGTAAAGTGTATTCTCGACAGCCGTGGGTTGACTATGTCTAAATATTAATATTATCCCACAGGACTATTCAGCCCGGGAATGGGTCCGCCAGGGTGCACCCAAGGAGAAGCTGATGATAGGAATGCCAACGTACGGAAGGTCTTTCACCCTGATCAATGAGACCCAGTTCGATATAGGAGCACCGGCATCTGGAGGAGGTAAGGACCAGGACTTCATCTTGCATGTTTCTCCCATCATACAGCTTTGCTGCGTTTCGGAGAAAAGCGCTAGAGACAAAGCATCGTATGTCTCAGGATAGGCCAGTTCCATGTAAACTAATTTGAGCTCATAGGCGCTTCGGCATCCCGCGGGGGAGTGGGTCCCTCCAAGCGGGTATGTGGGACTCACTGCGCTCGAAA
Organism: Lycaena phlaeas; assembly: GCA_905333005.2. NCBI lineage: Eukaryota > Metazoa > Arthropoda > Insecta > Lepidoptera > Lycaenidae > Lycaena > Lycaena phlaeas. The sequence goes on from HG995175.1 coordinate 14,987,698, forward strand.
GCTACTCGCAGCTCTACCCACTAAAACCCGGCGAGTGTCACCAATGCCGCCTTTGGCGAGGTGCCCCGGATCCCCCAATATACAAGCAACAGGGCACCTCGACGGCGGTCCCTCAGCAGACCGACGCCACCTCCACAGAGGGACTGTCCCGCACCACTTCTTCTTCTTAAAAGAGGGGTACAAAGAGCCCCCTCGGCTCAATTCACTTCCCCAGGCCCCACCGCCACGACAAGGCTTGAACCACAGTGGGGAGCTAATATCACCTATTTTATTGTAGGTGCAGCTGGTCGATACACTAATGAAGCTGGCTTCATGTCCTACTACGAAATCTGTGACTTCCTAAGAGAAGATAACACCACTCTGGTGTGGGACAATGAGCAGATGGTGCCATTCGCGTACAGAGACGACCAGTGGGTCGGATTCGATGATGAGAGATCTCTTAAAACTAAGGTAAGTCAATTTAATTATTCCATCCATAGGACTAGACTATAAAAGCCCTATATTTAATCTTCTCTAAGATATCTGTTTTTCTATCCGACCATTTGTTTATTTGTCTTATCTTCAAAAGTTACACAACACAAAGTTCTCTGCGAGCTACGTCAAGTTTGTAAAGTTCAGCGATTGCTAGTTTAAATTTGGATTTTAGAACACCAAAAAATGTTGTCTTATTGTTCGTGAAAAGTCCAAAAAATTTTAATTTCCTACAACGTAAATTGAATTGTACTTTTCATTTGTGGCCCGCGGTTAAAACAAGCAAGCTGTCTGTTCAGTTTGAGATGAGAAAGTAGAAGAAAAGCTTAAAAATAATGAATGTGCAGTATTTTAGTTTGGTCTATCATAACACTAATGAACGGTAAGTAAACGTAGTGTCTTGCGCAAACAATCGAGAACATTATTTTAAGCTTTGCAGTGACAATACATGATTACCTATTTTATTATACGTGTGTGGATATTGTTGTTGTAAAAAATAAGTATGTCTATGAAAAGCGTTAAAATGCCATTAATTTCAAGTATATAATAAAAATATTTGTCTACTAAGAACGGACGGCAAAATGTATCATAATTGATAATACTTAATGATGACAAATATTACATATAAATTAATATAGTAAACGCAGCGACACAGCAATGAACAGCAGCTAACTGCATCTTTCTTCCTCGGTTACTCTCAGGGGCCCCGAGTTCACCCGATCGAGTCTTTCACTTCAGAGCGTGAGAGATCAGGCTCATTCAGAGCATACATAAATATGTGTGCATTGTGCCAAAATAAGTTTTCACTCCAAAAGTTATTAAAACATAACTAAAAAAAACGCGTTTATCTCGAAATAGTTATTACATAGTTTATTGGAGTCACACGTAGTTAATATAATGATTCAATACAATTAATATTTCAGATGACGTGGTTGAAGGAAGAAGGTTTCGGTGGTATAATGGTGTGGTCCATCGACATGGATGACTTCAGGGGCTCTTGCGGGACCGGCAAATACCCCCTCATTAACGCCATGAAGCAAGAGCTTGGAGACTACTGGGTGAACCTGGAGTACGACGGGCCCTACGAGTCGTACAACCCCAGTGGACAGTACACTACCAAAGATCGTGAGTATTCTGACGAGCTATCTTATATATAACTAGCTGTTGCTCGCAGCTTCGCCTGCGTTAACTATGATTTATATCGACTTAGTGGGATGGTATATAGCTTTATAGCCTTTCTCGATAAATAGGCTATCTAACACTGGTAGAATCATTCAAATCCGACCAAAAATCCCTCCAAGCCTTTTTTAAGCGATAAAAGGCTATATGCCCTTTCCCAAGCTCTGGTTTATATTATGTGTACTAAATTTCATAAAAATCGATGCAGTGGCTTAGGCGTGTAAGCGTGACAGAGAGACAGACAGAGTTACTTTCGCATTTATAATATTATAGTAGGGATTAAGCATAATCAGTATGCAATAATGAGTCATTAGTCATACATGATATTTTATGTCTATCTCTACTTCTCTAAAGTCTACTATTTCAAGATCAAATAAGTTATATAATAATAATTAATCATAGGTTTGGTTTTCGGAAGAACTGTTTCCAAAAAAAAAACAGTAAGATGCAGTCAAATAGTTTCAGATTTCTTAGAAGCTGATCCATAATATCTTCACCTTAAATTGGGGAATGATGGGAAGACGATCTCCCAGATCAGATGCCAGTAGCAAGGTATCGGTCATCTTGGCGTTCATTGAGGGAGGCCTATGTTCACCAGTGGACAGATAAAGACTGATGATGATGATGATGACGAAATTGGGGATTTATATTATAATGTCCCAAGTATCCAATTCAACCTAAATTAGTTTAATTTTGTCCCGTTAATTAATGTTTTAGAACGATATTTTCATTGATTTAAGGTTGCTACGAAGAAATTTCCATTTCTATTCAAATTAAAATATAATAATGTACTTTTGCCCTTTAGGTATGTATTAAATATTTTTCAAATTGATCTTCAAAAATTATCATTTCTATTTCAGCCAACGAGGTGACTTGCGAGGAAGAGGACGGCCACATCTCCTACCACCCTGACAAAGCCGACTGCACCATGTACTACATGTGCGAGGGTGAGCGCAAACACCACATGCCCTGCCCCCAGAACCTGGTGTTCAACCCCAACGAGAACGTCTGCGACTGGCCCGAGAACGTGGAGGGCTGCCAGCACCACACACAAGCACCCGCCTCCAGATAAGTGGACGTTATATAGGACCTGGGTACCATCGAATAAAGTTCTAAAAAAAAGGTTTTATAGATATTATGTGCAATCCGTTGTCTATGCGAGTGACAGTTGACGCGGCGGCCATTTTGTTTATGAATTAAAAATGTGTCAATTTGCAAATCTATTTAGGTATTTTGCAACGTACTAAAAAAGTTTAACTACGTGAAGTTTATACATATTAGCTAATCAATAGATAATTCTAAGCTAATTTATTAGCACTTTATTTGCTAAACAGGTCCTGTGAATGTTACACATTTAGAACTTTACAAATTTAGAATGTTAAATAAATTGTATGAATAATGCCAACGTTAGAAATCTTCACTATCAAATTACATAGCTTTATTTTATTATTTCTTTTTGTACGAATTCTCATACTGCCAATCCACCTTTGAAGATTTAAAATATTTATTGACATCTTGATCATCTGATGGAAATATTAGTGTGATATGTATAATATTGGTAATAATAATTTAGGTTTATATTGTATTTAATATACCGACATTAGAGTTGGACAACAATGTTATCAAATAAGACAGAAAAAAATACTTGTAAGATTGTAAGAGTCTTAAAAGGCATTGATTATGAGTGTGTGTGTGTGAGAGAGAGTCTTACGATACACACTCATAAAAAATCCTGGACTAAATTAAATTGGCTTTGTAAATTAACAATTATGTACTACTTAGTTGCTGCAAGCAATAATGTTGTCTAAATATAATGATTAGTTAATTAGATTTGTTCTCAAAGGTACACAATATTAAATGTTGAAAATAATACATCTGTATTCATATGACTTTCCATAATTTCAAAATTATTTTAAGATATCGAATTTAGGAAAAATATATGATAATATGTCACCTTTTCTCTATTGACTATTCTATCTAAATTATATTTTCAAGCTCAAGTACATGGGGGCTTAACCAAAATTCCATTAAGAAAACGTTAGCGAAGTTCGAAAATGATAAAATGTATGGGATTGACATAAGGCAGCTTAATCACGTGGTCCATCCTATACATTTTATAATTTCGAACTTCGCTAACGCTTTCTTAGTGGCATCTTGACTAGGCCCACTAATGGCTTTTAAGCTTAAACGGTAGGTAAGTTATTAAAACCGTATAATCTTTTGCTGCAAGGGATCGAAATTCTCGCATCTATTTTTGTATCTAAAGATAAAAATCACAAAAGAGAAAGAAAAATAAATCGCTCCGTACATTTTCGCATGCATTCTGATTATAGTTTTAGTTGACGCCATTTTGTTTTTAACGCTTTCTTAACGGTTTCAATTTTAAGATATTTAAGACTTAATATTCTACGAATTACATTTATGATTTTTAAACATTCAAGTAATATAAATAGCAATTGTAAAATAGTAAATTTTAATCAAACTTCGCTTTGTAGTATGGTGCCTTAAGATTCCCTTCGTAACGTGTATGTGTCCGTAAACATTTGCTACCACATGAATTGTCTCTTGGACTCTGTCTGTAGATGGTAAACGGTAATATGGTGTATCTTTGTGATATTGTAAATTTAGATAAGAGCTTCTTCTGAATACTCAATCAGCTACGTCACTGCCCTGGTTCACGTTGAGTGTTAGTTTCATATTACTTAGGCTTATTTTAAGTTTTTTGTAAATATTGTATCTAGATACAAATGAGATTTAAGTATTATTAAAGAGTTTTATAAATTTATTTCTTAGTTTTATTTAATTGTTAATGATGAGTGCACTAAGATGAAACAAGGCCAGGGCTTTTGAGCTCAATCGGTAGGTAAGTTAAAAAAACCGTCTAATCTGTTGCTGCAACGGATCGAAATTCTCGCATCTATTTTTGTATCTAATGATAAAAATCACAAAAGAGAAAGAAAAATAAATCGCTCCGTACATTTTCGTATGCATTCTGATTATAGTTTTAGTTGACGCCATCTTGTTTTTATAAAACAACCCAAGTTGGCTGATAGTAGTCGATATACATAAGGCTCTGATACCCAACAACCAGGCGCACGCTATTTTAAAACGTCTATGTACTTATTTAAAGTTTGATTTAGAATGTTATTTGAACGATTTAAAGTTTCGCCGCTGCAATTGTGCAATTTGGGACAAAGATTAATGACTTGCGCTAGATAAATTGATAATGATGCATATCTAGGTATAGGATAGAACACTAAATCCTTTGGCACACAGCCGGGCTCACTGCCGGCAAGATTAAAATGAAGGATGATGTCAGTTGTCAGCACGGAGTATAGATATAAGGAGTCCGAACGTAATGTTGAACGAATAGTCGCAATTTAGATGACAGAAGTTTTGCCGGTAGAGCGCGCCTTTTTTAATAATTACTCGCTTAGATCTTTACGCGGGAAGTACTTTGGCGTTGATTGGTCCGCTGCAGTAGCATCGGTACACATTCGATCCTAGCGCAGACAGCGGCAGAAAAAGAACTAAGATCTGGGTTTATTATTGTGTACGTGAATACTACGGAAAAGCCCATATCGTTCGGACTCCTTATATCTATATTCCGTGGTTTGAAGCATAAAATGCAAAGGGTAATGCTGCGTCCACACTCGCGTTCAGTGGCCATGAAGGCGAACACGCTCATTTAAATCTGCGCGGCTGTTGTTGAATGCTTATGCGATTTAAACTTACAATATTTTTCGGTTCTCATACAGTCCTCCCGTGACAACAGTTACTGTAAATCCGAAACGTGGGGCATATGAAAAACTTCGTGAGCTGCGTTACATCTGTGTTAAGCTGTTTTAACTCGTGTTGCGAATTTTCTCCCACTCACTTCTATTATAATGACGTGAAATATCTGTTATTGGAATAAGGATATTATCTTACCTGCCCCCCCTGCAGTGGCACAAACGCTAAACTAGAATAGAATACTTATTGTATAGGAATGACACTAGCTTACGACCTGCAATTTGATAGCTAGCAACATTCTCATACAATAAGTATTCTATTTTATTCGTTTAGCGTTTGTGCCACTTGTCTAGGGGGACTGGAAAGATTGAAAGCATCAGCTGTTATTTCAAGGAGATGCTTCGCAGGTGAAAATGGTAGGCACTGAGAGGAATACGAATAAAGCTACATATTTTACAACATTACATGACCTCAAGAGCTAGTGAGGTATGCCCTTATTTGGACAGTGTACATTAAGGATTTCAAGAAAAGACCCTTTGTATTTATATTGGTAATTACATTCTGGTTAATTTAATGGCACACCAACTTATGAACGTAGGAAGTCCGCCTTAGCATGTGCATGTAGCCAGCTGTCTGATATCTATCTTTTTTTTCCTATAACGCCAGGAAATGTGCTTAGGCATCCCGCGGAGAAGTGGGTCTCCTCAGGCGCGTAAGACGGTAAGTGGACACAGCTCTACCCACTAAAACCCGGCGAGTGCCACCAATGCCGCCTTTGGTGAGGTGCCCCGGATCTGCTAGCAACAGGGCACCTCGACGGCTAGTCTGTCCCTCAGAGGACCTACGCCACCTCCACAGAGGGGTTGCCCCACTCAACAGAACAAGCCCTTCCAAGGTTGGGGCAGTATAATGAGGTGAGGTTCGAACCTGAGGCCTGAACCATGGTGGGGACTGTCTAATATCTATCTATTTTAATGAACAAAACTTTTAAATTTTAAAGAAAAAAAAAGTCCCAGCGGTTAACTTATTGTTATAACATTCATTTTAAACTATAACCCAATTTCGTCTAGTCTTTTCACTTGGCATGCCGATTATTTTTGATTAACCCCAAACGAAATTAGACCCTAAACATTGCGGGTAAGTGACACATTGCTTTGTTTTCCACTTTATAAACATTTGGGGTGAACGCACAATATGCTCCTAATGGAATCAAATGTTAGATACATCGTATTCTGGTGTCCAAGGTGAAATGGTCTGTATATTATTGTGGGAAGGTCGGTTTTCTAATTTTAGGTATCCCATGATGAATACGCGTTCCCGCTGATTCATGGTTTGGAAACTCGATGGGATTGTAAGTTCGTTTGGCATCACCGTTTGCGTTACTTTTTATCATTTACATCAGACAACATTATTATCAACAATTATCATTTCAAACATTTTTCATCCTCTGGACCTCGTTCAATAAAGGCTGCTCCTATGTTCCTGTTTATATAAAAAAATTTGGTTGTCTGTAAAGTCGGTTTACGGACGGTAGTTTGACGTGACAATGTCAAACATTACATGCAGCACGAACTGAACTCAGCCGATCGCTGTTACCTACCGATTGAGCTTAAAGGCCATCAGGCCTAAAAGTCTAGACCTTTCGAAAAAAAAAAAAAAAAATCAGCCGATCGCTCGAGCTGATCATGCCTCTCAATCGTTCGTGCCGCACTCTCGTGGAACGTGACAATGAGACCATCTTTTTCGTGCATGCAGCCCGTAGTATCGAGTTATTAGACGTTGTCACGTGAAAAAACTTGATTTGACTTGACGGTAATGTAATGACATTACCGTAAGGGCATGAAGTAAACGTAAAAGAAGAAGATGAACTCTACGTCATCATTATCAGCATCTTTTATCCATCCGCTGCTGAACTAATGGCCGATTTCTTGCCACTCGCAACACGGCCACTGGTCAGGCAATCGTCTTCCTACTTCGTTAATGATTGACCCTCACTTTCAAACCCTTGGGCCCTAATTATTATTTGTCTAATTACTTACTGCCAACAAGCCAGCCAGCCATGCCATGGCTGATATGCCACGTGATCTGTGTCTAATATGGAATCTGAAATAAAAAACATCATCAAAATATATTGTATTATGTATTAGGCAATTTCCTTTAGATAACCTATAACACCAATCGTGATCACGTGAGGGGGAAAATAGAAAAACCTTTGATGAATTCACGTCAAAGGAAATATTGCTCCCGGAATGGACAAAACGAATGGAAATACAATTCCAGAACACTAAAAGCGTTAAAAGTTGGCACCAGAACCATTTTAGAACCAAACACTATGTCTCAAAGATTCCAATGCATTGAAGCAAAAGTTTTTAAGTTTGGAATTTATTGGAACAAAAAGAACGAAATTATTTTTACAACTGATGAATCGTTAAAAAATTAAACGATTATAACAATTATTTAAAGTATTTAAAACGGGATATTTACCATGTTTTTTAATATTGTTTTGCGGAGCTCGATATTTCGACATTGTCTACTTTTTAAATATTATATTTAAATTTAAATACTTTAAATAATGAAAATAACCATGTTAATTTAAAATCCTATATAGATTATAACAATATCACAAAAATTGGCGACTCATATAAATCTGCTCCCACGGCGAGAAGGGTTTTGTAATATTAGATTTATAGGCAAGCTGGCAGATTATGGCAATAGGTAAGTATTTGACGTCGCGCACATTAACTAATTTACCTGAAATTTGGACTACCAAGAACCTAATTTATGGGTTGCGTATCCTAAGAAAAAAGATGGTGACTATCGGTGCCAGAAATTCTTTCTTTAAGCGGAAATACAAGCAAGATGGTACACTACATACCCATCTAGCGCATCTATCCCATCACACTCTGGGTAGTAACTAGTACAGCATACGGCATACCACCAACTAATATGACACCACCTACTTCTATCCTATACAAACATATACAGCCCCAATCACATTTAGTATGAAACATTCAATAACATTTACATCACAAACAAAAGGATGTAAAAGCTACAATGTAAAATTCTATCAGCACATCGAAAACACAAAAGCATTGCTAGTGTTTGCACGAACATCCCAACAAACTGTTGACTTTACATCGTCCGCCTTTTTGTCGCACTTGCTTTGTCTAATTCTCAACAAACTTCTCGTCACTTTGTTAGGTTCTATCAATAACAACACAATACTGACTGCGCCTGTACTATTTGAATAGCAATCGCGAAACATAGAAAAATGTTCATTGCTAATACAAAGCTTTTTTCGTATTGATTCAATTTAGCGAATGGATTTGTCAATAAGCCTGATATACTAGGGCTTTAAGAGGAAAAAATACGTTGCTTCGTAAAATGGTAGATATTCAATATAGCAAGAGTTTATAAATTCGAATTCAATCTAGGCAAAAACCAAAAGACCTTCAAACAGCGAAGAGCTCATGACTGATTCTCAGTATATAGTTGAAATACGGTAGTATCCCAGATCCCTTAGTAGTTTGTGTAGTTGAATGATTATAGTAATACAGAAAACATCTTAGATTAAGGTTTCCGTGCTTAATACATTCAGTAGAACTGTCCTATTACAAGCATAATATAATTCATTACAATATTTATTACTATATCTTACAGCCAGCAGCCTAAGATCAATTATTATAATAATATGTCATATTAATAATCTAAGCTTACAGCAATGCTTTTAATATTTTCTTTGCATCCGCTTTTTGTGTAATAATATTTACTTATTTTATTGTTTTTAAAATGTTCGTCCTTTTTATTTTACTAATCTCAACATTTCAGTATTATCTATTCCTAATAAATAATAATAATAATAATATTTATTTTCTCACCACAATATTGTAAACTTTAGGTTTTATTACTTTGTGAAAATGTTTTAAAAAAATCTGATTTATCTTATGCTTATAATAGAACGATTGACATAGATTGTTCTAGAACTTTGTTAATTTGAAATAAGAAAGTTTTATCTCCGCACGATTAGTCGGCCATTTTGATTGACATGTTTAATGGTGCGGCTTTAATGGCGACTACGCGATGTTTATTTTGATAGTATTTCACGGATATCCTACCATTACCGTTATAAATAAGAAAACAGATGATGTATAGTAAGAAATATAAATGTGATCGTATATAAATTGCTTCTTATGGTCAGATTAAATTAGGTTTTTAAATTCCGAATAGAGAAACACAAAGCTTCTCTGCTCTTTTCTGTGTAAGTTACAATATTACTAATTATTACACTGCCATTTGTCATGTATGGTTAAAATATTCTAATCTTTTTTTTTGCATATGGGGGCAAATTAACAGTCGAAGCATTTTGGCGACTATCGACGCACATACATACACAACCAGATGCTATGCAGATGCGTTGCCCTCCTTAATTTCCCTATCTTCCCAATAAGCTACCAGTCACAAGCTGCACGAAATGCGACAACAAAGCTATCGCTTACGCCATGTGAGCGAGAGGTACCCCGGTTAAAGAAGAGAGGTTCCTAATTATTAAAAAGGTATCCTGCAATTTTCGGACAGAATTCCCATTCCGGTAGATTTCCACCTCCAGACATCACGACAAAATTCAAAATTTCACCCACACCACCTCGATGTCCAGAAATCTACAACATCTCGTTTTTTACGGCATTTCCTGCCTCATCCGACCGCTATATGGAATCGGTTGACGAATCGGTATGAAGTCGTATCGGTTCGGAAATACGGTATTTCCGAACTGATACGACTTAGGGACCTTTAAGAAAAGAGCAAACTCTTATTTGAAAGGCAACGCACCTGCTCCTCCTCTGGTGTAGCGGGTGTTTGTGGATCTCGCTATCACTTACCATCTGGTGAACCAACTGTCCGTTTGCCCCCTCTTCTATAAAAAAAAAGCTCATGTGATCAGAAAAGTTTGCATTACCAGAACGTACATCATCGTCATCAGCCTTTATCCGTCCACTGCTTAACGGGACCTTTAAACGACAAGACCACCGATGCGTTGCCACCCGCATCCAACACGGCCAGAATGCGCGATTCGCAAAAATATGATATTTAAAATAAATTCTCGTGCCACCATTTCATATCGCGCACCATTATTCAGCAGTGTTTAAAATTATTTCGTTCAGGAATAATATTACGACGTCATCATTATCAACATTTATTTACTGTACATAGGACTACTTCAACGAACGCCAATACCGCAGACTCCTCGTCACTTGCGTCCAACTAGAAGCGATCACTGCTTCGAACGTGTCATTCATTCTAGAAGTATGTTATCCCACAGGGCGTCAGTCATCATCAGAAGCATAATAGTGCGCAGGAATGGTCTCAAAGCAAATCCTTGTACCATTTTCATGTCTACACTAATATTATAAAGAGGAAAACTTTGTTTGTTTGTTTAGTTGTAATGAATAGGCTCAAAAAGTACTGAACCGATTTCAAAAATTCTTTCACCATTGGAAAGCTACATTATACACGAGTAACATTGGCAAAATTTTATTCTGAAAAAAAAATAGGGTTCCGTAAGATATTTGGGTTTTTCGGACACAAGGTGTAAAAAAGCAACCAAAAAAGTTATTTATTTTGCATCGCGTTGTAAATCTTAGTTAACGCAGGCGAAGCTGCGGGCCCCACCATGGTTCAGGCCTTGTCGTGGCGGTGGGGCACAGTACCCCAGGGTGACCCAAACACCTTGGGTGAAGCGAATTGAGCCGAGGGGGCTCTTTGTACCCCTCTTATAAGAAGAGGTGACAAAAGAGCAGGGGGCAAGGGGTGAGGATGGGAACCTCACCTCATTGTACTGTCCAGACGTTGGGAGTGGTTATTCTGTGGTGCGGGGCAACCGCTCTGTGGAGGTGGCGTCAGTCCCCTGAGGGACTGACTAGCCGTCGAGGTGCCCTGTTACTTGTAGATCCGGGGCACCTCACCAAAGGCGGCATTGGTGGCACTCGCCGGGTTTTAGTGGGTAGAGCTGCGTCCACTTACCATCTTTCGGGCGCAGTGAATCCCACATACCCGCCTGGGGAGACCCACTCCCCAGCGGTATGCGTCAGTGCATTTCCCGGCGTAAAAGAAAAGAAAAAAAAAAGGCGAAGCTGCATAATAAATTATTAATTTGCCAACAATCCTCTTCGCGCTCATTTTACTTATTTCGTTGCTAATTAATGAGAATAGGGTTCATAACGTCCGAAGTTTTTGTAATATTTGCTATTTTTTGTAGCGGGTAAATTTTGTTCATTTTTCGTTATTTGACCCTTGGCGGTAATGCTTTCTCAGCATGTTGTTGATTAGGGTCCGAAATAATAAAAAACTGCTGACGACGCTGATAATTGCACGCAGCTGACATTTGATTTGAACATTAATTAACTCCAATAATTGTAACCTCAGTACAGTAAAGCATTTAAAGGTAAGTGATGATATTCACTGTGAGAAACATGACATGGGTCCTCGAGGTATGATGTTTTAGAGGAAAGGTTGGATTTCATTGTGCCTCAAATACCACCCTGTTTCTATCAGGTGGTGCTGCAGTTTTAGGACAGGCAATACGAGTAAAAGTAGTATACGACTCATATTGCAAGCTCAAATTTAATTGAAGCTAGCAGTAGCTGATACTAATGACATCGTATTTCATCAGTATCCTAATGCCAATCCTACATTCTCCTAATAACCGCTAAGCTTTGGAAGAATGCATGGATTTATGTTACTCTTTCGCGCAAAAACTATTGTATGGACATTGAAAGAGTTTCACAATAACAGCAACGCATCAGAATAATACATAAGCCAAAATTACTCCCGTAATCCCACGGGAATGGGAAGTACGAGTGAAACCACGGGGCGCAGCAAGTCATTAAAAACCTTTATTACAATCAGCATTATTCAGTATTTTATATTTTATCGTTAGATTATAATCTAACCCGCAAAATTGTATGCTGACGCAAAATAACAATAGTATTTAGAATTTTATCACGTATATATTGTGTTTTATTTCACATGTTCGCGTGTTACATCTGCAGTACATTCGCATGCAGCCAGCATCCCATATCTCAACGAGATGAACTAAGATTCAGATAAGCGCACGTGCTCCACGATTCCTTTAAGATTGGATCGAGAAGAAACATTACACAGTTTTATTCTATACTAGACTTGCAAATTTTTCAAAGTCAATTCTAATAATATATTAGGAAGAGGAATAACTTGTGGAAGTAATCACACCTGGAAATGTTATATAAAATTAAATTATTGTTAAGTAGTCTATGGTGTTGGACCAGCTCTTTCCTGTGCTAGTTACTACTAAATCTACTGATTAACATCTTTTTCTTAGATCCTATAAATCCTCGAGGAAAATAGGGCCTCAACTACAGTTTTCCATTTTTTTCCGACCGGCGGCGACTGCGACTATCTCCGGCGAGGTCCGGTCTATTCAGGTCCATTTTTGGGCTTCTTGGGCCACGATTCTTCGTCAAGTTGGCTCTGACTTTGCGGAATGGATAAGCTGAAGTATGTATGTAAAATACTTTCAAATTCTGAACGGTATTATATGAATTGATATAAAAAATGCTATTATGCATTAGACTAATAAAGAAATCTAGGTAGATTTACAGGTAAAAATAATAACAAGCATCAATATAGTTTTATTAACTTTTAAACATTTGTACTTTTTTAGATTGAAATTACAATACAAATACATAAATAAGTTTTAAGAAATGCTTTTAGTCCATTTACTTTCAGCTTTTCTTTACACATCAAAGCTTTCAGGCTATATATATCCCTATCTCTCTGACCCTTATATTGGACAAAGGGAATCGGATTATCTGACCATTACGACCAGGGAGGACTTTTCCAACTTATGATATATTATGGTGTCAAGGCCAATCTTACAGTTTATAAATTCTTTATAAAATCTTATATTTTATAAATCGGCGATGTTGATAATGATGATGAGATAATCAAAATCTAGCAACATGCAAGTGTATAAGAGAGGGTTAGACACGACGATAATCGCCATACAACTATGCATACGAATAAATGATCTTTTTGTGGTTCATTGAAAGGAGCTAAAGTCAAACAGGGAAAGCGATGACCCGACAAGTCATAGACAGCATCAATACCAGGGAATTTGATAGTAAAATGTTGAAATGTTTTGCTTTTTAAGGCCCCAACGCCAAAAAGAATAGATAAACTTGAAACAGATGAATAGATTTTGATTAAACTTCAAAAACCATAGCTGAAAAACCGACCTTTAAATATATACATAAAAATCAGTTCAATTATTATTCGAGGATTGCGGTACTACTGATGAACCCGCGCTCAAACTTTTAGACCGTCTTTTACTTTGGGGGTAAAATTGAACAAGAATGAAGCTGAGTGCAAGTTAGTAATTTGAAATTTAGTTTAAGCTGTGAACTGTGTTTTTGTACAAAACGTGCCAGTAATATCTAGTAGCTATTTACGTTGAGATGGTGGTTCCTGGCTTATCGAAAATTTTAATACATATAATACAGTACAGGTTCCGAAGCACAACCTTGTGGTACACCCCTATTTGCATATTACTATTTACTTTAAAAAATCGCTAACGGTCCTAAACTGAATTCGCTAACAATTTTGGCTCAGTCCCAAATTTTTTTGGTTTTAAATTCACAAAAATATTGGGTGCAACTAGCAGACGCGCCATTATCTGACCGCCCTTTTCCCCGCTGATTTGTGTGCCCTAAAAATGTGTTCAAAGATTCCGTACCTAATACCTATACACAAATAAACAAAAGACATCGAAACGAATAGAGCATATTGTTTTCTAATATTTACTCGAATATCACTCATTATAATGAAAAAACTTTTACGGAATTTATTGCAGCTTGTTTTGCCCGTGTAAAGTATCCGAAACGGCGGAATAATACAAAGAACTTAATAAACCGCGATAAAATCCGTAAAAGTTGTTTCATTGTAATGATAAAAGCATTTTAAAAATACCATTACCCTCAGACAGGTGTGGCAAAGCACATCTCACCTAATGAATCTCACTATAAACCTTATCCAGTGACAAATCAAGTTTCTAGAACTTTTCAAACATACAAGACACAGATTTAATCGAGAAATCGCAATAAAAAGTGGACGGACATGTGGTCTTCCTGGACCCCTTATCAAGTAAATCTACGACTAGCCGAGCGAAACCGGGCACGACGCTAGCGAATAAATGCATACGCATCACACTGAGGAGTCATCACAAAGGAGTGTGCACACTAAACATTACTATTTAAAAATTAACTTTTCGAAGAAAATATCCCGTGATTATAAAGGAGTGTGCATACACACTTTACCATTACTTAATAAAAGGTAATCTTTTGAAGAACTACTCCCGTGATTATTAAGGAGTGTGCATACTCGTTTTACTATTTTTATTATGATTTATTCAAAAACTTCTTATGGTGTGAAAAAACACCTATTATTATATACTATATAAATTATTTTACTCTGAGTTAAATTCGCGTAAACATCATACTATGATAAGATTTTTTTAAGAATGCTTTAAATATATAGAAGTATTTAAAGCTTTCATTTTAGCTTTTTTTAAAGCTTATAATAAATCTGCCGGCATGTATATAAGGGCATCTTTAAACTTAATTAGATTAGCGTTAGATTAATTAAACTTGATTGTAACTTTGCCACCATAATCAATATCAACTAAGTTGGTAAATACCTTTAAACCACATTTCGGTCAAATAACACGCTTAGGAAATTGCATAATATTTCATTTTAAATTATCATATTCATACATAACTAAAACGAGGTTAAAATGCATAAAATTTATAATTTACACTCTCTGAGTTGTAACAAGGCCTAACAGTTAGAAGTAATATAATTGTTTATTATGATTTAACAAAATAAGTCGGTGACGGTTTAACTATAAAATTACAAAGCTTACGCAAATAAAAAAATCAATCAGTCTACATAATAGAGAGAAAAAAAAAGTTTATCAAAGATTATAATGATGAGACATATTTTTATTCTGTGGCCAACAATGCTCAATCCAATGATGATTTTAAAATGAAAATCACAAATAAGGCATACATAATAATTATTATGTAGGTATACAAATAAGGCATACAATATAATTATTATTATGTATACAAATAAGTTACCACAGCTTATTTTCCCGTAGAAGTCATCAACGCCCATAAAGTCACACGGGACGTAAGGAGGAAGGAGGTCCCGGTGTCTTTATGTCAACGCCTGGTAAACTTTACAAATCTCGGAATTATCTAGCTCCATTGAAAATCAAAAAAATTGTTATCCCAACCGCCATTACACAGCTAATACGATATTTGCAATGAGCGTTTTCATCGTTACTCAATTGGCGAAGCTGCCACCAAGAAGTCAAAGCTTCAAATCCTATTAGTCCGGTTAATAGTTAGTCTTATAATGAAGGGCATAAGTAAAACACCACCCCCGATAGCTTAGCACCTAATAAGTCTAGGTTACCTAAGAATGTCATAACCGATCCTGTTGATAAAATCACAGAACTGTTAAAACACGACGCTGAAGCGCGACGTAAGCTACAACACACACTCAGACATAACACAGCCGGTGTTAGGCACACATTCACACCGCATGGGCCCCGGGGTCGTATGCGACGTCGAACCCTACACTCCGTTGACCAGTTGATCCGGATCAACCGCGACAGCATAGGCTCAGATCAGCTACGAGTCGACACCAATATAGACCGTGTAATCACCGATAGCACTCTGCTATCGGCAGCTTGCTCGGGTCCCGCGCTTGACCCGCCTCCCCCGCTACCGGGGGAGGGGAGGGCCGGCCCTCACGATAGGTTTCTAACGTCACCCGTTCCAAACCAGTCGACCGTAGCTTACCAAGTTAGGTACAAACCCGACGCCATGAACATGGCGGGGGGCAACCCCCCAAATTTTTAACGTCATAGGATGATCCAACCGGATCACCCCATTTCCGATGACGCATAACGGTCACTAGGACCATTAGCATAGATCCAACCGAAAAAAAAAAAAAAAAAAAAAAAAGTAAAACACATCCCGGTTACGTTTTATATAATGTATAAAAATAAATGAAAGAAAACAATTTAAAATATCACACAATTTTTCGACAACCATATTAACGGAACAACAAAATTAATGTTCTATGTACTATGGCCCACTTTCCTGGCATAAAATTAAAATAATGTAAAATAAAAAAAATAGAAATAAAATTGAAGTGTGCAGTTTATTACAAAACAAAATAACAATGTTAATGCAATGTCTAAATAATATTAAACAATTTTGATAGTTTTTAGTGATTTCAATAATGCGTACATATCTACGTATTTGACATTTTTTTTTACAATTCCTTGTAAGAATTTCAAGCCAAAGAGGAACATAAATAAATACAACACAGTCGCCACGGCATGTTAACCTAGCCCCTTTTTAAGTTGGTTAAAACTTGTACGATGAGCCAGGTACGAAAATAAATTTAAGAAATGTATATAAATACAAATATACACATCCATAACCCAGGGGGCCTACCCAAAATGCCGTTAAGAAAGCGTTAGCGAAGTTCGAAAATGATAAAATGTATAGTCTTACGTCAATCCCATACATTTTATCATTTTCGAAGTTCGCTAACGCTTTCTTAATGGCATTTTGGTTAGGCCCCCAGTCTAAATATCTTTATTCGACCCTCAAATTATTTGCACATGGCGAGATTCGAACTCACGACCGGCGACGCTTTCTGCATTTCTGCGTTTCTCAACTTGACGACTCAATCAGCTGGCGATCAATATAACTGAACAATCGAATAGAAAAAAAATCTGACTAATTCTTTTTTCAAAAGAAAATTTTATAATGACGTCATATTGTATGCAGCATATCGGTGACGCGAACTAAGATTTTCTTCTACCAAATCGATCGACGCGGCCAAAAAAGCTTACATTTAAAAAAAATATTTGGACCAAAAAGCTTCTTTGACCAACATTAACAGGATTCAGGCTTATCTGAAAAAAAATGTATATATACCATAATATACTAATGCACCATCCCCTTTACCGGAGCGTGTTTCTGTTTACCGCGAGCCGGCCACAGACTATCAGTTCTCTAGGTCATTTCTGCGCAGGCGCGCGCATTGTTTGATTATCGAATACGTTTTTTCCCGCCATCTTTAAACAGTGTATACTATGTTTCTTGAGTGAAATAGTGTAATTACAGTGCGTTGAGAGGAATGCGTGCGTATTGCAGGTAAATATTCATGATAACTTTCTTGTCGCGAATCGATTTATCCGATTATGCTTGATTTATTACTTAACAATTATCAATACATGATGTTACTCTATGGTTTGTATTTTTTTTTTTAATATTTTGACCAAAAAATAATTTCATAGTGCTTTTATAATTTTTTATATATAACGTGTGGTTTATTACTACTTTTATTACTACAAAATAGACTTACAGGTCTCAAAATTAAGTCCTACTTTCTGGTGAAATCAAAAATGTTATTTTTTAATCGAAAAAACTTTTTACAAGTTGTACTTACTTATAGAAGAAAAAAAACATTCTTGAATAAGTACCAATTTCTTTTGTGAATGGTTTACATTTTAACCGAGTACCTATATTTTAAAAGACTTTGATTTTCGTAATTAAAAGTAGTGCTATGAAAGTTCTAACCAACATAATATATTATATTCTGTAGCTAGCAGTCGATTAAAGTAGGAAAGACATAATTTTATCTCTTGTCCCTACCCCAACCACAGCAGACCATCGTACCGATATGAGAGGACTGCGCTTGCGCAGACGTGGTTATTTAATATTTTGATATCTGTTCTAAACGAGGAGTTCCTGCCAAGCAGTGGGACACAAAGGGTTGATACTTTACTTAAGATTTTTGTGACATAATAATATGTTAAAATAAAAACAGTAGCTGGATAAAAATTCGGTCGCATCGTAAAAGCCTTTTTTATAGAAGAGGGGGGAGGGGGTTTCTGTTCCGTCTGTCGTGTCCTTAAGTTGTATTCCTAGACCTAATCAATCGTTTTCAGGCTAGTAATGATTCTTTAGCTCTATTTCTAAAAATATTTTATCCTACTAAAAAATTTATAAACACCAAAGTTTGTAAGTATGTTTGTACTCTTTCACGTAAAAACTACGCAATTGATAAAACTTTACAATAATATGGCTTACACATCAGATAGGCTACAATTTATCCCCGTACTCCTACGGTAATGGGAAGTACGCGGGTAAAACCGCGGGCGCTGCTAGTAAGTCATAAAGCTAAAATTCATACAATATAGTTTTTGTCCGATTAAATAAGAAACATGCCCAACTTTCGCGTTTGCAGAATATTATATGTATAATTAAAAGTTACATAACTTTCAGCTTACGGTTGGGTAGATATGACTAGTATACTGACCGGAAGGATAATTTACGACTGCTCCGAAAGTTTGTAGCTCAACGTGCTATGCTCAGCTTTCTATGCTGGGTGTTTCTTTGGCAGATAGGATTCGAAACGAAGACCTCCGCCAGAGAACTAAAGTTACCGATATCACGCTAAGATTATGCACGTTGAAGTTTCAATGGCCTGATCACACACACAGAAGAACGGATGGCCGATGAGCCAATTAAGTTCAATGAAGGCCGCGTTTAGGTAGACGGAGTGCTGGTCAGTCAATAATCAGATGAGAAGACAATATTCGTGTAGTGGTCGGTCCGTGTAGGATGCGAGTGGTACGGGATCGGTTGTCTTGGCGTTCATTAGCATATTATGTTCAGTGGATGGGTAAAGGTTGATGATGACGAACCGAAGGGTTTGAAAAAAAAATATGCAAACACTTTAGCAAATAAGCACGGATTGAATTAATATAATGTATTATTGACTTTGCAACACTTTTGTAAGCCTAAAAGGCAGACCATAGAGAAACATGAAAATAATTATAATCAAACTTTACCATCACTTGTACTATGTGTCACAAATAACCAGAGCCGTAAATAGGACGTTGCCACCGGTGCCTAGGCACAGGGCGTAGACTCTGGGGTGCGCAAGAATGGCCTGACCAGGCCGGACTATAATTTTTTTCGGTTTGCTAAGGGCGCAGTTATAGAAGCTCGCACAGGACGCAAAAAAAGCTGTTTACGGCTCTGCAAATACCTATCCATCTATATATCTATCTATCTGTATTCCTGTCAAATACAAACACTACTAACATAATTATAAGCTAATGTAACTAACAAACTAACTATATTATGGGCATGAAATGATGTGTCTGAAATAAAGATTTTCTATTCTATTCTATTCAATATATCTATCTTTCATTCTAACTATATATCTATCTATCTATCTATCTATCTATGGTAAGTGGTTCCCACATATAACAACTCACCTGCAAATGCTCCCATGCAGCGGATGTCTACGGTCGTCAGCAATTGCTTACCGGGTGAACCGACCGTTCGTTTATGAAAACAGGTATTATATAAGAACATAATAATATATTATACTGTTACGTAAAAATATTAAAGGAATCTCGTCTCAATTTAGACAACTTGAAGTGGGTTCAAATACAAATCGATCATAATCAAATATATTAGCGTTAATTCATTCTGAATGAAATATTAATTAATAATATTAAGCGACAAAATTAATGAATAATTATAATGCACAAAACATGAATATTACTATGAGAAACTATTTATCACAGTCAACTTTCTTTTTTGGTAATTAACTTTCATAATTATTACTACTTCGCGACTTCTATGGACTTAATCCAGGATCACATAAGCGTGATACTTTGAATACTAAAACTATAAAAAATAAACGTGATATATGCCTTTCGCGAAGCTCGATATTTATTTAATAAAGTTTTTTTTTTATTGATATAATACTTTGTTTAACCTTTAAGCTTATTTATGAAATAAATGGTCTAAAATATTTGTATTATAACAATAACAATTAAAAGCGTACTTTTACTATAACAATGTTGCTATCCGGATGCAGACCCACTACAAATGCCGTGTAGCTTCTGGCCACTGAGCATTTAAGGCACATAACCATAAAACAATATAAGCTCTAAGCTTTGTAAAAGTAACTTAAATATATTCCATTCCTTAACCGCTTTCTTAACCGTAAGAGCATCATATCACTAACTTCATCATCATCATCATCATCAGCCTTTATCCGTACACTGCTGAACATAGGCCACCCTCAAGGAACGCCAAGAAAGATCCCATTGTTCAGCTATTGACCAGGTGGGAAGACGATCTCCGTGTAGCACCCGGGCCGTGTTGGATGCGAGTGGCAAAGGATCGGTTATCTTTTATAAATGCATTAAGTGATATAATGCTTACCACTTTGTCATTGGCAAATGTGTTTGCGTCATAAATGAAAAGAAGAAGGAAAAGTTTGACAATCCACAGATAAACTATGAAATAAAATAGACAGTATCAATTTTACCATCAAATAAAATTAAGTTTTTGTAACTTATAATAAAACTTACAAAAACTTTATTTATCTATCAAATATAATAAATTATTAAAAATATATTCAAATGCGCCATAGAATTTTATAATATCGTAAAGAGTCGTGTCTATAAAACGTTGAAAATGCCATGATGTGTGAAATGGTGATGCAACGCGGCATACACTAGTACTGTTCTAACGGAATATCTTGAAACAAACGATTTTATTATCTGTATATAATTGAAACATCACGCAAGATTTGTTATATTCCACTAGCAGCGCCCCGCGGTTTCACCCGCGTACATCCCATTCCCGTGGAAGTATGGTGATCAATTCTATGCGTTATTCTGACGTAGCAAACATCCATACTTACAAATTTTCGCTTTATAATATGAGTAGGATAGTAGGAAGTAGGATTAGTAGTATGATGCGATATACTTTGTATCTACTCCTCACTACTCATGGGTGTCCTCGAAATCATACGAGGAGGCCATAGTTTACGCATGCGCTGATCCAATACGGTTTGGTGAACTCAAATACTTCTTTTTAACCTTACGCATGTTGGTTTATTGAGGTAATGAAAGATGCAAAATGAAAAATGCAAGCATTGTTGCTTAAGCGTAGGCAGAAAATTAATATGAGCCGTTTGAATGTACCAATAGGAGTCGAACCCTGACCTTCCATATTGAGTACGAGCCCATTCCCAATAGAATAGACCATTAGCGTTCACGGAATATAGACAAAGCCGGTTTGTACAGTAATTATCATCATCACTATCATCATCTCATCATCATCATCATCATGAAGATCATCATCATCATCATCATCTGCCATTATCCGTCCACTGCTGAACATAGGCCTTCCTCAATGAACGCGAAGACGGCCGATCCCTTGCCACTCGCATCCAACACGGACCGGCCACTGTACGGAGATCGTCTTTCCCCCTGGTTAATGGCTGACCAAAACTTCGTCTACCTAAACGAGGCCTCCACTCTTGAACCTTAATCTTATGTTTGTACCACACTATTTGTTATTTCTTTTAAGCTACTGTGTTTTGGAGATAAAAGGTGTGACATTCAAATACATTTCATATTTTAATCATTAGTTGTTCTTTCTTGTTGTTTCCCTTTGAGGAGTTCATAGCTTCGTGGATGGCTCCATCTTTACCCACCGAGACTCCTCCGTGCCTCGGAAAGCACGTTAAGCCGTCGCGTCGGTCCCGGCCATGTACCTTTCATTCGTAGTTCTTTGGCAGTTGTTATGAACCATCAAAAGCCCTAAAATCTGACAATCACAGGTACCATATTACCCAGTTACTGGGTTATCTAATAGGCAGTCGCTCCATTTTAGGTACTGATTCAGCCGTTAGACTGAAAACTGACCCACATAGTTGAGAAAAGGCTAGACAGAAAAATTAGAGATATTCTTAGGATCTTTTCCTTCTGCGCAAATCTAATGGATATAGTTTTACTGATGATCATAATTAACACCAAGAATTAAACCCTGAGTCTCTGAGAATATGTAACATGGAACCAAAGTTAACACCGTGCGTGACCAGCCGGTCATAGTTGATCGCTAGCGTACAACCGTATACATATTTCAATCAAACCGTTTTAACAGTTTTTTTAACGGTTCAAATATTGTGACTATCATAAAAAAGCGCTTGGATCTTAACTAAAATAAAATATAAGCTTGTTTTACTTATTTGCTTTTACATATGAATTTTTCAGTTTTCTGTTTACGCGAATTTCACTTATTATAATGAAAGAACTTTTTGCAGATTTTAACGCGGCTTATTAGGTTTTTACCAATGTTTTGGATGCTTTACAACAACCATGGTCACGGGAGGACTTTTGTTAGTTTTCAAAAGGGTAAATATATTTAGCCCTACCTTAACATCACTCCACTAAAGTTTTTCGAGGAGAGCTCCTCGAAAACGAACGAGGTATACCTATAATTTGTCAATGTGTTGACGTAATTTGGGCTGGCAAACAGACACTGATAAGAATTGGTATGCAGTTCTAAATTTCATTACTGTGTCTGTTATGATTCATGGTACAGTACACATGTTACATCAAAACGGACCCCTGTATAGCGAGCTAGAATAATAAAAGAAAATCAGTAAGATTGGGATTTTGACAAATTTTGATACATAGCTCGTTTAGGGCAATTGCTACACCACACATGCAAGGGATTGAAAGTGTATTGTGTGTGTGTGTGTGTGTGTGTGTGTGTGTGTGTGTGTGTGTGTGTGTGTGTGTGTGTGTGTGTGTGTTTGTGTGTGTGTGTGTGTGTGTGTGTGTGTGTGTGTGTGTGTGTGTTTGTGTGTGTGTGTGTGTGTGTGTGTGTGTGTGTTTGTGTGTGTGTGTGTGTGTTTAGGAATTAGGAAGGCGATATTAGTAAAATAGTAAGTCGGAAACTTGATGAATGATATAGATATTATTACTGGTAACATAATCGGACGGAAAACAAACAACGGCAGCGCACACTGCGGACATTTCAGCAATTTACTGTAACCACATTAATGTACCAATATAAAATTGAGTTAAGTACTAGAATCATCATTATCAGATACACAATCATAGGAAATCCGTTAAAATACTACGAATAGCTGAACACTATATGTTAATTTTTGGATTTTTTGCTTTTGATTATTATTATTATTATTTTATTATCATATTGCACAATAAAACTGTGGCGCCATATTTGTTTAATACTATCATCACGCGTACTTTAAAACATATCACTTTAAAAACCTGTTTTTTTCTGCTATAAAAATTACATTAATAAATTCAGTTCGACAGAGACGTAAAACGTACTACGTAGTAATTAATACGTGAAGTAAACAAAGTTCAATCATTTGCTCAAATATTGTAAGAAGACAATTACGAATTATCTTTACGAGCTACTTGCATCAGTTACGTCAATATGAACAGTTTGTGATTCTCTCTAGTTAAAAACAATGTCAGTAATCACATTGCAACCGCACATATTATTCTCGAAGTGTTACATAAGCTAGGAGGATACTTGCTAGAAATTTCTACAGTGTTCTGTTGATTTGTCCTAAAATAAATTCTAGGTATGCACGGAGGACGCGTGTAATAAGGCCCTAGTGTGTTTAGTCCTCGATATTATATTTCCTGCATAGCCAAGGTAGAGCGAATAAGTAGGCGCCGCGGTCCGCACGCTAGAGAAACGCGCCTGTCAACGGAACATGGTAGCTTCCTTATTTCATTCAGCTTGGTCTCGGCATTTATCGGTGGGCTTGGAGGTGGTGGGGAACTCGATATTCTTATGACGTTGAGTATACGTTTGGGGGATTCAAGACTTATATAGCAGAGGTTTTGTTAAATACTAGCTGTTGCCCGCAGCTTCGCCTGTGTTAACTAAGACTTACAACAGCATTTATATATAGTACAGCAGCGCCAACGCGTTCCCGTGGGAATACGGGTATGAATTATAACTTATGTGCTAATCTGATGTATAAGCAATATTATTATGAAGTTTCATCAAAATCCATTCAGTAGTTTTTGAGTGAAAGAGTAACAAAATCCTCACAAACTTTCGCGTTTATAATATTAGGATTCACAGGCCAACCATTTCAAAATACAATATAATCCAATATCAAAGAGTTCTTTTTTTCGGTTGGAGCTATGCTAATGGCCCTAATGCTTCATTGGTAGTGGGGTGAGCCCGTTGGCTCCACCCTGTGATATAGTAAGTGGAGGGTTGCCCCCGCCAGCCGTGGAGTGAGACTTTTCATGTTTCATGGCGTTTCTGCCTCACCACCGTTGGATGAAAATCAAAGAGTATTGAACAAAACCTTATGCGAACCAACTTGGCAAACAAAGAATTTGGCACCCAGTTCGTTAATCAGAGACTATGGAGAAATTATCGGCTTTGCATGATTTCTGTGGAACAGCATACGACATGATGAGCGAGAAAACAGTATAATTATTGGAGACTTATCATTTACTACTCATAGGCAAAACTTGATTGAGTTTCCTGGGCTAGTCTCAGAAATTTATGTTCAAACATGTGATGTCACTATACCATCTTTTGCTCTTTAATCAGTTGGCACCTGGCACGCCAGTTTGCATAATAGCATAAAAATATTACAGTGTGTTGCACTGATAGGCTCTTCTCATATATAAAATTATCATGTCCCAATGTTCGTTCCCATGCTCCTCCGAAACGACGAGACCAACTTTCTGAGAATCGGCTACTGTCTATTTTTCATACCTCCAAGTTTTTTTTTGGTTTATTTTTTTATGATACAACCTACAAAAATACATACAACCCTAAATTTTCACCCTTCTACGATCAACCTCTGTTTTTAACAGCGATATTAGTACTTTTGACAGACTTCGTTCTGTCGGGGTAACTAGTTTTCTTAGATGTGTGTTTGTGGTGTAATAAGGTTTACCAAGCAGTAATCAACAATTATTCCCCAAGGAATTTGTAACACTTACCCGCGTAAAGAGAAAGTACCGATAGTAACGGCTGGAGAAACTTCTAGTAAATCATACGACTGCATATCGTTAACTAAGTGCCTATTAGGCTTTGTTGGAAAACCAAAATGGCCGCCTATAGTGTTGTAAAGTGAGCAAAACCTGTATCTCTAATAATACCACGAAGAGAAGATTTGTTATGAATAAATCCAAAAACTACTAGATCGATTTTAAAATACTATTAATTATCACCATTATCGTTATCATTAGTAGCCCTTATCCGTCCACAGCTGAACATAGGCATCACTCAATAAAAGCCAAGACCTTAAAATAAAATATCATTAAATATGTATAATGATGAAAAATTGATTATTTGATGATAATCACAGTAAAAAAAAATAAACAATTTTTTAAATCACAGGGTAAAGCCAACCGGCTCACCCCACTACCGACGAAGCATTAGGGGACATTAGCATAGCTCCATCCGAAAAAAATCACTTTATCAATTAAATTGTCTTTGTACAAGAATTGAAACTATCATTGGTTTTCTTTGCCTTCACGTGATTCAAGCAAGGTTTCTAGACAATTGATCGAGCTCCGAGAAATACAAGCGAAAAAATGAAATAGACTCCGTTTTCACTAATTTAGAGTTTTCGAAAATGAGATATCACTACCCGGTTTCTCACCTCGTATTAAAATGCGCTTTTTTTACCGCCGAAACTTAAATACACGCTGAATTGTTATCTTAGGGCCTGTTTCACCACTTTCTGATAAGTGCCGGACAGGCTATCCACGACATATTTGACAGATACTCCATACAATATCTGTTGGATACCTGGTGGATAGCCTATTTGGCACTTATCAGAAAACTGTGAAACAGGCCCTTAGTGTTCCCGTCAGAATGCTGTTATATGAGTACAATGATTACTCTGTAACACCCATGTGCTTGTGTCGGGCTCGGGATGGGTACCCGGGCCCCGACGACATGACGTCGTGGGGACTGCTTAGTAGCGTCAGGCAGTCCCTTCATCTGAAGAATCTGGCCTTGCCGGGGCCAGTCTGTCCTGTTTCCTGCAGATCCGGGACCCTCACAAAGCGGCTGAAGGCGCTCGCAGTATTTTTCATGGGGTAGTGCACCCCAATGCGAGTCTCCACATACGTCTGCGTGCCTACCCGAGGCCCTGATATGGTGCGAAAGCATTTCCACTGCGACATCAAAAAAAGGGTACAATGCTGACTAATATTTTAAAACATTTTGTGAAACATAAAAATCGTGGTAACAAAGTACGTATTCCAAACGTTAGTATTTTACATTATATACGCCATTAAATGTATAAGAACCTGATAAAAATATTAAGAGAACACAAAACGAACTCATAATCTAGCTAATGTAACGCCATACGCCTAGCCAAGCCGAGCCAAGTCAAGCCAAGCCAGGATGCCAAAGCCATGCCATGACAGTTTGCCGCCACAACTGTCGGTAGCCCTTACTGCACATTAACTTCCCCCACTACTGTGACGTCATATCCGGCCATTGACTGGTGAGACTATAAAGACGAGGCTTGCAGGATTTTAGGGGATTCAGTGACGAATAACAAATAAGCCTAAACTCTGCCCAAGTGTATACAAATAGTGAATAATAAAAGTGATTTACTACGTTCGTATCATTTTTACATCGCCCTTCTGTTTCACTCAGAAGTGGGATGATGAAGCGCACTCGCATTGCCGCTCGGAATGGAGTCCGTCCACCTGGATGGAGCGAACAAAATCAACAAAATAGCGAAGATGATGACCACCCCTCACCACCCGCACGAAAGATCCTCAAAAATTTGCTAGAAGGCGAAGTTGACAGGGCGATCTTCGAGCTCAATCAAGAAGCCATGCCACTGAGTAACTTTAAAGGCCACCGTGCGGCGTCCCTCATTCCGGAATTTGATCCGGATGGTGAAGATTGCACTGTCGCAGCGTGGCTAAAAAAAATTGATCAATTAGGAGACATACACGGCTGGACTGACAACATCAAAGCCTTCCACCTCCAAGACAAACTTCGTGGCCAAGCCAGAAAATGGTATAATCGTCTCGATGATTACAACTATTCCTGGGAAGAATGGAAGCATATGTTAGTACGCGCCTTTCCCAAACATCGTGACTATAGTGCGTTACTCGACGAAATGATGAACCGGAAGAAAATGCCGAACGAGACGATGACCAAGTACTATCAGGACAAAATCGCCATGTGCTTTCGTTGCAACCTATCTGACGTCGCCAGTGTTTCATGTGTTATTAGAGGCTTGCCACCAACTTTACAACCAAACGCACGTGCTTTTCAGTGTCAACGTCCAGACGAGCTTTACGAAGCATTCCTTTGTGCTCTCGATGATTATCGCCTACCGTCATTTGAAACACGTACGCTACACAAGGACCCTAAAACTATACAGCTGTCATTTGCCTCTGGTAGTAAGGTTAACCCTGACGTTGACCCCTGTCCACGTTGCAAAAAGACCGGTCATATCTTACGAAACTGCACAATGCCTGATCTACGAGTTTGTTTTAAATGTCGAGCACAGGGACATATTGCAACTTACTGCCCTGGTACTACCACGGTCAAACCTGCCACCGAGTTGACTAATAACGTGAAAGAAATAAAAATTGTCCAAAACTATAACGAAATCTACAAGAAGGTTGTCAAAGTGAACGGAATTTTTCTCAAGTCTTACATCGATACTGGAAGCCAAGTGAACGTTATAAACTCTCAACTAGTCGATCTTTTGGCACTTGAAATAACACCCACCAACACTATCCTGAAAGGTTTTTCTGGCGGTTTGTTAACAAGCCGCGGCGAAGTGAAATTTGACTTGGAGATCGATAGTATTCGACTGCGATGCACTGCACATGTAATAGATATCGACATGAAAGATATTCATTTATTAATTGGCCAACCCATTATCAATGCCGACCGCATGTCACTCGTCGTAACAAATGGGACGGTGACGTTAAAGTTGGATTCTGACACTTCAACAACATTTAATGTAGTCGAAAATGTTGAAAAATTTAAAGTTGTTACCTCTGGTAAAGAATGTCTACCGCAAGGAACCTCCATCATCAAAGTTCGTGTACTTGGGAACCTTGAGTTAAGTAATGTATATACATTACCTCGCCACTATGAATTAGGGGATGTTTCCTACTCACTACCAGCTACGTTGCTCCGAGGCGCCGAGGGTTACATGAAAGTTCTAAATACAGGGTCCAAGACCATCAACTGGGATGCTGGTCAAGTTTTGGCGCGAGCAGAAATTTGTGATGAATCCGCCGGCCAGCCAAGCCAAGTAAGTCATGCCAAGCCACTACTATTTCATACTTTCCCATGTAGTTCAAATAACTCTGTGTCTAATTTTTGCATTCTAAATAGTGATACAGTTCCATCTGTTGCTACAATAGCTGCTGAGCAAACTACTTATAATAATATTGGGGGGGTACCTATAGCCGAAATTAGTATGGGTAAATTAAGTGAAAGCGAACGTAACAGTTTAATAAAATTATTATTAAAATTTAGGCGAACTTTTGCAAGTAGCACAAAAGATCTAGGGTGTACAAACTTGTTGAACATGAAAATAAAATTAAACACACAACAACCAATATTTCGCCAGCCATATAGGTTATCTCTATCTGAACAACAAATAGTTAATTCCAAAGTGTCCGAATTATTAGATGCCGGAATTATCAAAGAGTCCGAATCAGATTATGCCTCCCCGGTAATCTTAGTAAAAAAGAAAAACGGTGACAGTCGATTATGCGTCGATTATCGCGCTCTTAATGCAGTAACTGTTAAAGATCGATACCCAATGCCGAATATTGACGATCAGATTTCGAGATTGGCCGGCAAAATATACTTCACCAGCCTCGATATGGCACAAAGTTATCATCAATTATCAATTGCACCCGAAGACACTCACAAAACTGCCTTTATTACACCACAGGGTCATTATGAATATCTACGCGTACCATTTGGTTTAGCAAATGCCCCCTCTGTTTTTATGCGTTTGATCAACAAAGTAATACACTCGCTTCGTTACCAACAAAATAATAAGTGCGAAAATGAAATACTTGCATTCTTAGACGATTTATTACTACCCTCGGTTGATTTTCCTTCTGGTATAAAAATGTTAGGATCAGTGTTGCAAAAATTTGAATCTGAAAATCTTAAATTAAATATGAAAAAGTGTTCCTTCTTACAGAATAAAATTACTTATTTAGGACACGAAATATCTCACGAAGGTGTGCGACCCGCGGAGTTAAAGTTGATTGCGGTTTCACAATTCCCGGTACCTAAAAACATTCACGAAATACGTCAATTTATAGGTCTTTGTAGCTACTTCAGGAAATTCATATATAATTTTGCGACTATAGCTCGTCCTTTAACGGAATTAACAAAGAAAAATAAACCGTGGGTATGGGGTGATAAACAGGTTAGTAGTTTTAATGAATTAAAGGAAAGTTTATGCTCTAAACCGGTATTAGCCATATACGACCCAACATTAGATACGGAATTACATACTGATGCGTGTAAGTTGGGGGTAGCGGGTATATTACTTCAACGACAGAATGACTGTACACTTCGGCCTACGATGTATTTTAGTAGAGTGACATCTAGGGAAGAAAGTATGTATCACAGCTATGAACTCGAAACACTTGCAGTTGTAGAATCATTGCGCAAATTCCGGGTTTATGTTATCGGTAAACACGTAAAGGTAGTGACTGATTGTACCGCCGTCCGTGCCACTCTTACAAAGCGCGATATTGTTCCACGCATTGCAAGATGGTGGTTATTAATACAGGAATACGACATTAGTGTAGAATACAGACCGGGTGAACGCATGAAACACGTTGACTGTTTAAGCCGAAACCCGATCGACTCCGTAAATGTGAACAGACTTGAGGTCACCGATTGGTTTTACACGGTACAATCACAGGACGACAAATTGAAAAATATTATTGATCAATTAAATTCCGGTACGGCCGGACCTGATATAACGAATAATTATGTAATATTAGAGGATAGATTACATAGGAAAACACTTAATGGGAATCGACTCGTAGTCCCTGGCCCAGCCAGGTGGAAAATTGTTCAAATGCATCACGACGATATAGGTCATGTAGGATTAAAACGTTGTATGGATCTTATTAAGAATACTTTTTGGTTTCCTAAAATGACTAGGTTTATTCGGAAATATGTAACGTCCTGTTTACACTGTGCCTATGGAAAGGGGCAGTATGGCAAGAAAGAAGGCATGTTACACCCTATTCCAAAACCAAGCGAACCCTTTAAAATGATTCATATAGATCATTTAGGCCCTTTTTGTAGAACAAAAAAAGGCCACCAATATATGGTAGTTATAACCGATGCTTTCTCGAAATTTGTTATCGCGGAACCTACTCGAACAGTTAATTCAATAGAAACAGTTAGGATACTTCGAAAGATTTTTGCATTATTTGGCTACCCAGATAGGGTTGTTACTGATCATGGCAAAGCATTTACTAGTAGGAATTTCAAAAAATTGGCTATTGACAAGCAATTCAGGCATACACTAAACGCCATTGCATGTCCGCGTTCTAACGGACAAGTAGAACGGACTAATCGAACCATACTCAATTCTCTGCGTGCAACAGATCCTAGTGAAGCAGCTAACAACTGGGCTACCTGCTTACCCGATGTGATATGGGGTATAAATAACACTATCAATGATACCACCGGGTATAAACCTTTCGAATTAATGTTCTCTCGGGATAGTAGGCCAGTGTGTGACGTAGATATTGCAGGCAGATCATCTGAATCGACCCAATCCAAACGTAATAAAGCCAGTGCACGTATTGTTAAGGCTAGTTCTAGAATGAAACGTAACTACGACAAACGCAGAAAACGCTGTCAGGTTTATAAAAAAGGCGATTTAGTTTTATGGAGGCAGGCACCGACATGTAGTGCTGCTAGAGTTAACACAAAATTAGACGATTTATATTCAGGACCTTATGTTATAATCAGGGTCGTTGGCAATGACAGATACAGGATCAGAAGTATAAAAGGTTTAAGGGGTTACAAGAGCTTCACAGGGCTCGTTGCTGCTGACTCTCTACGCCCTTACCGTAGTGTAGCTCCTGTGTCTGACAGTGCTAGCAGCTCTGATGACCAACAGGAAACTGAAGACCTTATTGACTTGCTAGAAAGTTAGCACGTATATCTAATATCTGTTTTCTTCTCCCATTGCGGAGCAATTGTTGCAGGATGGCCGAGTGTAACGCCATACGCCTAGCCAAGCCGAGCCAAGTCAAGCCAAGCCAGGATGCCAAAGCCATGCCATGACAGTTTGCCGCCACAACTGTCGGTAGCCCTTACTGCACATTAACTTCCCCCACTACTGTGACGTCATATCCGGCCATTGACTGGTGAGACTATAAAGACGAGGCTTGCAGGATTTTAGGGGATTCAGTGACGAATAACAAATAAGCCTAAACTCTGCCCAAGTGTATACAAATAGTGAATAATAAAAGTGATTTACTACGTTCGTATCATTTTTACATCGCCCTTCTGTTTCACTAATCACTGTGATTAATATCTTTTTATAAACATTGTAGAAACGACTTTTACTTTTAATAAAGCTTCAACAAACGCAGCAGACCAGAATTCTCTTTTTTATTGCACTAAAACTAGCTTTTTATGATATACTAAAATTGTTACTCTAGGTTTTCTAGCGACAAAGCAGTCTGCGTTCATTAAAACTTGTAATAAAACCATATTTTGAGTTGTCTCGCTATCTCCTAATCAAATTCCTTGTCTTACTCCAAACTTAGTACTTTTCTATTGCTAGGTTCTTTTATATAAAATAAAAATCAAAATTATTTTATATTCAAAATAGTACCACTAAAGTATCTTTTTGAACGTCAATTGAATCAACCACCGATTCCGAGGCGAGTCCACTGAGAAGAACCAGCAAAACAAACTTGTGGAACTAATATTTTCAAATAAGTCAACGTCTTTTACATGTTGTTCTTAGGAATGTTTTGTTTTCTGCTAGAAACTAGCTAAGATAAATGTTGAGATTTAAGGAATAACTTAAATTTGCTTTGTGTAAATAATAATTAGAATATTCAACATATTATGTTTTTAAATTAGGATTATATTGTATTTATTAAAGATAGTATATATATCTACTTACGAATACGAAAGGAGACAATATCTACGAATGACTTTTACGCTAGACCGATGTACCATTTCTGGTTGAATTCGACAAGCACGTTACAAATTTTCTTATAATGGAACTCGTCTCCTATTTTACATTTTTTGCTAGGATAATATAATATAAAGAAAAAAAAATTAAGAACTCGGGCTGTCAAAATAATAATTATCTGCCAGTGTACTGTACCTCTAGTAACGCAAATTCGATGGTCCAGGGAGTATGGACTCGGCCTCTTGTGCGTGTGGTTCCGGGTTCGATCCTGAGCCAGTGTGTCTTGAAATTGGTTTTTCTAAAATTTCCAAGTACACCTCAAATGCGAGACCATCGCTCGCTCACCGGTTAAGGAAAACATCGTGAGAAAACCTGCATGCCTGATGAGATTGACAGTCTCTGAAGGTATGTTAAGTTCACCAACCCGTATTTGGCCATCGGTGAACTAATTACCCTCTTCGCTCAAGGACGGACGGTGAATTTGAGCTCTGGGCTACTGAAGGCACGATTTATAATGTGGTTGTAATTTTGAATTCTTAACTAATCTCTATAGTAAAGACAAAATAGCACGTTGAACTCAGAAGTCAAATTCTCCTAAATTAATTTTACATAATTTTCAGTTTTTTCTTTTATTTTGATATAGGTACTAGGTATTTAATATTGGTCTCAACAGAATGGGGCCCTTTCACGGGGCCCTGGGCTGTAGCCCAAAAAGCTCCAATGTAGATTCGCCCCTATCGTCGCTTGATTTCGATAAGGATACCCGTGCCCAGCAGTGGGGCATATAAGGGTTGAACGCAAATTATTGTTGAATTTAGATTAAAGTCACTCCTTTCCCACCTAAAGAAGATTCTAGACGGGGTATCTGTTTTATTATGTTTTCATATTGAACGAAAACATTTTGTGCCTCAACATTTAAATTAAAGTCAATATATTTTGGTGAACGGGCGCACAATAAGGGCATTAATCTTACCCCACAATGAGCAATAAATTGAAATCGAACGCCCGGCGAAATACGAAACTAAATTTAGATGTATATTAGATACTAACGCGGAGTAGTCAAGTGAACAGAGTTCAAATCGAGACTAGGGATCAAATCCAGAGCTTTGAAGATTATATAATGATATTAAAGTCAAAAAGGCAAGTCATAGACACAAAGAAAACTATTTTTATACAAACTAGCAGAGCCCCGCGGTTTCCTCCTGTATATCCTACTGTATATTCCCGTGAGAGTATGGGGATTAATTATGGCCTTTGTGTTATTCTGATGTATATGCTATATTACTGTAAATTTTTATCCTTTCTTATTCTTATTACTGTAAACATCCATCCATCCATACTTACAAAATTTCGCGTTTATAATATTAGTAGGATGTGCTACTCTGATGTGTAACTATATTATTATTGTAAAGCTTCATTAAAATCCATTCTATAGTTTTTCGTTAAAGAGTTAAGAACATACTACTAGATTTTGCATACGTATGTTTACAGTATAGACCAGTAGGGCTATTCTGTAAGAAACTATTTCAATATCGAGCTTCACCTAAGTGATAGAGCTCACATTACGTCACTTCGAAAATGATTTTTATTGATATGGGTAGAGAGTCGAGTTTTAAAGAATACAAATCCGTCAAATTCGTCATATTACCGCGGATGTTTGTTGCTCTTTCACGGCAAAGCTCTGTACCTCATTGGAATCATATTTGCCTAAGCTACCGTTCGCACGAACGCTTTTAAAAGCGTAAGCGTTAAAACTTTCCGGCAGTTTTCGGCTCGATCTAATATGTATAATTTGTTATAATTTTTAATACCTATTAAAAAAGTAAAAAAAAAGTAAAGTATCAACCCTTTATGTCCCACTGCTGGGTACAGGTCTCCTCCTCGAAATCAGGCGAAGAGGAGACCCGTTTTTCTAATACCTATTAGTTTCAATGAAATAATTAAGTTATTGTGATCACAATATTTTTAACGAGCACGCTTTTTCCGAATAACGCACTTTAATTCACGGCTTCCGGGTTTCAGCTGAGCCGAAAGTTTCGCGTATATTTTGGCCGAAGTCGTTACTAGATTTATTGGTCGAATCTGGCCGGTCTGTCACTAATTTATTTGTTAAAATTAATCACGGTCTCTAAGATCGGAAACAAGATCGTTGTCTAATATGGAGAACCTATATAAGTACTATAATTCCAATGTTCCTCTCATGAAGCTAAATACAGATAACATAATGCAGATTATATTAGATAGCTACATAAAACATTATTTTTAACAAGCACCAAAAATTTCTAAACTAGAATCTTCTAGAATATCGGAAAGATCGGAAACAAGATCGTTGCCTTATATGGAGAATCTATATAAGCACTATAATTCCAAAGTTCCTCTCATGAAGCTAAATACAGATAACATAATGCAGATTATATTAGACAGGTTTTTACCTAAAACATTATTTTTAACAAGCACCAAAAATTTCTAAACTAGAATCTTCTAGAATATCTCGGTTTTATAACTCCACAATAAAACCAAGTAACGGAATAGAAAACATAGTCTGTTAACTGTGTTAAAATGTAAATTGGTAACAGTATGTATGTTAATGAATAGATACGGTATCGAATATAAATATCTGATCTGTTTTATAAATATCTCACTTTCAAATTAACACCGGGTGACTAAGATGCATCGAGAACCGGAATAGAGCGATAATGCTATGATTTTTTTATGAAAACAAATTCCGCCAAATTTATGCTGTGACGTAGCGCTTGTTCTGTGCTCTGATTGGCCTACTGGCTGCCATTGTTGGATGATTGGGTGATTGGGAGTCCGCACAGAACACTGATTGGTTTAATTGATGTTACGTCACTATCAACAAACACTTATAAGTTTCGGATTTTTTCAGCTTATTACTTTACGATTTTTTTATCAACTTGTACAGCACTCACACTCACTCTACACTCCTCGAAACAGCAGTATCTCCTCTCTTATGTTATGTTATGTTATGTTGATGACGTCGACCCCTTACCATCAGGTGACACATCTACCAAATTCCTTCCCACATAATACATAATGGGACAAATGTTTTAAATCCCTCCGTCAATGAAAATACAGTGGAACTTAATAAGTGGCTATCGAATAAAATATTTCAAATAAGTAATTATATTACGCTTTCACAAGTTTCAATAAAACGTATATTCCCATGGAGCGGTAATCACAAGTCCTAGCATATAATCACAGGCTGATCACAGGCTAATCACAGGCTCACACAGCCTGATCACAGCAGCCAATCATTATAACAGTGTATAATCATTAAACGATGCCGTGGCCCAAAAACATTATATCATTAATATAATGTCATTGGGTGGTAATCATTATTCATACTTTTATCGCTAGGTAAAAAGTTAATATTCTATTTACTATAAGAAATACTCGCAGCGCGCTTCGGTTTCGCTCGCTTCTCGTTCTCTTAGGGGACAAGCTTATATCCTATGTGTTTTATTACTTTAAGTATTCTGATATACACGCTATATAAAGTAACATTAAAATCTATTCAGTACTTTTGCGTTTATAATATTTGTAGGATAGGTATATAAAATATGCCTGGGGGCCTAGCCAAAATGCCACTAAGAAAGCGTTAGCGAAGTTTGAAAATGATAAAATGTATAGATGGACCACGTGATTAAGCGAGGCCTTATGTCAATCCCAAACGTTTCATCCTTTTCGAACTTCGGTAACGCTTTTTAATGGCATTTTGGATAGGCCCCCTGTTCGATAATTCTCCTAAAATGATGATTAAGGTAAGGAGGTTCTGGAGTGAAGGCGACGTTCGGGACTATGGAAGAACTTATACCACAGATTATAATAAGCAAGTCTAAACTAGAAGGGCCGAAGTACACATACCATTAGCTGGTCTAAATTGCATCCGAGTGCGATCTTGGGTTTCATCGACATAGGCCTTAGATATCCAACGATCCACCGAAGATATTAGTATTTTTCTGTATATCCTCTCGTCTTGGAGCGTCCCATGGCAGGACTTTAGTAATTTCGCCGTGTCTGTGGAGCGTCCTGTCACAGGACTCGCCACAGCTGCGATCACCTTATTTAGTTTTGAGCATATTTTGGCGTCTTTATAGTTCTAACTCTTTTGCCCACATTTAAAATCGTAGTAGAATGAACTACAAGTAGATTTAAAAAAAAAGACGTGTGGCACTCGGGGACTGCCGCGGTAAAGCTATTGCTTAGCATTTTGTATCAACTTATGCAATTATAATTATTTATTAATTTTATTTATGCAGTATTTCTTTTTCTTTGATATTAATTCAAGTTACACTTTTTGAGCGTGGTGATCGATAAGAAAACAATTTTTTTTCTTTTATTAAATAAATAAAAAGTTAATATTGTGTTATAAATAAGTTGCACGCACACAAACACCGTGTCGAAGACTGCCAAAAAGAAACGACGTTAGACAATGCACGGCCTTCAAGCCACACCTCCGTGCCCGTCGGAGTGGGGAGCGTGAGGTTTTTTCGTTACGGAATTTCTGGATTCGGTCCCCGCGCTCAAGGCCCGCGATAGAAGCTATGCAATAGCTTAAAAATAGTTTTTCTAAACATAGGTCATGCTTGGGACCAGATTGTTTATAGTCGATACGTTGCATTGCTTCGGCGCGAAATTTAAAATTACTAACTTAATTATTACTCATTACCATAAATATTTACCGACGAATTAATATTATCTCCTATTCAAAACAATAATTCCAAATTTGTTTGAAAATTTCAACAAAAGTGTTTCAGGATGGTCTTTTTAACCAATACCAATCCTATTAATATTAAAAACGCGAAAGTTTGTAAGTATGGATGTTTGTTACTCTTTCACGTAAAAACTACTGAACGGATTTTAATGAAATTTTACAGTAATATAGCTTAAACATCAGAATAACACATAGGCTATAATTTAACACTGTTCTCCCACGGGTATGGGAAGTACGCGGATGAAACCGCGGGGCGCTCCTAGTAAATAATATTTTAAACCAACCTACCCTTACACTTCACCAAATTAATAATACAATTATATTTTTCAGCATACGTCATACCATCTCGAGCGTCGAGAAATAAATGACATATTTTCGAAATTCGAATCATGGGCGGAGTGCACAGCAGCGCCAACAGCCGAAAGTGGGCGAAAGCGGAACGACAGAACGCGGAGTCGTCGAGGGTTCTGTTCCTCCTGTATCTCATCCACAGGACATGGAATGTTCTGGTTGAACATGTGGAGACTAAAAGTGCCAGGTAAGAAATTATGATCCAAGTACACTATAATGTACAATCCAACGTGGTTTAATGGTGGACATACTAAGACGTCAAACGTTGCAATAGTTAGTTTTAGTTAGTTAGTTATCAAAACACGGTTACAAGTCCCACCAACTTTTTCAGGCAAAACTTGAATCAAGGCAAAATTTGTATAATAAAATGGTGATGACGAGGCATGGGTCTTTTTACCCATGCCTCGTCGTGGCCATGTCATGCCTTTACAGGGCAACGTTTGAAGGCATCAGCTTGTAATCAATATTTTATTTTACAAATTAAACCTTTGATTAGATCTCTCTTACAATGATTACCTGCCTGGCCTGTGCTTTTCTTCAAAATACAGCAAATTTATTTAGCGGGAAAAATAAGGAGGTACCCATGTGTAAACGTCTGACTTACTTTTGGTTTTATAATTCGAAGGCTAAATAAACACTTTAACTGTTACTAACTGCAGCCATAGTTAAAAGCAATTAGTTAAAACTCATATAGGTTTATAGCATGCTTTTATTAGTTTCAGACGTATGTGCTAAAGTAACGGAAATTTTGAATATTATTTTTATTCACTTTAAGACGTCTGATTAAATTGAAAGTTTGCTCACTTTTCAAGGAGCAATGATAATATAATAATTCAATAAGATTGTCCCAATATCCTGATCTCCTGGTTATTCATGTACATCCAAGGAGGATAAGGCGTGCAATTTACCTACGTACATCTCTTGTAAGGTTTTTAGGCTCTTACTCATTCTGAATTGAGTATCTAAGCTCTGAATGAGATTGAGTGGTGTACCTTAATTAATTTAAAAACTCAATAGTTCCTAAAAAAATATTTGTTTTTTGTCAATAAAGCGAGTTTGTTAGTTTCTTTTAAAGATTTTATTCGGAGTTCTTTGAAATATTAAAATCTTTGACAGTTTTTATTATAATTTTATTGTTAAAGTTTATCTTATTGTAAAACGTACTAAGCATGATATTTACGAAAATACCAGTTGTTATAAGAAATAGGAATAAATTAAATTTCAAGCTGATTCCCGTCATCAGATTTTCGTTATGAAACTGCGCAAAGAAAATCTCAAATGAATATTATTAATATGCAATTTGTCTAAATTAAAAGTAATTTAATAAAGCCTGAGTGCCGTTTTCATATTTGAATTAATACCCGTCCAACTGGCCTTGATAGCTTCTTGGAAAGCTACCTTATAATCAGTGACGTGTCCGTCCTAGCGGGGCCCCTTATCGACATGTCGAGCGTTTTTCCAATGGGATTTTGCATAGTTTCTGAACTTTTTAACTAGGGCCCCTAAAGCCTCGGGGCCCCATATCATTGATACAGCTGATACGGCTTTAGCTTGCCCCTGGTAATAATGTAGGTACCTATCTTAATCAAATATCTTAATAAAATATAGTATGTATAAGTGAACTCTCGTAAAACTAGTCTTGGAATAAGTAGGTCGAAAAGGCCATAAGGTTTTGTAAACAGGAGGTCTGATTCCGTTCTATGATCCTGTCAGTATATTACATGTAACAGCTATGCAGCTATGCTGTTTCGAAAATGATAGGAAAGGCGATGTAATTTCTTGCACTCTGACTTACTTCCTCACTCTTATATTATAGACAACGCACGACAGCGCATGGAATTATTTTGGATTCAAATATTGCCATAGCTTTTCGTAACACAGATAAACTGTTTAAATGAATACTCTGGCACCTGCATCATGATCATCATCAGCGATTATCCGGCTATCCGTCCGTTCAAGACGAGCGATCCCTTGCCACTGGCATCCAACACGGACTGGTCACTGCACGGAGATCGTCTTCCTATCTTACTTGACCGACCAATACTTCATCTACCTAAACGGGGTCTCCACTCTTGAACCTTATGGCCCCATCGACCATCCCTTTACTGAATACCAGGCTCGCACTTTAGTTTGAGTCTGGGCTCTCTCACATATTTCGTGGAAGTTTCGACTAATTAGTTATGTACTACTTTGAATAAGCCTACGTATTGTTATATGTTTAGTGGAAAAGTTACCTGTGCTACTCGACCCTTGCAACACAAATACGATATTAACCTCTAGTAAGGCTCCATTAAGTTTATTTGTATGTTAACATCTGATTAATTACTTTACGTATTTAAAACATGTTATCCTAATCCAAGCTAACATTTATTACTTCTTTAGCTTATTTCTCTTCTATTTCATTAGCTTTACTTCTATGTTTGTAACCGACTCCTTTGGGTGCGATTTTGACCTACTTTAAACGGCCAGATTTCGTTCAAACTTTGCAGATTTATCTAGGACAGATGACAAGACGATTCGATAAGATTATACAATTTTTCAATTTATAAAAGTAAAGAGTGTTTTTTAGTTTTTTTTTTTTTAACTACATAATAATTATTGGAATTAAGAAGGTAAATCGGTAATAGAGACAAAATTATCTATTGACAATGCACGTAATATAATTTATAGAAATGTTTTATAAATTGTATTATATAGAGGATTCACCTTTGGATACAGATAATGAAATAATATTATTAACATAGATGTATCCTCTCTGGCGGGGTTCGATGACGGCAACACTTTCTATAATTTTAGCATTAGTATTCTCATATCATCTATTTATAAAACAAACTATATATTTCCAGGTGGCGCGGGTCCCACACGGTGCCCAGCTCGGGAGAGGCATTAGGTCGCAGGTTCGACTCGGTGAGCCTCTGCGAGTCTGATCCATCGTGCTGCTCCTCCTGCACCTGCAGCTATTGCCGCCTGCAGGAGTGCAGCCAGGATTGTATCAGGTACTTTTACCACTTGGATGGACAAGCAACGTGACAGCAATTAGTCAGAGTCGCCCATGGACATAAACCAGTTCACCTGAAACTAGACCAGACAACTCAATTCACATGGTGCCAATCCTGTGACATATTTTAGGATGATAGGTCTCAATGCCAGTAATTACACTCCCTGTCCTACCCTTCTCTTGGGAACACAGCAAAGCTGTTCATCAGCATGCTAGTAAACACGGCAAGGGTTCACTTCACGAAAGTACGTCTCTAATTTAAAATGATGTTGGATGTGGGTGGGAGATCGACCTTGATAATAATGATGATGATGATAATGATGACAAAATAAAAATCATTTTGTTGCTAACTTTATTAAATTTTTAGGGAAGTTTATCTATAGGATATCAATCATTTTAAAGACCTATAAATAAGGAAAAAATAAGGCGCGTATACTCGTAGACTGTCATCTCTATACCACGGATTTCGCTTTTACATTTGGATCCATTCCCCGGCCTCTGAGTGTAGTATCCTATCCCGTGACCAACACACCTCATTCACTAATCATACGATTATTTCAAACAAAAGTATGCAAGCCGAAAAAAGAATATTAAAAAAAAAGTAAAGTAGCAACCCAAAAATATGTCCTGCTGGGCACGGGTCTCCAAATCAGGAAAGGAGAGTAACGGGTCATAGTTTACCGAGGCGCTGGCCCAACGCCGCTTCTTGATTATGAACTTCACACACCATCAAAAACTTTTAATCATCAGGCATGCAGGTTGCCCCACGATGTTTTCCTCGTCTCGTATTTAGGATGCACCTAGAAATTTAGAATAACCCATTTCAAGGCACACATGGGGGGTCAGGATCGCATCGAAGACCTCTCGTTTAAGAGGCCGAACTCACTTACCACTGGACCATCGTCGTTCTATTTACTCGCAATATTTACTTTGATTTATTCAAACAAGAAGAAAGCTAATATCTTTATAACGATGGTTATAAGATACTTCCAATATCTAGTAAAACATCGCAAAAGAATTCTTCAAGTTTTTTTAATCATAAAACTTTTTCTCTTCAACACTCAGGATTTATTTTTGACGTTCGAAAGTAAAATTATGTTCGAGATTAATAAAATTCTTCCTATACAATAAGTATGTTAATAAAGATAGACTGTTCAAATATATAATGAGATCTAAATCGAACGTGTCATTTGGTCTAGATTATGTTCTAGGTCATAAGGTAGCATACATTCGAACAGGCTTTCGTCTATCAATTCTCGTGACATTGCCATTAGTTGAATGAATCATTGAATTCACGAAGTATAGATATATGGAGTCCGAACGGTATAGGCTTTTCCATGGTATTCATATACACAATAATAAACCCAGATCTCAGATCTCGTTTTTGCTCGTTTATAAACATATCATAATTATCATCATCAGTCTTTATCCCTCCTCTGCTGAAAATAGGCCTCCTTCAATGAATACCAAGATGACTTACGACTCGCATACAACACATCGTGTAGGTATGTGTTAAAAAAATATTTAACTATGAAAAAATATTTTTAGTATAAAGTATCAGCGCTTCATGTCCCACTGCAGGGACGTGTCCTCGTCGAAATTATGTTTACTTAGAAAAATTAAAGTGTACTTAGAAAAATTTTGAACTGTCAATTAATAGTCTTT
Organism: Lycaena phlaeas; assembly: GCA_905333005.2. Taxonomy (NCBI): domain Eukaryota; kingdom Metazoa; phylum Arthropoda; class Insecta; order Lepidoptera; family Lycaenidae; genus Lycaena; species Lycaena phlaeas. Next base: position 15,029,979 of record HG995175.1, read on the forward strand.
TTTTTTTTGTTTTCAGGTAAGTTGACTTTTGGCGGGATTGATTTTGATACAGGATGTGGACTATAAGTATAAAGCTTAAGTAAGTGAGTTGTGACACTTCTTTCTCTCTCTCTCCTCCTTCTTCTCCTCTCACTTCCTCTAAACGTTTGTAATATTTTATGAAAGCAAGCCACCAACAAAATACATTAATTTCATAGGCTAGACATATGTGTTATTCTGATGTATAAGCTATATTACTGTAAAGTTTCATTAAAAACCATTCAGTAGGTTTTACGTGACAGAGTAACAAATATCCATACTTACAAACTTTATAATATTAGTAGGATAGCTGTAGGATTTAAACCTTTTTAACAAAACTCAAAAGATCTTCAAAATAAATGGTTCATCCTTCATTTAGGCTTTGTAAACACGGATATTAAGTCCGTTGGAACACACCCGGTAGTTAATTAACCGGTTCAAGATTAACCGGATTTTGTTTAATCTTCCGGTTCCCTATATTTTCAAAGTGTAACGGATTTTTTAACGATTAATTTTCTCTGTGTAAAATACGTAATTAGTAGGTATGTTTAAGGAATTTGGCATTTTTTTATAAATTAAAAAATATATATGTTGCAAATAAATATATTATATTGTTAAAATTTTCACTATGTTATTTCAGAACGTTAATACAGATAGTTAGTCCGTCCGTCTGTCTAAACAATGTAAAAATCTGTGATTTTTCTTATCTCTTCGGTATCAATATAGCTGAGATGTGAGATTTTTTTTATTAAAAGTGGTGCCATTTCATGCAGTCGAATTGAGCTACTAAGACTTGATTGTTGAAATAATATTATTATAACGTACCAATAAAACCATTGCATAATTTATAGTATTTAATAACAATTATTGCGAGTAGGAAGGCATCGGTCGTCTTGGCGTTCATTGAGGGAGGCCTATGTTCAGCAGAGGACGGATAAAGGCTGATGATGATGATGATGAATAACAATTATTACATATAAATTGAATAATATATATAGTAAACACAGCGACACAGCAGTGAAGAGCTGGCTGTATTTTGGTCGCTCGGGTACATTCGGCGGTCCCGCATTCACCCGATCGAGTCTTTCACTTCAAAGCGTGACAGATCAGCCACATTCACAACCTACCAAAAGTGCATGTATTTTTACTTCAAAAATCCTCAGTCCGACTATCCGTGTAAAACGTGATCTGCGAGCTGAAACCCCGCAGCGGACTTGCTCAGGCATTACCTAAGATCTGCAGAAATCCATTTGATTGATTAATGTAAGTTAGCATGTTAGTGGCTCCCATGCTGAGGCTTTTAACTAAGTTATTAGCTTTTAAAATGTTTAAAACATTTTGTATAATAATTGGTACTTTTATTTTACTCATCTACTCTTCCGATGAAAAAAAAAATAACTCTGTATCTTTTTAAAGTCATTGATAATATAAGGACGAAAAGCAAAATATGCATAATATAGTGTGTAACCTAAGAAAATTTAAGGACCCAGAAAATTAAATTCAATCAGTATTTTTTTTTTAACTAGGTTCAGTTAAAGGCGCCGTGCACAGTCAAATTGGGGTTAATTAATAATTATACAGCTTTTAGGGAAATGTATATTGAGAAATCAAAAATATAATAAGTATAATAATATTTAAATTCGGCTTAATAATCCTTAAGCTTTCCCTATTCGTCTTTGACCCACTATAACGATGGTGGAAACAGGGAGAATATCTAGTAGAATCCTATTATTTCACTCTGACACAAATGCATTCTGAACACAGGCTTTTGGACGGATAGGGTCTGATGATAATGGCAATGATGACAGGTACTTGCTGATGTCAATGATGAATCAATATGACCGCTTTTTTTTCGAAAGGTCTAAAATTTTAGACCTGATGGCCTTTAAGCTCAATCGGTAGGTTATCTGGCCGCTATAAAACATCTCATTAACCACATTAATGTCAAACGAAACTTGTATCCTCCGATAGGAGCATTTCTTAATAAACGCTGCACTCCTGATCTTTTTGTTCACAACCTTTGGGTGTGTCCCACTGTTCGCTTCAATTATTTTTATTTAATTTATTATTTCTTTTAAATTCTAATTTGCAATTATAATTTGTTTTTATACTAGGTTCTTTGTGATACTAGTACCTACTGTTCTTTAATATTTCACTCGCTGTAAAAGCGTTCCTCTAAAAAGAAATTAATATAAGTCGGTAGTTAGGATAAAAAATACGGAAGGATTTTTTAAAAACTAAATTACTGTTCTGTGTGCTCAAACACACATACGCTTTTTAATATTTTACTGAAATAAGGCTATTTTAAGGCATTTCATTACGACTTATTAAGATTGCAGTCCTGACGTTCCACACTGTAGTTGAACTGACATGCTCAGGCTTTATCCGTTAGTAAGTTTAAAACAATTTGTGAAATTCGCGAAATCATTAGAAAGCAATGTGATTTTTTATCCATATGCTATGATATGACCGAGTTCCGATGATACAGGACCAATGCTCTGGCGTATAGGATTTTAGACTTTGCATCTTGTTGCCATCATGAGGAGTGTGATGAGGAAGTTGTATTGATACCGGTGACCACCAGGGTGGATTTGACCCGCGGACTCAGGAGACCCGTGCCCAGCAGTCGGACATATAGGGTTGATACTATATATATATATATATATATATATATATATATATATATATATATATATATATATATATATATATATATATATATATTTTATTATATAGGTAAATAATATTATATTATATCTACTTAAAAATATTAACAATAAACAACAATATCAAACTAAAAACTTATAATTGAAAATTAACTCTAAAATATTCATATAAATATTCACAAAAAGAATATGTCATCCAAAATTCCAATTTGGGGCATGGTACCCAGAACACTAGCAGCATTACCTCGCTGAATAGCTAAACTTATTCTCTGCGCGAAATAGCTGCCAGCCTTCTGATCACCCGATGAGAGAATCAGTCGATTCGACATATCCTTCATAAACCGCTTCATGTCAGACGACCTTTTATATACTTACTTACATATTATTTTGGCGACCTCTATGGCTCAGTGGTTGGCGCGTTGGCGCACAAACCGGAGGTAGCGGGTTCGAAGATCGCCGGGAAATAAAAATAAAAAGGTTTCTGTGTTCCTGGGTCATGGATGTGTATTAAATATGTGTTATTATATAATAAAAATCTTAAATATAAGTATTAATATAAAACGTATTAAATATATGTATTTTCGTTGTCTGGTACCCGTAAAACAAGTCTCTTCGAGTACTTACCACGGGACCAGATTGACGTGGTGTAAAAGCGTCCATAGATATTATTATTATTATCATATATAGCCACAAAATCGGTAAATCGTAACGACATTATAGTCGAATTTACTTTAAAAATGCTGGAGTATTTTCCCGCTAGCAGCGTCGCCATACCCCGCCCGCATTCGTAGCTGCACCGAACAATTAAATTCTTTGCTAAGACGCTGTGTATTTAAGTCGAGGCTATCAGCTGCGAAAAGACAAAGATAAGAAATTGCTTTGTAATGAGAAAATGGAGGAAAAGAATTTTGGTTGCATTCCGATTTTATTTTGTTTTAGAGACGAGAAAAGATAGCACGATCGGCTTATACCGAATACCAGCGGGATATCAAATCAAATTAAAATTTATTCAATTCAAAGTACTAATAAAGTATATTTTTGAATGTCAATTGATTCACCGTCAGTTCTTAAGCAAGCCCAATGATAAACCGGCGAAATAAACTCAGAGAATTAATCTTTTCAAATATTTTATATTACAATATGTTATTCTGTTATGCCTGGGAGGAACGCCCTATAAATAAGGTAATTTTCCATGAAATCTTTTAATTTATATCACCTCCTACCTCACAATAATTACTAACCATCATGTTCGTAAATTATTTGCTTGGCTTGGTACCAGGCGGCTTCTTTCATACTTATGGCCGACGTCCCACTTTTAGGCACGTCTGCCAGTCTGTCTCACAAACACAAATTTTCAGATATTACGATTTTTTAACGTGACAAGTGACAACATCTTATAATTCGATGGAGCCGGCTGCACGCACGAAAAAACATGACTCATGCGGCGCTACCTCGCTCTGAGGCGTTCCATTTAAGGCTTAAAGTGCAAGCGAGAGCGCGGAACGAGCGACAAAGAGGCACAATCGGCCCATCAGTATTTTCTTATGACGTCACGTTCGACTATCGTCAGTAAGCCGACTTTACAGACAACCGATTTTTTACAAACTCATTTGACATCGAGATTGTACAAAAGGGCCGGGAAAATAACTCTCTTTTCCCCGGTCTCCCCGGGTAATAACTCTGGGAAACTAATATTGAGCGGGGGGTCCCGTTGTGGACTAATATTTCAATGTTATTGGACGTGAGCTTTTTATTAAAACTCCTTTATTAGACCTCCGGAGACCCGCTATGACCTTAATAGACCAGGGTGTATTTTAGTGACTTCCAAATATGTTTTAATTTAGTATAAAAAGTTTTCAAAGAAAAATCATTTAAATCCTTTTTTAGCAGTAGTAAAAAAGCCATAACATCAGCATTTCATTTTGGCTGACTGCAAATTCGAAATAAAACTTATTTAGGCGCGACTACAGGATAAATCAGAATATTATAGTATGTTAATACATACTATAATATTCTGATTTATCCTTCAGTCACGCGTAAAGATTATACGTATACGCATACAGTTTTCTACCTGTTTACTTACATACTTGGACTACTCAGATGTTGACAAATTCTAGAGTAAGCAAGAAGAATAAAAGAAAAAGAAGACAATAGAGTCCTGTAAAAAATTAAAGATTCAATTCCTTATTTTTAACTCGCTTCAAATTCTAAAAACATAAAATAGTATTATGGTAATATTATGTTTTTATTTCTCTATTCTGCGGAATGTTACCGGAACAAACATAACCTTAAAGAATCGAATGCTCGCGGTTAAAGTATAATGTAAAATAATAATTAATTCATCTTAGCCTTCCATGAAGCTTTGGATGAAAAGTTTTCAAACCATATTTGATAATGGTACTCGTAACGCCATCTGCCGAGATCATTGTAAAGTGGTTCAAACTTGATCTAACTCGTTTGGCCTTGGTTGTTAGTTCAGTGTACGTAGCATAGATGGCAGTATTACTTAATTCCTTAAAAAACACTAAATGAGTCATAACGGATTATAGTCATCACAGTGTATTCTAAAAATAACATTTGTATAATTATTTGTGATATTATCAGTAGAAAATAAGATGACTTCCTAGGAAAATTTAAAGTTCGTGTATATCGACGTATGTACTTATAAGTTTCGATACTTTAAATACCACTTAGCATCGAATAACACTGAAACCCTGGATGCTTATGAATTGCAGCTAAATGAATACCCCTCTTATAAGAAGAGGGGGCAAAAGAGCAGGGGGCAAGGGGCGAAGACGGGAACCTCGCCTTATTTATTATTATTGTACTGTCCCGAAGCTCGGAGGATTTGTTGCGGGGCAACCCCTCTGTGGAGGTGGCGTCGGTCTCCTGAGGGACTGACTAGCCGTCCAGGTTGCTTGTAGTGAACGGTGGTGAAGCGGTGAACCTCACCAAAGGCGGCATTGGTGGCACTCGCCGAGTTTTAGTGGGTAGAATTGCGTTCACTACGTCTTTCAGGCGTAGCGAGTCCCACAAACCTCCCTGGGGAGACCCACTACCCCGCGGGATTCCTAAGCGCATTTCCCGGCGTTAAAGAAAAAAAAAGCTCCATCTATAATATTATTTCGTTTAGTCTCGATATTCTCTCTTGGTTTCGATTTTGGTCTTCCTAATTTGGTTTGCGAGACGATGGTCCGGTGGGTATGACCAAGAGAGTCTAGATTCAATCCTGACCCCCACTGCACCCTAAGACAACCTTTAACAGTGAAGGAAAACATCGTGAGGAAAAATCTACATGCCGAGTAAGATTTAAATTATTTGAAAGTGTTAAGTTCATTAACCCACATTAGGCAATGCAACGGCGACCATCCGGACCCAACTCCCTCTCCTGATTTCGAGAAGAAAATAACTTCTGGTGTGGGTGTTTATGGGCGTCCCGTCACTATGCCGCCTGAACTTATACCGCAAACGCAAAGCTATAAAAATTTTTATGTTTTTTTTTTGGAATAGATAAACTAAATGCCTACAGGCTTCGACATGGTTAACGCACTTAATGCCGGTAAGCACTTACCTGAGGATTAAAAAAACCTAGCCAGTTTTGGAAAAGGCCTGTACAGCAAGCCTCCTTACCCGATTTCGAGGAAATAGCTGATGGTGATTGGTATACAGCGAATTTGAAACAATCGTGTTGGTTGTAACCTGAAGGTGATCGCTTCTGAGAACGTCCATTGTTCGCCACGCTGTGACCCGACCAAGTAAGAATTAACCTTCTTGTGTCCAATTATAGATGTTTATCGTACTTTAGTTCTGGCATGTTAAATATTATTTATTTATTTATATTTTCTGTTCTCAAGCTACAATCGGCTCTATAAATGGCGGATTAATATTTGAGAGCAACATAAATTTAAACCTATAATTAGGAAAAATATTTTGTTTGAGTATTTTCCCAAGCAAGTGCGTTTGAGAATACAATCATAAAATAAAAACTAGTTGAATTTATTTTGTGATACAATTCTCTCAAGCTTATAGTATTATAACTTGTAAATTGTAGCGCATTGAATAATGTCATAACTCATAAGTTAAATACATATTATTAATTATTTATTTATATTTTCTGTTCTCCTGCTTCCATCGGCCTAATTAATTATTGAATTAATCCGTTTAATTCATAAAAAAGTAAAGTATCAACAAATATGTCCCAATGCTGGGCACGCGTATTCTCCTCGGAATGAGGTGAGGAGGGTAATGGGCCATACTTCACCGATGTGCTGGATCAATGCGGGTTGGTGAACTTCACGTGCACGCAGGTTTCCTCACGATATTTTCCTTCACCGGTGAGGGAACGATGGTGTCGTGTTTGGGGTGCACTTAGAAATTTAAAAAAACCCATTTCAAGGCACACACGGGCAGGATCAAACCCGGAACCTCTCGAATAAGAGACCGAATGTGAACCCAGTGGTGGGTGACCACTGGACCATCGTCGCGTCGTTTAATGCATATTTGAGAACAAAACTTCCATCCAAAATAAACCTATTATTTAATTATTTTTTTTACTAATTGCCAAGGCATGTAGGTACGTTAGAGTACAATGCTGTCAACCTCACTGAATAACGTCTTTAATACATTTTTTTGTCTACATTTTTTGAGATATTACGAGCATGGACATTACGAATGTATCTGGAACTAGCTGTTGCTCGCAGCTTTGCCTGCGTTAACTAAGTTTTAATACGGGTCCCTGACTTTTTTGAAAATTTAGTATAGCCTATGTTCAACGGGATAGTGTAGCTTTCCGACAGTGAAATAATTTATCAAATCGGTCAAGTAGTTTTGAGCCTATTCAATACAAACAAACAATCAAATCTTTCCTCTTTATAATATTAGTATAGATAACTTGTTAATTATAGCCCAAAGAATAATGTCGCAAATACAATTTTTTATGCCCACTCTTAATTTTTTTCGAGATATGAGATATAACGAGCATAGACATACGAGTTTATCTGAAACTAACACAGGCAACTCATTCATGTGTTGTCTATCCTTAGACATAAGATCCTTTCAGTGTCATTCAAATGTGCCTTCCTACGATTGTTTTCGAAACACAACAAAGCTATTTCACGGAATAAGTAGGTAAACATTGACCGTTACGCAAGCGCTTTCCATTATAATTTTTTTTTCATAGCATAAGAGGACAAATGAACAATCGAAGCCTTTTAGTGACTATCGACGCTTAAAAACATCCATACAATAAAAGTTGTGCAAATGCGTTACCCTCCTTTTCCCTATTCCCCCAGGGCGACCGGAAACTTACAAACCGCACGGAACGCGACAGGATAGCTGTCTTTTTACGCCGGTATAATGTGAGGAAGTCCTGCCCAATTTGGCCGTAAAGCAGCATGACACTATATCTTACAATGATCGTCTTTATGTAAACCTTAAGTTATTTACAATGTAACAAACTTATCTTACCTTAGTATTTATTTTACAAGCCAACCAGTAGCGCGATAAAAGAGCAAGGCAAATAGTCTAATTAGCAACGATCCTATCATCTTATTTTTCGGGTTCACCATCATTATCATCATCAGTCTTTATCTATCCACTGCTGAACATAAGCCTACCTCACTGAACGCCAAGACGGCCGATCCCTTGCCACTCGCACCCTGGATTATAGAATAAGAAGTAGTTGCGCGAACTTGGTAACCTTCTGGGGCGGACTGTGAATTTTTGGAGCCGTGGGCTACTTGGAGCATTAAGTAATTGTAATTTGGAATAACTAATTTCTATAGTAACGAGAAAATAAGACATCAATATCGGGTTTGGTAATAATTATGTTACAATGGAACAACTTTTACGGATTTTATCGCGGCTTATTAAGTTTTTACATCCCCGACGTTTCGGATACTTTACAGCAACAATGGTTACGGGAGATTATCTTCTGGTCCTATTAATAAAACTTAATAAACCGCGATAATATCCGTAAAATTTGTTTCATACCGTAAAAGTTAAGTGATATTCTCGTAAACATTCCTTGACCAAATTGACAATAATATTCGATATTTGATGATATTATTTGAAGGTATTTGATGATTCGCGTGATTGACTCCGCTTGTCAGAAGGGTCTTGTGAGGGTTCGATTGGTTTTTGAGGGTTTCACGCACCGATGCCTTGATCCCACTCATTTATAAATAAGGTTTCCAAATCGATGTCTATACGAAACTACGAAACGAATTTTGATAAACAGTATCGTCTTACAAAGTAGACACGGTATATTATGATCGGTTGGTGTATGAAAAATGTAAATGAAAAGTGTTATGCTTATACATTAGAATAACACATAGACTATAATGTATCCCTGTACTCCCACGGGAATGGGAAGTACGCGGGTGAAATTGTGTGTGCGCTGCTAGTCATGGTATATCTTAAATTTATTTACATTCCTTGTATTCGTAACACAAAATTTTAGGAACCTACCACGGGACTAGGTTGACGTGGTACGGTTCAAGCCTTGTCGAGGCGGTGGGGCCCAGGGGGAGCCCAACACCTTGCGCGAAGCGAATTGATCCGAGAGGGCTATTTGTACCCCTCTTATAAGAAGCGGTGGAAAAAGAGCAGGGGCCAAGGAGTGAGGACGGGAACCTCAACTCATTGTACTGTCCTGACGTTGGGAGTAGTTGCTCTGGGGTACGGGACAACCACTCTGTGGAGGTGGCGTCGGTCCCCTGAGGGACTGACTAGCCGTCGAAGTGCCCTGTTGCTAGCAGATCTGGGGCAGGCATGTGTTGTCTATCCCGACTCCTGAGACATAAGATGTTAAGTCCCGATGTCAGTAATTACACTATCTGTTTCATCATCATCATCATCAGCCTTTATCCTTCCACTGCAGAACATAGACCTCATTCAATGAACGCCAAGAAGATCTTTGCCAATTGCATCCAACACGGACCCACTGCACGGAGGTCGTCCCACCTGGTTAATAGCTGCCAACACTTCATCTACCTAGCGGCCTCCACTCTTGAACCTTATTGGCCAATCGGCTCTTCGCTTGTTTGATTTTGCACAGCAAAAAAAAAGCTGAAAGTCAGCGTCTCACCATTGCTGTAATGGTGTAACAAATGCTGAGTGGCTGCCTCTATTGTTCACATTATTATTAATACAGTAAGCTGGTTATAATTATGTTGTTGTGAACAATAAAAATATTTTTTCTTTCTTTCTTCCAAATCTGTATAAGCAGGCGTGTAAACATTTTAGTGGTATCCATGAAGATGCCAAACATCGCATCCTGCCGCTAAAGGTTTTTGGTTAGAGGCGAGAAGTGTCCATGCGCCATCGGATCAGATGATAATCTTCGTGCCATCAAGTCATGTAAACGTGGCGCATCCTCTTAATGAGCATCCTTTCTCTTTAACGCCGGGAAATGCGCTTAGACATCCCGTGGGGAGTGGGTCTCCCCAGGCGGGTATGTGCTCTCGTTGTGACTCGCTGCGCCCGAAAGCTGGAAAGTGGACGCAGCTCTACCCACTAAAACCCGGCGAGTGCCACCAATGCCGCCTTCAACACTTCTTGCTTCCTCTTTTGCCCTTCTTATAAGAAAAGTACTAAGAGCCCCCTCTTCTTATAAGAGGGGTACAATGAGCCCCCTCGGCTCAATTAGCTTTGCCAAGGCATTGGGCTCACCCTGGGCTACTAAGCTCTACCGCCTCGACAAGACCTGAACCATGGTAGGGCTTAATGAGCATCCTGCACCGATAGCTGAGCTGATGCTCATGTAACTGTCCATTGTAAAAACTGTTCATAAATCATAAAACTGTCAATACAAACTGAGCATGATCGAGTCTATCACTGGATGCCGTTAGGTTACGAAATATTTAAATTACACAAAAACCGATGGTAGCCCCGACCGTAGGGAGCGGGTGATCAAATAAACGGTACGCGAGATTGGATATACATTGGCGGCGGCGGTACTATTGGTTCTCGATAGCTATATAAGATTACTGTTTCGTATATTATTCGAGCTGTGGTATTTATTGTCTTTGCATGATGAAATATATTTTACAGATTTTTATGAAGTGCGTGATTTATGAAAGATATGAAATAGTACATGACTTTTTGGGTATTTTACAACCGTGATTACGAGAGACTCCAGACGTCCCAGTGTTGTAAAGATATTTAAGGCTACGGCATAATTCATCAGTTATTTCATTAGTACTACTTATGTAGAAAGTCCTGCTTATGTGTGTGAGTGACGAGGAATCGATCTTCTTGGCGTTCTTTAATAAAAGCGTACAGAGTACCGACAATAAACGGATAATGGCTAATGACAATGCAGAATGTTTTATGGCAATATAATTAATAGTCTAGAATCGTTGGGATACGCTGTACCACGCTCTCGGCTGCTGGGTACCACCATTTTGCTTGATTCTCCCGCCATACAGGCGCGATGTTTCAGGAGAAAAAGACAGGCAGAGTTATTACTTGCACAGAGTCTTAACATCTTCTGTCTTATTAAATAGATTAAATGGACAGGTAAATTAGTTTACGTTTATGGGCGAAGTCGACCTCACATCATCAGGTGACACGACTCGATTCATCTATCAAACTAACAAACAAAGTATTATACTTAGCAAGATATTAAAAAAAACCCAGAACTTACGCCTGGTTTCTGAAACGTCGGTCAAAGTGTATGTCAAGTAACATGGCTATAATGGCGGTTAACATACGATTCTAGAGTCAAAGACAGCTTTTCATTGTAGTAGCTATGTCAACTGATAGGCTGATGAACTAAAGTAATTTAACAATGATTCTAGCAACTCATTTGAATCGAGAGTATTGACAGTTGATTTGTAAATTGAGTCGATCAGCCTTTCGTAAACCAGGCGATATTTTACATTTTTGTAATATATATATTTTTTTTTAACATAATAATATCGCCTTTCTATTATTTATTTTCACCTATCACAATTATAACTGAATTTCTTAACAAATAAACGTAAATTGTAATTTATACTTATTCCGATTTCTCCTTGTTAGTGTTAGTAATTATAACGTTGGCTGCATCACTTTCAGTCTATCATAATAAACTGCCTTTTACAATTTACATGTTTTTTTGTAATAGTAAAAGTTGATCAACTATTTTTTTTTAACTCCAAACCTCTACAGGCACTCTAGATTCTAGAACAGAAACTTCAGAACCTAACCTAACAAAAACATGAAAAATATCGATTAAATGTTTTGAAATTTCTTTAATGTTTTTGTTCTGCACTGTCTTGGCGTTCATTGTGGGAGCCCTATGTTCAGCAGTGAATGGATAAAGGCCGATGATGATGATACTGTCGTAAATAGCGTTTGTTGATAATCATGACAAGGAATGTTCGAGACAAAAATATCATCACAAAACTAAAAGGTCTGATGATAAATAATTCATTCGTTTGAAATGCACCTGCTTGTGTTTTGTTCTCTCCGTTACATCTGCTACTTGATATTTTATAAAGGTATCTATTATAAATAGCTCTTAGATATCGCGTAAGATATAACATAATAAATAGTCATAAGAAACGTCGTACCTATGTTTAAGTTTGCGCTGCGTTTAATATTATAATCTGACGACCTCTGTGGCTCAGTGGTAAGCGCGTTGGCGCACAAGCCGAAGGTAGCGGGTTCGAATCTCGCCAGGGAACACAAAAAAAAAGTTTCTGTGTTCCTGGGTCATGGATGTGTATTAAATATGTGTATTACTTATATTAAAAATCTGAAATATAAGTATTAATATAAAAAGTATTAAATATATGTATTTCCGTTGTCTGGTACCCGTAACACAAGTCTCTTAGAGAACTTAGCACGAGATCAGATTGACGTGGTGTAAAAGCGTCCATAGATATTAATATTATGCAAGTTAAAACCATTTCTTATTCATTTAGTTTTAGTCCATCCTAATAATTTTATTGTGATTGATACGTTAAATATTTGATATATAGAAATATAGTAGTTAAGGTATTTCGCAGCTTAAATACACTGAAACTGATGATTGTGGGTTATATCTCTGTGTGAATTTGTATGATGTTTGCTCCGAGTTATATTTATAATATGTATTAAAAAAATCTTAAATTTAATTATGTTCCTAGTAACTGTCTTAACACAATCGATTGATGATCTGAACAGGACCTTCTTTAAAGTGGTGTAAATGTTTGCTTATTTATTAATAAAGAAAGAGAGGGAGAGGGAGAGAGAGAGGGCTATAATAAACTCGATAATAGCTTTGATAAGAATCGATATTAGTAATATGATTCAAAGCGAGGTGTAGGTGAGTGACCGTAGTTACGCTACGGCGGCCGCGAGTACTCCGCGCGTAATCAATGGAAGACGCACCGTTATTCTGGATGTTTTCGTTTTTGTCTCGTTACGAAATATTTAAATTACACAAAAACCGATGGTAGCCCCGACCGTAGGGAGCGGGTGATCAAATAAACGGTACGCGAGATTGGATATACATTGGCGGCGGCGGTACTATTGGTTCTCGATAGCTATATAAGATTACTGTTTCGTATATTATTCGAGCTGTGGTATTTATTGTCTTTGCATGATGAAATATATTTTACAGATTTTTATGAAGTGCGTGATTTATGAAAGATATGAAATAGTACATGACTTTTTGGGTATTTTACAACCGTGATTACGAGAGACTCCAGACGTCCCAGTGTTGTAAAGATATTTAAGGCTACGGCATAATTCATCAGTTATTTCATTAGTACTACTTATGTAGAAAGTCCTGCTTATGTGTGTGAGTGACGAGGAATCGATCTTCTTGGCGTTCTTTAATAAAAGCGTACAGAGTACCGACAATAAACGGATAATGGCTAATGACAATGCAGAATGTTTTATGGCAATATAATTAATAGTCTAGAATCGTTGGGATACGCTGTACCACGCTCTCGGCTGCTGGGTACCACCATTTTGCTTGATTCTCCCGCCATACAGGCGCGATGTTTCAGGAGAAAAAGACAGGCAGAGTTATTACTTGCACAGAGTCTTAACATCTTCTGTCTTATTAAATAGATTAAATGGACAGGTAAATTAGTTTACGTTTATGGGCGAAGTCGACCTCACATCATCAGGTGACACGACTCGATTCATCTATCAAACTAACAAACAAAGTATTATACTTAGCAAGATATTAAAAAAAACCCAGAACTTACGCCTGGTTTCTGAAACGTCGGTCAAAGTGTATGTCAAGTAACATGGCTATAATGGCGGTTAACATACGATTCTAGAGTCAAAGACAGCTTTTCATTGTAGTAGCTATGTCAACTGATAGGCTGATGAACTAAAGTAATTTAACAATGATTCTAGCAACTCATTTGAATCGAGAGTATTGACAGTTGATTTGTAAATTGAGTCGATCAGCCTTTCGTAAACCAGGCGATATTTTACATTTTTGTAATATATATATTTTTTTTTAACATAATAATATCGCCTTTCTATTATTTATTTTCACCTATCACAATTATAACTGAATTTCTTAACAAATAAACGTAAATTGTAATTTATACTTATTCCGATTTCTCCTTGTTAGTGTTAGTAATTATAACGTTGGCTGCATCACTTTCAGTCTATCATAATAAACTGCCTTTTACAATTTACATGTTTTTTTGTAATAGTAAAAGTTGATCAACTATTTTTTTTTAACTCCAAACCTCTACAGGCACTCTAGATTCTAGAACAGAAACTTCAGAACCTAACCTAACAAAAACATGAAAAATATCGATTAAATGTTTTGAAATTTCTTTAATGTTTTTGTTCTGCACTGTCTTGGCGTTCATTGTGGGAGCCCTATGTTCAGCAGTGAATGGATAAAGGCCGATGATGATGATACTGTCGTAAATAGCGTTTGTTGATAATCATGACAAGGAATGTTCGAGACAAAAATATCATCACAAAACTAAAAGGTCTGATGATAAATAATTCATTCGTTTGAAATGCACCTGCTTGTGTTTTGTTCTCTCCGTTACATCTGCTACTTGATATTTTATAAAGGTATCTATTATAAATAGCTCTTAGATATCGCGTAAGATATAACATAATAAATAGTCATAAGAAACGTCGTACCTATGTTTAAGTTTGCGCTGCGTTTAATATTATAATCTGACGACCTCTGTGGCTCAGTGGTAAGCGCGTTGGCGCACAAGCCGAAGGTAGCGGGTTCGAATCTCGCCAGGGAACACAAAAAAAAAGTTTCTGTGTTCCTGGGTCATGGATGTGTATTAAATATGTGTATTACTTATATTAAAAATCTGAAATATAAGTATTAATATAAAAAGTATTAAATATATGTATTTCCGTTGTCTGGTACCCGTAACACAAGTCTCTTAGAGAACTTAGCACGAGATCAGATTGACGTGGTGTAAAAGCGTCCATAGATATTAATATTATGCAAGTTAAAACCATTTCTTATTCATTTAGTTTTAGTCCATCCTAATAATTTTATTGTGATTGATACGTTAAATATTTGATATATAGAAATATAGTAGTTAAGGTATTTCGCAGCTTAAATACACTGAAACTGATGATTGTGGGTTATATCTCTGTGTGAATTTGTATGATGTTTGCTCCGAGTTATATTTATAATATGTATTAAAAAAATCTTAAATTTAATTATGTTCCTAGTAACTGTCTTAACACAATCGATTGATGATCTGAACAGGACCTTCTTTAAAGTGGTGTAAATGTTTGCTTATTTATTAATAAAGAAAGAGAGGGAGAGGGAGAGAGAGAGGGCTATAATAAACTCGATAATAGCTTTGATAAGAATCGATATTAGTAATATGATTCAAAGCGAGGTGTAGGTGAGTGACCGTAGTTACGCTACGGCGGCCGCGAGTACTCCGCGCGTAATCAATGGAAGACGCACCGTTATTCTGGATGTTTTCGTTTTTGTCTCGTTTTAGAATATCTTTGGAATTAATTTGTAATATCACACGTGCGGTTAGTCGTTTCCTGACTTTTAATGTTATTTTCTTTTTTTCGACCTAATCCTTTTTGCGTCGAAGCTAAGACATAATTACTAAGATGTTCGTAAAACTATTTGGCATTAAAATTATTAATATGAATTGAAACATAGCTAAAATGAAATTTCCAATACGAATATAATTTGCTCAGTTTTTAGGAACTTTCCACACAAATAGCTTTCAGCATAATATATTTTTGGCGGTAACATAGTTTTAGAATATAGGAACGCATAGAACTCTCAAAAGAAGGTTTATGTTTTTTTATACAGTATACAGAGTGAAATAAAATGAGGAGCTCGTGGCGCAGTTGTAACAGCCGCGCGGATCAATCCACCAGGTTAAGCAACGCTTGCCGAGGTTAGTCCGTGGATAGGTGACCATCTTTACATACCGAGACTCCTCCGTGCCTCGGAAAGCACGTTAAACCGTTGGTCCCTGCTGTCATTCGTGGATCTTTGACAGTCGTTACGGGTCGTCAGAAGCCCGAGAATCTGACAACCAGTCTAACCGCGCGGTACCGTATCATTTAGTTACTGGGTTGTGGAGGTCCGACAGCAGTCGCTCCATGTAAAATACTGGTATTCAGCTGAATCCGGTTAGACTGGAAGGCGGCCCCAATATATAGTTGGGAAAAGGCTAGGCAGATGATGACAGAGTGAAATAAAGTATCAGAAATTAGAATGTTCATTGATAATTATAGAAGCCTCTTTATTTGTTGTACACTATAATATTCAGCGTAATATGACAACTATAGGTTCAGTTGGGGTTTGAGCTATAAGATTTTTCAGTTTTTCATAGTTATAAACTTTTTACTATTAATAGATTAACTAATCCTTTATGGAAGCTCACGATACACTTGTATTTTTACAACTTTAAAATAGACTCTATTTAGGGTCTGTTTCACAATGTCCTAATAAAGTTCCATTTAAGCTATTTGCAACATATTTACCACATAACTACAACGTTTTTGTTTCACAATTGACAAATAGCAATATTTGGCTAATAAAGTTCCCTGTAAACTATAGGTCGGAACTGGCCATTAGCAAATTCATCTGTCAGATAAATTAGTTGACAGATATATACGCGGTTGACAGCTTCACGACATTTGACAATTTGACGTTCCGGTAACAGTAATATACAAAATAATTTAAATTGTGTTTTGATCGTTTAATAATTAAGGGATAACATTATATACAAGTTCTATGTAAATAAAAGGTATAAAGATGGTATGATACATACATTTAAATTATAAAAACATATTTGCATGTATATTTACAACATGGAATGTTTTTCTAAAACATATTAATCGTAAAATGGAACTATGAAATGCGAGGTTGCCAAGCCTACTAACCAGTAAGTGCCAAATAGGGATCTGCCAAATAAATTTATAGGGAAGATGATGGTGAAACCCAATCAAGACTAACTGGAAGATTCATCTGTCAATTAATTTATGTGTCATATAGCTATAGGGTACTTTACTGGTACATTGTGAAACAGACCCTTAATATTTAAAAAAACATGACGTCTAAAATATAATATACCTATTACATTTTATTCGTCGTCTAGAATAACACTGCGCTCTTGAAAACCGCCAAGTTCGAAGCGACCGCTCGCCGTTGACAGTTCGCTAGAAGGCGAGGGAAAAAGCGCGCGCGCCTCATACTATAGTGCATAGAGTATAGAGTATATGTGACAGTGTTGTGTTTAATGGCGGGATAACATTTTATCGGCATAAATCGGTAAGTTATACATTTTCCGTTTAAAGAGAATATTATAATGAGTAGAATATTAAATGCAAGATAGATTATAATATTTATTATTTTAAGTAGGTTTATAATTTTATCATACTATAAAGTAGTAAAAATAATACAGAGCGAAGTTTTTGTTGACTTAAATGTTTTTTGGTTTTCTATAGTTAGGTACCTCTTAGTTATTTAAAATGTTAAAAATGTTTTTAAAAATAAATATCTAATAAGTTATAATAAAACAACTTTTACGGATTGTATCGCGATTTATAAAGATTTTTAAATGCCCATTAGAGAAGAATATATTTTATTGTTTATCAAATTGAACGTAAGTTTTTTCGAAGTAAAGACTAAAGAGCGAACGTCTGTTTGTGTTGATTTTCGTGATTTTATTTTTTAAGGTTTCTCTGGTTAGTTCATAAGCTTTTATTAAGAGAACTACAACCAACAGCGAAATGTTTGTGGGTCATTGTTTATGTTTATTTTTAGTGGTTCCTTTGGTTGTTTTAAGTTTTGTGTCCCACTTAAGTCATTAAAAGTGAAGCAGATTACGATCTAATTTGTTTATTTTACTTTTTGTTTATTAACTAAATACAATTAAAGCCTTCTGTACAATTCGCTCTCATTAATATTTATCAACTAATCAGTTAAAAAAAGTTTATGATAATTTACTTTCTTTTATAAATAACTTAACAATATCATTAAATAGCGCTCAAAATATTCACCCAACTGTAAAATGTACAGTCGCTTAAATATATTCTACTCAATCTTTTTGTAATTGTAGGCCACGAATGGCCGTATTACTTATTTATTTTTAGTCTCTAGTCTCTAAAAATAAATATGCTATACTAGTTTAAAAGTCATGTGAAAGTTAAGTCTATTTTAAAACTTTAGTTTAATATTTGATTACGAAAAATTATAACACTTTTGCGCCCAATTTGTTACTTTTGTACATCTTAAATGCTGGTTGTATTTTGATAAAACCAATTATTTTTTAGCCAATATATAGATTACACCGAAGGAAAAACACGGGTTTTTAATACAAGCATCATCATTCATATACTGCTGTATTTAAGTTACCAGACAATGCTACTGGCACTCATAAATTTATTCCATGCAAGCCGTAGGCAGAAAATAATATTAATAAACCGCAAGACAAATACATACTCAACAAACAAGTTATTCTACCAGTTAATGTTTATGGTATAACTCGTTTTTTTATTCTGGCATGATTTTGCATATACTGTGATAAGCTTCTATACGTGCAGTCTTTTACAATTGCGTTTATAATTTATGTATAAATAATTATTAATTATCTTAAGCATATATCATCATATTTCGCAACTGTACTTGAATGTTAATATACTTATTATACGTAAATTTTAAAAACCATTTTTACATTAATATAATATAAACAGATATAATAACGCTTGTATAAAAAAAAGTGTTTCACGTTTCATGTTTATTAATTTCAATGAATTAATAACGTAACGATCTAAGTAATATTTTTCATAACAAAATTTTTACTGTCAAAACTATGTAAAATAGAATTTGTGTTGAGTTAAAATAAAAAATAAAAACATAGGCCACGCCATTTTAAATAGTTTTAAATTTTAATAATATTATGTTCAATGTAGTTTAGTCATTATATTATATTTTATGTTAGACATCTAAAATACATACAGCAATGTCGTGATAATAAACCTTATATAAATAAATAACAAAACATCTTTAAACCAACAAGAATTATCGCTTTTATTGAAACTGACTGTACCTACAATTGCGGCTTGCGAGTAAACCGTAAGAAACCGCATAAAATTTATGAAGCTATAAAATTATTAGCACATAAACTTATTGTATATGTAAGGGACTTGAGAAAGCCTTTTTAAGATTCTGGGATTTTATTGGGCCTATACTAAAGGTGGGCCAAATTTGCTGGGCCCAAACTGGATTATAGCCCCCAGAACGTAATTACAGAGACGTAACTTTCTTTAGGCTTTCAAATAAATAACACTAAAGCTTGTTTCTAATTATGGCCTTAAAGCCTCAATTACTGGGCCAAATTTCTGATTTAGGCCTCCAGCTTAAAACTACCGGGCCAAAACATCTCACAATGGCCTCAGGGCCAATTACTGGGCTAAAATTTTAATTAAGGTCTTCAGGCCTTCAGGTCCAAATTTTTAATAACAGCCTCCAGGAATTATTAGTAATTAATTACTATGCCAAACTTCTAATTACAGTCTTTAAGCCTTAATTACTAGGCCTAACTTCTAGTAACGGCCTACGGGCATTAATTACTGAGCCAAACTTCTAACTATGGCCTCCAGGCATTAATTACTGGGCCAAACTTCTAACTAAAGCCTTCAGGCCTTAATTTCTGGGCCAAACTTCTAATAATACGGCCTCCAGGCACAAGTTCCAGGACCAAAACTGGATTCTGGCTCCAGGTCTCATTTAAACTAACTATATAGATATGGTTGAAATAAAAATACGTTTTGAAAATTGGGCAAACTGAGACAAATGTTGTTCCAGGAAGTATTTTGTCTTGTCAAAAGTTTAAAAGCTACTTAAAAAATATATAATATAATATAATAACGTCCCTTTAGGCAAAGTTCCGAAGATACTGGCAGCGTCCCCCTTTGAATAGCTAGACTAATTCTTTGTCCGAGGTAGCTGTCAGCTCTTCGGCCTTTTTTTTTGTGATGACGCAGCGGAAATCCTTTACGACCATACCAGGGCCTGGGTAGGCGCGCTGGCGTGTGTGGGGACTCAGCTCTTCGGCCTCCTATAATGTCGACTAACCTTTTTGCTATTTCTTTAAAAAGCGTTAGGACCCCACGGACCAAGGGTCTCGACGCCGAATGGGACATAGTCATATTCAGAGCCTAGACCCCTATATTTGCATGCTTTAGTTTTTTCAGCCACTCATTATAATCAAAACAACTTTTAATTTTTTTCTTATTTTTCAAGCAAACGTTTTATTCATTTATGTAATATTATTTTAAATAATAACTTAGAACATGCTAAGTAGAAAATACGACGTTAATCACTTGTCATCGGGTGCCACGTCTGCCGTTTTGCCTATCCAACTAAAATAAAAAGAGTTTACCATAAAATCGTAAAATGGATTATACGATTAACCGTTAAATAATCATTATTATGATTAAAAATGCGGTTGATTATGATGAAATCGATAAAAGCAGGTCTACAAGACCATCGACATACTTGGTCATAAAGTAAATCTTAATTGCAATCTTTGTAGTGCTATGTATAATATAGAGGGTACATTGAACGCTTAATTAACTTATGCTAATGAGATATCCTTTAGTGCCACTTCTAAAGATGTTTTAGTCTATGAATAACTGAAGAGTTGGTTAAAGCTCAAATCAGCAACGTACTTGTAAATCGTTTTGTGTAGCGGGTGTCTAGTCTTTTATTACTTACCACCGGGTAACCGACATTCGTTTCCCCCTCTTAGATAAAATATCGAAATTATCTCTTGCTTTTGATGCTCTATTACTGAGGAAGGTCATGCGTTTTAAGAATTTTGCTTATACTATAAATTATATATATTTATAGTATAAGCAAAATTCTTAAAACATTATTTGCTTATTATATACTATATACCTATTATATTTCGGGTAGCAGGGGCAGCTACGCCCCTGCCGATTATGAAAGTGATTAACTGTTAGCAGTTTATTGGTATGACCCAGTTAGGTTTACGACGATGGTCGACGTAACTAGACAAGGAAATCCGTCATTAGGGTGTAAAATGTTAACTAGTAGAAACTAATAATCATTCAGAGAAAAAAAAACTCGGAAAAAATAGTCAGTTGGCAAATTCTGCCGCTTTTAGTGGTGAGCGAAATTGATCTTGCAGTCTTCGTAATTTTTATCGTATGCTCTTACAATTCAAACGAATTTACTACGGAATAACGAATTTAATAATACAACGAAATAATAAAACGAAAAAGAATTTAATACGGAAGTATTAAGTCGATATAGGTACCTACATTAAAAGTTACTTGCAGCTACAATACAATATGATCGCTCAAAGCATTAGGTAAAGAATATCCTTTGTTTTTTGAGCAATTCTGAAATATTTTGAAAACTCTTAGTGCGTTAAGTTTACTGACAAAATTTGTCTAGACCTGTTGAGAAACTATCATCAAAGTAAATTTTAAATCTGTCACCGAATAAAAAGTGCATTCGAGTATTCTTCTATAATATTCTAGAAAGTCTTTAACTTTATAATATTCAAGAATAACTACATCACTTTAAATAATAAAAAAACGAAAGCTCTAAATACAGTTGAAGTTGATAAAATTTTGACAGCTCGTGCACCTATAAGTGGCATGCCTCATCACGCGATGGTCTCAGGTTCGAAACCTGCCAAGCGACTAATTTTATATTCTTTATAAAATATAATGAGGTACCAAAGATGAAGAAATGTAGGTATTAATTATAATATTATAATTAATACACTTCTTTATCTTACATTTCTGTTAATTAAACAATTAAAAGTATTGAATAATGTCTATTAAAAATAAGATGATGTTGATGATTTTGTACTACTCTTACACCAGTATTCAAGAAGCGTACTTGGCTGAGTAATAAAACAACACTATGCAAAGAACGCTAATATCTATGCGCTCCTCTAAGACTCCTACGATCTACGTGCAGTGTGCGATCCGCGCTGGTTGCGAGTGGAAAGAATCGGTCGTCTTGACGTTCATTAAGAGAGACTTATGTTCAGCAGTGAACGAATAAAGGCGGATGATGATTAAATAAAATCTCGCCCTTATTAGCTTCATTCATTGCGGACTAGCAAAGTGACACAATTATTTTATGTTTAGGGCCTGTTTCACAATCTCCAGATAAGTTCCCAATAGGCTATCGGCAACATATTTGACAGATATTTGACAGATACTCCATACTCCATCTGTCAAATATGTTGCCGATAGCCTATTGGGAATTTATCTGGAGATTGTGAAACAGGCCCTTAAAGATTAGGTTTATAAAAAGTTAGGAGAGAGAGTTAGATTAGGCCTATAAAAAGTTTTTACTTCGGAACTATGTTTGTTTTATTACAAAAAGTGACTTTCATACACACGATCTTTATAGCCCGACAATTCACCGTATAAACTAGCTACATTGGTTTACATTGTAAGGATTTATCAGTGAGACGCATCTCAAACAACGAAACGCACCGCAGTCACGCACGTTTCTAGTGAAACGCTTTTCGATCTGCAGTCATCCGTCAACGAACAAGTCGTCAATAATCATTGATGATGAAATCCTTATGGCCTTAATAAGGAGCATCAAATATATTATGTTAACCTTAATCATATTTATGGATGGACTGATGTTTTAAAAATGCACGTTCAAAAAATCTCCATTGCAAAAAATTTTAAAATAATCGTTAAAATTTTATATTCTAGCAAGTGTATCTGTATTATTTGTAAACCAATCTTGATGTAATTAATAATAGAAATATATTAAATTATAATAAGGGGAACTGTTGTTTTTGTTTATAGTAAATAATATTTTTTTTCGATTCAAACAAAAACTATTTTAATCCAAAGTAGGTAAAAGAATATTGTCACTTAAAACCGGATTTCTTGAATACTTAGCTTATTTATCTGTTTATTTAATTAAAAGAAACTTATAAAACACCGCGCGGTTCGGACCAGTTTCATTAATGACAGATAAAACTGTGTATTTATAGTGCATCTAGCATTTATCTAGACTATAGTACACGTGTTGCAAACCGCAGCTGTCACCCGCTATGATAAAGAGTGGCATACCACATGTGACATCACTTGTAAATTGTTGTTAATGGCCGACACTTCATTATTATAATCATCTTTACGTCATAAAAATATGTCATTAATTAAAGGAGTAAAGTCATTAATAGAGGAAAAATAGATAGTATTAAAATATTATTTAATAATAATTAGTATTATTATCTTTCTTGTCCGAATTTATGACATTTTTAGCATTTGAGGGCAAACGAACAGTCGAAGCCTTTTGGTGAATTTCGACGCTCATACAACCAGGGATTATGCACATGTATTACTTTCCTTTTACCTATCAAACAGGCCATCGGAAATTCAGTCTGTCAGTTGACATAGCCACTATAGTGTAAAGCTGTCAAATTTGACTCTAGAATCGTATATTAATCGCCATTAACAGCCATGACACTTTGACATTCACTTTGACCAACGTTTCAGAAACCGGGCGGTAGTCTATGAAATATTTATCATAAGCACATACGGCTAATTCTTAATTAACTTGTGTTTTACAATTGATGGAGTCGTGTTGAATTTACGTTTTTGAATTCGAATTTCGAAAAGTTAATTCATCATCAACACTAGCTTTATCCACTGCTATCTCTCTCTCTTAGGATCTATTCATATATGGTACAAGGTTATAGTAGTATACGTAATTTACTGGTCCAATATTTTTGCTTACAGCATAGCTGTAATAGAAAAGAGTGGGACAGTATGCACTTACTATGCATAAATATACTACTGTAATATTGACATTAAATATATACTTTTAAGTAGTGCTATGCTCTGTATTTAACACCTTCAGTAACGTAAGTTAGTTAGTTGGTTATACTACTCTTTGGCTAGTTATTTTAACTGTTTTTAAAACAGTTAACTCTCACATGGAATTGAAAAATGCAGCATTATCTAATTAGAGATATTTATAAAACACTTAAAAAGTTTTTGCGTTCTTTTGATTTAAGTACTAAGTTAAGGGTTAGTACATAGATGAGCGGATCGGTTGATGAAAATGAAATCCCATTTTTTGCAACCGAAGCTTCTCTGGCTTTCCCAACTTAAACCTTGTAAAAAAAGCTTTGTCTACTATCCCATTAATAGTCTATTATTATATTTTAATAAAACCTTAAAGAAATAAATAATTTTAATAAAGGTTCGATTAACAATAGGTTATTTAATAATAATCACAAACCGTAGCCAAACCAAAGCTTATACAGATTTATTGCTTATTTTCTTACTTAATCCGTATAATAATTCGCTCGGCATGCTCTGCGTTACGCTTTACCTCTTTTTTTTGCTTGTGCTGCGAATTCTGGAAAGAGAACAGGATAAGCGATATGAGTAGTGATATTTTTAGGCAACGTTTGTAAAATTTATGTGGCCCTGACAAAAACCTTCGAGTCTAACAACAATCCAAATTTATTGAATAAATATGGACATTAACTCTACTCGACTGTTAACTTTGTCTATCTAGATTCAGAAAAAACAAATGATTCTCGTTCCCTTAAAATAAATTATTTTTGAATAGGTACATATTGCATTTTTCATAAGCTGTAGCGGGATCGCTCAGTTCGTCGCGCCGCGAGTGCGTGTGATGGGTGTGCCAGTAATTGGTAGTAATTGGCGTGCCCGGGAGCTGCCACCGGGTTATTACGGTAACTGCTCACTGCCACTGCTGCCCACTAGGGATGGGATCACGTGATTATACCAAACAAAATACGTTACAAATTTTCTTTTACACTTGTTGTTGTCCGCAGTTTCACCAGTAATTTTCAGCTGTATCCGGATTGCTGATGATTATTTTTATAGTCTTTATCAATCAGTGTTAAGGTGGCATTTTAATAGTGAAAGAATTGTTAAAATCGGTTAAGTGATTTTCGAGTTGAGTCGCAACAAACAAAATCTGTCCACTTTATAATATTCACTAGGTGAATTTAGATCAAGAATTAATGTCGACTTCAAACAAATTAAATCTATAAACAGTTACAATTGAATAGAAAAATATCGAAAAAACAAATACAAAAAAGTTGATACCGGTATGTCAATATTTATTTGTTGTATTTTTATAGATCTTTATCAATTTTAGCACATTCAAGTTACAGATAAAATAATTTTAATTGTTCTCCATTAATAACGTATGATGTAACACAAGATATCATCTTGATTTATTAGTGAAATAGTGATAACAGTGATATATTATAATATAACAGTTAATTATTAAATTTATCACGCCGCGATAATTTCATTAAACTAAGATCCCCGCCCCTATTGCCTAACCGTCGTGTTTTGGTTAATTACTTTACACGCACATAATTCATGTAACGGATTAACTATTAAATCATCTGTGTTCATTAAAACACCACTTTATGCACATAGCACACTGAATGGTCAAAAATATAGATTTATTTTAATTATATAAATACACTTTTGAAAACAAGATTAAAGGCTTGAGTATTTTGGTCATTTTTGTCATGGTGCTATTTGTAATACTAAAATAAAATAATTTAAAAAATAAATAAATAGTAGTTTAAAAATCTTAAAAAAAAAACACGCTTTACAAGTCTCTCCGAGTTCGCGCACTAGCTTTATCTCTCTTACTCGCATGCAAAGGATGCGGAAAGGAATTAATTAATCCTGGCGAATCTAATTGGGATAATCGGATTTTGTAATCGAATTATTGCATTGTGATCGATCTTTGACAGGTGTGCAAAGTTTGAATTAAATCTGATCGTTCAAAGTGTGACAAAATCGAGCTCAAAAGGAGTCGGTTACAAACATACAGGTGAAGCTAATAAAAGTGTGTTAAAAAAAATGCAAGTCATACGCTAAAATAAAGGCTCTACCGACTTAAATGAAAATGAATAACGGAGTATTATGACATTACTAGCTGTTGACCGCGGCTTCGCCCGCGTTAGCAAAAATAATTTCCTTTTTATAATGTATCCTATGTTACTTCTAGTAGCTCCAAGAATATGTGTTCAAAGTTCATGATGATCGGTTGAGTAGTTTTAACTTGATAGCGTAACAAACATCCCTACTTTAACATCTATAATATCAGTAAGGATTAACGTAGAATTATTAAATTTCAAATTTTAACGACTAACGGCGGCTTTCAATGTCCTATCTATCTTAAAATTTTCTTATCGATCTTGAGATTTTGACACATTTTCTTACAAAATCTGTCAAAACTTTAAGATCGATAAGAAAATTTTAAGATAGATAGGATATTGAAAGCCGTTGTTAATGCCATATTAGCATGTCGGTGACGCGAACCTAAAAGATTTTCCCGGAACAAAAAATTCTCAACGCGACATAAGAAAGCTTGATTTTAAAGACTAGGATATTATAAGTCCGACATCAGTCTTTCGTTCTTGTGTCATTCAGTCATCTCTAGTGCTCGATTTAGACCTGGTTGGTCAAACTAATCTCTTGCGCTAGTAAGGCTTCTGTGTCTTCAAATTACCGTCCTTGTTAATTGGATAAACTCCTTGGACGACTTGATCCAGATAGAACCAACTATTGAAGATTATCCCATTCTTATTTGGACATCTAAAGTCACAGGCTAAGCTGGTTTGATTAATTGAATCTATCCTGAATTAAAACTTGATATAATTTTACTTTTATAAAAATGGGTGAGTACATTTACGGCGGCTTTCAATATCCTATCTATCTCAAAATTTTAACAGATTTTGTAATAAAATGTGTCAAAATTTCAAGATCGATAAGAAAATTTTAAGATAGATAGGATATTGAAAGCCGCCGTTAAACTGGACGAGCTAGTCTTTATTCATCGAGTTTTTTTCGGAATCTTTACAATATTAAATATATTGTAAAGATTGTGAACCCAACCTTACAATTTTAAACGCCATCGCACACAACCATCATTCCCATAAGTGGTTATTTAAAATATTTTTACATTTAAACTGTCAGTCGGCATGCCAACAATCATCTATTATATTCAAATGAGATACCGCGCATCAAAGAAATATGCACCTTGTTAAAAAGGACATAAGAACACTTTGGCTGTACTTGTGAAAGAATTCTTACGATTATAATATGAATTGCTAATATTATGAATGTTATGATTTTAATTGAAGGCAAAAGATAGAAAAGGTATATTTTTATTCATAAATCTATTAAATGCGTAGAGCACTTTCTTGTAGTGACAGTGAAATAATATATTATAATGTATAATTTGAAGTTAAATGTGAAATAAATGAGGTAATTGCTTTCTTTTCGCACGTCTTATCTTACATAGTATAAAACAAAGTCGCTTCCCGCTGTATGTATGCTTAGATCTTTAAAAGTACACAACGGATTTTGATGCAGTTTTTTTTAAACAAATCAAGAGTAAGGTTTATATGTATATTACATGCATCACCATCATCATCCCACTTAGATCCTGTTCTAAATCTTAGTTAACACTGGCGAAGCTGCTAGTTCACAATATTATAATAGTCATTAATTAGTTATACAATTGTTCGGGGGCTTACCTCGTTCATAGTTTAGTTAAGATCCTGATAATTTGGTTTGTTGTGTTTCAATAGTGATCACGGGGAGACTGACTAACGTTAGTTTAAAACAATAGTACCTGGTTGACCGAGCATTTGCTCGGTACCCTTAGTGATTACATACGATAAAATTATTCTTCCAAAAAAAAAAATCTGACTGGAGATTCGAACCAGGTTCGTTCTTATTTATCTGCCTCATTTTACCACTAAGCTATCATGACATACAAATCGACAGCGAAATTTACATTCGCATTCTAATCATATTTTATTTTTGCCCAAAACACGGATAAAATAATGTTTTCTAAAAATCTATCCTAGCTAGATCGATTTATCGCCGTTTTTAGCCCATGTATACAAAATTTCATGAAAATCGTTGGAGCCGTTTCTGAGAAACAGATTCTATATATACATACAAGAATTGCTCGTTTAAAGGTATAAGATAAGATTACGGTACACAAACTTTTGGTAAGATCGTGAGAATTGACGCCTAAATACGAAAACAACAGTTATACTATATGTATTGAAGAATCAAGTATAAGCTTTATCATAGTGTATTTATACTCATATAATTAAGCTTATTTTTTTTTTGTTTGAATGCGCTAATCTCCGAAACGATTTAAGTCAGATTTGAAATCTTTTCACGTTTAATGGTTAAACGATTCAAGTATTTACTAGGTTTTAGCTGTTTATTTGAGTTTGTGTTTCATTTAAGGCCAAGTGGCTGAGGAAAATATTTAGCATTTAATAAATAACATGTATATTCATTATAATAAGTATAATAATTCATCATACATATTTGTGAGATACCCAACGACTTCTGAGTAATTCCTAACTTATGGCTATAAAGTTTTGGATCAATAGAGGAATAGCTGGCAGCTGTGATACTTAATGTATCTTGCTTTTGTATCTTAAATAAACAGAAGCCTTTTATGTCCTTTATTTGTTATTTTAATGACATTATATGAATGCCGGGTGTTTCCAGAGCCTTCTGCATCGGATGCTAACGTCCTATAATTAATTCAAACAAGTATATAAATATCTAAATAATAGATGGGACATTCCTGTGCGTTTGCCATTATAATTTTACACCTTTTCTCAATTCTACGTAGCCTGTCCTTTTATGGAAATAGCAGATGAGTTACACGCGTGTAATCTAATGCAGAGTTAAGGGTACATGCATATTCATGATTTGCATGAAACAGCGTGCAAGGTGTACACGGAAATTATTTACAAATTATAACGATTGGTACATGTTGAATAAAATGGATAGTCTGCGGTGGTCTTTATATTTAATTAATATTGATTTTAAGGAAATTGCTTTTAGAAGTCCATTTGTTAGTACAAACTAAATCATAGCTTTCTCTCTGAAATTGGGATGTATAAAAGGGATCAATATTTGCATCAATATTGCCGTCTTCGTCTATCCGTTCACTTTGATTGGCTTCGTATCTTAGAAGACTAAGAATCTATACAAGTCTAGAATCAAAAGTGGTATAAAGAATCTCATGGGTGTCCTTTATTGTTTGGTAAATGAGGTGGCGTAGGTTAGGCTATAAATATTTTACAAGAAGAAGAAGAAATAAATACAGCTCAAATCACATAATAAGCCATTCGTTTCGGAATTTAAATCCTAAAAAATACAATAGTTTCTCTAAACTCTTTAACTAAAACTCTATTTTTGGACATTTAAATGCACTTCCCCTTTTGGTACCAACTAACAAAAATAAAAAAAATTGAAGATTCACTCCAAAAAGTCTTGATTCACTTCAAAAAGTTACGATATTCATACTGAGTAAAAAAATATTCTACCATCACTACTTTGCTAACCATAATAACCCTTAAAGTAGTGATGGTAGAAAATTCTTTGTGACCTGACAAAGTGACCGTCACTGACCAGGTTCAGTGACGGTTACTTTGACCATCAAGTACCATCTACACCTAAAAAGTACCAGGAACGCATAACAAGTGTGAAGTCATCTAGTTTGTATACGACTTTCACTCGATACAAGTCGAACATTATTTATTGATCACTTTTTACCATTATACAAAACGAAAAAAGAAGGATTTAGATTTTAATATACTAATTAAATAAGGCTTTAATTACAATGAAACAACTTTTTTCGATTTTATCCGAAACCGAAAATCGAGATATCCCTAGAATATTGTTTTATTGTAATTACAACCTTATTATTTGCTGGCTAAAAATGAGTGTTATTTTGAATAGTAAAGTAATCAACCTTTTATGTCCCACTGCTGGGCACGGGTCTCTACTCGAAATCAGGCGAGGAGGGTAATGATAAAATATCACTGTTGGTGGTGGGTGGGTGGTGATAAAATATCACTAATTAACTTAAAAAAGGGTCTCCGTGTAATCTCTACGCGAGATTACAGTAAAACTTCCTAATAATTAATCCTTATTTATTATGATTTTTTCTACTATTTGGCATATAGCGTTTAGTATATGACATACACTCACGAACAAAGCAAGTTACTTTCTTTACATATAGAACACTGAGTATTACCTTAAGAAAACAACCTAAGCTACCTTCTAGTCGCGCCAAAAGTAGGTCTAACAAATAAAGATTCTTTTATTTATTCGTATGCTATTCCGACAGTTGTCAAAAGATTACTTTTTACTAACCGTTTTTTTAAGTATAAGCTTAAAAGGCCATATTTACATTCAGCGCAGACATTTATCTGAGAGCGGTAACATACATTCCGCGGACAAAAACTCGTGCGTTTTTTATGATGCCCTAGTAACTAGGACAAAAAGCAGTCAGCGTGTTCACAAAAAATATTGAATTGAATTCAAGGATGACGTAATGATGTTGAGGCATTTGAAGGCATCAAAAATAAATTGATTCTAATACATGTATTATACAAGCAAATGACCCGATGAAGACATTATCACTATCAACGTCATCATGACTGGCCGTTATCCGTCCACTGCTGAATATAGGCTCCATCAAGGTGACTGATTCCCTACCATTCCCACTGAGATCTTCTTCCCACCTGGTTAATGACCAACCAACTTCATCTACCTAATCGCGGCCTCCACTCTTGGACCTCATTGGCCGATCCGTATCTATAAGCAAATTATTTGCGCGTGGCGGGGTTTGAACCCGTAACCGCTGCGTTTCACTGATCCATAGACCATGACTACCATAGTCTCAGCAAGACCATGTAATCATTATGCTCGTAATCAGAAACAATTTACAATCAAAGTTTAATCTATTTCGCGGCAGCCGCAGCGAATTTCTCTAATACTCCTGGAAGAACGGCATTTCTGGTGCCCCAGGCCAGTCTGCAGCAATTACACCGGTGCCAGCTGACAGCTCCTAATCATTAGTTACGGAGATGCAATTACATACACACAGATTTCAATCGCTCCGACGCGAACGGCTTGGCTGTCAACATGCAAGCCATGAAATTACCTGAAAATTAATTATAGCCCATAGTGTTATTCTGATGAGTAAGCTATATTATTGAAAAGTTTTATCAAAATCCATTTAGTAATTTTCCATCCCTATTAAAGAAGTGGACTTGGCTAAGTAAGGAGAAAATACTATGCAAAGAACCCTTCTATCTATGCGCTCCTGGTGTCAATAGTCGGGTTTTATATGGGTTTAACAGACTTGTCTATGAATTGGTTTGATTGACCCTATGCGTTCGGGAGTACTGAGACACCTCATAGTATTGTTTGTGAATACGGATGTTGAAGTAACACTTGAGTAATGGTAAATACATTTTTACAAGGAAGCCAAGTGGTCAAAGTCGCTTATGTGTTTTGGTGTACAACGTTTAGTAAAATGTTTTGTGGATGGATGCGCTTGCATCGCGTGCTCGTTTGCATGAATATAATCCTGCCTATGTCTTCAAACGGCTTTGCTGTGTTTCAGTAAGGATAGAACTGGCAAGAACTGAGACTCAGCGTCTTACGAGTCTAGACCTAAGTCTATCTATCCCCGGGTAACGGAGACCACTTACTTTGTGGACATGTATCATTTTGTCCATCATATATTTATAATATAAATAGGTCGGTAGAACCTTTTGTACTTGAACGCATTATACAGGAAAAGAAAAATAATTATGTACCCATCTTTCACATCCACGCAACTTACAAAGAAAGAAAAAGAAATTATATATGCGTCTCTTTCTATCGTAGGACAATAGGTACATCTGTCTCGTTTTTCAAATCGATGAGTCGTCATATTCTCCATGACTCGACAATACACAGAGAAAGTGAACCAACGATATTCTCATAATTCAATACTAATAATAATACTTATTAGTGCTCAGTAAGCTTGGGATTTACAACTAGACAGCGATTATTTTAGGCCTTACAGCTTAGAAGAGCAGAAACCCCTTGTACCTTCCCAATTCTCCTGAAGAGTTTCGCGTATTCTAATGATGCTTAAAAGGTGATTTGAAAGGCCATGCCTAGGCGTTGAATGTATCTTTCCGATTCTTGAGGCCATCTCATAGGTGATTTGAAAGGCCATGTCTAGGAGTTGAGCGTATCTTCCCGATTCTTGAGGTCATCTTATGGGTGATTTGAAAGGCCATGTCTAGGAGTTGAGCGTATCTTTCCGATTCTTGAGGTGGTATTATAGTTGATTTGAAGGCCATGTCTAGGAGTTGAGCGTATCTTTCCGATTCGCAAGAGTAGCTTAACCAGGTGAATACCAATAAGCCACGAGTTCCTCACAATAAGACATTGCTTGTAAATCAGGGTTAGTAATTGTCTTATAGGTCACAAATTCAAACAACGCTAAGGGCCGAGCAAGCTGTTTCATTCGCTTTATGGAGCCCTAAATTGTATCAGATTAAACGTGGAATTGGTTTAACATGGTCGTAAAAGTAGTGTCAGTAATATATGGTCACATAAACGACCCGACCACGGCCTATAGTTTGCGCGCTGACGCTGAAGCCGGAGGTAGCGGGTTCGAAGCTCGGCGAACGAAACGTCTTCTGTGTTCCTGGATCATGGAAGTATATTAAATATGTGTAGGTATTACATAGTAAAAATCTTAAATATAATGTGCAGTCGCTTGCCCACTTGAACTCGGTATCTTATGCCAGAGGTTCCGGGTTCGATCCTGACCACCCCGTGTTAGGCGTGTTACACGAGACCATCGCTCGCTCACCGGCACAGGAAAACATGGTGAGGAAACCTGTATGCCTGATGCGATTGAAATCTTTGAAGGTATGTGAAGTGCACCAACTCGCATTGGGCCAGCGCATCGGTGAACTATGACCCTCCTCACCTGATTTCGAGGAGACCCGTGCCCAGCAGTAGGACATATTAGTTTGATACTTTTGACTTTTTATAATATGTGCAGTACAAAAGTATTAAATATATTTCCGTTGTCTAACACCAGTTCTTCGAGAACTTACGATGGGAACAGATTGACGTGGTGTAAAATCATCCATAGATATTATATTATTATTACATACCTCAAACAAAATTCACTCATAAAGAACGGCGACTCTGTGCGTCCACACGAAATAGATCAGAAGTCTTTTTTTTCCGAAAGATCTAGGCTTTTAGGTTTGTTGATCTTTAAGCTCAATCGGTAGGGCTTCAGAACTCAGCTGGCACACTAAAATATAGCCAATCTTTGCCAATCTGAATTATGTATAAGCTATAACTATAAGCTGAAGATAATTTATTTTACTATTTATCCATATTTGTTTAATCACCCACAAACCATCAACACCACACTAGACTTTAAGGCAATACAAAATTAGCGGCTAATAAACTAGATATTAGGTCGCAATTCGCCTTTGTTCAAACCGTTATACAATAACGTATTATGTTAAAAGAATGTGGGACCTAGAAGTTCTAGAAAGGCTTAGAACTACACGGGCATAGAAGCCAGACCTCTCGTTTACAGATCCGAGCTTACAACAACTCAACCTCAATCTCAATTCAGTTAGTAAAAGTTTAAACCTTATAGTTACGTCATGTGACGATCACTAGAAGCGATAAAAGTTAATTAACAATTCTAACATTAACAAGAAATATATTATTCCAACGAAAATTTAAATATTACCAGAATAGCTAGATATCTAATTTGCTTTCTCAAGAATTTTAGGCTCTGTATATGTTGAGATTCTCATGATGAGAAATATGAGGAAAGTACTATGTTCTTTTTAGAGATGGCTTTAAGTGATGATTACTTCACCTAGATAATAAATTAACAAATCGATTGACACAATTCATTAAAATAAGATGAAATCATTACGGCCATGATTGTCAGCCTTATTCCAATGCTACAAGGTCTATTAAAGTGAACACCAAAACGTCCAAACCTCTTCCACTTGTATTCAACCAGGATCGACCTCTGTCTCCACCATGGTTCAGGCCTTGTTGTGGTGATGGGGCTCAGTAGACCAGGTGACTCCAACACCTTGAGCGAAGCGAATTGAACCGAGGGGGATCTTTCTACCCCTCTTATAGGAAGAAGGGGCAAAAGAGCAAGGGGTGAGGTCGGGAACCTCACCTCATTATACTGCCTTTGGAAGGAGTCGTTCTGTGGCATGGGACAAGCCCTCTGTTGAGGTGGCGTCGGTCCCTTAGGGACTGACTAGCCGTCGAGGTGTCCTGTTGCTAGCAGATCCGATGCACCTCACCAATGGCGGCAGTGGTACTCACCGGGTTTTAGTGGGTAGAGCTGCGTCCTTTACCATATTTTGGACGCAGCGAGTCCCATATACCCGCCTGGAGAGACCCACTCCCCAGCGGGATGCCTCAGCGCATTTACCGGCGTAAAATAAAAAAAAGGATCGATCTCTGCACGGTGGTAGACCATCAACTGTGTTCGTTCCTGTGTCTTCCTGGGCGTGATATCCACTTCAGAACTCTATTGTCAGTAGGCCAAAGGTTCTTAATTCACATAAACTTAAAATATGACCTACCGCTGTACCGCGCTCTCGACTGCATCTAGGCAGTCATCATGACTGTACTATTACCAGGTCAACTGGGTTATGATCATGGGTGACGTCGACCACGTAGCATCAGGCGACAAGTCCGCCAGTTTTCCTGTCCGACTAATATAATAACCTAAACTTTCAAAAAGGCTGTAGCCACAGCAAGATAACGTACTAGCTATGCGATAAGTAGCAGCTTTCTAAGCATTATGTTATATTTTTCATTCGAAATTTTACGACCGAATTAACATAAACATGCAAAAAGTTAACATAGTAAGGATTGAGTTATAAATATAATAAGATTTGATGTTTTTATTTGTGGCTTATTTTCGCGTTAGAAATAAGCATCTTTATAATAAATTTGAAACGAAATTAATTTAAAGTTTAAGGTGATGACAAATAAGAAAGTTGCCAAACTATTATACAAACGATAAAGCTCCTTTTTTACAATTTTATTATGACTGTCATAAATTAAAAAACGAAATAAACATTTTGCTTAATTTTTAATAACGTGTCTTTTTTTCTTATCACATACATAATATAAATATGAATGATTTCGTCCCCTAAAAATCATGATATTATTAGGTGTTATGATTTTGGTTATCATGGCTAGATTATTATTAATTATAGCTTTCTGCTCTTCATGTAAGATCTTTTCTTTACTTTATATTATTACACAATTATTTTTATAAGTATAAAAAAATCTGCTTCCTGCTGTTTATTGTCGCAATACTCGATATGCTGAGAGATTTACTTGAAATCTTTACAAACTTTGTATTCCCACGTAAAAACGTCTCATATTATTTCGAAAATATTTCACTTCTCATACATATTATTATTTTATGATATCCCTTAATACATTGAATCAAAATGTTAACAAGTTTTTACTGTAATGTCGTGATATTTGTAATTCTATTTTTCGTATTAGCGCCGCGGCCGCACTCGCTCCCGCGATACGCACGGGTTTTCTTACCCAATCTTCGCGATGCGTGTAGAGTTAACAATATTCAGACAGGCAATTAAATTAATAATATTCATCAGTGATAGAATCTTACTAATTATTAAAAGGCCTAGAGCAATATTATGTTAGCTATATAGTCATGCGAAATTGCTGGTGTTTTACAAATAACCCTGTATAATATTACACTGTAGCAAGACTACAGACGCGTCGGAGCATACAAATGGTGTCGCATATGACGCGCCAGTAATAGTTATATAACACTTGTAGGGCGAAGGGTCGTTGTGCTGCACGTATCGAGTAACGTGTCATTTGTTACTATTATCATTACATCGATAACATTAATCAGCATCACTATCAGCCTTTTCAGTCCATTGCGAATCCTACAATGAACGCCAAGACGGCTGATCCCTAGCCACTCGCTACTATGACATATTAGGATAGCAGTAGGACTATTCTGTAAAAACCATTTCCATATGGAGCTTCACCTGGGTGATAGATCTCACTTTACGCACACTTCGAAAGCGAACTTTATTGATATAGATAGATACTCGAGTTTTAAAGAATACAAATTCGTCATATCACCGCGGATTCCGCTTTCGAGATTCAAAAACGACCTTACAGAATAGCCCTACTGCTAGTAGATCGTCTAATCTCGGAGGTCTACCTACCCTCCTTCAAATCAAATCAAATCAAATAATATTTATTTCGTAGGCAAATTACATAGCACTTGAAACATGTCAATTTTTTTTTTATAAGCTAATGCTAGATTCGCAAAGTAGCAGTTTTCCTCAGAGAAGAATCTAGCAAGAAACTCTGTAGGATTGCTCTTTTTAAAATATAGTTTTACAATTTTTGTAAATACATCAAAATAACAACATACTAATATACATATAAATAATAACAACATGCTAGTTACATAAAATCTCATCACCATCATTACCAGCCTGTTTTTTTTTCGTATGGACCTATGCTGTTGGCCTTAAGGCCTTTAAGCTTAACCAGCCTGTTGTGCTGCTCCACTAGACTTAAATTCCTCTTTTACGTGAAACAAGCAGCGTCCCGTAGTCCCGCGTATTTTCCATTCACGCGGGACTACGGGGATAAATAGCCTATGTGCTATTCTGTTATGTAGACTATATTATACTAGTTTCATAATAATCCATTCATTAGTTTTAACGTGAAAGAGTAACAAACATCCATGTTTACAAACTTTTGCATTGATAAAATCAGTAGGATAGATATATTTTTATATGAATAAAATCTGGCAAAAAAGTCGTGCTCTAGCCAATGAGCTTGGGAGTTACTTTCAAATCATCTGATTTGAAAGTAATCTGATTAATTACCTTATTATTAATATTTTGAGGTAGAAAATGTTTTGAATTTAATCAAAGGAATTCAGGAGAATTTGTAAATATTGTTGACCACCTTAGATGATTCACCTACCAGTTTCCCTATCTGGATAAACACATTGACCACACACGAGACCGTGAGCCGTCAATGTTTTCCGGTGCCGTGGCCAAGCCGGCATCTATTAGGCGGCGATGTTTACGCATCACAGGCGTTATAATAAACGTATTATTATACCATATAAGGGTGCTTACACACTACGCGTTTTATATTTCTTAATTATATTATAAAAGTGTATGGATGTATGCTTGATACTCTTTAACGCAAAAACTACTGAGTGGAGTTTGATGAAACTTTAATATTTTTTGTAAACCAAACCAAAATAACATTTTTTGTCTGTCTGTTTGTTTCGGCTAATCTCTGAAATGGCTGAATCGATTTTGACAGGACTTTCTCTGGCAGGTAGCTACTATAATAAGTAGATACTAAGTTAACGCGAAAGCGTTAAGAATCTGTAAATCTAAGTTAACGCGGGCAAAGCGGGGGGCAACAACTAGTAAGGAATAGAATAACTGACCGTTACGGAACGCCCGGCAGATGTGAATCGCAACGATTAGAATAGAAAATGATTTAATCTACAACGAAACGTAATAAAATAAAACATGGACGCTTCATGGCGTATCGTCACGGCGTTTGACTCAGTTTTACTCGTACCCGCCAATAAATTCACATAGAAATAGATTCGCCTCAATTAAAATGTCTTAACGAAGCATAGTAGCGTTCATTTAGAAACAATACCAAACGATCCGCGATTGAATAGTTCCCAGTTCCCAGGCGTAGCATCACAATGACAGCGAAACAAACGATTTAACCTCTTATTAAAATAATTATAGTATATTAATTAACTGTTTTATACGCTAGAGAGGTTATTGAAAAGTAGTTCGAATTTTGAAACAACAGGCGTTGTGTCTTTTGGAGGATTTGGAAATAAAGATAATTTGTATTGATTGAAAAAGAATCAATACCAAAGAATTCAGACGTACATAGGAGGACAGTTCTTATGAGCGTTTTAAAGACAAACTCTGCGATGCAAACGTCCGCTTGGCGGTGTGACGAGAGGGACACCACGATGTCCCCAGCATATGAGCCTACGAGAGCGAGCGAGTGCGAACTGGGGACATGTCCCCAATAAAGTCGGCACAAAAAATCCTTAAGAATTGTGCTTCTATGTACGTCTGAATTCTTTGTCAATAAGTTGGTCCAACCAGAAGCGGTTCACGACTCTACGGCTTACAACTGTCCACACCGTCTTGAACAAAAACAGATGAGAAAAGAACATAAGAGAAAAAGTGACAACCCTCAGCACTGAGGAACACGTACGTAGGAGGCCCTCGGAGGACTTGGAGGTAATTAATATCAGTAAAGCAATGGAGGTCATTGATGTGTTTTGGAGAGAGTGAGAATCTCACGTCTGAAGGTAGGACCAACCTGAATTCCAATTTTAAATGTAGCTTTGGCCACTGATCACCAATTGCTCGACTAGATATACTATAATCAATAAAAATACGTTATTTTTAATTATCTTCCAAACTGTGCCTTCTGATGGGATATTTACTTCACACATTATAATGAAACAACTTTTACCGATTTTATAGCGGTTTATTTAGTTTTTTACAAGCCCGACGTTTCGGATACTTTACAGCAACCATGGTCACGGGAGGACTCTAAGAAAACAATATATTTACTTCACATTAATATATCAGACACTTTTTTACTATAAAAAGTACAAATTATTAAACCTTTTTCAAAATCGGTTAATCCATAATGCGTTGCCAGCCCTAATCAGTTGTCACGTATATTGACATAACTCGGCGTCCCGCTGGAACCGGTACCGGCGTTTAATAGCCCGGGAGCGGGTACCAGATGAAGATAAGTGGTACCATACCATCTATAAGTGGTACCCGACAATTTGTCATTACGTTTTACGGTGGTCATTTGCGGGATCAAATCGTATGGTTTTTTTCTGTTTTTTGTAGACTCTGCTTATATGTTTTGCTGTTTTATAAGACTTTGTGTTTATGAGATCTTATATAATTATAATATAGGGTTGATTCATTATCGAAGTGAAACTTTTCTTCATTTTTTCAATCTAGATGCAACGGAAAAAACGACAGTTAGGAGACACAAATACAATAGAGCGAGAGAGCAAATGTCGGTGTGTATGTATATTGCACACTGTTTAATACTTGCTTGTATTTGAGCATTTAACGTGTGTTTCACTTCTATCGTGTGTGAATCACACACACACACACACACACCTTTTCTTATTTTCTTAAATGAAATGTTAATTTCGAGCTACAATGCAAATATTCAAAAAATAATCTTATCCTCCCAAAAGTTTTCATTATTTTGTGTCTGGAAGGAATCCAATGTAGAGTAAAGCTGAGGATTGGCACAGAGGATAGAAGTGAACCCATCCAAGTACCTAGGCCGTACGAGTACGGCCCAACCAGAGGTAGTGCAGTCAAATAAGTTAGTAAAAATAAGAACAAAACAGGCTTCATAGTTTGCTCACTATACGGCTCTCAAATCCATACATTCATTTCAAAACCCAGTAAGAATAATGCCATGTAGCTACTACGCCAACAAAAAATATGATGCCAACATATTTAAACGTTTCATTTCTTATAAACGGCCTTGCGTTGAATCTTAATGTATTCTCTCAATCAGATCATGACTTATTAAAACGTAAAACGGAACGCTTCTGTACAATGCTATATAAATAAACCTTATTATCAGAGGATAAAGTACACATTGGCTCGGTGAGTTTTTAAAAAAGCGGTCATCTACCTTTTATAACGTTATGATCGCCTGGTAACGGGTATTGTTGAGAAAAATGTGCGTAAACCGCGATCATTTAATGATTGAGTTTAATGATGGATGACTTATCGTCAATTTCATCATTAATCATTAACTGGAAAGGTGTAAAGTATTTGATATTGAATTCTTTTACGTAGTAAAGTAAAAGTAAAATAACTCAGGTCAGTGGGCCAACAAAATTCTGGGGTGGTGTGTTGGACGGTCGATCTCCTGATTTCTGAGTGACGATGAGTAGAGACGCGACAAACACAAGTAGTGGGGGTTGTCGACCCATGGTTTAGCGTATTAAGAGAAGCCTAGATCTAAAACTAATAGCAATATCATTATTATGATGTTGACGAAATGATACTAGTTTTTTCCGACCAGCTTCTCTTAAACATCCAAAATCTTTATACATAGTGATAAAAAAATCCTGTTTTTTTAAACACAACAACTGTGTTACATAAAAATGAACAGAATCCCGAAGTAGACACGTACACTCATGGTACCAAATGTTAGATTTACTTAACTTACTTTTAAAAGGCTAGGAAGATTTTATGTTAGTTGGATAGGCAAACTGGCAGACGTGTCATCTGATGATAAGTGGTCAACGTCACCCATGAACATAAACTAGTTTACCCGGAACTTAAGGTTGCCAGATGGTCGGGAATCGTCTTCGTCTGGATTCTCCCGACTTTTTTATTGATCTCCAGACTCCAGAAGAATCTAAAAACTCCAGAAAAACGGACATTTCTAAAATTCCCTACCAGAAATAATTTAAAATATTTTTTCATTTTCTTTCTCCAGACAACAATCCCCAAATCCCGACTATTTTAATTTTTTTCCCAATATTTTGAAATCCTGATCTGGCAACCCTACCGGAACTAGCCCAGACAGCATCATATATTGCCTATCGTGAGATATAAAATGTTAAATCTCTGTACCTGTAACTATACGTCTTTCCTGTCCTTTTCCGAAACACCAAAGCTGTCTCATGTGTTAAACAAGCAAGATGGTAGTAGCCATTCAGCCGGGAGCGCAGTAGGGCTATTCTGTAAAAACCATTTCGATATCGAGCTTCACCTGAGTGATAGAGCTCACTTTATGCTCACTTCGAAAGTGAACTTTATTGATATAGATCAAGTTTAAAGGATACAAATTCGTCAAATTCGCTTCCGCTTTCGAGATTCGAAAACGACCTTACAGAATAGCCCTACAGAACACATCCCTCCATGTTGATCATTAACGGCGGTTTTCAATATCCTATCTATCTTTAAATTTTGACAGATTTTGTAAGAAAATGTGTCAAAATTTCAAGATAGATAAGAAAACTTTAAGATAGATAGGATATTGAAAGCCGCCGTTAATTTCCAAATTCAAATTATCGGTAGCAACACTTTACTTAATATAATAACAGTGTTCTTGGAATAGATAAAGGTACACGCACATACAATAGATTTTTGGAAAGCTAACGATTAATGATTGTGTAAGATAATGACGTTACGTAAACGTACATACAAGCGATTAACGTATGCGGATTAACGTGGCCGAACGTAACGGTGTAAAACGCTCCAAATTTCGTGGGCCGGGGAAAGTTGGCTTTTCTACTTTGGGTTCACAGATGACATGGTGAAAAAGAGCGGTGACGTCACTGGTTTGTAATAACTATTAGGGGCGTCATCATCAAGCCATCACACGAAGCATGTTATTTTAATGTTTATTAGATACATGTTACTTGAGAACAAATAAGGAAGTTTAGAAATTGTGAATTATACGCTTTTCCTCGCAATGCAGATGAGCAAGCAGCTAATAAGATTTGATACTTTTGGGGTCGATGAAAGGGTTTTCCCAGTGTGGACGATGCGATGCGCCGTGCCCCCAGTTGCATGGGATCCACCATCTTGCTTATTTCTGCCGTGAAATTTACTGTATTTTAGAAGAAATAAGACGGGCAGTATAATCGCTGGCACCTAGACTTATCATATAATGTCTTAGGGTAAGCAACACATAATGCCCGAGCTTGGTACAGGTAAACTAATTTATATGTAATATTTTACATTAATACAAATTTTCATTATTTAAACTATTTAAATTATATATTATATTAGATATTTACTATGTTTTAAAACTTTGTTTCGCGGAGCTCGATATTACGACATTGTCTTCGAATGTCATGTTAACTAGACTGGTAAATCATCATCATCATCATCAGCCTTTAGCCGTCCACTGCTGGACATAGGCCTCCCTCAAGGAACGCCCAGACGACCGATCCCTTACTCGCATCCAACGCGGACCTGCCACCGCACGGAAATCGTCTTACTGGTAAATATCCCTTTTTAAATAGTTTAGACTAGTCTATATGCGTCGTCAACCACTTACAATCAGGTGTCAAATCTGCTAGCTTTCCTATCTAACTAATCCCTTTACCACCACCCACCTTAACACGTAGAGTACCTTTTGGTATACGGTAGATTTAGTATGTAATATATTTCAAAAATACTTCGTCTTTTGATTCACATTTATTGCTAGTTCCACTATAATCATGTCCCACCATTAAAACTTTTTACATACACATCTTTTGTAATAGAAAAAAAACGTTCAGACGCGTTACGTGCGTGGTTTTTTGTGGAATCCAAAAAAAGTTAGAGCAAAATCTCTAATCACGATTTAAATCAAGTTTGACGGGGCAATAGCGCGAGTCTTAAGCTCTAGTTTTTTATTCGCGTGATATGTGTTAACTTTCTTATATTAATTATTACTATATTTTTTATGTATCAAATTATTACATAAGTAGCTGACACGAAATATTATGGTCCTATTTTGTAGTGGTATGAATCTAAGCAATTTTCAAATGCACACACACACGAAAATCATCAAAATCAGTACAGCCGTTTAGAAGTTCGGTGACATACACACATGGGAAAAGTCTGCTTGACTAATGCCCGTTTTCTGAAATGTTGGTCAAAGTGTATGCCAATTACTAACATGGCTGTTAATGGCGGTTAACATACGATTCTAGAGTCAAAGACAGTTTCTCATTGCAGTGGCTATGTCAACTGACAGCACGATCAAATTAATTTAAAAATGCTTCTAGTAAACTAATTTGACACTTAACAAGAGATTTAACAGTTGATTTGTTAATTTTTGCGTTCAGCCTTTCGGAAACCGGGCGTTAGACTTTTATCAATGAACGCCAAGTAGATCAAAAATTGTATTATATTAAAATTTTGATATTGTGTTTATTCTGGGATGTGATTTGTATTTGATAGAGCCGTTCGCCCCCCCCAGAGACTACGCCCTGTGCCTGGGCACTGCACCGGTGGCACCGCCCTTACGGCTCTGGTATTTGCCACCCATCTGTATCGGCAGCATCTTTCTACTTATTCTACCAAGCAGCTGCTACTAGACCTACTATTTTTTTAATAATGCAACGGAAAAAATATCATCAGTTAAGGAAATGTGTTCCCACATATCATACGGATCTATGAGCGACTTTGGCCGCTGCCAGTTCTCTTATCTCAAGTTTAATTCATCATCAACTCGTAACAGACCTATTACAAAGATTCGCATGGAAGAAATCACTATTTAAGTGATAAGACCGCCTTTGTGACCTACTGGCTACTTATTTATTATTTTGTCTTGTTAATATTTGTCTTAAGCATAATAAAGAATGGGTGTTATTTAAATGGCTAGCATAATATTCGTATTTTTGTGAGCAGAAAAATATAATCTGGTAGCAGAAATAGCTAATTGAGCGGCAACTTATGTTCAGCAAACATTTTAAAATCAACCAGCAATTTTTGTCATTTTTTATGGCTGTAATTATTTTTGAACGACATATTAATTAAAAGAGGGGCAGTGTGCTGCTCCTGTTTAGTAAAATTTTGGTAAGCACTCGGAGGGTAAGCAAAAAAAATTATTTTGTGCTGCTTATATAAGTAGCATGAATATAACTTCAAGCAACTTTCTTTTTCATTAAATTCTGCGTTATAGCCCAGTCCACAGGATTTGATGACGTCATGATTTGAATTAATTCCCTGGTCCTTTATTAAGAATGATAATATAGTTTATTAATTTCTTATTCAATTTTTATACAAAATTTTAGTTTGTAAATCGTATTTATAATTATTGTAATATCAAAAAATATTATTTAAAAATGTATAAACAAAAAAAATAATGGTATGAAGAGGATTTGAACTTACGAAGGACAGCGTACAGGCTGAGCGCGCGTGGACGGTGCTAACCGTAGAGCTGTACGTCTTGTTACAAATAAGTTTAAAATTGTGGATCCATTCTTGCGTATTGAATGTTTTAATTTGATTTGATTTTTGTAGGTAATGATTGAATTGAATATTGCAAGTTTTTGAACTGCTTGTTTATTTTACACACCACCTACAATTTTTAATACCTGCATAATCTATCTACTATCTACATAAATCTACGAAACTGAAACAAAATAAAATCTTGAAGAAAAAAATTTCATCATCATATTATCAGCCTTTAGTGGACGGACCACTGCTGAACACATTATTTGACGACGTCATGACCTGAATTAATTCACTAGTCTTGCATTAAGAATGATAATATAGTTTATTAATTTCTTCTTCAATTTTTATAATTTTGTTCAATAACATACTTACAACACCATCTAGCGGTAAATAGCGCAAACCTACACCGGTGTGAACACAGGACATAAAATGTAATGCATAGAAATGTGCCGCTCAAGTAATTATTTTGCCCTATGAATATTTATTATGCGAGCTCATAATATTGTAAGCTGCTTATATATGATTTAATTTTTGACCATTATCAAAATTATTTGCGGTACAAGAATTGCTACCAGATTTATTTTATTGCGTACAAAATCTTTGTATGCCAACCAAATTATTTAAATGCCGATTTTTTTTGGCCCAACAAATTTTATAATTGCCGTTCATTCAATTACTTCCCATAAAGAATTGTTCATTCACTCATTC
Organism: Lycaena phlaeas; assembly: GCA_905333005.2. Lineage (NCBI taxonomy): Eukaryota > Metazoa > Arthropoda > Insecta > Lepidoptera > Lycaenidae > Lycaena > Lycaena phlaeas. The sequence goes on from HG995175.1 coordinate 15,074,779, forward strand.
AAAGATATCATCAACTACTACCACAAGTCTTCTGCTGCATGGTTGTTTAACAATAAATTTAAAAACTGCTTCCAGTTTGCTTATCTCAAGTGACATTAATCATCATGAACACGTCACAGTCCTGTCACTAGGAGATAATGAACTAACGCCGGCTCGCTCTGGAGTAAGGTCGTCATATCATCAATCATAATAAGATGCGGGTTCAAATCCAACGAGGGCTTCGCGTATAGTAGCGAGGTTATGATGTATTTGTATAATTTTCTCAATATTTTATCATTATTGGTGTTTTTAAGCTTAATTCGGGACTAGGTTAACGTGGTTCCAGACATAGCTGTAGCTGTAACTGTAGATTCAGTAGCTGACAGTTAAATTTACATATACTATACGATTGTTTTATAGCATAGGAGGGCAAACGAACAATCGAAGCCTTGCGACTATTGACGCCTATTAATATCCACATAACCAGAGGTTATGCAGATGCTTTGCCCTCCTTTTCCCTATCTCCACCAACAGACCAACGGAAACTCAAAAATCGCACGCGACATTATAGCTGTCACTTTACGTCGGTATTATGTGAGCGAAAGATACCACCTCGGTCGTGTCAGCTCAATTTGGCTGCAAAGCAGCATGGCGCTTGCTCATACAAATTTATTTTTATTTAATTGAATTTAATTTATGTGAACCATTATTTTCTAATGAAATAAAAAAGCAATAAAAATTTTAGTAAACTAATTTCTTCACCACAGGACAAGGTGAACGTAGTGTAGTTTGTATTAAAACTACGGAACCCCTAAGTGTAATCTCATTCGCACTTGACTATATCATTAAATGGTTTCCGTGTCTCATATCATTTGATTATAATAGATTATTTCCATTAGGTAATAGGAAAGGCGTCAAAAAGTTACATATTGACAAACAAGGAAAAACTGTTAAATCATCACACGTAATAATGATCGTGACTTGATGATCACTCTATCTAATCATTAATGATTAATACGCAGATAATAATTACATGTTTTATATGCCATTTCCTTTCTCCCCATAAACCATGAAATTAAATAACCTTAGACCAAAGGTTACAGTGGCCGGTCCGTGTTAGATGCGAGTGGCAAGAGGTCGGTCGTCTTGAGGTTTATTGATGGAGGCCTATGTTTAATAGCGGACGGATGATGGTTGATGATGATGATGATAAAAGGCCACACGCAGGAGCAGCAGCAGGCGACGTGTTGTAGCGACACTCTTGGCTTCTATTGTATTTCTATCAAATTTACTATGTAGTTAGCGACACGAAGCTAGCGACGCCACTTCTAGCGGTGACAGCTGGTAACTGTATGCTGTGCTGTTGTTGTCTGGAGTCGGATTCGAAACCCCGCAGCGACAGGATGCAACAACATACCGTGGCGATAGCTACGACACGTCTGATTCTGTTGCGTGTAGTTGGCTATCAATAAACTCAATATTCCTGAATAGCTGTTGTCTACAGCTTCACCTGCATTAACTAAGATATACAACGGCATCTTAGCGGCACGATATAATATTGCCTTCCTCGATAAATGAGCTATCTAAAACTAAAAGAATCTTCTAAATCCGATCACTAATTCTTGTGTTAAGCCTATTCAAACGGCAAACAAACAAACTCTTCAGCATTATATTAGTATAAGATAATTATTCAACTTTCAAAAAATGTCCAAAAAGCATTTATCTTGTTGCCAACGAAAAAGTCGTGCATATCGCTAACTTATCTCTTCTTAGCATCAGAATTAATTAGAAATAGTCTCACCCTTTTTATTTAGTTGGATCTGCGACTAGCCCAGACATCGTTGCCTATGTCGAGACGTAAGATAGTAATTTGTCCAGTCCAGTTACTGTCCTGGCTTGCCCTTTTCCGAGAAAGAAACAAGCAAAGCTTTGTCGAGGGAGAAACAAGAATCTACATGAAGAATACACATGAAGCGATAAATCTGATCGAATTCCGAAAACTTTTGGTTGACATACCGATAAAGTTGTATTAAGAGCATTTTTATTTTATTTTTGAGGTATAAGCATGGATTTTTCCTAATAAATGAGCTGACATCATGCTTTATTTTGGTTTTAGTTTAGCTCAGCACTAGGAAGTGGCACCGTGGGAGCTATTGTTCTGTGTACTGTTAACTTAAGGTCATCGTTTCTTGTTCATTGTAATTCACTAATTTAAGTAAACGTTTATCCTGGGTCATCATCATCATCAGACGTTATCCGTCCACTGCTGAATATAGGCCTCTTTCAATGAACGCCAAGACGACAGATCCATTGCCACTAGCATTAAACACACAATAAGGTGAACTTCACATTTTGCCAAGTCATAGACTGACGATAGAAATGAAGACTTATGACTTATTATGACATGAAATTTTAAAACAGAAAAAAATTGAAATCTGTAATTTAAAAAAATATATTTGTAAATTCACATTAGCATTAGCAAGCCTTCAGTGACGATGACGCAAGTTCCATGCTTGTTGATCACCCAAAATGCTGAACGTTCTAAAGAAATGTCACTTATATTAAACTTTTTTTTTAGAATTAAAATCGGACTAATGCTATTAATACAGTAATTCTTAGATTCATTTCCGTTTCTGTTCCCGTTACACAGGATTCTTATAATTCAATTCTAGGTTACCGTGGTGCTCCAAATATGAACACATTACTAGAACGCCAAAATATTTACTGTTCGCATACCAGTAGCGGCCAATGACCTTACATTTCGACACTTTAAACATACTAACTTATTAAATCAATTAATAGATAAAACTAAAATATAACCAATTAACTGAGCTATTAGTTTATGGCGACAGTTAAAGTTCGTCATGGTAAAATGAAATAAATAAAAAAAATTGTATTTATATGCATTGGGTTCCATTGCGTGGTTTTCATATTTTTTATGAGGCTTCCGCGTAAGATGGCTCATGGTGTGAAGGTCTAGTATTCTTAGTCTATAAAGCAGGGATTCCCAACCAGTGGTTCGCTAGAGCTAAAGGAAAGACTGCGAAATTCACCGTTTTGACAATTTCAATTTATATTCATGCAAGATAGAAATTCTTATTGAGATAATGTTAAATAATGCAACTTTCAAGAAGATGGACTCATTAATGCTAAATGTTTAGACTTTAGTTTGTATTATTAAGATGCTCCTACTAAAATCAAATTGACATCAATCAAAATAATTACATTTTATATAGGCCCAGGACACTTATAAAAAGTCGAAAATAGGTTCGGGTTGGTTGTTTCAATAGAGAAGAACCGACAAAATACTCTATGGTTTTTTGAACTAGTTTTTACTTGTGGTCCCCATTCCATGAACGGTTCGGAAACACTGCTAAAGCTATAATTGCGCCGTCTTATTTATATATTTGTTTTTGTAAATTTCGATATAACAAACATGGTGATTAAAGATATTATGTGGCAAGGGATCGGTCGTCTTGGCGCTATTTGAAGAAGTTCAGCAGGATCGATAGAGGCTGATGATGATGATACACTATGATCATATTATGACATCATACATGTTACCGATGACAATAATAAAATGCCGCGTAATCTCCCCATATCGTTAATATTGATTAAGTATTTAATTTAGACATTCTGACGGTGTGGGAATCACATGATGTATTGGTGTTTCTGATTCAACAGTGAGCGTTGGCACCATGGAGTGTTCATGTGTATTTGTGTGTGTATGAGTGAGTGTGAGTGAGTGTGAGTGTACACGTGGCTGCGGGCTCGAATCCACATGATGATGACGATGATGATGGTGGTGGTGGTGGTCCGTTTTTTGGTATTTTACTAAAAATCATCCTAGCCTTTTTCCCAACTATATATTGGGGTCGGCTTCCAGTCTAACCGGATTCAACTGAATACCAGTATTTTACATGAAGCGACTGCTGTCGGACCTCCACAACCCAGTAACTGGGTGATACGGTACCCCGCGGTTAGACTGGGTGTCAGATTCTCGGGCTTCTGACGACCCGTAACGACTGTCAAAGATCCACGAATGACAGCCGGGACCAACGGCTTAACGTGCTTTCCGAGGCACGGAGGAGTCTCGGTATGTAAAGATGGTCACCCATCCACGGACCGACCTCGGCAAACGTTGCTTAACCTGGTGGATCGATCCGCGCGGCTGCTACGACTGCGCCACGAGCTCCTTTTTTGGTACTTTACTATTACTATTTATTGATCCCCTGTCCCCTGTCGTGGATGGCACTATTTTTTACTAGGGACTTACTAGATGGACTAGTTTAAACACCATCTATAATCACTGCACGTTTTCTTTGGTTCAAAGACATTGGCCCTGCTTAATGGATCGTCTCCGGTCATTTGCAAATTATAAAAAAAATGACACTTACAACGAGATCGTAGTTTTCACTGGCTTTCTATTGGTATTATGTATTGCGTTGACATAAGGTTGATAATAATGAAAGTTTTGGATGAACGAACACTAATAACTCTATTAGTACGTATTAGGAAATGTGACAGCAAGTGACAGTTAATGTACGCTTATAGTGTAAAATCATCACTCACTTGTTAATTAAGCGATTATTAATTGTAATGTGAAATCATTGATGACGATGAGAGAAGATAGCCAATAAAGTCACATGTTTAATTACGAGAACATCAACGAATCGATTGTTCCAACTATTCATGCGACTAGTTGATAAATACATCGGCCAACTATTTGTGTAGTTGATAAACCTATGGCCAAACTAATCGTGCAATTGGTTGATAATCTTTTCTGCTCATAATCTTGCGACTGGTCGGCAAACTTATCAACCAACTAGTGTGATTGGTTGATAAACTTTTCGGCCAACTAATCGTGCTACTGGTTGATAAGCTTATCGTCCAACTATGCGGATAATTTGTTATCGATAAATTAGTTTCATGATGATGAGATGCTTATTGGCTTGCAAACTGATCGTAAAACTATAATAGTCAATAACAACATATTTGGATAGACATAGAATAAAAGCTTTCGCCGTATGGGCTTTAAGCTCGATCAGAATCTTAAAATATAATTTTAAAATTTGCACACCATAAAAATGGTAAATGGTGAAGTGTGATTATTTAATATTATGTAACAGCTCCGTTACCAAAATTTGCGCAAATAAATGAATTACTTATGAATTATTAAAAAAATACACGAAAATTTATTTGCAAAAGGAAATATGTGTACCAAGTACTGCAATAAATTTCGTCAATATTGACCTTAAAATGTTAAAACAAGAAAAGGAAATCGCTATACTTTACTTTTATTACTTTTACCGTTCTAACCGCCCGGATGCTGATCATTAACATATCCAAATAACAGCTTCGTCATCGATCATAAACTGATTAGCGTTTCTGCCAACACCAAGGCCAGTGGCATAGGCCTGTAACTTTGTCTCCTGCTGTCTGCGTGAAAGTGCAACAAGTGCTACGGGGCTCCTCGAAATGAGGCGAGGAGTGCTACCGATGCAGTAGCTCAATGCAGGTTGGTGAACTTCAAATACCTCAAAGACTTTTAATCTCATCAAGCATGCAGGTTTCCTCGCGATGTTTTCCTTTACCGGTCGGCGAGCGATGGTCTCGTGTTTAGGGTGTACTTAGAAATTTAGAAAAACCCATTTCAAAGCCCCATTGGGGGTCAGGATCGAAACGTCTCATTCAAGAGGCTAACCCCTACCCACCGGATCAACGTCGCTCATCATGGATTATAAATTTTAATAAATGCCTAAAACCACAATTTAAAAAAAATATTAATTAAAATAATTAAGTATACTAATAGCCCAATTAGTGTTCTAGTCTAAAAGCCGTAACACTCATCTTTGATCGACATAATATTATTATCTGTTGTAGTCTTTTAAGTTACAAATATAATGCCGCGCGCCCGTTGTGATTTTTTCTATGAAGCAAACTTGCTGTGTTTCAATTTGGATTATTACGCCCGGTTTTGAGATGTTGATTAAAGTGTATGTCAACTAACATGACTGTTAATGGCGGTTAGTATACGATTTTAGTCAAATTTGACAGCTTTTCACTGTAGTGACCATGTCAACTGACAGGCTGATCTAATTAAGTAATTTAACCATGCTTCCAGCAACTCATTTGACACTTACCAAGAGAATTGATAGTTGATTTGTTAATGTATGCGTTGATCAGCCTTTAGGAAATCGGGCGTAAGTCAGTCCTAACTTTTTACTGAACTTATGACTAGGGACTTTCTACATAGGGGTTCGTTTTTAGTTTGCTTAACAAGTTTATAAAAATGCAGAAGAAAAAGAAATATACTTTATTGTGCATAAAAATTGACAAATTACAATCAATATATTAAAAAAATAAAACTTACAAAAAATATTTTGCACAAAGGCGTCCTTATCGCTTTGGTAGCTATTTCTTTCAGACAGCCTTAGGATAGAGGAGAAATGCTTTCTTTATTACACTTTCTTAAAACTTAAGTTATGTAACTTATATTAATACCGAAGAATTATATGTCAAACATTTGCTTGACATAATATGAAATATTGTTTACGCGGGGAAAAGTTCGCCTTCTTATTCAATTTTGGCAAATACACTAATTAATGTTTATGTTAAAAAAATTACAACCATAAATAATTAAGAGAGATCAGACAGATGGAGTAGCTTAGCAAATATTGAGTCCAGCAAACCAACTGGCGAGTCGCGTGGTTTAATGGCCAACGTAACCTATTAACATCAAGTTTCCCCGGGACTGATGGATTGAAAAGCTCCCAGTGCTAAAATATCACAGTACTGTCCATACAGAACGCAGCAATACTGTCATTCGTGTCATATAAGAATTACTCTAGACAGGATATTTTGCCATTTATATAAAGTCAGGCGGATTTCCCGGCATTTTTGAGTAATAGCGCTCATGGTCAAATTAAGGCCTAGTATCAAGTATTATCTACGTCCTAACGTAGTTTGATAAAGTTTAATTGTAAAGCTGGGTACACGAATAATCACAGGAAATTTTTAAAGCGATTTTTACAAATATTTTTTTATTATCTGTATAATTTTAATATGTGTATATTTCAAGTGTCAAAGTCAAAGTCAATTTTTTTTATTCAAAATAGTACAATCAAAGTATCTTTTTGAAAGTCAATTGAGTCTACCACCGGTACAAGTTGTACCTACGTAATAAAGATATTTTTGATTTGATATACAAATATTATACCTCTCCGTGCTGAGTTTGGTACGTGGTTGGATGCCTGTTCCAACTAGCGAAGGATAGGTCAACTTGGCGTTCATTGAAGGATGCCTATGTTAAGCAGTGTACGTATAAAAGCTAATGATGATGATGCTACAGATCTTAAATTTGAGGTGTCATGTTTAAGAAATTCTCTACAAGTTTTCATTCCTTTTGATATTCTTCTGTTTTTTTTTTATGTTACATTCCGCCAAAATTAAAATTTTTGGTTTGTTAATAATTATGGAGTGATATTCTGGAAAGTTCGGTCGTGCTCCAACTATGATACTGTCAAAAGTCGATGCGCGTAGCGTCCTCTCGTCGTATATTGTAACATGTTTTCATATTTGACTGGCCTGTTAGTCTAGCGGCTAGTGACCCTGATTGCTAAACCAGAAGGTCGTGGGTTCGATTCCCGCCCAGGATAAAATATGTTTGTGTGATGAGCATGATCATTTGTTCTGTGTCTGGGCGTAATTTAAATATACAAGTAGTGTATCAGCTGTCTGGTTACCATAAGAACTAACATAAGGCTTTGCCTAGTTTGGGATCAGATGGCCGTGTGTGAGTTGTCCCAACATATTATTATTTATTTTTAAAAATGACAAATAATTTATGCACAAATCAGTGTAGCGTTTATCGTGACAGGCCAAATAAGAACCGTATGAAGTCAGGTGCCAACACTAGTGTGTGCGGAAACCTGTTACACATGCGATACATCTCAACGGAGCACTTTCTAAATTTCATCGCGACATGCAACCCGCATTTTTGTCGCACCGTTTACGATTATTGCTGCAATTGATAATTAAAATTGGAATGTGATGATGATGATCACGATGATTGTGATGATGATACTGGTGGTGGTGGTGATGATGAGGAACCAATAGACTCAGCGACTTTTAAGCATATCACTTTAAAAGACTTCGCAGATCCGATCCCTTACTTACTTACTTATTGTTTTCTTATGTTTACGCGAATTTCACTCATTATAATGAAACAACTTTTACGGATTTTATCGCGGTTTATTTAGTTTTTTACAATCCCGACGTTTCGTTACTTACTTACTTTTGAGGCCCAGCGACCCAAAGTGGGTCTTGGCCTCCGAAGCGAAAGACTTCCACCGGTCTCTATCCTGCGCAACCGAATCAAAATCCAAATGAATCAATCAATCGCATCCCTTTAGACTTGAAAATATTACAAACTTTTCCACAGTTTTTTCGTAGAGCCAAATTTTATTCGAATTAATTATGTTTGATTGCCATTATGAAATACTAGCTGTTGCCCGCAGCTTCGCCTGCTAAGGCAGGCTTTAAGATTTACAACGGGATCTTAGTACGCAAAATAAGTAACTTTTCTGGATGATTTTTTACACCTTGTGTCCGAAAAACCCAAATATCTTATCCTATTTTTTTTTCAGAATAAAATTTAGCCTATGTTATTCCTGGATAATGTAGCTTTCGAATGGTGAAATAATTTTTTTTTAAAAATCGGTCCAGTACTTTTTGAGCCTACTCATTATAACCAAATAAAGTTTTCCTCTTTATAATATTAGTTTAGAAGACTGAATATGGTAGATAATAAAGAATGATAATATTATGTACAGTTACAAAAAATATTAAATTTATCTCCATCTTTAATACCTGTTACACAAGTTCCCATAGGACTGGGTTAGTGTAATTCAGTAAAAACAATAATCACCAATGTCAATACCACAGTTATAGGAAGAGAATCCAATTAAAAAAAAACCAGATTCCGTCGCGGTGTGGTAACTCTTTATGGCTTCCTATTTCGTAAGATTTTTATGTTATCATAACTAGCCGTGTGATCGGGCTTTACTCGGGTCAATGGACACAGATACATGCAAATAGATTTTCACGTTTGAATATAAGGGATTCGAAACCGTGTTGTTTTAGATTTTTTTATAATATAATATCTATGGTCGCTTGGATCGTGTACAAGCGACCATAGATATTATATTATAAAAAAATCTAAAACAACACGGTCTGGTCCATTGGTAAGTTTCCGAAGAACTTGTGTTACGGTTACCGGACAACGGAAATACATACATATACTTAGGACTTTTATTATTTTATATTATAATGACCTACCAGCTATATAGCCAGGAACACTACCGTACTTCTTACGGAAACGAGACAAACAAAAAATACCCATACGCACAGATAATACTCTTGTCACTGGTATCCTAAAGATTCCATCAAAACTGGTTTCAGCGACAGCAATAAAGATCTAGTGATGAATCACCGTCGGCCCAGTATAATCATAACTGTGATGACATTCTAGACTTCAAAGAATATCTAGATCAAAAAGATTACATTCCAGGCATCTCGACAATCGCAAAAGTGAAAAACGTGGTAAATACCATTGTTTAAATATATTTTTTAAGTGTAAATATGTAAGCATGTTAATTTCAACCAATGCGTTCTCCATGTCGTGACTTACGGGCCAAAATATGGCCTCTTAATGCACCCAATATTATTGACTAATAGAATATAGAATGACAAATTCCAAATCCAAAATGGCCGCCAAACAAAATGGCGCATTCGATAATATTATTATTGTGTCAGGGATTATTTTTATTATATTTTTCTTTTTAGATATCCGCGAGCGGAGCTAATATATAATAATAATAATAAACATTGATACTTTAGATTTAGTTATGCATTTTAGGAAAGTTAATATTGATAACAATAATAACAGCTTACCGCTGGTGGCATGCGTGCGTCCCACCGCAAACAAGGAGTGACCGTTACTTACCGTTTACCTTCGGTCTTGATGGTGGCTTGAGTTTATTGTGTCTTGCAAAAAATGAGGTATTGAACATATGTGGCTATCATAGATACGGGCCAGCAAATAGAATCAAAAGGAAATCAAAGATAAGACGAGAAGTGCTTATAAATATGAAAATGTAATTTGTTTACTTTAAATATATTCTTAACTATTCGATTCATAATACATATTATAAAGTGCTTGTGATAAAAAACAAATAAAACAAACCACAAAAGAACGTCTTTTTTTTTCTTTAACGCCGGGAAACGCGCTTAGGCATCCCGCGGGGGAGGGAAAAATAGTAAGTGGACGCAGCTCTATCCATTAAAACCCGGCGAGTGCCACCAATGCTGCCTTTGGTGAGATGCCCGGATCTGCTAGCAACGGGGCAATAAATGTACCACATTTTGACTATAATCAATACTTACTGCTACAATACTATTCAACATTCCCTTACGATTCAAGTACTCTTGATTATGCCAGAGCTTATCATCCCTTTAATATCAATCTTCATTCAATATCTAATACAATTTTCGAATACATTACCAAACAAATTACCATCAAGTCATCATATCTGGTCACGACAGGCATACAATAATTACCAGAAGTGGAGCAGATTACAGTACCGTGAGATGGAAGATTTGCATCCTCCTAAACTAATCAAAACTATTGCATAGGTAAAAAGCAGGCGTGTGCCTTTATGGTCTATCAAATATAATACAAAAAAATCATAGACAACAACAAGAATAATAGGTAAAATATTATATATACAAATTGACGATTTTCTTTTTTTTTCTATCTTACTCTGTAAGCTGCTTTAAGATCCTGTTAGTTTATGCTTTGGAACGCTTTAAGAGTAAATAAAAAATACAAAGAAAAGTTATTTGGATTATTGTACTTGAACAATACTTTTAAATATAAAGTTTTTAAATACGCCCTTCTACATTTTAATTTACTATTTTCTTTGATGGTGTTCGATATATTTCAAAATCAAATGCCCATAAATGCCGGCTGGTTGAGTAGTCAGCCTACTACACTTTACGCATCGCGTGCTTCGGTCGCTGATTCGAATCCCATCACGTGCATCTATGTTATTAATTTCTTATAATATATTGGAGTCCGTTCCTAGTACCACAAGTGCATACGAACTTACCACGGGCCCGGGTTAACGTGGTGTAATTGTTGAATTACATATATATATATAAAGATGTATCCGTTGATAAAAACCTGTATTAAATCTCACCGCCTTTAAGCCTAAGCTCACTAATTCGAGCTTTCCAGAAGCAAAGTCCATTCAATATTATTTATTCCCCATACAAACGTTCCGCTTATCTCCACACGTGCGATGGTGACACGTGAATGGTTTATCTGGACCCATTGTAGGGGCATCCCCGATAGCCTTCTAGGATAAATCTAGCTTTTCATAGCCGTTAGAAACCAAGAAATATAGACATATTATCTTAGATAACAATTTATAGAATACAGAGTAATTTAGCTTTTATGGATATAGAAATATAAAAATAATCATACCATATTAACGTAGGAAATCGACTAGAATTTGTGTCAGAATAAAAGAAAAAAAAACAGTACAAAAATCTGTATTCTCAATACAAAATAAGCACCCGGTTTCTCTTAAATACTATAAATTCATTAGTTAGTTAGTTCTTTATTGGGTAGACTTGGCACTGATAAAATTCAAGAAACTTACTAAAAGCAAGTCTTTAACCCCAATGCCTTAATAGTCCTACATATACCAGTCAAAGCAAAACCTGAACCTGAACATAACCAAGGCACTAGCCCAGATCTGGCCCTGCTCCTGATTATCTTCAGAGATTTCTCTCATACTAGGAGGAAGCACGTAGCCTTTTTGAGGGAACTGACTGGTTACCGGGTGTGTTCTTTGTTAATCACATCCGAGAGCTCCCCTTCAATTGGCTGAAAGCCCGCAGTGGTTTAACTCCAGTATACCAGCGCTGGGAGTAGAGAGCGAGGGCAGTCCCACATATCACCAAGAAAGACCTACTCCCGGTGAATACACAAAGCATTCCCACTGCGACCATGCTAGCTTAGGCATTAACGCGTTATCTATACTGAGAAGTGAGATGATAAGTGTCATTTATTTTGTAGCATAGGCGGGCAAACGAACAGTCGAAGTCTTGCGACTATCGACGCCCATTCACATCCACATATTATGGCACAGATTATGCAGATGCGTTGCTCTTCCTTTCCCTTTCACCCCGAATGGGCTACCGCATGAAACGCGACAGGTTAGCTGTCGCTTTACACCCCGGTTGTCGTAGCATAATTTGGCTGCAAAGCAGCATGTGCAGCACTATACTGTCCTTTTGCCGAATATAGCAAAGTTGTATCAAGGAAACAGGATGCTGTGTTCTAATTCACTCGTTACATCACTCGCATTTTCCTGTACATTACATAAAGACATAAACTTACTAGCGGAAAAAAACAGATGTAATGCATGGAGCGGATACGCCTGGAACCTACTTTTATCCCCTTTTTATCCCCGTCCTGTCACGTACTCTTCCAAGAATAGGAGCTAATGTAACGTTTCCGTTAAAGAATTCTTTTAAGGTCCTTTTACAATATCGCTGAAATGTTTTACTTATTACTTCACAATTATTTATTATTGATTTGATTTATTAAGACGATAGCTTGAGCAATGCGTTTTTTATCCGACTGGCAAAAGAAGTTTGTATTTTTTATGTATGTTTATGTATTATGTGTTTAAATCATCGTTCAGCAGTGGACGGATAGAGGCTGATGATGATGATGAAATCATCGTAAGCATCACCTAAACATAAATCTGAATAAATGACGATGGAGGATGTATTGTTTAATTTAAACTATTAGAATTTGGTCAGTTATGAGCATGTGTTGCTGAGTTGAATCGTCAATTGCAGTTCTTTTTGTTTATTGTAAACTATAACTTTAAATTATAATCAACCACTCTGCGTCTTAAATTTTTGTTTTAAAACTTCTTTAGGCATGATAGGAGAATGGCTTATATTGCATTGGTGAGGAATAAAATTAAAAAGAACCATCTTGTACAAGAAGCAAGATCTGTATCCACCTTACCCAAATAAGCCGCACACACCATGTAATATTATATTCCTTGCTTCTTGACTTTACCGACTAGTGGCAAACATGATAAATAAGGAGTATTAATTTCTGTGTTTTCTAAAGCTTTATTTTAATCGAGCCTAAAGAGTAAAGATTACATTTTTTTGAACACATCTTAGGTTTACCGCAATGAATAAGTGTAGGACAGGTACATTAAGTTGCAATTCTATGAAAGCTTTTATAATTCTCGAACGTTATCATATGACATTAATGATTTAAAGTCGTAATCATACATGTCATTAACATTGACTCCATGATGACTGCACCACTGACTTATTTTACTGAGAAATGATTTCAAGACTATGTTCTACTCTTGATGTTGTTTTAATTATTTATGCAGGTTATTGCTGGATGGAGGTAACTATTAATTTGTTTTATGAAACTAGTATTTCACTACTTTATCATCATCATCAGCCTTTATGCGTTCGTCGCTGAACCATCCAACACGGACCTGCCACTGCACTGTCTTGCCACCTGGTTAATGGTCGACCCACTACTTAATTTTAATTAATTAACTTTTATAGAAGAATTTCTAAATTACGTTTCTTACAACAATATTATTTACAATGAGTTTACGCTTCGTATACTTTAACTTAAATTTAAGCACTACATATTTTATTATTCAATAATGATAATAATAATTATCTTATTTATGATTTATGATTGGGAATGCTTGGCAAAATATAATGAAAAACTATCGCATAAAGTTTATTTTAGAGTAAACAGTTTAAGAACATAAATTTTAGTAGAATAGTAGACGAAGTTGGTCGACCATTAACCAGATGGAAAGACTATCTCTGTGCAGTGGTCCGTGTTGGATGCGAGTGGCAATTGGTCGCTTTGGCGTTCATTGAAGAAAGCCAATTCAACATTGGGCGGATAATGACTGCTGATGATGATGATGATGATGACGTACATTGTATTCAAAAATTCTGCATCATACACAGTGTATATTCTCCCTTACATCGTCCATCTGTTAATACGACGCTCCAAGGGATACTTACCGTCGGCCGCGCAGCGTGATGTCTCTAAGTGATGTCATGATCATAATATGTTTTAATTATACTTACCTACCTCGAGTTAGAAATAGACTTACATGTAACAAATAAAGGTTATTACTTAGATCATTTATATACGAGAATTTGAACAACGCCTCCTTAAAAGACCTAAACACGAGACTATCCTTCGCTCACTAGTGCGGGAAAACATCGTGAGGAAACCTGCATGCCCGATAAGATTGTAGCCCCGAAGTTCATGAAAAAATTGTCGTATTACTTATAAATGAATCGAATCCGGACCCTTTCGCTCAAGACGCCGAGTCAATCCTTCAATGATGGTCCAGTACCATCATTGCTCAATCGTTGTCTCATGATAGAATCGAAAATAAATTAGAAAATCTTGTCATCATTATTATTAATCAAACAGGTCTATTTGTCAACCCCACCATGGTTCAAGCCTTGTCGTGGCGGTGGGGCTCAGTAGCCTAGGGTGAGCCCAACACCTTGGGCGAAGCAAATTGTACCCCTCTTATAAGAAGAGGGGGGAAAAAAAGCAGGGGGCAAGGAGCGAGGATGGAAACCTCGCCTCATTGTACTGTCCTGACGGTGGGAGGGGTTGTTCTGTGGTGCGGGGCAACCTGTCTGTGGAGGTGGCGTTGGCCCTCTGAGGTGACTGACTGGCCGTCGAAGTGCCTTGTGCTAGTAGATCCGGGGCACCTCACCAAAGGCGGCATTTGTGGCACTCGCCGGGTTTTAGTGGGTAGAGCTGCGTCCATTTACCAGCTTTCGGGCGCAGCGAGTCCCACTCCCCTGCGGGATGCGTCAGTGTATTTCCCGGCGTTAAAGAAAAAAAAAAGAAAAAAAAGGTCTATTTGTCAAGATACCCCGCTACCCGTGTGAAGTACCACGCATAGACAAATTAAAATGGCGCACCAGACACAAGATAGCATCATGTAATAGCGCGCCAAATCGATCGGAATCTATGGTTTGATTTATTTTTAATTTATGCCCGACATCTTGTTATGGAAATCGCTAATCATATTACATCAGATAAGAACTGACAGGAAATTGCATGCCATGTGTCGATGTGTATTACATTCATGTTTTTGTTGTTATTTTCTTATCTTATGTTACTAGTGTACCTCCCTACCAATGTTCAAATGGGTTGTAATTATAATAGCTTTACATGATTTAGGTCCGACGTATACGTCATTAGCTAGTAAATTCGTAATTTCTATGGTAGGCTTTAATTACTAAACAAATAAACGAAATTGTCACCCACTTAGTCGGACAACCGACCAGTTGTCCGACTAGTTGGGTGACAATTCAATCCAAGAAGTTGATCAGTGACTAGTTGACCAAGTGGCTAGTACCTATTCATTCAACTAGTCGACCAACTAGTCAACCAACCTTACCTTAACCAACATACGTAGTCACCCAACAAACTAATCACTCAAATAGTTGACTACTTTTCGACAACTAGTCGCCTAACTAGTCGACCATCTGGTCGCCCAACTGGTTAATAATATTTTTCTCCAACTTGTCGAACTACTGGTTGCCCTACTATTTACTCGTTGCTGTCATTGAAACTACTTCAAAATGTAGTAAAGTAAACGTAAAAGTTTATTTTGAGTCCTAAATTTCATTTCGAACTAGCTGTTGCCCGCAGCTTCGATCGCGTTAACTTAGGTTTACGGACCTATCCGGACTGGTGTGATTTTTTGCCAAAACAAACGGACAGATAGACAAAAATTGTAAAAAAAAATTGGTAACGGGTCAATTTGCATTTATTAAATAGTGGTTATATATACAAACAGACACTCCCATATCATATTTTATCTGTATAGCAACGCTGTCGCGGCACGTAACAAAAATAATGTAGCAATACAGAGTTACCATAACTTACAGGATAACTGAGGCAAGCTTTTACCTTTACATAATGTAAAAAGCTAATTAAAATAAAAGCTTTTAAAACTTTATAAATACTAAATATAAATGAAAGCGTATGGCAGGAATAATTAACCTGGTAATATGGGGTTGCTCGGTATTTAAAATCTTGACCTGCGATTTAAAATAATTGTCTTCACTTTACACATTGTGATTCATGTTTCTTAAACTAACGAAGACGAATTTAGAGCTGCATCCTAAAGTATTGAACCAAAAATACAAATTCAAAATCATTCATATTTTATTCACAAAGCAACCCTCTCATTACTAGGGTAAGCAAACTAAACTAGATTTTTATATTAGATAATAATTATTAATTAGATAGACAAACTAGGTGATGTAAGTCGCTATAAACATATTATTTTATGTCATTTGTGTGAGTTCACAGGATTAGGAATAATAGTTTACTATGTTTTTCACTTCTATTACTCAAAGATCGATTTTTTCAATTTTGACATTTTCTATGAATGCCTTTTGTAAAATCATTTTTATAAAAAAATTATGTGATGTCGTGGGACACCAGGTAGGAATGAAGTTCCTTCGGCTAAACAGAAAGGTATTATACACTACTCGCTCGTGTATGCGACTGTCGCGCCTGCGCACGTCTCATTTAACGCTTTTATTCCACGCACTTTTTCTTACGGTTTTACTATCACATTTTTTTCAGTTCGGTCGCGCAGCAAAATCCCTATCCCCTCCAAGCCTGCCGTAAGGAACTTCACTCCAAAAATAGTAAAGAATTTATATACATATTTCTGTTATAAAATATTCCGTTCAAATCCCACTTCTAATAAATTTACGTCGGGAAATCGAGGATTTCAATCTATCAGCCCTAAGTGGCGGCTCCTTATACTCGGAGGCAATTTTATGCGATATTAACACCACATACAATACGCGAACCGGTCCGTCAGCGGTCCTCAAACTGTACCATAAATTTTATTCATACGTTTTTACGAGGAAAAAATATTTATTACCATTCGTGACTTATTGCCATTATTTATTCGCATTATGTTACAAGTTATTTATGTGAATGTTCTCCTATCATTTATGTATATATACGGTAAGCTTATTTTAAAAAAGGCACATCGAATAAAATAAATAATCATTAGCTTATTGCTGGATACAGGTTACTGGGATATATACGGGTTTCTTTAAAAGGAATTTGGTGTTGCTTTTGCAAATCAAATTTAATACAACAGAACGCAATGATTATTAACGTTATTATTAAGGATTCTACTTACCAGTTGGAATTTAGTATGATTATTAACGTTATTATTAAGGATTCTACTTACCAGTTGGAATTTAGTATGATTATTAACGTTATTATTAAGGATTCTACTTACCAGTTAGAATTTAGTAATAATAAGGAATTGACAACATTATTATCACAATATATCTACTTATAGATATTCCTGCATGGATTTTACTATACTGTTTTTTTTTTCCAAAAAACTTTGCAGTGTTTCAGAAAAAAGGCAGTCGACGTAATTAGCACTCTGATTCTTTCGTTCACAGTAAGCAACACAAGAATAAAGTGCCCTTAAAAATATGATTTAACTAGCTGTGTACCGTGGCTTTGCCCGCGTTAGCAGAAAAATCCGAGCAAGACGAGCAAGAGGAAGAACACCAGTGAGATGGGCCGATGCCGTTAAGACCAAAGTGGGGGGCAATTTGCACCGAGCAGTTCACTTGGCTCAAAACCGTATTCAGTGGAAAGTCATATGTGGTCACGATCCTCAGCAGTGAGGGAACGACGAAGAAGAAGTACCGTGGCTTTGCCCGCGTTAGCAGAAAAATCCCCTTTTTTTATAAAATGTTACATCTAGTGCCTCCCGGAATATGTGTACAAAGATTCATGATGATTCGCTACGTAGTTTTTGCCTGAAAGCGTAACAAACGCTTTCACATTTATAATATTAGTAAGGATACATCACAAACATACAAAACACAATTTATTTAATAATATTTTTATTGTTTCAGGTAAGCACTCAATCCTTGATTGATTCAGAGAAGATTATTTGGACTTCAAGTACCGTATAAACACTTTACATAACAACATTAATTTGAGTTCTTTATGAGTTCATACGGATTTTTTCAGCTTTTATTTTCCAGATTTTTAGGTACACACTGTATAAGAACCAACTTCAACTTAAATATATCAAAATAAGTTCTGAAGTAGCCATAAAACAATTTGTGGGGTAAGTTACGCACTATATCCATTTCCGTCACCCGAATCTTAGCGGATACGGATATAATTTAACGAAAAAAAAACACTGGTATACTTTATTATATTATTACACTAAAGAAAAGAAAATTAAGTCTACGTCCGGTCCAGAAGCTAGTTTATTTAGAAGAACCGTCGAAACAAATTTAAGATAATGCAGTGCATAACCATAAGGAGCTGCTACGGAAAGTTTAAGAGCCACTGTACCGATGAATCCACCTGATAATGAGTGTAATCTAGTCTCTAGTACTTAGTTTATGGAGACGGCGATTAAGCCCTGAGTATTTAGTTCTCAGATCACAGTCGTGTGCGGTGTATTGAGTTATAAAATATACAAAGTTTAATGAAACAAAGTAACGATCTATAAGCATATAATAGTAAGATTTTCCTATTTTCTCTATTTGACATGTTAAGGATGCTTTTTACGGAATACGGAATTCTAACTAATGCTTACGGCTACGGAAATTAAGAGTGAAACACCTATCACCGTCAAAAAAATTCCGTGAGATTATAAGTGTCCACGAAAACTAGAAAGTCAGAATATCCTTACCAAAATACCTTTCAAAAACTCCTCTTATAGTATATATAATAATTAGTATATAATATAGAGCGCATAACATAATATGTACTAAACAAAAGTAGGCAATATACATTAGAAACTATAAATAATAGGTTAAAACTACTAAATGAACTATATACTTATATCAAAGTAAAAATAAAACTAGATAATATGAAAAATCGACCCCAAATAAAACAACATAATATACTTAATATTAAAAATAAGTAGAAGTAGAAGTAGGGATGTTTGTTAAGCTATCACGTGAAAACTACCCAACCGATCATCATGAAACTTTGTACACATATTCTCGAAGGTACTAGAAGTAACATAGAATACATAGAAAAAAAAGGATTTTTTCTAACGCGGGCAAAGACGCGGGCAACAGCTAGTACATAATATTAATGAAAATATTAGATTATAAAGTACATCGGTATTAAGTTTTTACTTATCGTACTAAGTTTTTATGTGAACGCAAAGCTTGTGAAGCTCTGTAATGAGAACACTGTGATGGCACACAGACCACAGTGTTTCTCAACATTATAGCAATTATATTAAATCAGATTGTAGTTCATTGTACAAATTTTCATGTTTTTATCAATAGTTCTTTAAGTACAATATGAAGTTCTTCGAGTTTAAAAACGGTTTAAACTAATAAAAAACGTGTACAAAATGGGCAAGAAGCCTTAAGGTCAGTAAAATTCAAGAGCGGAGACCCGGTTTATGTGGAGGCCTATGTCCATCAGCCCAGCAGTGGACGGATAAAGGCTGATGATGATTATGAAAAAGAAGCCTACTTCTACAAATATCAGCCTTACTAAAAAAATAAACCTAATATTTTCCATTCCACCATACAACATAGCTGTCCCTTTCTGGTGTACGCGAATGTCAAGTCCATTTGATACTTGGTCCTAGTTATTGATCAATTAAGTACCAAAAGTTTTAGAGCAACAGATAATACAGCACTAAAAAAGTGTTGCAGATTACAAAACAAATGCAAGCTTCACAGATTATGGCAATTAAAAAACATATTAAATCAGATTGAAAAGTGGTCTGAGATGCCAATGTTTTTACACCATACACTATGAAGTTCGTCGAATAGAGGCACGTTCCAGTAATTGATGATGGTTATGACGCGATAAAAAGCTCTTTGTTACACCGGCTGATTATTATTAAATGGACGTTCGTCGTGAGGTCCTTGGGCTTGTAGGGATGGGCCGATGTCGATAGTTTATAATAGAGAGGAATACGTTATCGACTAAATAAAAACGCGAAAGTTTGTAAGTATGGATGTTTGTTACTATTTCACGTAAAAACCACTGATTTTAATGAAACTTTACAATAACATAGCTCATACATCAGAATAGCACATAGGCTGTGATTTATCACCGTACTCCCACTGGAACGGGAAGTACGCGGGTGAAACCGCGGGGCGTTACCTATATTAAATGTATTTCCGATAGCCGATATGTACCCGTATCACAACTTCTTCGAGAACTTACCACGAGACCACGACGCAGTGTAAAAGCGTCTATATGTAATATTATTAACACCGCATCAAAAATTTTTATTCCAAACTCCCAAAATTCCCTCACAAACCAGGTTAGGTTAGGTTTACATGGATCAAAGTTACAGAAGCCCTGTAGGGCTATTCTGTGGGGTTGTTTTCGAATCTCTAAAGCGGAATCCGCGGTAATATGACGAATTTGACGGATTTGTATTCTTTAAAACTCGACTCTCTATCCATATTAATAAAGATTATTTTCGAAGTGACGTAATGTGAGCTCTATCACTCAGGTGAAGCTCGATATTGAAATAGTTTCCTACAGAATAGCCCTACTGGTATAGCCTATAAGTGGAGTATTGTCTATGATATCAACTGACATTTTCAACAACAATGTAACGTTTTTTTCACCTGCCATCACTAACCACGAACCGTTCGCACGCACCAAGAACGCCGGAGAAGTTCCCACAGATACATATTATGGCACCTGAATTAATTTGAATATATTAGGAACACTAAGTAAGGTCATTGGTAAGGTAGTGGGAATTACAATTGAAATAGTTTTAAAGATAATAATCAGATGTAAATATAATAAGTAGAATCGATTCAAGTTAGTTTTATGAATTAACAGAATCTGTCTGTCTGTTACGCTTTCACGCCTGAACTACTGCACCGATTTTTATGAAATTTAGTACACATATATACCTGAGACTGTACCATCACTCTATATGGGAATCAATGGACTCATTAAACATTGAAACTGTTTATATAAAGGTTCTACAGCACATATACCAAAACTGTAACAGTAGAATTAAATTGGAGACGACTGGACCATCTATACCGATTAGAAGAGGGCTTAGGCAGGGAGACCCGATCTCTCCCACAATTTTTATCGCAGTGCTACAATGGGTCATTGGAAAACTAAACTGGGAAAAGGTCGGTTTAAACATAAACAATCAGTACATAAGTCACCTTAGGTTTGCCGATGATATTGTTTTGTTCTCTGAAAATACAACAGAACTGCAAATGATGATAAATACTCTCCATGAAACAAGTAAACAGGTTGGACTGGAAATAAACCGCAATAAAACTAATATCATGACTAACTATATCCAAAAACCAGTTTACCTAGAAAATGTGGCGCTAGAATATGTTGACAATTTCATCTACCTGGGAAAGCAAATCTCATTTAAAAACCAGAGAAATGAACACGAAATAGATAGAAGAGTCACCAATGCATGGAAGAAGTTTTGGAGTTTAAAAGAAATAATAAAAAGTGATAATATGCCGCTAGAAATTAAACAGAAAGTAATGGACACCTGCATCCTTCCATCATTAACTTATGCTAGCCAAACTTGGAATTTTACATACCGTATGAAAAACAAAATTAGATCCTGTCAAAGAAGCATGGAAAGAAGCATGTTAAAGGTTCGAAAAATTCAAAAAATATCTCACACGATTATAAGAAAAAAGACAAATGTTACTGACGCTCTATGTTCCTGTAAGAAATTAAAGTGGCGCTGGGCTGGACATATAGCTCGGCTGTCAGATAACCGATGGACGCAGAGACTGACATCTTGGAATGGGCCATCGGGTATTAGGAAGAGAGGTAGGCCGACTGCCCGGTGGACAGACGACATTATACGAGTGGCTGGCAAACAGTGGATGAGCATAGCAAAAAAATAAAGAAAGATGGAAAGCTCTAGAGGAGGCTTTCACCCTCGAAGGGAGGGGTTCTTGCTAGTTAAATAGTTTATTTTTATATTAAAGTACATAAGTTATATTACTCAGCCTATAATTTGTTTGAAATGTAGTATTTAAAGTGAGCTTATTTAAATTTATGTTAAATATTTTTTTTAGCAAGAAATATAAGGCTTTTTTATTTTTTTATTTATTTATTTATTTATTATATACCAGAGCTTGGTAAAGGGCATAGGCTACCTTTTATTGCGAAAAAAGGTTTGGAGGGGTTTGTTTAAACGCGCTAATCTCGTGAACTATTGGTCGGATTTGAATATTTTTTTCAGTATTTATGGATAAAGGCCATCCCGCTAAGTCGCCGTTATAGGTCATAGTAAACGCAGGCAAAGAATTGCGAAGCTGCGAGCAACAGCCAGTCTAATATATTTGATTATAATATGCATGCATTATATAGAATGCAAATGTTCAATCACACATCAGTAAAGACTAAAATGCTTTAAGCTTAAGGTATAAAAGGGGGTAAATTGTGATTTCTCTGGTAGCCCCTTGGGGTTATTATGAAAAGGGGGGCAACGCCAACGCATATACATAGTTTGGTTGTGCGGATGTGTATGGGCGACGGTTGCCCATAAAGCTCCCACTGCTCGGTTGCCTCCAAGTGATTAATAAAAGCGTCAATTATCTTTAGTTTTATGTTAACCTTAAATTCTCATTTAGTTAATGTATTGTATTCTTGGTAATATCTAACTAAGTTTAAACTAATACTTGCTGCTTGGTAAAACTAGCACTGAACCGGTGGTAGACTCAATTGACTTTCAAAAAGATACTTTGATTGTACTATTTTGAATAAAAAAAAATGACTTTGACTTTGCAGTTCCGTGGTTTCACTCACGCATATGTAAATAGTTTAATAAATTTTCGCTTTCAATCAAACAAACTCTTGCGGGATTTTAGTGGGTAGAGCTGCGTCCACTTACCAGCTGCCTGGGGAGACCCACTCTCCCGCGGGATGCCTAAACGCATTTCCCGGCGTTAAAGAAAAAAAAGGGCATTGTCTTAGCGTTCATTAGGGTGGACTTTGTTCGGTAGTGGATAGATTAAGGCTGATGATGATGATAATGATAAAATACCAATGTTAACTCATGATTAATCATCCTCAAGTCGACCAACTTCTTACTTAAAAACTAAAAACAGAGCAACTAGATCACCAAAATGACATTTAAATTTCATTAACAGTTAAAAGTAAAAGCGTTGATAACTCCGTCGATTAATTTAATTACACACTCTGATTGCAGTTAACGCAATTTGGTTAAAATATCGGTTAGCAAATCTCCAGGTTGAGATGCCATTTTGGCCCTTATTGATTGATTGTTAGCAATAGTATCATGATTTAAAGTATTGTTTTTTTTTTTTTTCTTTATTTAATTTAGAGATTTTAGTACACAAGAGTGACTATGCCAATCTCATAGTGCTTATCTATATTATAATACAATAATCATAAATCTAAATATAATTAATTAATTTATACTTATAAAAGAATACAATATCTTTGCTGCTTTAGATGTCGGGCTGGCCAATATACTATTAAACACCCCGACATCCAAGGTAGATAGTTTAAGAGATGACAAGAGGTCAGCTCTTTTTCTGGCAAATCGAACACATTCTACCAACACATGTTGAACATCCTCCTTAACACCACACAATTCACAATTAGGGGAATTTGACTTGCCCATGAGGAAGGCAAATTTTATGCTCTTATATTTAATATTCTCGTGAACATGACATTCTTTCTCATTTCAATGAAATATCGAGCTCCGCAAAACAATATTAAAAAACATGGTAAATATCCCGTTTTAAATACTTTAAATAATGAAAATAAACATGTGAATTTAAAATCCTATATAGTATCATGATGTCTCACGGAAGGTAGTTAGTTGGGGGTGAGATAAGGCGTGGGTTTAAAGGCAACGTCTCAAACTAGTCACGGGTCTCCTCCTCGAAATCAGGCGAGGAGGGTGTTAGTCCATACTTACCACGTACCCAATATGGGCTAGTGAAATTAACACCTTTTAAGGCTTTTAACCTCGTGAGGCATGCAGGTTTCCTCACGATGTTCTTTCACCGGTGGGCGAGCGAATGTCTCGTGTTCAGGTGCATGTAGCAATGAAAACCCATTTCAAGGCACCACAGGGGTCAGGATCAAACTCGTACCTCTTGGTCCAGAGAGCCTAACCCCCGAGGTCGTCGCTTGCTCACTGCTGAAGTAAAACATGGTGAGGAAACCTCCATGCCTAATAAGATTAATAATCTTTACCTTTAATCCTTAATATAACAATTTTATTATAAATTTGAAAGTAGGGATGTTTGTTACGCTTTCACGCTAAAATTATTCAACTCATCATTATAGCATTGAAAAAAAGGGAATACTCTTACTAAGGCGGGCGAAGCCGCGGGCAATAGCTAGTAAGTAATATTAATACGCCTCTGAAGATGTGTGAAATTTACTAACCCGCATGGGGCCAGTGCATCGGTGAACTAAGGCCCAACAACCTCCTCGCCTGATAAATCAAATCAAATAATATTTATTTCGTAGGCAAATTACATAGCACTTGAAACATGTCAATTTTTTTTATAAGCTAATGCTAGATTCGCAAAAGTAGCAGTTTTCCTCAGAGAAGAATCTAGCAAGAAACTCTGTAGGATTGCTCTTTTTAAAATATAGTTTTACAATTTTTGTAAATACATCAAAATAACAACATACTAATATACATATAAATAATAACAACATGCTAGTTACATAAATTAATTCACATTTGCCTAAAATAAATAAGTAAATAAATTTGGACCCCGCAATATCAAAACAAACAAGAGGATGTTAATAAAAAGAAAACAAAAAAACCAAGCGAGGTAGAAACTGCATAACACGACCAGCCACCACAGCGGCACCTTCACATAGGCCAGGACGCGTGTGCCAGCGTCAACCTCTTCTGATTTCGAGGAGACCCGTGTCCAGCAGTTTAACATGAGGATTTATACGTACTCTTTTTTATTATGAAAGATGCGATAATTCATCACAATCCCGATGTCACTTTGCAAAATGGTAATACCAAATTGCCCATGGCATTACCCCACCACAAGTTGACCCACTTTCCCACCCGTGGTGAAATATTATAGAAGGCGGCACCGGAAAATTACCTTTTCTATTTAATATTATATCGGTGGTTTACTGAGAGTGAAATCCAATCGTCCATTGTAGTTCATTCGCTTCTTCTTGAAGATCCGGATTCGATTCCCGGTATAATACTATCTATAAGTCAGATGACAGTACTTTAAAATATGTCTTCTTCTTCAGCATAGTCTTTCCCCAACTATATTTGGCAGTCTAACCAGCTGAATACTGACCTCCATAACCTAGTAACTGAGTAACACGGTACCCCGTGGTAAGATTGGTCGTCAGACTTTCGGGCTTCTGACGACCCGTAACGACTGTCAAAGATCCACGAATGACAGTCGGCACCAACGGATTAACGTGCTTCCCGAAGCATAGAGGAGTCTCAGTATGTAAAAATGGTCACCCATCAACAGGCCAACCCCGGCAAGCGTTGCTTAACCTGGTAAATCGTTTCACCAGGTTAAGGAACGCTTGCCGGTCGTTATTACTGACCCACGAATTCCTCTTAGTGCTTTTAAATTATTAATTAATTTAAATGTGAAAGTAAAAGTCTGTTAGTTTATCGCTTCAATTGCAGAAATGAATTTGATATTTGGAAAGGAGATAGATTACATCATGAAGTGCATCGATCATCATCAATATTATCGATTTTTACGGCATTTCCTGCCTCGTACGACTGTTACATGGAATCAGCTACCACACAGAGTATTTGGCACTCATAGTAAAATAAATTTTACGGATTTTATCGCGGTTTATTAAGTTTTTTATATGCCTGACTGGGCAACTGACTGGCAACCCACATATCCTCTCTCCAATCCTCTCGTGTAGCGGGTGTCTATGGATGTCGCTTTTGTCTTACCACCAGGTGAACTGCCAGACGCTTCCTTCCATAAATAAATCATATAACGCATGAATTCATCCATAAAAATGAATTCATACGAAGCATTTCTTTCAGTAAGCAGTTACCTTGTTGTGAAATTTGACTCAATAATTTTGATACTATTTTGATACTTTTAAAAGTGTAAATGCATTTCTTTCAGTAAGCAGTTACCTTGTTGTGAAATTTGACTCAATAATTTTGATACTTTTATAAGTGTGATGAAACATCTAAATCCTAAAAATAAAATACAGTTTGATTTGTGAGTTTACGACGCCTTTTTGAAAGTGTTTACTTCCGACTAAGTCTTATTAATCTTATATCCGTATGTATTCTTACATAATTTTTCTATGCATAAATTATTTGGTGCTTCATCATTCTAACGCCCATATTAATAGTTATATTAAGTTATTTGAATTTGTTTATTAGTTTTAGTTAATATTCTCGACAAATTGGTTTCAACGTTTATTTCTTCCGCAAGGCACATTATTCCGGGCAGTATTTCAGCTTCTACACCTAGGTCCCAGTGACCTAGGCATGACCATGACGGCGTCATACCGTTTGCAGTCATGGCATTCAAGTCAATTTTACACTTTTTTTATTCACTAACCTAAAAGAAGTGTTACATTTATAAGACGAAAATATCATGCTTTCACAGTTCAAACACGCATCTCAACTTTATAATAGAAGTAGATTAAGAAAGCGATTAGATAACCGATGACAAACAGACTTACAGCGAAATCTACGAGCGTGAAGTCAAATTGGAATTTAGGGTCAATGATGATCGTGTTGTTACGCATACCTCACCTGTTAAGGTGTCTTAAGGCGCGGCTCCACCGCGGCGCACGGGAAGGCTACGCACGTTTGCTACGGCTTCACCGCGGCGCACGGATAGGCTACACACGTGTGCTAAGGCTTTACCGCGACGTACGCAGAAGCTACACATGTGTGTTAAAATACAATGATAAGAAAATGTCAATGAATACGGGGTGTGTCGTGGGTTTCAGTGGAGACAATCAAATTCATTATCTTGCAAAGCGAAGCTTGTAGCCTCTTCGTGCGCCGCGGTGAAGCCGCGCCTTTAGTGACATGTTTATTACTGCTAAGTCATAATAACTAAGGCGAACCAATGAAAAAAGGTACCGTTATCTTATGACAGAGTTAAATAAATATTTTTATAGTTTCATACATTGTCTATACTTCATTCTCTTCTGAGCTTTTGTCAAAACTTCATATAGTACAAGTATATCTTCTTAAATACTATTCGTATTCTGTAATTATAAAATACTACTAGGCAAAGGGGGCTAAAAGGCAAATGTAATGTAGGAACTTTGAATTTTTCGGGATAAGCTGAAGCCTATGTTGTAATCCGAGGTAGGTATAAGTTATCATAATTTCAACTTTCAACATACCTATATATTTATTCGTTTTGTCGCGAAACAAACATCTAAAGCTATAAACTTTCGCATTTATAATATTATTAAGATCAAGTACAATAGCTACGTTATAATATTACGGGACAACGGTGTACATCGGTCACGTACGCACAGTTATGTGTTGAGAATGCGGACATCCTGTATAGCTGCAACGTTTGGATAGAAAAAATATGATAATTATTGTATTAGAACCATTATTAAACCGACACCAATCTCGTTAGATAAAAATATTAAAATTATTATACAAACAAAACAAAAAAATTATACAAACAAACAAAAAATAATTTGTATGTTTTTTTTTTGTTTTACTAAAATATTAAATGGTCATCGGTCCTTTGAAAGAGGGACCCGAAAACATTTCCTTTCAAAATATAATTTCGATGAAATAACTTAATTTACATCCGTAAAACAAAGGTACGAAAGATTAATTAACACAAATGCGTATGCGGCATAAGCCCCCAAAGTATAAAATAAGATTATATTATATACTACGCAAGTAAAAACATAATTTTTACCACATTTGCTAGATTACCATCGTGTCTCAAAATTCCGAACCATGTTAATACATGATGTAGTTTCGGATTAATCAGCAAAAAAAAAAACAAAAAGTTTAAAAATGTTTTCCTATCCCGGATCAATAAAATATAATATAAAGCAAAATAACATTCTAAAATTGCAGACAGGAGTTGTACTATTAAAAAAAATACTGAACTTGCAACATAAATGGACCATATTAAGACTAGAGATTATAAATATCAACCCGTAGTTACATATTATTATTTTTTTTATTCTATTAAAAAGAAAACAATAGGACTTTATCGCCGTAGTTACATAGTTTTATTATAAAGTAATGTGATCAGTTTCTTCGGGACATTTCTATGTCAGTGTTTTATTTATAATATAGTTTTATTAATGTACACCGCGAGCTTCACGCTCTCTATTGTAACGTGGACTAAATCACGGTCACTTCATAAAATAGCGCTTCTTATATTTCGATCTTTAAGCTATCAGCGTGGCTAAATTAACTTATTGAATCCTCTCAAATAGACTACTGTTTTATACAATTTATACTTTAATTACATACATTATACTAGCTGCCCGACAGACTTCGTTCTGCCAAAATTAAAATTGCAATAAAAAAATAGGGGTTGATCTTCGGGGGTGCAAATTTAAGGTTGTATGTATTGTTGTATGCTGTATCATAAAAAATAAAGGCAAAAGAATTAATTGTCTTAAAAATTCAATTAAATATTTTGGGGTGGGTCACCCTTATCATTTAGGGGTATGAAAAATAGATTTTGGCCAATTCTCAGACCTACTGAATATGCATATAAAATTTCATAAAAATCGGTCAAGCCGTTTCAGAGGAGTATGGTAACTAACACTGTGACACGAGAATTTTATATATTAGATAAATAGTAAAAATTGAATTATAAAAAAAGTAGTCGAATCCACAACTTTTTTTATTATTTTATTGTCAATATATTAATATAAGCACGTTTATATGAATTCAAATAAAAAAATATTCTACTATAACTGTGGTGTGACAGAGTATATCATTAAAATAAATCTTTCGAGCAAATCCTGCCTAATCTAACTAACACTAAACTGGAAATCAACAATTGATTTAAAACTAGCCAGCGCGGTTTATTGAAGCTGTTTGTTAGTATTTCGCGCTCATTAATGTGACGTATGCCTACACGGTACCAGGTACTGTAAGCTGGATAACTGTTAGTGACGTGCCGCTAACAATTCCTAATATCTACATTCGAATGTACGGATACGCATAAAAACGAATATTTTGAAGTGAAACTTCTTTGAAATCGTAATTTCAAACCGGATGCAACGGAAAAAACGTCAGGTAAGAGACACAAATACAAAAGCGAGAGAGCAAATGTCGGTGTGTATGTATATTGCACGCTGTTTAATACTTGCTTTTTTGAGCATTTAATGTGTGTTTCACTTCTATAGTGTGTGAATCGCACACACACGTTTTCTTTAAATTATTATATTATTTAAGCTCAACAATAAACTAGAGCTTTTACTAGTACTAGCACTATAATGAAATATCTTTTACGGATTTTATCGCGGCTTATTAAGTTTTTTTCCCTGACGTTTCGCATACTTTCCAGCAACTGAGGAGGACTGTGGTGTAAGGCGTCCTAGACACAAACAAATCGATCCAACAAATAGAAAGGCGCAGTAACTGTGAGGTACATTTTTATCGCGATTTTAATACTAGAAAACAATTATTTCGTAGACAAATAATTCGAATGCGAATATCAGCACGTCACTATTTATTATACCCCGTTACTCCAGAGTTGTCTTAATGTGTTTATTCAGAACTTACCTCAATGCAAGGTCAGGCCTCTAATATAATATCGGCAGTAACAGTATCGGCTACGATATCAGACCAAATTAAAATAATAGATCTCACATAACATTTTTTTTCATGTGGTAAGAACCAGCTAAATTAAGACACGGTATTTAAATTTTTGGCACCTTTCGTTATTTTAAGCGAAGTAAGTTAACAACGTGAATTAAATTCTAGTATGTTATTATTCATCATTTATTCTTACGAAAGGCAAAAAATTTATTCCAAAGAATTCATTTCTAAAAATTTCGAAGTTTGAATACATATATTTTTCAGAAGCAATGGTAAATCTACTTATCTAGCGAATTGGGAAAAATCATGCAATTTATTCGCGTAGTTATTTTCGTATAGTATTTTTGATACTTTCGCCGCTTATGCCGTATACGCGATTGTGTGCATTAGTGTTTTGTGTCTTGTTTGCGTACGGAAGTAAATTATTTCATCGAAACGATGCGAATTGGGAGGTGTGTAGAAATTATTTTCGGGCGAAATTATAATGGGCACTCTGAGTGCTGATGGCAGAATTATGATCTCAAATAGCGTTACTGCCCTCTCCAGTCAATGATGATTTTTTTATAATAATGGAATGGGCAAACGGGTATATGAGCCAGGTTATGTAAGTGGTCAGCGTTGCCCGTGAGAGTCTCTATGCCACTCCTGCCTGTCCTCTTTCTCTCCTTAACACATCAAAGCTGTTTCGCGGAAGAGACAAGCATGGTGGTATCCATACAGTTCCGATCCACTCCGATGATGGGATTATAATATTGTCCGTTTGTCTGATAAGACAAGAACATTATCAATTATGTAAAAAAAAAACCTCATACATAAAGAAACCTCAGCTCACGTGTCAGTCCCGCATTTGTCAATTGTCAGGTTTTTTAATAAGCATTTGAGTTACAAAGATTTTCCTGGTCTTACCCAGTTTATAAAACGTAGGCATAAGACCTTAGCCTCGGGTCTGGTATCAATAAATAAGATGTGATATCTAATCGTGGACATTTTTATGTGAAGCGCGGCAGAAACAATGGACATCGGGAATCTTACGGCACATTAAAATATACGTTACGGTACCGCGGCCATATTGTACACGTTCGGAAACGATTGCAGATAATACAAAATGGCGGGATATCGTTTTAGAAACATGTGACGTTGAATTTTCTTTTTTTATATATAAAATTTACTGGCCAGTGTTTAAATTTATACGTGACACTCGAATTTTTGTTAGTTTATATTTCGCTACTGTAAGCAATACTAATAACTTAGCTCATCGAAAATGTGTGAAATGGAAGAGGTGAGGTTAAAAAATTTTTTCGGCCCCTATCGGCCCTGTAATTAGGGAATATTTTGTTAGCTTTTAACTTGTTATCAAATTCTTAAATTAAAATTTACTAAAGGTTATATTGACATACTGACTGAATGACATTTTTATGATTCAGGGTTAGTATATCATCGGAGTGAC
Source organism: Lycaena phlaeas (assembly GCA_905333005.2). Classification (NCBI taxonomy): domain Eukaryota; kingdom Metazoa; phylum Arthropoda; class Insecta; order Lepidoptera; family Lycaenidae; genus Lycaena; species Lycaena phlaeas. The sequence continues at coordinate 15,106,162 of HG995175.1, forward strand.
CTACCAATTGAGCTTAAAGGCCATCAGGCCTAAAAGTCTAGAACTTTCGAAAAAAAATCATCGGGAGCCACGTGCACGTCTACAAAAGTTACCTATTAGCTTATATACCTGAATATAGCTGATTTACCTTACTCACTTACTATTGGCTTCCCACTGGTCTCAGCTTAACTTATTCATATTTTTGCCTGGTCTAGTCCATCGTCCAGCAGTCAGTAATCAGGAACGAGTTCACACTGTTTAAAGGCGTCGTTGATCACGTGATATCAGATTCCATCTGCCTATCCATACTAACATAAATTTCAATTAAATTAATATTGTTATTTTGTTGCAGCGAGCTGACTTTGGCGAAGAGTATGGCGTCATGCGGGGGATGGGCGGAGGAGCCGGTCTCGAAGGTATTATCACTTTGTTATTATTATTATTATCACCTTTTTTTATTTTACGCCGGGAAATGCACTGGCGCATATCACGCAGGGGAGTGGGTCTCCCCAGGCTGGTATGTGGGACTCGCTGCGCCCGAAAGATGGTAAGTGGACGCATCTCTACCCACTAAAACCCGGCGAGTGCCACCACTGCCGCCTTTGGTGAGGTGCCCCGGATCTGCAAGCAACAGGGCACCTCGACGGCTAGTCAGTCCCTCAGGGGACTGATGCCACCTCCACAGATTTTTTTCTGATTTTGTTCTGTGGTGCGAAACGGTTGTTTTGCACCACAGAACAATCACTCCCAACGTCGGGACAGTACGATGAGGTGAGGTTCCCATCCTCACCCCTTGCCGCCTGCTCTTTTGTCCCCTCTTCTTATAAGAGGGATACAAAGAGCCCCCTCGGCTCAATTCGCTTAGCCCAAGGTATTGCGGTCACCCTGGGCTGCTGAGCCCCACCGCCACGACAAGGCCTGAACCATGGTGGGGATTATTATTATCACCTGCGTTAACTAAGATTGTAGTGAAATAATATATAGCCTTCCTCGATGAATGGGCTATCTAAAACTGAAAGAATCTTTCAAATCCGACCGATAGTTCCTGAGATTAGCGCGTTTAAATAAACAAACTCTTTAGCTTCATATTAGAATATAAGATTGATTAACTTTGTTCATGAACTCTTAGAGGACACTTTTTTATCACCATTCGATTAGATTTACGGATGTCTGAAGTAGAAATCGTTACCAATTAATAAATATCGGATTTGCGTGACGAAAAAAAACATTGTAAGAGCGTGCGAATTAGAAGTATGATTGTCATGACGCCCGATATGAAATAGAAAACATATTGGAATGTACGTTATGTTTCAATGACAACGCATGAGAAAAAGATACAGAAACTAATGATAATAATTGCGTATTCGTCTTAGCCTCTTTATTCCCGGTCGGATGCGTCACTTTACCCCGCGTCTCTTTATTCCCGTGGATACCAACACCTTGCTCGTTCATCACCTGAAACAGCTTTGATGTATTTCAGAGAGAAGAGCAAGATAGACATTGTAATTACAACCACCCTGGCATCTCATTTCTTTATCTATGGACGCTTTTACACCACGTCTATCTAGGCCCGTGATAAGTTCTAGATGAACTTTTGTTACGCGTACCAGACGACGAAAATTTATTTAATACTTTTATACTATACATATATATGTTTTTACTATAATATATTACATATTATTCATGATCCATGTTCCCTAGCGGGATTCGAATCCGCTACCTCTTTTGAGTCACAGAGGTCCTCAATATATTTGGCAACAAATAAATAAATGAATGAAGATGCTAGGGTTTATGTCCATGGACGAAGTCGACTTATCATCTGGTGGCGTACGTCTACCACTCTAGCTACTTAACTAACAAAAACGATATGACCGATTCAGCCCCGAAAATTTTTGATTTAAAAAATTTTTAAGAGTTCCATTCCTCAATATAAACCTTATAGGAATTATTGACCCTTATAAATGTTATTTTACCTTTGTAACGTTTCTTTGTTGTACGTTTATCCGTAATGGTATACTACCACTGACAGTCAAGAATTTTAATAAAAGCTAGGGCTGAGTGAAATAAATACGAAAATCGTAAAATTGTCGTGGTATGCAAAAATACTTTTTCATCATAAATCGAGTCAGACTCCCGCGTGTTTATTATTTATTGTACTGGCTGAATACATGTATTCTTTAGCCCTACAGATAATAAAAATAGAACACCCGCCATATTGAATAAAAAACGATTCCCATAAACAAAGTTGCGGAGTATTTATTACCTGATTTACATGGTCCCAGGTGCTGGGTCTAGCTTCGTTTAATTAGGTAAATTAAAATAAATTATCGAGAAGTTACGTGTAAGGTTTTCTAATCAGCTTGCCAGTTTATCTTGGCTTAATTGTTTTATATGGGATTTAAATTTAGAAATTTTTATTTGTAGATCGAGGATTTGATTATAATTAAAGATTTTTACATAGAAGTTAAAGCATAATAATTTATAAAAATTGTTAATATGTTAATTAATTACAAAGTTCCCAATAATCTATATTTAGCGTTCATGTCAACAGTTTTTATTGTGTGTTTCTACCTAAAGATAGCTTTGATTTTGAAAATTTTAGAAAGGCTTTTGTTTTTGATTCATAATCATAACTAGCCGTCCAATTACCTGTTGTAAGCTAGTGTCATTCCCATACAATAAGTATTCTATTCTATTCGTTTAGCGTTGTGCCACTTGTCTAGGGGGGCAGTTCAGCTTACATAAATAAAATCAGCATAAAAATAAACGCCTATAATAACGCCTTTCTCTCATAAACATGATTTACAATTAACAAACAACAATTCAGACATTTGTTCGTAGATAACGTCTTGGGATGAGAACCTCTTTGTTTTTACAAATGGTACCAAAACACCATTATTTTTTAATTCAATTCAAGCAAGATAAAGTACATTGAACTTTGTAACACTCCACCAGTGGGGCCACGAATGATCTACTATAGAAATAAGGATCTGTGTAGGATAAATGTCCGTCCAAAAACGTTAAAGATGGCGCCAATAGGACCCTCATAAGATACTAGCGCCATTACGGACGGTTTTTGAACTGTTATTTAAGGCTAAGCATTGATACTTTTTTAGTTGTTCCCCTTTAAGATACGGTCTTTTTTGCTTCTATACTCAATGAAATTTGTACTTAATTGATAATATTCTATATGTTTTGTATATTTATTATAAGTTAACTAGCATAACTACTAAACACTATCTAAACTCTCAAGATATTTTGAAAATTCCTTGTAGCAAGATGTCTAACCATAAATGAGTAGAAAGCCTTAATGTCACATGCCTTTTCAGGGTTTTTTTGTTGTTGTTTCGCGGAATACACAGTTAATTAGTGGTTTTTCGCTCTAAGCTCAAAAAAGCCTCAGTTGCCTACATATGCAGCATACAAAAGTTTGTATGCTGCATACTTTTGTAGCAACTATAATAAAACTTATTTAACACTTTTTCCACTATTTATTATAGAATTATATAATTATTCTCAAAGAAACCCTTATTGTTTTGATGTCAATCTGTCGATATTTTTTTTTTCGGTTGGAGCTATGCTAATGGCCCTAATGGCCCTAATGCTTCTTCCGAAGTGGGGTGAGCCGGTTGGTATCACCCGGTTACAAATCTGTCGATAAAACCTTTTGGTTTTATCTTATTATTCCATTGACAAAATCATGTGAAGCTCTCACACCGACGCGGCGCTCGAGTCTAGACACTCTCTTATCTAGATTTTTTTATGTTCATAGCAATTTGTATCATATTGTAACTACACTCATAAAATTGTTATATAATTGATTGAAACTTTTATGTAATAGTTATTTCTTATATAATATGCAATTTATTTTAAACATCAAATTCACCGCGAACTCTTATCTTCCACATGTAATTTAATACCCACAACAATTTGTTGTAAAGATAATTAAATAATACGAATAAAGACTTATTGTCCATTGTTATAACTTACATATTAAATTAGATAAATTAATAAATAAAATAAAAAAACTTAAAAATTAGATTAATAATAAAGACATTTTTTTATATTCAGTGTTTTATTATAATTAATAATAACTACATGTTATTATAATTAATATATTCTGCATTATTGGAATCTTCAAATGAAATTAGACTCGCATTATTTAATTTTCTTAAATAATACAGTAAATACTAACAGAAAATTTTGTGTTTGTTGGTAAAATGATGATTGATATTTTTTTTTTAAATCAGCACATGAGTTTGTGGATTTTATAACAAATGTTCAGAATATAATAAACATTTCGAACTTGAAAAATAACATAAGTATACTTAAGCTCAGAAATACACAACCATTTTTATAACTAAAGTTTAAATATCGATATTTTTATATTGCAGGACAAGCAAAGGCCACCGATCTACAATCCAGAGGACTATGTGAGCTCCCTAAAGAAGTGGGGGAAGAAGATGGCGGTGGGCAGCTTATACGATCTCGACCCTGGCCAGGATCCCAACAAGGCGAGGACCTTACCTGCCCAGGGGAGCAAGGATTTTAGGTAAGCATTTGACAACTGCAACTCATTTTCAAATGGCATGGGTTTGGATCAAAATTTAGATTTTACGAAATAGACCATTGTCTGTGAGATCTTCTGTCTATTGTGTATGTCTATTGTCTATTATATGTAATGTATATTATATTTATACAATGGCATATAATCATACAGCGTACAAGTGATTAAAAATGAATGTTTATTAAAAATCCAGCGATGAATGAATGAATAAATGAACGAAATACTTAATAATTAATTGAATGAATGAAATATGAATAATGAATAAATTAATGAATGTATAAATGAATGCGTGAAATAATATTTATTGTGCATGCTAGAAGAATATACACATCTAAACATAAAAAAGTAGAATAGCATTAAATATCGTAAGTTCCGTTTGTATTTTCTGATTAATTTTACAGTGTTTTTTGTGTTATAGCACTTTATGAGTATTGTTTGATTCCAGGAACCCTTGCCTGAACGTAGGTGAAGAGATGAGTCTGCGACAATTCGGCACTCCCAGTGAATTACTCACGAAGCTGAGGGCAGATCTCAGGCTGGCTTTCCCAAGGTAATAAATTAAATATCATAAAACTAGCAACTAAATGGTACCACAGAAATTTCCTTAGCACAGCACAATCGTATTGAACTGATGTATTCATATTCTAAATCTAAATTTGAGGATTAAATTTTTCCAAGGAGTTGTATACTCGTGTTTTTCAGTTCTTAATTTTCAGTATTTAATTTATATCCCTTAGTCTTAGTCGTAGTTTCGAGAAGACCAAAGGTAGGAGACGGGAAGCGGAAGAGACCACGGTCTCATAACTCATTACTGAGGATACGCCGGCCGTGAAATAGGGCGTCTCAACATTCATTCAATGAGACCTATATTTTTACAGTATTGGGTGAAATAAAAATTGATGATAATGGTTACTTTGCAAGAACTACAAAACCGTAAAGATGCATCAAAATACGTCCAGTACGGCTATTCCGTAAAGTCGTTTTCGAATAGCCCTACTGTACTACTGTATCCTGTAAAAAACCATTTCAATATCGAGCTTCATGCGTGATAGAGCTTACTTTACGCTCACTTCGAAAGCGAACTATATTGATATAGATAGATAGTCAAGTTTTAAAGAATACAAATTCGTCATATCACCGCGGATTCCGCTTTAAACGATCTTACAGAATAGGCCTAAAGTAGTCAAAGTAACACACACTCATGTAGGAAGTGTGAGGTAATTCAATGGCACATTGTAGCGGCCCGTTTATCTTGTTAATTGCGGGTCGAGCGGCCTGCCGTGGCCCGGACCCTAATCGATTCAGGCACGACATATGGACGTTTGACTTAGGGTACGTTTAAGAGAAATGCGAGTAACTAACCTTATGAATGAATGAACGTAATGAGTAACAACTTTTAACGATTCATCGGACTAGGTTGACGTGGCGCAAAAAATCACTGTATTTATTTGTTTATTGATTATTTATGCACACTTATATTTTATCATCATTATCATTATTTTTTCAATCCTCCAGCCTTGAATAATAATAAAAAAGTTGGCTTAAATAGGAATCGCCATTAGGCTCCGTCCGCACGAGCACTTTGTAAGCGTCGCGTTTAAATCCGACGTTTTCCGAGAAAATTTAACATTCGATTTAACGTCAAACACACCATCGAAAATCGAACAGTGCTCGATAAAAAAAGCGTTGCGCTTTAAAAACGCCATTTATCGCTACGGTATTTATCTCATACAAACGCTTTTTAAGGTTGGGTAAAGAAGCGCTCATGCGTAAGAAGTGAAAACTTATATTTTCAAATTTAATACAAAAAAAGTTGTAGTGACGTCATAATGTCACTAGCATGTCGGTGACGCGAACCTATAAGATTTGCTTCACGAAAAAGTGCTAAATGCGTCTAAAGAAGTTATCACTTCAATAAACTAAACGAATCCAGACTCATCACAAGAATGTCCAATAGAGCAGAACGACTGATGATACGAATAAGTAAACCTGTGAGGTACAATTTGTGACAATCTGTTGGTTATGTCCCCAGATTATATGGCGGGGAATTACCGGCGTAGGGGTAATGACGCGGATCGACAGGCGAATCAGCGATGTTTAATGACGGTTATTTACAAAGTATTTGTGTTATTCATTTTAAAAAAATTAAAGAACTCATAAACCGGGTACTATAAAAGGAAATAAACTGAAAAAATGTATGTAATTACATATTATGTCGTCCTAAGCCCGGTGCAGAACTATATTTATCATACAATGTATCTATGTATCTTCACTTGGCGGGATTCGAACCCGTAACTGCTGCGTAAATAAAAAATAAAATAAAATAAAATAAAAATAAATAAAATTCATTTAATTCAAGTTTCACCCATAGTATAAGAAATAAATCTAAAAGTAAAGTGTCCAGTAGTGAGACTACGCGATCAGTCACCAGTCACCATGGATACCACAGAAGTTCTGTGGTATCTATATGATATGTATCAGTTTTGTGACAGAACTGATACATATCAGATATTTCTGTCTTATATTTTTTTATTATAATAGGACAATCCTTATTATATATTTTTATATAATGATTGATATTACTATTTGAAACGAGTTCAATATAGTTCAACACGTTGACATTAGTAAAGTTACAAAACGTCATTAAAAAGGCATTTTTGATTCCATGCAAAGATGATTATTACGTTTAAGGGTCGTTTGTTTCAAATCATTTGTTAACGTAGTTAACTCTGTTAAAGACAATGCTCTTTGGTCACTAACGCTCGTTACCGCCATCTTCGACGATTACATGTTCGTTAAAATTGGTCGATGCAAACCTATTTTAATTAACGGCGGCGGATATTTATTTAGAGTTATTCATTGGTTTTTTTTATAAGAAAAATCAATAAAAAATTCTAATAAGTGCATATTAAAAACCAACGCTAAACAAGACCGTACTTCGCTTTACTCTTTGATAGGTCAGTGCCTTGCTAATAATATATATTTATCTCGGCGACTGCAAATAAGTCGGCGCCGCATTCCTTTTTTCATACAAACACATTTTATATATCTCTGTAATTAGAGGCGTCTTAATGTAGGCGCCTTATCAAAAAACTTCGCGTGCTTTTTCTTATAATTAGTTTAATCTGTTTTATATGCTAGCAAATAAGAAGTCAGGTTTAGTACGGATGGTCTAAGAGCCGTGGAAGATTGTCCTTAACGGATCTAATAACCAGATAAGACATATTTTTTTTATCAAATATTTTGTATAAAGAAATATGCCTATAATTACTTGCCTATCCAAAAGGCTATCTTTAGTTTAATTAAAGTACTTTAAGTACCATTTTTTGCAGGCAAGTTTGTATGACAGATTTTGTAATAAAATAATCTAAAATTTGATATAACTTTCGATAAGTTAGCAAATCGATGGAGTCACTTATATTGACTTACCTGTTTACATCTGCTTGCCAGGTAGCCATACACAGAAATGAGTAGGCAAGCCTACCTAGGCATATTCTGTGTGTTTAAAACTATCAGTGAAATAAATTTCATGTGGTTATCAAAAGTATAAAAGTGATTAAAAAAATCGATTAAAGTTAATTTAATTAAAAACAGCCATGAGCACTTTTGGCTAGGTAAGTAATTATAGGCATATTTGTTTATACAAAATATTTGATAAAAATATGTCTCATCTGGTTATCAGATCGATGAAGGACGATCTCCCACCATTGTGTTTTGATCGTTTAATAATTAAGGGATAACATTATATACAAGGTCTATGTAAATAAAAGGTATAAAGATGGTATGATACATACAATTAAATTATAAAAACATATTTTCATGTATATTTACAACATGGAATTTTTTTCTAAAACATATTAATCGTAAAATGGAACGATGAAATGCGAGGTTGCCAAGCCTACTAACCAGTAAGTGCCAAATAGAGATCTGCCAAATAAATTTATAGGGAAGATGATGGTGAAACCCAATCAAGACTAACTAGAAGATTTATGTGTCAGTTAATTTATGTGTCATATAGCTATAGGGTACTTTACTAGTATATTGTGAAACAGACCCTTATTGTATAACTACCTACACTGAAGTTATTAAACAGATTTCGGCTAATAAATATAAAATTAATAAATAATTATATAATCAGCGATGGCAATCAAAACCCACGTACCTATATTTAGTCAATGGTTACATTTTAGTGAAACAACTTTTACCGAATTTATCGTGGTTTATATTATTTCTTATATAGTCCCCATATAAATAATGAGTTGAATTCGCGTAAAAATAAGAAATAAGTGGTTCCATTTTGAATAACTCCTCGTGTTATCGTTGTTTTCTTGAACGTAAAGTGAGATCAGATCGGTGTAGAAATAAGTAAACAAGATAAATAGACATTGATTTGGTTTTTATAGGAATATCCCGATTTTATGAACTACGATATTATACTCAATAGTTTCTAGTAAACTAAAGGCGGTGGTCCAAATTATGATGATACCAAACACACATGAACACATGAACACTTTATTATACCCCGTACACGTTCATTCGATGTTTATTTTACGTTTTTATTTTTATTATTAATGGCGTGACATGTCTATTTTCAGTTTCGTCCAAGAGTTCGCATGCGAACCGCTAGATGGAGTCACCTTACTGCTGGAACTGCTGCGTAATGTCCAGCTGAGCCAGGCGGGAGACGGCGCGAGGGGACCACCAGCGGTCAGGCGCAGACCACTGTTGGATGAACTGGCTTGTTTGTGAGTATCATATTAATTATATCCCTTATAGTAGGCAGAGCTACAGGTGATGAACCAATTTTAGTCTCAGAGGAGATAGATGAAGCTGGCCGAAACCAAAACCGAGCTAGATAGTTCGGTAAATCACCAATATTATATAAGAAAATTTCGCAGAGGCTAGCCAATAGGATTGAAGAAACTAACACAGCAGTCAGTAGACTAGCAGCAAGTGTCAGTAGCTAACGTGGTAACGATAGCCATACTAAAGTTAGCAACGTAGTAGATACAGTAGCTACTATAATGATACGTCAGTTTAAAACCTTAACTAGCTCGTCCAATTACATAGCATGGTAATCAATATATTCTTAACCTGAACATACCTATGTCCCTAGGTTATTAACCTTGTTCCTAAGCACTATAGAAGTTATTTTCACCTAATCAACATTTGATATGAAAGATTCTAAATTTCTTTATCAGGCAATGCTTGTGGAGCTGCTGTTCGCGGTACCCTGACTGCGTGGGGCGGCTGGTTAGTGGCTCTAACGGTGTGTACGCGCTCACCGTCTGCATCATGTCCACCGTCAACAAGTCCAGGGTCATCGCCCTGCAGGTGAGCATCATCGTTAACGTCATTATGACCCTTTTTTCCATCCACTTATGGATTGTTTTCTTCTGGTTGCTCGTATGATTATTTACTGTTATATTATGTACCAAATCTTATCGAAAAACCTATATCTTAGTTTTTGTTCCATTAAATTTCCTTAACTTTACTCACACTTGGAAATGCAGCGCATTTTGAGCTTTCCTAGATCTTATGAGTATCTATGGGTATCGCAATTATAATCATTCGGCACTATACTGTGTAACTTTTTCTTCCAATATTTTTTTTTATTTCTCCCCAGCTCCTCACAAAAGCATGTTCCCCAGCGGCTGGAGGTCATAGCATGGTGTCAGAGGCATTATCCACGTTGAGGCTTCGATATGGGGAGCCAGTGCGCTTCAGGTTCCTAGTGGGGATGCTGCAGAGCGGGGGAGGGTCTGGGGATTTGCAAGCAGCAGGGCTGGCGTTCATCAATTCCTTGTTATCAAGCGCCCCAACTCCTCAGAGGAAGCTTTACATCCAAGCTGAACTAGAACAAGCTGGGTTCGACATCATCACGTTGAAAAAGGTAAGTTATCAAATGACGAAGTAAACTCATAAGCATTAAGAAACATTTTACGACACAACAACCAGATAAGAAATGGTTACCTTTTTACTTTACAGATTATAGCAAAGCTTCCAAATACAAATGAGTATGTACAGAGAGAAATAGAAGAATACGAGAAACAGCTGATAGATGTTGATACCCTGAGTGAGAAGGCAAATGAGGCCCAAAAAGAGAAAGACGATCTGAGGCATAAACTAGATTTATTGGAAAAGAGAGTCAAGGTAAATTGATTAAATTCACTTTCAGTGTAATATTTACAAATGCGATATATTTTAAGTAGGTCAAAATCATTGACAAAGATAAAGCTATAAATTTATTTATGTGATTACAGACAGTAAATGAAAAAACGTACCATCTTACTTTTATACTCTCAAATTTTCAGATTTTACAAGAAGAGAAGGGGATTCTTTTATCATTGGAAAAATGTTTAAAAGAGAAGTGTTGTGAACTACAAGAAGAAGTGAGCACATTGAGATCTGAACATAGCAATTCCGGCAGGAAAAAGACTTTTGTACTGAAGAAGAAAACTCTCGCTCACAGATCTCGAGGTAGTCGTAGAGTTTATCATTTTATTAGCCTTTATTTGTTGTGGCGAAACAACTCCCCTCTAAATTCAAATATGAAATAGGATAGCCTACTTTAATAAATTTTAATTCTTATATGACTTTACATGTGTTTCTTGTATTGTTAAGAAGAAAAATGTTTTCAATATATAAAAGTAAAAATAGTTATAATATTATATGCAGTCTTAATAAGAAAATAACCTGAAATAAAAAGAAAAAGCATAAAAAATGAAGTTTGATCTGATCAATGAATTGAGTAGTATATTAACTAAGAGTCTTTTTTATTTTACAGATGAATCATCACCACCAGAAGATGAAGGTATAAGTTCTTCCGAGAGGTCCTTGAGTCCCGAAGGCGATCCTCAGCGAGAACCAATGGTTTATGAAGTATTCAATATTAAAAATGAAACCTATGATCTTATGCGAAATAAAAGAACTCCACATAAAAAACCCGAAGGCAATAAAAAGACTGAATATAAAAAATATTCCGAAGATGAAGAAGAGACAACTATAGATGAAGTTATACAAGAATTAAGAAACATTGTGAATCACGCTGAATCAGAACAGCAAGTGAAATCGTATTGTGAACGTAGAACCCGAAGTAATAATGACTCGGATCTGTCTATCAGTGGTTTTGAATATAAAAAGAGCGCGGATAAAGATGACTCAATCACAAACACTAGACATAGTATTCAAATAAAAAATTCACCTGATATCGACGATGATAACAACGAAGAAGAGGAAATAGTTCCAAGTAAAATATTACCCCACCCACCTAGACGAGCTAAAAGTCTTATACACTTATTTATTCCACCTGTTGAACAAGGTCTCTTATATAGTAAAGCTCCAGATATTTTTGAAGACAATAACTTTTATTCTAGCGATGAAGGTTCCGATTCACTGTTGAGCGCTTCCAGGTGTGAAAACCATGTGACTAAACAAGAATCTATTACTAGTTTTGATTTCAATGAATGTCGTGCTAAATTCAATAATATAACAGAACACGATGTAGAAGAAAATCGCACGAAGCGTTCAAGAACACGTTCTAGAGAAGAGTATAGACGAACATCTGTGAAACGAAGTGAATCATTTCAAACATCGGAGAAAGGCTCTCGTCAGAGAGAATACATAGACAGTATGTTCTACGATGAATCAAACACATCTCCGTCTAAGCCATTGCAACGGTCTAATTCGAAATGTAGTCGTGTTGATGAAATCGTTAGTCTAATAGAGTCCAAAAAATTAACTAAAAGTTTGGACAGGATCGACGAAGGATTGAACTCGATGGTTAATATAGTCGTGACAAATGAACCTAAAAAATCTATTTGGAATTACGAAAGGAGGCAAAGATCCAATTCACGGACAAGCAGTGATGTGGGAAACGAACCGCCTTTAATTCCAACCAACCAAACAGTCAATCGGGTGCTAAACTATGATTGTCAAGTATACAAAGCTAAAGACGAATCTAAGATTGAACAAAAATTTCTGTCTCACGCAAAAATAGGTTCAAGTTCGTTTGATAATGTGCCCGCAAATTTCAACAATACATTTATCATGAAACGCGGGAGTACCGCAGGGTTCTATTCTGGGACCCACATGCTTCGAGATGCACCAGCCAGTATGACAAGCTTAGTTATGACAGGCAGTCATAGTTACGGAGACCACAAGAGAACCCTATCTCCGATGGGTTCCGGTAGTTTTATGCACAAGGTAACCGACATGCCTTCAGGTCTATACTAAAATTAAAGGTTCGTTTTCGTGTAATAATTTTTGTAATGAAAACCATCGACTAATATAAGTGGACGTACCTTATTTCCTCAGTGCAATATTTTCTTAATTTTATTCGGTAGGTGATTTTTTATTGTAAATCTTGGTAGTTTTGTGGAAACAAAATTGACTTAAGATAATAAATTCTTCAGATTCTCCTTTTCAGAAGAAGTTCTTCAAAATAGCTCTGAACCTCAAAATAGTTTGTTTAAGTTGATAGATTTAAGTTTAAGCTTGTAGGGACATTTAAGTAGGTATATTTATTTAGAGACTAAGGGAAATCATTTTTAAAATTTCTATGCCTATTTTTCACTCTTTTATAAATTGCTTCTTTAACTTATTGATATTTATTGTTTTCAAAAATATTAGACTGTTTTGTGAAGATTTATGGTGTTTGAGAATTCCTTTTCATAATTTCTCTGATTTTATCGTTATAAATTATAAGTCACGTAAATTTAATTTTTACTGAATAAATCAATTGATCCAAAATGCATTTTAATTACCTGAACCCGTGGTCTAAGCTGGCGTCCATTTTTCCTAAAAATTATAAAGTAGAGGTCTCTGTGCTCCATGAAATAAATTAACAAAGATGGACCAAGCGAAAATATGCATATTTTAGATTCATAATATCACTTTACATACATACGGGAATATGGACAAGACAGACATAAAAATGCAAGAAACATATACAAATTATTAAGACTCTAGCGATAACATGTCGTGTACATGGCTAAGACCAAACTATTTCTTATTGGTGTAACCTATTTTAAAGAGCTGATCTATTTTAACTCGCATCAACACATTTTGTTAATATAATATGGTCTTAAAATTTAAATAATATACATTTTATTAAATAAATTTGGTGTAACACAGATTTGTCCAGGGTAAACTAATTTTTAGCAATTACCAAGTTCACCACGACGTCGGTTAGCTAATCAGTGTAACGTTGAAACTAAAACGTCTGTCACTATTCTTACCTAGTGCCTAGACTAAAGCTAAAGAGCTAATTGGAATCACTAAAAGCATCTCCAGCAACAATTTTTCCGTGCCGTATAAGAAGCGATGCTAGCTGCAGGCCGTGCTGATATAGAGTACAAGAGGCAATTTTTGGTGATTTCCCAGACAAAGCATGGATTAGGGAATTTTCAAGGGAGCAGTTTAAACTCGCATTGACTTCATTAATTATTGTACTAATTTCAATTGCCACAGTACTAACTGAAAAATTATGACGTAACGTTTTAGCTTAGATCATCATTTTCATTACAATGGCATTGTTTGTTAAAACATTCTCATATAAACAATCAAATGTGATATATTCAGTACACGCAGCCGTCGATTAATACTCCCATAATGAACAAGAGAGTTGTGGTATTTCTGGTGGTGATGGTGTTGGTGGTGTGGGGAAAAAAGTATGAGGAATCCATGATTCAAGTGTTCGATCTAACTCGTCCAACAACATGGAAGGACCTCAGCAACTTTTACGATGCGGTTGCAAAAAATTGGTAATGTAATATTAACGCCCGGTTTCTGAAACGTTGGTCAAAGTGTATTATGTCAAATAACATGACTGTTAATGGCGGTTAACATACGATTCTAGAGTCAAATTTGACAGCTTTTCATTCTAGTTGTAAATGTGAACTGACAGCCCGATCTAATTAAGTAATTTAACCATGCTTCTAGCAACTCATTTGACACTTGAAAACAGTTGACTGAATTCAGAATTGGAAGGTAGTTCCATTGATATTTCCATCTGCCCCATGACTTACCTACAAAAAAATGACGTATGCTGTCTCCTCTAGTAAATTACTCGTACTCTTCAGGAAGATTTGTATTAACTGCGGCGTGCCAGGTCTCGGGACCAGTATACATTTAGAGCACGGGCCCACCGCGAGTTCTCTGCGACCGGCCGTCATACCGCCAGAGTACCTCCTCACCAGGCGTAAGTACAGACGATGACATGTTGAATAAGCACTACGCAACGATCAATACAGTTAGTATTAGATAGGAATACTTTTACGTAAGGGTCATTCACAAGAGTCCAGCACAAAGAAGAAGATAGACCAAACATAAGTACTCCGAAACAGAGCCGTAAATAGGACGGTTAACACCGGTGCAGTGCCCAGGCACAGGGCGTAGACTCTGGGGGGCGCAAGAATGGCCAGACCAGGCAGGACTATTATTTTTTTAGGTTTGCTAAGGGTGCAGTTATAGAAGCACAGGGCGCAAAAAAGGCTATTTACGGCTCTGCTCCGAAATCTAAAATTACGTTATGCGTGTATGTATTAATTGATAATGACAATGATCATGATGGTGATAATAATGATGATGATGATGATGATGATGATGATGATATGGAATTAGTAAGCATATTAAAATTATCATAAATATACCTTTCTAACAGTGTTAGTGGTTTGAAACTTTAGTTCTTAAAAATCTTTTAACGGAGGATTTCTTATAAATTTTAATAGCGACGATGGTCCAGTGGTCAATGGACTCGGCCTCTTATACGATCGGTTATGGGTTCGATCCTGACCCCTACGATGTGCACGAATTTCCAAGTGCACTCCAAACACGAGACCATCGCTCGCTCACCGGTGAAGGAAAACATCGTGAGGAAACATGCATGCCTGATGAGATTGAAAGTCTTCAAAGACAGGTATGTGAAGTTCACCAACCCGAACTGGGCCAGCGCATCGGTGAACTATGGCCCATTACCCTCCTCGTCTGATTTCGAGGAAGAAATCAGACGAGGAGGGTAGGGTCCCGTGCCCAGCAGTGGGACATAATATAAAGGTATACTTTACTTTTTTTTAAAAACTGTACACATTTTCAGTGGTAATAATCGATGCTTCATATATATACAAGCGGGACGAGCACGCGATGTTGACCTTGGAAATAGCTTCCCAGTGGAATGCTCTCAAACGAGACCCGAGAGAACCGACACTGATACTCTTCAGATTTGATTGGGTGGACACCAATATTTACGAACAGAAATGTGTGTGCAGGATACCAGGTAAAATAATATGTGATGGTTATGCATATTATACTCACGAAACTTTAGTTACCAAAGATCGATAAGCGAACTAAATTCGATTTCAATTTTTTTAATCTTCCAACTTCAAAGATTATTAGAAAAATAATGATTCGAAAATTCTTTGTAAAATAAACTAAGCGTCATCTACTGGTTAAAATTGTCGTTAATAATAATTTGTAATTTTAAATTTGTACGTTTGCGTGTGTGTGACATTTTATTTAATGAATTGAATTTATTTACAATGCATACAAAATAATAGCTTTCTGCACTGCCTCTACACTTCAATTGTACCAAATTTCAAATTCATTTATTGGCGCGATCCTCTTAAAAAGGGGTGCAAAGTTTTTGCTTCACGTAATAAAATGTAAGTAACAATAAATGATGTCACTTAAATAACTAAATGTTAACTAACAGTCAGACGAAATTTATCTAGACACATGATAAGCTCTTGAGAGTTTGCAGTCGCCTATTAGAATCGGAAGAAAATGTATTTAAATACATAAGTATGCCTATTAGTCTTGTGTAGTTCGTGAACGAACTAGTTCGTAAGAGCGCTCCTACAGGCGAACTACGCGAACTAGTTCCTTCATTCAACATTTCATAGTTCGTTAGTTCGTGCCGAATGAACGATATTGACGTCGACTTATCGAATGAACTGAGCTTATTCTGTCCGGGAACAGAATTATCTACATGTTCATTATTTTCTAATTAATAAAAATATTAAAAGGCGAAAAATATAAAGGGTTATTTTATTGCACCAATATTTTTGTAGATATTCATTAATTTCTAGGTTTTTGCTGTTTTTAGAGATGAAAAGCATTCCATAAATATACATACATCAGAAACCGTATTAAAACGAGCGAACGATGGAATCGGTCTAATTCGGTCTAGGAACTAACGAACTAAAAGAACGAACTAGTTCGTTTAGGAGCGGCGAACTAAACTGAGCGATCTCAGTTGTGAACTATTATGCCCAAGACTAATGCCTATGTATACTATTGTCAATTTTAGTCCAGAGAGGCCAGTGTCTAGCAGTAAAACAGGTTTAATAATATAATACCGGATCTACACGTTTGTGGCTTGCCGCAAGCTCAAAGTCTCCACGAGTCACAAGCATGTGGACGCCTCGCAAGCGCTTGCGGCAATTCTCTTTTGTTCCCTTTGGCTTGCGACAATACCGACACTCGTCGGGTCGGCCACAAACCCTTGCAAACCTACGCAAGCCAAGACAAACTCTGTATCCACACGTTTCAATTTGTGAAGGCTTGCCAACCTCGGCAAACGTGCGGTTCCGGCTTAATAATAATTATGCTATCACAGATAACTAAATATAGGCGTCACATTTCCTACATTGTGACGTCATAGAAATGCTGGCACTATATTTTAGGTTTAAGCTACGAGCTAGCTGAATGGATAGCGAAGAACCTCACTCACGTGGTGGGGGTGGCGACGGATGCACCAAGTCTGGAGTCGCCACAGACACGGGAGATGGTCTCCGACACCATCTCCGACGTGCTGGGTCGAGCCGGGGTGTATATGATTGAGAACGTCAGGATACCGATGCGAGTCCCAGGTAAACATAAATTCTTATATTATGTGGCCTGCTCCTTATATTCCACTTTTGGTTTACTTTAAAAAAAATTGTAAACGAAATAAAAAAGGACAGTGTGGTTTTATGAAACCACGGTAAAGTGAAACCTTTTTTACATTATAGACATTTAACTAAAAAATTTCGGAATAATATTCCATTAAAGGTATAAAAATATAAAATATATCTAAATATGGAACACTGTCACGAATCTATACACTCTATACACAAAGAGTATTATATTATAAACACTACGTTATATACCTACACTCCGCGGCCGACCGTCACGCGACATGCAACACGCAGACGAAAAAGTTTGAAACAATGTAGTAAGTTTCGCTGAAGCGATTTCGATTTATTTAAATAAATTTTTAGGAAGTGAAATCTTAAGACGTATGTTTTTTTTATACATTTCTTAAGGCTCATACGAGCGCTAACTGATCCTAAAAGATACGGTTCTTGTTAACATACCATGGTCACTCCTCACCGAAACTAATCATTATAATTAATTATTGTAATTGTTTTTATAAATATTTCTAACACAAGAAGCTGATCTATAATAGAAAGTCTGTATCTTGTTTCTCTCCATTCAGAAGCTGATATGCGCGTGTAATATATGGCTTTGACATGACATTGACAATTCCAGCACGCGGTTGCATGGCAGTGGCGATGCCGCTGATGCTGTTGGAACCCTACCACCTCCCCACCAGGCTCGTCGCCATCTGCCCCTCCCAGAAGACCGACCGTCAGATCACCATAGCGCTGAGGAAGAGCGACAGTGCTTTGAAACTTAAGAGTAAAAATCATGACAACTACAATGAATTTCTTAATTAGTTATTATGTAAACACAATAAACTGTTCCCTATAACTCGACCTTAGTGAAACTCGCTAAGTGATTTGAAAATAATTATTGCTGGATAAGAGCGCTTTGAAAGCGCTAAAACACGACGATAACGCGAGTTGAGTTCGGCATGCTAAATTCGATCTAGCGTCCAACGTTCAAGGTCGAAAATCCACTTGAAAAAGCGCCGCGCTTTAAAAAAGCTTTCGTGTGAACAGATACGTGGGTATCATTTGTCCATTCAAACGCTTTTTTAACGGGGCCAGTGGCGTAACTATACCGTTCGGGGCCTATGGCAAATTCATCGGATGCTAGGGAAGACACAATTTTTTTTACTAAATGTGTAATAAGTGTTGAGAGTTGTAATTCTCCTCTGATTTCAGCTGGGGGCCCGTGGCATTTTGCCGACTTGCCACCCTGTAGTTACGCCACTAAACGGGGCCTTACGGTGCAAACAATACACACCAGTCCAGCTAAATTAAATTATGTTTTAAACGTTTGCTAAATGCTAATCATAAGAGTTTGTTATACGTAATAATAATAATGGAACAACTTGATTATCATTTTTTAGCAATATGATGGACAATAAATAATATATTGAGGATTGTTGTCGTCAGTCATTTTTTTATACACATTAATTCTTCTTGCGATGGTACGAAGGCGCTCCTCCACAGCAGCGCTCGCATGTCACAGAGGCAACGCGTGTTTTAAAATATCACTGGCAAGCAAATGTCATTATTATTCTGCATAATCTGTTTCCACGCTCATTCACGTCCACACAGGTTGTAAACGGGCGTATCATCATCATCATCAGCCTTTATCCATACACTGCTGAACACAGGCCTCCATCAACGCCAAGACGACCGATCCCTTGCCACTCGCATCCAACGCGGACCTGCCACTGCACAGAAATCGTCTTCCCATCTATAAAAAAATGAAAGCTTCCTAGCGGCTTGGATTATTCACTCTTCCAATAAATTTCCTTATATTTCAACTAATTTACACAAAACCATGACAAACCATATACTTTATCTTGCCTCAGGAATCATTGTATCTATTAGTGAAAACCAGATAAAATCCATTGAGTAGAGTGTACTTAACGCGTTGTACTTTGTTCTACAATTTATAGTGATGCATAAAACTAATTATGCTTAAAAATAAATGTCTTATTAGTCATGCCAAATATTCTGAATATTGCGTAATTGTTATTAAGATAAATAAAATAATATCCCACCTTCTTAGTATTGCGATATAAATTAGGCCTACGTGGAATGAAGTCGCATTTAGCAAGTAGCAGCCGACAATAACTGGCCATTTAATATGATGTTGTAAGTTTAAAAAAAAAAAGCAAATGATACTGAATAAATAAGCTTTATTTTTGGCCAAACTATTACAATGCATACAACTTTACAAGTACATTTAAATAAAATTTCAACTGTATCGGAGAAATTCATATAAAATAGCGTAAAACAATTAGTTCCACATAATCATTAAAATTCAAGTCAATGCAAAACGCAATCATTAATCATAGTCTATGACGAAAATAACATACTTTGTTTTAATAATCCCTACTTACCTTATAAGTAATATTGTTAAGAAAATTAGAGTTATCGGTTATATATAGGTTGTAGTATGACGTCAACAAGAACACAGCTTTCATTCGCATTCGAAATATGATTTCGTTTCAAATTAAAAAAAATCATTTCCAAACTTAATTTATAAAAAAATATTACAAGTTAAAAAATAAGTTCTTTCTTATACCGGATCCACACGTTTGTGGCTTGCCGCAAGCTCCAAGCCTCCACAAGTCACTAGCATGTGGACGCCTCGCAAGCGCTTGCGGCAAATTCTCTTTGGTTCCCTTTGGCTTGTGCACAATACCGACACTCGTCGGATCGGCCACAAACCCTTGCAAACCTACGCAAGCCAAGACAAACTCTGTATCCACACGTTTGAATCTGTGAAAGCTTGCCAAGCCTCGGCAAACGTGCGGTTCCGGTTTTACAACAAAGCATGTACCCAGATATAGCCTAAACAACCATAGACAAGCCAATAGATTCGACCTTATGACGTCACACCAACAACCGTCAAGATCGAACACTAAACGGGATATTCTAAAATTTATGAAAGGAAGCCTTAATTGTAAGATAATATGCACGACGTTTTATATATTTGCCATTTTAGTTTATTACTGGCAACATCGATAAAACACCGCGCACCAGAGCACCAGTGTAACACTGAAGCACCCATCTCCCATCTCCCTCGCTAAGCCACATAGTTCCAGCATTTTCCATCCAAAGCTACATTGCACGAGTATCAGAGGGAAAATGTACTTATTGCAAACGCTTAATCTAATTTTACACTATACGGAGACATAATACTTTATAATATTGCCACAGAGTTCCTGGCACTGTTCGTATTAGAAGCTACGTATTAAAAATAGATTTCTCATTTAGTTCATTCAACTTGTTCATTATAAAATGTCTTAGATATACATAACTGAAGACTATTACAATTATACTCACACTTGTGAAGGTACCTTATACAATGAATAGTAATTTTATATACATATTCAAAATTTAATAAGGACTGAGTAGTCTAGAAATAAGTGATAGTCTATCAACACTCAAACGATATAAGCTCAAATGCCTTTAGCTTGGCTCAAATGCTTGATAGGAATGCCGGTGAAAAAGCAATGTCGATATAAAGCGACTGATATATATACAAAAATTTCACATTTTCAGTAAAAAACAATTATTAAATAGTTTTTTAAAAAGACATAAGTACCGTCTATAAAGAGTTTTTTTTTAGAAAACAAAAAATATCGCCTTCTGTAAATAATCTCATATAAACAACATTGTAAATTGAAATTTAAAGAGAATTACAAAAATTTAATACACATACAAAAATATTATGTCATAGGTCTATGCAACATCACAAAATGTAACGACTCAATTGCCCATATTCACAAGGCTTTTAACTCCTTAATTGTATAATATTTCATAGACAGAATTGGAAGATCTGCACTTTTTAAAGTGAGAACTGAAGTGTAACAGTACTACAGAGTGTGAGTGAATAAGTTACAAAAGTGAAATGTAAGTTTTTGATATAATTTGAATCTATTTAATACAATTATGATGTCATGTCACAGCCCCTATGTTACTAAGGTTACAAGTGTTTTATTTTATCACTGGAATATTGCCGAGACTAATTTTAAATAAGCTAGGACATCTATGTTGATATCAGTCGGCCATCATCGACACAACCGGATTGGACTATTTTAGTGTGCGTTGATATTTTTTGAGCAGTGTCTGTATAGACACTCTAGCACATAACTACTGATCATATGCACATTAATTATATTCGACTTAGATTCACAATAATCTACAATTTCAAATATATTGACTTTTACATATTCAATAAGCGTTGACAAAGTGCAAAAGCGAACACTTTGCTAACACTTGATACTACAAAAGTGCTGATACTTACGCTGTAATTTCACACTATGAGTATAAAGTTAAAAAATTTAAGTCTTCGAAACATTAGTTTCTTTAGAGGTTGCGTTATATTTTGACTTTTTGTACTATCGTCTAAATCACAGGCATATGATCCTACATGCAGACCTGGGGTGTTCGAGTCCAATCCAGTTCATTTCAGCCAAGCCGTTTAATCCTTCCAATCCTTTTTAATTTCAAAACTCCACTCCCACTGCAGGTGAATGTTCTTATCATCATCGGTGAACAGGCTGTTGACTGTGTACGCTCCTCGTGCCATCATTCCAGAGGGGGCATCTTCTGGGGGTGTTGTGTATGACTGGATCTCTGTCTTGGGTGGGTAGGATCCAACCATGTGAGTCATTTTGTCCACTGTAATGCAGACAAGTTATTTATTACGTTAAAAGGTTATAATTTCTTTCTTGGGTTATAGTATAACGACTCTAGTAAATATTACTCACTGAATCTAGCAAGCTAAGTTGTTCTTCAATGGATTAGCCATCACATTAAATGTCAAATATCGTCGAAACATTTTGTAAAGTATTCAAAAATTATTGATGTCTACAGCTTATACAAACAAACCACTCTAAAAACTTCCACTACTTCGACTAGCCAAATGGTGAAACAAACCGAAGTAGACCTACGGCAACACTTCCTGTAACATTCACTATATATACTTTGACTATGCAGCTGTTATATATGAATGATTGCAGCGTTTCAAAGATGAGCATGTAATGATTGTATTATTATAATTTAATATTAGTTATTAATGTGCATCAATTAATAATTTACATATGGACTCTCAATGAAAAATGTAGACAACTTTTTCCTACTGACTGACAGTTATAATTTTGCAATACATTTAGATTATTTTTCAAATATATTCAAATGACCTTTTACATATGCTGTTGTGTGCTTAGTAAAAATGTTGACATGTTTATTTTCATAAATAATAAAATTCGATGGGGTAAATAGCCACATTTATATTATATTATATATTATATATTTATAAAAACTCTACCAAACAATATATTATGTACCTACTTAGCTCTACCTTAACACATCGAGCCAGCAACTCGCGTCATATCATTGTATGGTCGTGTACTGTATATGAATGCGGTCGAATATAAATCAGTCTTATTAATACATACCGGCAACTGTCGGACCGCGTGCAATCAAATAATAATTTTATTCTTAACATGATCAAAGAATTCAGACGTATATAAAAGCACAATTCTTAAGGATTTTTAGTGCAGACTTTATTGGGGACATGTCATCGACATCGCGGTGTCCCTCTCGTCACGCCAAGCGGACGTTTACATCGCAGAGTTTGTCCTCAAAGTGCTCATAAGAACTGTCCTTCTATGAACGTCTGAATTCTTTGACATGATCAAACGCTAATTATTAAGTGCTATATTTAGAGTGCAATTGTTTATGATAAAGAGCTCCTCGAAATAAGTCGACGAGTATGTTCGGAACACAGAACAACATTTTTTTTGTTAGGCATGCAGGTATGTAGGCTTTTTTGAGAGTACATGCAAACTTGCATGGACGCATGCGGGCTGTATCTACGTTTATAATAATAAGAAAGATGTTTTTTTTTTTAAATTAAATGTACTTATTTTTTGACTGGCGTATTTAATGAGACGATTCCATTTACTAAGACGTAACAACAGGGGATTAAAGTATAAAAAAAAGTATGAACTACAGAGTCAATGGATAGTCTAATACTTGAAATACCACGTTACAATCAGTGGACAGAAAGGTCAAATCTGATGATGGTACGCTTTCTTGGCACTCTCGAAGAACTCCCAAAGGGTGCATTTCACACAATACTGGTGTTAACAGGGATAGCGTGTCACTGTCATGAGAGCCTACCTGGTACTCCGAGCCGGTACGTCTTCTGCACGTACTTGAGGCCGTGCACGATCTCACGCTGCACGATGAAGTCGATCCTTATCCGGTACTGCACGCCCTCCTTGATGGTGAACACCTGCAATCACCAGCATCACTATCCTTAGTATACATCGCCTAGTTGTATTTGAAACTCCCTGATGGGAAAAGCCCCGTGACGCACTCCCCCTGCGTCCTGCTAGATTCCTCCGTCAAACTCAACGTCAACGTCAAAAACCCACATGGTTTGTGGCGACGGTGACAGCTTGCCCGCTAATTTGCCAATCCAAATAACATGATAACACTTTGAAAACATTAGAGAAATTGAACACTATCTCAGGGTGGCTAGTAAATAACAAACTAAAGCGTCTTAACATTTTGTTGTTGCTTTTATTCTATGAGAATATGAAGAATAGAAAGTCCAATAACTATGAAATAAAAAGGCAAAAGAAAAAAATAAGCATTAGTATAAACTAATTTCTAGCATAGTTTTTAATGCACAAATGCAACGTATGACGTCACTGCTCTCAACATTTTGCCCTACAAACGAACCTAATCCCATATACCTACAATTTAGTCACATGTCATACAAATCATTCACCATACACGACAGCGCGATCATAATAAATTAAAACTAGCAATATATCACAGCAAATCCTGTACACCCTCGACACCTGTACGCTGGTGTTAATATCTTCTAAACGATTGATGTCGCACGCTCGGCAACGGGCCAAATGTCAGAACTGATATCAAAGGGATTTATTGAGGTCTGTCAGCTGTATGTTATATACTGATAGACATTAAAAACTGAATTTGTATACATAAAGCTGGTGTGTGAAGATCGCAGACGTAGCGGGTTTAAATCTATGGATGGCTTGTTTAATAAGACATTCGTTTTGTATATTTATAATTATACATATGATTTTATTTGTTACAAAATAGCAGCTCTTAACTTTCTTCTTGTTTATCGTTTTGTATATTTTACATATTCTTTTGACTTTTGTTCAAGCCTATGAAATATACATGAAATTGAATTGATCAAGTATACCTAAGATGACTCGATACTTAAAATGACCTTATCACATACAGTACATAAACACGTAAATTCACTTGTTATTTACTGATGATTGCCCAGGGTTCGAAATTCGAATACATCACAGGGGATGAAAATAGAGATGTCAAACACGGAAAATGGGTATTCAACTGTTTTATTCTGGCCAGTTTAAAACGATTACATTTTTTAAAACCTCTAAAAAAATCGCAGTGTCACTGCGTTTGCATTCGTACGTGCGCGTGTGCTCACATCCTTGAGCGCATGTATGCGTGCAAGTGTGCTTGCATCCGTGCGTGCATGCGTGAAAGCACCGCATGCGTCGCGACAACATCTAGTGGAACAAACAACTCAACCTTTAACCTATTCGTAATTTTGCGGTGGTCGAAGATCAGCGATATTAAGACAGTGATATTTTCGCGTGTCAGATAAATCTAGAAGCAACATGCAGCCGGTACATATTTATTGTACAAATGTTGAATGATGTCTAGAATCTAGATTCTAGAACACCTACGACCTATATTTACCAACTTTACAACAACCCTGGCCACGGAATGACTTTATATGAATCCATTAGCGGTTTTATAACGATATATTAAATGTAAAAAAAAAAACATTTTTGTTTAATGTTTAGATTAACATTGTATTTTTTTTTTTCATTAACGTTTATGACTTTCCTGTGTTTTTTATTATTGCAATACTTATTTAAAATTTATTTTTATTGTATCGTCCAAGCCACCTTCCAAGTACCAAATCAAAACATTAGAGCATACTATAAAAAATGAAAATAATAAAAACGCGGCATCTGAGAAATATCATTAGATCTACAAACCATTATTTTATGTTTTGAAAATCGCCACAACTTTACGAGAACATCAAAAACAAACAAACATATATATATTTGTGTCGAATTAAACGGTGTACGTCTGTCTAAACTAGGTCGTATATACAGGGTGTCCCGACACGTGTGGGAAATGGAAAACTATTGTAAAAGCATAAAAAACATCTTCCATTTCAATCACAAACGCCATTCTATCGTCGGTTTCATTTATAAATTGTTTTTACCTTTTACAATTCCCTTTAGGGCTTCTCGAATAAACGTTAGGATACAGGATTTTAGATCAACATGATTTTCACAATTATTTTAGCCGTTCAAAACCGGGTAGTCTCTCTCTGACAGACTCATGCCCGAATACTCAAACGCAACCCAAATTTGGGAGCTGCTTACGTTTTGATGACATACGGATTTTTGGGCGCTGATTGGTCCGCTACAGCTTTAAGGCGTTCTTAGTAGTTTGGCGTTAGAGAATTCGGGCGCTAGTGTCGTAAACAAGGCTAAAGACTAACCGACTCAAATACAAGATAAAAAAACAAAGAAAAAAAATCAAAACATGAACATGCCCAAAGCATAATAAAAAAAGTATCAACCCTTATATGTCCCACTGCTGGGCACGGGTCTCCTCCGGGCCAATAGTTCACCGCGCTGGCTCAGTGCGGGTACGTGAACTTCACATACAATTCAAAGACTTTCAATCTCATCAGGCATGCAGGTTTCCTCACGATGTTTTCCTTCACCGGTGAGCGAACGATGGTCTCGTGTGCACTTAGAAATTTAGAAAAACCCATTTCAAGGCACACGGACGGGTTAGGATCGAACCCGGAACCCCTCGCATAAGAGACCGAGTCCGTCCACCACTGGACGACCGTCGCTCACCGTCACCGTCAAGCATAATTTACCACCTCAAAATCAGTATCCCCAAACAATATTTCGCTTTAAACGGACAATTACTTTGATATATCATTACAGAATGACCAATTTACGTCACTGTGCGAATTTCGGTGGCGTTATTTCCCTACCGTACATAGTACATACTACATCACTTGTTTATTCTACCAGCGCGGCTTATTGACGCAGCCCACAAAACTGTCCATTAACCTAAAATACTGCGGCAATAAAGATACACCCAATTATTGGATTTAATTGATTTATAACTATCTTGTGGAAACTAGATTTAGTTATTAAATAATAATTATTATACGACTAATTATTATTAGTCGGTCGTTTGGTTGCGTGTGGCCGTCTTGACGTTTATTGAAAGGGTCTAGCAGTGGACGGGATAAAAGCTGGTGATGATTATTGATTATATATTTAGCTAAAATATTGTTTAATATTTTGTAACAGCGCGATCACAAAGTCCCACGATAAAGTTGCTATACTACAGTTATCAATAGACGGCCGGCTGGTCAAGCGATCAGGCTACTCGTCACTTTAAGCGGTGTTCGAATCCCGGCAAGTGCAGATTAATTTGTATGATGAATCGAAGTATTTCTATTTATTCCGTTAATTTATTTCCGTTTCTAGTACCCGTAATACAAGCTGTTACCACGGGCCATGTTAACGTGGTGTAATTGTTACGTAATATATATGTTTCTTTATTTATTTAAATAAGCATAGATGGTTCAGTTGGTGTATTTTTTCGTACTTATAATGACAAATTACAAGTTTTCATTCTATTATTATTATTTTTACTTCAAAAACCACTAAAAGCGGGTAAGGATTTTATTTAAACCACAATTCCCGTGAGGATATGGGGTTATAATATAACCAGACTATAATATAACGCAGAATTTATAAAACCAGTCAAGTTGTTTTTAGAGTTAAATCGTAGAAAACACACTAAAAACCAGGATATATGTGTAATATTAACTAAAGGCTAAGGACTGTTCAAGGTCACTGAACCGATCTGAATACTGCTCCGCGGAGCCGTCAATAATCACCTCTGAAATTTCGAACGAAGAGAAAATCGGATGACCAACAGAAATCCCCTTTAAAGTTCTTCGGCCACTTCGGAATGGATTTTGCGCAGACTCATATCGGATGCATTGTAACTGTTTTAGGGCTTGTGAATCTCACCTGTTTCTTAAGGTTGGTGAGGTCTCCGCTGAGGTCCAGCTCGACGTCATCGCGGTCGGTCACACACAACGCCAACTTCTTCACTATCACCTTCCGGGGGTCATTGGCATCTGTGACAAAAAGGATATGTTAAAGACTTAATATATCAAGTAAAAATAGGTAAATTAATTCACCGATGCGCTGGCCCAATGCGTGTTGGTGAACTTCACACACCTTCAAAAACTGTCAATGTCCTGTCAAAGGCAAGCAGGTTTCCTCACGATGTTTTCCTTCAGGGTGGACGAACGATGGTCTCGTGTTCAGGGCACTTAGAAATTTAGAAAAACCCACTTCTAGGCACCCGGATCATCTCAAGAGTCAAGAGCCCGTACCCAGTGGACTATCGTCACTCATATACATATAGGTAAAGTATTCAAACATATTTTTTTATGTTAGTTAGATAGGGTCATGCGTTCAGGCGGTCGTAAGCGTTGTCTGTGATCCAAGATAATGATTACTTGGAACTAGGCCAGAAAACTCATTTGTGCGCTGTCTACTAGACATAAGATATCTCTGTGCCTGTAATCACACTGCCTCTCTTGCCCTTCTCTCCAAAACACCAAAGCTATTATAAGAGAAACAAGTGTGCCGCGCTCGCGACTGTGTATTATGTCTTAGGATCAATAAGACATAAAATAAGGAGACTGAGCTAGGTTCAAATAAACTAGTTTATGTTGATGGGTGACGTTGACCACTTTCCATCAGGTGACAAGTCAGCCAGTTAGCTGTCCAACTAACATACAAATATTGCTACATAACAGTTTGTGCAACTACGCAAAGTTGGGACTAATAAGGAAAGCTGGAAAACCTGTTATAACATAGCATTTCAATCATAAAGTTGAGACCAACATAGTTAGAAATATTAGATATAAAAAATATGTTTCACTTTTAGTATTCATTTGTAGTGTCACAGATTTCATGGCAGTTTAAGATAAGGGGGCGTCCATAAATTACGTGAGGTGTTTTTTTAATTTTCTGTCCCTAAAGGTGAGATGTTGTGAGATTTCGAGAATCGTATTGCGATAACGCTTAAGATTAAATATTAAGCATGTACAATCTGGATTAAATGGACCAAAATAGTATATTTTTTTTGTTCCAATCAGAAAAAAAATTGCGTGATATTTGCCGAGACCGCCCCTCTCTCCAACGTAAGATTAGATGAGATTTGACTCGACCTCCCCCCCCCCCCCCCCCCCTTAAACATCTCACGTATTTTATGAACGCCCCCTAATAGGTACATGCCTCTATATTTTAATAAAAAATCATGGATGCTGAAATTAATATGAGATTTATGATTTTGGTGCTGCTAAAATATAATAGCAAAAAATTATGTAAAGTAACAAAATATTCATTATTTTATAGCTACGTGTAGTAATCGAGAAGCCAAAGTTACTAAGTAGCCATCATTCCATTCCAACTGCGCACCAAAAAAAATTATTTTTTTTGTCGACAATTGGCATACAATTTCAGTTTTTAACTTAGCTAGACTGCTGTAGGTTTCAGGGGCACACATAATCACATTGACGTCACTGTTATCTAAGTTCAATAGTCAATACATTCTGATGCTATAATGTGATTTCAATTTATGATCAATAATAATAATCTGTTAATATTATATTATTATGTCAAGATGTTTGTTTGTACTGAGCTATCGAACCGATTTTAATGAAATCTTGCTCAGTGTTTTGATGCAACTAAGGTCCTTCAATTTATCACGTAAGATTCGAAGGGGAATTTATTTTAAATTATGATTAAAAGCCGGCCTATGACATGAGATGAACATAGCAGGACATTTGTCCTCATATAAAAATTAATTAATATGTTTGTAATTTATGTAAAGTGTAACCTGTGATAACTCTTTTATGTGGGCCTTTCTTTTGATTTTTTTTAGAAGAATGGTTTAAGATTTCACCATTTTGTTCCACCACACAATGGTTAGTACATGTCTGCCAGATCCTCTAGTTGTCTCTATTCTATCTATACTATATTTAAAAGCAGTTAGCCCTTACTTTATTTTGTGATTAATGTTATCCAGGCAGTTAGTGCTTTGTTTTTACTTTCCATGTTTTCATATTTTGTTTGGGTTTAACCATGACTATCATACTTGATAAGGATACAATATCTTATCACTTGCAACAGATACAAAATATAATAGATACAGGTATGTCAAATTGCATTGATGTAATTTAGGCTCAAAGCATGGGAAGATGATATTTTTAGTACCAACATACAAATATTATTGAATACCATTTATTTTTAAAAAATATGTGAGAGACCTGCATGTCATGCAATTTCATATGAAATTCAATAAACCATATTGCGTTTAATAATAACAACATTGACAATAATAGTTTAGAGGACTCTGTGCCCAGCAGTGTTTATATGCTTACCAACAATAATAGTTCCCGCTTGCGCTTGTCCTAGTAATGTTTCCTTGTATTTCCTAAGGGATTCATCCTCTTGGTCGGCTGCCAAGATCTCTTCTATCGTCTTTTCTGGAGGCGGTTTGTACAGAGATTTGATTTCTTCCTCTTCCGTTTCCTCCTCTTCTGGCGTACGAGCAACCTCCGGTTCTCCAGACATACCTGATATTATAAGAGAAATATATCAAATTAAAATAAGAAAATATAAATTTAACTTTTTAAAGAGATTATCACTGAGCAAAATATCTTGCAGCGGCAGGGCCTTTGGTTGGATGCTATATGTGGATCAAATGTCTTGATGGGGTTTAGTGAGGTGGACTCAGAAAATTTTAGAAAAAGACTTGTCCCATGGATTCTGTTTTAATAATATTAAAAAATAATTTTCTATACTTTCCAGAAAATTAACTACTTCTTGTGTTTCTAAATATTTACCAAACCAGGAACAAATAAGCAAATCTATATTATGTAGATTTTTAACCAGCAATTGTTTATAGTTTTTTCCACGTCAACTTAAAGCTAATGCTTTAAGTTGACACCTTACAAATTACAGCAGAACTAATAGTTCTGCTGTAATTTGTAAGGAAAAAAAAAACAATATCAATAGGTCACATCAAAATCTGTCCAGCTTTTGCTGTTTTGGTTAACAAGCTGAATGGTTTAGAGTTTAGACCATCTTTGCTTTTTTCCATTTACACTGTATATAGGGCATAGTATGATGTTAATATATATTACATATTTACAAATATAACATATTGACAGCTAGGTTCAATATCTTATCCTTGTAGCCGTAGCCTTTATATCACAACTTATTATAGCCTGTAACAAAAATGGAGTCTCAATAAGGAAACAATGGACACACAAAGTGAATCATTCATTATGTGTAAACATAACGAATGACCAACAAAATCATAACCAAAATCATTAATCAAAGCAGATTCTTTTAATATATTCTACATTTATAAGGGTGCAAGCAAAAGCTTAATTGTGTAAAAAATGTAATGAATTGTTGTCACTTTAAAAAGATACCGTACTTAATATAACTCATGAGTTTTATTTCTATTGAAAATAGTTATTTAGCAACATAATATCTGTTTGGTGAACCGTTAAATAAATAAATAATTATACTTTTTAATAATGTTATGAATAGGTAAAGTTTATGAGGTAATAGGGTGCAATCTCTGGATCTACTGAATTGATTTTGATAATACTTTTACCAATAAAATCATTTATGTGAGTGTTTATAATTTATTTCCATACTTCCCTAGGACTGTGAAGAATGCGAGTGAACTATGGGACACTGCTACTGATGTATATTATTATTAAAAATCACCAAGTCTATTGCTGATAGCAGCAATGTTAGTTATATTAATGCTTTTCATTTTTTTATTAAGGACAACATAATAATTGAAAATAAGCCAACGAAGATGTGTTACCTTGCATGTATCTTGGGCATTCTTGGCCAAAAAAAAACATATAAATATTTTCTACAGTTTGAACAGTTAAAAAATTCTTTTTAACTAGTTATTCCAGTGATTAGTACAACAAATAAGCACTTCAAGTTCATGTTTGTAAAGATATGATACTCTTTTGCCATACAGTTTTGTTACAACCTCTTTTCAATAAGCAATTGCAAGAATAGCTCATTTAGATGCTCAGTAACTTGTAATAAAATTTATACTAATACTAAAATACACTTTGGGAGTTTTTATCAAGGCTCAAAGGAATCAGAACATCTGGTAGTCACTTGAGGTAACTTTGGTGTATTTAAAAAGAATTTAATTTACATTTCAGACAGATCTTAATTGAAAGGAACAGATCTTCTTTCTGGCTGATGGTATAATCTAATAGATGTTATACTAGTAATGAATTTTCAGTACACTGGAAAAGGAGGACCTAACATAAAACATTATAGTAACAGTCTGTATGTGGTATCCTTTTAAAAGTATGCCGTTTTATTAACAAATAATTTTGTTTTGCTCAGGTAAGTACCTGCTCAAAACCGGTTTTATTAATATGCAATCCTAGACAAACAAGACAACAAAAAAAAAAGAAAAAATATATCATAAAAATAGGATGTTCAACGTACGTTTATGAAATAGTATGAATCATTTTTAAGTTTACGGAATTAGTTTGATAACCCTGGTCAGATCTGATATTTCGTCACAGAGATTTGTAACGCGGTGTAAGAATTTTATAGACATAAAAGTGCCGTTAATGCGGTGGGAATTAAGTTTACACTTTTGTGTAATGAGCATATTATTTATCTCCTACAGTGACACACGCCTATAAAGTCTACTGCAACAGGAGAGGACATTATTATCGGCTTCGTCATTCTGTTCAAGTACTGTGCAACGTTGGACTCACCGATTTATTAACTGTTTAAATGAAGATCTGACGAATTAACAAGCTTGGTTTGTATACAACAGAGCACTTTTATAAAGAAATAAAGTTAAATAAAATTAATTTTGTAAAAATCTATACATCAAAAATAAGTGACGGCCGAAATGCTTCCGGTATGTGCGTATGCCAAACGACTTTTTGCGATAAAATAAAAAATGTGTCTATGGATTCTATAATCTTTATCATTCAAAGTTTCGATTTAAAAAATGCTAAATTATTTTTAAAACCTATCCTTTATGGTTAATCCATATAATAACTAATCAAAATCTAATAAATAAAATGATAAATGAATAAAATGAATTTCGAAATAATCACCTATATACATTATTGTTTTATAGCCATTATTGTCTCAACATACAATAGGTATATTAAAAGAAATATAATATAAAAGATATCCATTAATTCGTACTGTCCATTTGTTTTGTATAATATGGGCGTTTTCCAATTACAGCACAAACGCGCATTGTGCGGCACAATGATCAAAGTTGGTGTTCCAATTACAGCACCGCATCGCATTTTTGAGCTCTCATAAAAGTAGTGCTTTCGCGAAATGCGTGCAATTGGCCAGCTGTGACAGAAAATTAACAAGTGTTTTTGACGTGACAACGTCTTATAAATTGGTTTGCCGGGTGACACTTCAAGAAACTGCGTTACGCTCCGCTCACGTTATGCGCTCACAATGAGAGCGAGTGAGAGGCACGCGTCCCTTCCACTCGGGCATGGTTAGCCCGCCTAAGAGCGAGAGAGACAGACATAAAAAATTTTGTTAATATGAAATTCAGTGCGAGATTCTTTGTATAAATTAATGTTTTAAATATAATTCTTTGTATAAATAAATGTTTTAAATTGTTACTATTATTTCATCCTTCTTCCTACTATACGAATGAATATTCACATTAAAATTATTTTACCACTCAAAGTCGTTGTCACGTAAAACTTTCGCCCGTATACCGACTTTACAGGCAACCAAATTGGTTGCCTGTAAAGTCCAACCAATTTTAGTGTAGTTGGTTGAACCAATTTTACAATAATAATTGAACTACGCCCATTATACATTTTTTCTTTAAGTTGTTCATTTATCGAAATGTTTTATTTAAATACTATCGTTAATAATATTATTTATTGTTAAAAAATATACGCGTACGGGCACAAAAATATTATTATAATGTTTCAAGTTCATCTACAAATAAGGTTTTAGTAAGTAATCTTACTAATATTAAAAACGTGAAAGTTTGTAAGTATGGATGTTTGTTACTCTTTCACGTAAAAACTCTGACGAAAAGAATGGATTTTATTAAAACTTTATAATAATATAGCTCATATACACCAAAACGATACATATAAGCTATGATTTATGCCTGCACTCCCACGGAAATGAAATGAAATGAAATGAAATGAATCTTTATTTGCAAGAATATGGTACAATTGGTGTTTGGATACATTAAAGTTCACACATTCTGCTTAAAGCGTGCAAATAATTTAACAATGTTAAAGTTATAATAATAACAAATTAAATGTATGATCACAAAGTTCAATCAATACTTATCAATAACAAATTAATTATTATAAAATTCTCTTATACTATGTTAAGATACAAGCGCAGTAGTAAGGTAACATGATGCTGATTTAAATAAAAGTTTTATCATTATTGTCGTTCAGAAACTCATTTATGGAATAGTACAATTTAGACAAGAGCCACCTAAACAGTTCAGTCTTAAATTTGTTACCACTTAAGTCATAAACATGCTTCGGCAATTTATTGTATATCGACACAGCCATACAGTATGCATTCTTGCTACAAGTTTGGAGGCGCTGTTTGGGTATACATAATTTATTCTGATGTCTACAGCTTCTACTCGTAGTTTCTGTTTTTAGGTTGAAGAACATATGTAAATTTTTTCTAACGAAGGTACACATTTCTAAAACATATAGGCAAGGTAGCGGAAGAATTTGATATTTTTGAAACAATGGCTTACAGCTTTCTAGGATTGTGGCTCCACATAGAGATCTGATGCACTTTTTTTGGGCACGAAAAACACGAATGAGATCAACGGAGTTGCCCCAGATTATCAACCCATACCTTAATATCGACGCAAAGTAGCCATGATAAGCTAATAGAGCTGCCTTTGTCGATACTGTCTTTCGTATATTTCGTATAACATAGACAAATCTTCCTATTTTTAGACATAGTTTATTAATATGTTCTTTCCATGTGCAGTGCCTGTCAATTTCTATTCCTAAGAACATTGTCGAATTTACCTCTTCAATTACGATGCCATTGTACGGAATTTTCAGGTTATCCCATTTAGTTTTCTGAGCATTAAAATGAATTATTTTAGTTTTAGCCGTATTTACCGTTAAATTTTTCCCTCTTAACCAGTTAATCGTACTGTCTAATGTTGCACTAATTTCAGAATTATAATTATCTGTTTCATTATGTTTAACTAAAATGGTTGTGTCGTCTGCGAAGAGTATACATTCGTGTTTTATAATATTCGGTATGTCATTAATATAGCTTAAAAATAGTAAGGGGCCCAAAATTGAACCCTGAGGCACGCCATAACCATTGTGAAGAAAGGAAGACCTGTGTATGTTTTTAAATGTTCCATTTAATCCAATAATTTCTACGCATTGTTGACGATTTGATAGGTAACTTCTTATCCAATCATTGGCAACACCTCTAATACCTTGGGAGTGTAGGATGTCTAAAAGGATTTTGTGCGATACAAAATCGAACGCCTTCGTCAGATCAAGAAATATTGCAGTGATAGGTATTTTATCATTAAAACATTCGGTAATCGACTTAATAAGGGAGAAGCAAGCATGCGTAGTAGATCTATTTTTCCTAAATCCATATTGTTCAGGTCTTAATATTTTATGAGTAGTAAAGAAGCTAGTCATTTTTTGAAACATAACTCTTTCAAATATCTTTGATATGACAGGTATTATGGTTATTGGTCGATAATTACACATTTCATTTTTATTCCCTTTTTTAAATACTGGCTTAATCACTGAGTATTTGAGAAGGAGAGGGAAAGTGCCTTGCGACATAGATAGAAATGTGAAGTATGCGGGTGAAACCGCGGGGCGCTGCTAGTATATTATATAGTATAAATGCTTAAAAGTCCAAAATATGAATTCTTAAAATACGTACGTATCAGATGATATGCAATAGTTGATAAAGAGATGATTTAATTGAAAGGTATATAATTGTTTTAGAACTCATTAAAAAAATTACTCAAAACAAAAAATGTTAATGAAATAATCAAAATCCAAATAACTTAAAATAACCGTAAATAGCTTTCAATCAATAATTATGTATACCACTTTATTTACATTAATAAGGTTATTGCCAACTTTATTCTGCCCTGAACTTAGCGCACCCTGCTGGCGCATTTTGAAACTATCGTGTTCCAATTAAGCAACAACATTGTGCGGCATTGTGCGGCACTGAGTCGCATTATGCTCGGTAATTGGAAAACGCACTATATCACCTATATGGAAACTTTCATTAGCGATTGTTATTAAAACACATTGTCACAAAAAAAGTTTGTAATTTGTTAAGAAACGGTAAATAATAATATTAAATAGAGCTCCTAAAATACCAATATTGACAGAAAAAAGCGATGTTTTTTTTTATTGACTTTAATACCCTATAATAATAATACAGGCTTGCTAACAATATGATATATCTACGAAGAGAATACAGCACCCCTAGTAGTTTGTGGAGTACAGGAAAGGAAATGTATCATTCGTGCTATGATAATTATATTATTTTATTTAAAAATGTATAACAATTGGAATCGAATAAGGTTGTAATATTTAAATAATAAAATCATACATAATTAATAAATAATAAAACTTAAAAAATCATAGCTCATCCTGAATGTCAAAATATTTCATAGAGTAAAGGTAAAAGGTCCATGATCCTATACTCTATGATATTATACTCTATGATCCAATCGTATGCCAAAAATAAAATAGAAGAAGAAGATGTAAAAGATCAAAGTTCATCAAACTCAAGATTGAAAATTCAAAAATTATCAAAACACTGTATAAAGTCGATTAGGTAATTAAGCGTTTATTATAGAATTGAAAACATTTAAATATTAGATATAATAGTATTTGTGTGTTAAGATATTTTCAGATTTCATGTGTAATGTATTTAATAAATATATTTCTATTCCGAAGGTAATTACGTTTTAAATTTTTCATGACTGTTACGTAGAGAAAATTAATAGACTTTTGTATCTTTTTTTTGATGCGTATCGCATAGGTATAATATACACCTAATGATTTGTAGGTATGACTTAAATCCATATCGCAAAACTGTATATTTCAGAAGTCGAGATTTGCTGTGAATACTTTAATGTGGAACTACTTTAAAAGAAATTGTAGCGACACAGATGCATTGAATCTGGAGAAAGAAAAGGAAATAGAGAGAATTACCAAAAATGTGAGTATACTTAATGTAATTAATAATAAATTATAAAATTTACAGGTGTAAAATACATTCAATTTTAGCCCCCTTGCAACCACAGCTACCACAAGTTTATATGAGAATTGTACTTTATCAAACAGAAAAAATTGCAATAAAATATTATAAATATTGTCTTACTACTGAATGTAATTTTAACTAGGAATGTATACTACAAATCTTAATATATTTCTCTTTTGAAATTGCATGTATGTAGTGATTTACACACATATTTACTTATCAAGCATGCTAAATAATCATAATCATTATTTT
Source organism: Lycaena phlaeas (assembly GCA_905333005.2). Classification (NCBI taxonomy): domain Eukaryota; kingdom Metazoa; phylum Arthropoda; class Insecta; order Lepidoptera; family Lycaenidae; genus Lycaena; species Lycaena phlaeas. The sequence continues at coordinate 15,143,397 of HG995175.1, forward strand.
TCCGTCCTGGATGCTAAATAGTTATAAAGTTGTTACTTTATTTTCAGGCGTCATTAGATGAACCTCCTACAGCCTGTTGTAGATCTGGCTGTGCAAACTGTGTGTTTATAGTTTGGGCTGAGGCATTAGCTTCAAAAATGGAACATGCTGGTCCCGAAATTACAGATAAGATCATGAAAATGGTTGATGATCCATCAATGAAAGCATATCTTGAATTAGAATTGAGGATAAGAGGGTTGAAACAGAAAACTTAGTATACACAACATAGTACTAGCTTAGTGTGTATAGTTAGTAAGAGAGAATGTAATGTAGTACATCGTAAGGTAATTATAAAATTTCCTTTTAATTCTGAATCTGATAATAAAAATTTACAAATTACTACTATTTACTGAAATAATGGACCTTGCTGGAATGTGACAGCCAAGAAGGGAGAATCGGGAGAGGTGCCACTTTCCAGAAAGGTCAATTTTGTTAGTAAATGGATAGTACCAATATGTAAAAAAAAAACAATTGAAGCAAATATAAGTAACAAATATTTACATCTGTTCTCAGCTGAAGATGATGTGATTTTGTAAATCTCTCCTGTACATATTCAATGTATTTTAATATTATTCTAATAGAGAATACAAATACATAAATCAATGTAAACAAAACCTTTAATTTATTTGCCCCAAAACCTTCTTGTTTGGACTTACGTTGAAATTTATTTATATTCTATATAATATTTTCATCACATAAAATAAGCCAACATCATTTCTCTGAACATATTATCTCTTTTATCAATATATTATTATAATGATTCAAAGAGCGGCTATTCCAGGCAAGGCCTGCCTTCGTATCACTATGACCAGGGTTGATCTATCGTCATCGCCACTATTTACAGCTCCGGTCCAAGTCCTGTTGTTTCAATGAACTCTTCTGGGTGCAATACATGCTTCCTTAAAATAGAGCTATGTCAATATACAGACTGGATACGATAATACGACATTAATTCAACTTGACGGCTATACTAGTCCATACTAGTATTTTGAATCTATCAAAAATGTCCTAACGTATATATATAAAAAAAGTTTTTTTCAAACAAACTAAATAGCATAAATATAAAATATTTGTAAAACAGTTATGTTAAAATAGGTTCACTGACCGATAACAATGACCGTGACGTAATTGTGCGTACAGCGTAGCGTAGTGTTACTTACGCCGTGATATTTTGGCGGCAATAATGTCATGGTGATCATGATGATGATGATGGTGAATGTCGATTAACGCATGATCAAACAAAGAACGTGCGACGTCACAATTCACAGGATCGCGGTGACCTACTAAGACTTCAGTGTTAGTACTGACACACAACTTACACGACACGAGTGCATAATCGTCAAGGTCAACATTACTTCCCAATTCCCATTTCCAACCAATTATCAAAACGAAATAGAAACAATCGGACCTAGATATTTTGTCCTTTTCGCACAGCTGTCTCTTTGAAGATACCGCGCCGACCGGCCGGGGTCGTTCACCCGTACGTGATAGCTCAGTGAAAAGTTTATGATATAGAAATGAAAATATTGTCCTGTGCCTAAACTACGAGGTATTTTTGGATAATT